>OY720643.1:7039670-9494264 GCA_963169105.1 Ceriagrion tenellum
TAAAAATGGTCGCACCCTACTTTTCTTCGAAAAAAATTGGCATAAAATCTGCGACGATTATGCGGTGAAATAGGGTATTTGCCTTTAAAGAGACATAAAAACCTTGAGCACCTTGCGAAATTTGAAACTAGAGATACTCAACCCGTTCCAATCCTAAAAGAACATCGCAGGAGACTCATACTGAATCAATGACATCTTGGTAAGAGGTGGAATTTTGAATAAAACAGTGTCAATATGCGATGTTAGTTTCATTGACAACTTCATCACTCGTGCTAAAAAGATTATTGACGACATCAGATATGTGAGGTTCATTTCCTTTCACTGCCGTTTATTGATACTCAATGAATAAACTAGAAATATGAAACATGATATTGATGACAAATGGCTATAGAGTCACAACGTTAGTGCAGAGAAATCCACAGAAGGTTAAAAAATATAACTGTAAAAGTTATGTAATTGGTTGAAGAAAAAATGACCAATTCTGCTCTAAAAAGTAGTTCCAATAATTTTCGGGTTTAAAGCATTTAATCAAAAATAAGTTTTTTATTTGACTGGCCAAATTGCACGTCTCATACGGGTTCAAACCGTGAAAACTTCTATTAAATTCGTGGCCCAAGCTGTTTCTATGCTTTCTCATTGTCAATGCTGCCCGAGAGAACAATCATTCCACTGAAACAGATGTAGCGGGAATGCTGAGGAATTCTCACGTCATTTTTCCCAGCGGTAGAAAAGTTGGCTCCTTTGCCTCCCAACAAGTCAATATGTTTACACTACTAGGGAATCTAGGCTGTTGAAGATAGTCTTCATATTATTTCCTCCATTCTTCATACTGAGATTACTGACTAGGAGTAAATTTAGTAAAACCATTAACTGATAACAAAATAAGAGGCGAAAAAACTATCGAAAAGTAAAAAAAACAAGTTCAGAGATGAATTTACTTTTTCTGATCTGTTTGGCCAAAATAGTTAAGGTAAGTGAACTTAATGGGCAAGGGGTACTTAAAAATAAAAGATTAGTCGAAAGAACATAACACTCAGTACTGGGTCGTACCTGCTTATGCAGGGAATATACATCTAGCAGGTTGTCCTCATCACTAAATACCAAAGCAGACCTCAGAATCCATTTGTCAGGCGGTAGTGCTTTAACATCTTTTCCCGAGCAGCTTGCTAAGCTAGCAACAGTTTTTCATCGCCTTCATTTCGCTTGTTGTCGAGTATTTCCATCATTTTTTCTAGCTTAAGCAACAAGTTAAACGAAACGGTAACGAGTGGAAGGGTAACGTAATTTTCTCCTCCTAATTTATTCATCAGAACTTTATCAAAACTTCGTGCCCCATTTCAAGAAGTGCCCATTACGATCCTCTGATTTTGAGACGTCTCAGGTCACTGATACTCTCGCACAGGATTGAAATACCTCTCCTCACGTTAAGCGCTGTTCCAATCATACCGTCATTTGAATTTCACCTAGTCGGTACATTTATTACAGTGTTCACTGATGGTTCCCCTGCAGCTTCACAAGCGCTACGGAATTGATTTCGTAAATGCTCACTCTTTGAATTTTTTACAATAAAGATTTATTTAGGCAATTGAAAGTTTGTTTTCTTCTTCAAATTCGAAATCTTCATCGAATATTCATCATAACTGTCCATTGATCGAAGCTGGTCTTCTGAAATCCTGTCCTCCAGAGACAACGCCCTTATTAAAAGATCTTGTACTGCAAGGTTAAGTATATGGGCCATGCATCTAAAATGCTGATCAGTGAAATCAAAACTTGGAAACATCTTGCCGAGTTCCTCCATGAATTTAGGTAGTATTAGCGAAGGCGTCATATACAGCAACTCCTTGCAGCTTGAGCTCAAGTTCAAAGGATTTTAGGGTATTCATAAAAACTTCAGCAATATCCTTGGTGTTATCAGGAGTAACTTTATGGAATTTGTTGATATAATTAAGATAACTATAACTTTGTATTTCCACATGTTTTTGTGACACAAACACGTGGAAAAACAAAGTTATAAGTTTCAAGAATCTTCGGATTTTATTTGTCCTTATAAGGAATGTAATGGTGGGATTTAACATTAAGAAAAAGTTTTGAGTATCATCATAACAAAAAAAACTGGAAAGGAAGGTATTTATGCGCTGTTCAGTCAACTATTGCATTTCCGAAGTCATTATTTCCATCTTCATCTTCTGAAATTAAAATAAAAACTCTCTCTTATTTAACCTTTCTTTCGATAATAAAGATAATTTTGCACTCTAAATGTGCTCTGTAGTGAGAGACATTTCATTAAGAGAGGCTTGAGAGACATGGAAATCGATTGAAATCTTCAGATTGTTTGAAAATAGTTCATTTACACTTAATAAACGCGTATATTGCTTCATTAAGATAGGAATCACAAAAAAGAGATAAATTCCGATTAAGCTGCATCTTTACAGCGAACATGAAAAACGTAGTTTTTTATTTGCCCCCAATCCATCGTAGCGGTGTAAAAGTCCACAGTCTGCAACACATTTGTCGCGAAGTACCCTACCTCTATAAGGATGTACTGTGTGCAGCTGAAATGAAGTACCTGCTGGGTATTTTTGGGAAAAGTAGGACGATAGGAGTTAAAATGAGTGCCTGATTAATAAATGCCGGTTAGTGTCCCTGTAGTGGACTTTTTGATTGAATAGAATTTTTAATCAGCAAAATAAAAGCAAATGAAAACAGTTAAAGACAAACGAAAGCCAAATATAGTTATTCTTTTTTCTCGTATCATCCTTGAGAAAATTTAACGACATTATGCGAAACAGCCTCACTAACCTAAGACGATATATCTTGCAGAAAGAGGTACATATTGATTTCAGTTGTCAGCCGCCCTTTCGTCGAGGTGATGTGCGATGCGCAATGCGAAATTACGGCATCCTTTTTTCTTAGAAGGTAATCTATGAGCGGGATTGCAAGTGCCGCTAGGCGATACTTCGCATCATATAAGAGTATAGTCCAAGCCATACAATATGGCTTGCTTTATGTTCAATCTCCTCAAACATGGGAGCCCACAGTATCTAATTGATCTTTTTACCCCTAGCTGTAAATATACAAATGTAGTGACAAGACAAGACCCGTGTTTTTTGTATGCCCCCCACTTCCGGACAATTACATTTCAAAAATCCTTTGCAGTCGTAGCTTCAAATTTGTGGAATGACCCGCCAAAACAAGTAAAAGACAGTGCGACACTCGCAATATTTAAGAGAAAGTTTTTCAAACATTTACTTGTTTGAGACCATGTACATAGATCATGTTGTTTTGTAATGGATTTTGTTATGCGTTTGAAGAAGTAATTTAGTTTTCTTTTTTAATTTGGTTGTTGTACGATTCCTTTGTTAATTTTTATATGCACAAATCATTCTTTATTGGGTTCCTCACGGTTTGTTGTATGATGATATTGCTATTTTTTAAAGTAACGAATCATTTTTAATTTGTTTCTTGATGGAGTATACGATTTATTTTCTTATTATTTGTCCTTGCATCTCACATTATGTGCTACTTTGTTCTAAAGGAGTGAACTCCTAGAATTATTAAATTGAATTAATTTATTTATAATCCATGTCCTAGAAGTCGTCGTAATTTTGTCGTTGAAATTGTGGAAAATTACTGCTTTAAAAAATTGCACACTTATTGCTGGATAAGTTTTCCAAGGTGGTAGTTGGTGATAAGGAGTAAGTAGTAAGCCAATGACTCTCCCTTCCTTAGTTCCAGACGTCACGCTCATGCCATCAGAAATGGTAGTATCGGGAAAAAATAATTTTTAATAGCTAATTTATCGCAAAGTTATTGAATTATTCTGAAAATTTAACACCTAAGGAAAACGGGACATTTAATTCGAATTAGCAGAAGGATTTAGTTTTAGGGATAATGTTACACTAAATACCAATTAAACACATATATCTGCATTTCGAGAGTCTCGTGGACGTGGTATCGTCAAAAAGCTGTCTCGTCTCGAATTCTCAGCTACCGTCTCGTCTCGAGTATCGCGACAACACTATATACAACCATTCTTATCACTTTCCCTATCAACAACTTCTTCATTAGTGTTTAACACGTTTATCCTTTAATCCATTCTCACTGTTTCATATAGATTATGCCACATCATTTATTATTCTAGTTGACTTACTGCCAGCAACACTGTACCATCTGCTTACAATAGAAGACAAAAATATTGTATTTCCAACCTTTATCGACGCGACGTTATCTCAACTAGCATATCCTACACATTTGCCCGTCAAAATATTGAAGAGCCACAGCGTCCTTGTGCATCCCTGCTCTGCGCCGTTTCATTTCAAACTCGAGACCCCATTGACTCTCACGCGTACTGTACTATACTAACATGCAGCGTCTTCAATGGCTGCTAATTCACCCTATAGTTCTTCAAAAGCCTTCACGGTTCACATATATTTATCCTGTCACATGCCCTCTCTAAATCTACAAACGCACTTGATACTTTCTTTCGGATGTTCATATATCCGCATCCATTCATCCAGCATTTGTTAAAGTGCGAACCGCTGATCACTTCATCCCCTCTCCGGAAAAAAACCCCCACCCAGAGTCTTTCGATGGTCATCGCCATCACTCTCTCAACTAATACAACTATACTGATCCTTTTACCGCAATGAAAGATCTTTGGTTTTTCTAGCAATTTGGCGAACGATTTGTTCTCCATTTTCAGGGGCTCTGAATCCCTGTCCGTTGAGAACCTCTAAAGATGAAGAACGAGTCGTACTTCGAAAAGTCGGGAGACACGGAGCAGCTAGGCAGGTAGAATAGCCGACAGACCTTAATTCACTTTTCCCGGAATACTCGATGCCGATTGCTCATTAATTTGAACATTCGCACTTGCCACCCTTCCCTTTGCACAGTGGAACTATTAACGCCTTCTTCCAATCGATCGCAGTAACAGAAGCAATTAAATGTTCGTTACGCTATTTCACACAACCGATTTATGAGTAATTTACGCTTACAATTCATCATATCACTGGATAATAACCTTGCTACGCCTGCAGCCTTCCCGTTTTTCAATAATCTCATCGCCGTCGCCAACTGATTGTCACAGATTCCCTGTGCCACCCTGGCATTCATACATAGTAATTCGCGAGACTCATCCCCAACGCAAGCATCGTCATAGTAGGCATAATTATTCAAAGCATCCCCTCTAGCAGTCCCTGACGCTGCTTTCATCACACGTGACGTCGCATAGTGGGCTCAAATCGGGAAAGCTGACCAAAAAATCAGAAGCTACGTTAAGATGCTCAAAACGTCAATCCAAAGCATAATTGACTTGCTTTGTTCTTTGTTTTGACATTAGTTCAACCGCATCCATTGTATAAATTCAATTATTCATGCGATACATTGGGAAAAGCCAGACGGGAAAAAGTAGACAAACTGTGCAATAATTACAACAACAATACATATATTACAACAAAGTATTCCATATCGACTCCATATGTAATATTTTATAATAAAATGACTTCTACTTAAGGAAATTAAATGGGAAAACTAAGTCACGGAATGAGAATCGCGAACTAGTCAGAATCGGAAAACATAAGAGGTTTCCTCCTCCGTTTCGTCTTTCATGAGCGATGATGAAAGTGACTCACAGTCTGAGAAAATCAAAAGTCTTTGAATATAAAGGGGTCAAGTGTTTAATTTCTTTTTTCGGCGGAAGGTTTAGTGTTGAAATGATAGTATTGGATTTCAACATGTATATTTTAATCAGTTACTCATTGAGTGCCGATCGTTATATTTTTCTGGTGTCCATTTTCTTATGTTTGCGCATGTCCTTATTTCTCGCTTATATCACTCCCTACTCAACACGCTGGCGGATTGGAAGAATAGATTTCTTAGCCATAGCCGCACCATATACGAGTATGATAACCTTGTTTACTGCGGAAAAAATAGTACCAAAAACAGAGTGAACTTATGCATGGTATGGTATGGCCGCTGGTTGAGGTCTTCAGAATGACCAAAAACCCCGAAATCAAATCGTCATCGATACCTAAAATATTAAACATTGATATCAAATCATTCCACACAATACCACAGCTATGAATTACACAGTGAGATTTGGCTTGCTGCCATCATTGTCATGTAAACTAAACAAACATTTTGCAACTTAAGTAATAGAGAGGAACCTGTAACTTCTCTAGATTCTTTTCCGCAAAATATCTTCTTGCAGTATCTCCATCATTGGAAGATTTACAGCTCCGTTTTGGAACGTCTACAATAAGTCCACAGTAGATTTAAATAAACTTTGGATAATAATTTTCTTTCTATCCATCTGGTGCTTACTTCCGTCCATAAAATGCATCTTAGAGAGTGTCCAAGTTCAATAACGGCCCGTCACACAATCCAATCTGTGCTTGCGTAAAAGGGCAGGTACAACTTTTGACGTGCTAACTCACCTGTACTCACACGCTTCTGCTTATTTTGGAAGCGGTGTGTGCTCGTGGTTCAGAAAAATCCACTTCAGACTTTTCTTCACTAGCAACAATTCTCTCCAGATAGGTTGAATATGTTGCAAACTTCATACTCCCGTAGTTTGGATAGAGCTAATGCCGGTATTTTTAAGCCGCTTCTTCATGGAGACGAACATTGACTTTAGATGACATCGCCAGAAACTACAAGTGAAAGGGCCTTTAAAGTTGAAAAAATCACTTTTTTCTCATCAATTTTTCTCAATTTACTTAGCATATCTTTTGTTCTTATTGACGTGGTTGTGATCTCTTTTATCAATCAGACAGTAGCCTCATCACCATTGAATCGATATTTCAACGATGCCGCACAGGATAGCTCAGCAGCCAAGGTATCAGCCATTAAATTTTCATTTTCCCTTAGTTTAGATCTTTCACTGAAACTCCCAAATAGATTTGATGGATGATCACGAGATGACTCGTCCGGGGAGGCAAAAAGAACGATCGGAGATTTTTATATATGATAAAGTCGGTTAAGACTGTATCCTAATTCCAGGTTTACGACTATTCAAAATAGCTTGCGACTTACCTAAATTGAAGGTGGCTGACTTGTGCTCTTCAGGTGGGAGTAAGACTTCTGACTATGGCAACTAACTTTGTTTTCTTCGGAAAACGTTATACCGTAGAAAACCTTGGCTCCATTTCCATTTATAGCGATGAAATTAACTTTTCTGAAAAGATATTTTACAATACTTTTGACCTCCTCGTCTCCGATCATTCTGAATTTTCCTATCAAGTACTCAGAAATATATTTTTTCCACTATGTAAACTCAAACTTTTTTATTTTCCACTTTCTTTTCATCATGAAGCTCAAGACGGACGAGTCACGTGCTTACTCTCCATAACACTCGTCAAGTTTCCTTCGATTAAAGCCTCCCCATCGGTACGCCGCCGTACACTGAATGTCATCGGTGGAAAGCCCCATTTGCAGTTTGACGCCTGCACCACACTCCTACGGTTCAAAGTTTTACAAATTTGAAATTTTTTCTTTATTTTTTTGGCATATATTATTTTCTCAAGCTATACAGAAACAAAAAAACTCTTGCCAACGCTTGAAATGAACAATATTTTAATACTGCCTCATAGCAAAAAGTCATTGGGAATTAGCAAGCAGTCGCTCGATCAGGGAACTAACAAACCAATGAATAACGTTGAATGGTGTCCAAATGTAAAGAGGGCATTATGTTATGTCTTCAATGAAGTAATTAATACGATTTATTTATTAATGCTCTCCTTAAGGGGGATTGTCTCTCGCTGTGGACCGAGTGCTCGGGTGAAGCGTGCCGCGCGACAGATTAATGGCCAGAAGTCGCCAAAGAGCAGATATCCTTAGGATTTTTCTTTTGATTCTTTATGTACAATCTTTACACTTTCTAACAGCTTTAAAACTTTTGTATCGAGAAGTGTCGATGAAAAACATTTTTCACACTTTATGTGTAACTGATGTAAAAAAATACAACAAATATTAAAGGCCAATGTTAATGTGCTAAATATTGGCTATGTTATCATAAAAATAAAATTTCTTCTTTGATGAGGATGTACTAAATAGCGAAATATACTTTAAAATTCTAATCCATTATACGAAGCTTAAGCCCAATGATACATATTTTGGATACCTAATGCCATCGCCGCTGACTGCACTTTTTCTATGACTCTTGAATGATTGCTGTCGCCTAACAGAGAACAGAATGAAGCCACTTCAACCAAGTCATTCATGTCGCCTAACACCACAATTATTCGCTCCCCAGGGCCCAATAATTCACTAACTCTCTCAGTTTTCCCCAAAAACATTAGCACAGATAAAACAATTCCAACGCTTAATGCCAATTGACGTAAGAAAAAAATGGTTAATACTTCGTTAATTCCATGCATGGATTATTGTTCCTTTGTGTATGCTGACCTAACTGGTGAATTATATAAGAAGTTGCAGACACTTTTAAATTCTGCGACTAGATACATTTATGATATATATATCTATCGGCATGTTACTCCTTACTACGCTAAGTTGCAGTGGTTGAAACCACAGCAGAAAACAATGTTCCAGTTACCTGTGTTTATGTACAAACTTTTGTTATGTATAACACCTGATTATCTTCATGAAATGTTAATGCGTAACCAGAGCGAAGTCTGTAGACCATTAAGAGTTAAAAGGCGATTTAAAAGTCCCAAATGCAGAACTACGACTCACCAACTGTCAACACTAAATTCTGCTATAAAAATATGGAATGATATACCGGATGAAATAATTAACTGTTGTACTGTAAATATATTCAAAATTAAAATGTACACATATTTGTTTGAAAAGTACAATTGTAATTAATGCCCATTGTAATACCAAATAATTGTAATTCAAAAATGTTTACTACTATGGTATAATTATCATTCAAATCAAGGTTATCCTCCTGTATTGTTGATGTCAAATTACTTAATCGTAAATTTTTAATCGACGTTATCTTTAATTCTGTACAACTGTATTATTACATGACTGGCCCATTCTATTATTTTAAGTTACTTTATCCACTCTGGTTTGCTGATTTCAGAAATGTTAAATTAATCTGTTTTGAAAGTTTATTTCTTTTAGTTTCTCATTTCTGATTGTACACTGTATTCTTGGTTGGCAAGTTCCTATTTATGTTTTCACTGCAGAGTCTCATTGTACAAATCATTTATTTTCCACAGGACAAGGTCCTAGAATAATAAATTTATTATTAATATTAAAAAAACGATCTTTCGCGCCGTCAGTTTACCCATTCATTGGCGCATGACATGCCACAATCTCGACCCTATGAATACCTGCTTTCACACGAATTAGGAAGTCTAAGGGAGACTAACTTGTATCTCCTAAGGGATGTCTTAATTTTCTCATTGAGGACCTAGCTAGGGCGCTACTAGGCAAAAAAGTTTTCCCAATCACGTTTCCAAAAAGCCGTTTTCTACGGAAATATGCTTCATTGCAGTGTTTCCCAAACTTTTTCGAGCCACCGCCCCCTTTTTTCCACAAGCCTTTACCCAGCGCCCCCAACCATAAGCTTTAAAACCATTGACGACATGATCAAAGCAAGATGTTTATAAAAATAAAGCTAAAAAAATTGTGATTAAACTATTGTTTGTTTCAAATTCAACAGAGAGATAGTCTACTCATCCCCGGACATGTATGTTCGGTAAGGGCCAAGCCCCCAGTGTACTCTTGCAGCCCCCTTAGGTGAAAGCACCGCCCTCCAGGGGGCGGTAGCGCCCACATTGGGAACCACTGCTTTATTGCTTTATATCCACTTCAAAATCCGACTTTGGTCCATCCAGATCGGACTTCGCGACCACTTGTGTCCGGCCCTAAGAATCGGTGGCTTTACGCGTGACTCCCTCCGGCTGCATTCAAAAGTACCTATATAACAATTCTGACGCACAGGTCGCGTCAAATAGTGAACGATGAGCACACAGCTATCCTCAAGGATGCATAGGTTTGTCAAAAATGGCCCGGAAATCTAAGAACGGGGGACGGGTTGTTCTGGGACATTTATGGAGTCGATCCTCGTTGGAATGAAAACCGGAGCTGCTCATTTACGGAAAATATGGCCAAAAAACGGTTTTTTCTTAACGGGGCCCTGAAAAGACCCAGAAATTTGGTACATGATGGCCTGCAATCATGTGTTTTAATATATGTATATATATATATATATATATATATATATATATATATATATATATATATATATATATATATATATATATATATATATATATATATATACATGTATTGTTTTGAATAAAGAATTATCTTCCCCAGCCCCCAGTCCGCCTCCCGCCAGCAAACACATTCCCTCACAGATCCGACAGCACTGCATCCTTCACAAATTGACAATAGTCGAACATAAATATAACCTTTCACGGTTGCCAATGGCGATTTCATTTTATTTATTGTTTACAACTGGTACACAACAAACTCCGAGTACCACAAAGAAACTCTATCTTTTGATTGATTACATTGTAAGACAATCTGAAGTAGCTAAAAATTCATTTGTCACTACATATTTTGACAGCTGGTGAGTACGCTTTATTGAACTTTTGATAATCCTGCGATATTTTAGGGAAAAGCTGTGTTTCATCGTTTTTTCTCTTTCTGTGGTTTAGGGTTAAGTTCACAAATATCCATCATGCCGAGTCCTTTATCTAAGAAATGTGATCACGAGGAAAATCGATCAAAAGTGTGTGCACCTTGTGGTCGAAAGATTGTTCCAGGAAAAAAAATCGAGCTACATAAAATAAGTGAGAAGACTGCGGGAATGATTCGAAAACTGGTTAATGAAAAATTCAACCTCATGGACCCAAGATACCCCAGAGCCATTTGTACGACTTGTCACCGCACTCTCGCTGAGTCTGACCGCGGTTGTTTTAAGAGACCCAAGATGCCAGCGTATGAATTGATTAAATTAACAAAAAATACAAGAGCATCCGAGAAATTAGCCTGGTGCAATTGCCACATAAGTGTAAATGGTCGACTAACATCTCACAAAAAACCGGAAAAAGGGAGAGGTATTTCTCGGAAATTTAGCGCAGAAATTAAAGGTATGTACGGGGGCTCTGGTGGAATCGTCGAGAACACTGAGACCCAGAAAAAAATTCCAACAGAATCGAGGCAAAATAAGATCGTTCTCTGTAAAATTTGTTTTCAAGAAATCGGTAGGGGAAAGGCTCATCCTTGTGTTACGCGTGATGATAGGTCCTCTGCTGCAGTTTCTCAGAATATTTTGGCGCAAGTTCAGGCCCTTCCCGTAAAAGAACAAGACAAAATTGCCAGTTCGCTAATCAAAAGAAAAATGAGGTCCGAATCTGTTTACGACAAGAGAAAAAACATTGATCTAAAATTGTGTTCTGGTGGGACTGAATGTCGTGTACTTGTAAACCCAAGTATAAAGCCAGATCCAATTTTTTCTTTCGAAAGATTAGATAATTTGCAAGTTAATGCCCGAGCATCCTGCAAGCAGATGAAAAGAATAGTCAACTTTATTCGTTGCACGGCTGGCAAAAAGTCTGTCCCGGCGTATCATGCGCAACATATGGGTGAAAATCTAAAATCTCTCCTAGAATTCTACAAACAAGGCACCTTTGAATTCGATGTTGACAATAGTGCAGTCAAACAAAAACGACCGTTGGTGTGGGCAAATGCAGAAGAGTTAGTTGAGGCGGTTATTGATAAGCGTAGTCTAACTGGATATTACATAATAAAGCTCATGGCAGACGGAGGAAGGGGTTTTTTCAAAGTTTCGATGACCATTCTACCTGCAAATGATGAAATGGAGTACAACAATTTTGAGTGCGAGGAAAATGTATCGACAAGGCGAACATATGCAGAAGGTGGGACTATAGGGAAGAAGGCAAACATAACCAGCGTGCAGAGATTAATTATGTTATGCACAGTTCCAAACATCAAAGAAACGTACGAAAACCTCAAAGTTCTATTCGATCTGACTCAGATCAATGCCATTCCATTCAGATTCGTGTCTGATTTTAAATTATTATTAATTGTCAATGGCCAACAGACTGCTAGCTCCATGTATCCTTGTCCCTACTGCTTTGTGAGCCTCGAAAAGCTGAGGACTCTCAACAAAGATGATCTGATAAACCCTCCTGAAATCCCTGGAAAAAAAGATGACTCATCTTCAAAATTAAAAACCTAAGGAGATTTAAAGAAGGATTATGCCTTATTTTGTTCTCAAAGGAAGCAAAAAAAATTAGCAAGATTGAGTTACAGCACCATTCACGCGCCTCTACTGGAAGAAAAAGATGATATACCTGCAATTGAAAAGTGCATTCCTCCAGAGTTGCATCTTTTACAAGGATTTGTTAACCACCTTTTTTGGTCAGGATTAGTTTCTGTTTTCGGGAGAGAAAATTCATTGAACTGGCCCAAGAAATTGAATATCGTGACCAAAACCTATCACGGAGAAATCTTTGAAGGAAACGCATGTAGAAAGTTGTTAAAAGAAGCGGACAAGTTGGATGATGTGAAATTTACGGAAAGCTTGGACATTTCCGCGTCGTACCATTTATCTCAGCTTTCAAAGCAATGAACGAGCTTGTAACAAACTGCTTTCGGGTTGAAAAGGCTGATTGCGATATTGACAGACTGGTTGAAAATTTGAGGAAAGCTGTGATGAGTACGGGAGTCACCATTACCTTAAAGCTGCACGTGATTTTGACGCATCTCCAAGAGTCTTTTAGGTTTCGGAGTCCGCAACAAGGTTTGGGATTGTGGTCGGAACAAGCCGGGGAAAGCATTCACCATGAATTTACAAAGCATTGGGATAGATACAAAATCAATAAGATTGATGATCCATCTTACCCCGAAAAATTGAAAAAAGCTGTTGCAGAATTTTCATCTCTACATGTTTAGCCAGTTTTGTGTCTAATGTAAAAAGATATACTTGATCTGGACATTCCTTTACCTGTGATCAATTAATATTGAGACTATTGTTACATTTTCTGCCAACATTTTGAAATAAAATAACTATTTTTGTTACAAAACGCTCGTATACAAAATTTGTTTTTGGTGGGGACGGGGGTGGGGGGGGGCTGCGGGATGATAATTGTTTATTCAACACAATACTATCTGTATATATATTAAAACACATGATTGCAGGCCATCATGTACCAAATTTCTGGGTCTGTTCAGGGCCCCGTTAAGAAAAAACCGTTTTTTGGCCATATTTTCCGTAAATGAGCAGCTCCGGTTTTCATTCCAACGAGGATCGACTCCATAAATGTCCCAGAACAACCCCCCGTTCTTAGATTTCCGGGCCATTTTTGACAAACCTATGCATCCTTGAGGATAGCTGTGAGCAATAAGTATGTTTTTACTGTAAATAACTCAGAAAAATATTTTCTCTCCGTAAAAACATCTTATTACAATGCAAGATCTTCGATAGTGACAAATTTTTTGCTCTCCGTCAGAAGCGAACAGCCCAAATTGCAGGCCTCAAGTGTTTGTATTCAGTCAATCTATGTAAGTTAATTTCAGTCTCTCAAAACAACACATTACCGCCATTCAAAATAGTAGGTGTATCATTTTCATGCTTCCTCTGCCTGCTAAACTGCTAATGGTGGTTTAAACGATCCCCTCGAGGCCAAGGGTCGTCGGCTGAGCAGGAAAGCGTTTGACCATCTAATACTTCTTTCGCCCCAACGGTCGATTTTCTCTTCTCATTTCTGACGTCTTCGGCAAAAATAGTTCATTTATACCCTTCATGCTTTCCCGTGAGTTAAGGCTTCGCAGCAATCCATCTCTTGCAAGGAGTAGATTCTCCTTGGGGGTGGAGCTACGTTTTTCAACGGCCAGAATTGTTTTCATTATTGTAGACAGTAAAAATATTCTTTTTCTTCAACTGATTATGATTATCAACTGATTATGGAAAAAATAAAAAAAGAGAAGTGAAAAAATACATATGCAGCGAGACATTACCACAGAATCATTCAATGCAATTTACTTTTCCAAAAATAGTTCATCTCCCTCTTAGGTTACGCATCTCCCGTAGCGAAAACCAGGATGAAGCCGGTGAACGCTATTTCCTAAAATACCTTTCACGAACGTTCGTGAAAGGTATTTCAGGTCTCTGCACTAATCTAAAAAAACCTTTATTTCAATAAGATTCTAGGATGGGAGCCCAGAGGAAAAGAGTAACCTTTGTGTTACCTTCAACCTGCGAAGAGGGGAGAAGATGGTACACTAACGCCCATCGTCGAAAAGTCGTAGACAATGGATTCTATTTCAACTTCGTCTATTAGTTCATGCATGGACACATCCTACAAATTTTGCGCACTTGAGAAATACCTTACCAATCCCCTGTACTTATTAGATTTTCCAAAGCAAAGCGTTGGCATAATCTCAAAAATCCATTGCAATCTTCATTGAATCTTTTGATAACGATCACCTAGGTTGCCTCCTGAAGGAAACTCCATGAAAAATTTTCTAGGGAATAATAATTTATCCGGCCATCCAGCTGTGGGCAAAATTTGAGAATACATATTTTGGATGGCAGAGTTTACCGGGTAGTCCGGGTAATTTGATATATTTTAAATACTTTTGAGAGATAATTGCAATCAAAGAATACTCTTAATAATGTCTATTACACGTTTAATGTTGAATTTAATCACTTGAATAACTGCATTGAGATAAATTTAACAGGGTAACGAAAACCGCCCCTGTAAAGCTTCCATTTATGTGTTTTTAGCATTTCCAAAACAATTTCCCTTCAAAATATTGAGGGGGCAACTGTCACCCCTTGCTAACCCCCAAATCTTCTGCATCTCTGGCTATCAATTTTAACAGATTGGTCTGTGGCATCCAAATAAATATTAACTAGAACGAGAAAAGCAAGAATTAAACAATACTTAGATGTGATATATCCACCTCGCTAACTGCACTTCTTAGACCCTTTAAAGAATGAAAAAATTATAAAATATACATTCACGTTTTCTCGACGGATTATTACCTTCTTGAGCGAGGAAAAATACTTACTCGGCATTTTATTACTCAGAACGGCACCACAACTGAGCTTAACTATGCTGTAGTCAAAATGTAATAACTGTGAAGACAAAGAAAATATAACCTACAGAAACTGATACTCGAAATCGTGGTTCAAGTACTGTATCGTTTTGCCAAACTAGTGCGTAAGTACATGGACCCACAGCCGTAGTCGACCATCCTCTAATGTTAGTCCGTCATTTTCTTCCAGATTCGAAATTTTCGTGTTTGTGCCATCTTCTCCCCGAGTTACGGTAACATATGGCAAGGATGTTTCTCATTTGCTTACAGCCAACATCTCGTACGCGACTTATGGTTTAAATAGTTTCAAATATCATGAGACCGATTGCGATTTTCCGGATCGGTTGAACTTAGGTACCCATAGACACTCGTTGCACATTTTTTATCGATCACACATTTTTGTTTAATTTTAATAAAAGCCTTTGCTGGGGTAACTGAGTTGCCCCCCTTGGGTTAGTTTGTCTCGCAATCAGTTGTAGGTATTTGAGCTGGGAATGCTTGCCGTTCGACTTGAGTTGACCTATACACATTTTCTAAGTTACCCTATCAGAGCTTTACTCTATGAATCACATATTATTGCAAATTTGGTTCACTACCAAGTTTGAAACCTAAGATTGTACTCATATATTTATCATCACTTACTTCCACTCAGTATCACATCACATCAAAACGCACTGCTCAACATGAATTCAAATATTCATATTTCGTAAGTATATATCTATATCAGAATTCAATTCACTGCATCCGATTCGGCAATAAATATGCTTCAATTGAAACCAAGAGTCATATCTTTGGACAGGAGCGATTGGGGCCCCGTGAGAATGGGGGGCTGCAGCAATTTTGAGGTCGAGGGCAGGAGCGTGAGCCAGCACCACACGCGGGCGCTCGGTCAACCATGAAACAAACTCACCGACAGGCTGGTGTTCTTCCTTGGCGGCCGGCTCCTCGTTCACGAGGCTGCGGATGGAGAAGACGGACTTGGCGACTCGGGCCGTGGCGGTCCCCAGGGGCGGCGGAGGCCTGCGCGGGCCCGTCGTCGCTCCCGTGGGCGGCTGCCGGTGCGGGCCCCCGATGGACGGAGGCCTCGTCGTCAGATCCATCATGGCGGGTGGGGCCCTCCTCTGCCGCGGGACGGTGCGGTGAGCCGCGAGCGGTGCCTCGCGGGAAGATTGCTTGGCCCTTGCGAGTTTAATCACTGAAGATGCACAGACAGATCCACTATTGGAGCCATACGACAACGGAGAACATATTTTCACGTTGGTAAAAATAGTTAACAAGGGATCATGATCTTCTTTGATGGTATGTTTCGACGCCTTTGTTTACAGTGAAAAAATAGGCAACAGCAGTGAATGATGGTAATCTTGCTAGTGACACCACTGAAAATCTTTCCATGGAAGTATTTTATCCTTGTTGTTTACGTCGGAGATCATGGGCCAATCCGCCGGCCGCTCCCTCTCAGCCGCATCTAAATAACTCGAGCACTGCATCACGTGTTAATGGACGAATGGCCGAGCGTTCGAAAGCGGTTCCCGCCGAGATGACGTCGTGCACAGCGGCGAAGGAAGCCGCCGCGGCGCCCGGGAACCCGCGCCACGCGGGAGACTTCAACTCTCGGCGGAGCGCTGTCCACTCGGCGTTGCCACGCAATACATCCGGCAGCGACCGTTGGACAAAACGCTTATCTCACGGTGGTGCCTCCCGATGATCTCGGTTCACTAGTCTTTCGCGTGTGTAGCTCACTCAATCTCGTCTCGTCCGACGTAAGTGGTCCGCGCTCTAAGGAGCCTCGATGATCTCCTCCGGGAACAAACGTCTTCGAACCGGCAGAGCCTCCTGGCCAGGCGCTAGGGGCCTCCGTCCCGCCGCCGAATGGACGACAGCAGGCGAACGGGTGGATTTGGGCCCCCGGGTCGGGCGTGGAGGCGCTGCTGCGGAAGTGTCTCTCTGCACGACGGCGGTGGCGGCCGGTAGACAATGTGCTCGAGAGTCTGGGACCGGAGCGGAGGGGTGGGAGCTGAGGCTATTGGCTCGGAGGGTGTGGCTTCAGAGGGAGAGGGGGACCCGCAGAAAGGAGGGCGGGGCCAAAGCGGGAGTATGGGCGGGGCTGAGGCTGGCCACGCCCAAGATGGTTAAAATGGCGGACTTGGTCGAGAATGACGATTTGAATGATGGGGTCGAGAATTCCATTAGGTATCGATTTTTCTTGGTCTTAAATGTGTTCTCCAGTAGTGGACCCTGATCTGTACTTGTTAGACAATATATAGTACAAGTGTGATGAGTTGTATTGATGTACTGTGTCCTCAACTTTAGCGATATTCATCCAAGTTCCGTATTTCCCAACTTGTTATTCCGTAGAGGTTGATTCCTTTTTTCGGGTTTTCCGCCTCGTTGGTTCATGTTGAGGACAATATTTCGCCGGCTGTCCTGCTGTCTTCAGGACAGCCGGCGATATATTGCCCTCAACATGAACCAACGAGGCGGAAAACCCGAAAAAAGGAATCAACCTCCACGTAAGCCCCGCGGAAGCCTTCATCAGAAGTTTTTATTCCGTATTATTTTTCATTGGCGCTTTAGTCCAGAGATTTTATCCGTCCATTCTCACCCAAACATCATATCTCGGCCATACGCCGCTGCCCCAGGTGGCGCATAATTGACCCGTGACCTTTATCTGCTCTTTATTTATCTTTATCTCCTTTTGCGTTTAATATTTACACTCTTGCCTCAGTTTGCTTATAACAATTTTTACATTCCCCGCTAAAGGGAAATATATGATAACATGCGAATAATTGCGCCGGCAAAAATTCGCCAGCAGACTCCGTTCACCACCATTCATCTCAAGCACGGGCTTGGAAATGTTTAGCACTCCATGGATTCTTCGCGATCGTTCATAGAATGTGAGGAAAAAATTCCCCACGATTCATATATAAACCTGAATAAAGCTAAACCCACCCGTGTAATGTCCTTAATATAATCATGTGAACTATAGATAATTTAGATGCCATCAAATGCATTTTAGACTTATTAGCTCAAATTATCTAAGCATGCGTCAATATTAAATAATTTCTCGCGAAATCAAGTCCGTGAGAGGGGAAAATATGGTCGTTTCTTCCACTGAAAGTGAAGAAAATCCAGGAACTTTAGTAACCTTAAGTCTTTTCCCGTTGAGCTGGCCCAGATGTGAATTATTCACTAGGGTTCTTACTATATTTCTGCTTCCAGACTATTAGGAAGAAGTCATGACTATGATCAGTTGAAAAAAAGGAATATTTTTACTGTCTACATTTCCGAAATAAATTTTGGCCGCGGAAAAATTTGATAAAGCATTAGAATTGTAGTAGTAGTATTTGGTTTATAGGGTGCGTCGACAACATGGTCATTTTGCACCACTACACGTCATGTTTATAAAAAAAATATGTTACATATATTGGTATTAAAATAAAATTCTTAATATGTACTCTTAGTCAAAATTAAAATAGGTTTTACATCCTTAAAATACTGCTGAAAAGGCCAGTTTCATTTAAAAATGATAAAACGCGGTTGAGAACATCTGAGTCATCGCCTAGGATCGACTTTATGTCTCCCGCTAACTGCAGCCTGCTACACAAGTATCGGTATTTGTCACACTCCGTCAGGATATGCCGAACGCTGAGAGGGCAGTCGCAGTCATCACAGCGAGGTGGTCGTTTCTCCTCGGTGAAGAGAAAGGAGTGAGTCAAAGGGCAATGCCCTATCCTCAAACGTGTGATGACCAATTCCTCCCGGCGACTCTTCCTGACGGATGTGGGCCACGCTGACACTACCGATTTCACCACGCGCAGTTTATTATTTTCAACGTTCCTCCATATATCTTTCCACTCTTCTAGGGCTACATTTCTCAAGAAAGACTTAAGGTCCTCGTATGGTACCAGCGTCAGAGTTATTTCCTCCAAGTCAAGTGCCTCCTTCGCCAAAGCGTCCGCTCTTTCATTTCCAGGGATACCCACATGCCCTGGGACCCAAAGGAATGATACAGATATTCCCCTTCTGCTAAGGGATATCAAAGCAGTTTGTATATCTTGAACGATTGGGTGCATTGAAGAAAAGCTAAAGATGGAGTTCAGGGCGCTAAGAGAGTCCGAGCATATGACGAAGGAGCCACTGTTCCCTTCTATCCCTCCTAGGGCCATTTTTATTGCGAGGAGTTCCGCTGTGTAAACACTACACAGCGGATTCAACCTCGCCCTGATGGCTCCATGGTGGGATGAGACAACTGCACATGCACAGGCAGCGTCAGACTTAGAGCCATCTGTAAAAACTGGCACGATACCTGGGTTGCAGTGAAGATAGAGATAAAACTGACGCTGGTATTCCAGAGTAGTGGTTAGAGCTTTCTTGCGCTGAGTGAGTCCCATGTTGATTTTAGGAGCGGGAGTTTCCCATGGCGGATGTTTGGGAAAGCCAGACGGATATACTTCAGGAAGCGTGATTCGATGCTAGGATATAAAACTGTTGAATCGTATGCTTGCAGGCCTAGTGGCTCTGGTTCGACGGTTAAAAAGTTCTAAGTAGCGGGGTTTAAAAACAAGGTTAAAACAAGGGTGAGTCCTCATAGATAAAATTTTTGCTACATAGCCGCACATAAGCATGTTTCTCCGATGGGACAAGGGCGGTTCTCCTGCATCCGCATAGATGCTTTGCACTGGACTCGTACGGAACGCCCCGGTGGCTAACCGTATTCCAGCATTGTGAACCGATGTCAGTGGGCGCAAGTATGACTCCCGACCGGAGGAATACACAAAACAACCGTAGTCTAGCTTTGACCGTATCAGCGTCCGGTATAGTAAGAGAAGCGTATTGCGGTCAGCTCCCCAGGATGAGTGACTTAGATATTTCAGAATATTTAACGCATTTTTACATTTCCTTTTCAGGACACTAATTTGTTCCTTCCAGTTGAGGCGATAGTCAAATACAAGTCCCAGGAAACTGTTGGAGTCCACAAATGGAATGTTTTTCCCTTCTGAATGTAGCGGCGGAGGGATGTGTTGCCCCCTAATCCGGTGAAAGTGAATGCATTTTGTTTTTTCCGAGGAGATTTTAAATCCGCTCCTTTGGGTCCACTTCTCCAATTTATTCAGCGTAAGTTGGGTGAGTCTAGCGGCAGAGGTAAGATAAGATGACCTGCAGAATATGGCGAAGTCATCCACAAACAAAGACCCTATCACCGGTGGCTTCATGCAATCAACGATATCGTTGATTGCCACGGCGAAAAGTGTTACGCTTAAAACTGACCCTTGTGGAACGCCATTATCTTGGCTGTATGCTACGGATAGGTACTGACCAATTCTAACTTTAAAAAACCGATCGGATAAAAAATTCTGAATAAAAGTGGGTAGATTACCCCTGAGACCCCATTCGTGCAAAGTGTTCAATATTTTTCGCCGCCAGACAGTGTCATATGCCTTCTCTATGTCAAAGAAGACGCCGACAACCTGCTGGCGGAGAACAAAGGCTTCCTGGATGTAATTATCTATTCTTATCAGGTGATCGATCGTGGACCGGCCTCTACGAAATCCACACTGAATATCGGAGAGAAGGTTTCGGCGCTCTAGCCACCAAATAAGCCGTCGGTTAACCATTCTTTCCACTAACTTGCACAGGCAGTTAGTGAGTGCTATAGGTCTATAACCATTCGGGTCAGTACGATCTTTGCCCTGCTTCGGTATGGGTATGACTACTGATTCGCGCCAGGACGACGGGAATGCACCGTCTCTCCAAAGGTGATTGAGAGTGTGGAGGACCTCTAACATTGTCGTCGTCGGAATATTCCGGAGAAAGGCGTTGTGGACCTCATCCAATCCCGGAGCCGTGAATTTGGAGTCATCAACGGCTGATTGTAGCTCCCTAAGGGAAAACGGAAGGTTATAATCTTCATGACAGCGGATCTCACGAAAGTTGATTGGTGAGGCTTCAACTCGTAATTTAATTCCCAAAAATGTGGGATTGTAATTTCTATTACTGCTCGTATCGGCGAGCGAGCGGCCAATAGCCTCACCAATCTCAGGAGCTGAGGTCACAATATCGCCACCTACCTTAAGGTAGGTTATTCCCAGCTGATGGTGATTGCCCGAGATACTCTTCACCTTACGCCACACCTGTGCAAGTGGAGTCCTGCTATTCACACCCGACACAAATTCCATCCAGGAAGCTCTTTTTGCGTCTCTCACGACCTGTCGTGCCTGCGCTCTCAAGCGCCTGAAGGAGGATAGATTAGTTTCCGTCGGATATTTGTTAAAAATCCGCAACGCCTTTTTACGTTGGCGGATAGCTTTCGCGCAGTCATCATTCCACCACGGAACTTGAGGTCTCGTCGCAGTACCGCGAGACCGTGGTACGCTGGCGTGTGCGGCTTGTATTATACTGCTAGTCAAACTGTTAATATTGTCAACACCATCACGTGTTTCGTCATATTTGAAATTAAAACAGTTTCGGAAAAGCGACCAGTCTGCTTTCCGAATAGCCCAATTGCCTGACCGTATAAAACTAGGGTTACAATGCCGTTCCTTGGTAATAAGAAGTGGGAGGTGATCGCTCCCACAGAGGTCATCATGAACGGATAAGTTAAATTTTATACTTAAGGCGCTCGATACAATGCACAAATCTATGCTTGAAGAGTCACCGGTAAAAGAATTAAAACGGGTTTTTTCCCCATTGTTCAATAAAACCAAGTCATTATCTAAAATAAAGGAGGATAAAATCCGTCCTCTACGATTGCATTGCCTTCTTGGGCTTCCCCAAAGAGGATCGTGGGCGTTAAAATCTCCTAGTAAAATAAACGGCTGAGGTAGTTGACGGACAAGAGCATTCAGGTAAAATTGAGTGACCGGTGCACCATCGGGCAGGTACACGTTGCATAGCGTGATCGCCTCGGGGGCGTACACGGTGACTGCCACCGCTTGGTACGGCGTGTTTAGGTGCACTCGGGAGGTGTAAAGGGCCTCCCGAATAGCAACCATAACTCCACCATGGGCTCGTTGGCCACTGATTTCGTCAAATCTAAAAACGTTAAAACCTTTTAAAATCCCCTTGTCCGCCATTTTGAAATGCGTTTCTTGGAGGCAAACACAACATGGGTTAAATTCACGAGTTAAAATGGCCAGCTCCTCCTTATGCCGATAAAAACCATTACAGTTCCACTGTAAGATGAAAACCATAAAAGGTGAGTAATAAATAATTTTCAAATAAAAGAAATAAATAATAAAAAGGGGGATTTAAGTACAGAGGGAGAGTCAGCGCTTTATGCGATGTCTCCTCCCCTTAGACCTAGCCCGGCGGACCTCCAACTCAGAGACATATTCATCTTCTTCCATCGACTCTGGTTGGCTCTGCCGGGCCGGACCAGATGGCCCGGGGGATTGAGATTTTCCACGCCTGATTTGCGTGGCCGGGGTGGAGTTGTTCGGGTTCTTACCTGGAGAACCCGAACTGGTGGCGTTCGTCTTTGCCGGATTTTGGGCCTTAGCCGGCTCGGCCGATATCTTCGACGTGGCTTTCTGGGGCATATTCTTCGGTACATTAGATTCTTTTACGCTGTTCGTGGGTTTGATTTCTTCGGTCTGTGTGGAGATGGTACACATTTTCTTGGGGGTTGCTGCTACACCTGCCCAAGATCGGGAAAAGGTAGGGGCCATGAGACTCCGATACTTCTGCCGCGCCTCTCCATACGGGATTTTATCTAGGGTCTTAATTTCCATAATTTTCCTTTCATCCTTCATCACAGGGCAATCACGAGAGTACGCTGGATGCGAACCCTCGCAGTTTACGCAGAAAGGATCGGAGGAACATACGTCACCCTCATGCTTGTCCTTGCCACAGCGCGGGCAGGTGGTCTTACCCTCACATCGCGGTGCGATGTGGCCGAACTTTTGGCATTGGAAGCAACGCATGGGGTTTGGTATGAATGGCCGCACTGGTACCGAATTGTAGCCTAGATGCACTTTCTCGGGGAGCTTATCAAGAGCGAACGTGAGGATCACAGATGTTGTGTTAATCGTCTCACCGTTCCTCCTAGTCGTAAGTCGACGACAGTCTGTCACACCTTGTGGGGCCATTTCTCTCTTAATTTCGTCTACTTCAACGTAGAGGAGATCATAATGGCTTATAACTCCCCGAAAAGTGTTTAGGGTGCGGTGGATATCTACCGTGACCGGGATATCGTGGAGTTTCTTCACTTTGAGCAGTTTTTCTGCTTGGTCTACATTTGCCGTCTCAATCAATAGTGTCCCATCTCTAAGCTTTTTGACTGAGTGAGGTTCTCCAGGGATGACCGCAGACAAGGACCGTTTAATGAAGAAGGGAGACACCTTTTTAAGTGTCTCGCCATCTTTCGCACATTTGAGAACCAAATAGCGCATGCTCTTCTTGAAAATACTATCTCCCCCGCCCGCATCCGGGCGGGATCTTTTATTTGGAGGGAGTGAGATTGTCTCCATGAAAATTAGGATTTCGTCCCCTGGGCTCCCCACCCACCTCGGAGCCACACATTCGGGACGCCACACCGCAAACCGGTGTGGTCGCCAGGGCTACCCAAGGGATATAGCACTATTGTTTAGGGGGACTGCTTCGGGTGGGGCCACCAGTGCATGGGCCCTCCAAACCCGTACACCTTTGGCCGCCCTACACAGACCCCCGCCACTCCAGCACTCGCCATCGAAACGTGTCGATAAGCCGATTGATCAAGACTGGCTAGATCTTGACCGCCCGTTTACAGGGAATCCAGGGCCGAAGTGGGGTGTTGAACTCCGGCCCATACCGGGCTTCCGACACCCGGCTGGGTTCCAGAGAACTCACCCACCAGGATCCCCTTCTCCCCCTTACGGGTCTCCGCACACGGCAAACATGCGGGTGGATCGCAGGCCAGCTGGTATGTCCGCACACAGACAGTGGACCCACAAAACTGTCCGGACGCATCCCTTTGCTGCCTGGGGGTTTGTTTTCGGGGTTTCACCTCCCCGCCCTTTTAGTCGCCTCTTACGACAAGCAGGGATACTGCGGGAGTATTCTCCATCCCCCTACCCGCAGGGGTTGCATTAGAATTGTTAGCTTCTGTCTTCATGCTCTGATAGTGCAATGAATTAAATCAATTCATACTCAAATGAATTATCTATGAAGCAAACTTTATTCCAAAATTTTTAGACCTGACCATCTCCATTTCGGAGAATAAACACTCATTTTCCATTTCCCGTAAACAGTCCTTGAGCGATGTTATCTAAACCCCCAGGGATTCTATTAGCCACCACCATCGCCACAAACTCGCGGCATTCCATTCTCTCCTACACCGTCTCATCAACATCCCCTAAGTGACCGTGCGTTTTCAAAAGAACTCAATGTCATTAAACGTATCGCCTCACGGAATGGCTATAAAGACTACCTGATGGAAAATTAGTTATTACGTCATTTAAGCAAAAAAGCCAGATCGAGTTCCACTCTCCTCACCCCCATTCCCCCGAACAAACCTAGGAGATGGGGCAAGCTACCAGTTATCAACCAACTAAGTTACAAACTTAGCCGTGTAGCTAAGGACAATTTAAAACTATGCTTTTATAACCCTGTGACTATCGGTAAACTCCTTTTTAACTCTAAAGATCCCTATGACAATTTGGAGAGAAGCGGGGTGTACTCCTTGAAGTGTGATTCTCTCGGATGCAATTGTTTTTACGTCGGTCAAACTGGCCGCAAATTTAAAACAAGAATTTCCGAACATTTTAAATGTTTTTTAAACCATTACAACAGCTCTGTGTTTTTGCTAAGCATCTGTGTGACCACAGTCACATTTATAATTTTAATCCCAATATTTTATATTTTTGTGACAAAGCTGCCAAATTGGATTTTTTAGAAAATTTTGAAATTGCTTTAGCCTTTAAAAAAAATCTAGTCATTAGGTTTTAAATCATTTTATTCCGTACAAATCGTCGCCCCTTTTTAATTCTGCCTCTCTCTTCCTCTTTTAACTCTTGACGCTGTTGGTTTTACATTTCCCGTGTCCTCGATTTGTTAACCCCCGCCTCTCTACTAATATCCTCCCACCCTCCTCCTTACTTCCTTCCCCGTGTGGTACCCTGTATATATATATATCAAGCCACCACCTCTGCACGATGTATTTTGTCTCTGATGATCATGTGTATTCATTGAAACCGGTCAGGCTTGTTTACTAGTAATAAAACAGTGTGGAATATTACTAAGTTATTATTATTATATCATGTCGAGATCCCACTAAGTCAACTCTTCAACTATCTTGTATATCCAAAATTGCTATTAAGATGATTTATTTTTGCATTAAAATGAATCCCCGCGGCGCGGCGCCGGGAAGATTTTGTGCAAAAATTGCTTGCGTCTGAGTTTAAGTTTAAAACTGTAACCACCCACTAACCTTTCGGCTACGAAACTTAGTCATCCAAGCGATAGTTTTTCTGTGTTATTTAGGTTAAATGTTCTAAAATAATTGCATGCGTCTATGTAATGGTTCTCTAAGACCTAATAATGTTATTCCTTGCACATTTTTTATCGATCACACATTTTTGTTTAATTTTAATAAAAGCCTTTGCTGGGGTAACTGAGTTGCCCCCCTTGGGTTAGTTTGTCTCGCAATCAGTTGTAGGTATTTGAGCTGGGAATGCTTGCCGTTCGACTTGAGTTGACCTATACACATTTTCTAAGTTACCCTATCAGAGCTTTACTCTATGAATCACATATTATTGCAAATTTGGTTCACTACCAAGTTTGAAACCTAAGATTGTACTCATATATTTATCATCACTTACTTCCACTCTGTATCACATCACATCAAAACGCATTGCTCAACATGAATCCAAATATTCATATTTCTAAGTAAGTATCTATATCAGAATTCAATTCATTGCATCCAATTCGGCTATAAATATATGTACTTCAATGCCACGATTGAAACCTAGAGTCATACCCTCCTTTTTGTCGTCACTTAGCTATACTTTGTTTGATATCACATCATTATGTCAAGCAATTGTAATACAAAATAAAAGCGATGGCGAGTTTCAAAATGGATAAATGCATAAAAGGGTGGCAAGACCAAGTTGTGTACTGCTCATGATAGTTATTTGCACCTCTTTCGGGTCAAGGACCTGGGCCTTGTAGGAGGAATTACAATCTTTATAGTAGTAGCTAACATTTTGACCAAGTTTAGGTCTTAAGAGTTGGTTGTACCATAAAAATTCCAGCTACGTCCAACAGCATGAGGATCCAGCTACAAATAGCAGGATTTAGCTTGAATTTAGCCATAAAAAGCTGGAAATTATTATGATCCTGCCAAAAGCTTGAACTCATTGGTTACTTCAAGTAGTGTTGGCTTCTGTTTAATCCAGTTGCATCTTATAAGATAACAAGATTCATCAGGAAATAGGAGGAAGTACAATTTATTGCAGCAACCTCAGAGGCATGTTCACTTCCAGTGGATCTGGTTGGTTCTTGTTAGATCCAGACGAATGTAACTGGTTCCAGGGCAGATTTTTACAAATCATCCCCCATTTACCATTGAAAGAAATCTACTGTACAGACTGGACCTTAACTATGTAAATTGTAAATTTACCTCTGAATTGTAGTGTATTTTCCATTCAGTTATTGCAAAGTAGTAACTTTATTCAGTTCCCTCAACATTAGTTGGGCCTTACTGTTTTTACCCCTTCAGGTCACCAAATCCTCGACAAGAAAACTAAGATTTTTGATGCATCAAACGCATGTTTTTTTAACTTGGAATATTTTCTACAATTTTTGTCTACGCATGAAAATTTTATGGATGCAAATATATATTTACTTTCACAGATGATTCATGTGCCTGTGGCATCATTAGCCGTATCACATCTTTCGTTATGTCGCCTTAAAATTTGGCTTACAAGCCTTACAAAAAATATAAGTTCTTTATTTCAAGCAAATATTTAACATGTAAGCAAGACTATTCAAGATAGCGACCAAATCACTCAAAGGAAAAGAAAATTCGGAAATATTTGTTCAGTGTGGTGAAAAATATGAAATGGACGAGACTAAAAAGTTCGCAGCCTGTAAGAAAAACATTAGTAAAACGCTGAGATCAAAGTTTGTGTTGAGTGCGGTGAGACAGGCCATAAAAGGTGCACGAAGAAAATCGACAACGGAGCGACATGTAAAAATTGTGTCGACGATGCCGAAAGAAAGGAAACGAGACATACCAATATAGAGATGCAGTGTGTTTAAAACTATTGAATGAGTTGAAAATAGCGCAAGAACGAATAATTGATCTGGAAAAAGAAAACGCAAAGCTAAAATTTCAACTTAACAACCAAAAGAAAGCGTCCAACTCCAAAACGCAATGTGTGCAAACTTCGCAAACACAGGAACACAGTGAAAAGAGTAACACACAAACACTGCTCGTAAAACCTAAGGGTAACGAAAGTAGCAAAAACATCGCAGAACTAATAAAAGGAAAACAAAGTGCAAATAAAAGTAAACCAAATGGTGGTAAATAGTTCGAGCCTATCGGTGAGAAATGGAATAGAGTCATTAGAGAAGGACATAATCAAACAAAACGAACTGGACCAACTCGGAGAAGAATTAACACTCAAAAGTAGTGCATCACAGAATAGTAGAGAATATTTCTAACGCAATAGTACTAACAATTGAAGTGAACGAGGTCACGAAAATT
Organism: Ceriagrion tenellum; assembly: GCA_963169105.1. Classification (NCBI taxonomy): domain Eukaryota; kingdom Metazoa; phylum Arthropoda; class Insecta; order Odonata; family Coenagrionidae; genus Ceriagrion; species Ceriagrion tenellum. Next base: position 7,067,398 of record OY720643.1, read on the forward strand.
GATATTTTCGACGAAATATTAGGCAAGCTTGCTATCGACTGGAAAGTGTACCCGGTATTACTGAATGTTACAATTGTCAGGGGTATGGACAGGGGCGGCGTGGGTGCTCAGGGGCCCGGGCCGCTGCACGTCCAGAGGGGCCTGGTTTTTGTGGCCCCCCCTCCCTCCTCCTGAAAAAATTTGTGCGTTAAAAACGCGTTTCAGGTCGTTTAGCTATGTACAGTTTTGTACCTAATTTAACTACAATTTCATAGGTATTTATGTACAGTATGACAAAATTGTACTTTCACTCAGAGATCTTTGGTCTGCTGGCTCTTCAAAGTTCTGGGCCCGGCCCGCCGGGCCCTTCGGACCCGAGCCCGAAACCTAGTACGTGGCCCGGGAGCCAGGACCCGGAGCCTGAGCCACAACCCAGGCCCGGGCAGGAATCCCCGCCTTCCGGCCCGGGCCACGCCGCCCCTGGGAATGGACACAAAAGTGGGAAGTGTTATATTACAGAGATGTGCTGCAAGTAGTAGTAGTATTTAGGTGAATAGGGTGCTTCGACGACTGAGGTCATTCGCACCACGGCAGCCTAAAATCACCATGTCAAGTTACTTAAATGTGTTGCAAGTATCGTGCAGGAAATCACGACCGGTACCAATGCAGAGCGGAGTATCCCTTCTGCATACATTGCCACAGGAGGAACGAGAGACTGCACCCGCAAATGGAGCCGCTGAACTGCTTTCATCAGGCCCGCAGTACATGGTGCGAAGTTTTCCAGAGTGTGAAAAAACAACCTTATGAAGAAATACGGCCAGGAAAGCAGCCCACAGACCAAAAATGACGTAATGTGTTTAAATGCCAATGGTTTTATGTCAAAATTTGAACAAATTAGTTTAATGGCGTTTGAATGTAGAGCAGCGTTTATATGCATTAGTGAAACGCATGTAACCGAAAACACTGAAATGCAAGAGTTTAACATAAAAGGGTACAATGCTATATCAAATAATAGACGCACGGGAGGATGTGCAATATTTGTCAGAAGTGACATAAAAATTACAAAAACATGGAGTGATACACAAATAGATAACCAATGTTGGATAGTGGGAGTGTTAACCGCAGTTAAAAATAAAACGTCAGCACTTTATGCATGCTATCGGTCGCCTAGCAGCTCAGTGAGTGAATATATGAAAATTTTCGATAAATATATAGAAGATCATGTTCTTGTACATAAAGGGGATGTTCGGATCGTTGGAGATTTTAGCATAGACCTATATAAAAATGACCATTACCCCAAAAAATTTGTAGAAATGATCAACATGGCTGGGCTTCAAATTAAAAACAATGATCCAACTAGGATAACAAATAGGTCAATGACAAAAATTGACATAGTAATAAGTAACATAGACAAAGTTAAAGTACAAAATACTGCATATCAGACCACGAAACGTTATTATGTAAAAATATATAAAAAACGTATTCAAAAAAGATATTAAGATAAGAGAAAATAACAAAGCACAAAAAATGGTACAAGATATCACATATAACTACGAATATATTAAAGAAAATCTGAGGGAAAAAGAGTTGTTGATAAAAAATTGTGAAAATCTACTAACTCAGGGTGAATATTTTATCAATACCTTCCACAGTACCATAAAAAAAGGCAAATAAAATAGATATAAAAGAGGAATGGTGTAAAAAAAACCTTGGATAGCAAAGAACACGAAAGTGCTAAATTGCCGAAAGGAACTAAAAAACGAGAGAATAAAATGCTATAATGACACAAGCGTAGAACAAACGATGGCATATCGGACAATAAGAAACAAATACTCAGCACTGATTAACAATGAAAAGAGAAAATACTATGAACGTGTTATTGATAATAATACAACAGATTCCAAACAAATGTAGAAAACGCTCAACTCTCTAGTATCCAATAAAAAAAGCAACAATAACGTAAATAAAGAGTGTATAGTGATCAATAATGGCCAAAAGGTAGATGATGATCTGGAGTTGGCAAATAAAATGAGCAAATACGTAATCGAAAGTGTGGAAGACGTTGAGAAGAGCATTGCTATCTATAAAGACAACGAGTTCAATCTGAGCAATAATAAAATGCCAATTGTAAATTATATAAAATTCTGTGATTTCATACCTATTAATGTGAGTGAAATAAGGAAGATTAGTTTCAATTTTAAAAATCATTGAGGCCAACCCAGATGATGTAAGTGCTAAAGTACTAAAAGAAACTTTCGAAGAATATTGCACTTCTTTAGTGGAAATCGTTAACTTATCATTGAAAACAGGCAAAATAATTAATGAATGGAAAGTATCTACTGTAATTCCCATCCCTGAAATCTAAAACCCTTCCAAATCTGAGGATCTCAGGCCAATCAACTTAATGGAAAAAGTCACCGTTATATGGGTACACAAACAAATACATAAGTTCTTTGAGGAAAACAATTTGTTTTATGCCCATCAGCCTTGATTTAGAAAATATATAAATACTGAAAGCGCAATACGATTGACTTTTATTCTATGGAGAAGGGATCTGAATGAAGGTCAAATTGTAATTAGTGTGATGTTGGACCTGAAAGAGCATTTGAAACTGTAAATAGGGAGATTTTGATCAAGAAGCTATAGTACTATGGAGTAGGAGGAATAGTGATAAAGTGGTTTAGAGATTATTTAAAGGATAGAGTGGATATAACAAAAATAAATAAAAGTAAATCCAAAGAATTGAAAAATAATATTGGTGTCCCCCAGGGAAGTGTGTTAGCAGGACTTCTATTTATAATATATATGAATGACATTAACATGTACTGTGAAAATGCTTTCATAAATATGTTTGCAGATGACGCTTTGGTGTATGTATCTGGAAAAGAATATCCACGTATCTGTAAAGGCCGCTTTACGCGGTACATTTTATTGTACAAACGAATGTATCATAGAATGTACAAGAAACTGAATGGAATTAGAGCAGGTTCTATTTCCCTTTAAGTCATTCAGGCAATCATACAATTTGTCGCTTCACGCGGTACAATTTCCTTCATGAAGGAATTTGTACATTCTTTTCTACACCTGTGAGTTTTCTTTTGGTAGTAGTATTTGGGTGATTAGGGTGCTTCGACGACTGAGGTCATTCGCACCACGTCAGCCTACAATCACCAAGTCATGTTATTTAAATAAATAGTTAAATATATAAATAAATAAATAAATAAATAAAAGCGACGCAGCTCACATTAAAATGGGCGTGAGATAAAACACCACATAATGGTTGGTCACAAACAGTTAAAAAGCCCTGACTCTTTCAAAAATAACATTATCCGACTGACACAATCAGGATCGTCTCATAGGACGTGTCCTAGGTCTCCCCTGATGTTCAGCCGGATGCGCAAAGCACGGTATCTATCACACACCGTCAGAAGGTGTCTCACAGTTAAGGGAGAGTCGCAATCCTCACAGTAGGGAGGGATCTTCTCTTCGGTGAAGAGGTAAGAGTGAGTGAGGGCACAGTGCCCTATCCTCAACCGTGTGATTGCGACCTCTTCCCTGCGAGTCCTCCCGACTGATGTGGGCCACACTGATACTACCGGCTTTATGGTGCGCAACTTATTCTGTGTCAGGGAATGCCAGGTTTCCTTCCACTGACCAAAGGCTACGTTTCTCAGCGTAGCCTTCAAGTCTTGGTACGGTACCAACACTGACGAAATGTGTTCGTCTTGAAGAGCCTTCTTTGCTGCCGAGTCGGCCATCTCGTTACCGGCTATTCCCACGTGTCCAGGTACCCACAGAAAACGGATAACGATTCCCTTCTTAGAAAGGGATAAAAGATGGTTCTGAATCTCCTGGACAAGTGGGTGCATCGGGGAATAGCCGGAAATGGCCTGCAGCGCACTCATAGAGTCACTACAGACCATGTATGCGCCACAATTGCCCCTAATACCACCAAGAGCCATCTTTATGGCGAAAAGCTCCGCCGTGTAGATGCTGCACAGCGGGCTTAGCTTCGCCCCGATGACTCCATGGTGGGACGAGACCACCGCGCATGCGCATGCCGACTCGGATTTCGAACCATCCGTAAACACGGGAGTGAAATCGGAGTGGCGGCACAGCTCTTCCCTAAAAAGTTGTTGGTACTCCATAGGGGTCGTGGAACCTTTCTGGCCAGTTCGTATGGTAAAACTACACTTCGGAAAGGGCACTCGCCATGGTGGGTGACCGGAATATCCATGGCCGTACACTTCTGGAAGTCTCACATTTGTTCCTTCCATAAAATTTTTAAAACGGACGCTCAGGGGTCTGGTGGCCCTTGTCCGCCTGTTAAAAATGTTTAAAAACCTGGGGTTAAAAATTACATTGAAACACGGATGAGTCCTCATAGATAAAATTTTTGCCACGTAGTTAGCCATTAGGATGTTCCTCCGGGTATCCAGCGGGGGCTCTCCGGCATCCGAGTATACGCTTAAGACGGGAGACGTCCTGAACGCTCCGGTCGCCAAACGTAGCCCCGCGTTGTGAACCGTTGCCAGCGGTTTCAGGTAGCTTGTGCGGCCCGAGGAGTAGACGAAACATCCATAGTCCAACTTGGAACGCACCATTGCCCTGTAAAATGAAAGCATGGTGGTCCTGTCGGCGCCCCATGTAGTGTGCGATAAAACACGTAAAATATTTAAAACGTTAAAACATTTTTCTTTAAGAGTTCGGATGTGTTCCTTCCAATTAAGCTTGGAATCGAACACCATCCCGAGAAAACGAACCGAATCAGCGTATGGTAAAACCCTACCACCGAGACGCAACTCTGGTGGTATATGGTTGTCCCTGCAACGATGAAAATGTACGCATTTTGTCTTTTCCGCTGAGAAGCGGAAGCCGTTCTTTTGGGACCAGCCGTCCAGTTTATTAAGACAGAGTTGTATCTGTCTGGACGCGGTAACTAGTTTGGATGACCGGCAGAGAATAGCCAGGTCATCCACAAACAGTGAGCCCATGACAGGTCCCGTGATGCAGTCGATAGCGTCATTGATCGCAATAGCGAACAATGTCACACTAAGGACTGATCCTTGTGGCACTCCATTTTCCTGCATATAGGGTTCGGAAAGGTGTTTACCTACTCTGATTCTAAAAACTCGGTCCGATAAAAAATTTTTAATAAAAATGGGAAGATTTCCCCTAAAACCCCAACCATGCAACGTGATTAAAATCTTCTGACGCCAGACCCTGTCATATGCCTTCTCCAGGTCAAAGAAGACCGCGATGACGTGCTGGCGCAGAAGAAAGGCCTCCTGGATGAAATTGTCACTCCGAACGAGGTGATCGATGGTTGAACGACCTCGCCGGAAACCACACTGGATATTCGACAGAAGGTTGCGCCGCTCTAACCACCAAACGAGCCGACGGTTTACCATCCTTTCCATTACCTTGCACAGACAGCTGGTAAGGGAGATGGGCCTGTAGTTACTCGGGTCCGCTCTGTCCTTTCCTTGTTTAGGGATCGGAACCACCACAGATTCCCTCCAGGAAGATGGGAAGCTGCCCTCGAACCATAACTGGTTGAAGGTGCTCAGGATCTCCATCAACGCTTCCCCCGAAAGATTTCGAAGGAAGGCGTTGTGGATTCCGTCCAGTCCCGGAGAGGTGTCCTTGGAATCCGCGATGGCTGACCGAAGTTCCCACAGCGAGAACGGGTCATTGTACTCCGCGATTACGGACGTCTCAGCAAAGCAAAGAGGAGTTCTCTGGAAGCGTTCCTTGATGGCCAAGAACGCTTCTGAGTAACTCCTGTCACTGCTTATATTGGCTAGTGACTCGCCAAAGGCCTCGGCTACGTCGCGAGGGGAGCTCACGATTTGGCCATTTATTTTCAAGCAAGGGACGCCGTAATCCCTGCGGGAGCCCGAGATGCATCTCACCTTATTCCACGCCTGTGCAAGTGGTGTCCTGTGGTTAATGCTATTGACGAATTCCATCCAGGAGACCCTTTTTGCCTCCTTCAAGACTCGTCGGGCTTTCGCTCGCAGTCGACGGAAGGACGAAAGGTTCGTTGCGGTTGGGTACTTTTTAAAAATACGAAGGGCACGTTTTCGAAGACGAATTGCCTCGGCGCACTCCTTGTTCCACCAAGGAACCGCTGGCCGTGGGACATTACCCGATGACCGAGGGACGCTGCAATTCGCTGCTTCGATCAAGCACCTTGTTAAAACCTCCACATTGTGTGTGGCATCACAATAACAATTGTGTTTAAAATTAAAAACGTCTCTAAAATTCTGCCAGTCCGCTTTACGGACAATCCAATTGCCCGGTCGGATAAAATCAGTGTTAAAACTTCCTTCAGGATTTATTAAAATGGGGAAGTGATCACTGCCACAAAGATCTGTGTGCACGGTCAAATTAAACTTGTTAAAAAGACTGCTCGTTGCCATAGCTAAGTCTATACAGGAGAATTCTCCATTAAAAACATTAAAACGGGTTTTCTCACCGTTGTTAAGTAGCAAAAGGTTAAAATCGAGGATGAAACTGGCTAAAATCCGTCCCCTCCTTGTGTTTTGGCCTCTTGAGCTTCCCCACAAGGGGTCGTGGGCGTTAAAATCACCCAATAATATGAATGGCCTAGGCAACTGCTGGACAAGTCTCTCTAGGTTGGAATGAGTTACCGGTGCACCCTCCGGCATATAAACGTTGCATATCGTTATATTTTGCGGGGTAAACAAGGTTATGGCCACAGCCTGAAACGGGGTGTCAATCCGTACTCGAGAGGTGTAAAGGGCCTCCCGAACGGCAATCGCCACCCCGCCATGGGCTCTATGACCAGTAAGGTCATCTAGCCTTTCGACCTTGTATCCCCTTAAAATTCCACTGTCCCTCGCCTTAAAATGCGTCTCCTGTAGACATATAACAGAAGGGTTAAAATCTCTGATTAAAATGGCCAGCTCCTCCTTATGCCTATAAAATCCATTACAGTTCCACTGTAAGATAGAGGTCATAAAATTTAAAAATATATAAATAAATAAATAAATAAAAGACCTAAAAATAGTTAAAAATAACAAGAAAAAAGGAGCAGCTTAAGTCCTAAGCTAAGCTAAGGAGTGATCAGCGCTTGAGGCGCTGCTTCCTTCCCTTTTTTCTAATTATTTCGATTTCTGTATCTGAGATACAGAAATCTTCCTTCATGGCTTCCTGTGGAGGTATTTTTTCCTTGCCTGATGGGCCGGGGGATGGTGTGTTACCACGCTTTGTTTGCGTGGCCCCGGCGGTGGATTTGGTGGGGTTCTTCCTAGGAGAACCCGGACCGGTGGTTTTTGTATTTTTTGCCGGATTTGTGGCCTTAGCCGGCGTGGCCGATTTCTGTGCAGAGGCTACAGTTGTTGGACTCACATTTTCTTCAGTCTGAGTGGAAATGGTGACCTTGGATGTTCGAGGAGAAGCGACTTGGGCGAATGATTTGGAAAAAGTAGGAGCAACTTGGGCCTCTGTACTTTTTCCTTGCCTCGAAGTACGGGATTTTTTCTACCGTCCTAATCTCCATTACTTTGCGCTCCTCGATCATCTTTGGGCAATCACGTGAGTACACCGGATGTGCACCCTCGCAATTGACACAAAGTGGGTCACCTGTGCATTCCGCACCCTCATGCTTCTCCAGGCCGCAGCGGGGACAGGTGGCCTTGCCCTCGCACCGTGTGGCCATGTGGCCGAATCGCTGGCACTGGAAACATCGCATGGGTGCCGGTATGAATGGCCGCACTGGCACCGATTCATATCCGACAAACACCTTGTCGGGGAGCTGATCAAGCGTGAACGTGAGAACAACAGACGTCGTGTTGACTCTTTCTCCGTTGCGCTTTGTCGTGAGTCGACGAGCATCGGTGACCCCCTGAGAGGCCATCTCCCGCTTGATCTCGTCGATCTCAACATACAACAGGTCGTAGTGACTGATCACTCCCCGACAGGTGTTCAAGGTGCGGTGTACCTCCACTTTAACAGGTATTTCACCTAACTTTTCTTTAAGCATTAATTTATCGCTTTGAGCCCTCGTTGCCGTTTCGATGAGCAGTGTGCCGTCTCGAAGTTTCTTAGCAGATTTTAGTTCCCCAGGAACTGAACTAGATAAAAGTTTTCGAATAAGGAAAGGGGACACCTTCTTCAGGCTCTCCCCTTCCTTCTGGCACCTCATCACTAAATAGCGCATACTAGCGCCGGGAACATTACCTCCCCCGCCCGTTTCCGGGCGGGATCTTTTAGGTGGTGGAAGGATATCATCCGCCATGCCTAAACTTAATTCATCCCCCGAGCTCCCCACCCACCATGGAGCCACACATTCGGGACGCCGCACCGCAAACCGGTGCGGTCGCCAGGGCTACCCGAGGGGATATAGCACCCTAGAGGTGGTTGTCTGTTTCGGGTTGGATCTTCGATGCACGGGCCCACCAAACCCGTACATCTCCGACCGCCTTACGCAGACCCCCACCTCCCTGGCACTCGCCACCGTAAAGCATAGGGCCACGGAAGCCGATTGACCGGGAGTGGCTAGCTCCCGGCCGCCCGTTTACACAGAATCCGGGGCCGAAGAGGGGTATTGGCCCCTGGTCCATACCGAGCATCCGACCCCCGGCTGGGAGCCACAGACCTCACCCTCCAGGTTCCCCTTCTCCTCCTTACGGGTCTCCGCACACGGCAAACATGCGGGTGGATCGCAGGCCAGGTGGTGTGGCCGCGCGCAGACAGTTGACCCACAAGACTGTCCGGGCTCAACCCTTGTTGGCTCTGGGTTTGTTTTCGGGGTTTCACCTCCCCGCCCTTTTAGTCGCCTCTTACGACAAGCAGGGATACTGCGGGAGTATTCTCCATCCCCCTACCCGCAGGGGTAAGAGTTTTCTTTTCTACACTTCTTCTTTTTTTCTACACTTGTGAGGTGTGCCAATAAACTTATATTCATAAAGAACATTTGAAAAGAATACAAGGTAGAGATTATTTTAAAACATTCACACTTTTTAAATGCTCGTAAATTTTATGTGAATTATTTAAATGTTTTAGTTTTATTCATTCAGAAAAAAGTTCAGATATTGTTATTACCGTCAAATAAGCATTTCTTACATTTTTTATAGAGAAGATATATTAATACAGATGTTTCCTTCCATTAGGCTTCTAAAAAATATACTTTCAAAAGATAATTGCTACTGCGTTTTATCGTGGTTGAATCTTGTTATTCATTAGTATCTTAAACAGTGGTGCGATTTGGGATACCTGTGGTACGATTTAGGGATCCTGTTGCATAAATCGCACTGCTTACAAGGGTTTGAAATTTATTTTTTATTTAATAGTTCAAACTGGAATACAACTTTCTAATTAACTTTGAAACAGGGAAAAAAATTTCTTTACACGTCGGAACGCAAAAAACTTCAATTTTATTGGATGTTTTTAAGTAGCATCAATTTTTTCGGAAACTGGTGCGATTTAGGCAACCCTCCCCTACCTATACCTTGGAAAACTTATCCAGCAAAATGTGCACTACTTTCTAAAGCAGTAATTATTAGTGCTCTCTTCCACTACAAAGATATCATGGACTACATTCGTACATGGTGTAAAGTATTGCCTAGCGGCACTCGCAATCCTACTTATAGCTAAGAAAAAAGGATGCCGCAATTTGGAATTGCGCATCGCACACCACCTCGGCGAAAAGATGGATGGATTGGCTTTCCTTTGTCATCAATTGTTTTCATTTGCTTTTATTTTGCAAACCAAAATTCTATGCAATCAAAAAGTCCGCTACTGGAGCATCTAACCGGCATTTATTCATCAGCCACTCACTCTAACTCCATTCACCCTACCTACTTTTCCCACAATCACCTGGCAGGCACTCCATTTCAACTGCATTCAGTCCATTTTTAATGAGGCAGGGTACTTCGCGAAGAAAATATTTTGTAGACTGTCAACATTTACACTGCGAAGATGGATTGGTGGTAGATAAAAAAACTACCGTTTTCACGATTCGCTGAAAAGATGCAGATATTTCGCCATTTATCTCTTTTGTGTGTGATGCCTACCTTATTGAAGTGATAAACGCGTTTATTAAGCCTAATTGAACAATTTTCAACCATCCTGTAGATTTCAATGGATTTACATGTCTCTCAAGTTTCTCCTTACGAAATGTCTTTCACTACGATTGTCTCTCACTGCAAATCATAATTAGGGTGAAAAATTATCTTATTATCGAAAAAAGTAAAATAATATAAACTTTTTCTTTCAATTTCAGAATTACCATGGAAATAATGACTTCGAAAATGCAATACATGACTGGATGACAGTGCAGAAATACCTTCCTTTCCGATTTGTATATGATGATGATACTTTTTCAAGATTTTGAATCCCACCGTTACATTTTCTTAAAGGACAAAGTTGCGGCAGATGGTCCTTGACCGTTTTAATAGGATCCAGAAGGCGGTGTTGCAGTTACTGAAACAAAATAAATCCAACCTGTCTTTCCCTATCGGTGGCTAGACATCCATAGCTGGAAAATCGAACCTCGCAAAAACGATTCATTACGTAGACGAGAATAGGGAGTACCAGTTTCTTGTAATTGACTTCGTTCCATCCAATGGTGACAACACAAAGGATTATTGCTGAAGTTTTTATGAATACTTAACCTAAAATGCTTTGAACTTGAGCAAACCTGCAAGGAGTTAACGTAGATAACGCCGCAAATACTAAATTCACGGAGGAACTCGGCAAGATGCCAACAAGTTTTGATAGCACTGATCAGCATTTTAGATGAATGGCCCATATACTTAGCCTTATAATACAAGTTGTAAGTGAAACTTCTGAGTGAACTGAGACCATGGCTGGGCTGAGCCATTCCATTAGATTTATCTGCTAATTTGCTCCCCAAGGAAGGAATGAAATGAGGTCATTTAGATAAGTGAAATGAGCTCAGTGAGTTCCTCGGGCCATGGTGTGGGTGCTCATCTATGGAGGCTGTCACCTAGTTTTTAATATAACTGAGCTCACTGGGCTTCATTTAGATAGTGGTCTTGGGGCAATATGCAGTTGGTGACCAATGAGATGGACACAGGATGGTCACATGGGGACGCCAAGCCATGGTTTCTGGGTCAAGAGGAAGACGAAGAAGCGGATGAGCCGCAGTCTGGAGGAGGCGAGTTTTAGATGATGTTGTGAAGGTGGTAAATGTGAATAAGGGAAGAATAAACGCCTTTTTTCCGAAGAAGTGTCGTTCCCTTAATTGACCCTCGACGGACCCTGAAGGTGACCGCTTACAACTGGTGTCAGAAGTGGGATAACGCTCATTCATCGAGGGCAATTGATATCGGCAGCGAGTTAAAAGGGTGAGCAGCAATGGCGGCTCGAGTGAGCATGGCAGGTGATGAGATGGAACTCCAACAAGCGGTGAACATGTTGTTCGATCAATTAAAAGAGGAGCTGAGGGAAGAGAACGCGAGGGTGCAGGTACCAGTTCGCGGTGCAGAAGGCGAGCGTCCGTCGAGAAATTATGTACTCTTATCGTCCGTCGACCACTTCTCCGGGTTTGGAGAGGAGAACGTTGAGGCCTTTTTCGAGCGTTTTGAGAGGGCAGCGATACTGAGTGGCTGGAGTGATGCGGAGAAATTGCATACCGTGCGAATGCGATTGACGGGCGGAGCGAAGTCGTTCGTGCGCGCTAAGGATGAGAGCCGCGGAACCACTACGTACGAGGAGTTGAAGAGTATTTTGTGTGAACGCTACAAGTCGAGTAAAAGCCGCCGTATCTATCGGGAATTGCTGTCCACACTGAAATTAAAGCCGGGAGAAACGATACCGGAGTTCGCCGATCGAATACGCGAAGTGAACGTGCACACATACGAGGCGGATGGCACAGCAGACAGAGTGGCGGCCATCAGGGAGGAAGCGGATCAGAGAGCGTTGGACGCCTTCCTTAATGGTTTATCGGGGGAAGTTGGAAGACAGGGCCGGTTGCGGATGCCCGAAACATTCGTCGCCGCCGTGGAAGCGGCCATAAGGATCGTCGAGGTGGAGAGACGAGCGAGCGGACAACTGGTGGAAAAGGAAGTATTGTTGGCATCGGCGGGCGCATGTTTCGTTTGCCGTCGGGAAGGGCATTTTGCGCGCGATTGTCCAGACCGAAGAAGGGGTCGCTGTTACACTTGCGGGCGCCAAGGGCACCTGGCGAGGCATTGCCGCACTCCGACGAGGCACCAAAACGAAACCGACTCCCGAAGGGGTGCTTTAACCCTTAGACTACCAACGGGACACATATGTCCAAGGTAGATTTGCAAAAACACCTTTGGGATGCAGGCCTATTATAAACACTTACGATATTGTCCCATCGGAATAGGAGGGACTATTTGACTTTTAGTTCTTATTTTGCCAACATATGATAGAACTTTGACGAGTTCAATAAGGTTTTCATTATCACCTCTGGTTGTATAGCAGAGGAAATTTCGACTTTGCTAGTAATTCTACAATGATAAGTATAAATCCATGTTACTTTAGGATACTTGTTTTTTGCACAATATTACCACTCTTCATTATGCGCAATGATTTATCTTTTTCACATCTGAAATTGTGAGTGCCGACGTTTTGATATAATTTCCCTGGTTTACCGATGGTGTCAAGACGTAATAAAATGTTACCATATGGTAAGTTTTTAGGTTCTCTACATTGTCTGAGAAATAATAGTCTAGTATTCGTGTCCGTGTGATTTTGAGCACTGCGATGAACACTTCTAGATGAGATTCTTTATTTCAGTCCTTTGAAGCTCTATGTGGATTACACTAATTTACAACTACTTCTGTGTAACCTCAGGAGTTGATCGATACCAGGTGAGTAAACACGTCAAAAAATAATTTGGTGTCCTTGTACATGATTGCTTCCACAACAGCCTTTACATATTCATTTTCATTTTACTCACAAGAAATGAGCCACAAGAGAAAGTGCAATGAAGAAGAATTACTCCAGATATTGGATGAATCTGACGACGAAATTTCGGTAGGCGATTCATCAAACGAAGACGTGTCATCTGGTGATACATCGGACGAAGAGTACAGGGTTGATTTTGAAAATAGTGAGGGGAATGAATATACTGATGAGAGCTCTCTGGAAGATAGTAATGAAAAGCCCGACGACATCCAAGATATTGTAAGTACAGAGGAAAGCAATAATTCTACCTTCTTATCTCCAAGTGACATTCCGAGTGAGATTTTGTGGGCTACTCCAAAGATACGATTCCTTCCGAGACATTGTTGAATACCTGATCGCCATACAATGCCATTGATTTCGGTTATTAGGCCATTAGATGAAATGGACCGTTTTCTCCAATTATTTCCTCACAGCTTATTTATATTCATCAGTCAATGTACCAATAAGCGTTAGGATATATTGCGAAAAAAGGAAAAACATAATATTATCCGAGACACTGATCTTTGGAGTGGAAGAGAGGCAGGTGATGTTGCCAGTGTTTGAAGAATTTTCGACTCTGTTTTCCGCGGTAGACAATCCCCCAGCCACCCACCTCGCGGAGCACCATATCCCTACAGGGAATGCGCGGCCAATATACCGCAAACCATATCGCACCCCATTCCATCAGAGGGGTTTGATCGAACAATTTGTAGAAAAACAGTTGAAGGCCGGGATAATTGTTCCAAGCAGTAACCCATGGTGTTCGCCGGTGGTTATTGTACCAAAGAAGTCTCTCCATGGTACACCACAGTATCGGTTTTGCATTGACTTTCGGGCCCTAAACGCGGTAACGAAGCCAGATGTTTATCCGATACCAAATATAACGGAAACACTAGATAACCTAGGAGGGTGCCGGTACTTCACGACATTAGATATGACGAGTGGCTATCATCAGATCCCAATGGCCCCGGACTCTAGAGAGAAAACGGGATTTGTGGTGAACAGTGGGCATTACGAATACGTCCGAATGCCTTTTGGGTTGCGTAATGCTCCCGCCACATTCCAAAGAATGATGGATGGAGTTTTGCGAGGTCTCACGCCAACTGAATGCTTAGTGTATTTAGATGACGTAATTGTGTTCAGTGGGACGATTGAAGAACATGCGTTACATCTAAGTCGTGTCTTTAGAAAATTGAAGGAAGCGGGACTGTCTCTTAAATTAGAAAAATGCCACTTTGCCCTTCCAAAGGTAAAATATTTGGGGCATATCATAAGTTCCGCGGGAATCTTCCCTGATCCCGAAAAGGTAAGTGCCGTGAGAGAGTTTTCGACACCAAAGTCGACGAAGGAAACACAAAGTTTTCTTGGTCTAACAAATTATTACCGACGCTTTATACCAAACTACGCCATTCTTGCCCGCCCCCTCACAAGACTTTTGAAAAAGGGGCAACTCTTTCTATGGACTCCTGAGAGCGACGAGGCAGTGGAAAACCTAAAGATGGCTTTGACAAGTAGCCCTATACTCACATATCCAAATTTTCGGTTTCCCTTCACTATTGCCACCGACGCTATTGCCAATTTCGCTATAGGTGCCGTGTTGTCACAGAGCAGTAGTAGTACTAGAATTATTATTTAAGGGTGCGTCGACTAATGCGGTCATTTCGCACCACTCTCGTCCTAAGGTAACACCAGGTTTGTGTAATTGAAGCTAAATCGCTTTAGTACTAGTGTGAGATAATATTTACATAACCTTGTATAATACGCATATACATATAAAAAATTTATAATTTATTAAAAACGTTGATTTCTTTTAAAAACGCAATTACTCGGGTGAGGCAATCGGGAAAGTCACCTAGGATGTGTCCTAAGGTACCGTTGACCTTGTGTTTATCTCGAGAAGACCGGTATTTATCACACTCCGTCAGGATGTGTCGCACACTCAGAGGGGAGTCGCACTCATCACACCAAGGTTGTCTTCTCTTCTGTGAAGAGGTATGAGTGGGTCAGGGCAGTGTGCCCTATCCTCAGGTGTGTGACTGCGACTTCTTCCCTGCGAGTATTCCTGACGGAAGAGGGCCACACTGATACTACCGGTTTCACAGTCCGGAGCTTGATGTTATTACTCCCATGCCACGATTCTTGCCATTTGTCTAAAATAACGCTTCGAAACATAGCCTTTAGGTCCTCCACAGTCACCATGTTCCATATAATTTCTGGCATCTGTAATGCTTCCTTTGCACCCTTGTCTGCGCGTTCATTACCAGCTATTCCCATATGTCCAGGTACCCACATAAAGGAGATTTTAATTCCCTTGTTGGTGAGGGAGTGAAGAGCGCATAGTACATCCTGGACGAGAGGGTGGAGTGGAGAGGGTGGAGAGAGGGGCTGAAATGGACTTCACAGCGCTTAGAGAGTCTGTACATATAAGGAAAGTGCCAGAATTGCATTTCATATTTCATAAGGCCGCCTTAATTGCGAGTAATTCTGCATTGTATATGCTGCACCACGGATGGAGCCTCGCCTTTATGACTTTGTGATGCGCAGGGGACACTGCACAAGCACATGCCGAGCCGGACTTCGATCCATCCGTATACACGGGGATGAAGTCCGGGTGGTTATCCAGGAATTCAAAAAATAGGCTCTGGTATTCCTGGGACGTTAGAGAAGATTTATGGTGCTTGTGCAGTTCAATGTGGCACTCTGGTCACGGTATGGACCATGGTGGGTATTTTGAATACCCAACAGGATACACCTCTAGCAGAGATATGTCAATACTGTCCGTAAAATCTTTTAGTCGAATACTTAGTGGCCTGGTAGCCCTCGTCCTTCTGTTAAAAATATCTAAAAACCTAGGTTTAAAAACGATATTAAAACATGGGTGTTTTGTCATTGACAAAATTTTCGACGTATAGCTACATGTCAGCATTAATCTGCGAGTAGCCAACGGCGGCTCCCCTGCGTCCACATACAGACTGTGGATAGGAGGGGTCCTAAAAGCGCCAGTGGCTAGCCGTATTCCTGCGTTGTGGACCGTTGTTAACGGTCGTAGGTAAGACTCTCGTCTACAAGAGTAAACGAAACACCCATAGTCTATTTTAGACCGAATCAGAGAACGGTATAATAAAATCGAGGTGGTGCGGTCTGCGCCCCATATTGTGTTGCTTAAAATACGTAAAATACTTAGACCACGGCGACATTTCTGGGCCAGATTGCGAATATGTTCTTGCCATGTCAGTCTCCGGTCTAAAGTCATCCCCAGAAATCGAACGGATTCCACGAAAGGAAGGTTACTTCTTCCTAAGCGTAACGGCGGAGCTATATGGATACCCCTTAATCTGTGAAAGTGCACTCACACAGTTTTCTCAATAGAGAAACGAAGCCCATTTCTCTTTGCCCAGTCATTGAGTTTTGTGACAGTTAGCAGAGTTTTTCTTGAAACGCTGGCTTATGTGGACGACCTGCAGAAGATTGCAAGGTCGTCTACGAATAGGGATCCCATTACCGGAGTTTTAATACAGTCAGCTATGTCATTAATGACAATTGCAAATAACGTGACGCTTAGCACAGAACCTTGGGGAACGCCGTTTTCCTGGTAGTAAAACTGTGAGAGGCTCTTACCTACTTCACTCTAAAACCGCGGTTTGATAAAAAGTTTCGTATAAAAATGGGTAGATTACCCCTAAAGCCCCAACTGTGCATTGTTTGTAGAATTTTCCTACGCCAAAGCAAGTCGTACGCCTTCTCCAAATCAAAGAAGACTCCAATGCAGTGTTGGCGCAGAAGAAAGGCCTCCTGGGTAAAATTATCAGTCCGTACGAGATGATCTATTGTACATCTACCCCGGCGGAAAAAAACATTGAATGTTGGAGAGAAGGTTTCGCCGCTCTAACCACCAAACAAGCCGGCGATTGACCATTCTCTCCATAACCTTACACAGGCAACTTGTGAGTGAAATGGGCCAATAATTCCTCGGGTCATTCTTGTCCTTCCCCTGTTTCGGAATCGGAACCACGACAGACTCCCGCCAGGACTGTGGGAAACTACCCTCAAACCAAATTTGGTTGAGGGTGTGAAGGATTTCCGCCAATGCACTCTTTGGCAAATTCTTTAGAAATACATTGTGGACATTGTCCATCCCTGGAGACGAATTCCGAGAGTCCGCAATGGCCGAGGCTAGTTCCCACAGCGAAAAGCTTTTGTTATAATCAGCAATGCCGTGCGTTTCTCGGAACGACAGAGATAATGCTTCAGAGCGTTCTTTCATATCTCTGAAGTCGGCATTGTAGTTGGCGTCGCTGCTGATTTCGGCGAAGGTGCGGCCGAAAATCTCGCACATAGCCGAGGGAGAAGTAATCACTCGGTCATCGACTTCTAGTCCGGAAACGCCGCATTGCTGATTGGAGCCCGAGATGCTTCGGACCTTCCGCCATACCTGTGCAACGGGAGTCCTGTGGTTTACACCGGAAATGAATTCCATCCAGGAGGACTTCTTCGCCTCTTTCACAATTTGTCGGGCTTTTGCACGAAGACGTCGGAAAGAGGCAAGATTGGTTTCCGTCGGGTACTTGTTAAAAATTCGTAGCGCTCGTTTCCGCAATTTAATTGCCTTGGCGCATTCCTCTGTCCACCATGGCACAGGAGGTCGACGGACGATACCCGTAGACCGTGGAACGCTCATATTTGCCGCCTCTATGATTGCGGAGGTCAGAACTTCGACGTGTTGTGTTGCGTCACGAGTTGAGTCGTATTTGAACATAAAATTTTCTTGAAAATTTAGCCAATCAGCTTTCTGAGTAAGCCATTTAGCAGGGGATATAAAATACTGGTTAAAATTTCCTTCTTTACGTATTAAAAGGGGAAAATGATCACCCCCACAGAGATCTGTATGAACGGACAGGTTAAGATTCGTGTAAAGACTGCTTGAACAAATGGAAAGATCAATGGAGGAAAATTCTCCATTAAAACTGTTAAAACGAGTTTTCTCACTGTTATTAAGTAAAAGGAGGTTAAAATCTTGGATAAAATTTGATAAAATCCGACCTCTTCTATTGCTCTGCCTCCGAGAGCGACCCGACAAAGGGTCGTGTGCATTAAAGTCACCTAAAATCACATAAGGTTTGGATAATTGATTGACAAAATCCACGAGGTTGCGTTCAGTGACTGATGCGCACTCTGGTAAATAAACGTTACACAACGTTATGGGCTCAGGTGCGTGCACAGTTACCGCCACTGCCTGAAATGGTGAATTCAGTAGTACCCGAGATGATTAAAGGGCCTCTCGGATAGCAACTGCCACTCCACCCTGGGCTCGCTGGCCGCTGGTGTCGTCATATCTAAAAACATTAAAATTTCTTAAAATACCCATGTCCGTGATTTTAAAATGCGTCTCTTGGAGACAAATACAAAACGGATTAAAATGTTTAACTCTTCCTTGTGATGATAAAAACCATTACAGTTCCACTGTAAAATAAAATTCATTAGAATACGTTAACAAGTTAGAACTTAAATACAGCAGTCCGTCCGTCCGTTGGGAGAATCAGCGCCGAATACGGTTCTTTTTCCCCTTCTGTCTGGCTATCAGGATTTCTGAGTCAGACATTATCCTCCTCCATAGCCTCTACTGGGCATGGAGCCCGCACCTCGGTGGGGCCGGGGGAGGGAGTTTTCTCACGCCTTGTGGGCGTGGATCCGGTGGGTTTCTTTAGGGTCTTTTTTGAAGAACCCGGGCAGTTATTTGTTTTAACCGGCTTTGTAGCCTTATCCGGCTTGGCTTGTTCCTCTTTATGTGATGGGTTCTGTTCATTTTTCTTTTGTTTCATTTGTTTTATTTGTATTATTTACGGTGTAACTTGGCGTTTTTGCAACAACAGCGTATGACTTAGAAAATGTTGGGGCTATAAGAGTTCGGAACTTTTTTCGTGCCTCAAATTACGGTAACTTTTCCACTGTTTTTATTTCCATTATTTTTTCCTCCTCTTTCATTTTGGGGCAATCACAAGAGTACACTGGGTGTGTACCCTCGCAATTGACGCATAAAGGTTCAGAGGTGCACGCATCACCCTCATGTTTTTCTTTGCCACAGCGCGGGCAGGTGGCCTTGCCCTCACATCTGGTGGCGATGCGGCCGAAGTGTTGGCAATTGAAACATCGCATGGGGCTTGGTATGAATGGGCCGACGGGAACTGATTCATAGCCAACAAATACCTTGTCGGGGAGCGTGTCGCGCGAGAAGGTGAGGATTACAGATGTACTGTTAATCAACTCGCCGTTACGCTTTATTTTCAGTCGACGACAATCGATTATGCCATGAGAGGCCATTTCTCTCTTTATCTCGTCGTCGTCGACGTAGAGCAGGTCGACGACCACGAGAGCAGGTGCTTATCACTCCCCGACTTGTATTTAAGGTGCGATGCACCTCCACCTTAACTGGAATGTCCTGGAGACGCGTGAAAGAAAGGAGTTTCAAACTTTGTGCGTCATTTGCCGTTTCTATTAATAGAGTACCATCGCGCAGCTTTTTTGCGGATCTAAGATCGCCTGTAACAGCTGCTGAGAGGACACGACGGATGAGGAAGGGAGACACCTTAGTTAGTGACTCACCGTCCTTTGCACATCTCATAATCAGATACCACCTACAGGCGGTCAACGTTATATCTCCCCCGCCCGTTTCCGGACGGGATCTTTTTGATGGAGGAAGGTTATCTGGCTCCATGAAAATTAGGAATTCATCCCCTGGGCTCCCCACCCACCACGGAGCCTCACATTCGGGACGCCACACCGCAAACCGGTGTGGTCGCCACGGCTACCCAAGGGATATAGCACAATTGTTTTGGGGACTGCTTCGGGTGGGGCCTCCAGTGCATGGGCCCTCCAAACCCATACACCTTTGGCCGCCCTACACAGACCCCGTTCACTCCAGCACTCGCCATCGAAACGTGTCGATTGATCAAGACTGGCTGGATCTTGACCGCCCGTTTGCAGGGAATCCAGGGCCGAAGTGGGGTGTTGAACTCCGGCCCATACCGGGCTTCCGACACCCGGCTGGGTTCCAGAGAACTCACCCACCAGGATCCCCTTCTCCCCCTTACGGGTCTCCGCACACGACAGACATGCGGGTGGATCGCAGACCAGCTGGTTTGGCCGCACGCAGACAGTGGGCCCACAAAACTGTCCGGACGCATCCCTTTGCTGCCTGGGGGTTTGTTTTCGGGGTTTCACCTCCCCGCCCTATTAGTCGCCTCTTACGACAAGCAGGGATACTGCGGGAGTATTCTCCATCCCCCTACCCGCAGGGGTGTTGTCACAGAGGGTGGACGGGGAAGAGCACCCGGTGGCATATGCATTTCGACAGCTTAAGGCCCCTGAATTAAATTACACTACAACAGAAAAAGAACTGTTGGGAGTTCTCTGGGCGGTTAATCATTTTCGCTGCTATATATATGGACGGAAATTCACAATAGAAACAGACCACGCAGCTCTCAAATGGCTATTCGGATTTAAGGACCCGAGTATCCGCCTCATGCGTTGGACACTAAAGCTGAGCGAGTATGATTATGAGGTGATACATAGACCGGGAAGGGTTCATTCAAACGCCGACACCTTGAGTCGGAAGATAAATGGACTAGTTGCAGAAGGGGTGATAGATTTCACGGAAACACAAGAGAGAGATAGCGAGTGCAGAAATTGGAGTCATTAAAAACATTTCGAAAAATTAAATGGTGTTTTATTCCGGAAAACGAAGGGTGGGAACCGGATAGTTGTCCCAGCGGATTGCCGAAAGGAAGTGCTGACACAATGCCACGACCACATTTTAGCGGGGCATTTAGGACGGGAGTCAACCGTGACACGGCTTGTTTCTAATTACTGGTGGCCTGGGGTAGAAAAGGCCGGAAAGTAGTACGCTAAGCATTGTGTAGCATGTAACCAGAGGAGTCCTTATGGGAAAACGAAGGCACCATTGCAAAAAGTTCCCTCCGCCACGCGGCCCTTCGAATCCTTGGGGATAGATATAGCGGGACCCCAACCGCGAACGGAGAAAGGAAACATACTGACTATTGTTGATCATTTCTCGCGCTATGTAGCCATGATAGCGTTGCCGGATCAAACTGCAGAAACTGTTTCAGTGGCTCTGGTGAAGAAGTGGATTCTAAAATTTGGTGTACCTCAAACAGTTTTGACTGATCAAGGGACAAACTTCGAATCGATATTGTTTCGCGAAATTTGTCGGTTGCTCCAGGTGAGACGCTTGAGGTCGTCACCGTATCACCCGGAGGCGAACGGAAGGGTCGAGCGGGTGCATCGCACCATCATGCAAATTTTCAGTCACTATGTGAACTGCAAAAATAATGATTGGGATGAGTGGCTCGATTATGCAGTGACCGCATATAACACCAATCTACACCGTAGCACTGAACATTCCCCTCACGAGATAGTATTTGGTTTTCAGATGGTGTCACCGTTTGATATCATGGTAGGGGGTGGAGCTCAGACAGACCATCCGGCGGTGACGAAATTACAAGCGCGGTTGCGAAATTTATGGAAACTATGTGGGCGAAATAATAGGACGGCACAGAGGAGGCAAGCAAAGGGGTCAAAAGTCAAGGGAAGCCAGCGCACCTATAAGGTGGGAGACCACATGTATCTGAGCGATCCGTGTTTGAAGGTAGGGCAAGTTAAGAAGTTTCACCGCCCGTGAAGGACCCGTATCGCGTGTCAAGTGTTTTCCAAATGCAACATAGAGTTAGAACTTCCCGTTAGGAACATCGTTGTACATAAGAATCGAGTAAAACCCTACTTAGGTCCTCTTCCTACCTCACATTTACCAAGAGAATGTGACCGGCCCAGAGGAAGACCAAGGAAAAATCTAATTCCCACCAACCCTCAAGTTCCCTCCACGCCCATTGCAAATGATTCAGGCTGGGATACAGGAGTGATGAGCGAAGGACGATCCACAAGCCTCGACCCCGATCATCCACGAGACGTTCCGGCCGGCGAGGATCCCGTGGAGGAGATAAGTGAGGAGGCGGCTGCCTCCCCCTCTGTGGAGGAAGCTGTCGCTCCTCCCTCCCTTTTCTCATCCCTTCCTCAGCGGTCCCCATATAAATTGCGGTCGAGGAGACAGCGGTCTTCGTCTTCCCAACCATATGTGGCTCTTCCTCCTGCCCCCTCCCTGTTAGGAAGGGACAGTTGTAAGTGAAACTTCTGAGTGAACTGAGACCATGGCTGGGCTGAGCCATTCCATTAGATTTATCTGCTAATTTGCTCCCCAAGGAAGGAATGACACGAGGTCATTTAGATTAGTGAAATGAGCTCAGTGGGTTCCTCGGGCCATGGTGTGGGTGCTCATCTATGGAGGCTGTCACCTAGTTTTCAATATAGCTGAGCTCACTGGGCTTCATTTAGATAGGGGTCTTGGAGCCTTTGGCAATATGCAGTTGGTGACCAATGAGATGGACACAGGATGGTCACATGGGGACGCCAAGTCATGGTTTCTGGGTCACGAGGAAGACGAAGAAGCGGATGCGCGGCAGTCTGGAGGAGGCGAGTTGGAGATGCGGTTGTGAAGGTGGTAATTGTGAATAAGGGAAGAATAAACGCCTTTTTTCCGAAGAAGTGTCGTTCCCTTAATTGACCCTCGACGGACCCTGAAGGTGACCGCTTACAAAGATCTTTTAAAAATGTTGTCTCTGGAGGAAAAGGGGTTTTCAGAAGACCAGCTTCTATTAATTGACAGTGATGATGGAGATTTCGAATTTGAAGAAGAAAATATAACTTCAATTGCCAAAATAAGATCTTTATTTTTTTTCATTAAATAAGTGAGCAGTTACGAATAAATTCCGTAGCGCTTGCGAAGCTGCAGGGGAACCATCACTGAACCCTATAATAGATGTTCGAACTAGGTGGATTTCAACGGACGGTATGACTTGAACAGCGCTTAACGTGAAGAGAGGTATTTTAATCCTATGCGATAGTATTAGTGACCTGAAACGCCTCACAATCAGTCGATCGCATTCGGCACTGCTTGAAAATGTTCACAATGTTTTACAAAACTTTAAAGTTCTGAAAATAGATTAGGAGGAAAAATGTACGTTACCCCTCCACTCGCTACCGTTCAATTTAACTTGTTGTTGGAAAAGGTAGAAAAAATAGTGGAAATACTGAACAACAAACGAGGAAGAAATGAAGGTGATGAGATGATCTGTTGCTGACCCAGCATGCTGCGCGGGACAAGATATTAAAACACTACCGCCAGACGAACTGGATTTATTGCACGGTTATTTATTTTATACATTTAGATAAGTTCAGTAATAGTTAGTCATTAGTGCTATACGAAGAAAATTTTGAAAAAATTTGTTTTGCTTTAGTTATAAGTTGTTATTTTTCAGAGTTCCATTTTTGGAACACTAGGCAAATCCACTACTATCACGGGTGCATTCAGCCGCACTGAGCGATTCACTTCGCTTTCTGATCAAGTAAGCACTGTGACATCATGTGATTGAGGGAAATGACTCGACGTTACGGCACTGATCAGTTGCCATTTTAGTGAGATCATAGATTCATCGATAACCATCTGATCACTTGTGAGCAGAGAGAAGGAAACAAATGAAAGTCACGCTGCGCACTCTTGCATTCGGGACTCTCCCACTGGGTCATATTGACGTCATGATCAACTTATCACTGAGCAAAGTGCGGCTGTGTCCATGGCCGTGTTCCAATCCGTAGGGATTACCCTATGCACTTACGCCCTATCCTGCACTTTACTGCTCTTAAGTTAGCCAGCGCCAAGGTCTCCCGGTGGCAAATGTCGGAACTATGACAGTTGAACGCAATTCCAAATAGTGATAGAGCAGAGAGCGCACTGGTAGGTAAGAGGAATATTGAGGAAAAGAAAACGAAATAAAACGCGGTAATGGATGACGGGGATATACCAGTCCTTTTACAACATTTCATGGCATTAAACGCCATTACTGAGGCAATAGTGTTGTTGCTTCGGGAGAGGAGGAGAAGAGTTGCCGCGATATTAGCGTGGTATCATCGTGCGCTGATGCTCCGGGGAATGGTAAGTTGAAAGCAGTTTGAACACGAATGTCAAAACCAATTTATAATGAAATTAATGATGAATGGTTTTTTTACCTTCGGCAGCCATAAACAAGATATTTCATCATAAATATACCACTAAGAGGAGTATTTTGGGATATTGTCCGCGGGGACATTATTCAAACCAGAAGACACCTTAGGGTTACCCCAGCTTCCCTGCAACTTCTTGTGGAGAAAGTGGCGCACAAGAGGCATGGATGGAATCCTCTCTTCGAGGTAAGTTTGATAATGATGTGCTTTAGTCTTCTCTATGCTCAGGAAAGTCATGCTCAGGAAAGTCATGCTCAGGAAAGTCATGCACAGTAAGAGACGTAGTTGAACAGATTTCAGTTTTAATGAGCATTTAGTATTTGATTGTGGATAAGTTTCCTATAAATTGCTCTGAAATTTACTTCTTACGTTTTGATACTGATAATTTGAAGGGTATGTGTGTTGTGGAGGCCATTATTAAGTGTTACTTTCAGTACTGATGAAAGAGAATTTAGTGCGAATAAATGAGAATGAAACAGAGCATGGTAATGCACTGAATGAATTAATCTGTTTGCAGGCCATATTTTTTCTATTTTGGCTTGCGTGTGGAACATCATATAGAGTGATTTCGGCGATATTTCAAGTTCCAAAAACTTCTCCGTTCAACCGCATCAAACGGATGTTAAGTGTGGTGGTTGGCCAGACTGCAGAAGTAATTGCATTGCCAGAGATTGGGGAGCTGGAGGGCATTGGCAACGATTTTGCTGCCAAGGCTGGTAGCCAAGCTTTCCAAAGGTATGTTGGTGCCATTGATGGGACGCACATAAGAGTATTCTGTCCGGGAGGGAGAAACGAAGACTATATAAATAGAGAATTATTTTACTTAATACAAATGCAGGTCTTGTGTCTGGCTAATGGGAAAATAATTGACGCATTTGCAGGTATATTTTTACTTTGAATCTACATTTATTTCCTTGACATATGGTGTAGAGAGGTGTAAAGATAGAGGCACATTGATTACCGAATTGATGGAAAGGCAATATTGTTTGTAGATGACATGATAACAGTGTTGTGACGGTCGCATCATCTAGTGTTGGTGTCAATCCTTTGCAACAGATCAATCATTATTCTCAAAATCAGAAAAAGAAGATACAAGTTACTCAACAAAGTTTAATCAAGGTCTACAATTAGTATATAGGAGGGGTGGACAAAGCTGATGAAAACATTGACAAGAATCAATCCGTGGGAAGAAATGGTACTCAAGCCCACTGTCATTCTGCTTTGAACTGGCTTTACAAAATGCTTGGCAATTACATAAATAAACGATGTGAAGCCGATAAATCATTTTGAATTTCGTCGCCATGTGGCCCTTCACTATATAGAGACCTATGGTAATACTGCAGAGCCTGATAGGAAAGGGAGACAATCTCTGAAGCGCAATCTTGATTCACGAGTCATGACGGCATGAATCGTACGATCGTGAAGCAAGGAAAGCAAGCTTGCTGTGTCGAATGCCACAAAAATACCACTTTTCAATGTAAAAAAATGCAATGTTTCCTTGCTTGTTACGTGTTCACCTAAATATCACTCTCAATAGTTAGTTAATAAATTTCTGAATCAAAATATTGCCTTGTTATCATTGAGTACGTTATGGTAGTGGATTTGCCTAGTGTTCCATTTTTGGAACACCTCATAATTAATAATTGGGAAGAGATACATGGTATTTTCTTTCGGATATTTTATTCATACGTATTTTTATCAATAATATGTAAAAATCAGAGTGAATTTTGCATTTTTCAAACCTTCGGCATAAATGGGTTAATATTAGATCCTCGTCATAAATGTGAAACTTTCTCCATGACGCCATGGGGAAAACAGATGTAGGATTAGTCCCTATTGAAATTTGAAGAAATGTTCAAAGTCCGTGGCGAAAAGTATTCCACTCGATTGCAGTCCGCTCAGTCATGGATCAAGAGAATCTTAAGAGGTCTATTCTT
The DNA here is from genome assembly GCA_963169105.1 of Ceriagrion tenellum. NCBI lineage: Eukaryota > Metazoa > Arthropoda > Insecta > Odonata > Coenagrionidae > Ceriagrion > Ceriagrion tenellum. Next base: position 7,093,350 of record OY720643.1, read on the forward strand.
GACTCCTTGAGTATTACACCTACATACTATTTTCACAGCCCGATCTCAAACTTACCTTCAGTAGTAGTATTAGGGTGCTTCGACGACTAAAGTCATTCGCACCACGTCAACCTAACATCACCATGTCAAGTTATTTAAAATAAATTATTAAATAGACAAATAAAAGCAACACAACTCACATTAAAATGGGCGTGAGATAAAACACCAAATGATGGTTGGTCACAAACAGTTAAAAAGCCCAGACTTTTAAAAATAACATTATCCGACGGACACAATCAGGATGTCTCCCCCTAACTGTAACCTGTTGCGCACGAACCGGTATTTGTCACACTCTGTCAGAATATGCTGCACGCTCAGAGAGCAATTACAGTCATTGCAACGAGGAGGTATTTTCTCCTCGGTGAAGAGAAAGGAGTGGGTCAAAGGGCATTGCCCTATCCTCAAACGTGAGATGACGACTTCCTCGCGGCGACTTTTCCTGACGGACGTGGTCCACGCTGGCACTACTGATTTCACCCCGCGCAGTTTATTGATTTCAAGCCTCACCCATGACTGTTTCCAATAGTCAAAGGCAACCCTTCTCAGGGTAGACTTCAGGTCTTGGAAGGGTACCAGCGTCATAGTCATATCCTCTAATCCAAGTGCCTCCTTCGCCAAAGCGTCGGCTATTTCATTTCCAGTGATGCCCACATGCCCTGGGACCCAAAGGAATGAGACAGAAATTGCCCTTCTGCTAAGGGAGATGAAAGCCGTTTGGATTTCCTGAGCTATATGGTGCATGGGAGAAAAGCTGGAAATGTAATTCAGGGCACAAAGTGAGTCCGTACAAATGAAGAAGGAGCCACTACACTGCCTTCTAGCCCACCAAGAGCCACTTTTATTGCGAAGAGTTCCGCTGTGTAAACACTACACAGCGGATTCAACCTCGCCTTGATGGCTCCATGGTGGGATGAGACAACTGCACATGCGCAAGCTGTATCGGACCTGGAGCCATCTGTATAAACAGGTGCGATACCGCGGTTGCAATGGAGAAACAAATTAAACAGACGCAGGTATTTCGGGGCAGTAGTCAAGGCCTTTTTACGATGATTGAGTCCCATGTAGATTTTGGGAGCGGGAGTTTCCCAAGGCGGATGCTTGGGATAGACTATAGGGTATGCGCCTCGAGGCGGGATAGTAACCTGATTTTATTGACCAACGGGGAGAAAACCCGTTTTAACTCTTTTACCGGTGACTATTCGAGCATTGATTTGTGTTTTGTATCAAGCTCGTTATCCACGAAATTTACTTTATCTGTTCTTGACGATCTCTGTGGAAGCGATCACTTACCACTTCTTATCACCAAGGAACGACATGTTATTCCAGGTTTTATTCGGTCGGGCGACTGGATTATCCGGAAAGCTGACTGATCGCTGTTCAAAAGTAATTTTACCTTTAAACACGACGAAACCCGTGATAGTGTTACAAATACTAATAGGTTGACTAGCAGCATCATACAGGCCGGTCGCACCAGCGTACCACGGTCTCGTGGTACTTCTACGAGACCGCAGGTACCGTGGTGGATTAATGAATGCGCAAAAGCTATTCGCAAACACAAAAAGGCGTTGCAAATTTTCAATAAATATCCCGCCGAAACAAATTAGCCTCCTTCAGACGCCTGAGAGCTAAGGCACGACAAGTTGTGAGAGAGGCAAAAAGAGCTTCCTGGATGGAATTTGTCGGGTGTAAATTGCAGGACAACACTTGCAAAGGTGTGGCGTAAGGTGAGGAGTATTTCGGGCAATCACCATCAGCCGGGGGTCACGTACCTAAATGTTGATGGTGATATTGGGACTTCAGCTGCCCGAGATTGGTGAGGTTTTCTGCCAATTACTCGTGGATACGAGCGGTAATCAAAACTATAATGCCACATTTTTGGGGATCAATTACGAGCAGAGGCCTCTCCAGTTAATTTTTATGAGACTCGCTTCCAAGAGGATTATAACCTTCCGTTCTCCTGGAGAGAACTACAGTCGGCCGTTGCTGACTCTAAATTCACGGCTCCTGGATTAGATGAGGTTCACAATGCCTTTCTCCAAAATATCCCAGTGACAGCAATGTTCGAGGTCCTCCAAACACTCACTCAACTTTGGAGCGAAGGTGCTTTTCCATCGTCCTGGCGTGAATCAGTGGTTATACCTATACCTAATCTAGTCAAAGGCTGAAGTGACCCGAATGGGTATCGACCTATATCTCTCACCAACTGCCTTTGCAAACTAATGGAGAGAATGGGAAATTGGCGGCTCATTTAGTGGCTAGAGCGCCGTAACCTTCTCGGGGGTTTGTGTATGTGGGGGTGGGGAGATGCCATTTATTTAGCCTCAGAGGTCAATTGAGTTATTTTGCCTCATGTGATCAGAGCTAAAGAATCGGACCTTTTGGGTTAGCAAAATGAAAAGAAGGTTTACTTCACGGACAACTTATAGGCACATAAAGAAAAGAATTGATAGGCACTTCCATGAGGCAGCTGTAGCTGCTTCCGCAGGAACATCTAGTAATAACCCTACCGATGCCACTTCAGATGGCTCTGTTGATTTGCCAAGTGTTTCATGTAATGACGAAGGTGGGGTTTCTTTGAGCTCAGATGATAGTTTAGATATTCTGAATAAGGTTCATCTTGCAGATAACTCCTCCAACGAAAGTGACATTGGATCTGATGTCGATAGTGACTTGTCATTAATCTCAGTTCAGGATTCATTTTCCCCATCATGTGATGGAATTAGCTGTGATTCTGATCTGTCTCATAGTAGTGATGATGTTGCATGTCCTGTAGTTTCACATTCAAGTACTGATGCTGTCCGGTCATGGAAAGAAAAAATACAGCAATGGGCTGTACTTCATCAAGTGACTTTATCATCTCTCGGGGATCTTTTGAAACTATTGAAGCCAGAGTTTCCTGAGCTCCCTGTTCATCCTAAAACAGTTCTTCAGACAGGAAAAAAGGTTGCAGTAGAATGCATGGGTGAGGGATTTTATGATAACTTCGGTTTGAAAGCAATGCTGCGTAAGAGGCTTCAAGTATGCAAATCACTAGGTAAAACTGTCTTACTTAATTTTAATATTGATGGAGTGCCTCTTTATAAAAGCACTGCCACTAGCCTCCTCCCAATCATGTGCGTTGTGACAAAGACACATTTTCCCCCTTTTATCTGTGCTGTCTATTATGGCCCTGACAAGCCAACCATTCAAATGTTCTTGAAAGATTTTGGCCCTGATCTGGATGACCTTTTAGATAATGGTATTGTAGTGAATGGTGTATTTTATGACATAGAAGTGAATGCCTTTGTATGTGATGCACCCGCTAGGGCTTACGTGAAGTGCATTAAATATCACAGTGGTTACTATTCATGTGAGACATGCTCACAGAGAGGTATCAGCTACAAAAATCGGATTGTTTTCTTGAGCAAAGATAATTCTCTTCGAACTGATGAAGCATTTGCTACTTATGAAGATGAAATGCATCACACTGGAATTAGTCCTCTGACAGATATTGGTGTTCTTATGGTGTCAAAATTTGTTTTGGACTACATGCATCTGGTATGCTTAGGCGTAATGAGAAAGTTACTGTACCGGTGGAGAAATAGAAAGAAAAAGTATAAACTATCCAAAAAAATAATTGATTCTGTTGAACAAATGATGCTTGAGGCAGCCAAGACTTGGCCATCAGATTTTAATAGGAAGCCACGTGGATTTGGCAATCTAAAGAGGTGGAAAGCTACGGAGCTTAGAAATTTCCTGTTGTATGTAGGGCCGGTTGTGTTAAGAAAGTATTTTCCCGAGCATGTGTACCAGCACTTTTTACTTTTGCATTCAGCAATCACTATTTTTACACGGAATGACCTTCATGAAGCTTTACATGATGAGGCAGTCCGCATGCTTTAAGACTTTGTCAGGAAAGGGAAGTCTCCATTGTTGTATGGCAGAGAATTTGTCATCTACAATGTCCATAATCTTCTTCATATTGGAGATAACATGAAGAAATATGGTGTACTGGATAATATATCAGCATTTGTATATGAAAATGAACTTCATAAAATAAAACACATGATACGAGGAAAAACGAGACCCTTGCAGGAACTTGTGAACCGCATTAGATCACGTGAGGAAGCATTACCATTAAATGAAAGGGAGGATGTAGTTGATAGTCTTGTGGCATCTAAGCAAAAAGTGAAATGGGTCCCCACAGCTCTTTGGTGGATGCTATTATTCAAAATTTGTTCTGAATCAGCGTACAATATCTCTACGAGAAGGTGACAATTTGGTCATGCTCAAAAACTCTTCCGTAATTTGTGTAGTTAATTTCTATGCCAGTGAGGAGGGTCAGTTGGCAATCGGGAAACGCTTCACTCAGTATGGTAATTTGTATAGTGAGCCAATTGCATCCTCTGACCTTGGGATATTTCGTGTTGATAAAATGAGCCATTTCCCTAGACGTTACTTAATAAGTGAATTAAGGTGTGTCTGGCTATTCCATATTATGGGCAGAGAGGATCAGTTGTCATATTTCCTTTCCTCAATTGAGCTCATCACTGCTGTAACTACTTTGTCTCTTTCTGCAGGCAAATTGTATATATTCATGAGTGCATATAATGTATATTATGTAGTGACCTAAGCTTTTCAGAGGTGTGGGGAAGGCGCTGAGTAACCTGTAGAGGTTTTGTGTAACATGAATTCACGGTTTAATGCTTAGCACAGGTGGAAAACTAAAATCTCTGATTTTCATTCAACTAAAAAAATCTTGTGATACATCAACACCCCTTAAGGGAACCATTGTAAACAAAGTAGATTCATGATATCCCATGGGTACTGACATTTTAGGGTTATATTACCTGTCTTCTCTAAGGGTCACAGGACCAAATCTCCTCCATACAGAAAATTAGTTTTCGCGTTTAGCATTTATTTCAGTACTTGTCAGTGAGTGCCACTGAACGTGCCTAATTTGCATCTCCAGGAATGCTTTAAACTGTAAATAGTTAAGTACTTAGTTTCAGTGGTGTGTAATTAAGTTTAAATATGGGAGGCTAGGGCTTCAGAACTTGTGTATTATGTATCATATTTTTGAGGTAAAGACATAGTGGCCAGCTAGTGGCACTTTCATTAGTAGCTCTCTTCATTCCCGATTTTTTTTGTGAAAATAAGACTGGCTGCATTTGGCCCTTTAAGGGAGGGGATTCACTAATCGCTCAGTTGATAATTTCCCCTCTGAGTGAAAGGCTTTATTGGTGGCTCAGGTGAAAACTTTGTAAGAATGTAGCTGCTTGATGGGGCACTTGTTGTTGTTGAGGTACGCTCCAAGTTCATTGATTTTTTTACTTGCATTTCATTTTTTGCTCCTGCCTTCAAATTTTTATGTATTCAAGCCACTGCTTTCTTCGTGTGTTCACAGGCTCAACAAATACTGTATTGCACAGTTCCTCACGGAAAAGAATGCCACCCATGTTGTACCTTTGTCATGGATTAAGAAGATTGAAGGTCAGGTGTTTTGTCTGTGGCCAAAATCATACAGGATGCATGAAGTGAGGGAGGCAATCGACCGTGGAGAAGATGCCCCAGACCCACCCAATTGCACAGAAAAAGTTGTGACGATTGTGTACCCCAAAAAAAGGGATTCAAGTAAGTATGATCAAACTAATTTACCTAATACATATGTGAAAAAGCATCACTTCATCTAAAACTACTTTTTCTTTCAGTACCCAAAGCAAAATGCCAAGAGAAACATGATCAACTGTATAAAATGGGCACTACAGACTTGGACATTGAAGCCTCTGTGAAGAGTAAGATGTCGCTGCTGATACTTTTTATCATACGCCATATCCACACAAGGTAATTAACTTCTGCTCATAATTTCTCCCACAGGAAACTCACTGCCAGTTACACATGAGCGGTCAACTTTTGCAATCCCAAGTGGGTTTGATGGAAATGGCGACAGAAAGAGAAGGAAGAAAAGCCAGATGAGTGACAGGCAGCAGGCACCCGAAAGAGTCAGAAGTGAACCTTCAGAATTTTGCAGTAGCCCTTCTACTAATGATCAGCCCAAACATGACTCAGTCAAGGAGAAAATCACCAACTTGCCAACCCCATCCCTCCAGCAGCAGATTTCCACCCCATCCACTTCAGGAGTCCCAGATAGCACCTTGGCAATGGTGAACAGTGAGCTCCAGCAGGGGTCGAAACCTCTTTGGGAGCCTCTTTCTGAAACAAATTCGGAACCAGATGCGAGTGGGAGGAGCAGCGAATTGAGCTCCTCAACTGACAATGAAAGGGAGGAGATGAATGAAGCCAGGCAAACAAGGGATGCTGGAAGGAAAGGGTGCAGAGCAAAGTTGTGCTCAAGACTAGGCCTCAAAGATGTTTCTGCTTCAACTCCAGGTAAATGTTGTGTGTTGTCTCTCTTTGTTCTATTTTGGAAAGCATATCAAGGCCTTACAGACTTTTCTCACTTGCACTGCAGAGCTACTTAAGACCATGCTTCAGCTACTGTACAGGACTCGTGAGGATCTGAAGCAGTTGAGGCGTGACAATGTTGCCTTACGAAAAGAATGTAGGGAAATCAAAGCTGCCATTCTAGGGGAATGTGGAAAGACGAAGGATAATATCGTTCCTGGGGTGCAGCTGCCAGCAAAAAATCCTAATGAATTGAAGGCAGTAGAGGGGTATCTGGCAATGAGTCTGGATAGCAGAACGGAATTTGTAAGCATCTTCCTTACATTCAATTCAGTGTTTACATCTGTTTCCTTGCACTTCCTATTACACTAACGTTATCCTTAATTGCAGATCAAATTCATGATGGATATGGCTAAGGGAAAAAAGAAACCCATAGATAATCCAGTACACTGATGGGCACAATCATGACCAGTTATTGTGCTGCATATTATGTGTGGGATGGGGTGCACAAGAAGGGCCAAGGAGATAAATTGGCACTGAAAGCATCGCTACCCATACTAGAAAAGTGCCTACTGGGTTTGTAACTTTGCTTAATAATTATGTGCTGTTTTTCGCTTTTTTCCAATCCATTGGTGATTCAGCAAAATATTATTTTGTTGCAGAGGTTATGGAAAGGATCGCAATTGGGGATATTCCTGCCAAAGAGGTCAAGAAATGTGCTGGCAGGTTTTTAACTCTAGCACCATCGAGGCAGAGTAAAAATGATCTCCCACTTATCTTTCCTTGGGTGTATGGCCAGGAGGAGCCCAAATAGTATCTTTTAAAATAAAGTGTGTTTATATGTTAAATCTACTTTTTGTACTGAATTCATTTCCCATCAAAAAATGAAGCATCTAACTATCGACCTATCTCTTTACTATCAGTTCGCTCTTCTGTTTGTGAGAAAATTGTCCTCAACAGACTTTTTTATTTCACATCCCCTCATCTCTCTGATAATCAACATGGTTTTCTTCCGCGTCGTTCATGCTTGACTAACTTAGCTGTTCTTCAACATAATGCTGTAAATTCCATTAATAATAAAACTCAGTTAGATACCATTTTCCTAGATTTTTCCAAAGCTTTTAACTCCATCAACCATAGCCTCCTCCTTTACAAACTCAGCGAACGATTTAACATTTCTGGTAATTTTAAAAATCTTCTTACTAGCTTCCTTAGCAATAGAAGTCAAAGGGTTACTCTTTCTGGTTTTTCGTCTCCATGGTCTCCACTGACATCTGGGGTTCCTCAAGGCAGTGTCCTTGGTCCTTACCTATTTAATCTATACATTGATGATCTTGCCTCCCTAATACCCTCTTCCCAAGCTCATACCCTACTTTATGCCGATGACTGTTAACTTTTCAAGAACATTCTAAAACCTTCCGATTGCCATGACCTACAGGATGCCTTACACCAGACCTCAAATTGGTGCGATGTTTGGAACCTTAAATTAAACCCGGAAAAATGCAGTGTGATGTCTATCTCCCTAAAGAAGGCCCCTCTAGAATTTAATTATACTGTGACTAATCACCCGCTTAAACGTGTTTCAACATCTAAGGACCTTGGTATTCTTACTGACAATAAATTGAACTTTTCTCCACAAATACAAACAATCAAGTCTAAAGCAATGTCCCTCTTAGGCCTCCTCTATCGTTTTACCGAAATTAATGAGCCCCGAGCACTTAGAACTTTTTTCTCTTCCATTATTCTTCCAATTCTTACCTATTCCTGCCCCATCTGGTCTATCTCTTCTCAAACTAATCTTTCATCGCTGGACTGTGTCTGCACTTCTTTGCTAAAATAGTTAAGAATAGATTACCACAGTGTCGTAATTTGTCCACCAAGGCTATTCTATCCTATCTCTCCATCCCTAATCTTCCCACTCATAGACTCACAGCAGACTTAATATTTATTTATAATATTCTTAATTCCACCATCGACTGCCCTGAATTGCTCTCTTTTATCAATTTCAAAGTTCCATCCCGCCCCACCCGTTCTCACCCTTTACTCCACATATGCTTCCCATTCCTAGACTATCGATCACTAAACGTTCTCTTTTCTTCCGCCTCTCCTCTCTCCATTGAATTCCCTCCCTTCCCACACATCGATCCTTTTGCACTTTCATCTAAATCCTTTATAAGCCTTTCTCTTTTGTATCTTTCACCTAAGTAGTTATTCCCCCAATTTTCTTTTATTTTATATATTTCCATAATTTCTGCTTGTAACCAGTTGTTAAGTTTGCTTGTATACGTCCTTAAGTGTGTGTATTGTTACATGGCCACTATAAAATGGCGACATAGCTGTATGTGGTTTTATTACTTTAAATAAATAAATAGAACCTTGAGAATTTTACTTGCTCTGAGTGCTGAGAATGAATGGTGTTATGTACATATTGAGTGTGCGTATCTTAAGTGTTTTAGATGGGGATATATGTATGGAGCAACCTGATTTTTTTTAAATTGAGGGAAAGGACAGGAAGCAATACGTATGTAAACTTAAGAAGAGTCTCTTTGGGCTGAAACAAGCAGGGAGATTCATGTTTAAACATATCAACAGCATTTTGAAGGGTATGAATTTGAAACCTTGTCTAAGTGACCCATGTGTATATGTTAATGAAACCAAGGATCTCATAGTTGCAGTCTATGTTGATGACTTTCTGATAATTGGGAAAAAGTCCAAGCTGGAAATGTTTAAAGTTAAGATAAAAGAAAAGTTAGATGTCAAAATGTTAGGCACTGATACTCAATTTTTATGTTTACCTGACTATGCCAGATAGTAAGACTGTTGTGTTTGATCAATCTGTTCAAGTGGGTCAAATGTTGGCATTATTAGATGTTACTGGTGAGACTGGAGTATCAACGCCTCAAGCTAAGGAGTGTGAAGCTGGTTTTGATACTGATTGTGATGAACCTTTTGATAAAAAATTGTATAAGCACGCTGTTGGTCATATAATGTATGCCGCTACTGTAAGCCGTCCAGATGTTGCATGTGCCATAGGTAAACTAAGTCAAAAGAGTGTAAATCCTACTGTATCTGATTGGAGGGTGGTAAAGCATGTATTTAGGTATTTGGTGAAAACCAAAGATTTGAAACTGGTGTATCAAAAGAAAGGACAACCTTTGAAGATACTTTGTGATTCATATTTTGCAGGGTGCACAGTAGATAGAAAATCTAGAAGCGGATATGTTTTCATACTAGCTGGTAGTGTGGTGTCTTGGTCATCCAAGAAACAACCAATTATATCTCAGTCTACTGGTGAGGCGGAATTTGTTGCAATGCAGGAAGCAGCTAGAGAAGCTGTATGGATGTCATTTTTGTTGAAGGAGTTAGGTCAATCATTTTATTGTCCTCGTCCATGTAAAATATTTTGTGATTATATGGGAGCCAAAGATGAAGTAGTTGCTGAGAGTTCCAAACATGTCCAAGTTCGTTATTTCTATGTTAAGAACTGTGTCTCTAAGGGTATCTTAGATTTTGTGTATGCCTTGAGTTCAGAAAATGTTGCAGACATACTAACCAAAGGTTTGAATAAGATAAAGACCCAGAAATTCACCAAAGAAATGGGACTTGTATTTTAAACTATGAGCAAAGGGGAGTGTTGAAGTATCATGGTATTTGTGCTCTATAGTTTCCCTTGTGTTCCTCTGCTTGCTGTCTGCTAGAAAACTGTCGATGATAATCGACTGTATCGATTGTGGGCTTACGTGTATCCGGTGCACGCCTTGGGTTAGAAGTAGTTCGTGCCTTTTGTATGATGGTGATCAGTACGAAATACAAATCATTAAACTAATTCTGTGTGTCTCCAAATTATTACCACTGTTTGAACCCTGAATAACAGTTATGTATCTAGCTATTAATACTAGGCCATATCTTGCTTTCGCTGCAAACAATTTTAGTTGATTCAACAAAAACTATTCCAGGTAACATTAGGTCACAGCTGAGGTACTTGAAGGGTACAACTGATTATTGTTTAAAGTTCAGAAAGACTAGAAGGCCCAAACATTAATATGTTGATGCTGACTATGCCAATGATCTGCAAGATAGACATTCATATACTGGTACATATATATGTTTGGTAATGGACCTATTTCATGGGGAAGGTAAAAACAAACTAGAGTTGCTAAGTCGACCACAGAGGCTGAGTAGGTACATAGCCCTGTCAAAGCATCATGTGAAGCTGTGTTTTTAAGAAGTTGTTTGCTGAACTATTGTGTTGAAAGGCCTGTTTTGGTATATTGTGACAATCAGGGTGCAATCAAGCTTTCTGAAAATCCTGTGTGTCACTAAAGAACAAAGCATATAGAAGTAAGGTATCACCAAGTTTGTTGTTTGAGTTTTGAGTGTTTGTTGAGGAAGGAAAAATTATATTAAAATATGTTTTGAGTCAGGATATGTTGGCTGACATTCTAACTAAGGCAGCCAAGTGTCAGAATCTCCTCAAATGTGTCAAGGAGTTAAACTAGACTGAGTGAGAGTGTGCCATTTGCGATGAAGGGGGAGTGTTGTAGCATAATCTTAATGACTGTGTTTGAATCTGTTATTTCAAAACCGATTTGAAACAGCCAGCCACTTGGCCAGGCTACGGAGTACCATGGAATGAGACTTGCCAGTGATCTGGGGAAGGGTAAAATTGTCTTGGATCTAAGCGGTTATATTGAAAGTGTTTTGGAGCATTTCTACATGACAGATTGTTTCCCCTCATCAACTCCTATGGAGAGTAATTTAAGTGTTAGCTAACAACAAGGCAAACCAGTGAAAGTGTTGTAGAGTCATCTTAATGATTGTATTTGAATCCCCACCCCCCGCCCAGCCACTCTTTGAGTTTTGTCTCACTTTTCTTTTGCGTAATGATCCCTGCAACTGCGTAATGCCTTCCGGTTTCAGGTACTGTCATGAATAAAAATGTACTTTGGACACAATCTGTAAGTTGTGAGTTAAATCAATCGCCAAGGCCCAATTCTCAACCCTACGTATCTGCTGTAACATCAGAAAGTGCCATATCATCAGTATTCATCTGAATCGTAAAGGCTCCAAGATCTTAGGGGAGATCATTATAAAGAACGGGAAAACTAATTTCTGCATCGGATGGTGATAATTGCGATATGTTCGAGTCTGCTTGCTCCCCAGTCAATCCCTCTAAAGATATGACTGGTGACTGTCTGACATTTATGTTCCTTAACATTCAATCACTGCGCACCACAGCTGCTCAGCTAGAAGTGGCCCTGTGTGATATCAGACCAACAATTTTGTGCATTTCAGAGCACTGGCTCAAAGACTTTAAACTAAGTGTTTGTAAAATTAGTAACTATAATCTCATAACCTCTTATTCTCGTAAAAAATTTAAAGGAGGTGGTGTGGGAATCTACCTCCATCAGGGTTTTCCTTTCAACTATATTCCACTAACTGTCAATTTATCTGATGAGAAAGTATTTGAATGTTCGATGGCCCAAATATCTATTTCTAGTGTGATTACTATTGTAATTGTATCCATCTAATGCTCACCTTCTAGCGACTTCAATGTTTTTTTTAAATAAGCTCGAACTTTTAATGGATGAACTCTACAGCAATAATACAAAAATTATTAGGGGAGACCGGGGCTAGTAGGCGCAGGGGTAAGTTGGCGCAGTAGCGGTTATTCTTAAGTTTGACAGTTGGCAACACTGAAAGTCTGGTGGAGCCTTCCCCTCCACTCGCTGCCAGTGTGTCCTTGACTTCAGACGTCTACGCTTCGTTGTTTGGCTTACAGCTGCAACATTTTGTTTTATTGCAGGGTAAGTAAAATTTCATGTTGTCATTAAAAGTTTTTTGTTTCAGCCGTTATAGGCTCTCTCTTTTTCATTTTTGTACACATGATTTCACGTGTTCTTAAGCAACATTTAAGACTGGTCATACTGTTACTAAACTGAAGCCTCAAAACCACAAAATGGCGAGCTGGGGTCAGTTGGCGCAAAAACTTTGGGGCTAGTTGACGCATGCGCCAACTTACCCCAACCATGTGCTTGTGTGATTTCTTATTTTTTGTTCTTTTTTTAGGCAATGCGTGAGTACAAGAGGAAGACGAGGAGAGGTAAAATTCCACCAGATTTGATGCTTCAAGCTGCTCGAGAAGTCAAGCTCCAGCACAAGTCCATCAGAAGTGTCGCACGGATGTTTGACATTCCTGACCGAACGCTTACAAGGTTCTGCGCCAAGGTGTCTCAGCAGGAAATTGATGGGCAAAATCCAGTACCAACTACAAATAATGGCTACACTAAACATCGTCAGGTAGGACTTTGCTAAATATGTAAGTAGCCTACGTCTTATTTAAATATTATGTCAATTTTTAAATATCGTGTCCCAATATTTCTCTCCAGTGCAGAAAATTTATAATTCGGATAGACCTATTAGTTACACAGATAACTATTTAGAATAGTTGGACTCATTATTATGGTATTTATATATAAAAATTAAAATTAGATATAAATTAAAGTTTACGTAGGACTACATTAGGCTTGGCCTTGCTTTATGTTAGGCTATGTCAGCCTATTAATGGCTTCGTTTTTTTGGCAGGTTTTTACGGACCATCATCAAAACCTTCTTTGCGACTACCTGATGAGAGCAGCTGATATTTATTATGGATTGAGTCCAAGAGAAGTACGAAAGTTTGCTTTTCAATACGGTAAGGACATTTCAGTAACAATGCCACAAAAGTGGAGTGAAAATGAGATGGCTGGATCAGATTGGTTTACGGCTTTTCTAAAAAGGCATCCTAGATTGTCAATCAGGAAACCTGAAGCAACAAGCCAAGCGCGAGTGTCTGCTTTTAACCCAACTAATGTCAAAAACGTTTTTAACAACTTACAGACCATATTAAATAATCTAAAGCTGGAATGTGCAGATATTTGGAATATGGATGAAACCGGCGTCACAACAGTTCAAACACCGGACCGTGTTGTTGCTCGCAGAGGTTTCAAACAGATAGGACGTGTCACATCAGCGGAGAGAGGAAGTCTGGTTACTGTTGCTGTAGCAGTATCAGCCTCCGGCAACTCTATTCCGCCTTTTTTCGTATTTCCCCGAAAGAACTTCAAGAACTATTTTTTGAACGGAGCTCCAGCTGGAAGTGCTGGTTCAGCTTATCCTTCTGGGTGGATGAAAAAAGACCAGTTTGTTGAGTTCGCCAAGCATTTTGTCAAGCATAGCCGAAGCTCAAAGGAGAGGCCATAACTTCTACTGTTAGACAACCACGAATCCCATTTATCGATAGAGGCCTTAGATTATTTTAAGGAACATGGTGTTTCGGTATGCTCCTTTCCCCCTCACTGCAGCCACAAACTGCAGCCTTTAGATCGCAGTGTTTTTGGGCCCTTTAAAAAGTACATTAACACCGCTTGTGATGCTTTCATGACAAACAGTCCCGGAACCACCATGACTATTTACCACATACCAGCAATTGTGAACACTGAATTTCCTCTAGCTTGCACTCCAAACAACTTGAGTCCGGGTTTCTGAAGACAGGGATTTCCCCATTCAACCAAAACATATTTACCGGAGAAGATTTTTTGCCTGCCTACTCAACAGATAGACCTGAACCAGTAGGCCTAGGACTACGTCAGGAAGATGTGGCCACCCAACAGCCGGTTGATCCTGGAGCCAGCTCAGATGTTGGTGCAGATCTGCTGGTCGAAGATAGGCCTAGCCCAGAAACGTTGTTACCCAATCCAGATTGTAGACCTCACAATCTGGATTTTTTGGGATTTTTTCTGATATGAAAAATGCCACTGGAGTGGGATTTTTCATATCAGAAAAAGATCGGCAAGAGGCCGCGTGTTCAAAAGATTCAATGACATTCCCTTCTACGTCTCCGTCAGAAAACAGAGTCAACTCCATGACTTCATCCTCCACGGTAATACCCATTCCAACACCTGAAGATGTTAGACCTTTTAAAAAAGCTGCCCCAAGAAATGTGACTGAAAATAAAAAAAGGAGGAAAAAAGGGAAAACTATCATACTAACTGATTTCCCAGTGCTAAAAGCGCTAAGAGAAGAAAAAGAAAAAGATAGAAGCAAGAAAGAGAAATAGAGAGGATCAAAAGTTGAACAGAACTAAAAAAGATATAAAGAAAAACTTATTCTCACAAGCGAAAAGGATAAAAACGACACAAGAAAAAGGTAAAGACCCCGAATTAGACAATTCTGAAGACGAAGGATGTTTTTGGTTGGTGTGCGTTGAAGATTTTTCAAAGAGTAAACCAAAAGAAGTGGGTACAATGCACAAAATGTAAACTTTGGGCTCATGAAGCTTGCACAGACGGGGACTTTTTGTTTTATATTTGTGAAAACTGCAAGTCTGATGACGACATGGACTAAACTTTTACTGATTGTTCATTAGATTTAGGCTTATTATTCCTCAAATTATTCCTAGTTATTCGACAAAGTTTTTACCAGTTCCTATGCATCACTTGTGTTTCATTTTTACTTTAATAAAACACATAATTTACTTGTAATGTGGTTTCTTGTTTTCCTGTTAAGTTTTTAAGTCCGCGCCAACTTACCCCATGGGTATAGGCAACTTATTCCGTCTTGGGGTAAGTTGGCGCAACGTACCTGTATATTTGTAAATAAATTTTAACAGTTCATTTTGTTAGAGTAAAAATCCGTTACTGCAGGATATTATTAAGGAAGAGTTGCTCTTCAAAACTGTATAAATAGGAATTTGTTTTGGTTAAAAAAAATTATAAAATTCAAAAACTGAAAAGTGCGTCAACTAGCCCCGGTCTCCCCTAAATGAGGCAATAACTAGAGAACGACTTCCAATGCCAACAATTGAGGGATTACTTAAAGAGTTAAGAGAGGGAGTAATATTTTCAAAGTTGGACCTCACTTGGGGGTACCACCAACTTGTGTTAGATGAAAGCTCTCGGGTAATCACTACATTTTGTACCAGTGTTGGTCTGTTTAGATACAAAAGATTGATGTTTGATCTGAATTGTGCTCCAGAATTGTACCACAAAATTATGTCACAGGTGTTGCAAAAATGTGAAGGAGTATGTCATTTTTTAGACGATATGGTAGTATTTGGGAAATCTCAGGCTTAACATGATTGCAGACTAGAAAGGGTTTTACAAACTTTTCAGGAGAAAGGATTGACATTGAATAAAAGTAAATGTAGCTTCAATGCAAAGGAAATGGAATTTTTGGGACATAAAATATCTGCAGAGGGTTTTAGACCCACGGAGAGTAACGTCCAAGCTATCAAGGAATTCAGAGCCCCTGAGAATGTATCGAAGGTAAGAAGTTTCTTAGGATTAACAAATTTTGGGTCAAAATTTATTAATAACTACTCTTCGGTGACAGAACCTCTCAGGTATCTCACTAGAAAGGGTGTTTCCTTCACGTGGGGAAAAGAACAAGCAGCAGCTTTTGCAAAATTAAAAGAACTGATCAGTGGTAACCTTGTGTTAGACTTTTATGATATGACAGCACCTCTACAGGTAATCGTTGATGCTAGCCCAGTGGGTTTGGGAGCAGTAATGGTGCAATTGAAACCCGAAGGCCCTAGAGTGGTAAAATATATAAGTAAGGCCCTAACAGAGGTTGAGAAAAGGTATTCTCAAACAGAGAAAGAGGCTCTTGCGATTGTGTGGGCTTGTGAAAAGCTTCACCTCTATCTGTATGGCAGGGAGTTTGATCTAATAACGGATCATCAACCTTTGGAAGTTATCTACGGACCTAAGTCAAGACCTAGTGCCAGAATAGAAAGGTGGGTTTTGCGGTTACAGGCTAATAATTATAAAGTGAAGTATAGGCCAGGGAAAAGTAATATAGCAGACTGCTTGTCAAGATTATTAAAAATACGGGATGAGCCAAAGTATAATGTGGACAGTGAGGAAAAGGTAGTGATGTGCTTAGTAGAGGCATCAATTCCAAATGCTATGACTTTACACCAAATTCAAAAGGCTTCTGATCAGGATAGTGAACTGAAACTGATAAAAAATTGTCTACAAAGTGATAATTAAGAGCTAAAGAGTTAAGCTAAAGAGTTAAGGTTTTATGAGCTTATCAAACATGAATTGTGTGAAATTAATCAATTGCTAATTAGAGGGACAAGAATAGTGTTACCAAAAGCTCTCCATGAGCATGCAATGTCCTTAGCTCACGAAGGTCATATGGGGGTTGTCAGTATGAAGCAAATTTTAAGAACCAAGGTTTGGTGGAAAAGTACGCAAAAAGATGTTGAGAACTGGTGTAGATCTTGCCATGAATGTCAGCTAGTGGCTAGGAGTGATCCACCAGAACCAATGGTACGATCTGAATTGCCATGTAAACCATGGGAAGATATTAGTTTGGATTTTCTAGGCCCCTTACCATCAGGAGACAATTTGTTGGTAGTGCTAGATTTGTACAGTCGTTATTTAGAAGTGGAAATAATGAAGTCTATTACTTATTGTCTATCACTTGTTGATGTAGGAAATAACTTACAACCTAGTCCAGTGAAGGTTGGGAACAATGAGGGAAACACAGGTGAGCCTCAAGGAGAGTTGAGGAGGTCAATGAGAGAACGTAATAAGCCTAGTTATTTACAGGATTATTTGGGGTAGATCAATAAACATGTAATTATTATTTTACATATGCCAAGCTTGTAAAAGACATTTTGATTAATCTGGGTTGAAGAATTTAATTTTGTTTTTATGTATTCAATGGTGTAAAAGGTATAAAGATTTGTTTTTTTGGGGTTCATCCTCTAAGGCCTTGGCCATTTTCAGGATTCAGAAAAGAGCCATTCGGCTCATGACTTTTTCTAAACATGACGCCCCCTGTTCAAAAAATTGGATATATTACTAGTGCCATGTGTGTATATTTTTCATGCACTTGTAAATACAAAAAGAAATCTACCTCAGTATGTTAAGAACTGTGATCTTCACCATTATTCTACAAGACAGATTGATCAGCTGCACGTCTTATATGTACGCACTAGGAATGCAGGTGCTGGCCCAACTTGTATGGGCCTTCAACTTTACAATTAACTGCCAGCTAAGCTTAAGGCTCAAAAAAGTGTAGCTGCATTTAAGACTAATCTACTAAGGTATCTGAAATCAAGAATGTTTTACTCCATTGATGAATTTTTCAACAATGTTTGACATATGTCCTGTATCCACTGTACCTATGTCGAATTCAAGATGGCGCGTAATGGCGATGAGGTTCTCTGTGGCTCCTGCGATAAAGTTGTCGAACGATTGGACCAAATGGTTAATTGCGATATTTGTTCGTATATTTTTCATTTTAAGTGTGCGAGCCTCACTGATTTATGTTTTCGAGCACTAAAAGACAATAGAGACATTTTTTGGAAGTGTTTACGTTGTCGCCTATCTAAGGTCTCTCTGTCCAAAATGGCGGCCGATATTGAATCATTAAAAAGTGATTTAGCTGACTTAAAGACGACCACGAGACCTACATTGGACTCCGAACCACGTCGGGAGCAAATATCTCACTCGGTACCATAGGTGAAAAAAGTTACCTTCTTAGAGGCAGGGAACAATGTTACCGGCGAAGTTGCCTTATCCGGCCCACGAGATCAAAACAAGGTGGCTAGTGAAAGTCCCAAATTTCAAACGGACACGTTATCTGTGTTCCCTAGTTCTGACTCTTCCTTGAAAGGTGAGAGTACTTTGGTGGATGATTTTAAATCGCCGTTTAGTAACGCGAACGCCAAAGATGGTTTTATAGAAGTGAAGTACTCGCGAACCAAGCGCCGTAAAACATATACGGAATGGCCAAAGGACGTTAGTAACTGTCCGTTCAAGGGTACTGCAAAAAAATGCCATATTCATGTATGGAAAGTCCAACCGATGACCACTACGGAGGATGAAATAAGATCTTTCCTGAAAAGATCAGTGAAAAGTGACCTAGAAGTGGTGAAACTCGTAGCGAAGGGTAAATACGCTTCCTTCCGTGTTTCCGCAGCGGATTCGTGCAAAGACTTGCTCCTCAGTGAATCTCTCTGGCCCGAGAATGTGGCTGTCAGGCCATTCCATTTCCCGCTAAACCACTCCTCCCCTGGTGAAGTCTCAGCGAGGGACAATATCCTTCAAGTTGCCGATGCTGCTACCGACATATATGTTAGATATTCTTGGCACTTTTAACCTAATACCGTCCATAAGTGAACCTACGAGGGTCACCAGCTTCTCCTCTTCAACCATAGATAACATTTTCTCCAACATTGCTGGTGTTAAAGGTCAGAACCTAGATACTCACTTCTCAGACCATAAAGCTCAGTTTTCTAAGTTTCTTTTTGATGGTGATGCAAGCATCTCCCATAACAGGGTCAAGTATAAAAGGCGTTTTTCTACATCAGCCATACTATCTTTCCAATTATTACTTGAGGAACAATCCTGGGATTGTGTTTATACAACTAATGGTTTTGATGCTAAATTCAACATCTTCCATTATATGTTCTTATATTGCTTTGATGTTAGCTTCCCTCTGATGCCCATAAAAACTACAGTCCATCATAAAACAAAATGTAAGTGGGGAACTCAAGAGATAAGGACTTCTTCTACTAGGTTAAAACAGGTTTTTAATGATCTGAAATCAAAGGACTCATTGCCAATGAGAGAATACTACAAGGATTTAAAAAAGAGGCACAATAACTTGGTGAATGAGACTAAAAGAAAATATAACATGCATATCATTAACTCCTCTAGCAATCTTAGTAAAACTGCATGGGATCTCATTAAAAATACCACCAAGTGTTCAATTTCTCTAAATTCTAATATAGATACAATTTTTCATGATAATGCTTTTGTAACAAACCAACACAATATTGCCAATCTACTAAATGAAAATTTCCTCAACAGCATAGCCAAACTGATCAAAAGCAAAAATCAACAAGTGATACCTAATGCAGTATCCCTGGGTGTGGCTCACCATGCTCAAACAATCTTCCTTTACCCAGCTGACAAACGAGAAATAACTAGGTATAATGATCCTTGGACAAATAAAATATTGTTATTAATGCTTCTCAAGAAACTTAACAGGATGGGTATTCGTGGCATACCTAATGCTTGGATTGAATCCTAACTGCTGGACAGAATTCAACACATTATCTCTGTAAATGGTGCAACTTTTGTTTCCCCGGGTAAGATCTCAAATCGAGGTGTTCCTCAAGGCTCTGTCCTTGGGCCTGTCTTGTTTCTTTCATACATTAATGATCTTGTAAATAGTTTTCTACACATAAATGGTGCTACCCCCGTGTTATATGCTGACGACACCAACATTGTTCTCACAGCACCTACTTTTGGGGGATTGAAGGAAAAATGTAAACAGGTGAGTCATACTTTACTTACCTAGTGTCATCATAATCTTCTACACTTAAATATAGGAAGGTCTCACCTAATATACTTTGTGAATAAAAATAAAGCAAGGAAAGTAGGTACTTTGAATTGAAGTTGATGGGAAGGTGATCCCACAGGTACAAAATACCAAATTTCTGGGCTTCAATATCAATTTTCAAATATGTTGGGACGAACACATAAATACTTTAGCTTGTAAGTTAAGCTCAGCCTGCTATTTAATTAGATCCATTACACCCACTGTTTCTGTCGATGTTCTTTGGGCACTCTACTATGGAGAATTTTATTCTCACATAGCCTATAGCATCATTTTTTGGGGTTCATCCTCTAAGGCCTTGGCCATTTTCAGGATTCAGAAAGGAGCCGTTCGGCTCATGACTTTTTCTAAACATGACACCCCCTGCCGTCCCCTGTTCAAAAAATTGGATATATTACCAGTGCCATGTGTATATATTTTTCATGCACTTGTAAATACAAAAAGAAATCTACCTCAGTATGTTAAGAACTGTGATATTAACCATTATTCTACAAGACAGATTGATCAGCTGCACGTCTTATATGTACGCACTAGGAATGCAGGTGCTGGTCCAAATTGTATGGGCCTTTAACTTTACAATTAACTGCCAGCTGAGCTTAAGGCTCAAAAAAGTGTAGCTGCATTTAAGGCTAATCTACTAAGGTATCTGAAATCAAAAATGTTTTACTCCATTGATGAATTTTTTAACAATGTTTGACATGTGTCCTGTATCCACTGTACCTATGTATTTAGTTTCTTTAACCTGACGTGTCCTATATCAGTGCAATCTTTGTAACTACTTGATCTCTGGACAAATAAAACTTATTATTATTATCAGAAGCTAATTAGTTCTCTTTTGTACCAGAGTTGTAACACTAGACCTGATATTTCATTGCGGTTAGTGTTCTCAGTGGATAAAACAGTGAGTATCTAGATGTGCACTAGGATTCAGCAAAAAGGGTACTGAATTACTTAAAGGGAACAATAAACCTTGGACTTGTGTTTGAAAAAGTCCCAGATGTGAACATAACTATGCATATGCTGGCTTTGTATTCGTTGACAGTGATGGTTTATCATATCGAGGGCAGGCATTCATGCTGGGAAAATTTTTGGTTTCATGGGAAAGCAGAAAGTTGAAGAGTTGTCCTAAGTTCAACTGAGGCAGAATACCTGTCTTTGTCAGAGTCGTGTACTGAGGCCCTGAGCCTGCTAAGTTTACTTGCATCCTTCACAGGCTAGAAAACTGAGGCTGTGACTTTACACAATGACAACCAAAGTACGTTCAAGTTATGTAAAAACCCTGAATTTCATGGTCGGACAAAAAATATATCCACTAAAGGTCATTTCGTCCGACGGTGTTACAAAGAGGTGAAGTGGATGTAAAATACTTGTTTACTTGTGAAATGCCAGCAGACATTTTGACAAAGCCATTAGGTAAGAGTCAAGCATAGAAAATGTATGCAAGGACTGTGCATGGCGTCAGCTTATGGGGAGGTGTTGTAATTTTAATCTGCCGCCATGGTGTGTTGTATTGTGTTATGGTGGGTGCATTGTGAATAAACACCAGTTTTGCACCATGTGACTTGAGTATCTCTTATTTAAATCATCATCAGTCGTTATTTGTGCGACTATCCTGAGTTTCCTTTTTCAGTGGCCATGCCATGTTCAACTTAGCTTCCATAAGGCCGGCCGCACACTAAGCCACCGGTGGTCGCCACCGGTGGCAGCCACTGGTGGCCGCCTTTCGCCACCAGTGGTTTCCACAAGTGGTCGTCTTTCGACACCGGTGGTCGCCACTGTCAGTCAGCTTAGCTCGAGAAGGTAGTTGAACCATGGACTCCGATACGGAAGCACTGTGCGTACTGCTCCTACTGAGAAGATCTCGCCGACGACGGAAAAGAAAACGACGGCATTGGGTACACCCGATGTTATTACTACGGCCAAGCCAAGGGCAATTCAGTTTATTATTTGAAGAGTTGAAAAAAGATGAAGAAAAATTCTTCAACTACTTCAGAATGAGCTTAGCATCGTTTAACAGCTTACTTGAGTTGACAGAGTTTCATTTAAGACATGAAGATACCAAGATGAGGAAAAGCATACCTCCAATTGAAAGACTCGCAATTACATTGAGGTTGGTATTAAAAATAGTAATAATATTAAAACTTATTTCTATTACATTCTTTCTTCTCACCTATGTAAAAACTTGAATTCCTTAGGCTAATTTGACATTCGAAGAAAAGGGAAATAATGAGCAACAACTTTTTTTAACTTCACACTTTTATTGAATACAGTACTGGCTTAAATTTAGTAGAACTTACATTTAGTAGAAATATTATCAAAATTGAACATTTATGGAGCTCTGTTGCAGCTTTTTATCACTTAATACTTTTAATAATTCAATACTGACACAAATCAAATCTCGTACAATAATTATTCCTTATTTCCTCCAAACATGTTATCTATTATGGAGCTCGCTTCTGACATAGCTTCACTAATGGTGGGAGATAAACATGGTGGTGACACTTGCGAACTGTTTTCTGTTGTAGTAGCATACTCTTGCTGAGATCCTTGCGAGTAGCGTTGATGTTGAAGTGCAGTAACATTTTGGGGTCCATTATATCCACTTTGAAAATTATAAGACTGTGTCGTTGGTTGATGTTGATAGTGAGACATGGGCTGTTGATTACAAAAATTATATCCTGGATGTGTATACGATTTATATTTCTTAATAATATTCATAATTTCCGTTTTAGCATCCAAACGGTAGTCTTCGTGGATTTTTTTGAAATCCGGCACCAAAGAAATAAAAAAATTACGATCTGCATCTTCATCTGCAGACGATTTCTTTTTAATATTATCGGACAATTGTTGTAAAAGTTCATTTTCTCTTTTTTCGATATTTGCAAGACATACTTTTTTGTTAATAGGTTTTGAGTTGTCTGGCGAGTAAGAAGCATTAGCTTCATGGACTTCTTCCTCTGCATTCTTTACTGGCCTAACATCCGACAAATCAGACAAAAATGATAATTGCTGGAAGTATACGTACTCCTTTCGGCTAGAAGCTGCTGAGCCACTTGCGATGCTTTTTTTCTTGGCTACCTCTCTATTATAACTATCCCGGAGACTCTTCCACTTGCGTTGCAATTGAGCAGCTGAAATGGCAAATCAAATTGCATTGGTTGGCAATAAAAGAAAATTAGATACTTTGGTATTATTCGGAGGGCACTATTATACAGCGCTATGCGGTGGCTTTTGTTAGGTTATGTTATCATATCATAATATAATCTAACCTGTCGCCAAATATCCCCCTCCCCTAAGTAAATCCCCTCTAGTAGTAGTGGCCTCCGTAAAATACCAAAGTACAGTACCGAAAAAATATTTAAAGAGTTTATGACTTGCTGCAGGTTATATATGACAAGTGCAGGTTTAATAATTTTGGTACCTTAATGCTGAGTATTACTTATTTTACAATTTAACCTAAATTAAATAAGACACCCAAACGTTTGGTTATAAAATGTCATATAGCTATTATAATGGTTTGTACTTGTTTGTTTTAGGTATTTGTCAACTGGATGCTCGTTTGGTGACTTTGAGTTTTGCTATCGTTGTGGTGCATCTACAGCTAGAAGCATTGTAAAAGAAACTTGCGCAGTAATCTGGGACCAACTGAAATATATTTGTATGCCAGAATTGACTGAAGAAAGATGGCTTAAAATAGCCGATGGATTTAATGATGTCGCTAATTTTCCGAATTGCTTGGGGGCAATTGACGGACAACACATCAGAATAATTAAGCCGTTAGAAAGTGGATCATTATATTACAATTACAAACACTTCTTCTCTTTAGTGTTGCTTGCTGTTTGTGACGTGAATTACATGTTTACATTCGTAGATGTTGGAAGTTATGGAAAAGCATCAGATTCCACTATATATAAAAATTGTGAACTGTTTCGGAAAATGCAGGATGGAACACTAAACATTCCATCACCAACGCCAATTTCAGTGAATTCTCCTCCTATAAATTATTCATTTGTTGGTGACGAAGCTTTTGGACTTTCTGAACATATGTTAAGGCCATTTTCTGGAAAACATCTGACACGTGAAAAAAGAATTTTCAACTATAGATTATGTCGAGCAAGGCGCTGTATTGAATGCTCTTTTGGAATTCTCACAAGCAAATGGAAGATACTGAACCGGCCATTAAATGTATCAATAGAGTTCGCAGAAAAAATTGTTACGGCATGCTGCCTTTTACATAATTTTGTTCGCGAAAGAGATGGATATAATTTTCAACACAGTTTGAATATTGACCTTGAAGCTATTGAACGCACCGATATGCCACACCGTCGAGGAGTCATCAACAGAGATGTTCTGAGAGATTATTTTGTAAGTGAGGATGGAGCTCTACCATGGCAAAACGATAAAATATAAATTAACGTCTTTGCTTCATTTAACTTAACTACATATTTACTTGTTAGTTGGATTAATATGATTTCATTATAATAAATTTGTCTCCTTACCTGCTTTGTTTTTTTCTGCGGTACCCATTTCCTCAAATTCATTTACAAATCGTAAACACAACTCCTCCCAGGCTTTTGTTTTGTTCAATCTGTCACTGTAGGCATCACATCGCAAGTCCCATATTGCTGGACGGGCTTCCACTTCGGATATGAAAACATCGATATCGAACTCCATCTTGAACAACTGCTCGCACGTACTGTCTGACAACAACTGTGCCTCGTGAGTTTTGACAGCGGCGATGTGACGGTGGCGCCGGAGTGGCGTAGTGTGCGATGGAAGTCTGGCCACCGGTGGCGACCACTAGCAGCGAGACAGGGCCACTGCCTCAGCTTGTGGCGCAGCGAGCGCTGTGTGTGCGACGAGCCCGTATGATTACATGCAAAAGGCAATCCTCAGCGTTTGTCTGCCACCGGTGGCTAAGTGTGCGGCCGGCCTAAGATGGGGATACTTTGTGGCACAGTAAATTCTTCGTATTTCGAATTTGTGGTGTTTATTATAATACTATTTTGGTATGTCAATTGTTCATTCATGGTGATACTGATTTTGTATGTCAACTGTCTCAATGGTGTGCAAGTGGCATCTCCTGGTGGCAGGTGCGGAGTGAGGGGAACCGCATGGCGGTGGTGTTGCGTAGTAGAATAAATATCCATGTGCATCCGACAAGTGGCGTTTTCTTTATGCGATAAATACATGACAGAATTACACTCCACATCTATGTGAGGCCAGAGAGCAAATATTACCGCCAACAGCTTTCTGTGGGTGCCCCACAATTTAGCAGCAGCCTCTCAGAGCTGGTGCAACTCTTTTGTTTGCTCTCACCAATGTATTGTTGAAACCTGTTGCTGTGCATGTGATCTGAAGTACGGATACTTTGCCTGCTGATGCTGATTCCGAGGCAGAACCAGCTACTACTGGTTACTATTTTTTATCGTAAATGTGTCAGTTACATTGTATAAGAATATGACATCCATTGAAATTAGCATGAAATGCTCGTGATTTAAGATACTACGACAAATAATTAATTTAGCATAAATATGAAATGTTTTTGGAATTGCTGCCATCAGCAGTCTCCAACCCTTTTAGTCGCCTCTTACGACAAGCAGGGAAACTGCAGGAGTATTCTCTATCCCCCCACCTGCAGGGGATTACCGCAGGGAAAGTAGCCTAGTCTTGAAGACAGCATTCATCTATTAATGAACAAAACTCCCACAAAACCATGATGCCTTCCATTATTCTACCAATGTGATAATGTACCACGTTATTTCTCACAATGTATAGCATATACCATGCAATGTCAGCTCTTAGACAGGGTATTCTGAATTCATGGCCAACAAAAAGGGCACTGTCACACCTATTTCCTTCCTGCAGAAGTCCTACACCCTAAAATGAAAATACATACCTCACTCCTGTCATAAACCTGTACTTGTAGAGACCACAGTTAAATCCCTAAGCATTCGTTCAAATGATCGACACCCATTCTCTTTTAAATCATTCATGAATACTGGTGTATATTTATCCAACCATGAATTTAAGAGAACATACTGAAAGAATTCATATGACTGTGCAGGACCCCATAAAACTAAGGCAGCAAATTTCACTATCTTTGCTCAAGCCACAATTGAACTTGGGTCACTCAGTATAAAAAGCATTATTATTTTGAGTGTCTTCAGCTAAGGCCAATTTGTGCCAAGATTCTTGTATAAATTAAAAACTATACTAACATATAAAAAGTAAAAAATGTACAAAAAAACAATTGCTTAAAGTTAAGTCACAAGTAAAAAGTTTAATACATAGGTGAACACCTGAGAGAAACGAACTGTACTGAGAACTATCTCCTAGGACAAGCCGTGAGCCAACCAACGTGTGCACCTTATCAACACAGCACCCCCCTTCATTAGGAGATACTTTGTAGACATGGTAGAGAGACACTCATCGCATTCAAATGCCACATCACTTGAATTTCATCTAGAATATTAACACCCTGACTATATCTTTCCATGAAATGTTCATAATTTGAGAGTAGAACCAATGATTGAGGTCATTTGCATGGTTGAATTAATTTAGAGTTGGCAAGAAACTTCATATTGGAGTAAGGCTACTCTAAACCAAAGACATCACACGAACATGTCCACAGTTTAGCAACAAACCTGATGGACAAAATAAATAGAAAACGAAGTTACAAACGCCATCCAAGAAGAGGTTCACAATTATACTCAAAGATCTACACCACTGATAGGACTCAAACCAAGGCTCTCAGGATAGGAATCAGGTGTTCTTAGCCATCACAGTGACATGATCATCACAACAATCCTAGCCAAGTTCACCTCAGCCACTGCCTAAGAATTTCATCGAAGAGGCTTTCTTGACTCCTACAGTGAAATGACACAGGATGGGTGGATCATCACATTATCCAACATACTTACTCCTGTTTAAATCATTAACACTTTGAAATAACTAAGCATTTTCTTCCACCTACCCTCAGAGAGGCATCACATTAGCAGAAAAACCATTTCTATATCAAAATGAGTGTGTTACAGAGAGAGCTATAAAAAAACCACACACATTACAACAAATATATAAGCAGCCAATTATATCTGTAAACTTTATCTGCTGATATTGATTGCTAAAGTACACAAAAATACATGCATTTCAATTCACATGAAATGAGGCAAAAACTATCCACACTGTGCATCTGGTGTGGATAATGCAACAGACGAATATATGAATGAGGTACAATTCAAATGCCTATTGCAAACAGAAGGGTTTCAGAAATGTAAATACCCTCGTTTTTCTCAGCTGAAAAATATAAGCCCTGAAAAATGGTTCAGGAATACACCCTTCATCTCAAACATAATCTGCAACATAGATGAATAACCTTCAAGTTGGGTAATTAATTCCTACATTTCTTATGAATTCTCAATTGGTACCAATACTTTACACTTCCAGCAATTTTAATAGGCAAGTTTTCACATATTACAGCAAACTTTATTAAGTGCAATCCAAACTTCCAGATTTTAAATTAATACCCACTTTTGAGATGATATTGTTAATTAAGTATCCTGGAGCATGTCCCCAAGTATTTATGTTTTTTGCAGAATATCCAAAAATTAATACAGATTGATACAACCAGTTAATAAAAATTAGATTAAAACTGAAATAATGAATTGTAATGGATAGAGAAATGATAGAAGAGAAATTATTTCATCCACATAAAAAGGAGTTTCAGTGTCAACAGCATAGGACAACATATATCCTCCAGAGGTCTGCGAGGTCCATATTATTAACTCTCAGCTCAACACAGATTTTTTCTTCACGGTTTCCGCCTTCAGCCACAAACCTAGAAAGCACAAATATGTGACATGTGAGTGTTATGATCTGAAAAAAAATAAAATAAACAAACAGATACATAACATCTTATCAGATAATGAGTCTAGTTCTTTTCCGTAGCCCACCTTTTGAATAATAGAGGACGAGAAAATTATACAATTAGCGTCAAATTTGGGGCAGAACAAAGAGGTGGAGTGGCCAGATAAGCCATAAATCTCTGGTTTAGGAAAATCTTCTTCAGTGGGCAATTTTCTCTTATTTTTTTCCATATCAGCTCATAGGCAAAGCACAGGCAGAAATAGTACTCAAAAAGGATCCAACAAACTAGGAGTCATCTTTGATGCTTGCATTAGCCAAACATTTTAACTCCACAAAAAGTCTCACAACCACTCAAAACTAAATTACAAGGCACATGAATGTTAAGTTAGTAAGGTTGGGACTCATAGAAATCAAACCTAAGAGACAAATAAGTTTACAAACCCATACTCATACTACACATCTACAGAGACAGAAAAGCTGTTATGATACGTAGTCAATATAAATTTTAAATAATTTAGCTCAGAATTTCATCTACCCTCAGCAGGTAACTACTCATACATACTTGGATAAGAAATATTTGCTCACCTTCAAACTCAACCAACAAGCCGAATACAAGCAGATGTACATGGGAAGAGTCACTACTCCCCATGAGGTTCAAAGAGTTCAGTCATTTCAAAAAGACCTCACACACATGGCCAACAGCTTCATATCTTTCCACAGATAGCTACATTCTGTGAAGTACAATTAAAATTCAAATTAACAAGTACCCTGTTGAATAAATTCAACACATTTCATAGCCTCACAATGTGATGTTGAGTAACTCTTTCTGAACATCACATTAGCAAGGACTTTCATGCACTCCCAGTGAGGTGATCCTAGGAGGCTTGAGCTTTAACACACTAGGGTAGAGGGCTGCATGGGCCAGTTAGATTTGGCCTGGCCTACCACCCTGAGCAACCCATGGGGACTGAGCCTCTCCCTAGGTGCATGGCCTCACACCCCCTCCCAGAAGGAATGCCCCAAGGTAAAAACATCGCCAGCCTGAAAGCAGCACCATGAAACCATAACCATCTCCTTCTTTCTGGCAAACCCAAAAGACCTCAAAATCATTTGAAATCACCTCTCACTTCACCATTTGTGCCACTTGAGGGCTCCTTTAGCTTTGCATCGGTCACTTCCAGCCGAGCCATCCCTTCCACAAAGATGTTTCCTTCCATTTTGAGCGGTAATTGCAGTCAACCTCAAGCAATGAAGGGAAAATGAAACATACTTATGACTAAAATATAACTTAATACTTATTTTATTTAAAAAAATATCCCAGCCTGTTGTGGGCACTCAATAGTTTCTACATTGTTCATGATCCACATGATTAACTGATAACAGGACATGATAAAATGCCTACGAATATTAGACAAATCTGGCAGGTATTAAAGGTGATAGCAATGGGGCAGGTGTTGAAGGTGATGGACTGCTCCCCAGCACTTCTGTGACTGCACCATCACCTCCCACGGTTTTATTTTTGTTCTTAATGGTATGAGGATTTTCTGCTAGATAAACTGTTTCTGGCTAGATCATGTGACCTGTAGCATTTCTGCCCAGCAACATATATATCCAGGGTTTGAAGCAAAGCACCTTCTCTGCTGCTTCGTGGACTGAATTAACTAAATGGCAATTATCATTGCTTCTGAGGGGTCCACTCATGCCAGAGAGGTCAACTGGTAGCACCAAGATGAAAGGTACCTAGTTCACATGATGGCATCAAGTTAAAAACACCTCATTGGCAGTGAGGGTGGGGGTGTCTTCCAACGATCAACTACCCAGAATATGAATATGGGTGGGTGCTGCCAGCAATGGGGGAGGAAAGGCCACTGAGGTCAACGTCTCAGGAAATCCTTGCGTGACAAAGTCATAAAAGGATTTGAGGACGAGAGAGAAGAAGATGAGCATGGGGAATAAATCTGTACAAATAAGAACTGGAACATTAGGACAATGATGATGGCTGGGAAATGGAAAATTTAAAACAGGAAATGGACAAAGTGAAAATAAATGTTTTGGGCCAGGGTGAGGTATGGTGGAGGGATGGCATGGACCATTGCAGTGGTGGTAACAGAGTAATTTAGAGTGGAGAAGATGAGAGTCAACATGAGAGTAGCTAAGGTCTTGAATGCCTAACTATGGAAGAGGGTTGCAAACATTCAACAGGCGAGCAACAGGATACTAGAGGTAGAAATAAAAGCATGCCCGACAAGTTCACAATGGTACAAGTGTACATTCCCACCTGTAACTGAAGGAAGGAACAGGAGGATGGGATGTACAAACAAATAATAATAATTTTAGTAATTATAATAATCGCACGGGATATATGGCAAGGATGCACTTTTTGTGGCGTGAGATGTATCCAGAACATAACCACCTGTCGCAGACGAATCTGCGCGACTATGCCAACCACCGGAGAAAAAAGGAAACTCCCCAACAACCGAGTGTACACCACCGGACAGATCACCCTCCGCGACACAAGCAGTATCTCCACAGGCTGTTTTGACAGCCACTGCAACGTCGGTATCCCTGACAAGTAGGGAGGATGTCGGTCGGGTTGACTTAGAAATCCGAACGCGGTTGATAAATGAAATCACCCATGATGTAGGTCAGGACAGGTAGAGAAATATCCATCGAAAGATCTCTCTGCAGAGCAACCTCCTGACCAGGTTGAATGGCTCTGCCGGGTCAGGTTGAATCGGTGAATTCCTTACGGAGATGTCGGACCTCTGGACGGTCAACTGCGTGGTCTACTCTGCTGCCAAAATAATGGCTCACTCCCAAAAGCCCACCTCTTGGGAGGAAAAAGTGGCAAAATGGATTGAACAGTTGGAGGCCATGATCTGGCTGGCGAGACGGCAGGCTTTGAGGATTCAGTATGTGATGGAATACTCACATCTGGGTGGGGTTTCACATACAAAGTCCGGCGCATAGCACGCAGCCTCAGATTTCACCATCACACACTGAATACAAACATGCTGCTTACCATTAAGCAGCATGCGGTTGATAAGAGTTCGGGCACTCACCACGGCCTGGAAAAAGCTCCTCAAGAGGAGTAAGGCCATGAGGGAGAACTCAACCTTCCTCCTTCACCTGTCTCGTCTCTTTCCACCACC
Source organism: Ceriagrion tenellum (assembly GCA_963169105.1). Lineage (NCBI taxonomy): Eukaryota > Metazoa > Arthropoda > Insecta > Odonata > Coenagrionidae > Ceriagrion > Ceriagrion tenellum. Next base: position 7,124,195 of record OY720643.1, read on the forward strand.
TTAGTCAGCCGTCGACTCTCCGCTACCCGTCCAAGAGGTGGAAAGTTTCTAGAGGGATATCTATGAAACGTCAAAGCCATTCAATGGAGACACTCCGGCCATAGACCTCTTCAAAAAGTTTTGCGACGGCCACCTACATGAAGTGGATGGACCTCTTTCAGTCACAGAGAGTGACGTGAAGAAGGCCTTCTCTGGCAAGAAGAATTTCTTGGCCCCAGGAATGGATGCCGTAAATAACTTCTGGTGGAAGAAGTCCACTTCCACCCACCAACACCTCGCCAGAATCTTCACATCCTTTCTCTCGGGTAGAGAAGAAATTCCACCGTGGCTGACTGAGGGTTGCACGGTTTTAGTACCTAAGAAGGGAGACTTGTCCAATCCTAACAACTACTGCCCTATAACCTGCCTCAACACTATACAAAGTGTTCACCTCCATCTCGAGTGTCCTTATCCTCCACCACGTCCAGCTGGTTTGAGAGGAGGGGTAAGAACAGAGGGGTTCAAAGCGTGGAATCACAGGATGTAAGGACAACCTCCTTATTGATAGATGCATATGCCAGGACGCCATCCAGCGTAAGCGCAACCTATCAATGGCTGGGGTGGACTACAAGAAGATATTTGACACCACTTCACATGAGCTCATAATAGCCATGTGGAAGTTGATGAAAGTCCACCCAGAGGTTGTGTCCTGCATCCAATGCCTGTTACGACTCTGGAGAACGCCCTTCGTCCTGACCGCAGGCAAGCGGTCGGTTTTGACAGATATGGTAACATACCACCATGGCATTGTCCAAGGTGATAGCTTGAACTCCTTGCTGTTCTGCATTTCCCTCCTACCTCTCTCTCTAAGGCTGCGACAAGGGAAAGGATACATGTGTGGTGTGCCAGGTGACAGGAAGCAAAAGGTCACCCATTTATTTTATATGGATGACCTGAAGCTCCACCCTTCCAACGCTAAAGAACTTTGTGGGGCCCTGGACACCATACTGGACTACAGTGAGGCTATAGGGATGGAGTTCGCATTGGACAAGTGTGCATCCATCCACTTGGCGAGAGGAAGATTTTCGGAGAACAAGGAAGATGTGACCCTAGTAGTACACCAGAAGTGGCAACAAAGATAGAAGACAGTACACCATTCACTTTAACGTGCATTTTCCTACCACATAGATAAGGCTCTCAAGTCAAGCCAAAGGTTGACCATTTACGCCATATGCTTCTAGCTTAGCTAATAGAATTTTATGATGAATTTTATCAAACGCTCTTGAAAAATCTGTATATATCGAATCAACCTTGGATTGTCGAATGAAAAGAAGGTATGATTAGAGAGTTAGTTTCATTTAAGAATAAATTAGTTTTCTTTTATTTTGCTACTTCAACAAGACCTGTACTTTCAAATATTCTGCATTAGGTGCCTGCATCCTAACTAATATACTTTGAAAACATGTTACACATACTGAACACAGAACTGTTAAGTAGTTTTCTTTTAACCCTATCAAGGCGGCAGAATTCTCACCTATGCATGTCTGCTGAACTGAGCACCAAGAGAGACTTTCTTCCTCTGTGTACAGACCATTTTTTTTACACCATCCGTGGAGAGAGTTCTCACAGGTATACATTCATAATCAGCTCCAACCTTTTTCGACCCCTCCCAGCAGGGACCACCTTGCCATTATCTTGGACTCTGGGAACAGTTAAGCTCAACCCTTTGCTGGTTTATAACCTTTCCAGCGGCATGGGGGCGTGGTCAACTAATTGTTTATTTATTGGTTTTACTACATTTATATTTGTTGCTTGCTCTAATTACTGTTGACTTTGAAATTAATTCCTTGTTTTTTACGGTGCATTTACAAATATTAAACGAAACCCTACCATCAAAGTTAACGGATTTACTGCATAAACCCATTCCAAAGCAAACATATGTACTCCTGAAATACCCTTTTTTGGTTCCAAGCATGCCCTCGACAAACCACATTAATTATATATTTCCTTGAAATGCATTAGCTGAGATTAAAATTTTTTCTCAGAAAAGCACATTATCTACCACAGCTATGACCTCCATGGTATCGTTTGGAAAGTTCGCTCCACCACAGGTATACAATATTCCTGTGGAGCTTCTCTGGAATTGCATCCATCCGCATAATTACGTTTTTCTCGGAATAACTTATTCTCATTTTCCTTTGTATCTCCAAAATGCTTTTAGAAAAAAAAAGTTTCTCTTTAGTTCTGTCTCAGTCTTTAATGGCTTCGGTAGTTGAAGTTTTCGTTCTGTGCTCGAGTACCTCTCCTTCTCCGCCGTGAGAAATTCGGACACCTCTGCTTCGGACACTGAATTCGCAGTTTTCCATGGCTAAAATATGGCGAAGAGATCATTCAGTACCGATGAACATATATTGGAATTATTGACTAATGATAGAGACCTGTGTCTTGATTCTGATGATGATGTTATGACAACAGGGACTACTATTTAAGAGGTTTCTGGTGAATTAGCATCCGAATCGCTGGAAAATAAACTTTGTACAAAATCAATCAAAAGAATATTTGAGCAAAGTTCAACGTATACTAGAAGAAATGATGTAACAAAATATTCTGGCTATGCATTATTAAACGTTGGCACGCTATTTATCTTGAAATCAAGATGTAAGTTAATATTGATGGTAGAATTTCGTTTAAAATTTGTAAACGCTCACCAAAAGACAAGGAGTTCAATACTGATTTGATAATTTTTAAGAAAGCAACAAATATTTATTTAGCAAAATCACTGAATAAAGAATCATATGACCGCGCTCCCTAGCCGCAAAGAGGGTGCCAATACGTCAAAGGGACCAGGTACCAGCTTCCGGATTCCGAGGGAAAGGCCTGACCCCCACTGCATTGGGTCCCGAAATGAAGAAGTGGAGTACCTGTGAGCACCAGAAAGGGGGAAAGCATAGCGAAGGATATATATGACGTTCGTTCGTTTGCGTCGGAAAATCTCCTTCGGATATATACAGCGTTTGTCTCCCCGGTCAGGAAACCTACTGTAGTATATATCGTAGCGAAAGGGTTAAGTAACTGTAGGTAGGTCTGATGCTGAAAGCTCAAGAAGAGAAAATTGTGTTTTTTTTATATTCAAAGAGACCGTACAAAATTGCACGAGTTATATTGCGTTACATGGTAGGAAGAATCTTAAGGATTATGAGAGAAAAGTTCCGCTTGATTAACACACCGCCTTTGGTAAGTAATTTTTTAAACTTCCGGACTTTCATTTAAAAAATTCTTTAACCTAAGGAATCATAGTTGTTTTGAGTATTTATGATACATCTGAGAATATAGCTCCATTTTTTTCTCAAATGCTCATGGTTTCTTTGATTGATTGGCAAATTTTCAGAGGAATTGAGAGAGAGATAAGGAAAATACATTTTTTCCTCTACTGGTACAAGAGTTTACAGAAGATACTGAAAAAACCTCAATTGCAATAAAACATTGCATGGCTGTAAAATACAAACAAGTAGAGGTAAAGCAGAAAACTTTGCATGATTTCATTTCTACACAAAATGATAAAAGATGCCAATCTTCATTAAAATCAATGAAGGAGGGTGTCATGGCCTGGATGAAATGGCATGAAATAACTAGATTAAAAGGTGTCCAGAAATGGTGCATTGTGCGGGTCCAACTTTCCCATTATGATCCATATGCATTCAAGATATTAGCAGAATCACAGGTTAAACAATGGTATTCCTATTTGTATTCCCACAGAGCAAGCTTTAAAAAAGAGCAGCTATGGGACTCCCATGTATCTCAATGGCAAAATTCTTACGTACCCAAACAATAATGACTTACAAGCCTCAGCTACAGGAATGCGCAACAAATACAAATAATGTAAAATATAATAATCAATATGTGGAAACCAGAATAATACTTCAAATGAGTTTTTCCCCAACCCGGTGTGTCAGTACACCGCATATACCTCCTAGTGGTGGGTCGTGGGCAACGGTATGCTGGCTCTCAAGGTAGTCCTTTCAGAAGGGATCCTAGCTTGAGTAGAATAGTGAAAGTGGGCCTAGGGTATCACTATGCATTGGTTTCTCTTGTAGCATACTGGCGAAAATGTGCCAAAACTGACTGGTAGGGCACCATAACTGTTAGTAGGGAAAGCTGCAGGTGGTACGGGTACTGCAAAGGTTGGTAACCTTGCACACTCTATTACAACTTACTCATAATTGACTACCTTCCAGATTCTGAAATCGTGCGAAAGATGTCATCAGCAAGAACGAAGACAAAAGCTGTAGTAAATTCAGTGATTTCTCCACACTTCATCAGAGTGTTCTAAAGACAATGAAAAATATTCCTCTTTATGGAGTAGCACTGCAAGATGCAAACAATCATCTTGCAGTTAAAATATTTCCATTGCTGATACAGTATTTTGACTTGAAAATGGTGGGATAGAAATTAAAAATGACTGACTTTCAATGCAAACCGAATGGAACAGCAGAGACTATTGCTGATTACGTTCACACTTCTCTACAAAATGTCTGACTCTCAGCAAAAACAGTTGCATTTTCTGGGGATAATTGCAACACAATGTTTGGAGGGGTGGCTAGAAAAAGCAAAAATAATGTACTTTGGAAACTAAAAATATATACAAATGGCAACTTAATTGGTGTAGGTTGTCGTTGCTCACATCCTAAATATTTGTCTGCAACATGACATGGATGCTCTTGATTTTGATACACAATCAGTAATTTTAAAGGTTTATAACTATTTCTCTATCCATACCGTTAGGACAGAATCACTCAACGAAATATGTGAGTTTGTAAATGTAGAATATAAGCAGTTAATGTATCACTGTGTTACAAGATGGTTTAAATTTTTTCAGCTGTGGGAAGGCTGTTGGAAATGTTTGAAGCCATGAAATATTTCTTCCTCTCTCAGTCTAAACCTCCTGTCAATATCAGAAAGATTTTTGAAAATCCTTTCAGTGAAATATATTTAATATTTCTTTACTCTTTCATGCACATGTTCTAAATCAATGTTAATGCCTAAGAAGGAGATAGTACATCGATAGTAGAAATTATATCTATACTCCATAATTTAAAACATCAATTGAAGATAATTAGCTTCCAATTTGTACCACTCAATGCAAAAACTATGTTGTCACAAATGGAGGAAAATGGTTACATAGATGAGTGCATTAAGTTTAATCAGCAAATTGAAGAACTACAATCCTCATGTTTAGGTTATACATATAATTGTATGGATTGAACAGTTTCAGGAATTTATACCACTTAGTTCTCCGAGTTTGAATGATTCTGTAACATGGGAAAAATTCCAGCTTGTTATTCAGTCTGTGGTTTCAAAAGGAGTGCATTCAGATGATAGTACATAAATGCTTCGATGATTTTTGTCACCTTAAAAGATTTGTAACTGAAAATGAAAATAAAGATGGATTTTCTTCTCTGCCAGCTCATAAAAAATGGATAAACTATTTCAGCAGAGACAATAATGCCAAGAAATATCCAGAACTTCTGAAGGTGGTTCAATTTTTCTTTGCCATTCCTTCTGACAATGGGAATGTTGAGAGTATTTTCTCGTATGCAGAGTCAATGGTGTAAGGAAAGAAACAGGCTGAAACCTGAATCTGTCAAGAATATTTTAATTGAACAGTATAATTTTAACAGTATCTCATGAAAGAAATTTCATTCTTTTATAAAAGGAATTCCAGAAATATTGGGTAAAATTGGGTGAAGAGAAAAGAATGAATGGTTCAAAAATGAAAGTAAGGCTGATCTGTGTTCTGACACTATAATGGAAAAATGTTATTAAATATGTCGTACATCTATCAAATATTCAAATGTCCCCTTTTTCTGAAAGAAATATGGCAACCCTGCTAACACTAATGGCTGTGAACTGTAAAATTTTTTATCTTATAGCCGTACACCAGTCTTGCAACCCAGGCCCGAAACCGATTTCTGACTGAGCCTGACTCGGTCCAATGAGTAATAGGCCCTACTGGGCACGACCCAATGGAAGCCATGTCCAACAGAGCCTGCTCCTAGGGAAGTGGGGAGTGTCCGACTGCACCGATCGGGGCTTATCTTAGAGATTCCCCGACGACTATTCCTCCACATGCTAGCATAGTACAACGTTTGCAATGGGGCTTCTCATAGGATTCCCAGACAGTAAGCTTTAAAAAAGAGTAACAATGAGGCTATTGTGCATCTTAAGAGCAAATATCATACGTGCGCTAATTATATATGCCTCAGAAACCTTAGCAACATGATCTTGTAACAATTACGAATAATGTATATTATGATAATTACTTATAAGAAAACTAGAGTAATATTTCAAATGAGTAGTTCCATTCAAGCGCAACTTTAAGGAAAAATCCTGATCTGAGTATTTATTAGGTTGCAATGAGAATGGAGTTGAATGAAGAACAAAAAATATTGATAGCCAATTACTTTCATTTAAATTCTTTTGAAATTTACTGGATGAAGTATTTAACAGCCGGAAAGTTCTATCAGGTTTACGATACATGATATCTATTAGAATGAATTCTCATACATGAACTCTGTAAAATTCTAAATCTCTAGATGGTTTCAAAAAATATTCTGCACACATATTCCAAGAGATGGATATGGAGACGAAATTGATATTCAGACAAATTGCGTTGCTCACAAAAATTAAAGAATGCATAGGAAACATATGCACAATCGCTGAACCCTAGAGAAAAAAGAGGAAGACCACTAAAGCATTACTTTTGAAAAATTTTAAAAAATATTTGGGAGTACTGTGATGGAGTCCAAGAGCAAAGGATTGCTCAGTCTTTAAAAATAGACAAAAATTAGGTATAAGAGAGGTATTCTGTTGAATAATCACAAAATCAGTATCTAACTCATAAATAAAAGACATTAATTTTAGACTTAACTAAGAGGGTGGGCATAAAGGAAATATCATTTGAAAGGGATAAATATACCGCAGCACAAAAAGTTAATGATATAAAAAATTACTTACTTGTTTCTTACTAACACAAATTTTAAAATAGTGATTAATAGAATACTTTCACCATTAATATCAATTCAACCTATGAGCCGTTATTGCCACCATTGAAATAAATATTAAATAAATTCAAATGAATTGAAATAAATTAATGGGCTATCTGTATTTTCTGTCCTTTCAACACCGGTTTCATTAAAATCCATTTCTCAGATCAGAAGTTTTCCTTAAATTTGCACATGAATGGAAAAACTCATTTGAAATATTATTCAGGTTTCTACATATTGATTATTATATTTTTCACTATTTTTATTTGTTATGCATTCCTGTAGCTGAGCCTAGTAAGTCATTATTGTTAGGGTACATAAGAATTTCACCATTGAGATATATGGGAGTCCCATTGCTGCTCTTTTTTAAAACTTAATCTGTGGGAATACAATTAGGAATACCATTGTTTAAGCTGCTACTATGCTAACATCTTAAATGCATATGAGTCACAATCTTCCACATAAGTACATATCCAAGAACAATTTTGACAAGTTTAATATGGCAAAATAAAACCATCTGAATTTTTCTCAGGTTCATATGTCAAGGTAGAGCATCTCACGGACATGGGCTGGGCTTTGAGGAAGTCGGGCCTAGTCTGTTGGTTGAGGGCGTCGGACCAAGTCAGGCCTACATGTCAGGCTTTCACCCCATCGGGTAAAATCGGTCCCCAGTCTTCCCCAGGCTTCTCTTGAAAATCAGGCCTGGGTTGTGGGTCTTTGCCGTACACATAGGTGTGATTTTCTTATAGCCAAAGTATTCTCACAACAGTCTCTCTCTCTAAAGTACTCTCCCTACTCCCCTAAAAAGGATGGTTCTGTTATAGCCTCCTTCAACTTTTGGAATGCATTTATGTGATCATCACCCAAATACTATCCATTTTAATTAGTTGTCTCAATGGAACTGTGATGTTTGGGACAACATAAGTAAATAACTAGCAAGCCCCAGGATTGTCAGTACCTCACTCTTGTTTGTGGGGTTCGGCATTCTTTTTAATGCTTCCGGCTGATTAGGGCCAGGAGCCACGCAATTGGCTGAAAATACTAATACAACACATCGAATCTCTTTTTGTTTGTGATGGACTTTATACTTGTTGAAACTAATTCCCCTCCTCTAGGCTCTGTTTATTACATCTTCAAACGACTGATCATGTTCCTTCTCACTAGAAGCTGAAATTATGATACCATGAAAATAAAATGAAACGCATTCCATATTTATGAATACTGTCACAGCCATTTTCTGGAATACTTCTGGTGCCGAACGAATCCCAAAAGGCACATGACAAAATTTGTATGTACCAAAAGGAGTAGCAAAAGTACATAGGTCTGAGAATTGATCATCTAGTTCTACACGATAAAACCCATCCTTCATATCCAGAACAGTAAACATTGATTTTTCTGTTAAACTGCACTTCATATCATCTCTGCTTGGTTTATCTCCCTTTCAATTGCTGCATTTAAGTATTTTTGGTCCGAACAAACCCTCAATGATCCATTTTTCTTTTCTGTGATTACCAAGTTATTTACCCATTGAGTATTATACCTTTCCACTCCATTGTTTGAAGCCTTTCTTTCAACTTATCTCAAATTTTGAAAGGTATAATTCTAGCTGGCTTTATGACAGGTGAAACATTATCTTTTTGTTTTATGTGGTACTTAAATGGTAATTTACCTAACGAATCAAACACATTTTTATGGATTTCGATAAACTTATTTAGCGCAATACTTTTACTAATACATTCAACTCTTCGCAAAATAGAAAGTTTTTCACATGGTTCTCACTTTTATTTAATTGGTAGCCCTGAATTTCATTATAGTATACAGATAAATACAGTTTACTCCATTTAAACCCAATTCATTCAAGTAACTCCAGTCCAATTAAATTAACATCAACTGGTTGATATGTACAGTAGTGAAACCAGTTAACTCCTGTAGACACCCATCTGCTCTAGTTATTGTGTCAAACTGACTGAGGCCAGTTGTTTCCAGTTGAAAGCAAGCCAATTGATAGCAGTTATTTCCTTTGGATACTAGAAAGAGCTGGGTAAGTCCACTTAAATCTAAGTACGAGAAACCAGTTGATCTCACTTCATCTCCATGTTAACTGGCTGAAATCTACTAGTGGAATCCTGTTCATGCCAGTTGAAGAGACCCAGTTAAAACCTATGAATATCAGTCATCACCAAGTTAAATCTAAATAAAAAATCTAGTTCAAGCCAGTTAGAATCTAAATAAAACAAAGTTCAAGCCAGTTAAACCAAGTTAAGTCCTCGCTAGTCGCTTCCAACTCGATTCAACTAGAATTGTCACCAGGGTTGGGAAGTCAGCACAGGGCATGGTTAGGGATGGAGGTGGAAGGACGTCAATGGGATGTGTGAGCAGGAGGCAGCAAAATTGGCTGGACAACACTATTCTTCAAATGATTGCATGGGAGTACCTTTACACAACAGTTCATATCAAAGGCTTTGAATTAGAAGTTATTGAACCACAGAGGACAATCATGAACGAAAGTCAATGTTGTAAAGAGAACTTACACCTGGCAAACAAAATATGCTAATCTTAAGGGCAAATGAGACTTGAGCATATATATACTACAATTTAAATTGGTCGCAAAAATTCAATCATCTTAACTTTTCAGGAGGCCAAAACAAGAGCATGTTAGGCAAAATAATGGCCATTTGGTAATAAGTAATGGTTATGGTTTGCATAATTGGTAACTTTGAAGGAAAATGAGTGGACCCTGACAGGTGAACATTTACCTGGTCATCAAATCGTTGTCAAGTTTTTTAGGAGGTTTTTAGATGAAGTAGCATAACTAGGCTAAATTACATTCTCAGAGGACCCTGAGAGGACATGTCCCCAGGAGGAGGATAGGTGAATGCCCTAACCAGTCAACTCTCAGCTTGACCAATGGGTGGGTGGGAAATGATATACCACCCACAGACCAACAGGAGGAGGCTCTCAGCCTGTACTGGAAGCAACTCGTACAGGAGAAGGATAATCCGAAATCAAACCCTGGTCCTCCAAGTTGGGAGTTGAGGCATTGGGCTAACTCTTGAAACTCGGGGAAAAAAACAAATGTAATCCTTATAAATGAGCAAAGCCTTACAATAGCCTAGGAACTGATTGAAAACAATGAACGCAGCAAAGAAAAAAGACAATGATTTCTGGAATGTGAGTTTAAGGCACCTCTCAGAAAGCAAACGAAGAAACATCAGGGTTAATGAACTCAAATGTATGCGTGGCTGTGATCACAGAGACAAAAAGGAAAGGACAAGGTTCAGAAAAATTAGGCCAATACGATCACTTCTACAACAGAATACCCAAAGATCAAAGGGCCCAACAAAGGGTATCAATCAGAATACGGATAAGTCTTAAGCCTGAATCACACGATCATTTTTTCCCGTCCCTCTGAGGGATAGCTCCAATGATAGCTTTTCAGGGACTGTGACAATGATAGCTCGATCTATTATTTTATGAATCACACAGTCATTTTGGCCGTCCCTTTTTCCATCATTTTTCCGTTCCTTTTTGCATCATTTCTATTTGTTTACTACTCTCATTCCATTGAAAGCCAAACGTGGTGTTTGAGTCGCACTATGCGGCTGAGTGCTCTGATTGGCTAAATGGCAGAGTCAGCGATGCCTCCAGGGACGGAAAAAGGGACGTGCCCAGTGATGGAAAAAGCGATAGGGATCCCTATTTCTGGAGCCATCCCTGACTTTGTTCGCATCACACGATCATTTTTGAGTGATCATTTGAGCTATCATTGGAGATATCCCTTAAAAGGGACAGAAAAAATGATCATATGATTCAGGCTTTAGGAAATATATTACTGGTTGGGAAGTAATCAACCAAAGATTTATAAAAATGAACCTCACGATATTAGGTCATAAGATAACAATATTGGGAGTTTATGGAGTAAATGACGACACATTACTTAAAACCAAATAAGTTTTTTGAGCTACTGAATGATAAAATACAAAAAATTGGAATCTCCGGAGAACTCATTATCATAAGTGATTAGAACTCAATAAAAGGCCAAATGTAAAATAGTAGTCCATGTGGTGAACCAACTACAAATGATAATGAATTACGACTTTCCTCTGTGTGTGAATCTATAACAATCTACAAATACTTAATGGGTTTTACCAACATATGGCTCAACGATCTGTGGGTATATCCAGACAGAAAAGAATCACAAATGACAGAATAAGAAAAATATTGGGAGTCACCCACACATTAGTCAATGACATTAAAAAAGAAAGCTTGTGCGGTATGGTCACATACGACGAACGAGAGATTACCAGAGCAAATGTAAATGTGAAATCATTGAGGTAGAAAAAAAGAGGAAGACCCAGGATTGGTGAGAGAAGGCGTAGAAAAGGCAAAATGAGATAAGCAGTTGTCAGAAGGCCTGTGAATGAATAGAGAGAAATGGCGGTTGGGCATTGGGATGAGTCGCAGAATGTTAAAAAGCCGAATATTACCATTTGTTTTAATTACGTTTTTCGAGTAGATTTGAGCTATCTTGGTGACACCCATTTCCCCAGTCATTACTGCACTTCCTGACCACCCACATCTTTACTTCATAACTCATTTTAAAGCTGAAATGGTAATACTCCGCTTCCGTCACACGCTACAAAACTCACGATAGGAACCAAGCCGTTCAAAAATTTACCTAGTAGATTTGTGCTATCTGATCCGTATCTGAGTATGATCTCCGAGGCTATTCTCTCCTCCACTCATAATTGATCACGCGCACTCAGTTTTATTCGAAAGAACAGATATGGATTCCTTCGGTTAATTTTCAGCCATCGAGGCACGAAGCACACAATAATCTTCAACCTCCGCCATTACCGATCACGACTACGATTATTACACCTGAAATATTTATATGGGTCATATCAAGTGTATGCAAAAGCATGATATTATGGAGCACAGCACAAGATATGATTATTTTTGCGGCATTTTCAGGGGAGTATTGTACTATCATTGTCACGGTGCCTGAAAAGCTATCATTGATATATCATATATATATTGAGCTATCCCTTAAAAGGGACGGAAAAAATGATCGTGTGATTCAGGCTTTATCGGAACTCAGAAAACGCCACAGTTTTCAAGACTCCAAATACTTACCCGCTAAACAAAATTCCTGGTCCGGCAGTGGGAAGTTGTATAGCGTTCTTCTGGAGAATTAGGGGCCGCATGCCTGACTGGTGTTAACAGGTATGGCTGCAAAGCATATCCAGAATCACCTGAAACCAATCCATTAAATTCTTAGCATATATTCAAGCAAATAGCTCAGAATTGTATGAATGGTAACAGCTTGTACCTAACAGCCATGTGTTGCGAATTCCTTCATCATACCATGTCTACATTATCTCCATTATCCTGCTTCCATCCCAAATGAACTGGTCATGGACCGACCCAGGGTACAGAACGGACAAGGAGAGTAGTTTCAGGTCATGACCCAGTCACCTGGTTTTCTTCGAAAAAATAGATACGGATTCCTTCGGTTTATTTTCAGCCATCGAGGCACGAAGCACACAATAATCTTCAACCTCCGCCATTACCGATCACGACCACAATTATTACACCAGAACGACCAGAACTTAACACCCGCTGCTCTCACTCTCTCGTAATAACACAGCCTGAAACCGCTGGAGCCTCCGGAAATACTGCTACCACGGATATTAGAAAATTAGAATTCTCTAAAGACCGCGACTACACGGATTGTAGTGTGTACCTCGGATAATAGAAATTCTGTATTCTGTGGTTTATACCTGTTTATACATAATCTTCGGATTATAGCGATTCGTTTGTTTCGTTTCATCGTTCCGTGCGGAACGGATAAATCGGACCGGCGGGACCGGCTGTGAGTAGTCCTTTGAGCGCGTAGTTCAAAGGTACATATTTCCGATGACGAATGTAAAAATTCGAGTGCTCTTCTGATGGCGCATAACGCAGCTTGGTAAACACTACACTGGTTGGATTTTATTTGAGTCGTTACTAGAGCACGTGATGAGATGGCTGACTCACCGGCCGACTCGGATTTTGAGCCATCTTAGAAGAGGGTTTCTAGACTTGAGTACCTGCATCTGTGACCTGCAAAAATTTCCCCGAACATATTTACACTTACCCGCGGATGGGAGGAGTGGATTTTGCGGAAGAAGAAACAAAGTTGGAGTCAATGGAAAAAATTAAAATAAGGAAACCATTGAGCAAGAAGTACGTGGTGTTTTAAATCCTTGGGAGAGAAGGACACACGGCGGTAAGGTTGCCTCCATATCATCCGGAGCTCAATCCCATTGAGAATATGTGGGGAGTTTGAAAGTAATTGGGTGGCTCAGGGGAATGTCCTTTTTAAAATTGAAGAGGCGATGAAATTAGAGTCGGATAAATGTTAATAAATGGGAGGGAAAGTGTGGGAAAGGGTGTGTGAGAAAATACGAGAGACTGAAAAAGTGTAGGTACATTGAAAATAGAGGTAGTCATTAATGGTGCTCATAAAGTGTCGTAATAAATTTGCAGGATGACGATGAATTAAGTGAAAATAAATTCGACTCTGATTAGAGTAAACAAATACGTTATAGTCAATTCCTTTTTCTATTTTTACGGCGTGTTTTAGGGCAAAAGCAAGAAACATATAATTTATTATTATTTGATGTCATTGATTACGAGAGTTCGTAGTGATGTATTGACATATGAAGGTTTATAAGAGTACAACTTCATATCTTGAACTTGTGTGTTGTCACGGTTATTGTGCTTAAAGAGTTACACTTATGTAACAAATGTCGGAGATGACAAGATGTCATAATATACTTGCATGATGACGATGAATCGAGTGAAAGTCAATATAAATGGAATTAGACTGAATAAATAACTTATAGCCAATGCATTTTTTTCATTTTTCTGGCGTGTTTGAGAGAAAAACTAATCATGCTAACCACGCCCTGCATGCTTTGCGGAAACAAAAATATGCTATTATTTGGAGTATTTTTCGAGGAATCATTTGTAGTGCTTAGCATTACTTTCCAGTCACCAGATGATGCCTTAAGAGCCGTAACGCATCGTGTCAGTGAAGTGGATTAGTGCCATTTTCTTCCTGTACGACAAACGTCTTCCTCTATATTATCTTGCCTGAGATAGTCAATACATAGTATTTATTTCGCATTAGCAAAGGCATTTATTTTCAAAGCATAATTATTTGCTGAAAATTGCTTACGTTCATAATAAGGTATTCCATGCCGACAATTCGTATCACGCGCGCAGAAGTTATGTGAAAAGTTTTATCTTTCTGGAAAAGTAGTTTGACTCCCCTGCCTCGCTCTCAGCCGTCCCCTACTCTACATCTACAGAAAACCCCGCGAGCCGCTGCATGGGCGTGTGGCAGGAGGTGTTAGGTCACCAGCCGTGTAAAGGAGTTAGTGTTTTAGAGATGAAATGGTGACATGAGTTATGGGAGTGTATTTAGTGGAGCACAATTTTTATTGTGGTCGCTCATTGTTTGCAGAAAGAACAAGTTTTTGTACCTATCTGTTCGGCAGTTTATCTCTCTTATTTTATCGCATCTGTCAGACCTACAGATGTAGTGAGGAGTCATGTTAATATTCTCTAAGTCGCTCTGAGAAATATCAGTTCTGAATTTATCAAGCAGTCTAAGCCTAGCGTGCAGCCTCCGAGTCTCTAGGGGCTCCCACCTTAATCCCTGTAAAAGTTGTGAGACACTATATGGACGCTCGTAGCAGTTTTTAATGAAGCTTTCCTTCGTATTTTATTAGCTTTTTTGGTTAAATCCATTTGACCAGGGTCCCAAATGCTAGCGGCGTATTTGAGGTGTGGCCTAACCAGAGCGAAGTATAGCATCTCTCTTTGACTTTTTCATCCGAGGACCTTCCTATTATACGCTTAAGAAAAACTAGTTTCTTTAATGCTGCGCCACATATATTTTGTATGTGTAATCCCCACGATATATCAGAAGTTAAGGTAATTCCAAGATATTTTACTGTATCTGAAGATTTTATGTTTACTCCACCCACAGTGTAGGTATGGCATTTTTGTGATGACTTTCGCATGAAGTGAACTGTGGTGCGTTTGTTAATATTTAATTATAACCCCCACTCCTGGCACCAAGAATGAACGTTGTTACGGTCCGATGACAGAGCTTCAAAATCCGCGTCTTCGCTCATTTCACGGTAGATAACTGTATCGCATTCAAATAATCTTATTTTACTGCTAACTCTGAAACTTAGGTCACTAATATGAATAATGAACAACAGAGGACAGATCACACTTCTCTGAGGAACACAGGATGTGACTTCGACCATATCAGAGCTAAAACCATCAATAACTACTTTTTGTTTTCGATCACTGGGAAAGTCATTTATCCAATTCACTATTTTTCTATAAGCTCCGCTTGATTGCAATTTATATAAGTTTTTTTGCGAGGAACCTTGTCGAATGCCTTCTTGAAATCTAGGAATATCGCGTCGACTTGCTCAATCGATTCACCTGATTTTAGGATATCATGAAGGAAGAGCGCAAGCTGTGGTTCGCAGGATCTGCCCTTACGGAAGCCTACCTTAAACTTTTGCGACTACCATATAAGAAGTTACGATTATTCAGGAATGTCATAATATTACTTACGAAAATGTGTTCGAGGATCTTGCATAAAAGTGATGTTAGCGATATAGGCCAGTAATTTCCTGGGTCACTTTTATTTACTTTTTTTGAATATCGGAGTGACGATGGCTATTTTCCAGTCTTGGGGCACCTTGCCCTCGGGTAATGATTTGTTAAATATAATTTCTAAGAATGGTGCAATCTGCGACGCTAACTCCTCCAGCACGCGTGCAGGTATTCCTTCTGGACCTGGGGACTTGTTACTTATAATCGAACGCAGTTGTTTAATTATTCCATCACGTTGAATTGTTATGTCCGCCATTGGCTCGTTAAAGTCAGTCAGTTAAAGTCAGGAATGTCTAAATTGTGAATTGTATCATCCTTAGTGAATACACCCTCGAAGTAGTGGCTTAATAAATTGGCTTTGTCGATACTGTGAGTGAACACTTTGCCGATTGTATCCAGTGAAGACTCCACTGTCGAAGATTCGCCCTGGAACTCTCTCGCGTAAGACCAGAATGACTTGGGGTTTTCATCAAGTAATTCACCGAGGATTTTTTTCGAGTAGCGCGCATTGTTTTCTTAGTTTTTGAGCGTTGGGCAACGTATATTTCTCTCACCGCAAGTCCCATTGTTTTGTTACTGTCCTCAATAGAATTTTTATATTCTTCTCTATACCTTCCCCTCCGCACGTTCACTTCACCTTTCCCCTCCGCCGCGCAGTGGTGCGCCAAGTTCTTTTGCTATAAGCACCTCCAGCCCCCTATGCTCGCGCATTTCCCTTCAACCGCCACGACGTGTAGTGGCGGTTGAAGGGAAATGTCGCGACGGTCGCGCACTTTACCCGAGAAGGGCGAAACTGCATTCAGCGGAAGCGAGCATTAATCTAGCGTGACGACAGTATTGTGTGTGCATCGGCGCCTGAGAGTGCCTAAGGACTTACAAAATACTTATACGACGCTAACATCACCCTGTTTTTATGGCATTTCACGTCTTTTGAAGGCAATGAACCGTGGTTACCGTAAAAACATTCTCTTGTATATCCTACCGAGGAATGTATGCAAAAATATGCTGTCAATTATTTACAAATAAACAAATGGAATTTTATACCCTGTTCAATAAGATGAAACGCATAATAAGTATTTATTTTAAATCATTGTTCATATCACTGACGTAGACGGCTCTTGCCATGGTGGCCAATTATAGAAACTGACGGCGGTCCGACATCTTAGCTGACCCTCATTTCGCAATAGCGCTTTCGGGCTGAGGCACTACACATCCTGAAGGTAGTAAATATTCCCTCCAATAAAAGCGTCATCATGGCTACGGTGGATGTTACTTCATTGTACACCTCGATTCCTCATCATGAAGGTCTACAGTCCATATCCCGTTTCGTTTCCTTTAGAGAAGAAATCACCCTCGAATTCCCTCCACCAACTTCCTTATCAAGCTAGTTGAATTCATTCTGAAACGCAACGCCTTCACTTTTAATGGGCGTTTCTTTCTTCAAGCCAAGGGAACGGCTATGGGCACAAGAATATGGCCCCTTCTTATGCCAATCTCTTCATGGGAAAGCTCGAAAGTGATTTCCTCGCCACCCAGGAATTACAACCGGAGCTCTGGGTTAGATTCATTGATGATATTTTCATCATATGGACCCACGGCGAGGATACCCTGGCGAACTTCCTCAATTCTCTGAATCAGTTCTCATCCATTCGCTTCACATCGGCCACTTCTCCTTCTCAAATCACCTTTCTCGACGTAGACATTTCCATCACAAATAATAACACCTTTGAGACTTCGGTCCATATCAAGCCCTCCAATAAACAACTGTATTTGCATTACAACAGCTGCCATCCCAAACGCACAAAGCACTCAATTCCTTATTCGCTGTCGATCCGTGGCCACCGGATTTGTAATTCCAAAGAAAAACTTCATGAATACCTTGATAAGCTTCACAATTCTTTATCCAATAGAAATTATCCCGAGCCGCTTCAAAAAAACGTATTTTACCCTCCTCTGTTAATTTCACCCCACGTAAAAAAGATACCCCCCTGGACGCCCTAAATCTTCACATCACATACTTTCCTGGCGTCCAAAAACTCAAGACCATCCTCAAAGACTTATTCCCAATTTTAGATACTAACAGATCGAAATCTCCTACCCAAATTCCCCACAGTATGCTTCAGACGTCCACCTAACCTAGCCAATCTTCTCCGCTCCAATTCTTCGCTAGAGGGTATATCGAATGACACTCCCCGTCCCACCACACAGAGATGCAACAAACCACGGTGCAAAACGTGCAACATGTTTCGCCCCCTATCCTCGTTTCAGAGATCCAACACAGAGACGCCGTTCGACATCAAAGCCTCCGGCTCTTGCGACTCCCACAACTTAGTTTGTGTGTTACAATGCAAACTATGTCCCGGTTTTTATGTGGGCGAATGCATTACACCTCTTAATATTAGAATCAATAATCATCGGTGCACATGTAAAGACCCATCTTCCACTTTCCCCGTCCCTACTCATGTGCGGAAGCATGGCTTGTCTTTTGACAAGTGCTTTGAGGTGGCAATATTGCTCTCCCTTCCCCCGGACTCATCACTGATAGAATCATCACTGATGAAGGTGCGGGCGACCCACCGAAAATTTTAAACTCGTGAGTTTCCTTTTTATATGTTTTATGTTTAGTGTCACCCTGTGACGAAGTTTTATATTATATATATATATATATATATATATATATATATATATATATATATATATATATATATATATATATATATATATATATATATATATATATATATATATATATATATATATATATATATATATATATATATATATATATATATATATATATATATATATATATAATATAATTGGTACGGAGGCTTCCGCGGTTATTTAATGACCGTATTCTCCTCGACGACAAAACCTGACGCGGCAAAAACCCGAAGAGAATACGGTATATATATATTATTTATATATATATATATATATATATATATATGTATATATATATATATGTATTATATGTATATAAAAATAAGTTGCTGTTCGTTAGTCTCGCTAAAACTCAAAAACGGCTTGACCGATTTGAATAATTCTTCTCGTTTTGTTCGCTTTAATACAGGGGTAGTTTAAAAGGAAAAATAACAGGGAGAATGCTAAGGAAAAGCTAAAAAATATTCAAAATTGGTAATTTAGTATGGAAAATCGTCTAACTGACGTGCTATACAAAACTGTCAGTTCTTCCATCGCCATTTCGGATTACTTTTAATAGATAGCATTCGTGGCATAAAAACGTAGTGTTTACATACTCTTTGGGCAGACCTATCATCTAACTGACGTGCTATATTGTCATTTCTTCATTTCTTTGTATTTTAAGGAAAGACAGTGAATTTAGGTGCACTTGTAAAAAAGAAAGTGTGAATGTGCGGTCACTTAAACCACTGCACGGAATGACGTAAACTTTGTAACATGATTCCATACGTCACTCGGAAGGTTTATGGCTACTTTATGTTTACCTATTGGTCTCCGGTTTGACTCCCGACGAGTGAATGCGTTTCCATAAGAAATACATGTTGAGTTCGTTTTTCTGGCATACGAGCCTTTTTTCTTTTGCATATTTAAATTAGTAATAGTATGCATACAAAGTCGCATCGAAGACCATTGGAAAGAAAAATAAATAAACCTTCTCATTGCTGCAATCGATTTTCGTTTTCCAACTGATTCACTTTAAATTTTGATAGTACAATCATAAAATGGCTGAAAATTCATCGTTTTTGGTACGCCGTCCCCTTGACGACCGATAGCATTGCTGTAGCAGAACCTCATATGGATATAAGTATGGTGAAAATAGGCCCAGAACGTATCAATTGAGATGGAAGAATCCATAGAATCCATAATAAATACATTTTACGAGATATATTTCGATTGCTACCGATAGTTTTGATCACGTGAATTGATTATTCAAAATAGCCGCTGCCGTGGTCCACCAACAAGCTTTACTTCGCGCAACGATATCCAAACATGGCTCGAAAAAGAAAGGTGTCGATAGGTAGAAGGTCTTCTGCGGCCAAGAGATCAGGTACGTAATGAAACAGCGTAACTACCCACCAACACGAGGAGAGACTCTCTGACCAGCGAGACAGAATGGCAACTTTGCACAGAAATCAGACAGACGTGCGAAATGAAGATGGACCACGGCAACAACGAGAGGGGGACGATGAACTCAAGGAATCGCGAAACTGCACGGCTACGCTCTCTACTCGAATGGAACGCAATCGTACGACAATTCTTAATTCAAGGCGAAGAGCGGAAGTCGATTCTCAGAAAGCACCGTTCCATTACAAGCCTGAAGTGGATTATCATTCGCATACAAATATAATCATTGGTGAAATGGAATCCATTTCCGTAACTGTGAGGTTAGAAAATTTTCGAATGAACCTGCATGAATGTGCTGCTGCAATGGGAAAGTGTCTCTGCCATCGCTATGAGAATCTGCAGTTCCAAAATGTAAGAGGAGTCAACGGGAGAGTGAATTATAGGAACCAAACTAAATCGAGCTTATATGTTAAAATCTAATACTAATAATAATAGATAAAAATGTATTGGTGTATGTTTGTCTGTCTGTTGCTCCATCACGCTAATACTGCAGAACCGATTGAGATGAAATTTGGCATGTAGATAGAAAATGTGTCCGGTCATAAAATAGACTATTTTAAAAAGCCTTTAGGGCCCTCAAGGACCCCCCTGTAGGGCCCTGGTGGTCCATGCTAAGCATTGGGCTTGGTGCAGTAGTTTCATTTTTCAACTTTTAACAGTATTTTTACTCAAGTTAGAGGGCTGGGGTATCTTTATCGTATGCCTAAATAAAGTAATTTGTAACACACACAATCAAATCAAAACGCGCGCATCACCCTCAGTATCAAGTTCACAAGAATATATTTAATTTCAAAATATTATCGGGCCCAATCCACTCACCACTACACACACAAGCACACACACACAAGCCAAGGTCAAATCCAACACTCCCTCAGCGTGCACCAGGCCTCCTGAAATCCCACACCGTACCAAGGTCAGCCTCCTCTTTTTCAGGCTCGCGGCACTCCGGATCCAATGACTCTCCCTTACTCCCGCACACGCCGCGCGCGTCCGCTCCCGACCGCCGGTTCCCTCTTACTCCCCATTCCTATTGTTAACTGGCTTTTTCCTCGGCGTCCCTAGCGACGGCCCCCCATGACGATATTATTTTCGATATTGTTGTGATCTGGAGCTGTTGACCTTGGGTCTATATTTACAATGTTACAAATTATTTCAATCGATTTTCTTCCTTCGTATTTGTCTGAAAATCATATTGCGGCTAAAAAATCTCACATTTTTCTTTGAAATCAAAAATAGCATATTTCCTTGACAACCAAAGATTTGATTTTCCAAGGATATTTGCGCCTCTAGCATTGAAATATAAAATTAGCCTGCAGATAGCGCATAGAAATATGATAGCCCATGGCCATCAGGCCAATGATAGCGCATAGAAATAAAATCTGTATAAGAAGGGCAAGGAATCCCAAGCGCCCCATGATAGATTACTTGGAGGGGTAATCGGTAAGTTTTATGTATACTTACAACAAATATACTCTTCAATATCTATTTTCAAATTAGCTCTCATAGAGGCACTGCTTGCATATGAGAGAACACTTACGTAGTAAACGATACTCATGAATACCCAGGTGTCAGAGTCTCTAATACAACGAACACAATGTACAAGACGGGTTAAGAGCTCTTCAAATGACCACGCTGACAGTATTCGTCAAGCTTTGTCAGTCAGGTTTCCTTATATAATAAGTTCAATGTTTCTCATACCCGTTGAATTTCAACGGGTGCCTTCCGCTAGTCTTTTAATACATTTAGGACTACGAAAAAGTGATATGTTAATTTCATTACGACACCACAAAGTGACTCACATTTCAGGAGCCCCACAGTGAAGCTCTAAATTGATTAATCATGCTCAGAAATTTTAGTGCAATGGACTACTCAGAAAAAAGTCAAAAGTTCACCAAAACTCTACGTCTTTCAAATGATATGGAACACTTTCTAATGCCCCTGTGCATTTTTGCGTTTGTTTGTTTACATATTTACAGCAAATTAGTTACGGTGGCTCCAATGGACGAGCAAAAGGCAATTAGTTACTTTAGACTATTAGAGCTTGGCTCCGCACCGAATGAAGAAATGGTCGAAAAAAGTAAATGCAAGAGAGAGATGGGAACGGAGTTTGTCAAAAAATGGTTTAATATCAAACCACGATAATCTAAATTAAAGGAAATACCACAACATATTGAAGAAAATTCCCAAAAATATTATGATAATACACATCGAGAAAAAACTACAGAAAAAATATAATTTTATTTTCTTGTTACATAATACACAATGTCTATGTATTAAATCTCACTCATAGGACCTGAAATTAAAACAATAGATATAACATTTGAAGTATTGGATTTGAAAAACAAGAGAATTCATGTGATTTTGATATGACTCGCTATGGGTTTGTGCTGACATAAGATTTGATTTGCTTGCACGAGCCTTGGCAAATGGCTTGGGCCATTGCTTTGGCATTATATTGGGTATACTTAAGATGGGGGCGTGCGTCGACTGGATTAATGCGGGAATTATTGTAGAGAGCGCTCTCGGAGGCGGAAGAGAGGAGTATGGCAGTTGGAGTTGCGATGGAATTGGAGATCAGTTGGGTATTGAATGGACTGACTCAACTGGCGAAGGAGATTCGTTTCGCATCAGAACGGAGGAAGGCATTACAAACATGGCGACGGAGTCCACGGGCGAGAATATATATATAAGGGAGCGCTCGAGGAGGCGGAAGAGAAGAAGATGAGGTGATATTAACTGAACGAAAAACATCGATACACGGACATTGGGAGAATTGAATATATGCAGATTAAAGGAATGTATTTAGGGAATATCGCATCCAATGTATTATCGCTTCACACGGAGGCAGAAGGTGATAGACAGCCATGTAGCGCGACCAAGTTCCTTCCAGCTTGGATTTCTACAAGGAACATGTGATGTCGACCCTTCTCCACAAGTTTATGGTGAGCAAGTGCCTTTGCAGAATTGAGTTTCAGAGATGCGATGCGAAAGCACAAATAATCAGTTCCCTTCGCTTTCGTATTCGATCATCATTTTTCACTTTTGCTCACAGAGGGATTTATTCCCCCCACCGCCACTGCTCATTCTGTAATCGCATTTGCCTTTCTCAAAAGGTTTACTCGACCGCACACCTTGTCATGTCAAGTTTTATACGGAACACTTAATGTTTCGTTTTCATTTCCAGCTACATTCATCACAGAGTTCTTCACTGGAGCTCAAAATTTCACTAGGACTTGGACGGAAATGTCTCTGGGCTTTGGTAATTATTGGCGATGGGCCAACGACTCGAGAGTGATCTTTTCTTAATGAGTCATTTGTGCGGCTCTCATCCAAATCAGGGATTTTCAAAAGTCAATTGCGATTGCTTTGACAAACAATCGGTAACAAATATGGACTAACATTTTCCACTTTGTTGAAACAGTAAATAATCAGTCATCTGACCGAAAGAATGTGTTTATGCAATCACGTATTAAATGCAATGCCATGCCTTCAACATAATTCTCGTAATGGGGACATAAGTCTCACTGCAAGAAAGTAAACTGCAATGATTAACTTCTAATTCCAAAGCAGAAGTGATATAACCTGAAGGGATCATTTGTTTCTCAAAATTAAATAACTGACAACGCTAAAATTCTTTCTATTCTGTAAACAACAGTATTTAGCTTTTTACAATCCGACATGTATGCTAAAATATCTCACACTTGCAAAGTCCTATTCACAAAATATTTATAATGAATTCAATCGATTGGGTTTGTTAGAGACGAAAGGCTTCTTATGCTGATGAAAGATCACTGCATCGTAGTTGTTCATTGTTAGAAACTGAGAAATTCACATCCCCGTCGTATCCATGCTTGATTCATTGCTCCAGGAATGAGCCAGGAAACTTGTCCACAGTCACACCTAAAAAAGACAATCAGAACACTTTTAACTGCGTGGAACATCGGAGGTGTATACTCTAAAGCCATATCTAGTTAGCTTAGTACTCTTCTGCCTTGACGGTTCTTTCCCTCTCACCATAATCAAGAGTTAATCCAGGAAATAGCAAATAAACAATCACCATTTGTTTTTCGAACCTTTCTATCGAAGTACGATAGAAGACTCTCATTATTGAGAAAAATATGACCGAAAATTCATCTCATATAACTGAGCAGTATGATACAATATAATAGCACATCAATAGGAGACACAAAAATTTCACTCAAATCAGAAAAATAATCATTTCTTGTGTGGTTGCCTTTAAATGCATTCATTTAAATGGAAATTATTTCATCTGAACACGCAAAGAATGAAGCAGTTCCAGAAATGTGTTTTAGATTATAACCACAATCATTCACCTACTAGAGCATTCATTTAACTTTAACATATCACAAGTTCTATAGTTTTTTCTTCCAGTTATGCAAACTACAATATCAGCCATTGAAATGCAACACAGGACACCATTGAAGGGAACAATGAACAGTAATCCAAATTGACACGTAAAACAATTCTCTAAATCTATATCCCTCAGCTTTCCTTTGTACCGTGCATCCCGTAGACAAAGGAAACAAAATGGACGCATTAGAAATACTAGATATTGTTAATTGTTACTTATCACCCCCTACCCTTCCCACTATGGATACCACACGCTGAGGCTTCCCGTTCACCATAAACCGTTGCTGACCCTCCCACATGTGTTCCAATGACTTAAACACCCCTGATCCCACCCTTCCTCATCGAAGGTCCGGTCCGGGGTAGTGAAGTTGCCGTTTTAAACCACACTGCTCCCTTCTTCCCCATTTCCTCCCCCATCCCCTTTCCCGTCACCAAACTAGTCCCAATGCTACAGCCGCCATCCTAATGTTTTTCTTTCTTTGTCCACTCAGATGAATTTCTACTCCCACCCCCTTCCACTCCACTCACCTTTCCTCTCCCTCCCTTCCCAAGGCTTGGGTCCGGAGCTATACGACCCTAACCGAGGAACGCCGCACGTGTTTATGCCACAGTGTGGGGAAACGCGTCGTGCCAGCAAATAAATCTGTGGAAGTTAAGTGTTTTTTATTCAACATGAATGTAGATAACTTCCATCTAAGTACTGCCTGATACAGTTCAATTTAAGTTGCGATTATCCAGGAATGTCATAATATTGCTAACAACAATGTGCTCGAGGATCTTGCATAAAAGTAATGTTAACGATAAGGGGCCGGTATTTTTCCGGGTCATGTCTATTTACTTTTTTAAATATTTGCGTGAAGTTGTCTATTTTCCAGCCTTGGGGCACCTTGCCTTCGGATAATGATTTGCTAAATATAATTTCCAAGAATGGTGCAATCTGTGGCACTAAATCCTTGGGCACGCGAGCAGATATTCCTTCTGGACTTTTTTGGTAAAAGAATGTGAAAGTTGCAAAAATAACATTATAAAACAAATCTCCTATTTTACTTTTAACCATCTGATAACAAAATATTCCCAGTAGGAAATTAATTTTTACAGAGTGCGCATTCGAGGGAGCAGCTGTCAATCGGGTTAAACAATTGAAAAAGAAAATTCCTCTTCCCGATGTCTGACAATTGACTGATTTGACATTCTGCGGCCGAACTCCTCATTCTATGAATCACATAGTCATTTTGTGACTCCATAAGAACATGCAATCGCATATTTCCTGTATTCATTGTGTAGTATTTCTGAATAAATAACATTTCCTTTAACTCCTTCCTTCTCATGGGCTGAAGCGCAGTCTGGGTCTCCAATAATCGCAAAGTGGACCACATGGATTGTCGACCATCTCATTTACCCGGGCGCAAAAATGTCTTCTATTTGAAAAGATAGGGTTATTGATTCAAACTAAAAGTAGGCCCTGAATAAATCTGGATAACAGGCCTCAAACTCGAGTTTGCAAGCTCTCTGCACAGAAATTAGGGAACACGAATGGGGAATGGTTAGTGATATCAAACATTTGTAGAGCTAAATAGAAAACAAAACCTAAATTAGGTGATTTGAGGCAATGAAACCACGCCATAACTCGTTTTCAAAGTATATATGAATAAAAATAATAGAGTAATGGACCGTATTTAACATAAAAAATAGTAAAGACATGGAGGGGGACTACCAATCTTATCCTGTATTACACCGCAGTGCCTGGCTACAAAACGACGCCAGTCTGATGAGTCTTTTATGTTTACCTTTAACAAAAAACTGTTGACCCAATTGAATATATAAGAAAAAAAGAGTGTTACTTGCACGAACAACTGAAATCATGTTTTCTTACCAATGTGACACACCTCTCCGTCTGAGGATAAATGACGCACATACGAAAAAAGACCAATAATTAAATGAGGAAATATATCAGAACTACAGGGAAGGCTGCCAGTAATAGAACTTCTACTCTGTACTTGACGACCTTTATTCCAAAAAAAACTCACCGTAGCCTTGCTGAGAAGTTTCGTCATCACGTGGTCCTTGTAGGTATCAAAGATGGAAGGAACTTGGTGGCACAGCATGGCTGTCAGTCACCTTCGGTCTCCGTGTAAAGCGATAATTCATTGGATGCGCGATGTAAAATATATTCCTTTAATCTGTGTGGTCTTCTCTCCCAATATTCACTCCATTTTCATGTCCGATTAACATCACCTCATCCTCTTCTCTTTCTCCTCCTCGAGCGCTCCCTAATATATACTCTCGTCCGTGGACTCCGTCGCCATGTTCGTGATGCCTTTCTCCGTTCTGATGCGAAGTGAATTTCTTTCGCCGGCTGAGTCAATCTATCCAATACCCAATTGATCTCCAATTACATTGCAACTGCCACCGTACTCTTCTCTTTCGCCTCATAAAGCGCTCTCTCCGATACTCGCTGGTGGAGTCCGTCGCCATATTCGTTTGGCCCGCTGTCACCAGATAGGAAGACGGGAATCTGCGCTATGGAGAGTGCAATCGAAACAATGACCTCACTTCATATATCCATCGTTCCCCCCGAGGTCAAGTTTAGGTCTCGAGAGGTGGTTAAATGTGAACCACTCACTCACATCCCACTCTACTATAATCAATAAACTAAAATTTCACGTTTTCAACTCGACGAAAATAAGAGACAAACGTGATTTTTACTGGTGTATGACCTTAGAGGGACTTAAAGAGGAAATTCATCTCGTTACAACAATTCAGTCTTTTTGAAAAGACCCCAGGTAGTTCAAACTTAAGTAGTTTCGTCATTGTTCTGAATGTCCAACCATAACTCTACTCAGTCTCTTCGATTGCCCTCTGCTTAGGAATGTGCCAAACACTGATCGAGACTTACGTCAGAACTTTCTGTCTGGCGATTATTCAGTTTACCCAAAATCAACGAAGATGACGCCCAGTCTTTCCCCTTGTCTTCCATTTGGACGTCCCGCTTAGAGAAAGCTCACGTCATCTCTTCCACCGCCTCAATGATTCGGCGTCATGATAAGAAAATCTCCGCCATGTGGTAATCTAATGATTCCTTCAAAATTGACCACTCTTTCTTCTCTTGGTATTTCGCCTAATATGTCGGCACTGTTGCGATGCACTGCGTCCCTTAATGACACTGTCCCTCCCGTGCACCGGTTGGATCAAACCTCTGGATTTCTCGGGAGTGCTCGTCTTCAGGACTACGGACACTCGTATCCGTCGCCATGTCCGGAGTGGTCTGCCGCCGTCCCTTAAGTAAGGGCCTATAACACTAAAATCCCTCGATCAAATCCAGCTTCCTTGGTCTGACCCCAAAGAGAGCGAAGTGTCCTCTATCGCAGATTCATCTCGTCGACGTTCCTCCAGTGACTCCAGCAAACCCTTTTACTGCTCAAGGGGGCCACATTTTATTCCGGCGATTCTAAAATTCCGCAAACGACACTTCGAGTACGAGAGGAAACACATGCTGGTAGCCATCGCTAAAAGGGCTAGTATTTGAGTCAAAGGGATTTGAATGTTGAGATGAGATGGGCAGTTGAATGCCTAAGGGGTGATTGAAAAATATATTAGCTAGCAGCCCTCAGCAGAGTGAACTTTCCACGTCGAATTGCGGGAGTTTTCAGAAGAAGGCTCGTCCCTTCGGAGATCACGATGCGTTGAATATACGTGGAGGTTATAAGTGCGTATGCTGAAAGAAATAAAATAAAAGAATTAAATTTCCTCAGACCAGCAATGCGATCCCTTTAACATATTTGAAATTATAAATTCAACCGATTCGGAATTCATTTCCTCATTACTTATTCAGCGGAATTAAAAAAAAAACGAATACCAGAGGGAATTATTCCCACCCTAGTAAAAAAAAGTCTGTCGTGGAAGCACTTAGTTTTAAACTGACCTTGTCAGCATATATAAATCACTATGGAATTTAAAAAATTTATATAATTCTAGAATTGAAACAAAAAATACGACGATATGGTAACGGTTTAAGAGAAAGCATAGTTTTTTTCCAAGTATATATTAATAGATTTGGATATGTCATAATTCTTAATCATTCGCATTTAACACTGTATATTATGTTCCAGTTGCGTTGTCCAACCAGAAAAGGTCTTCATATTCGACATAGCTAAACTGATTGTGAGAAAACTCAAATCATAAAAATAAGCATGGATGTATTTTATGCCGGAAATACCGCCAAAGGAAACTAATTTATGGAATCATGTTAGTTTGTCTCACTGTTAATGTTGTTTGTCAACATATGCGAAAGAAGGAAGTGTCGGATCGCCCCCTGCTCATATCAATTGTTTAAAGAGTCACGTTTCGATCCTTAGGCGTCGGACACTCACGGATCCATTGAACGCATTTCTTCATCATGCACGGATATTTGGCCGGATATTTCAAACATTTTAAAGTGCGAGCATTGGCCTGTGGCTTCTGTCACTTCCATCTGACGATCTATCATCGCAGTGGATATATATATACATACCCATCGTTGACATAATGTGGCACAAATTTCGCGTAATTTGAGCAAAAGTTGCTACAATTCGCGTTGGCTCCAATTATAAAAATGTAAGTCCCTACCAACGATATTGAAGATATCTTTCTTTCCCTTCTCAAACTTTCGCTTAAGTGTGCTAAATCTGTAAGGAAGCGGACAACACGGCTGGTGACCTAACACCCCCTACCACCCGCCCATGCGGCGGCTCGCGGGGTATCATGTAGATGTATTGTAAAATATTCTCAAACCATACGAGTTTCAATACATGACCCGAGCTTTCAAATTCCGTAACAAGACGTAGCTTTTAAAAATGGTCATTTACGTACCAATGAAATCATGCTTCGGTATTGGCAGATAACATTGTTTGTATATTCATCTACATTTAACCGTAAAAGCCACCTCAGGGGTTGTAGGCAGTGGGTTCATCAACATGAATTATGACATATTTATTACATGCTCATGATACTGCGACTTTTACTTAATAAGAAAAGCACGAATACATTACCATGAGGTGAAATATCAGCAATATGAATTATATCACAGATATTCTACCAATGCTTAAATTCTTTTCTCATTTATGTACATAGCAACTACGTAAATCCCAGGGGAATAACCGGAAAAAGCGCTGTTAGAATTACGTAGCAGATTAAGTAACAAGCATCAAAAGCCAAAAGAAAGTAATTAGCTGCACTACGTGCATAAAAACATAGCCTAATGTATTATCTCCGTCTGCCATGGTCTCTTTGAACTTGAGGCATAAATGACATTCAAAATCTGTCCGTTCTGTATTCTAGCGTCGAAATTTTACCGTCATGATCTGGTCAACCAATGTGAACTGGGTGCTGATAATTTCATTAACTTCGTCCATGAAACAAAACACGATTTGTTCATTTTACAGAGTTCAGACAAAGTCATTCTATGATGCGTCAGCACGACAGTCAGCTATAAATTATTTCAGCCTGAAAAACCAAAGAAGTTGGTGACAAAGCCTTTTTCTTCCCTTATCCGAGCGCAAAGGAAAAAAAATAGATCAGTCTCCGCAGACGTGTGATCGCCTTCAGCCTTCAAATACTCAACTTGCAAACGGAAACATAAAAAGAGGGAAGTTTGGGACAAAGAACTAAAAGACAAAAGTCTTGATTTACCTGGAGCAAGAACGTTGTGTGTTTGGGGGCCCAGCCAATTCCAACTATCAGAGAGATGAGCTCAAACGAGACAGACGCTCCTCGAAGAAAGGACTGAAAAGCAGATTCAACGGAGAGATCTCTCGATTCACTTGGCCGTCGACACCGATGACTGATAACAACAAGAGGAAAGGGAAGTCACACGAGTGTCTGCATCTCCGACTCCCCTTTATCTCAATCCGAGCGATCCGAGCGATTGGAGGAAACGTTCCTTTAATCTCTTCTCTTCTTTGGAATTCAGGCCGAGTCAGATAGAGAAGCACTTGCATCACTACGCCCGCACACTTATCTGAGGATAAAGAGTCGCTAATGCAACTGATTCCATCGCATTCCTCAATACTGAAAAGGGCACAGTGTTCCACAGCTCTTGAGTATGCCTATGGGAAAGTCAGAGGAGATGATTTTGCGCTGAAAGTGGTCTCTCGCCTGGCATTGATTACGGGCTAAAAATAAGTCAATTCATTTTTATTTCCTTTACTGGAGGCTATCTTCAAGGAACAAAAGAAACTGCCGTTCTTAAAAGGAGTATCTATAGCAATTGACCGCGCGATTTTATAGCCACGTCACCTGAGAAATACTTTCACAGACGATTTCGTGATTGTCAATTGGGTGAATCCTTTTCATACTTGTTTCGGCCGATTCTACAGGAACCGTATCACTGCTAAGTTTATCGTAACAACGTTTTACAAATCTTCCTGCTCTTCGCGGTATACCAATCTATATCCGAGTTTTTCCCACTTCGCAAATAGTACCATACGCCAGTAGTACCTATAATGCCGATGAAGTCTAAAGAGATAAGAATATTATCGCTCCTAGACTTAATCATTATATTCTCCTATTATTACTTCAATGATGCCTAATTTACGATTTGCCTGTCCGATAATTCCTCGCATTTGCTTCTCCCAGGACAAGTCCTGATTAAGAGTCACTCTTAAGTACGTAACTGACTTTACATTTGAAAATTCGTATTAATTTTTGTGTACGTATCGCTGTGCGAGTTACTGTTTTTTCATAAATTCATTACAACGCACTTTTTATAATTTAATTGTAAATCCCTGGTGTTTAAAAATTCGATTATGGCATCTACGTCTTTTTAACGCAATTCTATCTATCTATCCTATCGGACTGTAATTACTGACATCTCTATCCATTACTACATCTACTTACTACCACGCAAGCCACCACAAATGTGTTTTTGCAGGGGGTGACTTATCACCAACATAAACTACAGTGAAGAATTTAACTCTCACCAACATGCACCACACTATTGGTTTGCTACAATTGCTACAGAAACTACTGAACTATAATGTGACTATGTAAACGTGACAAAAGTGTTACGCAGGGAGCATGCAAAATATGGTGTTAGCACTACTCGGCAGATTTTAAAACATGATTTAGGGGGCATATGAAATAATCAGCACACTGCCTGTCCACTTCAAAGTCAGCCATTATGGTCTCTTATCGATCGCGGAAAAACGACATTTTACACCTTTCTGTTCTAGAATAAATTTTCCTTATTTTATTCTCATGATCTGATCTACCGTAGTATGTAGGAGTCCGTAAGATATTGATAACTTCGTCGGGAAATAAATCGGTTTTGAATTTACATAATACATTGAGTCTAATTTTCAATCGACGGTCTAAAAGCGATTCCCATCCAAGGTGTTGCAAGAGCTCAGTAACACTAATGAGACTACGATAACGGCTTTTCACGCGTCTTGCTGATATTCTCTGCTCGCGTTTCAACTCTCTTTTTAAGCCTACCTCATGAGGATTCCAAATACTACCAGCGTATTCCAAGAGTGGTCTAACGAGGGAAAAATAGCTGATTTTTCGGATTTAACCGTCGCACTTTCAAAGTGTACTTTTAACATATCCCAGTTGACGATTAATTTGACCAGTTATTTCCCGAATATTTTTGCTCCACGAGTGATCATTAGTTAGTTTAATTCCTAAGTATTTTTTACAGATAATACAGCCTATAGTAGGGTATTCTGTACGCAAAAACTGTACTGAGGGGAGTTTTTCATTTTCCAGAAGTTCATTACGACACACTTTTTCAAATTCAATTCTAGCTGCCACGCGTTGCACCACGCTCGAATTGCCTTGAGGTCCTTCGTTAACGTTTCCGCATTATCGCTACGGATTTCCCTGAACACTACAGCATTTTCTGCAAATGGTCGGAGTTTACTGTCTACCACTTCACCAATATCGTTAATATAAAGAATAAATAGAAGTGGACCTATGGCACCCCTGTGGGACACCCGAAGTAACCTTAATCTGATTGGATATGGCGCCGTCGAACACTATTCTCTGCAAGCGATCGTTCGATAACCCAGGAAAGTGCATCTTCCTCTGCACCCTAAAATTTTATTATAATTAATATTTTTCTGTTGGACTCTTTTTCAAATGCTTTTTTAAAGACAAGAAAACCCGTGTCTACAGGAGCGTTATCTTCACGGGAGACTAAAATATCGTGGGCAAACAGTGCTAGTTGAGTTTCCCTGGATCTTCCTTTCCTGAATCTGCGTTGTGCTTTTATCAGAAAGTTCTGTGTGTCTAGGTACTTCATGATTGAACTTACAATCATATGTTCAAGTACTTCGCATGAGATAGATGTTTGGGATATCGGCCAGTAATTCGTTACACACGCGGGAAGGAATTCCTTCAGGACCGAGTGACTTATTTGGTCTGAGCGATTTTAACAAATTTTCTATTCCGCGAGCACAAATATCAATGGGCGGCATCGTTTGCCGGTAACGATCGTTTAGCCTCACGAATGTATTCTGCGAAGACTTGGTGACCACGGTTTGGAAGTAGGAGTTTAATAAGTTAGCTTTTTCCGAGCTGTTTGTTAGTACTTCGCCGTTATAGTTTCTCAGTGGATTACCAGTAGATCATCTGCCTTGAACTTCCCGTACGTATGACCAAAATACTTTTGGGTTATCTTGTAGTAGGTCTACAAGTGTTTCCCTTTTGAAATTCTAGAATACATAACTAAACGCTTCCTTTGCAGCAGCTTTAGACAACTTGTATTCTTCCCTAATTAACTCGCGATCATCAGCGGATAATTCTGCACGGAATTTTTTCATCTTGGCGTGCCATGCTCTATTCATCCTCAATGATTTTCTTACTTTCGCGTCCTTTCATTTCGGTTCACTGCACTCTATTTTCACTTTATTTGGGATACAATTTTTCATTCCTGAATGCGCGTGCAATGGTGTAAATATGGCCGCAAGGTCAACCGAACAATAAGCTTCGAAAGCCGTCACTAGGGACGCGTAATTGGGAATACCAGAGTCATGAATATATATTATGAATTCGGATGTTTAACATTGTTGCCTAGGCCACGTGTTGCCTAAATTTTCACTTTTAGTTCACCCAGTCCTTGGCGCCACTTCAAAAAAAGTCTTTTCAGTTGTTATTGTAAATAGACGTAGTTAATTGTTGTCAACGTGAGACTGTGGTAAATATTCAATAACGATCGAGGAGATATGAATTACTTGATGCTTTGATTAATATCTTGCTATTTTTGTGATCTAAAAGTTACTCTGCAAATGCTAGAGAGGAAATATCTATTACAAGAAATGTGTAAGAGGTTTATGAATCATCCATCGTGTGCCGACGACGTTTTCCAGACTCTGATTCTAATTTGAATGCTTTAAGCCCGTTCGGCCTAAATAAAAAATTTATAATGCCTTGTTTAAACAGAACTTGCTTCGTATCAGGCTGCAAAACAGGTTATGCGTCTACGAGGACCCATAATAGGAGACTTGGATTGAAAAATAAGAATCTGTTCAAGGCGGCGGTAAGTGCATTCTTCCTTACCTACACTGCAATGATAGGCATTGGGAATACTCATAAAGTCACCTCGCATTATTATTAAATTACCATATAGCGATATTCACGAAGTGCTAAGAAGTTAATTGTGCATTTGTGTAATTAAATTTGGAGAGGAATTAAATACATCTGAAGATCGGACGATATTAAAATGTTTATAATTACGTCCCGCGTGTAGTACTACATTTTTTATCCACTGCATTATGATTAATTGTAAGTAAAACCAGTAAAACGTGTTTATTTACCCTCTATCGACTGTATTTACATTTGAACTCCCGTCTTTCATCACTAGGCTTTTATCACTTTCCAAAAAGTTGTATTTTTTTACGGAATTCTAGACAACAGTTTTTGGCGACGAGATCACAATCCATAATATGTATTCATGGTACAAGGAATCACGAGACTCTAAGAAATAATTATGCATATTAAACCTTTGCTTATAAAGAACATCGAGCCTTGGATTGAAAAAACTGTAGAATTGAGAAATATGAGGTGGATCTACACTAAAAAAAAAACATTTACCAACTTACACAGTAATTCTACCAGAAAGAGCAATGTAATATTTCAAGGCTTATCCATGGAAATGGCCTCATTTTTGACCAAGGATAAAAGTCATATAATCAAATTGATTAATTGAATTGGCATCGCCTTCAGAGAATGATGATGACGGTGTAGTTCCTAGGTGACGCGAAGAGTTTTATGTTAATGTATACAGTATGGTGTCGCATTATCTTTGCCGGCATTTTTGAGGTTATGCCTCTTCCAGTCAGTCGAGGGAACTATGAAATCACCACCGATAATAATATTATATTCACTATTTTTATTTGTGAAATGCTTCACTTTTCTTACTGATTACAAAACTGTGTTTAAGCTTGGACCTATGGTACGCGTATTTAAAATTGTTTTTGTCGAGTATTTAATGGAACACCTAACACTTTCTGCATCATTATCAGGAAAAATTTCGGCTCCGCAAACGACATCGTCTTTCACAGTAATAATCACAACTATCCCTCTCCCCTCGCTACTCGCTCTCTCCTATGTTAATTGCATATGATTTATACAAGATGTCGGTGTCCGGAATTTTTTCTGCAACCGACTTACTGATCCTATTACTACATCAGCGACAACGCTTTTCTCAGGCGACGACGAATCTTGCACGCAAAAATTAGGATCACCCATTAGGACCTGCGCGACGTCGAACTTGATAAAATTTGCGATAAATATACGAGAGATAAAACAATAGAAAAAGCGGCCTTGAGAAAAGAATTAAAATGGAATTAAAAAGTAAAATATTAGGTTATTTTTTAAAAGATAACCCGAAGGCATTTTGATCTTGCTTTAAGGAGGCTTAAGGGAATAAATCTACGGTAACGTCACTAAAAATCGGTGAGGGAGAGAGAGCTAACGAGAAATTAGAAAAAGCGAATATCCTAAACAACCTTTTTCAAAGTGTCTCTACTGCATGCCCTTAGAAAAACACCGCTACACTGCCTTATCTTTATAAATATCCAATGCAGTATGTAAATATTTCTTGTCACGGCATAGAAAGTCATCTGAAATTCATTAACTCCAAGAAATCAACTGGTCCCGACCCAATTCCCACCTGGGTTTTAAAAGAATTAGCGTCAGAAATATCGTCGTGCATAACAGTACAAGAACATAATTATTTCAAAAATTCCTTGCAGAATAACGCGTCCCTTTTGTTAGGAAAGTCGTGAACGTCACACCCATCTCTCTGACGTCTAGCTCGTGAAAATTTTGGATTATATAATCGTCAATTCCTCTGGAGTTACGCTCGTCTAGGTAGACTCGATATTTTTAGACTTCCAAAATGCTTTCAATAAATTTCCACATTCGAAACGACTTGTAAAGCTGAGAGCCTATGAAATACATCACCATATGACATATTGCATGAAAGATTTCTCAGATGGCCGCAAACAGAGGGTAGATCTATACGGCATTAGTTCAGATACAGTTAAAGTAAAATTGGGTATACCCCAGGGAAATGTCATTGGTCCCTTAATATTCCTTTCGTATATTAATGATATCACCACTGTCGTTACGAGCAAGATTTGCCTTTTCGCGGACGACGCAGTACTGCACAGAGATATTATCACAACGTCTGACAGAATTACGTTGAAATATGACCAAATTCTCAGAAACGATTCGTGCAATACCTGGCAGTTAGAATTAAATTTTAAAAATTGCGTTGTTATGGAGTTTTTGGCATAGAATAACTCCAAGGGATAATCTATTATCCCTCGAGAATAACACCAAAGTGTTGAAACCGGTCGGGCTTATACCAATTACAGTTTGTGTGAATTATACAAGGTGACCTTATTTCATCTGAATTTGATGTCAAAATTCCACATAGTAAGCTCGAAAACCATTGAAAATATAGAATAACTTGCCCAGCGAAACGTTCACAATCAAGCCGAACTAATAGATGTTGAGTCAGATAAGCACTTAGGTGTGACCCTTACTCAGGAGTAGTCCTGGAGGCAGCACATACGTGAAGTTTGCGGAGAGGAAAATTGTAAATTGGGATTTATTAAAATAATACTAGGAAAAAGTGACGAGAAAATAAAGGAGCATCAATATTTATCTCTCGTGAGACCTCACTTGGAGTACGCCGCTAGTATATGCGACCCTTACGAATTAGGACTTGTTTCGGATATAGATAGAATACTGCAGAGAGCAGCTAGATTTGTTAAAAATTATTGTGATAAACATGGCAATGTTGCTACATTTTTAAGGGAATTATGGTGGGAGCCTCTTTCCGATCGAAGAGAAAAATGTAGAATAAATCTTTTACGAAAGTTTGATGTACGCAATTTTTTTTCCGGACGTTCAACATATTTTACTAGAGCCAAACTATGATGGCAGAAACGATCACACACGTAATAATATTAGAGAAATTGAGTGCAGAACCGATCGATTTAAAATTTCATTTTTCCTCTACAATAGGGGACCATAATAGTAGAGATAGATCAGTTCTAGGATACTTTGAGCCTGAGTAGGTGACATAGGTTTTTGCACTTGTGCTAAATCTTAAAATCATTATTAGCTGCGGACCTCGCATGTAATTTCCGGCATGAAATATCCTTGCATGATTTAGTACCTTGTAGTGTTGTTTATCTGGCGTATTGATAATACCAGCCAGTAGTCGTATCCTAAGTAGTGTGCAGCATGCTAGCATGTTCATCCATGTAGCACTCTCCTACTTTCCGCTCTGGCCGCGAACTGTCCTGACTTGCTTTTTCCCAGCGCCTGGCACTCCTTGGGGAACGTGCACCTTTCTTATTTCAGCTGGGATGAGGGCTTCACGCCTGGTGTGGAATCACCCCCTGCCACATACCCTGGTGGTGGCTTGCACGGTATTTCGTAGGTGTAGATGTAAAACTACGTCCGTGCATAAAATGAAAAGGTGATAACAGCGACTATTTTAATGGAACGGCAATTCACGGCCCCTTTCGGAACTCAATTTCCTCATATGCGACTCAACAGTACCATTTTTTTAGAGTAGTTTAGTTCACCAAAGGAAGTAGTTTTTTTTACGTACCTTAGTCGTGGTTTCTGTGCATTTTCTCTAAGTGGAATTTCCATAGTTTTTCTTTTCTATCACGGAAAAATTTCACACCATTCACCCTGAAACCGTACGGTTTGTCTCGTTCGTTGAGGATGATTGTTATAAAGGATAATAAAACTCACTCATAGGAATTGAAGCTAACTGAACACGTCTATGATTTGTCCTTGATTTAGTCAGTGTAAGACAGCTCAATACATTCAAAAGCACTACTCTTCTTCCTTTTCAAAAGCCCCTTATATATTTCCTTAACACAAAATAATGCACGGTTTACTTTAAACGCCCATTTGACCTCGTTAAAATGGATGTCGAAGCTTCAATTAAGAATTCCTTGTCGCCGACATTTAAGACGACACGTACGGGCGATTTTGCGGTACAGAAGCGAAGGTTTTAAAAATAAGTAAACTAAATGTTTCCTGAAAATAAGTCACCCAAGTATAATTGCAATAAAAATCACCCCATTCCCGCTTTCCACCCCTTTAACAAAGTTTTAGCATTTAACAGAGGTTTTTCACGAATATGACGACAACGGTGAGGATACTGGAGGAAAACATTGTGCAGCCATAGTAGAAATGCCTCAGAAGAACCTCTTTATTTCAGATACATTTATTGATTGATTGACTTGGCCGGATCGAAGACTGCATTTGTAAAATGAGCAACTTCGAAGAACATACACTGGAGAATGAGTCTGAGAAATAATGGGAAGGCATTGACGTAGCTAGGATACATGTTAGGGAGTGTGGGGGGCATCACCCTGTCTGGCACCGTGTAACAGATTTGAAATGAAATGTCTCGTTCGTGACGGGAGGGGCAGCTGCCTCTCCCTCGGTACGTCAGAAGGCAACCGAAGGCCGTCTTAGGATTGTATTAAAATATAAAGCTATGAGATCAATTTCAATTCAGACTAGAGTTACACATTAGATTAACTTAATGTGCAATTGAGGGATGCAATTTAGGGTATTTCACCGCCCGGTTCATTTGGTCACAACATTGATCCACACAGACTGTAGTTGCCTACGATAAAATGGATTTAAACTCCCAAAATCGCAACCGTCATCAAAATAGAACTGTGGAAACTTTCGCAGCAACTAAATGTGGAATTTCTTTCGATTGGGGAAATACAATATTGAAATCCTAATATCCGATTAAGCAATAATTTTACCGTTAAATTTATTTGCCAAATTTCTCATTTTAAACAGAGCGTTTTAAAATCAGAACTTAGTAAAAAGTGGAAAAGTTGCGTAAAACCAGTGTCAAACGCTGAAATGTACACATTATGAGGACTGTTGTAAAAGTAATGTTGCCTGCATTAATTTAATTGCCCGAATTAATCGCTCTATTTCTTTATAACTCAATGGCGGATGAAGTTATAGCTGCGAGGCTACATAAGCATTTTCAGAGCAGAGTATTTGGTGATTAATATCTTATGCAGCTGACAAAACGCCAATTTCTGTCGTTCAAACTAGTCTGTATCATGACCCAATTAGTTAACGGAAAGAACCTCGCTCTAGCCGGTGATGGCGCTTTTCTCCAAGGCACATGGGAAGCAAATTTAACGCTAAAAAACATGTATATCCTTACCTACATTCAAAACGATGCTCACAAATATTAAGAGCGTATTCTTAAGAAAATTCAGGTGGTTATAGCTGGTGACCCGGCGGACTGCATACAGAACGCCGAACATTGTTTATGTAGATAACATAGAAAAGGTATTTTTTCCTACACTCAGGAATAGGGATTTTTCTGGATTGATCACTTGTCAATGAAAACTAATTCAACTTGGTGCCCTAACAGCATTTTGGTCAGAGTCTAAGATTAATCTCAAATGAATTCGTACAATTCCATCTTTCAGGGCTCTGCCTACCGATCATTAGATTTTATTTAGGGCTACGGAACGTATTTCACTGCTTGTTAATGGTGATTAAGCTATGGATAAGGCTACACGAATGGCACTGGATTACAAACCGATAATAAAATACAGTTCCCCAGCCTAAAGTGCCGCGAAATACCTGACAGAAAGCATGAAAGATGAGGACAAACCATGATGAGCAAAATAGAGGATGTGCGCGTTAGAAGGTTATAAAATAGAATTTTCAAACACAAAATATAAGTCTTGAATCGGTTACGCCGCAATATTAAGTGCTGTTGCATTCTAATTGAAGTGAACAGTTGTGCTTTTACGTAAGTAATTCATGACCAGAGACATGAAAAGAGTTTACGAGAAACTCTAGTTTCCATAATCCCATATCGAGGCAACGAACGAATATTTTGCAAAACAGTTGGGCATGGTAAAAAATGTATTAGAACTGAATATAATATGAAATTTTGGTAGAAATCTTGAGAGGTCAAATACCTTTCCCATCTTTTTTGTTTAGGCATTGAATTACTTGAAGATGCAATGGAGGGTTCCACAAGAGCCATACTTACCGCGCACCCAAGTCCGGCGATTCGATTAAGGACCCAATAACAAAAATCAGAGCTCAGATAATCCCAGAGTTAAGAATATTTATTGTACATAATATTTACATGCCTTCGAGGTTCTTTTCTAAGGATATGTTTCACAATATTTATTTTGAATTTAATATGCCACTCAAATTATTTTAAAATTTCGATCTTCATTATTATCTTCTTCCTTCTTACACTTCCGTAGTCGTCCCAGCTTGTAAATATTCCTTTAAAATAACAAATAAACGATTAAACGTTGAATTAAGAAAACTAAAATTAATCACAAATTGAAAAACTAAAAAAACATTAAAAATATTTCCCGGCATGGGCACGACCGGGTGTTCACATTCTGGAGGTCCGAAAATGTTATGGAAAAGATATCTCTTTTACAGAAGCATTTGAATTTTGATCCGAAATGCCGATTCAATAAATTAAAAGGAAGTAAAAAAAAATCCGTCGTGAATAGACCATCAAAAAAATGTATAGGACGAGTGAATTCCGCTGAACCCTTAGGAAAAGGTCAAGCTACGCGGAAGCCGCTCTTCGGAGAACACACCTTTAAAAATTGAAAAATATCGCGCAGGCATGGAGAAAGATTAAATCAGGGGAATTAATAACAGATTTAAAAAGACCCCAGTGTGGAAAGGCGAGGGTTTAAAAATAACAAAACAATAAAACATCCGGGGATTAAAACAAGACATAACCGACAGGACGGTGTAAAAAGCCGCCAGTCATAGTAGATAGAAAATGCCCAGGCAATGACAAAAAAGAAAATGGGTGATCGCAATGACTATTTCTCTTCCTTCCCTCGTCGACGACGAGGGCCTGAGGTCTGCTAAGATCAGAGGTGGAGTTTGGTCGATTCGGATTTCCTCGCCTTCGCGTGGAACTTCCCTGGCGAGGCGATTCAAGATCACATCGTGACGACCCCGCCGCGCGGCAACGGACTGTGAATCAGTGCGTTGAGGAGGGTCTAACTCGGAAATCGTCATCGCTTACACCGGAGGTCATCCCGAGTTCCCAATCTCGCGGCGGCATTCGGAGGGACAACGCGTAAACGTGTCCCGAGGACGAACCACCATTCGCAAAATCAAGTATCGGCGCTCGTCCGATGGAAGTGATAAGAGAATGGCGACGCCGGAATACAGTCAAATACATTGGTCTGGCCCGGTTTGGCCAAAAGGCGGACTAGGCATAGATGTCGCACCGCATCTCTCGACATCTTTCCCAACGCGTGGACTTTATTCGGGGGAATGCGAACCACAACGGGCTCCCTGCTGTGGGCCGGATCTCAACCTCCATCCTCACGTCACTCCAGTTCCACGACAGTTTAATTTTTGATGCAAAAGGGCTGGATGCCATTCGGACGTCCGACCACAGGCACGCGACGTCGAATCGATATCACTCAAACTTGTGTTAATAGCCGTAAAAGATGAGATCGTAAGTAGAGCCGAAATATTTCCAGAAAATTAAGTCTGGAGTTCCACCAACTGCACGTCGAAAAGAATTTCTTATACGCGCATTTCACAGGCCTCCCAATTCAAGTTTTAAGTTTTAGTAAGCATATACGAAAACTTTGCGGAGAGAAAAATCGTTAATTAAGATCTATTAAAATAATACTAGGAAAATGTGCCGAGAAAGTAAACGTACAAATCAAAACAACACCCATGAATTTCCAAACTGCAACTTTCCCAATAATTTAGAAAACACGAACCCCACAAATACAATAGGCAGACATATTAAAATAGAGGAATTTTCAGTAGTAGTGGTTAATTGTCGTAGTTTAAGAAGCAAGATACCTGAATTTCATCACCTTATAGAGAGTACTAATTCTGACATAATTATAGGAACCGAAAGTTGGTTAACAAGCGATATTGCTGATAGTGAAGTTTTTCCAGTAAATTTTAGGGTATACAGGAGAGATAGAGAGAGTCGACTGGGAGGGGGAGTATTTATCGCAGTTAAGAACACAATAGTCAGCAAAATAGAAGTGATTCCCCATAATATAATAGAAAGTGTATGGTGTTCCATTCAATGTGCTAATTCGAAAGTAATATATGTTTGTGCCTACTATAGACCACCCCATTCCGATGTACACTCAGTATTAGAACTCGAGAAACAGATCAGGTCCATTAATTCCCATAGTAACGAACGACAGATAATTGTAGGTGGAGATTTCAATACACCATCGATAGATTGGAAAACATGCAGTCATAAGTCTGGAGGTAGGGACAAAGAAATCTGCGAGTCATTGCTTAACCTGTTCGCATCACACGCACTACATCAAATAGTAAATTTGCCTAATAGAGGGGAGAATGTTCTCGATTTACTTGCCACAAACATCCCTGAAAAAGTAATTAAAGTTGAAAATGTCGATGGAATAAGTGACCACAAGGTAGTATACGTAAAATTTTCCCTCAACACTGAAAAAAATTTTAAATTAAAAAGAAAGATTTACCTTTTTAGTAAAGCAGATTTTAACGGATTTAGGCTTGACTTAAAGACATCTTTTGAAAAATTCGAGAACATTAGCAAAAACAGCAATACAGACAATACATGGAAAGAGTTCCTCCAAATTACACGGTCACTTGTCAACAGATATATACCTCATAAGTATAAGAGCGAGAATAGGGAACCAAGGTGGTACAACGCGGAGGTTAGAAAATGTTTAAAACGCCAACGAGTTAGCCATGCGAAACTAAGAAAAATGAAGAAAAATATAGCTAATAGCGACCTAAAAAATACCATCGAGCATTATAAAATTTGTAAATCAGCCGCAAAAACAGCCCTTAGAAAAGCGTTTAGCGAATTCAAGAGAAAAGTACTTGGAGAACAACTAGAGGGAAATCCGAAAGCATTTTGGTCATATGTTAGGGAAGTACAGGGAACTAAAAAGTCAACGGTTAATTCCTTGAAAAACGATAGAGGCGAAATAGTAACTTCCAGTTTAGATAAGGCAAATTGTTTGAATTACTTTTTTCAGAGTGTTTTTAATCAACCTATGCATAGTTTCCGCGAAACCATACCAGACCGATTTCAACAACCAATGCCCCCAATCGATATATCTTGTAGCGGAATCGTATCCTTACTAAGTAACATTAGCCCGAACAAGTCCTCAGGTCCTGATGAAATTCCAGCTCGTGTTTATAAAGAATTAGCTCTCGAAATGGCTCCGTATCTTAAAGTAATATTTAACAAATCCCTCGAAGAACACGCGGTTCCCAAAGACTGGAAGATAGCAAACGTGACCCCAATTTATAAAAGCGGAGATAGGGAACAGCCATGTAATTATAGACCAATATCATTAACGTCACTATCATGTAAAATTATAGAACATATAATAGTTACATCAATAATGGGACACCTCGACAGCCAGGATTTATTAATAACAAACCAGCATGGGTTCAGAAAAGGACGGTCTTGCGAAACTCAATTAGGTCTTTTTGTTCACGATATTTTAGTTTCCGGAGAAGGTAACGTACAGGTAGATGCAGCGTTTCTTGACTTTAGAAAAGCTTTTGACAAGGTTCCCCACTGTAAGTTACTCGCGAAGTTAGCATCATACGGAATAGACAGTAATATAGTAGGCTGGGTAGGAGATTTCTTACATGAACGCGTTCAAAGGGTGGTATTAGATGGTGTCAGCTCAGGCGAAGTAAAAGTTACATCGGGTGTTCCCCAGGGAAGCGTGATAGGCCCAATTTTATTTCTTCTGTACGTAAACGACTTGAATAGTGTAGTAAAAAATAGCAAGCTCCGTCTTTTTGCCGATGATGCAGTAGTGTATAAAGAAATTAGAAATGAGGAGGACAGACAGTGTTTAGCTAAGGATTTAGATGCGATTGATGATTGGTGTGATAGATGGCAGCTAGAATTAAATTTGAAGAAATGCGCGATTATGAATTTTTGGAAAAAGAATGGCCTTCCCCGGAATAATTATAGCATCAAAGAAAACAAAATATGTAACGTAGATTCAATTAAATACTTAGGCGTCACCATCAGTGAAGACATGTCATGGGGGAAACACATCAGGGAAATAACTAGTGTAGCAAACCGTAGATTAGGATTCGTAAAAAGGGTTCTAGGCAAATGCGATGAGAGAGTCCGAGAAAGAAGCTATTTTACACTTGTCAGGCCTCATTTAGAATATGCCGCTAGTATATGGGATCCGTACGAGGAAGGTATGATAAAAGAATTAGAGCGCGTGCAAAGGAGATCTGCTAGGTTTGTTAAATGTCGTTATGATAATTGTATTAGTGTTACGAGTTTAATAGAAGAACTAGGATGGGAATTATTATCAGAACGCAGGTTAAAATTTAGGTTAAACCTTTTAAGTAAATTCGAAACCGATTTGTTCACAGATGACGTTAGATATATATTAAGAACCCCTGCGTATTATGCTAGGTTTGACCATATTAACAAAATCAGAGAGATAGATTGTCGTACCGATAGATTTAAAATGTCATTTTTCCCGCGTACCATAAGAGAGAACAATAGGCAACGTAGCAAAAGGGATAGGTAGGTGAAACATAGTTAGAATAGTCTGTAGTGCATGATGCATGTAATAACTACCAATAATCCCTTCCTTATTATGTAGATTTTAACCTGTACTATACCGTAGTAACTAATATTCTATTGTAATAACTACTGCAATTACTTGCAATAACTAATAATCTACTGTAGTAACTAATAAACTATGACCCTATTTTCTAGCATGTCTACATTATATATCCTACTTACATGGCAATAGTGCATGTTTGGTGATCTTCACCCCCTGCCACACACCCTCGTGGTGGCTCGCAGGGTATTACGAAGATGTAGATGTAGATGTAGATGTAAAGGAGCGATGTTATTTTTCACTCGTAAGACCTCACTTGGAATACGCCGCTAGTATACGAGACCCTTTCGAAGTAGGAATTGCTTCAGATATGGATCGAATATAATGGAGGGCAGCTCGATTCGTTAAAAATTATTATGACAAACAGTAGTGTAACTAAATTTCTGAGAGATTTAGGATGGGAAC
Organism: Ceriagrion tenellum; assembly: GCA_963169105.1. Lineage (NCBI taxonomy): Eukaryota > Metazoa > Arthropoda > Insecta > Odonata > Coenagrionidae > Ceriagrion > Ceriagrion tenellum. The sequence goes on from OY720643.1 coordinate 7,168,983, forward strand.
CTCTATCCAATCGAAGGGAGAAATATAGGTGAGATCTTTTACGAAAGTTCGATGTGGACTATTATTTTCCGGACGTTCAACATATTTTGCTGGAGCCAAAGTACTATGTTAGAAACGATCACAGGAATAAGATAATGGAAATAGACCGCAGAACCGAAAGATTTAAAATGTCATTTTTTCCACGTACATAAGGGACCATAGCAGTCGTGATATATCAGTTCTAGGATGCTGACTAGATTTAATGTTTTTTCAGTAGTGCGAAATATCTTAATATTAGTAGATACTAGATTCTATCTCCGGCATGATATACACTTGCATGTTATAGTACCTTGTATTGCTATTTATTTGTATCGCATTAAAAATACTAACCAGTATTTGTATCTTGAGTAGTGTACTGCATGGTGGCACGTTCGTTTGCACATCACTCTCCTGGTTTGTGGTCTGACTGCGTACCATTGTCCTGACTTTCTTTTTTCCTGCGCCTGGCATCCGGGGGAGCGTGTGCGATACCGATTTGAACTGGGGTGAGTGCTGCATGCCTAGTGTGGAATCACTCCGTGCCACATAACCTAGTGGTGGTTTGCACGGTATTTCGCAGATATAGATGAACTCCACCCGGTGCTCCCAGAGAGGTAATCTGCGTTGTATTTCCCATCTGGTCTCCGCCGGGTTCTCATTGTAACAGTGTTGATCAAGGCATCATCCACCATCGGTCTCACCCACGGCACACTGCAAGAGATAAGAGCCCGAAGACATGAGAGAGACACTTAAAAATCCACCTGGTCCGCGGTTGGAGAAGACGCCCGCACTTCCCTTCCGCGGAGTCCAGGTGCCAGATCTCCCACGAGGCTTGGTTCGGGAGGTACGTCCACACTTTAAAGGGCCCTCTTGGGGCTTTCATCTAAGATTTTAAGAGGACCTTCCTTCTCTCTACCTACCCGTAAAATAAAATGAAGTTTCGTCATAAAGAACAACGCAGCTATACGTCCAGCAACGTAACAATGGACCTAAATGGGCAATCTTCGCTTTACGCCCGCTTTTCAGCGACAATGCCTTCCTTTACCCTCACATTGGTCGTGCGTGTCCCTGTGTGCATTTATTTAATTAAGTAGATGAACTTTTCGGGGACGGATCGAAGATGATTGAAGGGGCAGAGTCAAAGCCGGCGCAGTGGGGGCGGTAGAAATTCACATGGACGGAAAACCACGCGGCAAGCGTAAGACTATAGTAGAAGACCTATGAGAGGTTAGTGGAAAACAAAGGGACTGCGTTTCCGCCGTCAGTGCCCAACGGTTCGGGCGGTATGATTATTTTCCGCTTGCCGAGAGCGGAATGTGACGCCAAAAATAGTAGAATAGCATTATCCGCCGTGGTTGCGGGAAAACTTCAAAATCTCGGAACAAAGAATTCTATAACAAACATACTCTTGGCATATTTTATGCTCTTTCAACGATACAATCCATTGTATATTTTTTATTCACGGTGAAATAACTTAAAATATCCACTTCCGCATTCTTGTACCCTCAAAACAGCAATGTCTCAAGTCAATTCTCACTATTGTAAATGAATTAATTATTCTAAGTATCTTAGTGCATATGATGCCATGGCATTATAAAATACTTACAACTAGTTATTTCCAATACATTAATTCAAAACTACGAATATTTTCTCCAAAGATGCACTAGGTTATGGATATTAGATACAATACTCCCTACGGAAATACCCCAGTGTTTTACGGAAGTGTATTTCTATGCGCTCATGAATTGGCGTTAATTATATATGGGGTATTTTATTGACCCTAACTTCAAGGTGTCAACATAATATCTTGTCAACAATCCCCTTAATTAAACCTCGCAAAATATCTTCCCGTACTTATCCTTAGCATGAGCAAAAGACCTCCATGGGCACAACATGCATTTCACAGAGTAATGTATTTTCTCAAATAATTCAATATTTATTCCGATTTCATCCTTCAGCTGTTGCACCTCAGTAAACCATGGTGAATCTTAGCAAATTCTTCTGAACGAGAACGCGCCAAACTACTTCCCGTTTTCCGCCGATACCCACCCCACCCGGTGACGCATCCTTTGATTCCATGCCGTCGGTTCCGCTGCTCCGTCTTCCCTATTGCATGCGGTTTTTCCGCGTCGTTTTCCTATACGTCAATCCAGCTCTACCGCCCGCTTTGCCTCCTTCCGCTCGGCCTACTCGCGATTGGCTGGACGCTTTGCCGTTGCCGTCCATGTGAACCCAGAGGGAATTGCATTGGTTTCCAAGCCACCCAAGAGGTACAATGCCAGCTCGTTGGATCCCACTTCCGGCATTCGCTTATAAAAGGAAAAGGCGAAGGCCGATGGCCGGTCCATCACGCCGCTCTAGCAGACATCGCGACAGATTTCTGCAGAGAGAGAGATAGAGAGACGTCATACTGTGCCATGTTACAGTGCCCTTCAAACAAGGGAAACCACTGCCTCCGGAAATAAGTTCAAAATGTGACCAGAATTTATATTTTTTAAATTTCAGCTCCTTTTGGGAGTTTGAAACGTAGAAATGAATTAGTTTCACGTTTGCAGCGCGACAGAATATGAAGAACATGCTACTCGTTCTTCATACCCTATCCCGAATGTAACAAAATATTAAGCACTGCACTTCAGTGCTTGATACTTTATTACATGGCTAAATATTACGCCCACCACCTGTGTATTATGCCTAGTTACGCTCATTACCATGCTAAACCTTCAATTCTCGTGTATTGTGTATCGGTAATTTTTACGCTTCAGCCACTTAATTGCCTACCTAAATTGTCATCGCCTAAAGTCACTTTATTCTCCCTCCAAGTCTCTTTAAGTGAGGTTTTTGTCCCTTAAGCCACATCGGTGGCCCTGCCGCGGAGGAGGCCTTGTCTGGAGCTAACGCGAAACCCTACACACTTCACCTGTGTGCGCGAAAGAGATTGATAGAGCGAATAAACACGGATAAATTGCGATCCCTCGATCAACCTTCATGCGCACGGAGAGGAGACGAATCCCTACCTGGAATTTTTACTGCAAGGTCCACCGGTGGCAGCACTGCGTCGCTCTCCATCGCCGATCCCTCGACGCACACGCCAGTTCACACACTAAGAGCACTAACACACTAATCACTGCATTGACCATTGCACTTTTTTTTTTAAATCACATTTCACTTTCTTCATCACAATTCACACACGTTGGAATGGATGATCCTCCAAGGGAAACGCCCGCCTTCCTGGAACTGTAGCGTTGAATTTGTTACTTGATATACGTGTTTTAAGTATGAAGTATATAAGTTTAAGTACTTGTGTTGTGTAGTGAATAATGTGATATTTTTGCGAGCATTCTTGCGTCAAAATTGGTAGTGCTCGGGACGAAAATAATGAGTTTGCAATTGAGAAAGCCATTTAGAAGAGGAAAAAAACCGACAGCAACAATTTTTTTCCCTAGGCGAGACAACGTTGAAGAGACAGACAGATTGGAAGAGTTCTTTTCACTTCATGATAGCGAGATTCGGGTAAATAGTCACGATGACGAAGCCTGAACCAGAGGCGATGGGTTTTGCTGTCCCTAGGAAAATATTTGACCAACCACTACAGAACCAGGAGGAGGAGAAGGTCAAACCAACGAACGAGGTACGCATTATAATGATGTGTACTCTTAAGAATCGCCCATGATGTGACGCTCAATTCATGGATATGGAATAACTGCAAGCCTCCCTGGGTTTGAAAAATAAGATGAAATGGTTTTTACGACTCGATGATAGCCATAGACTGATTTGGTCGACAGAGGAGTGCTCGATTGGCTTGGGAGTATCTCAAGCAATTGTTATGGCTCGAGATGTGTGTAACGGTACCAATGTCGCAGTGAAATAGGATTTTTTTAATTTGAGTAAAAAGCCCCTGTCCCAAGAAAGTGACTACAGAGTTTCGTAAACTAGATTTGTGGAGGTCAAATGATTGAAGATAACCGCATGCGTCGCACAAGTCCATTTGGATAAATGTTTAACTCTCGTATATTACGAACCGCAGAGTTCTTCATCGGGAGAGGTGTCAAATTAGAAGACAATAAGAGTTACTTAACAGTATTAAAGGAACAGAAATATCCTCAGCGGATTGTATCGAAAAGAGAACTACCATGTAATTTCAAATCAGCCGTCGAGGACAAAGTATAAAGAAAATTGTTGCAAAGTCCTCTCCATGCACAAGACTGTGATATTGACAATGTCCCGACAAACGGACCAAGGAGGAAATAATGGAAGATAATGCAAATTGGAAACCGAATTTTAGTGCTTACCACCCTGAGTGGAAAAATACTGGACTCAGTATGCGCAGAGCGAATAAAAATCCATTACACAAGTGACATTTTTGCCGAAGGAACAAGGAGAGGGCAATCAAAGCGATGAGAATAAATATGAGTGTAGAATCGGTAATTCAGCAAGAAATTATAGACGCTTGAAAATGAATCTTCGAAAACTTGAACAGTTGTGCGGTAAAAGAGAGGTCTGGGACGGCGCCTCCGGGAGCATTCGTCTCTGAGAAAAGATAAAAGAAAACAGTCAATGAGGAACCAATAGTCATATGTAGTTGGCATGCGTTTAGCATAGAATGCCTAAATGTAAGACTCCCAGCGAGTTTAGGTTTAGAAGTTTACAATTATAGATTATTACCAAATATTTGAAAGGAATTCAGAGCTCAGACGCTTCGTAATAGTACTAGCAGCCGTTAAGGCGGAGAATAACATAAATTAGTTGAATAAAAAACATACTTTACGCTCTACTACACCTACCTCTTCAGCGGTGGATGATAACCGGAGTCCATCGATGAAGACTTCGGAATACGGTCTTCCTCGCGGTCGCGACTTACAACATTATGGATCACCACATACGCCCACAGTGAACAATTGACTGTTCATTCAGGAAAGAGAGCCGCGGAGACCAGGAATCGCCTTTTATACTGAGATTCAGGGGCGAATGCGGGGAAAGAGTAGTAAGGGGCTGGAGGGGGAGGAGGATTTAGGGGAGGTCTTCTACGTGCATAAGTCAAAGGCGACAGATGAGGAGGTCACAAGGAATGTCCATTCAAATAGATTACAGAGAGATAGGAGGGGAAAAGTGAGCGTTTTGCACCTCAAGTTCAGGGCGAGATAAGGCGATGAAAAGGCTCCCGGAATGGGAGACGAACAGAATTGAATAGGCTACTCGATGCCTCGTCGCTCAGTCGCCGCGACGAAACTCACCACACTTCCACCCCTCGCCATCCCCTGTCATACACGGGTGGCCGCAGTTGACTTCCGAAATGTGTAGTCACCGGTCTGTCGCAGCGAAGCCTGATTATCTCGCGGTTAAAATGATTACGCAGCTGGGACAATTGTAAAGGGTGGATGCAAAAAAATGAACCCAAGCTTTGTTTGCGAAATTCAAAAGAAAGTGCTACTTATGAGAAGACTTAATCGACCTAATGAAGACACTGAAAATTACTTTGTAGGCAAAGAGCCAACGTGGGCTCATAAAACAATATCTATATAGTTCTGTTCGATTAAAAAAATAGCCCTTGTGACAGAAGGAAGTTTTCGTTAAATTTCTTTTATATCTCGCCATTAATAATTTTCACATTTTAATCCAAGTCCGATATTTATATTTGATTGTATCGTATTTTCATTTTCTTCTTTTCAATTTTTCTTTTCCCCTCTCATTACTTTTTGCTGTACTTCTCTTCACATGACTTGCCCAAAATCGTTTCATTTGAATCTAGTGGTCACAAACTCTGGTCGTTCTGGAAAGTGACCGAGAGACTAATAAATAGCGTACAATTTATTATGGTATTTAAAGAGAATGGAATGGGAATGATATGCTAGGAGTAAAGAAACAAGGGCGGAAAGAAACCTGGCATCGAAGTCAGCCCACTCCAAACGAACGGCGACGCGAGATCAAAAGTTGAACATCATATCCGACGGATGAAGGCGGACGGACTGCGCTTTGAAGCTCTCTTCCCTTGAAATCCACGGAAGCATTTAGCGATCTCAACGACGAATCTCCTTCACTATCAGTACACTACACAGTACACCCAAAGCACCACCGCACCAAAGAGTTCATCCACGAATTATTATATTCAAGGTAACTGGGGAGAGATTAAGAAGAGCTCCGGAGGCAAATGAAATTGATGGTCCTAGCCATCAGCAAACAAGTTCAAACCTCGTCTCTTTTTCTTTGTGAAACAAAAATAGAAATGATATGAGTTTAAATAATGAAAATCTCAATAGCTGAATGTACATGAATATTGTGACCTGTCGCATCAAGGCACATTCGGTATAAAGGAAGTGATCAATTTCAGCACATCGATCGCAGCTAACAGATCAGCAACGCATAATTAATCTTAAATGACTTGTATACATTTTTGTGCACTCAACATGAATAAACATTCGCGAACAAATGAAAGTATGGTTGTAAAAGTATGGTTGAAAAATTAAATGAAAAAGCAATGAAAAGTGGATTATTTTCAAATAGAGCTTTTAGTATCGGGAATTGAAATACATATGTCGCTATAGATGTAAATGAAATACCCATGCGGGACTCAAACCAACAACACAGGGGATATAATATACTGAGCTCACAGCGTCGTCTCTTTGCTTATTAGCTCGAGAAAACTTGTCACCAAAATGAGTTTGTGCAAAAGTTGACGTAAGCGTAACTAGGGTTTATTGGTGCATTCGAATTGTAGGAACAAGTTTCACACACAACATAGTCCACTTTCTAAACAGGTCGTTTAAGCCAAAACAGCTAGCAAGCAAGTTTGGCAGCGCAGTGAGTGGATCGGAGATCCGGCATGATCGGTAAATATAAGTGCGTCCCAGAAAGATTCATCCGAGACAGTGGTACATACATGCATACAAACCAATCACGCCGTTCCCTTCCGGGGTAGGCATAGTCAAAAAGTTTCACTCAAAAATACATAATTGTACACCTAACTCTGATTCACTAATTTCCTCCATACAGACCTATCCTTGAAAACCTCTTTTGCCTCATTTACCCCCATGCACTGCTTCATACACGCCCTCCTGTTTTTAAAACTCCTAATATTCCTCCTCTTAAGAATTTCCTCAACCACATTCAAACACAACTTTCTGGGCCTACCTCTACCTCTCACACCACTCATTCTACTCTCTTATATCTGTTTCGTTGTTCAACTCTCATCCATTCTCTGAACATGGCCAAACCAACGAAGCACACTCCTTTCATACACGTCCATTATTGGAGCATCTAGACCACATTCATTTATTACCCACTCATTCCTGACCCTATCCATCCTACTTTTGCCGCAAACACTCCTCAGATAACGCATACCCACGGCGTTTAGTCTACTCTTACGTCTATCCTGACATATCCAGGTTTCACTACCATAAAACAAAGTGGGGTGAATTACACTTTTGTACACGGCGATTTTCGCTTCCTTAGACAAGCACTCATTCCTTGATATGCTCCACGTGCTACCTTCCACTTTCCTTCCAGCATTCGCACGTCTCTTCATCACGTCATCTATCCGTTTATCTTTCGCAAACATATTACCTAAGCACACAAAATCATCCACTTGTTCAATTACTTCACCATTCGCCCTCATTATACAGTTATTCTCCCCATTCTCCTAATCAAAAACTACTACTTTAGTATTGCACGCATTTACCCTCAAATCCATTCTCTCCGTTGATTCACAGCACTTATCTAGGAGCTTCTGTAATCCCTGTTGACTGTCTGAGATCAAAACAGCATCATCCGCATATAGAAGAACTTGCACGTTTACATTTCCAATCAAAACACCGTCGTTTTCACTACATGCATCTTTAACATATTTATCCATAAATACATTTAACGGCCATGGTGAAATTGGAATCCTTGCTTTACGCCGTTTTATTTCAAACCAATCACTCAGAACCCCGTTAACTCTTACACTTACCTCAATATTATCATACATCGCCATCATAACATTCAATAACTGCCCATTCACTTCATAGTCCTTCAAAATCTTCCACAACTTCTATCTATTTACTCTGTCATATGCCTTCTCTAAATTAACAAACGCACAATACACTTTCTTTCGCACGCCCATACATTTTTCTATCACTTGCTGAAGCGCGAAAAGCTGGTCACTACAGCCTCTCTCAGGCATAAACCCACACTGCACACCCCATATTCTGTCAGAAGCAATATTCCTCACTCTTTCGATTAAAATTTGGCTGAACACTTTTCCCGGAATGCTCAATAAACAATATTTATTAAACCCTATAATTATTATATTCGTTCCTTCCTCCCTTCTCTTTGTACAGTGGAACGATGATTGCATTCTTCCAAATGCAATAAATCAAAGCCGATCTCGAATCTACAGAGGCTAATCTCCTCGACTCAATTATCAACAAATTGTATGATTGATCGGACAAATGGATCTTCAGTTCTCGAGACTCATATAAAGCGATTCGACTAGGGATTTTCTAAAACGGAGTCATTGGAAAATGAATATCTATCGCTGAATAAGTAAATTTGGTTATGAAATAATGTATGTAATATATTAATATAATTGGAAAAGGGAAGACGTGCCTCGCATCGCACCTAAAGCTATGAAATTTCGCCATTATTCCCCGTTTCCCGGTCATTCCTGACGATTACGGACCATTTGGCGTTTTTTATTCCTTTTCTGTAGATACAAACGTTTCATAAAATATTTAATAAAACGATTCATAACACATAACTCCTTTCATATCTTGGTTCTCGATGTTGATTCAATGGCATATGTTGGCCGATAATTTCTGAGAGACACAAAATCTGTATGCATATAATGACACACCTATTTCCCCTATTCATTCCTTCCCCGTGCTGGGTGCTAGTGAAGCATAATCGTTCTTTGTAGACTCGTGATGGTTTATTCGGTTATCTCTCTTGACGCTCACCATAGGCAATCACAATGAAAGAGAGTGTGCCACAAAATATAGTGGCTAAATAAAAATTTTATACGATTTTTTTGGTGTATTTTATTCGTATCCTGTACACTTCCAATAACCCGGCGAAGTTACGGTTGCATATGAGTCGGATTACCGAGATCGCACTGTATTTTGTTTTGTCAACACTGATATCCAGACCCCAATTTTGGTATTCTTCTATTGCTTTACTCAACAATAAGAGGGGATCAGAGGGAATCGCGCGATTATCATCTAAGAGGGACAAAAGAAGACCTGCGCCCGATGCAATGGGGAAGGCCAAGTAAGACGCGATTATCGGAGGATTCGGGCGTTGGTGAGCTACTCGGACGTGACACAAAGGCAAGATATAGCTGTTTATGACGATGGGAAAGACCTCCTGGAGAGAGGAAGAGTGCTCCTTGAGTTAAGCTACGTCTCAGCGGGACACTTGTTTCCCGACATTTGTGTCGCGACACCGGACACTAGCGTCTCGAAGGAGGCGCTCTCGGGGTGTCCGACACCCGCTTCCGAATTTCGCGAGAGCAGTGTCTCGCACCGTCTAAAACGCAGCTTGCAACCCGAGGGGAAGAGGAGGGAAGCAGGAAGCCCCGTCGTAAAACGAAGGGAAGGAAAACGGATGGCTGCAGGCCGGCAGTCAAAAGAGTGCAAAGGAAGGAGCAATCCGGAACACAAGGGAGGGAGTTGAAGACGCCAATGAAGAGGAGAAAGCGGAGGGGGGTGAGATGCAGGCACTGAAGGGAACCCCGGCAGGCACAGCGAAGACGACGGAGGAAGGGAGTGAGGCGGTCGCTGCAAATTCCTGCGGTCGGGCGGAATGAAGTTTGGGTCAAGCGAAAGCCAAACGGAAAGAAAAGGTGGGAAGGGAGTGGAGGCAGATTGCCACGCAAAACGCAGAAGACGAAGGTAAGGAAACGGCGGATCACAGTTTACTGTCTGGCATTCAAATAACCACGAGAGCTGAGGAGTCCAGAAGTGAGGTGGAGAGAGGGGCGGGGGACGTGACGGTGCATAGTTTTCCTCCCGATGTCTCTCCCTCGCTAAGGGGAATTGGAAAAAAAATCAAATTGAAGAGGATGAAAAGTCCCTCTGACAGGAATAGACGGTCGAGGGATTGACGAGGGGGAAGAGAGGGAAATGGGAGGAACAAACATCGAAACCCAATTAACGACTCCTTATTTTGCAGGACTCGACCAAATTTCCACCTTTCAAGTGCAGAGGCCGGCGGGAGTGCGGATGAGGTTCACCTGCTCCGAGACGCGGCTGGTACGCTCGCTTACGTCTTCAGATCAGAAAGATCAGGGGACAGTGGCGAAGAAACGAATGGAACTCAACCCCGAAAGAAAAACACGATGAGAGGTCTCCGCCGAGGCTCCAGGCGACGAGGAGTCGGACATGGTTCACAGTAAAAGCGGAACAAGCGACCTGTAGACGTGGACCCTCTACCACCCGAACAAATGACAGTCTCCATCTACCTGCCTTGTTAACCAAAGATCTATTTCATGAACTAGTTTCTCACTCTTGACATATCTAAATATGTAAGTTCTAAGTACATATTAATATCGCAGGACAATACCATGTCCTGAAAATTAAAACTATTATGTCCTTCCTAAATTCACTAAAACCAGAAATATTTTTAATACAAGAGGTCAGAGAGGAGGCGCTCCTCGATCATCTTCGTGGTCATACGAAATGTTGGCAACAACGAACTAGGCACTGCGATGCTGATTGAAGGAGGCATAACTTACCTTCATACATTTGAGGGAAAATCCCTCCTCGGGGGTAACTTCTATGCAATCTACCGAAAGGAAGATAGCGACAGCAATATCATACGTTCAAACTACCGGATAAGTCGAGGTATGAAAATGCTACTAGAGTCACTTTATTCTCCTTTCAACCACCACCGGAACAACAGCACGACTAGAATTGACTTGATTTTCATATCCCACAGCATAAAAACAACTGCCTCATCCAACTCCACCATGCCTGAATCTCTGATAATGTCGCTTGAATCTATTTCGATTGGGATCTCCATCATTTTACCATTCACTGTTCGTGGTCATTCGATTTTACCATTCACTGGTCAACTGGTTTGATGTCCGCCCAACACAGTGGGTTTTCTATTCCTGGAAATGGAAGTTCCTCCCTTCCCTCCATCTCGAGCCCCTCTCTGGAGAATGGACACACGAACACTAAATAACGATGAATTTAAAAAAATCCGCGAATCAATTCAACCGCTAGTTGATCACCCGATGGCTGGACAAAATATTATTCGGTGATTTGAGAAAATTTCTACACCGCAAAGTACTCGAGGAATAAAGCTAGAGACAATAAGTATACACAAAGAACAGAATCACACAATAACCGTGTACCGGAATGTTCTCGAAGACATGATTAAATAAACAGAAAAACAACCATGCCTCACAAACGAAATCTCCTCCATTAAGGAATTAATCCTGACGTTAGAAATAAAACAATACTCCACCCACAAATGGATGAAGGAGGTTCTATCAGAAACGTTCCCCCCACCCCCTCAAACCATCTCCGAACTTAGCAAAATAACAAAAGCAAAACGCAATTCCACCTGCTGTGTTAGAAACGAAAATACTCCCAACAGCATGATAAACGAATACTTAACAGACCATTTCAAAATTACTTTCTCGTGATACTCCCATTGGAGGGAGGACGATTCTCCTCGCCTTAGCACTCTTCTCACCTCTCACTGACGATCGAAGGGATATCATAACTGGACGAAGAAATAAAAATCGAAGAGATGGCGCGAGTAATGGAAAGTCTAGCAAAAGGAAAAGCAGCGAGGAGGTCAGATGCCCAGCAATTCTACTCAACCTTCTCTCATTTACTAAACTCAACCCTGACGAAACTATTCAACCAAATACTGAAAGAAGAGGGATTAACCGAAAGTCAAAAGGAATCCATTAAAATGATTATACCGAAATGTAAAAAACCTAAAACGCCAAATGACTTCCGACCAATAGCACTGCTCAACTCAGAATACAAAATATTAGCTCATATTATCACAGACCAAATGTTAGCACCCGTACAGAACGCAATCCCCAAACAGCGAAACGTGATCGATGCAGCGCTACTAATTAGAGATGCAACACTCTCGCACCCATCACAAAGAAATGACTTTTTAGCGATTTTAGCAATCGATCTACAAAAAGCGTTTGAATTTATCAGAATGGAGTGGATTAAAAATATTAAATAGAATGGCTTTCCCCAAATTCATAACCAACGCAATAAGTGTATTATACAAAAATATAACGGCTAGAATAAAAATAAACAATACCATCTCCCCTCCCTTGAGCATAAAATAATTCTGTAAGGCAAGGGTGCCCGTTGTATATGACCTTATTCGCATTCGCGATTGACCTTTTACTCCGAAATCTAATGGCAGAAACAAAATAGCTTAACGAGAGGGGTTAATCACGTACCCGGCGTGACATCCGCCGACGACATCACCCGTTTTATAGAGGAAAAAAATACCTAAAGTTAAAAAAATAATCAAAGAGTTTGAACCAGTAGTAATATACTTAAATGAGAAAAATCGAAACTATTACAAATCAGGGGGGAAATGGCGACGTCTGACACTAGCTGGACCAACACAAGTGAAATTAAAATTCTAGGATACATATGGAAAAGTAACAGCCAGGTGACCGTAGAAAAAAAACAGGGAAGTAGCGCAAAACAGAGCCTTATGGATACAAAAAATACGCCCTCCCTGCCATTCCACTGATAATCTGAGCAAAAATAAGCAATCAACTCGTCTACCCCCATATATGGTTCTTGGCACACGTATGGCCGTTACCAGGAAAATCTAAGGCAAAAAATATAAAAGAAACCAATTATATGCTTTGGAACGGTTATTTCAAAAATAGCACGCAAAAGCTATACGAACCACCAACGCAAGGCGGTCTAAATTTAACAGATTGCGAATTGAAGGCCAATATTCTTTTCGCGAAAAACAACCTCTGTATCCTCGGCAGTAACGGGGAATGGCGCAAGGCCTTGCTGAAAGCGGCACGACGCTCCACACAACACGGGATTCCCGAAAGCAATACGTACTACACAACAAGTAACCCAACTCCTCCTGGAAGGAGAAATAATTCAAACTAAGAGGTTATACCGAGGGGCAATGAATGCCGGATGGGAAGGGAGAGCGCGGGAAATGCATTCTGGAAAAACTCTTGGAAAAATTGGGCCATCAGTACAGGGACAACATTAAAAAACAAATGCCATTTTTGAAATAATCGCGGAATTGCTTCCCACGAGAGAACTCAAAATAGAAATAGGCCTAATAAACAAGCTTAATGCGGATTATGTGGTCGAGTCTACTGGGTCGCCCACTCCGTAATAGGGTGTGATGAAAAGATTAAAGAATGGAAAACGTTAAAAAAGACAATAAGAAAATTGGACACATTCGGCGGAGGGACGATTGAGAGCGCTGACCTTCAGAGACTCACCTTTAAACTCTTCCACCAAATTAAAAAAAAAACATACTAACCTCCCTGATAGCAAAAATTGCTTATTGCAGAAAAAGACAAGTGCAAAAAATGAAATCCTTAAAAACGCAAAAAGATACTTGACAATGGCACCGGAGACACTTATGGATTGGTTGATTGAAACCATATCGAATATATAGAAAGGAAACAGTGACAAAAGAAGATCTAAAAAACCTGTAATCTGATGTAAACTACTACTTAGTTAACAGAAAATAAATTTATTGAAACGTTGCTTAACTGGCTAAAGCATTCGGCCGGAAATCGAGGGATCCGGATTCGAATCCCGGTCAAGGCGAATGATTTTTCCTCCGTGGAATTTCACACAATTGTGCATTGTGGGTGACTCCGTAAGGTTTAAACTCCGTGACAAGTCCCGGGTGACTCAAAACCAGTCCAGTTAGGGAAAATTGAGCTCACAACTCGGCAACACTTGATACGTACTTCAATTTTTAAAAAAGTCTTCGGAAAAACCAAGAGATTTTACTTTCATTATTCATATGTTGGTCTATTGGAATAAGAAGAGCGAAAAATTTATATCTACTTAGCTACGCAGGTAATATTATGACAGGCAGAAAGAGTGATTTCATATTAACGAGAGTTCTAATAGTATAATCTAATGTAATTATGGTCCCAAACTGTTACCACCGAAGTTAGGCCTTAACATACAAAATGAAGAAACACTAAGAAAATTAAACCATATCGATAAATGATGGTTATTGGCTCTCTCTTTGATTTCACTATTTGTCATACCAACCGCGACGGCAGTACGCAGCGATCTCAATTATTTGTAAAAATAATACCCGACAACATAACACCTATTTTCATTCAACAATTTGTGTTTTGCGTGATCAGCCCGAACCTTCGAATCCAATAAAATGATGGTAAATTTATTTTACATTAATTGAACAAATTTTGAACTTTCAATTCATGCGGGCTTCCTTCAGAGCGATACTACTCAGTTACATACTTTGCCACGCGCTTTATAGTTAGTGGTTAGAGGGCCTTACCCGCGAGTGAGACGCAAGTCCCACCTTGTGGCTGTGCACGGTACTAGCACGGCTGCCGGAAACGTTCCTGGCTGGCGGTGTTCGTAATTATCGTGGTTACGTAAAACCACAAAATTACAGAAGTTATAACCAGTAAATAAGAGCTGGTGTGAACGGACGCCATTCGCCTACGTTCCTAGAAGTGTGATACAGACTGATACATAACCATGGTGAACCAGGAGCAAATTTATCTTGACCTTTCGGAAGATGTCAAAATACCGGCACTTGGTTTAGGGACTTGGCAGGTAGGTTCACGTACGTCTTTAGGGGGTGCTTCTACCTAAAAGCAAGGCTTAGTGAATATAAATAGACGTACATACCGCAAAATTATTCATAACTTCAGTCAGTTCGACCATGGCTTTAGTTACTAAGTGAGGCACCATTTCAACCATACGCTGTCTTTAATTTAAATGATGCCAATTATTTAATGATCGTCTTCCAGGATGTGGGTTTAAAATCTCCGCCATCGACACCTTGCTTGTCGCGAGCGCCAGAATTGACCTCTTAATGCATGCATGAACATTGAAGCTTCTAAATATATTCCATCGCGGACTAAATCTTATTTTTTATTTTATAGTATAGGCACAGCAATTGTATACGAAAACTTCCCGCTTTGATTGAACAAAATCGCTAATGTGTCTCTCGTAAGCAGTGCAGGGTGGTGCAGGCCGTGAAGGCTATCATCACAAAACAATTGAATTAAATTATCCCCAACGCTCATGATACAAACGTGAATTACATTGTTACACCGGCGTAATACCATTTCATTTTGTAATCCCCGGTCAAAAGTCTGAGATTAACCCAACTTACGTCATGTCTGTAATAACACATGTGACTGCAATAGGCCCTTCTCTTCCTTCAATAAGGCTGTTGGCCTTGGACATGGGGCTAGATTTCCATCCTTTTATTAGAGTGGTGTTCCCCACCATTACTCAACTTCATTTTCACGAGCAAGAAATTTTTGGATTCATGTGAATGTATTTTGTCATAACTTTCGAGAAAAAGTCCTAACCGAATGATAATATTACTTGTATATATCAGGCCTTCATGTTTATAATTCATATTTGATAATAAGAATGGAAACTAAATATTAAAACTATTGGAGATCACAGGAATTCCAGTTTTCCTATAGAAAAAATTACGAATTATCTACTTTTAATCACTATCTCATATCGACAGCATTCCAAAATTACCATGGGAAAAAAGCAAATGATCAAGTTACAATGATAAACTTCACATTGTTTCTCCATTACACCGAAATCTGCAACGGCTTTAACTTCTATTCTCCTTAATAAGTAAGACTGAGGCTATAGCTACTTGTTATTAATCCTCATCTTCATCACATCATCATCAGACAATGATCCAAAGATTGACTTCCTACAGCTCCCCATCCACTGATCTGCTATTACTTACATCCCTCCATAATTTCTTGTTTTCATACCCCTCACTCTGCTTCATGTGCAATGTCAAATATTCTTTTTTAAAGGCACTGGATGAAGACGTGGAAAAGGCAATAGATAATGCATTAGAAGCTGGGTATAGGCATATTGACACTGCTTATGTTTACCAAAATGAGAAGGCAGTTGGAAAAGTCCTGAAAAAGTGGCTTGACTTGGGAAAAATTAAGCGAGAAGACCTATTTGTAGTAACTAAGGTGAGTGATCATTATGAGATATATTAAATGTTATCAGGATGTACGAGAAGAAATTTTAATTATTTTTTAAGCAAATAATTAACCCAATGGTGTGATTTTGGAGTACTGAGTAGAGTAAGTGTTTCAAAATACGTCACACCGCCTTAAAGTTTCACCCAATTTCAGCCGCTTGATTACTTCAGAGAGCTTCTCCTGCATTTATACCAGAAGGTGTGCCTACATAATTAATTTTGTTGGCCATTCTTTCCTAATTATTTTCTATAATATGATGATTTTTTTCTGTCTCATAGTTACCCAAGCATGGTAACCGTCCCTCTGGAGTGGCAAAATATATGCAGGAATCCTTGGACAACCTTGGGCTTTCTTATGTAGACCTTTACTTAGTTCATTCGCCATTTGGATTCCACGATAAAAAAGCAGGCGATCCAAATGCAGAGGACATTGTTGATGTGAACACAGATCATGTGGCCATCTGGAGGGTAAGTAAGTGAAATAAAGTAAGGATTAAAAAAGCAATTGGAGAACGTGAAGATTTAATTAGGCTAATTGCTTATAAGGAAATCCCCTACACTATCAGGGGATTTCAATTAAACGAAACACAACAAATTAGTAGTTTTCATTACATTTGTGATTTGACCTATCATAATACCAAATCACAGTAGACCATATCGTAATAGACTAAATCCTAGCTTTAGATCAGGACAGTTTTGCTGAAGGACTGAGATTAGAAGAATATTTTTTCAGTTTTTTTTTTAAGTCCCCATCTGAGGAAATGAAGTCATGGTATGTATAAGTTTTACAACACAACAAATTTTTTCTGAAATTTTAAGGCAATCTCTTTGCAATGATGAGATTATACAGCATATACACTCACAGTCTTCATACAATACCATTTTTGTCACTTCAATTTGCTAATTTTGGCTATGAATGCCAAGCCTTGACCATCAAGAATCCTGTCTTCTGAAGTAGGAGACCTCACTGCTTCACACTTAGTAAAAATAATCTGTGAGTCAGAGTTCAGCCTCGAATAAGACTCAGAAAGTGAAAATGCCTGTTTCAATGATGGAGGTGAAGTATTTGGTGAACACAGCACAGATTCTCCTATTGCTTCTCATTGTAAGGATGAGCAATGTGAAACTGTCTATGTGTGACACCAAAGCAGTTAGCAATATTTATTAAGAGAACAAACACTAGTACAAAGTCTTATCTTACCAATGACAGCATTTCACCTTCTTGCCTTGACAGTCATTTTGACTTGCTGAAATCATCTGAAAATTATGGAGATCCAATTAAAAATATCAGCTTTCATCCTTTGTACTCAATGAAAACTGAAAAATAACTCGTGAAGAAAGTCTGAAAATTAGACTACCATTAACAACACTTACATTATTGGAGCGACAGAGTGCTGTTGTTAATGGTAGTATACGGCTTTCAACCACTGACTTTAGGTTCCAATCTCAAATTGATATTATGCCTTCAAAGACCACAGCCAGTTTCTCCAAACTCTGTGGGGAATTCGCTTATTCAGCCGATTATAATCATACAAATGATTCATGTGTACTTGGCAGGCAATGGAAGATCAGGTTTTTGCTGGAAAGGCACGTGCCATTGGACTTTCTAACTTCAATGAAAAACAAATTGAGCGCATATGGAATGCAGCAGCACGGATTAAGCCATCCATGTTGCAAGTAGAATTACATCTTTACTTCCAGCAGAAAGAACTCTTAAAATATTGTAATACTAAGAACATCAAAGTTTGTGCCTACTCACCATTTGGTTCTCCTGGTGCATCCGAAGCCTTAGGGTAAGTCAGTCACTTTTTGCCATTCATTTTTTTTACCTCATTTTTTTATTAAAACAGTTGATTTCTACCTTTCTGAGCCCTGTAGCTTTTCAAAACGATCTATAAGAAAGAAGAAAACAATCACATCATTCTATTTATTTTAAAACACTTGTAGTAGTTACTACATCAAGAAATGCATCAATAATCTTCATAGGTTTCATATGTATATATTAAGAAATGATTTAAATACCTATATACTTACTGATGTTTAGAGATAGGAAGCAATTGATTACAAGAAATCAATAACCAGTAATGATTACATTTTTATTAAAAATTACTAGTGACCATTATATTTTCTGAATATTAATTGCACTTTTAATCTACTCCTTAACCCTTTGAACGTGGCATGATGTGAATTCACGTCATAGTATTTTTACGCTGCTTCTGATGACGTGTTATCACGTCACTATTACCATGAGTGCTCCAGCTTTCAATAAGGGATTCTAGTGAAAGTTCCCTAAAGTGAAAGCTGGGACACTCGCGGTACCCTTGACGTGATAACACGTCATCAGAACCAGTGTAAAGAAAACCATGAATTGCTATCAAGCCATGCCGTGTTCGTAGGGTTAGGTAGTTACATCACATTAAATTTGTCTCATCATTACTCTTGAGGGTAATTAATAATCAGTCATGTTCGGTATCCTTGCTCCAGTTTTCAATTGTCCTTGTCTGCAAGGGCATTTGTTTACAAATTGTTTTTTTCAACTGTGTTTTTGACCTTCAGCACCTTCGAGTGAATTTTTCGATAGATCTCCTCCAGAAACATTCGTCACGTTACACTGTGCATTAAGGTTGTGTTTTTTCAGTGCAACACTGCTATGAGACATTGTTCTAATGATATCAGAGTTAGTGATTACATTTCAAGTAATTGCAATCTAATTGCAATAATTACTTTTTTGATAGTTGTTTTTTCTTGTATGACTGAATTACTTTTCATCTGTAGTTATTTAAATCTGCCCTGAGAAGATTTTCTTTGGTATTTTACCTTAAACTGCAAATGAGCGATATTATGCTGCAGTGTAAAATGTAAAAAGTAAGTGTAAAATGAGTTGCAAACTAACTCAGCTTAACCCAGTTTTAAAATATCTTTGAGAACTGTAATAGCTAAAGATCTTCCTAGTGCCAACAGTGTTACTCCAACTCCATTTATGTATTTAACTCCTAACTTCATCATATTAATTTTTAAAATCTGAATATGCTCTAATGTTTGTGGCTAAAGCTGTTCAAATTTTTTCTAAAAATTAATTGAGTTTAAAATTGTAAAAGACATGTTTTAGCCATGCATTGCCGAGAAAAGCTTCCTTGTTAAGTTATCATTTTTTGCTGCTAGTTGAATCACACCAAAACATGAGTTCACATCTTCAAAAATATCTTCTTGTTTATTTTTTTAGAAAGGAATTGCCAGATATTTTAAATAATGAGACAGTAAAGGAAATAGCGAAGAAATATAATAAATCCACAGCCCAAATTTTATTGAGGCACATAATTCAACATGGTCTTGCAGCCATTCCGAAAAGCTCAAATCCAAAGAGGATACATGAAAACATGCAGGTAGGTATGAAGAAATAACAACAAGCAAGAATAAAAGAGTGTAAACTCCCAAATTACCCTCAGATATGGATCATTTCTTGTCAAATGATCTTATAATGGTTTAATGTCCAATTTTGAAAAGAATCCATTCTTGGCATGGACGTATCTACACATGCATTGCAGTTGAATGTGATGTCATAAAAGTTTTATTTCTCTTCATTTTTCACTGCAGCCATTTTCCAAGATTGCAATTTAAATTTTAATGCATTCATCTCAGAATAACTGCAGATCCTAGAGAATAGATGAACACCACACAGTTAATTGAAACATGAGGGGCTATTTGTATTATCATGACATTCATTAAGGGTGAACTGTAAGTATAGTTCATTGCCTCTCAATGTGATGCAAGCATGTCTACCTATCACCAACTCTTTAATGATCCGGACAATAACCTGCTAACAGTTCCCCTATACAGATCAATCATATAAAAAAAACTTGACTAGTTCTTATTGTTAGTTACTTTACTTAATCTTGAGAAGTTGACTCTTCAAATGATATATCCTAGGCATATAATTTCTTACAGGTTTTTGACTTTGAGTTGAGCAAAGAGGACATTGATAAACTTGATGCCTTAGACCAAGGAAAAGCTGGACGTATTTTTGATTTTTCAATATTCAAAGGGTGAGAATTTTTCTTAGAAGTACATTATTTTTAGGGTGACAAACTGGTTAAGGAAGGTTATAGATGGAAGAGAATAAATGGACTCCAGATTTTTAACAGGGGCAGATCTCTAACCACCGACACAATGTCTTTCTTCATCCCAGCAGCACATTTCCAATCCTTCTTCTCACCATCCATTAAACCTCTTCTCTTCCTTTCCTGCTCACCCAACATACTTCCCTGTATCACAGTCTTTGGTATCCCCTATTGCTCCACTTTGCCTCTTCTGACTCCCTAACTGCTCGGACTGACTACTTGGCCCCTCCTCATCACCTCCAGCAGTTTCTTCTCCTCACGCACCAAATAATTGTTTGTGCACCAAATTTAATGTCAGATGCTTAAAAACTGCCATTTTCTTTGCTTCATTTTACTGTAACAATTATTTCTCTTCATTCCAGAGCAACTTCTCATCCAGAATATCCTTTCTGAATAAGGAATATGACACACTTTGTATTGCAATTAGTTCAGAAAGAACTACAAGGGATTTGCTGCAACCAAATTACATATTTTGTAATAATTGAAGACACCTGTGAATGAAATGTTCATTCCATTAAAAACAATAAACTAAAGCAAATGACAGAAAGACTGTTTTGTCTCTTGCGTTGGAAATAGAGGATTCTCAAGGCCAATCTCACCCATCTCATGGATGTCATGGCACGCATGCCATGCATGAAGTGTGGTCTCAACCGGTTCTCTTCTGGGGAACAGGATAATGGAATAAAAGAATAGAAGCAAGAGTAATAGAGTTATGAATGGAATCGCTGGGAGCTATTGCAATTTCATGACAGAAAAATGGATATCATACTTTGGCTTGAAAGATTTCAGAAGAAAGATCTCCTTTCCTACAGAAGTCTTTACGAAAGAGACACTTTTGGATGTCACACACATGTTAACTGCTGATGAGTAATTAGATGTTCAAATGTTAGTGTAGAAATATAATGCTGAAACCAACTGGCGAGACATCAAACTTACATCATCATTAGTATTCATCAATCCAAAGATTGGTTGGCTGCTGCTCTCCATTCCATTCCTCTCCTCTCTGCCAACCTCCCCATCATTCCAAAGCACTTCTTTACTCTTATTTATTATTTGCCTCACGTATCCCTTTCTTGGTCTTCCTCTGTAATTCTTCCCATTCATTTTCCCTCTGTTATTGTTTCCAGTGGGCTATTGTGCTGCAAACATGGGTTCCTTTCTCTCCTTCTTCTCAGAATTTTCATTTCATGTATGTACTCTTTTCTCTCCAACTCTTTGTCTGTAATTCTCTCCATCAATAAAATATTCATCATTCTTTGGTAGCACTGCATCTCCAATGCCTCCAATCTCTTTTGCATGTCAGGCTGATAACTGTCAGAACATACTCCTAATTCGTGATTTGATGAAATATTTTCTTACTAATGCATACATGAATTGCACTTGGTAACTTTTTCCCTCATCTGGAAATTGTCCTGAGGTCATACTGAATCTTTCAAACTTATAATGTCAACATTTTGATGATGTGGTAGCTCTGTAGGTAAAGAAACACGCATCTGACTGGTGGGACAAGGTTAAAAGGGTTCAAATCCAGCAAAGGCCCTTTCACACAAAATCACCACCACCCGACCAGGATTTCCCTTTCCAAGAAACTTTCAGTGATGGTCAGGCATGAGAGGAGCACAGGCAATGGACAAAAAAAGTGAAGCCCAATGATATGCAATTCTACTCACTGGAAATAGCCCTTTTAGAGTTAAATGGTCCTTCTCTTCATTAACAAAAGGTATACCTATTACCTTGAGAAAATTAGTTAGGGAGAAATAGAACCAAATATTTTTGTTTGTATGTTCTCGAAAATTAGGATGTCCATAGGCAGAAATATCATTACACAAAAAAAATCTGTTATTTGTTTTTGAGTTTCTTCATCTTGACTTCCACTTCCGCCATTGCTTCTAATGTTAATAAGTGGATGCCTCTGCGTGATCCAGCTGGCGTGAGGCCAAAAGATGCACAAGCGGGATGGTGTTACCTCAGGTAATGATAAAAGATAAGGGTAAGAATAATAGCCAAATTTATTGAGTGCAGATTGATTCCACGATTGACAGCACAAACACATACTCCAGGCTACCGAGGCACACTGATTGAGAAGCCCAAACGTCACCCTCACCAAGACAGCCAAAAGTCTGGATGACAAAGGGTCACTGCGCCCTGAGTAAACAGTTGCCAAAGAGTTCTCACTCCAAAGGGGTAAAATAGAAAGTCTATTGTTGGGAGGAAAGGCAACTGTCTGAGCTGCTAAGATGCCCCAACTCCACTGGAAGCAGGTATAAAGGCGACATTTGCCAGTGAATGAAAGGAAAGGGGGAGGGGGTGGCCCAACGAAGTCTAAAAACGAACCAGAGAAACAACATTACATTTGCATCTTCATCACTTCATTGGGGACAGGTCCTTTCCACTGATTCTTCCAACACAGGTTCTGTTATTGCATTGTCATCATTGAATTTAGACACTAATATTTGGCTTTTACCTGTATATTATGAATGCATTTGTACTGTGCATATATCCCAGTGCAAAAATGGACTATGAGCTTGTTCCCATGATAAGCAATCTATTTAATCATCCACAATCCTGAAGATCTTTGCCCATTGTAATACAATCACTATTAGTTGTGGCCAGTGATTCACCACCTTTTTTAAGAATTAGCAAAATTGTCCACCAAACGTCTACTCTCTACCACTCTTTCATCCATGATACAGAGGCACTTACTTTTTGGTCTTGATAAAAGTAATGTATTCTAAATCTGTAAATGATCATTGCAGAGTTCTAACCCTTTCACTGTGGTCAAACTGCAGAGACGTTCCAACCCCTGTGCGGCGAATAAGTGAACGGTAACCTACGTCGTCACAGAAAGTATGCCTCTCGTTGGACCTCCAACTCAATAGTCACTCAAGCTCCCGGGAAGGGATTAGTACAATGTTTAACAATGAACTCAGGGAATAGGATTTGCTGAAAAAGAGAAAGTTCGGTAGCACAGCAGCAAAAGGGCTAATGAGTTGAAGTTTTGTCATTCTCAGTTATCGGGAACCAATGCCCCAAGGGCCTTAAATACTTCATAACTAAATGTGTTTTTCAGGCCGAAAAAGCACTCCCCCGATGTAAAATGCCATAGTAATGCCCTTTCAAACCAAATTTTTGTCAATGTTCATGTATCTTTATGAATTTCTGAGAAACGGTCCTGTGCTGTTCTAGTCACCACTTGAATGGTGTATCAAACTGAGGTGAAACAGTGCGTATCTCATCTGCATAATTGTGGGCATCTGATTATTGATAAAAATTTTCGAGAATGTGACACTTAGCATATGAATGCAAGGAGACAATGTGTGACTCTGTTGCATCTGTACAGAGAGTGGGTGGCAATAGGTGGCAGAGTGGAGCATGGAGACAATTGAGGGTTATAGTCTTGGAAGAGAAAGGAATGATGTGGGCTTTACCTCAGTGATGCAGCAGTGTTGGGTGGAACCCTGAGGCTTGGCAGGAGCTGTGCGGGACTATATCTAAAATAAGACCAAGACAATGATGAAATTTTGGTCTTAAAGGCCTCACTGTTGCATTTTTCTTAGGGGGAGCACTCTTACGGCCCAAAAAAATGCATCTACATCTATGAAATACTGTGCAAGCCACCACTAGCACGTGTGGCATGGGGTGATTCTACACCAGAAATGAAGCACTCATTCCAGCTGAAATCACAACCTGCACGCTTGCCCGAATGCCAGGCACAGGCCAAAAGCAGATGACAATGTGGGGTCAGACCATAAACTAGGAGAGTGCTACATAAACGAGCATGCTACCATGCAGAACACTATTACAGATACAACTACTGGCTATCATTTTTAACGCAACAGATGAATAGTAATACAAGGTACTAAATCATGCAGGAGCTGTATTTTGCTGAATATTCCATGTCTGGTTAGTAGCTAATATGTGATGATGTTCACACATTTAGCACAAGAGCAAAACCCACTGAAGGCCAAAGTTTCCCAGAACTGATCTTTTAGAACTATTACAGCCCCTTATTGTTCATGGAAAAAAATACCATTTTAGATGTATTGGTTCAACAATCTATTTCCTTTATATTATGTCCATGATCATTACTACCATAATAGTTTGGCTCTCACAAAATATGTTGAACATCCAAAAAAAAATAACATACATCAAAATTTCATAAAAGATTTAATCTGTATTTTTCCCTTCAATCAGATAGAGGTTCCCATCCTAAATCCCTCGACAATTCAGCAACACTACTATGCTTATCATAATAAATTTTCACAAATATTGCTGCTCTACGCTATATTCAGTCAATATCTGAAACTAGACCTGCTTCATAAGGGGCCAATATACTAGCAGTGTACTCCAAGTGAGGTCTTATGAGAGGAAAATAACATTCATAGTTTCAGAGTATTTGGAGCCCTAAGTGTACCGGTTCCCAACAACAAAGAGGGACAAAATTTGAACACATCGATTAACACTCCACTATGGTCATTTTTAGAGGTGGAAAACGTTACTTATCTCTGTTATGAAAAATAAGTGCCACCCTAATTCACAGCATTCCAGAAGATTTAGTGTGATGCATGCACTGCATTTCTGGCATTTATTGGAATAAATTCAGATTGATTCATCAAAGACTAATCTCAAGAACAGCCTCATGAAGCAACAAGTAAGGGGATGCTGTCTATTTCCAGGAATTTCTATATCCTACAGCACAGAATCTATGTATTCATTTGGGATTGTCCTTCATTTCAATCCCCAAAGGCAATGGACAGATATGCAAGAAAAATGATACATATTAAGGAAAAAGTGTATTGAGTAATTTATGAAATCACAGGAATTAATACCGAAATGCTCATACATTCTGGTCTATCTTAAGTAGAAGTGCACCAGCTTCCTATGGTAAAGGGCTTAAATGTATTGAACTATTCCTTTATACAAAGATTGGCACTCGTGCGTTGAGTTTGGGGGCAGATAAATGACATGCATTGGTCAATTTTAGGTCATCTGGATACTTGTGCATACAGACATTATCAAAAACTAAAATTTAGCCATTTCCCTACTTTCTTCAGACATTTTCCTTTTCAGATGTATCATTGTTCTCATTTAAGACTTTAAAAAACCAGAAAGAAATCCATTTTTATACTCCTCAAACTCTGTGGTTCCACAAATATTCCAAATAAATAGGCTTTATTTTATCCATTCCCAACTGATTCGCACAGAGTCCAACCGCCACATGTAATTTGCTCTTTGTGTCAGCTTTGTCCTTCAAATTCATGTGAATGAAGAACCTAGTATGTATTATCAAAATAACACTGATCTTCACCATCACAGTCATTTAATATAGCGTCATTATCCGTAATTCATTTATCCAACATGTAAAAAAAAAGCAGAAACCAGGTGGGTATCTACCTTACTTCTCCACATACCTCAAGGGAAATGATGTTAATCTAGATTTGCATTTACTTAACCAGCAACCAGATTCATCAAAGTCAATTCTCTTTATCTGGGCTATGTTCCCACCTTTTTTCCCATTTTCCTGATTTTTACTCCTGAATAATTCATAGTCAAATGATTTACCACCCAAATTTAATTAATTTAGTGACAAATAGCATTTGGAATTTCAATGATAAGAATGATCTTTAGTTGGTTTTTTATGTTTTTGAAGATATGTATATGTTGCTCTAACAGTCATGTATATCACCACTGGATTATTTGAACCATTAAAACATAAAGCCTGGTAAAAAAACAATAGGATAGAATCATGAATAAAAGATGGAGAGAAAGAAGCATCACTGAAATATGAAAACCAGCCCAAGAAAGCTGGTAAAAATGGTATGGACAAGAAATGGATCACCTGATGATTGTATTTCATACTAATATTGAATTATTACAGAAAAAACCAAGACAATTGAGAACTGTTTATGAGCTTTCTCCACTACATCTCGGCTTTCAATTGATCTTGATATTTTTTTCTCAAGCATTTCTGTTAATTTGTGAGTTCACTATAATCAAATCAGTTTTTCAGAATAGCCATTGTATTTTTCAATGAAAAAGCTTACTTTAAACATTCAGAAATGACAGGCCTCTTTGATCTGTGGCATAAATCACACACAAACACACTATGTGACCAATGTAGGTGCCATTATTTCTGTTCCCCTAAAGTTTAAGGGGCCTTTCAGCCTTAAATATACCTATGACACATTCTGCACTAGAATGGGCCCAGCATTTGGCTCTGCCATCTTTGCTCTTGAATATCAGGTAGACTTCTTACATGATAATCTTGAGGAAATTAATACAAGTTAAGCCTTGATTTTTTTTGCCCTGTATAACAGCAAAATATTCCCAAGGCTGCCACATAATTTGACAATTTCTGGATGTTTAGACCAATCTTTTCAATTGAAAAATACATAGGCTATTCAGAAAAAACTGAGTTGACCACAGTCCATTCACAAAAAAGATGAAATTGTTGAGATACCTACTGAGCAGTCAGCATGACTTCCAGAAGGGTAGATCATGCAAAACAAGCCTTGTGCACTTCCTTCGTGACAACCTAATGTCAGGTGAAATGAACAAGCAAGCTGACCTGATATTCATCGATTTTAAGAAAGTATTTAAAAAAGGTTCCTCACAAAAAACTTTTGCTCAAATAACTATTGTCCAGAGTAAATTAAAAGATAGAGAATTGGATGAGAGACTTTCCAGTGATCTTAATCAAAAAGTATATATTGACGGCATCGTCTCTGATTTGGTTAGACCAGGCATTTTTGTTGCAAGTGCTTCATGGGATGAAAAATTTAGCCATCAAAGAACAGTCATTTTCATTTAAGTTTGTTGATTTAACTCTCAGAATAGCTGTTGACCATGCCATGGTGGCAGAGCAGGATAGAAAACATGTATTACAACTGTAAGCACAGCAGAGTTTAAGTCTTTGGCAAAATGATGATGTGATAGGAGTTAACACAGTGAATCAGGTGTCATCATTTCAGAGAGGGGGGACATCAAAACAGGAACAATCATCCTCCAAGAATCCAGGGGTCTAACCTTCCCCATGGCAAAATCCATCCACGGTTTGGCCATCCAGGAGAAGGTGCCTGAAAGGCCTGTAATGTTGTGGCACAGAGGTTCCACACTGAGACTGCCCATTGAGAAATCCCACTTGCCACTACTGTTACAAGGAGGGACATCTGAACAAGGTTTGCTTCGCCAAGCAACATGAAATGGCCCAAAATCAAGGGATGATGCAGATGTACCAGGCAGATCCTATGCAGCATCGTAGAGGTACCCCAGCAACTAATTCCACCACTGGGCGATAGTTCTGGAGGTAACCTCAAATCCCTCTTAATTCCTCAGTAGCACCACCCACCATTCAGATTGTGGTCTCAATTGAAGGTGCTCCTTTGATGATGGAGGTGGACAGTGGTGCTGGCCACACAATTATTGATAACCAAGTGTTCCAATCACACATAAGTTTTGTACAATTGGAGCCATGCTCCATCAAACTAACAACTAGGTCTAACTAGCATCTTAATGTCTTAGGCCAGTGTCGTGTGAAAGCCGAATACCGCAGTAATGTGGCCAAGCTAATGCCTTTAGGGGCTTTGGGTCCTCGCCCATCTTCATTGGGACGTTCCATTTTAATGCCTTATGTATTGGGGTGGAGGGTGTGAATTTATGTTCATCTATCAGTGATTTGCTCCCTGAAATTTATAACTTCCAACAAGTGTTTTCCTCTTGCTTGGGAAAGCACAGTGGTCCTCCAGACCACATTCATTTAAGTCAAGGAGCAACTCCTGTGTTCCGTTAAGGCACGACCAGTCCCTTATGCTCTTCTCGATAAAGTGTCCAATGAGATTGATTGGCTGTTAAAAGGACTTTTTGCACTAGTCAAAGTGTCTGAGTGGGCAACACCCACAGTTGATGTGCAGAAGAGGGAGGGCACCATTAAGATATGAATCATGATGGCTTTTGGGATAGCTTCCGTGATCTGTCATTTTGTAATGACAGTTTCGCAAGTTTTCCCGCTTACTTCTTCAGGTCTAAAGTGCTCATGATCCATTTTGGCTGCAATATATAGCCCGGTGGAGCGTCAAGTGTGATTTTTTCCGCCTTTCTTGCTGTCTTTTGCCGCATTTTTTGCAAGACCCACTTCCAACTGGTGGAAAGCGTGCAACCATCTTCTCTGTTGACAATATTTGGTGTTCTGGAAATTTCAATTGCCTCCCGAATTAATCTGGGGAAGTACTGAAGAAGTGTCTCCTTCACGATAATTTTCGCCTCCTCCAAATTCATGTTGTGTGATGCTCTGCTCCATGAGTGCTCCACGATGGCAGACCGGTTCTGTTGTCTATTTTTGATGGCTCTTTGGTGCTCAGAGATGCGGCACTTAAGCACTCAGGAGGTTTGGCCAATGTGTGACTTCCCACATTCACTTTGGAAACTCCTCCTTGAGAGCCCTCCAGTAATTGCTCCTTGTGTCCGCACAGTTGGTTCGATATTTTGATGACGCAAATGTTCCTTGTCACCACGTCAAATTTTCGGAGTACTCAGACTATCTTCTCCGTGGTTCCCAAAACATAGGGTAAAATGGCATAGGATGATGGCTTGGACTCTTTCGTCTATTGCAACGCCCTCTTCAGGTCCATGACTTTGTCATTCCTGACAGTCTTGAGGATCAACTTCCGCCTGAAGCTGTTTTCCTTGAAGGTCTTCAAAAAACGCTCCTTTTCAGGAGCAATGGATTCTGACAATTCTGAGTGGGAGATATTTTGCACTTGATGGAACAGCGTTTTGATGATGTGGGTGGTGGTGTGAGTTGGCATGCAGGTACCAGTCAGTATGAGTCTTCTTGCGGTAAACTGAGTTTTAAACTAAGGTTCCATCTTCTTTCTTGGACACTAGTATGTTAAGAAAGGGCAGGGGGGTATCCTCCTCCACTTTCATTGTAAATTGAATGGAAGGGTGCCAGTTGTTAATGTGCTGTAGGAATAACTCCCAACTCCTGTTTCCCATGGGGCCAGACCACGGTCCTGTCTTCAACGTGTCTGATGTAAAGTTTAGGTAAAATTAATCAATTAAACATCCACAAAAATCTCCAGCTTCCAGGTAGAAGACACCTACAGAGAGTTACACAACAGTTCTGCCAGTAATAGAAAATGGGTGTGTGATATTGAGTCACAATTATGACTGTCATAGGAACAGAATTGAAAAATGCTTGAAACATTTTGTGAGGCGATATGCAAAAAAGGTGATTTTGATATGACATTGACTTCTTACAGTGAGGTGTATAAAGTACTAAATGTTAAAATTTAAGTAATAGGAGAATGCATGCTGATATTGTTTCTATATAAAACACTAAATAATAAAATCAATCCATCACAGCTACTACACATGATATTTTTTTGTGTATTTATTACTAATACATGCCGTAAGAGAACCTTTGTCAAGAATTTTTAAGGAAAAATAATTAAAATGATAGCCCAATGACAAGAGTCACAAGGGTGGCAAATTCCATTCCATTTGAAATTAATTTTTTCAATGCAAGTTAAAAAAATGAAAATTTTATAAATAAATCATTTATGAAAATTTGTATCATAACTAAAATGTTTTTATATTGTACCTATGTAATCTGATATAAATTGAAATTTTTTGTTTATTTTGTGTTTTTTAAATCACTCTGTTTCTTATGCTTTTATGTGTGAAAAGGGTAACTTCCTGTACTATGTGCATGTTTTTTTATTCTGCACAAATAAAAAAAGAACTTTCCTTTAAAAAAGAATAAATGCAGCCCCCTTGATCTTTAGCTTCTTGAGTGTCAAGAGAGGTTGGAGCTCTTCTCCAGGAAATAAGCTGTCAAATAAATAATGATGGGTGATAAAGTTTAATATATTACTTTTGCCCTCTCTGATCCCTCCCCTTCCCAAATCCTTGACTGACCAATGAGAACACTTCATGAAAGAGATAAAAGAATAGACATTGCCGAGGGCATAATTGGAATAGCCTCATCATTCTCAAGCTGGGAACCATCTGAAAGAGTCTGAAATCTCAATACAACATGGCTTTTGCTCTCCTCATAATTTTCCTTCATCTCTTAATTGCTCAAAGCACGATTGCAGAGGCCGCTTCAGATTCTGCCTGTGAGACACGTTCATCCTCCAGCAAGACACTCAATCTGTTCATTAACAGTAAGAAGGATGAGGCTGGAGAGTGGTACACATCTTTCCATGCTTCACAGTCAGATTCTAAAACCACCAACATTATTCTGAACATGTCCCAGACTGTTTACCAGTGTGACAATGGCCAGGCTGTTCATATCAAAGGAGTGATCCACGGTGAGCTTTTACATTATTTAAGTCATATTTACATTCCACTTTTTACACAGATGCCTTCAACATATAAATTCTACATTTTTTTGCTGTCACTCACCAGGTGTTTAAATGCTAGTTGATAAGGATAAAATATATTTCATGGAATACTTTTCTCAAACAGTCTATTAATTAATTAGGTTATCATGATTGAAAAATATCCCCAAAAATTTTAGTTCTGCACATATATTTGAATAATGTCTTTATCTGGCAACAAAAATAGAAAGATAAACAAATATACAGTTGAATGATGTAAATAACCAATTTGGTAAACTTCTGACAGCAAAATTTCATCACTCAAATTCCCATTGGTATTCCGGAAACTGAGCATACAAGAATCAGGGTAACTGAAGTTCATTTCTCAGTGGGTTACAAATTGTTATTTGCAGCATTACTGAATATAATATTTATTACAGTCATGTAAATGCTAAGTGGGCACATTTAGGGTTGCAATGAATCTGTTTGAAGAGCTAGAGTGATTATAAACAAATGGGAGTTTTAGATGCCTCATATTTAAGCTTTGCATCTTGACTTAAGCCTTATATCACATATGTATATACTTAATGCATCTGCTTGGTTTTTTTTATGAAAAGGTATTGTTTAGTATGTATACTTACAAAATATTCCTGGATATTACAATCTTTCGAATTTCAGGAGACAGAGGCAATGGCACTTCTCACATTTATGATCCACTTATATTCCATCCAAACTGTGGAAAAAATGCAGCCATTAGTAATGATGGGCGATCAGCACAAAAAATTAAGTGAGTACCTACTGAAAGAGAACCATAAAAAATTAAACACACAATTGATAATGCTCTCTTGTCTGTTATTCCATCTTACTGTTGAATGAAGCTCTGAAAAATACTTGAGAGGTTTTCTCCTTTTAATTAATCTCTTGTCTTACAGAATAGATGAAGCTCTAAATGGAGTGCTACTGACCCAGAGACCTCTGAGAAGAAACGAGCTATTTGAAGTACGCCTAGACAAGAAAAATACCAAATTTAATTATTGCTTAGGAATAGGAGTAACCATTTACACTCCAGAATCATTTACCATACCTGATCATATGTGGAACTTAAAGTAAGTAATATTAATTAGTATACTCACTAGTGTATATTTGAAAGCAGCTCAGAGAACCATTACTATACAGCAGAAGAATTTTTATCAGCAAGTTCATTAACAACTTGTTAATATTGAGGAGATGAAAAATACCAATGGATTCAGTAATATTGTTGTTATTGATTATAACTATATAAGTTGATAAGTAATACTATAGATGATTGGTAGAAACATGAGGAATGTGGAATAGGTTTTGAGATCTTCCTCCTATCTTCCTTCACTTAATCCTATTACATCCATTTTACTTCTCTTCAGCTTTTATAATTAGCTCTTCCAACTTTTCAGATTGCAACAAGGTTTTAACATTCCACTTACCTACCCGAATTCTCTTCATTTTGTTCAGTCTGCTCTCTTGCCGCTTTCCCTGGAGATCTGATTGGGAAGTCTTTTTACCTCTGGAACATTAAAAAAAGGGGGACAACATCACTGTGTTTAACAAGGGAAATCTTTTGGAGCTTTCATATTGTGGTTTCCCATTCCCTCTGTATCTTATTACTGCTGACTTCTTTTAGAAGTTCCTCTGCTTTTAGAGACAGTTTCTCATCTCAAGGACAGTAGAATGCCCTGTCCCACCACTCGCTCATCCACCCTAATATGGGCAGTTGGCACTTGGTAGTGGGAGTGGGGGCCTCTGTTTTTTAGGGGTCATTCGGTTGCCATTTCCTAGTCAGTGGTAACAGGGTGCACTGTGTGAAGGTGAGGCTGGCATTTGAGAGGGAGAGGCTATTTGAGATGCATCTCATCCCCTTTCACACCCAGGGTCATTATATTTATAAACCATCAAGTGAAGTGTACCAAGTTATCTTTAGTTAGCATCAAAACACCTTCCTTGAACTCACGCTTTTCCATCTTCCTTACTTTAGCAGTAATTACTAATATTATTTACCTATATACAGGATAGCAAAAGATTGCAATAATCATTGTAATGCTGGAGATATTTTTCACTTTTTCTCTTATCGTTTTAAAAAGTTTTCACTGCAATATTTGCAGACTTGACTAGTTAGAACTAGATTAAGAGATATACGTTACACATTGTGCAATACTATTTCTTGTTTTCCTTTTTTTTTTAATCATACTTTCTTAACTTTTACATATACAAGTTTTTTTACTATTATTAATATATGAAGATATGTAAATGATTGTCAGAGAGTTCTGTGTGAACAATATGTATTATATTCTCGTAAAAGGACAATAGTCCATAAATAAATATTATTAATATTATAAGAGACACTCCACTGGGCAAGTTGGAGCTAAGAGACAAATAGGAAAACCAACGGCTAGGTGAGAAGACAGCATCGGCTGGGAAGTACAAGAATCTCCGGCTTGCTTTCAGCTGTAGCACCATATGAGAGGGGATAAAATAGTTCCCCCACCCTTTTGAAAGAATTTTGACAAAAACAATGGCTCTAAATCCTTGTGATTGACAAATAATCCATGTCAATAATTGCAACTTTATTGTTCACTTTCTTTATATAAAAGGAACTCCTCCCCAGGTTATATGGTGGATTACACTTTTAAATAGGTACCTAAAAAATGAAACACATAGCCTGAATTGAAGATGCTAATTGCCTTAATTGATATTCTTGCCTTGAAATAACTTGGTGGAGTAGCTTAATATTAAAATTGTTACTATTTACCTTTTAGGTCAGGAAACTGGATGATGTACCACACAAGTATGTACACAAATGGAACAGAAACAGTGCCAAATTATGGGAAAAATTTCAATGAACTGCAGGTATGTCTTTAGTTCATTTGAGTGACATTGTTACATATTAATACATTTGTTTAGTTTATGAAGCACTAGTAAATACTTATACTCTACACTAGTAAATACTCAATACATATATCCCTCAACAAAAATCCTAAGAACAATTATAAATTACATTTCATTGGTGAAACTAATAACACCACATTTAATTTTTTAAATTTATAATTTTGTACAATAAACACAAAATTTCACAGTCATAATGAAGATTATTAGAGATGGAGATTTTTTTACCAATTAGGTTTCCATGCAAATGAAAGAATGCCCGAGTACACCTCTTTCAGGCATAAAACCACTTGATAAAATTCATCCAAGAAGGCAATCATCAGCATTCAGGATTTTTCTTAAGTGAAGTTCAAATGGAACAATGGATTATGAAAAAGTATTACTTTTATAGCTCCCGAGTCTGAAATACTCACGAGATTAATAGCAAGCATTGAAGGAGCTTCTCTCATCATTAAACTATGATCACCACTCCAAGAGCATTGAATTTATTGAGTCCGTATTTACATATGACAGGGTTTTAATGGGTGTACACACAGGTGGTGCACCACGTAAGTGAAGGTTAAATACATACTCATCCACCACAACAGCTTCACAGGATTTCCTTCCACAAATGACTTCTGACACTTGGAAATTCTGCTTTAATTAATGAATATTTTTCTTCGAGTGATTGACTTTCCTAAGAAAGAATGCTTAACTTGTCACAACTGCCCAACAATGTTGATTTTTTATTAACTTTCACCACATTCAATGGCTCAAAATTCCGTCTTTTCTTTAAAAAGCCAATCAACTTGAACATAGATGCCCCTATGATCAAAAATGTCCCTATGATCAAAGTTGGCAAAAATAAAAGTTGCTAGTCCCCTGGCTCCCCAAAGATGTAAACAAAACCATTTCTGTCCATGATAATTGATGTGCTAATTGGCTGAAAAATCGTACCGTGGAAGCCAGAAAAATATTAATTGCTGCTAGAAAATCTACACAGACGGCCATCAGAGTAGCAAAGGACA
The DNA here is from genome assembly GCA_963169105.1 of Ceriagrion tenellum. Taxonomy (NCBI): domain Eukaryota; kingdom Metazoa; phylum Arthropoda; class Insecta; order Odonata; family Coenagrionidae; genus Ceriagrion; species Ceriagrion tenellum. The sequence continues at coordinate 7,203,555 of OY720643.1, forward strand.
AATGGATGTGGGCTCTGGGCAGAGGCGCTGACGGGGCAAGATTTTTCTGGTGCTACATGGGTTTTAAAACTAAAACAACCTGCCATGCACAGACCTTCCAAGTTGTGGAAAAAGTTGTCTCAGATCGCAATCAAGGGGTGGATCATTTTAGTTAGACATTTCAGCGTAACTTCACCTCAAATGACAATACATTTTCATTCATGCGATGGAACGCGCCTGGAGTAAACCTAGGTGATATCATGTGCAACTTAGAAATCTCTTATGGTGATGTCATCCAGTTACTATCGCAACAAACAAGTATGCCAGTGGCCAGCCCCCATTTACATTTAGGCTGTTTTTTTCAAAAACTGTGCTCGTGCTATCTCCTCTAGCTTAGCCCATGTCATGAATCTCAGCATAAAAAACTCAGAACTACTGCAAGACTGGAAAAATTCCGCAGTCATCCCCATATTCAAAGATCTACATAATACCCTGCAAACTGCCACATGGGCATGTGGTATGGGGTGTCAGGTCACCAGCCGTGTAAAGATGTAAGTTTTTGGGAGATGAAATGGTGACATGTCTTATAGGAGTGTATTTAGTGGAGCTCAATTTTTATTGTGGTCGCTTATTGTTCGTGCAAAGAACAAGTTTTTGTACCTATCTGTTCGGCAATTTATCTCTCGTACTTTATTGAATCTGTCAGACCTAAAGATGTAGTGAGGTGTCATGATAATATTCTCAGTGTCGTTCTGAAACACATCAGTTCTGAATTTCTCAAGCAACCTAAGCCTAGCATGTAGCCTCTGAGTCTCTAGGGGCTCTCACCTTAAGCCCTCTAAAAGTTGTGAGAGTTGTGTGACACTATATGTACGCTCGTAGCAGCTGTCAGTGAAGTGCACTGCTTTCCTTTGTATTTTATAAATTTCTTTGGTTAAATCTTTATGACCAGGGTCCTAAATGCTCGCTGCGTATTCGAGGTGTGGCCTATCAAGAGCGAAGTGGAATCTCTCTTTGACTCTTTCATCCAAGGACCTTCCTATTATACGCCTAACAAAACATAGTTTATAAATGAGTTTTTTGTGAGGAACCTTGTTGAATGCCTTCTTGAAATCAAGGAATATGGAAGAAAGATGGTTAAAATACGGATATGACGAATCATTGACCAATTAGCATCACTTATCTTGTGGGAAAAGTACTCAAAAATTTGCCCAAGATAGAACAGTTAAATTTTTAGATAGGAAAAATGTAATTCCTACAAACCTGCATGGCTTCTGTGTGCACCTCTCTTGCATCACTCTCCTCATGGGCACCACTGACCCCTGGATGGTGACACTGGATGAACAGAGCGTCAGACACATCCACGCGGCCTTATTCGACAGGAGCAAGGACTTAAACAGGGTGCCCCACTCGAGACTGCTCTCCAAACTAGAGTTTTATGGCATAAGAGGCAAATTGCTGCAATTGGTTTTATTTGCTTTCTGGTCAGTACAACTCAATCTGTTCAATACAGTGATGTTTAGCCGGTCCTTCCCCTGTACTAAGTGGCGTTATCCAAGGGAGCATTCTTGGACTGCTCTCGTTCAATATTTTTGTGGCCGATTTTCTGGATGTTATCAAAAAATCCACCCTAGTACAGTGCGCCAACAACTGCACTGTCTACAAGAAGATCCAGAAACAGCAAGATATTGATGACCTAAGAGAAGACCTGTCCTACATTGATATCTAGATAACCAATAATGAATGGCATGGCCCTCAACGATTAAAAATGCAACATGATGGATTTATTGCGAGTGCACATCCCTCTCCACACCCTTTACAGCATCGGACTCTGCAATATGTGGAGACAACAACTTCTCGGCATCCACACCTCGCGCGATCTATGGTGGAATAAGCACACAGAAATTGTCCGTACTAAGTCGGCACAAACTCTTGGGCGCATATCCCGATGTCTGAATGGATGCACTCTGAGAGTCAAATGGATAGCTTATTTTACGCTCATGAAGCCGATTCTGTTTTAAGGGACCCTCACCCGGCACCCTGGAAAATATTAAAAAGATGGAGTGCATCGAACAAAGAGGGCTCCATTGAATTATTGGCACCTCCCCCACAGCAGCACAAAATGACGACCATTCCCATGCAGCTGCAGTACATGGACTTGCATTTTTTCAAAAAGTGCATTCCTGGTGTAAGTGATTTTGAAGCCCAAGCAAGTGGATCCTGGGGTGCGTTCTCAGAGGGGACAAGGCCCATCCCCGTCTGCACCAGCCCCCGGCTCATTCCAAGTTGGGGAGCCGACCTATATCATACAGGGTGGTGAAACCGTGGAACGACTTGCTGGTCCCTCTCAAAAACTGTCCACCCCAACTCTTTTCCTCCCTGTGCATAAATTATTCGTTGCAAAGTTTTAATAAATAACATTTAGGGTGACTGGTTCACTGCGGACTCATTCTCAGAAATGAAAGTTTCAGCATGTTGTTCGCCAGTGGTGGTGCCGTTCCTCCATACATCTTTCCAGAAATTTAAATGCAAGATTTTTTGGAAAATTTTTGATAATAATTTTTTCAATTTTTATAATTTTATTTTAATGACAATGTGGTGAAGAATAAATAAATAAATAGATTTGATTCAGGCAGCAATCACTGTGTTACACAACTTCAGCACCATTCACCATAGGGTAGAAACTAGTGCAGTGCAGACTAATCAACTGAGTAGACTGAGCAGCCAAAAAATAATGCCACCTTGTAAAGCCTTGAAGGAATCAGTAATTTCATGCAACAATAAGCTTTTCAAATGCATCTGCATAGGGTTTTTGTTGACCCCCTCTTTTGATTGATGTAATTAGTTTTATGCTACTAAGAGCCATGATACAACAAAGTTCTCTCAAAATGCTTTTGATGATTTCCCATGCAACTCTGGAGAAGTAAAAGTATCACTAATTTAATTAATAAGGTATTCCTTTTTCACTATATTTCATTCTGATACATACAACTTTTCCAGAAGGGTGTAATGTCAGTATAACAAGCCAACACTTAATGACTTCATGAGAAAAAACATCATTTACTGAGAAATAGTATGTATTTTAAGTGAAACCCATTAACTATTTTTTTGACATTGGATCATATGGAACAGCAGAATTAAAAAATGAATAGTAGTGTAAAATGCATTGACATTATTATTTGTATTGCTGAGCCCTTACAAACCAGTCCAGGCTATCTGGTTTATTGAAGCTGAAAAATAATTAATACTAGATTCACTACACAACCTCTGATATTGGAAAGGGTCGGATGATGTAACTTTTTCAAAAAACATGAACGGTATAACCTATGCATTGCTACAGTATCAGAAAAAGATGGATCAAGCACTATTGTATCAACCTGGAATTAATGTAAGGCAGTGAAGACATTATTTAACATGGTTACACTATTGGTACTTTTCATTGAGGGTACAGTAAATATAATTGATTCATACTGTATAAGTCAAAAGATTTTCAAGAGTTGTCTTTGTTTATATCCTCTCATTAACACAAAACTATTGAGATCATTTACTATGATAATATTTTGCCTGAATGAGTGATTTGTCAAAATGTGCACTAAAACCTGCACAACTGTTACTTTACTCATGATTCCGGCAAACTTTATTTTAATGCCATGAGCATTAATGGCAATTATCAATTTTTTCTAAGTTAAAACTAGTGCCCTAGACCCTGCAGGAAGTGCCTACACAATTGTTCCAATGGTCTTCAGTTAGCAGGTCAATCAAAGCCAGCCTTTACACTTAAAAACTGTGTAGATGGCAACATTGACAGAGTAATTACATATTTGGCAAATTTATGCTGGCACTTCCTCCAGAGAATTGTACATATATACAAATATTTGTAATTGTTAAGGTTAATATCGACTGATATTTTTTTTTTTAAAACAACTTCAGGAAGGAGATCGTGTTGGTGTGATGGTGAACAACATGGGAGCATTACACTTTTTTGTCAATGGAGAGGATCAAGGTCCAGCCGCATCTAACTTGCCATTGACACTTCATGGAGTATTTGAGTTGTACTACAATGCAGCAAAGGGAACCATTGTGGGTCCATCATCTTAATCACTTCACAAGAATTTTATGCCTTCCCCATAAAATATATATTTCTGCAAAGCAATATACCCCTCCTTCTTGGTAATAATCTATAGTTTTGCACAGCTCATGTAGCAAATTTCATTGACAAGTGAACTATTTCATTACTGCATGACACTATTTAGTGGTTTCCATAAATAAAAATGATTTTATTTTATTATCGAAACAGCTAATAGGGTAAAAAAATGTTCAGTGTAATGGATGGTTAGCGATGTAAATAAACAATCACTTATTGCAAAACATGATGGTAGAAAATGTGTTGACTTCTCTTAATGGAAAGAATGTTATATCCCATTGCCTGACCTCTTCACCTCCAGACAAACACTCCACCAGCCTCAGCAATCCCTCATTCAGCACAACACAGTTAAAAGTTATTGATATCATCCACTAGACCCAGTCAAATAGCAGAATGGTCTTTGAATCATGATTGGGAGGAGTTCTACCTCATCATGACTTTCTGAGGTGGCATCCACTGTGGCTACTTATAAAATAAAACTCAAGGAGCATAAGTACTATAAATTATTGATTTTCATCCCTTTGTTGCATTTCTTGGCTGCCCATGTATTGACTGCTTTCATATTACAATGAAGCATTTTCATCCTAACAGACATGTATATAATCTCTGGGGTGACCCACCCTTTTCTTGTATTAGCATAACTTTTGAACTTGCACTGTTTAATTGGAAAACAAACCTCAAAGTGATGCGGAAAGATATTCATGAATTCCTCAAACTTATCATTAAAGGATTCAGCTTGGTAGACAGCCCCCCAATTTTCATACTCCAAAGTAAAATTAAATTCCCATAGGGCTGACTTAAGAAAACTGACCCCTCAAAACTGTGAGGGAGTTCGTACCCTTAATGAGGATAACTTACAGTTAGATACTGCCAGGAAATCTATCAAAACAGCAACTATAGTGATTTGCAGGCTTGCTGCTGGCTTTCCACCATCCAATACTGGTTCAACAACTGTACAGGTACTATCTAATTAGTACCAATTATACATTGAGAATCACTAACTAAAAATAAGTGAAAACTATAGATAGGGAAAAATATTTTCATAGTAAGTTACCAAAACAGCTGCATCACAAAGAAGGAATGGGTTTAGTCAGGGATTTTGCTCACTATTTTGATTATTTGGGAGCATCATAGAATACAAGTGTAGAAGAATACATAGCGCTTGATGATGACACACTGACAAGTTGTCATGGACAAATAAATGAAGGAAATATGCAGGAGCCAGTTCCAGGATGTAGACATTCAATAGAGAGTGACGAAGTTGAAAGTGATGAGGTCATCCCTGACCTCAAGAAAGAAGACATCCCTCAGGTATCAAATACTGTGCATCACTTTCCTTACTTCAAGAAAAAGCTGACGATTTTGGAAACAACTAGAGACAAATTGAGAAAATATTCCACTCAAAATTGGAACAATTTAAATTGCAAAAAAACCATCACACAATATTTTAAGACAACTTACTGTCCTACAGCCAAATTTTGTCTTTTCAGTTCCATTCACTCTCTACCACTGGTTTGATTTTCTAAATGCGCACATACTTGATTTACTCACATATGTTACAATACTATGCCTATACTTCTGCCTGTACAGCTATAAAGCCTTGATTACGTTCTTGAATTTCATACATTTCTGTATCAAATATAATCATCTTCACCAAAATTAAATGTTTTATTTTCTCCAACATAATATATGGAAAAATGATTTATATGTAGTAAAAATAGTTACAACATTATTGCATTCTCATAAGTTGTGAAATCTTAGTACATTTATCAAAATCTGCTAATATTTTGATTTTACATAACTCTGGCATTTGGCAGTGCGCTCGGGGCTCGCAGGCCAGGTGGTCTCGTGGAGACTTTTTGCGTGACTATCACAGTTACAAGCTATTTCGGCCTAATGACTGTCCGGTCCGGCATTGTGGAAATATGGCCACCGTGAAGATAGGGGATTTAGTGCGTAGGTACCTTCAACGGTGAGGGAGATGTCATTCAGTGTTTGGAGAAGTTAAGAGTTGGTGGCAAAGCTGAAGGACATCAGGGACCTGGTGATGGTTATAAAAGAAAAGAAGAATGCAGAGGAGATCACGGGGGCTCTGCATTCGTCGTTTGCTGTTAACGCCTTCCAAGCGTATGAGCAGTTTGCGCAGCGTAGATGGAGGGATGAGTCGGTCGACATTTATCTGACTGATTTAAGATGCTTGGTAAGGCTAGCGGGTGTAATGGCAGACCAGCTGCTCAATCGGGCGTTCGCCGTGGTACTGCCGACAACGATATCACGGGAGTTGAGGGCACTGCCGGGCATTGAAACTATTGCATTGTCATCTTTACTGGAGCAGGCTCGTGCGTTGACGGCTGAGTTGCAAGATACCCAGGCGGTGCAGGTGCAGCCATGAAGCGGAGTGAGCCGGTAACAAGGAAACGATGTTATGAATGTGGTGGGCCACATCTGATAATGTTTTGTGCCGTGGATACTAAAACGTTATCATGTTGGTCATGCGGTGAGGCAGGGCATGTGTCTAGGGACTTCCCCACGAAGGGGGGAAACGAGAAGGGCTCTTCCAGGTCAGAACTGTCTGCATTGCCCATAGTCAATGTTTATGTGGACGAAGAAAGGGTGCATGCTCTCGTGGACACAGGGTGCTCTCGAACGGTGTTGTCGACCACTGTCAAGTGTGCGGTTTGCAACAACGGTAGTCATTGTGGACTGATTGGCATCGATGGAGGCTGCATGATGTGTGTTGGAGAGGCCGATGTGTGCATCGGGATGCGGCATAATGGCAGAATGAAGGTGAATTGCATGGTGGTGAAAAAATTATTCGGTGAGGTGGATGTCATACTCGGCATGGATTTTATAAAAAGGTGCAGAGGAGTAACGGTGACCGACGAACGAGTGATCTTTTTGAACTGTAACTGTGATGACATAGCAAGTGTCGCGATTGAGCCCAAGGCGATCGTTGTGGAGGACCAAGACTTCAGGGCGCGATTCGACGGCGAGAGGTGGGTTGTCAGCTGGGTCTGGAAGGAGGGACCCGTAGATCTAACAAACAAAATCGCCGCATACACCAACATATCAAAACCGGAAGTGAAGGAAGTGCTCTGCAAAGAGGTAAAGAGTTGGATTAAGCACGGGAGGCTGAGACCGTGGCTGGGGGAATGTAGTGGGGTGATACCATTACTGGCCGCCGTGCAAAGGAAGAAAAAGAAGGTCAGACCAATCATGGATTACCGCCAATTGAATGAGCACGTTTAAAGTCACGTCGGCGAGGACGTAGCTGTGTGTGATGAGATGCTAAGACGGTGGAGGCGGCTCAGTGAGCCTCTCAAGCTACTGAACTTAAGATCAGCATACCTGCAGATCCACATCAATGAAAAACTATGGAAGCATCAATTGATAGAGTATGAGGGGAGTAGAGTATTGCCTTACTAGGCTGGGATTGGGTTGAATTGTGCCCAAGATGATGACGAGGATAGTGAAAAAAGTCTTGTCGCTTGATGAAAAGGTGTGTGAGGGCACTGATAGCAATATCAATGACATCATAGTGGATTAGCCTGTGGTGTCAGCCAAGGGAGTAGCCACCCATCTTCGAAAGTGCAGGCTGAAGACAAAACTACCAGAAGAGCTGGAGGGTGGGCCCATTCTTGGGCTTCAGCTAGAGCGAGATTCCAATGGAAAGCTGATCTTTCGGCAAGGGAACGTAGTCCCTGAGTTAGAACCGCAGATGGAGCCCACCAAAGACAATTGTATTCCTTATGCAGGCAGCTGGTCGGGCACTATCCTAGACGTGGGTGGCTGAGAGTGGCGTGCAGCTTTCTGAAACGGGCCAGTGTTGGCAAGACATGGGACTCCTATGTGAGTGACAAGGCCAAGAAGATGATGGGCAAGCTGCTGCAGAAGGTGAGCGTTAGTGATCCTGTCAGAGAGGTGTGGCATGTCCCTCCAAGTCTTGAAGAGGGTAAGGTGTGGTGTGACGCTAGTTCACTGGCTGTTGGAGCAGCAGTCAAGATTGGAGGGGAAGTGGTGGAGGATATGTCGTGGTTACAGATGAGCATTGACGTTGGTCACATAAATGTGGCAGAACTTGACTCGATTTTTAAGGGACTGACACTGGCTTTAAGGTGGCAATTGAAAAAGATCGAGTGGATGTAAGACTCTGCCACTGTGGTGGGATGGCTGACGTCTGCCTCGACGAAAAGCCATCGCAACAAGGTGTTGGGCATGTCAGAAATGTTAGTCAAAAGGCAGTTAGGTTTGATAAGACAGCTGCGGGATGAATACAATCTGGAGTTCTTCATGATATACATGAGGTCTGGCGACATCAAGGGGGACAAGTTAACTAGGGTCGATTGTGGGTGGCTCCGGGAGATTGTAGTGGTTTTGGGAGTCATTGGAGAACAGAGTGTTGAGGAGCTTCACGCCCCGCATCATTTTGGGATTCATCGCACTCTTCACTTGGCCCGACTCATGCGTCCGGAGGTCCAGAGGAGCGACATGGAGGAATGTGTGAAATCGTGTATTCAATGCCAAATGATAGATCTGGCGGGTGGACGTCACACCCCTGGGGAGTTGGAAGTCGACAAAAATTGGAGTCAGCTGGCCGTCCATTGGACGCATTTTGGACCAAAGTGATACTTTACAGTTATTGACCCAGCATTGTTACAGGTGACACAGCATTGCATGAGCCGGGGGGTGGACAGTGAGCTCAGGGCTCGTGGGCAGTGTGGCGGTCTCATGGTGACTTTTCGTGTGACTATCGCAGTTACAATGACATTTATTAATGTTTGTGGCAAGCCAGCTAAAAACAAATACATAAGTTTACCATAAAAGAAAAGAAAAAAACAGTCAGCACAAAAAAAGACAAGACTACTGTTTAAATTCCATTAATTATAAGAATACACAATTTTGGTGTAATCATTAAGAACAAGGCATTTTACAATGTATTACAATAAAATTTATTTAATAAACAATTAAAATTAGGTATATTTAAACAAGTAGTTATAATATCTAATTCTGAATAATGAATAGCTAATATTTTTGATCAAATCATTTGTCATATTATTCCACATCTTTATGGAAGAAACTAAAAAGGAATGAATGCTCACAAAACCTTACTCTTGCAGAAAGGAGCATAATATACCAGATTCTGACTCCTAATTTTTGTTGTACACTCAGTAGGTTTTCTTTTAATAAACAAATCCAAAAAATGGGTTGGTCACTTATTTTGGAACATGCCAAACACACCCAGAAAATATTTTCTCCCATGAGAGACAGTGTGCCAACCAAGTTCATGAAGGTGAGGGATAACATGATCATATTTTCTTAGATCAAGTCTAAATCTTGCATATGCATTCAATAATCTCTGCAGTTTCCATTAAATTCCTCAGTAATATTATAATAAAACAAACAGCAGTAGTCCAAATGAGGAAATATTAGTAAACATACCAATTTTTTAATGCTAATTTGGTAATAAATGCTAATTAACTTTCAGCCGATACAATGTTTGGTTAATTTTGTCAGAGATTTGCACATAATTCTCTTCCCATGAAAGATCATTGGTAATACTTACAACAAGATTCCAAATATTTGTGGAATATGTGATTTCATGAGAACCAACTTAAATTTATGATGTTGTATTAATATCAATGCGACATTAACATGCGTGAGCTTCCCATGATTAGAGCCTTTGTTTTAGTGGAATTTAGGATAAATTTATTGGATTCATCCCATACATGAAGTCTTTGTACATCCGAGTTCACATTGCTGATATTAAATCCTCCGGCATAGAAGTAAACCTTGAACCTAATAATGGATCTCAACCTAGACGTTTTGGTTGTCCAATTAAGTCTGTTGTAAAACTTAATCTTTAAGGGGGAGGTGTTTGAATATCTATACATCTATGTTTGTTTTTCAAGATTCTCATCCTTCTTTTATGGACTTGTTGGAAATTACTTCTGGTTGGCATAAATTGTAATGGAAGAATTTCAGAATAAATGTTATACAAACTACATCTGAAGTTATTTTTCAAAAACAAGTTTAAAACAGTTCCCCATTCTTCTCTTCATTTATGGACACTGCTCACATTTAATATTACACATTAGTAAAATGTGCCAAAGTTTTGGAGTAATTCTTGAGTATCTCCCCCCGAATAGCATTCACATACTACAACCTGCTGATGTGAGTGTATTCAAACCTCTCAAGGCAGGTTGGTCAAAAGTTGTGAAGGAGTGGAAGTATGTCAATTTCCCTCAAAAAGTCACCAGACACACTTATGCTCAACTTTTGTCCACAGTTTCCCAAAAAACTGCAAAAGAAAGCATTACTTATGGATTTAGGACTTAATTTTTTTATATGGATTTAAGACTTAGGATTTTACTCTGTCCATTTGATGCCAATGCAGTGGACTATACCAAATGCATTGAAGTCAGGTGCCATGAAGATAAGAGTGTAGGAGCAAAGGGAAGAAGTGCAATTGGGTGTTTTGTTCTCGACAGAATTAGTGAAAATTATCAACGATAAATTGTTAAGTAGTTTCAATCAGTGCCTCCAAAACAATAGGCAAGGAAAGAAAGATGAAATGTTACACTCTAACCTCTAGAGATAAAAGAAAATAGGACAGCAAACAAATGGTGGGGCAGTTGAAAGTGAGTGAGTCTCAATGGACAAAGGGAAGCCTCAGTTTCTTCTTTAATGATGACTGTAGTGTTGAAACTGGTGCTCAAACCACTATGAGTGAATCAGAAGAGGAACAAAAATTTTAAGACACTGGATCTCCCTCTCCATTCAAGAAATGCTTTTTCTACCCCAAAAAAGAAGAAAAGGAAGAAAACTATTACCAAACCTACATTCTGCTGTTACATCCATCAAGAGTTTCATAGAGAAGAAAGAACAAGATATAGAAGAAAAGGAATGAGAAAAACTGATAAGAAATTGGGAAAGAAAGGATAAGAAGGCAGAAAAAGCTAAGGAAAAGAAGAAAAGGGCAATTGAAGACAGTATTGAAGAGAGTCATGAAGATGAAACTTTACCAGTTCATGATAAATCCGATGCTTCAAAGTTTTGGACTAGCAAGGAGGAAGATGAAGCAGCATCTTCCAAGCTCTCCAATGGAGTGGTAGAAAAATGTAATTTCATTGTTGCCGGATTTGTTTACAATAGAAAAACCAAAAGAGAAACCAAGAAAGTCTCTAAAGGAGAGGTGATGGATGTAAAAGTAAGTCTAGTGACTGCAAATTTTTTCAGAAAGTCCACCAATGTTGACAATGTTTACATTTTTGTCAATGTTTCCAAACATAAAAGATGTTCAATGGTCAACCTTTGATCAAATTTTAAAAACCTTACAATCAGATTGTTGGTGGGTGAATTTACTTCCAAGTAATACAGTGTCAATAACATGTACCTGTAAAGTAACTTCTTTTGGGTACTTAAAATTATAGGAATTCAGGGTCAATAAAGTTTCTTTTTCCGTGTGTTTAATGTTGGAAGAATTAAGTTTTAATGAGGCAACTTTTTCTTTTACTTATACTCTCTCCCATGTTCCCAACCAGCATCCAAAATTGGGGTGTCCACCACTGGCTTCACTGCGTCCATTACTAGCACTTCTAACCTAATTTTACAGATATGCATTTTCAGTAAAACTTTGAACCTACAGGAAACACAAGATAAGCAGACCAGATGAGAGAAGAAAGTAGGTATCAAAATCAATTATCAAACTGTCTCTAATGATTAATGGGGACCTACAAAAATTTTTAAATTTAAAATTTCCTCTAGCAGGTCCATTATTGGGTGAGTGTCCCTAGTAAACCTCAAGGTTTTACCCAGCAACTAAACACTATCTCTCTCCAACTTGAACACACAATGAAAGATTTTGAATGCAGCTAAAGAAGAGTGGGTAACCAAGCTAACATTTCATATAATTGAACATTCAGCTATCAATGATGTAAGTGATGAGAACTTCCCTTTAAAAAAGAATAAATGCAGCCCCCTTGATCTTTAGCTTCTTGAGTGTCAAGAGAGGTTGGAGCTCTTCTCCAGGAAATAAGCTGTCAAATAAATAATGATGGGTGATAAAGTTTAATATATTACTTTTGCCCTCTCTGATCCCTCCCCTTCCCAAATCCTTGACTGACCAATGAGAACACTTCATGAAAGAGATAAAAGAATAGACATTGCCGAGGGCATAATTGGAATAGCCTCATCATTCTCAAGCTGGGAACCATCTGAAAGAGTCTGAAATCTCAATACAACATGGCTTTTGCTCTCCTCATAATTTTCCTTCATCTCTTAATTGCTCAAAGCACGATTGCAGAGGCCGCTTCAGATTCTGCCTGTGAGACACGTTCATCCTCCAGCAAGACACTCAATCTGTTCATTAACAGTAAGAAGGATGAGGCTGGAGAGTGGTACACATCTTTCCATGCTTCACAGTCAGATTCTAAAACCACCAACATTATTCTGAACATGTCCCAGACTGTTTACCAGTGTGACAATGGCCAGGCTGTTCATATCAAAGGAGTGATCCACGGTGAGATTTTACATTATTAAAGTCATTTAAATTACACCTTTTTCTAATATTACAGATAATCTCTTTGTGAGGTATTTATTTGTTTGGCACTGTGACTATCCTTTAATATTAATTTTATGGTTAATATTACTTATACTGAGTTAAACAATATAAACTTTGAAATGGGTTACCTATACCCGTAAATAAATATTATAAATATTAAAGCCTTCAAAATATAAATCCTACATTTTTTGCTATCACTCACAAGATGTTTCAATGCTAGTTGATAAGGATTAAGTATATTTCATACTTTACTTTTCTCAAACAGTCCATTAATTAGTTAAGTAATCATGCTTGAAAAACCTCTCCCCAAATTTATAATTTAGTATATATTTAAATTATGTTTTCATCTGGCAACAAAAATAGAAAGATGAACAAATATGTTGTTGAATGGTGTATATAACCAATTTGGTAAACTTTGAACACAGCAGAATTACATCACTCAACTTTACAATCGGTATTCCAGAGTCTGAGCACACAAGCATCGCGGTAACTGAAGTTCACTTTTCAAAAGGAGTAACAAATTTCTATGTTGCAGTATTTATAGCTTCAACATCAATGTAAATTTTGTTGATGTTTGGTTAATGTAAATGCAAAGTGAAAAAAATAGTGGCTTCACTAATTCTAGTTTTAGCAGCTAAATCAGTTGAATAAAAATGGGAAATACAAATACTTCAATTCAAAGACCTTGTCCTGTATTAGATGATTCTAATTTTCACGGCACCATTGGATATACCACAGGGCAAGTTCTTAGAAATGAAGTGATTTAGTTGACTCACAAAATCATCCCTGGGTAATACAATATTTCAAATTTCAGGAGACAGAGGCAATGGCACTTCTCACATTTATGATCCACTTATATTCCATCCAAATTGTGGAAAAAATGCAGCCATTAGTAATGATGGGCGATCAGCACAAAAAATTAAGTGAGTACTAAAGGTAAAAATTTTCTTAAAATACAGCATTTATAAGGCCTTCAATAAATATGTCAAATATTCAATCTTAATGTGGAATGATGCTTTGAGGAATATTTGAGAGGTTTTTACTTTTGATTTATCTCAATCTTGTAGATTAGATGATGGTCTAAATGGAGTGCTACTGACCCAGAGACCTCTGAGAAGAAACGAGCTGTTTGAAGTACGCCTAGACAAGAAAAATACCAAATTTAATGCATGTCTTGGAATAGGAGTAACCATTTACACTCCAGAATCATTTACCATACCTGATCATATGTGGAACTTAAAGTAAGTATCTTGCCGAACAAATTGAAGACCAGGGGCTAGCTTGCCTCTAAGGGATAATTATCAATTAACCTTCAACAGAATAATAACAATTGTCAAACAGAAAAATGCCCCATTACAAGCAGTCATTATTATTTAGTAAAATAATTTGATGGCATGATTGTTGATTAACAAAATTTTTATTCACACTAAGAGATATGAAAAATGTTAGTATATCTACTGTTAGTACATATTATCACTTCTATTTATAGTAAAAATTGGCAAATAATATACGTAATTGGTACAAAGATGAGGAAAGTCAAATAGGTATCATCTGCATACCTCTTATGTAGTGCTGTGCGAATCAGAAATTTTCATTTCGAATCGAACTGAATCGAATCTCCCAGAAGATGAATCGAAACTAACTTATTTTTAAATTTCAGGGGCAAATCGAATCACCATAAAAAAAATTCACTGGTGAATCGAATTCAAATTCTAAATAAAATGCAAAAGCATATGCACAGTTTAAGTAGTAAAGATTTTCACAATATTTCAGGGCCTTACATTAGATTAGATATCTCTATAGTGGCATAGAGAATAGCATCGTCTAAACGGAGGGCGCACCATTTTTAGAATGAGAGCCATGTTTGAATGCATGCAACGATTCAAAGACAAATCTATCAGATCCAAATATTTCGAAGCATCCCGATTCGCAGGCAAATCGAATCGAATTAAGCCTGATTCGAGTCAATTCGATTTTGAAGCATTCGCACAGCTCTACTCTTATGCATCAGTTACACTGCTTAAATGAAATGCTTAATGCACTCCCTACTGTTGTTGAGACTCTTAATGTTCCTCTTATACATGTTTTGTTCCCCCCTATCCACGCAAGACACGATCTGTCTGGCCCACCCTATCACACCAGTCACTCTTCTACCATTCACTGTACCTATTGAAATATTTGATTCTCATAATTCTCTCAACATGAATTGATGACAATGAACTTTACAATTCACTTCCAAATGAATGTTCTTCGTTCATTTTTCTTGAGAAAGGCAAGGAACTGACAAGGAGAAAGGGAGGTTCTTATGGTCGCAACTTTGACAACAAGCCCTGAAACAAGTCAGGTAGGGTATCTTAGGTTTTAAATTTTTTACTAATTACTTTTCAGGTCAGGACACTGGATGATGTACCATAACCATGTGTACACAAATGGAACTGAATCTGTGAAAAATTATGGGAGGAGTTTCAATGAACTGCAGGTATGTCTCAAGTTCATTTGAATGACACTGTTACATATTGATATACTTGTTAAAAATTTGTATGCACCAGTAAATACTTATGCATATCGCTCAAATTCATTACACATCACATTCCATTTTACTTTTTAACTTATATTTTTTTCACATTGAACATTAAAATTGCACAATCCATTATGAAGACTATTAGAGATGGAGATTGTTACCATTTATGTATCCCTGCAAATGAAATAGTGCCTAGAAGTACACCGCTTTTCGGCAGGATGTTGTGGGTTTGGTAGAGGGTAAAATGAAATATTTTCTGGAAAAGGGGCCAATCAGCCTTCCGAACTATCCAACTGACTGGTTTGTCCGAGTGAGCAATGTCAAAGCTGCCCCTTTGGATAACAATAGGGAAATGATCACAACCACGTAGGTCATTGTGTATGAATGTCTTTATCTTAGTTATCAAAGCTGCTTGCACAGATACACAGGTCAGTTGCAGAGATGTCTCCATTGAAACTGTTGAAACAGGTTTTTCCCCATTGTTTAATAAAAACAAGTTAAATTGGTTGATAAAATATGATAGGATCTATGATTGCATTGAACCCTCATTCTGCCATGAGAGTGTCATTAACATTGAAATCACCAAGTCAAATAAAGGGTTTCAGTAGGTAATTGACAGACAAGATTTTCTAAATTATACTGGTTAACTGGTGCACCCTTCAGCAAGTATATGTCACACAATGTGGTCGCCTTGGGAGCAGGCACCATTACTACCACCACTTAGAGGGGTGTGTTTAGCCATATCCAACGGGTCGATTATGTAACTGTCATAGGCATCATAAGGGTGATAGCTATGACGGGCTACTTATGACGGCTACGACGTTCGAGCGATTATGTAAGCTACCGTCATATGCCCTTATGACGCTAGCAACGTATGACGGGCGAGCGGCAGCTCAGCGCAAAAAAAATTTGAATGTCGTATGGTGGTAGCCATGAGGAAATGGGGAACGCCAATCATAGTATTCTCGACACAAAGTTGGAATTGAAGAGAAGAAAGTTGGCGCTTGCTTTGGTGGTTGTAATTCACGATGTCGACTGCTCTACAGTGAGTACAATAGCATTTTCTTTCTAAATGATTTAATAAGTGACTTTAATTGATGTTCTTGTAATGTATTTATAAATACCTATGGGTTATATTTAAAAAAAACGAATGATATCGTACTAGTTTTTTGCTGTAAATACATTGTCATTAATGGCGACTTCTTAAAACTTAAATCCCTACCATATATTAACCCGCACATGTTCATGTACGAATGCAAGAACCAAATAGGAGGTTCTACTTTCTTGTTCACGCATTCATGCAAGTTGGTGTGGTTACTTGGTGTATTTTTGCATTCTTACGGGTGAATGTATCGTATATCCCTGTATATACTTAATAAATTCCGTAAAATACAGTATTTGTATACATATAATCTTAGGAATATCATTCCGGTATGAAATTAATCTTCTACGGCCAGCTAGCGTTGTCCTTTTTTCATGATTCCATCGTATTTTCAGAAATAAAATTCTTAAAGTGCGAGGAGCCCGTGTTTCTGACCGGCAGTTGAAGTTACTGGTGGACTACATGTCTCTCCATAGTAACTTCGGTGCTGGGAGGTTCACGGGACCCATGGGGTTGGAGAAGGCAAGTGCCCAGTGGGATCGCCTGGCGGGGCACCTAAATGAGCACGGGGCCTATAAAAACTCAGAACAATGGAGGAAGGTTGGTAGTGAAAGTGCACTGATGAAGTAACTCTTGTCGTTTGACTTATTTTGCCTAAACTTACATTGAACATTTGTTGAGCAGACATGGAGAGATTTAAAGAGAAATGTAAGGGCCAAAGCGGCACGCATAAATGCTGCTTCTCGTGCCACAGGCAACCTTCCTGTGAAGGAGGAGCTGAGTGAGATGTAGAGGAAGTGTTTGGCCATTTTTGGCACAGAGGTTGCCGTGGGGCTGGCATCGGTGGAGGAGTATGGTCATGCAAGCCCGGTAAATTTCACCAAGAATAAGAAACTTAGAGAAATCTTGTTTTTGTGCTGAAGATAAAACAGTGCACCAGTCATTTTCACCTAATTTTATAAATGAACTGCTAATTCCACATTATCAGAATGATTACTTTATTTTGCAATCCACTTCACAGATGGCTTTACCAGCTTTACCATCATTGGAGGATGATGTAAGTTGCTGAATGTTTTGTAACCCTACGAGTAGGATGGCCCTTTAGGACATTTGTTGCATATACAATGAAAAAGATAAAATTTCAATGATATTTCTCTTAATCTTATATTTAAAAGGATCCCATGGAATACCCTGCAAGTGCCCGAGGCACTCCTAACCCACCAGCTATGGGGGAACACGTACGTACCTTATGGGTTTTCATAATCTTACCATTACTTAAGTGAGAGGGCTTTTGAATATTTAACCTTATTCATTTAATTCCTTCCATTAGTTGGAGATCATCGTGGATGATGACTTGCTACAGGAGCCAGCACAGGCCCCCAAGCGTTAGTTTATTAAAAATGAAATTAGAATACAGAAATTTTTAAATATTTGGAAATTTTTATATCTGATAATTAGGATGAGATACATTTTACATGTTAGGTCATTACATTGAAATATCCTTTAGTGCTACATAATAAATCAAATATGTCATTTCTATTACATGTATCTTTTGGGAATATCTAATTCTAACATGAAGTTAAAAAACTTTTCAGGTAAAAATGTAGGGGAATTAGAAAGAGCCACTGCCCTCATTGTGGAGGCAATAGGCAAGGAAGGGGTAATGACACTGAAGATATTTTTTCAAAATCTTTGTCAAATGCATGAAAAATGTTTTCTTTCGAATCAACTACATTAATTAAAATTTATATTAATCAGAGACAATCCACAAAAGAAAGATGTGCCATTGCTTTGGAGAGGCAAGCGGCTGCGGCGGAGAAGAGGGCAGTGGCAGCTGAAAGGAGGCTGGCTGTTGAGGAGAGGAAGGCTGCTGCAGCGGAAAGACTAGCTGCTGCAGCAGAAAGGAGTGCTGCAGTGGCAGAAAAGGCCAATGAGCCTAAAACCCAACAGTAGTTCTCAGTGTATATAATTTATTTTTGTTTCTAATTAATTACTTTTGCATTTTTTGTTCATTTTAAATATTATTTTTTCTATATTATACAATTAACAGTTTTAATTTATTCACCATATATATCAATGTTTAAAATTTGATACCCTTTTCATTTGGAAAAATATCCTTTAAATAAATATGAAAACATCTCGTCATTTGTGAAGAGGGCAAACAGTGACTAGAGGGTTCTGTAACATTAGTAAGGGGATGGATAGAATAGCTGGGTAGTGAAAGAGGAAGGCTTATTACAGAGTGAATTACTGTTGAATAGATGACTGAGGATGAAAGATGGAAAAATTATAATGATGTCATGGTTATGGCCTGATCTAATGCAAGATACAAATGAGCAGATACAGTGAACCACTCTATAAACTGGATATTAGCTTTGAGATGAGAGTCACTAATGGACTAGGGGTTATGGATTTAACTAAGATAAAAGAAACATGGAATGTGTGAAGCATAACTAGGTATACCATTTTATACTAATATTCGCCTGTGTGTACCACATTCCAAAGCAGCCATAATCCATGCAAATACCTTGGGTAGTATCCATTAATAAATCTTTTCTCTATATAAGTTGATGAAATGCTGCTTTATATTTATGAATACTCAAATTATCATTGGAATACACCTAACTTAAAGTCAATACCTAATTAAAAAGATACAATGTGGTTATGCTTTTAACAATTATGCCCATATGGAATTTAGATTCATTGGAATATAATAATTGTACACAATTATTATAAAATTTTTGCCTAATTTCAAGTAGAGCTGAGGAGAAGCTGCTGCTATAAGAGGGCTCGAGCAAGATACCTTACCAAACGCTGCACGGTTAACTGTTCAGGTATTGACAGGGAAAGGATCAAATGTTCTTAAAACACCAAGGGTGTTTAGATTTTCCTATCAAAACAAGGCATCAGGTTATCAGTTCCACTCTCTTTGCTGCAAAAGAGAGTGGAACACTCCATAATTGGTTTTCCTCTATGGCATCATTCTCCTTAAATGCATATGTTTGATCTGGTAATAAGTTGATAAATAAATCAGTTTCATTGGCATTGTAAACATCATCGGGACTGTAACCTTCAAGCAACTCAGGCAAGCTTGTTTTCTCCTATGTCAATATTAACACTGGCCGCCTCACCATGAATGGGTTGGGTGATGTAGCATTTTTACAAACATGAAAGGTATAACCTATGCATTGCTACATTATTTGACAAAGTTAAATCAAACACTGTTGTATCAATTTTGAATTCATCATAGGCTGCAAAGACAATGTCTGTTACACTGTTGGTCCTTATCCTAGCATGAGCAGAAAATAATTGTTTCATGATGTAAGAGTCAAAAGATTTCCAAAAGCTGTTTTAGTCCATACCCTTTCATCAGCAATGAGATACTGAGGTCATAGGTTATGATGGTTTTTTTGCCTGAATTGATAATTCATCAAAATGTGAACTAAAACTTGCACAATGGTTACTTTGCCCATGATTCTGCAAGCTGTAGCGTAAAATGCGCTAAACAGCCACACCAAAATGAATACTCTCTGTTTATGTCTAATCAATACGAAATTAAGACCTTTCACGTCATGGCGGGTTCGCGTGGAGGCCCAGTTAACTGGCATGCCGGAAAGGCAGCGGCGCCAAGGATGCGGAGCTGGCGAGGAGCGACTCCGAGGCAACTATAAAAGGCCATGTCATTATGCATGAGGAGGAAGTTTTACTGAGAACACCCAATTGTATAGTCAATCGGGCTCGTCACTAATAAAGAGGCCAAACCTAAATTAGTTGAAGCTAATTATTTCGCGGCAACAACACACACGTCATGAAAATCTGCCTCACCAGAGAATGTACGAAGAAGAAAGTATAAGTACATCAAGACATAATAAATAATGTACACACTTAGAATTAATGCTCATGGAACATAAAATATGAATTTTTCTCTGCATTTAAGGCTAGTGCCATAATCCTTGCAGGGAGTACCTAAACGAATTGTTCAAAAGGACTTCAGTCAGCAGGTCAATCAAAGCCAGCCTTTACACTTAAAAACTGTGTAGATGGCAACATTGACAGAGTAATTCCATATTTGGCAAATTTATGCAGGCACTTCCTCCAGAGAATTGTACATATATACAAATATTTGAAATTGTTAAGGTTAATATCGACTGATATTTTTTTTTAAAACAACTTCAGGAAGGAGATCGTGTTGGTGTGATGGTGAACAACATGGGAGCATTACACTTTTTTGTCAATGGAGTGGATCAAGGTCCAGCTGCATCTAACTTGCCATTGTCACTTCATGGAGTATTTGAGTTGTACTACAATGCAGCAAAGGGAACCATTGTGGGTCCATCATCTTAATCACTTCACAAGAATTTTATGCCTTCCTCATAAAATAAATATTTCTGCACAGCAATACTCAGTAGGTCTATCCTTTTTGGTGTTTATCTCTACCTGTGGACAGCTCATTATATTATAACAAATGTCAGTGATATGTGAACCATTTCATAACAGTATGACACTATTTAGGATTTCCCATGTGTAAAAATGATTGTATTTTATTATCTGCAACATCTATAAGGGTTAAAAACCGCTTTGTGTAATGGATGGTAAATTATGTAAATAAATATACACATGTTACAAAATGTGAGGGCAGAAAAAGGTGTTGACTTCTCTTAATGGAAGGAGTGCTACAGCCCATTGCCTGACCTCTGCACCTTCAGACAAACACTCTACCAGCCTGAGCAATGCCCCAGACAGGAGAGCTTGAGTAAGAGTT
The DNA here is from genome assembly GCA_963169105.1 of Ceriagrion tenellum. NCBI lineage: Eukaryota > Metazoa > Arthropoda > Insecta > Odonata > Coenagrionidae > Ceriagrion > Ceriagrion tenellum. The sequence continues at coordinate 7,224,623 of OY720643.1, forward strand.
GGGGATTTGCAAACACTAGATTTTCTACTTGAGTTGAGTTTGAGCTGAACTCTGTCGCAAAATCGAGTTTTGAATCCAGCACTAGCACCAATGCTATATTACACGTAGGATAGTGTACTACTTTATATTATCTGTGACTTGATGGCTCACAGTGATTACAGCAAGCATTTATCTTCAATTTTTAGTTCATTTATTCATTTTTTTTTATTTATTGCACATAACAAATGTGCATGAACGCGCAGTTACCCAGCTATATAAAAATATAAGATTTCTTGAGCTAAGAGCTTAGGACATCTGTCAAGTATTTTAATAGGTATATCAGTGTTTTCACGCAAATGCAAACTTTGCAGATATAAACAAAGAAAGAGTCACTGTAAGCAGACATAGCATGTGCTTGTATAGAAAAATTTTGGGACCTGTTACAAGTGGTAAGTGAAGCTGTAACATGCGTACACATCCAGTTGAAGCTGTGGAACACGGCGGTGTGCGCAACCGAACTTCATTTTTGCCGGGTGCCAACTCCTGTGTCCCATGCCAGTCCCTTAAAATGTCCCTGCGAACTTCCAGAGGATCAGGCTCACCGGCGTCCGAGTAAATGCTCAGGACTGGGAGCTAAATCGATGACAAATGGCTAGAAAACTATTTGTGCAAAATATCGCAGATCGATACGGCCACAAGAAGCCATGCCCCATGCAGTTTTATACTTTGCCGTGAACGCCCTTGGAATCCCATAGGGTAGGCAACACCGATCAGGAGAATTTTTTTCCCTTTCCACAAATACACGAGGTGTGAGCTGGGACTTGGCGCTATACATACAAAGTTACTTTATTATGTTTACTTGCCTGAGAAATAAATACATAGTCCATTATGATTGCATAGTGTATACTTTAATTCATTTACGAGTTCGAGTTCGCACTGAGCACTCACTTTGTATCAACTTTGGTTCTCTTGTTCTGTTACGGTTGAACTGAAGCCCTAAAAGGAAACAATCCAATGGCTACTTCTCACCTCTGCCATGGTATGGAGAAAATTCAGTGCTACTGTTTCATTGCATGCCGAAGTCCCTTGCCTTGTAGCTATCCTAACTGATTCACCCGCGTGGCCGTTAGTGATAACGCAATTAGTGTGGACAACCCTAGTGTCCCATTATCTTTAGATGTGCCTATTCTACTCGTTGGTTTTCAGTCAGTAAACATTTTTGGAAACAAACTTCCATCGAAAAGACAAGTGCTGAAAAATCTGGTGGGTTGAAAATTCACATTATTCGACCCACCCTAATGTATATACCTGAGGTGACCGCTTGCCAGCCAATTACAATATGCCAAGCGAACATCACATGGTAGACGCCAGGTGAGCTTGGGAGTCAGTCGTCGATGTGGTGGGCAATTGGGCTAGGGATGCGTTAAGTGATGTATTAGTAGTAGTAGAATTATTATTTAAGGGTGCGTCGACTACTGCAGTCATTTCGCACCACTCTCGTCCATTGGTAACACCAGGTTTGTGTAATTAAAGCGAAATCGCTTTAGTACTGTTGTGAGGCAAAATTTACATATTTTTGTATAATACGCATATACATATAAAAAATTTATAATTTATTAAAAACGTTGATTTCTTTTAAAAAGGCAATTACTCGGGTGAGGCAATCGGGAGAGTCACCTAGGATGTGTCCTAAGGTACCGTTGACCTTGTGTTTTTCTCGAGAAGACCGGTATTTATCACACTCCGTCAGGATGTGTCGCACACTCATAGGGGAGTCGCACTCATCACACCAAGGTTGTGTCTTCTCTTCTGTGAAGAGGTAGGAGTGGGTCAGGGCAGTGTGCCCTATCCTCAGGCGTGTGACTGCGACTTCTTCCCTACGAGTATTCCTGACGGAAGAGGGCCACACTGATACTACCGGTTTCACAGTCCGGAGCTTGTTGCTATTACTCCCATGCCACGATTCTTGCCATTTGCCTAAAATAACGCTTCGAAACATAGCCTTTAGGTCCTCCGCAGTCACCATGTTCCATATAATTTCTGGCATCTATAATGCTTCCTTTGCAGCCTTGTCTGCGCGTTCATTACCAGCTATTCCCATATGTCCAGGTACCCACATAAAGGAGATTTTAATTCCCTTGTTGGTGAGGGAGTGAAGCGCGCATTGTACATCCTGGACGAGAGGGTGGAGTGGGTAATAGGCTGAAATGGACTTTACAGCGCTTAGAGAGTCTGTACAGATAACGAAAGTGCCAGAATTGCATTTTATATTTCCTAAGGCCGTCTTAATCGCGAGTAATTCTGCGTTGTATATGCTGCACCACGGATGGAGCCTCGCTTTTATGACTTTGTGATGCGCAGAGGACACTGCACAAGCACATGCCGAGCCGGACTTCGATCCATCCGTATACACCGACCGTACACAGGGAGTGAAGAGCGCATTGTACATCCTGGACGTGAGGGTGGAGTGGGTAATAGGCTGAAATGGACTTCACAGCGCTTAGAGAGTCTGTACAGATAAGGAAAGTGCCAGAATTGCCTTTTATATTTCCTAAGGCCGTCTTAATTGCAAGTAATTCTGCATTGTATATGCTGCACCACGGATGGAGCCTCGCCTTTATGACTTTGTGCTGCGCAGAGGACACTGCACAAGCACATGCCGAGCCGGACTTCGATCCATCCGTATACACGGGGATAAAGTCCGGGTGGTTATCCAGGAATTCATAAAATAGGCTCTGGTACTCCTGGGACGTTAGAAAAGATTTCTGGTGCTTGTGCAGTTCAGTGTGGCACTCTGGTCGTGGTATGGACCATGGTGGGTATTTTGAATACCCAACAGGATACACCTCCGGCAGAGAGATGTCAATACTGTCCATAAAATCTTTAAGCCGAATACTTAGCGGCCTGGTAGCCCTCGTCCTACTGTTAAAAATATCTAAAAACCTAGGTTTAAAAACGATATTAAAACATGGGTGCTTTGTCATTGATAAAATTTTCGATGCATAGCTACATGCCAGCATTAGCCTGCGAGTAGCCAGCGGCGGCTCCCCTGCGTCCACATACAGGCTGTGGATAGGAGAGGTCCTAAAAGCGCCAGTGGCAAGCCGTATTCCTGCGTTGTGGACCGTTGTTAACGGTCGCAGGTAAGACTCTCGTCCAGAAGAGTAAACGAAACACCCGTAGTCTATTTTAGACCGAATCAGAGAACGGTATAATAAAATCGAGGTGGTGCGGTCTGCGCCCCATGATGTGTTGCTTAAAATATATGTAAAATATTTAGACCGCGGCGACATTTCTGGGCCAGATTGCGAATATGTTCCTGCCATGTCAGTCTCCGGTCTAAAGTCATCCCCAGAAATCGAACGGATTCCACGAAAGGAAGGTTACTTCTTCCTAAGCGTAACGGCGGAGCTATATGGATACCCCTCAATCTGTGAAAGTGCACACACACAGTTTTCTCAATAGAGAAACGAAGCCCATTTCTCTTTGCCCAGTCATTGAGTTTTGTGACAGTTAGCTGAGTCTTCCTTGAAACGCTGGCTAATGTGGACGACCTGCAGAAGATTGCAAGGTCGTCTACGAATAGGGATCCCATTACCGGAGTTTTAATACAGTCAGCTATGTCATTAATGGCAATTGCAAATAACGTGACGCTTAGCACAGAACCTTGGGGAACGCCGTTTTCCTGGTAGTAAAACTGTGAGAGGCTCTTACCTACTCTCACTCTAAAACCGCGGTTTGATAAAAAGTTTCGTATAAAAATGGGTAGATTACCCCTAAAGCCCCAACTGTGCATTGTTTGTAGAATTTTCCTACGCCAAAGCAAGTCGTACGCCTTCTCCAAATCAAAGAAGACTCCAATGCAGTGTTGGCGCAGAAGAAAGGCCTCCTGGGTAAAATTATCAGTCTGTACGAGATGATCGAAAAGATCCCGCCCGTTTCCGGACGGGATCTTTTCGATGGAGGAAGATTTTCTGGCTCCATGAAAATTAGGAATTCATCCCCTGGGCTCCCCACCCACCACGGAGCCACACATTCGGGACGCCACACCGCGAACCGGTGTGGTCGCCAGGACTACCCAAGGAATATAGCACTATTGTTTAGGGGGACTGCTTCGGGTGGGGCCTCCAGTGCATGGGCCGTCCTAACCCATACACCTTTGACCACCCGTCACTCCGGCACTCGCCATCGAAACGTGTCGATAAGCCGATTGATCAAGACTGGCTAGATCTTGACCGCCCGTTTGCAGGGAATCCAGGGCCGAAGTGGGGTGTTGAACTCCGGCCCATACCGGGCTTCCGACACCCGGCTGGGTTCCAGAGAACTCACCCACCAGGATCCCCTTCTCCCCCTTACGGGTCTCCGCACACGACAGACATGCGGGTGGATCGCAGGCCAGCTGGTTTGGCCGCACACAGACAGTGGACCCACAAAACTGTCCGGACGCATCCCTTTGCTGCCTGGGGGTTTGTTTTCGGGGTTTCACCTCCCCGCCCTTTTAGTCGCCTCTTACGACAAGCAGGGATACTACGGGAGTATTCTCCATCCCCCTACCCGCAGGGGTGCAATTATTTTATATTTAAGTAATCATTACATTTTATAATATTCACATCATGCTTCCAGGGCTCTTTGTTAAAGTTTACAATTTCATCTTCAGACAATTTTAGATATTTCGGTAAATATATTTTCCGTGATTGGCCATTAAAATTATGTAACCTATCAGCACCTCTCCATAACGTGTAGTGGTTTTTTTTCCAGTTTTTCAATCGGGTACGTTACATCTTCCTCCAATTTAACTTTTCTCACTACGGTAACCTCCTCTAGCTGTCTCAACAATTTTCCTTTCATGGTCGTCATCTGAAAAGAAAGAAGATATCAAACATCAGATACATGTTTTGTTAAACATAAAAATACAAATTATTATAAAAAAAATATCGAAGAGTCATACTCACTTCTTGAGATTGTTCTTGATGTACTTCTGTTGTGTCTCCATGTCACTTCTCACTCTCTCTCCGTCAATGTCTGCGCTCCAAGTGTCTGCTCTCGAGATGTTATGTCTCTATGTCACTTTTCACTCTCTCCGTCAAACTGTATGCGCCGATACTCTGCAAGTGCTATGGATTCTTCCCTCTCGTGGCTATATATATTTACTTTTCCTTCACCCACTTCCCGACATCGACCACAGGGTAGATATTAACACTACGCTGATTGGTTAGCTCCGTAAACTCCTCCTCTCGTATCTTTACCAATCACACGCTGATTGGATAGCTCCGTCTTTCGTATCTTTGAAGGCTATAGGAAGACTCAAAAACAGGCTTTCTCACGGAAGAGGAGGAACACGTGCAAAGATATCCCTTCCTACAGCAAGTGTATTGTGTCATCATATTAACCACGTGTGATAGGGAAATTGCGCATTTCGTATCTTTGAAGGCTATCCCACGCTGCGTTGAGGGACCTCGCTAAGACCAGCTTTCTCAACGATTGCTGGCGTATCATTTACGCATTTCGTATCTTTCAAGGCTTGGGAAGACTAAAACAGGCTTTCTCAATATCTTTTTTCTCACCGTAGAAAGCCGTAGAACGACCTCACACTCCACGGCATGACGCTCAAGTCACGTGATGGTTCTGGCTTATAAAGCTTCGCATGCAGGGGAACAGTTCAAATTGGTAATCATGGAGCCCACTTACTTGACAGTCGAGCTGTGCTATACGAGGGAGAATAAATTTCTGTTTTTAGTGCGCGATGCGGGAGGTAATTCGTAGTGAGAGAGTGGCGGCATATTTCCGCCGTAGCTCCGCTGTCACTCAGCAACTGCTCTGTTTGCGGTGAGAGCATTGCAACGTGTGTGCAGCTAACTTCGCAGTGCTTGGTTTGCGGAAAGTATCGAGTTTGCTGGCGGGTTCACCGCCTTGGATCTCTCGGCAACCGCTCCCCCAAACCTCTCTCAAAGCTAGCCACTAGACCTCTCCTCCTCCTCCGCTCACCTGCCTAATCCTTCCCCATCCCCCTCCCGAGGTTGGCCGTTCGTTACGGAGCCTCCCCCATCGCAGCCGCCGGCAGATTGGATCGTCCCCTCACCCCTGACCGGGCCACCATTGAGGATAGGTGGGAGCGGAGGGTCGAATGGGTGGTCCCCTCCCCGTCTCCCGAACCGGTCGGCGAGAGGCGAGTCCGCTTGGTGACCGTGGCAGATCAACGGACTACGGAGGTTTTACCATCGTCACCTCCGCTGTCGAGAGCTCAAAGAAAACGACCGGACCGACCGCGATCTAGAAAGGCTTTGCATGAGTCCTTGGACTCAGTTATTTCTAGAGAACGGTTGAGTATATAGTATTTTGTGCTGCATGCGTGTGTGACAATATTTGACTTCTTATGACTCTTTTGTGTCGTGTGGATGTGAGTATATTTTATGTGAATTTTAATTTTTTTATAAATATTCTTTCTGTGCAATTTTCTTACTCTTTTTATGTTCTGTGGATGAGTGTATATTTTATATATGTAAATTTTTATTTTTTTATAAATGTTCTTTCTGAGTCATTTTTACCTGTATATTTAATGATTAAAAATTATGATACCATTTTTTTCTATCAAATATGAATTGGTGTTTCATTTAAATTGATCCTCACCTCAACTAGCACTCAGAGCAGGTTAAGATGAAAGCAATTCTATATATTTATTTGACTGGTTGTCTGACTTGCCTTCCACTTGCTTTTTTTTCTTGTGAACTGATATAACTTTCGGTCTCACGATGATAAATTCCTACCCATCCCCCACCCCTTTCGCACGCTCTAAATTTGTTTGACTTGTTGTCTCCACAACTCGTTCTCACGATGATAAATCTCCATCCCATCCACAGGGAAAAGAACGTGCATATAAGAAGGAACGCTAATGCAATGGGATTTATTCTGCCATCACCATGGATTCGAGTAGCCCGTTGTACTCGTGCGTGAGGTACGTCATGTTCCGGGCACACGGGAGGTTCCTGAGGAAGAAGTGCAGGCAGATCTTCCCGGGAGTCGTGTCGGTCTGCGTCAACTGTTTCGAAGATCTGAACATGCCCTTCGTTTCAGTATTGCATGGACATGAGATGGCGCAGATAACCCGCACATTTTTTCCTGCCAGCTGTGCCGTGAATATCCACCTTCAAATTCGAAGCCTGCCAATGCTTGCAAGAGATGTGCAAGGTTGCTCCCTTTTAAAGAGTACGCAGTGTGCACGGTGCTGCCTAAATGCGGAGTGTTGAAATCCGAAGACGAAGAAGAAAACGAAGACGACCTCTCAGACGGCTCCATCAACCACTCTTGGGACGAGGGCTCAGACAGCAGTTGTATCAGCACTTTGAGCGACTATTAATATTTAAAAACTTGAGAAGTTGTAAAATTTTAATTTGATTTATAATTAAATATTTCATTCGAAATTACAATTTTTAGACTCTTTCTTCACCTTTAACTCACTCCTCTTTAGACTCCAATGTAACCCAATGGCTCCCACCATCATGCTTCCCCTCCAACCTGAGACTGCGACGTCAGGGCATGGGAACGATGGCTTTTTTCTCGATCCATTTATCATAAATTTTTCAAAATTCTTCCTAATCTTTCGCAGTCTTCTTCTTCTCGTCTCCCATTTCGCACTTGTTCACTCCTCAACGCATGAAATGTAACTGATAGGTCACCTCTCGAGGTCGCGATTAAGTTACGACTTGTTCCTAAGATGTCGGAAATTGAATATTTTGAGAATGTTGAAAGTTTTAACAACCACCATGCGAAAGAATGGTAATGCAGAGTATATTCATCACATTTTATTTCTTTGCCAATATAATGTTCTAAACAATTTAATATCGGGTGATTCGAAGACAGTCAAATTCTTTTCGTTATTGTCCAATACCGATGAGGGGAGGAGAACTTCCTACACACACTTCACTTTAACATTCGCCTTGCGGACGACTTGCGGCTGCTCACATCCGAGTTTGGTGGTAACTTCCTATAGCATGCTGAAGATTCACGATGATGAATAGCGTCGGGAGGGCTAAGAACGAGCTTAAATTTGTAGGATGTAATGAACTCACCTCTCCCACATGACGAATCCACCTTGCCATTCTTCTTCGTCTAAAGTCGTCCCATACACACCACCCGGTTTTTCTTCTCCTTCGCTTAACATTTCAAAGCAGAGATTTTTCCCATAGATTATCAAGTTGTCCACATCATCGCCTATTTCGTACACTTTGATTTTTATATCGCGAAAAAAATCAACTGGCCAATATTTTGTTCCATGTTCGTCCACGCTCAGCCACATCAACTCCTTCAGTGGTGGTAAAAAGCAACGGCTACATACCGTCTCAAAATTCCACCGATGTCCCGAGAATACAATTTTCTCTCCAGCAAAGTTGACAACAGAACGTAGATATTTCACTTCGATGAAGCATTTCCTATCGAAGTTCAGATGCAGGGCGAGGTCCCACAAGCTCTCCACGCATCCGCCCTCATCCTTTGTATCGATCTCGTCCTTTTCGTTGAGCATGAACTCTCGAAGCAGCACTTCATAGCAACCATCACCGGTCTTGAACACTGGAACGGGATGGACGACGAAAGGAACCCCTCCGCTGACTTCGGCTGTGACTGCTAGTAGAGACATCTCAACACTGCGGATGGCGTTAGGTCATGCGCTTATATATCGTAGTAGTATTTGGTTTATAGGGTGCGTCGACAACATGGTCATTTTGCACCAGTACACGTCATGTTTATAAAACAAAAAATATATGTTACATATACTGGTATTAAAATAAAATTGTTAATATGTACTCTTAGTCAAATTTAAAATAAATTTTACATCCTTAAAATACTGTTAAAAAGGCCAGTTTCATTTAAAAATGATAAAACACGGTTGAGAACATCTGAGTCATCGCCTAGGACCGACTTTATGTCTCCCGCTAACTGCAGCCTGCTACGCAATCATCGGTATTTGTCACACTCCGTCAGGATATGCCGAACGCTGAGAGGGCAGTCGCAGGCATCACAGCGAGGTGGTCGTTTCTCTTCGGTGAAGAGAAAGGAGTGAGTCAAAGGGCAATGCCTTATCCTCAAACGTGTGATGACCACTTCCTCCCGGCGGCTCTTCCTGGCGGATGTGGGCCACGCGGACACTACCGATTTCACCCCGCGCAGTTTATTATTTCCTACGTTCATCCATATATCTTTCCACTCTTCTAGGGCTACCTTTCTCAAGATAGCCTTAAGGTCTTCGTATGGTACCAGCGTCAGAGTTATTTCCTCCAAGTCAAGTGCCTCATTCGCCAAAGCGTCGGCTCTTTCATTTCCAGGGATACCCACATGCCCTGGGACCCAAAGGAATGATACATATATTCCCCTTCTGTTAAGGGATATCAAAGCAGTTTGTATATCTTGAACGATTGGGTGCATTGAAGAAAAACTAGAAATGGAGTTCAGGGCGCTAAGAGAGTCCGAGCATATGACGAAGGAGCCACTGTTTCCTTCTATCCCTCCTAGAGCCATTTTTATTGCGAGGAGTTCCGCTGTGTAAACACTACACAGCGGATTTAACCTCGCCTTGATGGCTCCATGGTGGGATGAGACAACTGCACATCCACAGGCAGCGTCAGACTTAGAGCCATCTGTAAAAACTGGCACGATACCGGGGTTGCAGTGAAGATATAGATAAAACTGACGCTGGTATTCCTGAGCAGTGGTTAAAGCTTTCTTGCGCTGAGTGAGTCCCATGTTGATTTTAGGAGCGGGAGTTTCCCATGGCGGATGTTTGGGAAAGCAAGAAGGATATACTTCAGGGAGCGTGATTAGATGCTCGGATATCAAACTGTTGAATCGTATGCTTGCCGGCCTAGTGGCTCTGGTTCGACGGTTAAAAAGTTCTAAATAGCGGGGTTTAAAAACAATGTTAAAACAAGGGTGAGTCCTCATAGATAAACTTTTTGCTACATAGCCGCACATAAGCATGTTCCTCCGATGGGACAAGGGCGGTTCTCCTGCATCCGCATAGATGCTTTGCACTGGACTCGTACGGAACCCCGGTGGCTAACCATATTCCAGCATTGTGGACCGATGTCAGCGGGCGCAAGTATGACTCACGACCGGAGGAGTAGTAGTAGTATTGAGTTAATAGGGTGCGTCGACAACATGGTCATTTTGCACCACTACACGTCATGTTTCTAAAAGAAATATATATGTTACATATATTGGCATAAAAATAAAATTGTTAATATGAACTCTTAGTCAAAATTAAAAATAAATATAAAATGAATTTTACATTCTTAAAATGCTGTTAAAAAGGCCAGTTTCATTTAAAAATGATAAAACGCGGTTGAGAACAACTGAGTCATCGCCTAGGATCGACTTTATGTCACCCGCTAACTGCAGCCTGCTACGCAAGCATCGGTATTTGTCACATTCCGTCAGGATATGCCGAACGCTGAGAGGGCAGTCGCAGTCATCACAACGGGGTGGTCGTTTCTCCTCGGTGAAGAGAAAGGAGTGAGTCAAAGGGCAATGCCCTATCCTCAAACGTGTGATGACTACCTCCTCTCTCCGAGCACTCCTGACAGAAGAGGGCCACACTGACACGTCGGGTTTCACGCTGCGTAGTTTGTTTCCCATCTGGGAAGTCCAGTGTTCTTTCCATTGCTTCAAAATGACGCTCTTCCATGCGACCTTGAGATCGTCCGCAGGTACCAGCAATGTCTCGGGTTCTAAATCGGATAGAGCCTCTTTCGCCGCTCTGTCTGTCCTTTCGTTTCCGCGTATTCCCATGTGCCCGGGTACCCACATGAAAGTGATCTTTACACCCCTTAAGTGGAGGGAGCGAAGGGCGACCTGTATTTCCTGAGCAATGGGGTGTGACGGAGAGAAACGTGAGATGGTCTCGAGTGCGCTCATAGAGTCACTACAGATGACAAAGGATACGTTATAGTCACGGATTCCCAGAAGGGCCGTCCGCAGAGCGACCAATTCTGCCGTTAGAACGCCGCACAGCGGACTGAGCTTCAGTTTCATCACTCCGTGGTGGCTGGAAACTACGGCACATGCACACGACGAACCGGTTTTCGATCCGTCCGTGTACACGGGAGTGGACTCCGGATTGAGGTTAAGGAATTCATTGAACAGTTGCTGGTACTCTGCGGCAGTGGTGGAACTCTTGCGATAGCTGTGCAGACGAGTATCGCACAATGGTCTCGGCATCGACCATGGGGATTGGCTGGAAAGACCTGCAGGAAACACTTCGGGGACGTTAAATGGACATTCGTTTAAGAATTCTCTTAGCCGTAGGCTAAGTGGTTTACTGGCTCTTGGCCGTCTATAGAATATGTCTAAAAATCGGGGTGTAAAAATAACTTTGTACGCAGGGTGATTTTTCATCGATAAAATTTTTGCAGCGTAGTTGCACATTAAAAATTTACGTCGAGTAGCTAGGGGTGGCTCTCCAGCATCAGAGCATATACTCAGGACGGGGGATGTCCTGAAAGCCCCAGTTGCCAGTCGCAGCCCTAAATGGTGCACGGTCGACAACGGTTTCAGATATGATTCGCGTGCCGACGAATACACTATGGACCCGTAATCTAATCGTGAGCGTACTAGAGCGCGGTACAATAAAATCATTGAGGAGCGATCCGCTCCCCATGTCGTTTTTGTTAAAAACCGTAAAATATTTAGAATCTTGAGGCATCTCTCTCGTAGGTGGCTTATGTGATCCCGCCAGTTAAGCCGACGGTCGAATATCATCCCTAAGAAGCGGAGTGATTCCACAAAAGGGAGTTCCACGTTGTTCAAGCGCAGGGTTGGCGGGACGTGTACCCCCCGCAACCGGTAAAAGTGGATGCACTTGGTTTTCTCGGATGAAAATCGAAAACAGTTTCGCCGAGACCATACGTTTAGCTTGTTTAGGGTCTTTTGCAATTGCCTTCCTGCTGTCGCGACTTTAGACGATCGGCAAAATATCGCCAGATCATCTACAAATAATGATCCCATTACCGGTTCTTTAATACATTCGACTACGTCATCAATTTCAATGGCGAAGAGAGTCACACTTAACACTGAGCCCTGGGGAATGCCATTGTCGAGAGAATAAGATTGAGAGAGATGCCTCCCAATCCGTACTTTAAAAACTCGGTCGGTTAAAAAATTTTGAACGAAGATGGGTAGGTTCCCCCTAAAACCCCACGCGTGAAGCCTGTCCAAAATTCTCCGCCGCCAGACTCTGTCGTACGCCTTTTCTAGGTCAAAAAAGACTCCGACGACATGCTGCCGATGAAGGAAGGCCTCCTGGATGAAATTTTCCGCACGGACGAGGTGATCTGACGTTGATCTACCACGGCGGAAACCACACTGAATGTTGGAGAGGAGTTTCCGTCTTTCCAGCCACCAAATGAGTCTCCGATTGACCATTCTCTCCATGACTTTACACAGGCAGCTAGTGAGGGAAATGGGCCTGTAATTAATCGGGTCAGATCTGTCTTTTCCCTGCTTTGGGATAGGCACGACTGCGGACTCCCGCCAGGACGATGGAAAATACCTATCAACCCAAAGTTGATTCAAGGTTTGGAGCACTTCGATCAACGCCTTCTCCGGAAGATTCCGGAGGAAGGCATTGTGCACTTGGTCCAATCCTGGGGAGTTGTTTCGGGAGTCTCCAATGGCAGAAGTGAGTTCCCACAGGGAGAACGGGTCATTGTATTCTGCAGTTGTACATCCTTCTCGAAAAGAAAGCCGGGTAGCTTCGTGCCGAGCTTTAAGCGTTAGAAAGGCGCCGTCGAAATTGTTGTCACTGCTGGTGTTGGCTAGGACCTGACCGAAAGCTTCGGTAATGGCGGGCGCTGCTGTCATCAGGTTGCCTCCAACTTTCAAGTAGAACACGCTGGGCTGTCCCGATGACGAAATGGATTTTACCTTGCGCCATATCTCTGCAAGTGGTGTCCTGTGGTTAACACTGGAGACAAATTCCATCCAGGAGATCCTCTTAGCCTCCTTCACCACCCGACGTGCTCTAGCTCGAAGGCGACGGAAAGAGGCCAGGTTTGTCGCCGTGGGATATTTATTAAAAATACGAAGTGCTTTCTTTCGAAGCGCAATAGCTCTGGCACATTCGTCGTTCCACCAAGGTACCCGTGGTCGCTTTGCCGTACCTCTAGAACGCGGTACACTTGCATTTGCCGCTTCAATGATGTCCGAGGTTAAAAGCTCAATATTACGTTTCGCGTCTCGATTATTGTCGTGAACGTAGTTAAAATGTTCCTTAAAAATTGCCCAGTCGGCTTTGCGGGTGAGCCAGGTCACCGGTCGCATAAAAGTTTCATTAATACATTGGTCCTTCTCAATAAACATAGGGAAGTGATCGCTCCCACACAGGTCGTTGTGAACGGATATCCTCATTTTAGTTATTAGGCTGCTTGATAAAAAACAAAGGTCTATGGAGGAATACTCGCCATTAAAACTATTAAAACGTGTCTTCTCCCCGTTGTTCAATAAAATATGATTCGAATCAAGTATAAAATCTGATAAAATCCTTCCTCTCCTGTTTTGCTGGCCCCTTGTGCTACCCCATAGAGGGTCATGTGCATTGAAATCTCCTAGGAATACAAAGGGCCTAGGTAGTTGGCGGACAAGGTTCTCCAGGTTGTATCGCGTGACCGGTGCACCCTCCGGAAGGTAAACGTTGCATAACGTTAAGACCTCCGGAGCGTAGACGGTCACCGCCACCGCTTGAAATGGCGTGTTCAGGAGCACTCGGGAGGTGTAAAGGGCCTCTCGAGTGGCAATCGCTACTCCACCTTGGGCTCGTTGGCCACTGATGTCATCGAGTCTAAAAACGTTAAAACCTTTCAAAATGCTCTTGTCTACGGTTTTAAAATGCGTCTCTTGAAGACAAATACAACACGGGTTAAAATCGCGAATTAAAATGGCCAGCTCCTCCTTATGCCGATAAAAACCATTACAGTTCCACTGTAATATGAAAACCTTTAAAAGTGAATAATAAATAATTTAAATAAATTACTACATAAAAAGGGGCATTAGGCCAAAGGGAGAATCAACGCCTTAAGCGTCTTTTCTCCTTGGCTTTAGCCCGCATTATCTCTGACTCGGAGAGATATTCGTCTTCTTCCATCGATTCAGGTTGGCTACGTCGAGCCGAATCAGATGGACCGGGGGACTGGGACTTTCCACGCTTCGATTGCGTGGCCCCGGTGGTAATTTTTTTCGAGTTCTTCCCAGAAGAACCCGAACTAGCTGTATTAGACTCTAGCGGAGTGTTTTTCTTTGTTGCCGGATTTAAAGCCTTATCCAGCTTGGCTTGTTCATCAATTGATTTATTTTCTTCTTTCCTTTTATCCGTAGAATTTACATTTTTAGGTGTTTCTGCCACAACAGCAAACGACCTCGAGAAGGTTGGTGCGATTAGCGTCCTGTATTTCTTTCTGGCCTCTGAGTACGGCAGCTTATCCACAGTCTTGATTTCCATAATTTTCTTTTCTTCCTTCATCTTGGGACAATCACGAGAGTACACTGGGTGTGTACCCTCGCAATTGACACAGAAGGGTTCTGAGGTGCACGCGTCACCGTCGTGCTTTACTTTGCCACAGCGCGGGCAGGTGGCCTTGCCCTCACATCTTGTGGCGATGTGGCCGAAACGTTGGCATTGAAAGCAACGCATGGGGCTGGGAATGAATGGCCGGACGGAAACCGATGTGTATCCTACAAAGACCTTATCGGGGAGCGTGTCGCGCGAGAAGGTGAGGATAACGGACGTGCTGTTTATCAGCTCACCGTTCCGTTTGATTTTCAAACGGCGGCAGTCGATAACGCCCTGAGAGGCCATCTCTCTCTTGATTTCATCGTCATCGACGTACAGCAGGTCATAGTTTGTTATTACTCCCCGACTGGTATTTAGGGTACGGTGCACCTCGACCTTGACTGGGATATCTTTAAATTTTTTTAGAGCCAGTAATTTGTCACTTTGCATTTCGTTTGCCGTTTGAATTAACAGAGTTCCATCTCTGAGCTTCTTGGCAGAAATGAGGTCACCAGTCACCGCCGCAGAGAGGACTCTACGTATTAGGAAGGGTGACACCTTGGTTAGAGTTTCACTTTCCTTAACACATCTCATAACAAGAAATTTCCGACAAGCGGAAGACTTACTCTCTCCCCCGCCCGTTTCCGGACGGGATCTTTTTGGTGGAGGAAGGTTATCAGACTCCATATAAATAAAGACTTCGTCCCCTGGGCTCCCCACCCACCACGGAGCCACATATTTGGGACGCCACACCGCAAACCGGTGTGGTCGCCAGGGCTACCCAAGGGATATAGCACTATTGTTTAGGGGGCCTGTTTCGCGTGGGGCCTCCAGTGCATGGGCCCTCCAAACCCATACACCTTTTGCCGCCCTACACAGACCCCCGTCACTCCAGCACTCGCCATCGAAACTTGTCGATAAGCCGATTGATCAAGACTGGCTAGATCTTGACCGCCCGTTTACAGGGAATCCAGGGCCGAAGTGGGGTATTGAACTGCGGCCCATACCGGGCTTCCGACACCCGGCTGGGTTCCAGAGAACTCACCCACCAGGATCCCCTTCTCCCCCTTACGGGTCTCCGCACACGGCAAACATGCGGGTGGATCGCAGGCCAGCTGGTATGGCCGCACACAGACAGTGGACCCACAAAACTGTCCGGACGCATCCCTTTGCTGCCTGGGGGTTTGTTTTCGGGGTTTCACCTCCCCGCCCTTTTAGTCGCCTCTTACGACAAGCAGGGATACTGCGGGAGTATTCTCCATCCCCCTACCCGCAGGGGTGGCTTATATATCTTCAGTGGGTGGAGGAGATCTGCGATTCGTCGAGAAATAAAAATTAAATGAAGTTTTGCCGAATCCGACCCCTCCCCCACGCCCGTTTCCCACCCCGTCCCGACGCCGGAATGCGACGCTTGCGATATATATATATATTGTTCGCGAGATGGTCGACCCGGCATCACCTTTTCTTTTACTGCCCCACGGCGACACTTTCGTGTTCACTATCACCAATCAGAGTGCGACTCTTGCGATATATCGATATTTTCAAAATGGAGGACTCGCCCTTCTGAGGTATATATCAAAATTTTCAAGATCAATGACAGAATCTTACCTTTCTTCACCTTTTCAACCACTTCACGTCACCACTTTCGAGGTCACGTGCACCAATCAGTGCTACTTTTGCGATATATCGATAGTTTTCCAGATGGATGCTTTGCCCCTTGAGGTTTGGCAGAAATGCGCTGTTCGCGGACGCGCAGTTCTCCTATACTAGCTATATAAGCTACAAATTTTTCTCCTGGAAACATGTAAGCATTAGTCCGTGGAATTACCATTTCTTATCCTCAGGCAGGGCCTTGTGTAATGCAAATAATAAGCTTTTAGCAAATACGGTTTAGTTTCTAACTATACTGAAACATCTGGTATAATCTCAACCTCGACGGTGGGACATTTCACCTTTGAAGCAGAACTTTCGGCTGGGTTTTCAGGATGTAATGAAATACTAAGCTGGGGAAAATAAATTTCCGCGAGACCTACCCTCCACGATTCCCCCGCGGTTATGCACTGAGGTAATTTCACTCGAAAGTGTGTGATCATGTTATCGGGAAAATATAACCCAGAGCTATCACTCAATAGAGGTATGAATAAATCTTCCGTCATCGCAATCTTTTCACAGTGGCAGCTCGGATCCAAGTGTTGAAATCATCACCGTACCCCTTCCATTTAACCAAATATTCCAGGTTTTTGCCCTTTCCCCTACGGCTTAAAATATTTTCAATTTGAAATTCTGTATTTCTACTAACGGATGTCTTGGAGAGTTCCTCGCTGTGAAACGATCCCTGTTTGCGTAAACCATTTAGATCCTCTAGTCGATAGGTGGGAGTTGGCGTTCTATCAATTTTCCAAACTTTGAAAATTTCCGTGGAAGAATTTTGCTTGTATCCCTTGGCGAATGGTAGTCTCTCCTTCGATATGCGAACGAATTCACCAATGGAGAATTCAGATCTTTTTCGTTTAATTGGTGGTAAACGAAGTGAATCTGGAACGCGTTTTTTCCTCGCATATCAGCCGTAGGCACGCCCGTGGTAGAATGCATGCGATCGTTGTATCCTTTCATTAGTTTCAGTAGGACGCTTACATAATACACGGTGTTGAATTTAGTGAAATATTTATACTTGCGCCTATTGCGCGTGCGAATGAACCACGTCTGCCTTTCTATCGGCATTGTTCGTAGTGTAAAATATTATTCCATGAGTGGCGAGGAAGCGTTTAAACTTTGTGTGCGAATTCAGTCCCATTGTCGCTCTGAACTTTCATAGGAGTAGAGGAGAACAGCGGGTCCGGGAACAGCGTATTTCTGCCTAACCTCAAGTGGCAAGGCGTCAATGTTGAAAACTAGCGATATATCGCAAAAGTCGCACTCTGATTGGTGCATGTGACCACGAAAGTGGCGCCGCGAAGTGGTAAAAAGTGTGAAGTGAGGTAAGATTGGGTCATCCATCTTGAAAATATCGATATATACCTCCGCCGGGCGAGTCGTACATCTTGAAAATATCGATATATCGCAAGAGTCGCACTCTGATTGGTGCACGTGACCACGAAAGTGTCGCCACAAGGCGGTCAATGAAAGAGGTGATGCCGGGTCGACCATCTCGCGAAAAAATATCGATAGATATCGCAAGCGTTGCATTCCGGCGTCGGGACGGGGTGGGAAACGGGCGTGGGGGGAGGAGTCGGATCCGGTCCGGTTGAAATTACAAACAAAGCGTGTATTTTTAAATTAAAATAAACCTTGTCCTGGGAATTTAATAAGAAATGAGAGCAAGGGTAAGAACTTTTAGTATACAGGCAATTTAGTACACTGACATTTCATCTTCAATTTTAAGCACACACTTTATCACTCGTAGACGGGTACCCTTGATAGAGTCCGTGGTACCGTATCTCACTTGGGATTCGTTATGATCCGTGTAACACACTGGTTTTCCTCCATCAACAGCCACAATCTCATCACCGCCACCTTTTGATATCACGAAATCACCTAGGCATTTAGATACACCTTTGACAACACGCCTTCCATCGACTTCGGTTCTCTCTGGAACACGTCCTCTGTTGGGTAGTGGATCTGGCTTGTAGGCCTCGTGCACATCCAGCCAGATGATGGGAAGCTGCTACTCAGCTTTGCTTTGTTTTTCCGGATCGGTGATGTCAGACGCCAGGGTAATGTTGAATCTCTCGACCGTCCCGTTTCCATCTTGGAAGCCGGAGAATGCCACCTCCTGCCCAACCACATCAAACTCTCGTTGCTGATGTCTAAACACGCAGTAGTAGTAGCACGCTTTAAAGCTAACAGTCAACGTGAAATCGGTGTTGGAGATCTTCAAAAGATCTCTGGGGATAAAAACGTCATAGGTGTCCCCGTCGGGCTTTCTCTCCACCCGAAAGTATTCATTTCCCAGGCAAGCTGTGGGGATCTTTTGTTAAGCTGCGACTTTATAATTTATTTTGCTGCGTGCTGACTCCTCTCTCTCTTAGGACGTACAATGAGCACGCAGTCAACTGCAGTCTCTTATTTACCGTTGGGAGGGGAATCATGGCTGTGAGGAAGGGGAAGGAAGGAACACTGAGAACAGCTGCGCAGTTGCCGTCCCGTGGGAATCTTATCTTGACCAGATGTTGGTATCTTAACCGCAGGTGGCCGGAAATGGAAACGATGTGGTTAAGACTCAAGCGAGGCATGAGTTTCTGGTGACAGGTCGGGACTTGTTCTCAAGGGTAAAAAATGTTACTAAATGAAAGGCATGGATGAAATAACAAATTTTCAATTTATTAACACATGAGATATACAGAATTAGAAAAAAACACTTCTTATTGACAATATTGAGATATCATTAAACATTTTTAAATAGTGATAAATCTTCCTTGTCTTCTGCTTTCAATTTTAACATCAATCTGTCCTGAGAAACATTACTGCAAATCCATTTTTTTCAATCTAGAACAGTTTTTCAAAGCGCACGCAAACTTATCCGTCTCGTGATATGCTAATGAGCAATTACCCCCCAATGGTTTAAGATACTTCAAAGAGGGTACATATAATGATTTTTCAACTTCGATTACATCGCGATCTAAAGCTTTCGAAAGGAATTTACATTTTTCGATGCCCTTTGCAAATAGATTATCATAAGCCCAGGTTGCTTTTTTAAGAATATTATGCAAGTCATCATACGGTGTGTCTCCCACATCAGTGGGTATTCCGTGGTGATGCTCTTGCACCCAAGTATTTTTATGATTCTCAGCTATGTCAGGAGGTAGCTGGAACACCCACGACTCACGTCGGTCATGTCCGAGACTCTCAATGGCCAGTTCTCTGACTGGATGCAATCGGTTGATAGTTCGCGATGTTACATCCGTACACGCTCAATTGAAGACTTGATCTTTAAACAGGTCTTAACATTCTGGGACGTACTCCACGACTTCCATGATGATGTTATCACTTTGGTGACAATCTTTTCAATAAATCTTACGCTTCCTTTTACGAGGTCTTTATGCAAATACATCCTTAAACGCTTTCGAGACTTCTTTCGAGACTGCTTTCGTTTTTTCAATAAATCTTACGCTTCCTTTTATGAGGTCTTTATGCAAATACATCCTTAAACGCTTTCGAGACTTCTTTCGAGACTGCTTTCGTTTTTTTCGTCTACCTCCTATCTGCTTCCGTTTTATTTTTCTCCTGACGAAACGACCCGCCCTAGCTCGCTTTGGAGCTCGTAAACCTGCTCCAGCCATCCTAGCCATCTTATCCTAAGCTTTTCAAATTATCGACGGCTCCAGCGAGCGCGTTATCAAAATTTCCTTGATTGGTTTCCCGGTACCGATATCTGATAGGACTCGTACACCAGAATCTCTCACCTCTTTGCCTACTGTCTTCATTCCTTTTGTAGACAAAGGTTTCACGAATTTCCAAAGTCCTCTGAAAAAATTACCCAATCCTCTACCGCGCTGTCTATAATGACTCGATCGGTACACCGGTCCGATATCTCCACCGATCTGTGAAAAGTATCGACGATAACGATCTACATCTTCCGACATCCCGTCGATGAATGAAATGTACGTACTCCACCTGCGTATTTATTGCTTAATAAAATGTAAAACGACAGTCGATGGGTGTATGCTATCGGGGAATGGATATAGCTCACCCATCTTATTCAACTATTTAATTTCTACAGTATCAACGTCGAGTTGCATAAAATAGAGTTGGGTAAAAATTTGATGATTACCCCTATCACCCATCACAAACCTCAAACATTTTGACATGACATCACCAAGTATTTGAGGTGCTAAAACGTCTAGGTAAACAAACACTTGACTCGTTAAAGGTTCTGGTTCTGGGATTTCCAGTTCAATTGTATTTGTTTTTTTTCTTCTTAATACATTCGGGTTACGAACATCAGTGAGGTTCCCATATGCACTTATAAATTCCCCATCAAACCAAATCTTCGCTTCGTCACCCGGCATACTCTCTCTTAGCGTACTTAATAGATTCTTCACGGTATACTTGATAAAATTTTACCGGAAAGGAGGATAACGATTTGTTATTATACCTACGTACGTATAAGAGCACTCGCCGGATATTGAATATTTTTCAGGTGGTATAGCTGTATTAGCTAAGAACAAGTTCTCCTGATACCAAACATACAAAATTCCGTGGAATTCCCATTTCTTATCTTCCGGTAGGGCATTGTGTAATGCATATAATAAGCCTTGCAGAGTATACGTTTTACTTTCTAACTTAATTTAAACATCTGGTATAATCTCGACTTCGACGGAGGGACATTCCTCCTTTGTAGCAGAACTCTCTGCGGGAGGTAATGGAATATCAAGCTGTGGAAAATAAATGCGACACCTACTCTCCACGATTCCCCTGCAGTTATGCGCTGGGGTAATTTCGCTCGAAAGTGTGCGATCGAATTACCGGGAAAATATAACACCGAGCTACCACTTAAAAGAGTTACGAATAAATCTTCCGTCATCGCAATCTTTTCACAGTGGAGGCTCGGATCCAAGTGTTGAAATCATCACCGTACCCCTTCCATTTAACCAAATATTCCAGGTTTTTGCCCTTTCCCCTACGGCTTAAAATATTTTCAATTTGAAATTCTGTATTTCTACTAACGGATGTCTTGGAGAGTTCCTCGCTGTGAAACGATCCCTGTATACGTTCACCATTTAGATCCTCTAGTCGATAGGTGGGAATTGACGTTCTATCAATTTTCCAAACTTTAAAAATTTCAGTGGAAAAATTTTGCTTGTATCCCTTGGCGAATGGTAGTCTCTCCTTCGATATGCGAACGAAATCACCAATGGAGTATTTTGGCCTTTTTCGTTTACTTGGTGTAAAAAGACGTGCAATCTGGAACGCGTTCTTTTCGCTAACATCAGCCGGAGGCACACCCGTGGTAGAATGCACGCGATCGTTATATCCTTTTATTAGTTTCTGTAGCACGCTTACATAATTCAAGGTGTTGAATTTAGTGAAATATTTATACATACGTCCCTTGAGCGTGCGAGTAAAGCGTTCCACCACGGCTGCCTTTACATCGGGATTGTTCGTAGTGTAAAAGTTTATCCCGTGATTGGTGAGGGAGCGTTTAAACTTTACGTTTGCGAATTCAGTCCCCTTGTCGCTCTGAACTTTTACAGGTTTTCTATCGGTTAATATTGTGCGAAATTCATCGATCACGCTCTCGGCAGTCTTACTTTTTAGAGGGACAGCCCATGCATATTTGGAAAACACATCAATCACAGTGAGAAGATAAGCATAACCATTATTGTATGTTTTCAACTTTCGCATATCGTTAAGGTCACACTGCCATGTGTAATCTATATACGCAGGAGTGTATCTATTCCTGGGGAACTTCTTCCGCGTAGGCTTACGCAGCGTGTAAGTATTCTGATTTTGTAATCATTCTCTCACACGTTTCTTGCTAACCTTCTTTCCGACACCTTCCCAAAGTCTATCGACGGTAGAAAAGCTGTAGGGGTTAAGTGGATCATAATACACTGAATTCAGCTTAGCGTCTTCCAACGCATGTATGGAGTTGGTTTTACTTTTCGCAGGCGCTGTTTGAGAGGTGGTGTGTGCGCGTCGTATTCTATTGGCTCTTCCTCCTCCTCCTCACTCGCCTTTATTTCTTCCGCGAAATCGTCCAGAACTTTCTCCATGTTTCCCGCTCATCGTTTTAGAGCTTTCGTCCATGACTTATCAATTTTACGACTTGTCTTTAATAGCTTTCGACCCTCCGTATTATTCTTCTTATTATTTTTGCTACTCTCGTCCACGAAAGATAAGGGAATGGGATCATTCATTCTGTTAACAGCTCCTAAATACGAATCCAAAACTTGACGGTAAAGATGCCATTTTTTAGAATCATCCATTTCAGTTTTAAGCACATTTTGCATTTGCTTATCTAATTTCGAAGCATCCCGCATCAATCGTTCCCTCTTCAACGTCTCCGGATCGATGAGCAGCATCATTTGAGACTCATCCTATCAGGTTACCTACCAAACTGCTCAAAAGAGATCCCAAGAGTACTGGTATAAAACCTCCCTTTTGCTTCAGTATTTGACGTTTTTTCTTTATTGATACTTTGGGGCAACTCAACTTCCTAAGCGTATTTTTGTATCGGTGTAACCTCTTCTTCACGGAGGGGCTAATTTTATGGTTCCCGTTCAACGTATTTAGACAGCATTCGCAAATGGTATTTATTCCGTCGGCGTTTACGGATCCTATGATCGATTTTCGCAACTTTGGATCGGCAGTCTTTAACAACCCGATGAGATGCTTGTTGCGTTTCAATTTCTTCATAGTTTTCAGTATCCGATGGGGCAAACACCGAGGTTATTTCCCCAGGAAATATATCAGTCCGAAATCTTACTCTATCGTCCGTCTCTTGCGATAGGTCGAGGAGGAAATAAGTGAACGCTTTGGATGTAACCACTTTATAAACCCTCACGAGCTCTCTAGAATCATCGTAGACCTGTGAGGCAAGATACCGAAACTGCGACCTATCTCGAGGATTTTTGAAATCTGTTATATATTTAGTGTTGAGAGAGATATTTCGAGACTCAGGGCTCTGGTAGAAAATGTTTTGTGTGATGAGAATGACTGAAATATTAGAATGATGTGATCCTTGCGTAAAGAGCTCGCTCACGCCTTTGTTATAGCAGTCGTGCATTAAATAGTCTATTACATAAAGGGTAGGTATGTTGCGGGGATTTTCGAAAGTCGGCACCTTGTTTTTAAACTGAACACCTTTTAGTTTTTTGTTTGGTCTACTATTAGGACTGCAACACGAAATAACTCTACCGATTCTTCCATAAACTAATTTTTTTCTGTTCTCCAGGAATTTTACTACGAAAGTTGTTTTCCCACAACAGGATGGTCCGGCGCAAATGCAGGTAAATGGATGTTTCCACATCAACGTTGCAGACATCATTAACTATTTACGTAACGTTCACCAGAGTTTATATGTTACATATCTTCTAGCCTAGAAACTATACTCTTCAATTCATCAACTACATTGGATAGAGTAGAGACATTCGAACATTGAATACCGAAGAGTGACAGACTCCTCGGACCAGCACTTAATAAAGTGTTATTGAATTCGCTATATTCGTAGTAATTAGCCCCTTTGAAAAAGTAAATTAATCCATTTGTATACCCGAAAGCTGAATTAATTTTTCCGGGAATTGGGGGAAAATATGTGCTCAAATATTTATGATCTTTAGGTTCAAACCTGCATTCATCCATCTCAACTACGAAAATATCGCTGTAAAATATAAAAGTTCTGCCAGAATACGTGTTTACTGCTGCCTGAATGTTAGCATTACGAGGAAGACGCACGTCCTCGAGCCTCTTAGGGAATCCTGGAAGGGGTGCCAAGCTCGGGTAATCGACCATGAAAATACGATTCTCTATAAAAATTACGATTTCTCCTGAAGGTCTGCGGTAAACGGCATCTATTCTTTTCATGTCTGACGGGAGAAATGAGAGCCAGTCAGTGATAACTTGTGCCTTCGACGAAGTCTCATTACTTTTCTTTAAATCCATCATCCAAAATAATCTACCGCTGAATATAAATGTTATATGATCAATGATGAGAAGGTTATCAAAATCTTTAACGTCGCATAAGGAGAGTATGTGCGGTTTTTCAGGTAGGATTTCTTCGGAGTCTCCCTCCGCTTTCCTCTCTCTTTTTTCACCCCGCGTAGGTTTTTCAGGTTTTCCATACAAGTTCTGTATCGCGAGTACATCATCTTCTTGCAACGTTAATGGACCATCGTGCGTGTATAGCGAAAAGATTATAGCACGAGGATCTCTGTAATGAGAGATGCCCAGAGTATGTCCGATCTCGTGAAGAAGAACCTTATATAAATTCGCCAATACATTCGAGTGATTATTATCTTTTTTCAAATACCAATCTTCGTCATGATCAATGTGTATCTCTAATGGAGAATATTCGAAGGTTGGTGACTGGGCATGTGCAAGGACATTTCCCCGTCCGTCTAAAGGAGATGGACATATGCCAGATTTACCATAATATCTATGCTTTGACCTAGTATTAACGATTGTTATATCAGGTTTATTGAAATCTTGTTTGAATACTAAATTAGCGATTTCACTCCTGGCAGTAAAGGCTGCTTCGGCCAACTCTACGTGCGCTTCACTCGCCATAGGGTAATTCCAGGTGATTTCATATTTTTCCCACTTGCGATTTGAAACGGTGAAAGTGATATCATCTTCCACACCGCATCTTAGAATTTTCGTCAAATTTAAAGTTTTCTCATTCAAAATCCTATCCGCTTTCAAATTATAATATTCCTGGAATAGTTTGAGCGAGTTCGTAAAACTATCTTCCGATATATTCCTGATTTCATTTTCACTTATATTGAGGTATCCATATCGCCGTAAATAATCAGCGACACACTGGTTTACTTCGCCTCTGATCGGAAGAATTAATATTGCAGCAAAAAATATAGCCAACATGATTCACGCCTGTGCTCACCACGCGAAGAGTGGATGATAACTGTCCAAAATTTGTAAATGCCATGTACTTTATCCCTCCTCATGGCGGAAACGCTTCAGCATCCGTCCTTTTCTTAGAAATTTAAAATGACCCCACGCTAAAGTGTTTATTCCGTTTTCGCATACGTATCGTTTGTCATCGTTGGAGTTCAAAGCAATTTTATTCATCTCCACCGTGTACAGCTGATGTTTCTGCGATCGAATCAAAGACATTCTCCTAAAGGCGGGTGCTTTTTCACGCAAACAGGTGACGTAGTCATCGAATGAGATGGATTTATCAATCGTGACCTTTTTCACACCCTTAGCGCGTTTAGCCTCACCTTCGCCTTGCACACGGTAGGAATAAAGTTTGCTTCGCAATCCAACGAAGTGAGTCATGATCTTCCCCCACATTCATCTTTCATCTTCCCTATCACTTTGGCATTGGTCTTGGAATAGCAAGGGTGGTCAGGTGGATAGTTAGATGTATCATATAAAGAGCTGTTCTTTTCTACATCCTCATAGAAATCTTCTCGCATTTCGATGATGAAACTCTGTGTCCATGTACAGCAATGACACATCCTTCTTCAGATGACTATAGAAGAAATCATACATTATCGTTTTTGAAATGTCCAAAACAGCTTGACCTATGTATAAAGGCTTGCTCATTTTGATAAAACTGTCTTTTGTGGACGGCTACGAGATTCTCTGCGAAAATCGTCCGATCGAGAAATAAAGAACTGCTGATCAATTTATTCAATCTTTTTTCATTATTGATGAGTTCTATATTGCAACGATTTCGCACATTCTCCATTGTCTTGACAAAGACGGCATTATTCATTAATTTAAACATTTCCCGGGAAAGATCTGACTTTGTCAACTTTCGTTTTTTCAAATTGTAAAACCCGAACATTTTTCGTTTTAAAACACCGATCCTGTCCCTCCTTATCTTTTCGAAATTTAGCCTTCCCCAAGATGTTAATTTTCAGAGTTGTATTTTCCAAACAATCGCGAATTTTACCAATTAACAGATTTTTGATCCCATCAAAAAAATTGACCATTTTCGTTTGCACTCTTCCACCACTCACCCAGTACGTTTTTAGGCGGTTGCGAACTGCAGACTCCAACTCTAGAATCGTGGGCTCTCCTCCTCCACCGGTCTGAAGCCCGCAAATAGCATGACGGTGATGTACCTCCGACATCTCGTGGGCTGCCAAGTATCTAGGCTGGTAGTATACGTAGCACGTTTGACAAAGAACCAACTCCTCCATGGCTTTCGAGTTCGGGAATGAAGATTTTTCGGCTGAAATTCTGCATTTATTCCAAAAGGGGCAGGGCTAAAGCGTCAGCTCAGTTTTTTATCTTTCTTTCTTCCTCCAGTTCATATTTGACTCTTTTCTTCATTACTCATCCATTAGGTAACTCAATTCTTTTTTTCAAACATTTTATAGCCTGTTTCACCATGTCTTTCTTTATACGTATTCTTATTCTTTTTACAATCTTTATTTTACCACCTTGTTCAATTTTTGTGATGATACAGAAATAAAAAACCTTTCAGAATAAAGCATTTATTTTATAGTTATATAATCGTTATTTTTAAAAATATTTATATCGTGCTTCCTGGGCTCTTTGTTAAATGTTACAATTTCATCTTCCGATAATTTTAAGTACTTAGGTAAATATATTTTCCTCGATTTTCCTTTGATATTTATGTACCCTATCAGCACCTCTCCGTATCGGGTAGTAGTTTTTTCCAGTTTCTCTATTGGGTACATTACATCTTGGTCCAAATCTTCTTTGTGCACTACTGTCACTTCTTCCTGCTGACTCATTAATTTTCCTTTCATGGCGGTCATCTGAAAAGAAAGAATATCTCAAACATCAGATACACATGTTTTGTTAAACATAAAAATAGGAATTATAAAAAAATATCGAAGAATCATACTCACTTCTAGAGATTGTTCTTGATGTCCTTCTGGTTTGTCTCTCCGTCACTCTCTGTTCACCAAGTGTCTGCAAGTGCTATGGATTCTTCCCTCTCATGGCTATATATATTCTCTTCTCCTTCCCCCACTTCCCGAAGACGTGCAAAGCCTATCCCTTCCCACAGCGAGCGTATTGCGTCATCATACTAACCACATGTTGGTGTTGAAATTGCGCATTTCGTATCTTTGAAGGCTATGGGAAAACTCTGAAAGTGGTCTTCTCAAGGCGTGGTCGAAACACGTTCAAAGATTTCACTACCCACAGCGAGCGTATTGCGTCATCATACTAACCGCACGTGTGGTAGGGAAATTGCGCATTTTGTATCTTTGAAGGCTATGGGAAACTCTAAAACTGGCGTTCCCAAGGCGTGGTCGAAACACGTTCAAAGATTTCACTTCCCACAGCGAGCGTATTGCGTCATCATACTAACCGCACGTGTGGTAGGCAAATTGCGCATTTTTATCTTTGAAGGCTGTAGCAGATGACAACCTAAGTGACATAGGTTGGCATCCCTGAACTTCCGGTTCGAGGATGCCCTGTCTAACTATGATGCTGGCAGGCCTGATTTCCGGTTGTTGTGATTCCGTGTCTAAGATGTAGCATGAGTGTACATGTGCTTTGGCTATCATAAATCGGACTTCATCTAATCCTGAGGGTATGCGTTATCATTTATATTATAACCCCATCGCCTCATATAACAAGGACCCACAGCTGAACGAAATGGTCCATGTTGTTAGTAAAAATCTGCCAATGTCTAAAGAAAGAAAAGACCAATTTCAGAAAGAAACTTTAGCCGATCCTGTTTTAAAGCAAGTCGTGTTTATGTAGTTCAATGGTTGGCCTCCCCATAGGAAAGCTATCCAGGAGTGTCAGCCGTATTATAAACTTAAAGATAACCTATATATGGAAGATGGTATTGTCTTTGTGGAAAACAAAATAGTGGCACCAGTCAAACTTCAGCCATATGTGTTGGCCTTACTGCATGAAGGGCATCTGGGCATAGAGAAAACACAGGCTAAAGCAAGGCAACTGTTTTATTGGCCCGGTATATCTAGAGCCATTGAAGTAAAAATTAGCCAGTGTAAAGTGTGCGACAAATTTAAAGCAGCAAATAGTAAGCAACCATTGCTACCACATGAAATCCCCAAATTGACTTTTGAGAAGGTCGCTGGAGATATATTAGATTTTGCTCACAGCCCATACTTAGTGATTGTAGATTTCTTTTCAAAGTGGGTGGAGTTGTGCCCATTATCAAATAAGACTGCATCTTCGGTGATTAAGGCGATACAAGATGTATTTTCTACTCATGGGCTCCCCAGAGTTTTTATTGCCGATAATATGCCATTTTCTTCTTACGAAATGAGAAAATATTTTAGAGACCATGAAGTAGAGCTGAGAACTAGCCGCCCCTATTATCCCCGCAGTAATGGCATGGCAGAAAAAGCAGTGCACATTAGCAAGCAAATCTTGCGGAAAAGTCTCGAGACTAATGCAGATTACAGGGACCTTCTAAGAGAGTATAGGGCTACTCCACTGAAGGGGCTAAATGCTTCACCAGCACAGATCTTGTTCAGCCGTCAACTACGCACGAGGCTGCCAGCTACATTTGAGTCACTAGCCCCAAAGTTGCAATCTGGTATTTATGAGGCACACTGTAACAATAGAAGGAGGATGAAGGAACATTATGATAAAACGGCCAGAGGAAAAGTGAGACATTTCACGAGGAGAGAAAGTGTTAATTAAAACCTCTAAGGAAGATTGCTGGGAGTCAGGAGTCGTAGTAAGTAAAGATATCCACCCCAGGTCTTATCTTGTAGAAAACAGTAGAGGCAACATAGTCAGACGAAATACAAGTCACATACGGCCCAATAAGTCTGATGTGAGTTCTCATGGGTATCTAATGCTGGAGGGCAACCTTGAGTGTAGACGACCAAATATAGTAAGGCAACCAAATCAGAAACAACCCAATGAGATTAGTTGTAGGGAGGCCATACCACATGAAAGACAGGATAGCACTGCAAGTAATACAACCTGTAGTGGAAGGCAGGTTAAAACCCCAAACCGGCTGAACCTGTAAGGCGTGTTAAGGTGGTGTCTATGCAATTGCTTCTAACGTCTGTGTTTGTTGTATTTTGTACATGCTAAATGTTACGAAGTTAAGGAGCCGATGTGTGGAGTGTGATGTTGTAAAATATTGTATATCAAGGGTTATTGTAAAGGAGGGAGGTGTAGCAGATGACAACCTATGTGACATGTGACAACCTATGTGGCATAGGTTGGCATCCCTGAACTTCCGGTTCGAGGATGCCCTGTCTAACTATGATGCTGGCAGGCCTGATTTCCGGTTGTTGTGATTCCGTGTCTAAGATGTAGCATGAGTGTACATGTGCTTTGGCTATCATAAATCGGACTTCATCTAATCCTGAGGGTATGCGTTATCATTTATATTATAACCCCTTCGCCTCATACAACAAAGGCTATGGGAAAACTCTGAAAGTGGCCTTCTCAAGGCGTGGTCGAAACACGTTCAAAGATTTCACTTCCCACAGCGAGCGTATTGCGTCATCATACTAACCGCATTTCGTATCTTTGAAGGCTATCCCACGCTGCGTTGAGGGACCTCGCTAAGACCAGCTTTCTCAACGATTGCTTGTGTATCATTTACGCATTTCGTATCTTTCAAGGCTCGGGAAGAAACTAAAACAGGCTTTCCCAGCATCTTATTTCTAAACCGAGAAAGCCGTAGAACGACCTCACACCACGACATGACGCTTGAGTCACGTGATGGTTCTGTCTTATAAAGCTTCGCATGCAGGGGAAGAGCTCACATTGGACATCATGGAGCCCACTTGCACGACAATTCAGCTCTGCTATACTTGGGAGAACAAGCTTCTCTGCTTCGAGTGTGCGACGCGGGAGTCGTTCGTAGTTAAGGAGTGGCGTCGAATCTCCGCCATAGCCCCCCTTTTACTGAGTAACTGCTTTGTTTGTGGTGGTTGGGAGGTTGGAGGTATTGGGAGGTTGGTGAAGCCAACCTCCCAATGTTTAGTTTGTGGGGAGTGTCGAGAGTTTGCTGGCGGGTTCACCGCATTAAATTTCTCGGCAACTACTCCCCCACAAAGTGAACCATTGGACCTTTCCTCCTCCTCCGCTCACCTGCCTAACTCTTCCCCATCCCCCTCCCGAGGGGAGCCTACGCCGCACGTCCTCGTGCCTCCCGCATCGCAACCGTCGGCAGAGTGGATCGTCCCTTCACCCGGGCCTTCGATTGAAGATAGGTGGGAGCGGAGGGTCGAGTGGGTGGTACCCACCCCGTCTCCCGAACCAGTCGGGCGGGCGCCTTGCCTCGCCGCCGCAGAGCCCTATTCCCCATCCCAGCCGCCGACCGTTGCCTCCGGCGATGAGGAATGGATTATCCCCTCTCCCCTGCCTGGGCCTTCGATTGAGGATGGATGGGAGAGGAGGGTCGAGTGGGTGGTCCTCCCCCAGTCTCCCGAACCGGTCGGCGAAAGGCGAATCCGCTGGGCGACTTGCGATGACCTAACAACTGCTGAGGTGTTACCAGCATCACCTCCACGGGTGAAATCGCAAAGAAAACGGCCGGCCCGACCGCGTTCTAGAAAAGCTCTCCAGGAGTTAGGACTCAGCTATTTCTAGAGCACCTGTATGTGAATAGTTTTGTGTTGTGTGTGTCACAATATTTGACTTCTTTTGTGTTGTTTGCCTTTTTTGTGAATTTTAATTCTTTTTATAAATGTTTATTCTTAGTCATTTTTAAATGTATATATTTAATTAAATTGTGCAGTGATTTGTGCATTTTAATTTCTTTCATAAATTCATTCTTTCTTAGTCATTTTTTTACATGTATATATTTAATTAAATTTCTATCAAATATGAATTGGTGTTTCATTTCAATTGATCCTCACCTCAACTAGCTCTCAGAGCATATTGAGATGGAAGCAATTATATATATTTATTTGCCTGGTTGTCTGACTTGCCTTCCACTTGCTTTTCTTTCTTGGGAACTGATATAACTTTCGTTCTCACGATAATAAATTCCTACCCCTCCCCCACTCCTTCCGCACGCTCTAAATATGTTTGACTAGTTGTCTCCACAACTCGTTCTCACGATGATAAATTTCCATCCCCTCCACAGGGACAGCACCTTTCCGCT
The DNA here is from genome assembly GCA_963169105.1 of Ceriagrion tenellum. Taxonomy (NCBI): domain Eukaryota; kingdom Metazoa; phylum Arthropoda; class Insecta; order Odonata; family Coenagrionidae; genus Ceriagrion; species Ceriagrion tenellum. Next base: position 7,255,852 of record OY720643.1, read on the forward strand.
TTTCCCTGTGGAGGGGATGAGCAACGTGCATATAAGAAGGAACGCTAATGCTATGGGATTCATTCTGCCAATGCCATGGATTCAAGTAGCCCGTTGTACTCGTGCGTGAGATTCGTCATGTTCCGTGTGCATGGCAGGTTTCTGAGGAAGAAGTGCAGGCAGCTCTTCCCCAGAGTCGTCTCGGTCTGTGTTAACTGTTTTGAAGATCTGAACATGCCCTTCATTTCAGTATTGCAGGGGCATGAGATGGTGAGAAATGGTGCAGATAACCCGCACATTCTCCCTGCCAGCTCTGCCGGAAATATCCACCTTCACAGTCGAAGCCTGCCACTGCTTGCAAGAGGTGTGCAAGGTTGCTCCCCTTTAAAAAAGAGTATGCAGTGGTAACGGTGCTGCCTAATTGCGGAGTGTTACCATCCGAAGACGAAGAAGAAAACGATGACGACCTCTCGGACGACTCCGTCAACCACCCTTGGGACGAGGACGAGGGCTCAGACAGCACTTACATCAGCAATTTGAGCGATTTTTAATATTTAAAAAACTTGTGAAGTTGCGCAAACTTTTAATTTTATTTTTAATAAAATATTTCATTCGAAATCACTATTTTTGACTCTTTCTTCACCTTGATCTCATTCCTCCTCTTCAGATTCCAATGTAATCCAATGGCTCCCACCATCATGCTTCCCCTCCAACCTGAGACTGCGACGTCTGGGCATGCGAACGATGGCTTCTTTTTTTTCTCGATCCATTTATCATAAATTTTTCAAAATTCTTCCTAATCTTTCGCAGTCTTCTTCTCGTCTCCCATTTTTGCACTTGTTCACTCCTCAACGCATGAAATGCAACTGATAGTTCACCTCTCGAGGTCGCGATTTAGTTACGATTTGTTCCTCAGATGTCGGAAATTGAATATTTTGAGAATGTTGTAAGTTTTTACAACCACTATGCAAAAGAATGGTAATGCAGAGTATATTCATCACATTTTCTTTATTTGGAAACATAATATTCGAAACAATTTAATATCAAGTGATTCGAAAACAGTCAAATTCTTTTCGCTATTGTCCAATACCGATGAGGAGAGGAGCATTTCCTACACACACACACTTCACTTTATTATTCGCCTTGCGGACAACTTGCGGCTACTCGCCGCAGAATTCGGCAGTAACTTCCTGTTGCACGCTGCAGATTCACGATGATGAATAGCGTCGGGAGGGCTAAGAACGAGCTTAAATTTGTAGGATGTAATGAACTGACCTCTCCCACATGACGCATCCTTGTAGTCGTATCTCGATTTAAAACCTCGCCATTCTTCTTCGTCTAAAGTCCACCCATACTACCCGGTTTCTCATCTCCTTCGCTTAACACTTCAAAGCAGAGATCTTCCCGATAGGTTATCAAGCTTACCACATCATCACCTATTTCGTACACTTTGATTTTGATATCGCAAAAAAAAATCATCTGGCCAAAGTTTTCTTCCACGTTCGGCCCCATCAACCTCTTCAATGATGGTAAAAAGTTACGCTGACATACCGGCTCAAAATTCCACCGATGTCCCGAGAATACAATTTTCTCTCCAGCGAGGTTGATAACAGGATATAAGATATTTCACTTCGATGAAGCATTTCCTATCGAAGTTCAGATGCAGGGCGAGGTCCCACAAGCTCTCCACGCATCCACCCTCATCCTTTGTATCAGACTCGTCCTTTTCGTTGAGCATGAACTCGCGAAGCAGCACTTCATAGCAACCATCGCCGGTCTTGAGGACTGGAACGGGATGGACGACCAGAGGAACCCCTCCGCCGACTTCGGCTGTGACTGCTAGTAGAGACATCTCAACACTGCGGATGGCGTTCGATCATGCGCTTATATACCTTCAGAGGGTGGAGGAGATCTCCTGCGATTCGGCGAGAAATAAATATTAAATGAAGTTTCGCCGTTTAATTTAAAAATACGCGCCGCGTTGGTGATTTCGACCGGACCGGATCCGACCCCTCCCCCCACGCCGGAATGCGACGCTCGCGATATATATCGATTTTTTTCCCGACATGGTTGACCCGGAATCACCTCTTTCTTTGATCGCCTCGCGGCGACACTTCCGCGGTCACGTGCACCAATCAGAGTGCGATTATTGCGATATATCGATATTTTAAAGATGGACGACTCGACACCCGGAGGTATATATTGATATTTTCAACATGGATGACCTAATCTTACCTCAATTCACCCTTTTCACCACCTCGCGGCGCCACTTTTGTGGTCACGTGCACCAATCAAGGTGCGAATTTTGCGATATATCGATAGTTTTCAAGATGGATGCCCTGCCCCTTGAGGTTAGGCAGAAATGCGCTGTGCCCGGACCCGCATTTCTCCTCTACTTATCGTTAAGGTCGCACTGCCATGTGTCTTCTATATACGCAGGTGTATATCTAATCCTGGGGAATGTCTTCCGCGTCGGCTTATGCAGTGCGTAAGTCTCCTGATTTTCTAACCATTTTCTTACGTTTCTCCTAACCTTCTTTCCGACACCCTCACTAAGTCTATCAATAGTGGAAAAGTTGTAGGGGTTGAGAGGATCATACATGCGATGGAAGACACTAAGCTGAGTTCAGTATATTATGGAGTTAGTCTTAACTTTTCGTAGACGCTCTTCGAGAGGTGGTGTGTTTGCCTAGTATCCTCTTTCCTCTTCCTCCTCGCTTGTCTTTATTTCTTCCACGAAATCGTCCTGAACTTTCTCCATATTTCCCGCTCGTTTTAATGCTTTCGCCCATGACTTATCAATTTTACGACTTGTCTTTAATAGCTTTCGACCCTCCGTATTATTCTTCTTCTTATTATTATTTTTGCTACTCTCGTCCACGAAAGATACGGGAATGGGATCATTCATGCTGTCTACAGCTCCTAAATACGAATCGAAAACTTGACGGTAATGATGCCATTTTTTAGAATTTGTAGGAGGCAGGAAACTCCCTATGTCTTCTTCCAACGCACCTACCTAAGCATCCCACGGTCTCTCCGCTCTTTCCTCTGCATGCACCTTACCTTTCACATTCCTCTGGTTTCCATTCGCTTCACTCCCACCCATAGTTGCTGCAACATCAGCGACCTATGTACCTCAAACCATGACGGCGACGGCGAATGAGAGAGGTGAGCGCCGATCACGTGGGGACGCCAAAGGCGGAGGTCGGGAGGACAAGCGGCTTCTTGGCGGACATTCGATCGCGAGATGTAGAGCAGAAGGGTATAATAAATGGCAAGGTCTTTACAGCGCCATTTTATTTAATTCTGTTCCCTGTACTCCTCTGACAGACCGTCCCGGTGGTAATCTTTACAAATTGGTGTCAGAAGGGGGGCCTTGTAAGAGGAAGTTAAAAACCAGAAGGTAAGACCATGGCTTCGCGAATAAATTTATGTGGACGAGAGGTTGAGCTCCAGCAGGCCGTAGATGAATTGAGCAAAAGGCACCGTGAGGTCGAGACGGAGAAGAGGCGGATAAAGGATAGGAGGGCGGCGACCAACCTAAAATGTGAAGCGACAATCGTTTCCAGTAAGGCAACTTTATGAGATTATGTATTTGTTCATCGGTAACGTAAATTCTTATGATAAAATATCACGATGCATTAAAATTTAATAGTAGGAAAAATATTTTCCATATTTTTGCTTCACCATTGTACATTTCATATTGTTAAATTCGAGGTAAACTCTAAAATAAAAAGTTCTCAATAATATATACCTGCTTGATTTGACCTTATCACTACAATTATTGTCATTCATATAAATTGCAATAGTTTTCGCTGCCCCTGGTGGCATTAAAATCTTATATCCTAGTTTCGTCCATATTTTACAGATACCACAGCTGGTGGTGCACCTCAAAACTACTACTAGTGGTAGAAAGAATATAATTTCAAAAGATAGAATAATTATTTTACTTTCCATTAATCCAAATTTTAGCGGAGCCGAAACACCCGCATCAACGTACACCAATTCCTAAGAGCATTAACATATAAACCTCACAGTCGGCGACAATGTCAGATCCACCCTTTAAACCGCATTAGGATATTTTTAGACATAGATATTACATCAAGAGAGGCCCCAAGGTCTTCCTCATCGTGCCAACGAGCACACACGCCAATGACAGATTGACGCAGTCTCGGATCGAAATCGTGTTGACGTAGCAGGATCAAGATGGAAAGCCACCAAAACCTCCTGCATTTCCTAATTCCGACAAGCCACAGCCCGCAGTGCACCGTCAGAATAGCTACTATCGGTGGATAGAGTAACACTTAAAGAGAGAGAAAAAGGTTTATTGGAGTTATCCTTTAATCCACATTTTAGTGGAGCCGTAAATCCCCAGTCGTCATATACCATTTTCGGAGAGCATTAACACATAACCCTCTTAGTCGTGGACAAACTCGCACCCACCCTTCGGATCGCATAAGGATCCCTTTAGACCTACAGTATACATTGCAGACAGACCCGGGACTCCCTCACCGTTCCTGCGAAGATAGACGCCTATGACAAGAGTGACCGAGAAGCGGGACATAATCGATTGGACGTCGCAGGATCGAGAGGGAAAGCCACGCAGACCTCCTGAACTTCCAACTTACGACATACCTATAATCGCAGTTTATCGTCAGAATTGCTACTACTGGTGGATAGAGTAACAATTAAAGACAGAGAAAAAGGTTTATTGGAGTTATCCTTTAATCCACATTTTAGTGGAGCCGTAAAACCCCAGTCGTCATACACCATTTTCGGGGAGCATTAACACGTAACCCTCTTAGTCGTGGACAAACTCGCATCCACCCTTCGGATCGCATAAGGATCCCTTTAGACCTACAGTATACATTGCAGAAAGACCCGGGACTTCCTCACCGTTCCTGCGAAGATAGACGCCAATGACAAGAGTGACCGGGACGCGGAACATAATCGATTGGACGTCGCAGGATCGAGAGGGAAAGCCACCCAGACCTGAATATTCAACTTCCAACATACCACTACTCCCAGTGCATCGTCAGAGTTGCTACTACTGGTGGATAGAGAACAATTTCGAGAGACAGAGGACTATTTGGAGTTATCATTTATTCCAAATGTTAGTAAAGCGATAACTCCCGACATATACCTATATATATTTACCTAAATATATACCTATACCGACATGTACATAGGCGACATACAACATTTTCGGAGAGCATTAAAATGAAACTTGCCGAGCTTTGGCCCTCAAACGTCGGAAAGAGGCCAGATTTGTTGCCGTTGGATATTTGCTAAAAATGCGCAATGCTCGCTTGCGCAATCTAATTGCATTGACGCACTCCTGGCCACCACGGCACATGGGGCCGACGAGCGTGTCCCGAAGACCGCGGTATGCTGCAACTTGCAGCTTCAACTATTGATGATATCAACACTTCTACGTTCCGTGATGCGGCAATAGTGGCATCGTGTTTAAAATAAAAATGTTTTCTAAAACTCGGCCAATCCGCTTTCCGGGTGATCCAGTTTCTTGGGGTGGTGAAAGTGTTATTAAAACTGCCCTCCTTGCGAATGAGGATGGGAAAGTGATCGCATCCACATAGGTGTCTGTATGTACTGACATTCGACATTTCGTCATTAAACTGCTAGTACACAAACAAAGGTAATGGACGAGTATTCTCCATTAAAACTGTTAAAACGAGTTTTTTCCCCGGTATTTAGCAAAAACATTGAAATTTCCGATAAAATTTGATAAAATCCGCCTTCTCCTGTTGCTCTGTCCCCTGGAGCTTTCCCACATACGCAACATCTCGAGAGCAGACACTTGGCGCAGGACAGTTTGACAGAGAACGAGTGAAAAGTGACATAGAGACACAACAGAAGTATATCAAGAACAATCTCGAGAAGTGAGTATAATTCTTCGATATTTTTTTATAAAAATTTGTATTTTTTATGTTTAACAAAACATGTATCTGACGTTTGATATATTCTTTCTTTTCAGATGACCGTCATGAAAGGAAAATTGATGAGTCAGCAGGAGGAGGTTACCGTAGTGCGAAAAGAAGATTTGGAGGAAGATGTAAGGTACCCAATTGAAAAACTGGAAAAAAAACCACTACCCGATATGGAGAGGTGCTAATAGGGTATATAAATTTCAATGGAAAATCAAGGAAAATATATTGACCGAAAAATCTAAAATTAGCTGAAGATGAAATTGTATTTTTCAACAAAGAGCCCTGGAAGCATGATGTAAATATTATAAAATCTAATGATTATTTATGTATAAAATAAATTCTTTATTCTGAAAGGTTTTTTTTTTAATTTCTGTATCAGCAATAAAATTGAACAAGGTGGTAAAATAAATAAATAAGAATACGTATAAAGAAAGATAGTGTGAAACAGGCTATAAAATGTTTGAAAAAGATCTGAGTTACCTAATTGATGAGTATGGAGAAAAAGAGTTTTAATAACAACTAGAGGGAGAATGAAAGAAAACAAACTGAGCTGGCTCTTTAGCCCCGCCTATTTTTGAATAAATGCAGCATTTCAGCAACTTTATTCCTGAATTTGCTAGCGATGGAGGAGTCGGTTCTTATTGAAACGAGCTACGTTGACTACCAGCCTAGATACTCGGCGGATCATGAAATGTCGGAGGTGCATCACCATGTAATGCGCGTTGGAACATAGTCTAATATGTATAATGGTAATTATTCTAAAATGTCTGATGGTAATAGACAATATTCATTCAGGCATGAATATTGGGGAAATAAGGTTACAATAGAAATGATTGTTATCTATAATCAGATAGTGAAAGTCCATAGTGTCTCCTCTGGCGAGAGCGACCTCGGACCGAAGCACCTTATCGTGAACACCGAACGTCAGAGAGGAGTGGGGGAAGGAAGATAGCGGTGACTGACTTCAAAGACGTGTACCGATATGTTGTATCAACCCTCCCCCACCCGTACGGGTCAAGGGACACACGCTTGAGTAACCTGGTCCGTTACAAGTTGGAGTCACTGAGAACGTGTGTACTGGAATGGTAAATTCCATTCGAAGCTTAAGCAATTTATGGTAATTATTCAAAAATGTGTGATGGTAATAGACAATATTTATTCATGTATGAATATTGGGGAAATAAGGTTACCATGGAAATGAAAGAGCAACAGGAGATAAAAGAGGAGATTACTCTGTCTCCTGGAGCTTCCCCACATACGGTCATGGGCATTGAAATCGCCTAAAAGAATAAAAGGTTGTGGTAGCTGACGGACAAGATTGTCTAGGTTGCGTTCAGTGACTGGTGCTCCCTCGGGAAGATAAACGTTGCACAACGTTATGGGTTCTGGGGCGTGCCCGGTCACAGCTACCGCTTGAAACGGCGTGTTCAGTTGCACCCGAGAGGTGTATAGGGCCTCTCGCCAACTCTCTCTCGGCCTCGGCAACTGCCACTCCACCTTGGGCCCGGAGGCCATTGGTTGCGTCAAATCTAAAAACGTTAAAATGTTTTAAAATACCCTTGTCCGTCGTTTTAAAATGCGTCTCTTGAAGACAAATGCAGGGCGGATTAAAATCGCGAATTAAAATATTCGGCTCCTCCTTATGACGATAAAAACCACTACAGTTCCACTGTAGTATAAAGTTCATTAAAAATATCAAATTTAAAACCTGAAGTCTGTATGTCCTTCGGGAGGATCAGTCGGTGCACCTCGACCTTGACCGGATGGTCATGAAGTTTTTTCATGTTTAACAGTTTCGCACTCTGCATATCGTTGGCCGTTTCAATCAGTAGTATACCGTCTCGCAGCTTCTTTGCAGATATTAAATCGCCAGTTACGGCGGACGAGAGGACTCAACGAATGAGGAAGGGAGACACCTTTGTAAGGGTCTCACCTTCCTTTGCACTTCTCATAATAAGATACCGCCTACAGACGTTCTTCACATTATCTCCCCCGCCCGTTTCCGGACGGGATTTTTTGGGTGGAGGAAGGTCGTCTTGCTCCATTGGCATAATAAATTCGTCCCCTGGGCTCCCCACCCACCACGGAGCCGCATATTTGGGACGCCACACCGCCAACCGGTGTGGTCGCCAGGGCTACCCAAGGGATATAGCACTATCGTTTAGGGGGTCGTCTTTGCAACTTTGCACCACTCTGGGTGCAACGCAACACCACACCACGAGCTACCATCCTCAGGCCAACGGACTCGTCGAACGACTACATCGCGTTCTCAAGGCAGCCCTCATGTGCTCTTCTTCCAACTCATGGATGGACGCACTACCCGCAGTTCTTCTCAGCCTAACGCACAACTTGGAGAGCCGACCTAAAGACAACCCCTACCGAACTTCTCTTCGGGGAGCAACTGCGTCTTCCCGGGGACTTCTTCGTCGACTCTGACCAGCATTTGGATTCAACGGATCTGGTCTCTCAGCTGCGTGACCTCATGAGTCAGCTGCGTCCGACCCCTGCGTCACGCCACATCTCCTCGCAGCGTGTCTTTATCCACAAGGACTTAGCCACGTCTTCCCAGGTCTTTGTTCGCCAAGACGCTGTGCGGCCAGCCCTACAACCACCGTACACGGGACCATACCCTGTCCTCAGCCGCAATAAGAAGACTTATACCCTAAACACCAATGGCAAACCTTCCACTGTTTCCATCGACCGTCTCAAGCCAGCCCATCTTCTTGAGGAGGACTCTCCGCATACTCCATCAGCGCCATCACCAGATATTACCACTCGCTCCGGCCGCACCGTCCGTCCTCCGGACCGTTTTGTGGCCGACGCTCTCTCTCTCTCTTCCAAGGGGGGGAGTAGTGTGGCGCATTATCCGCCACAACATGGAGTTGGACCGGTGGATAGGTGTTCGACTACCAATCCGACGGCCCGCGTTCGATTCCCGGCGACGGCCGGAATTTTTTCTACCTCTTTCCAGAAAAAATCCAGAATGTTCGAGGAAGTTCCGGCGCGGCGTTCGAGAGAGTTCGCCGCAAATATATAAGCAAGCCATCTCGGCTACCAAGTCAGTCTGTACTTTGAAGTGGCAATAAACGCTCCTCTGCAGAAACCTCACAAGTGTATTATTCAGCGTAGCAATCGCTACATACCTATACATATACCTATACCGACATATACATAGGCGACATACAACATTTTCGGTGAGCATTTAAATATAACTCTATTAACTTAGTCGTGGTCAAACACAGCCACCCTTAGGTCTGAATGAGGATGCTATAAGACCTACATGATACATTGTAGAAGGATCCGAGACTCCCTCACCGTGTCTCCGAAAACACACGCCAATTACAGATTGCCGCAGACACGGATCGTAATCGTGCTAACGTCGCTGGAGCGAGAGGGAAAGCCACTAAAACCTCCATTTCCTACTTCCGACATGCCACAGCTCGCAGTGCATCGTTAGAATTGCTACTACTGTTGGATAGAGTAACACTTCAAGAGAGAGAAAAAGATTTTTTGGAGTTATACTTTAATCCACATTTTAGTGGACCTGAAACACCCATGGCGACGTGCACCATTTACTAAGAGCATTATCATATAAACCTCACAGTCGGTGACAATCTGAGATCAATCCTTAAAACTGCATTAGGATACTTCTAGACATAAATATTACATCAAAAGAGGCCCCATGGTCTTCCTCATCGTGCCTACGAGCACACATGCCAATGACAGATTGACGCAATCGCGGATCGTCATCGTGTTGACGTTGCAGGATCAAGATGTAAAACCACCAAAACCTCCTGCATTTCCTACTTCCGACATGCCACAGCTCGCAGTGCATCTTCAGAATAGCTACTACTCGTGGATAGAGTAACACTTCAAGAGAGAGAAAACCTCCGCCTCCGAAAACACACGCCATTGTCAAAAAACGCATTGGCGGATGGTAATCGATTGGACGTCGTAGGATCGAGAGGGAAAGCCACCCAGACCTCCTGAATTTCCAACTTCCGACATACCACAACTCACAGTGCATCGTCAGAGTTGCTACTACTGGTGGATGCAGTAACACTTTAAGAGAGAGAAAAAGATTTTTTGGAATTATCCTTTACTCCACATTTTAGTGGAGCCGTAACACCCGAATCATCTTACACCATTTTCGGAGAGCATTATCACATAACCCTCTTAGTCGTGGACAAACACGCATCCACCCTTAGGATCGCATAAGAATCCCTTTAGACCTACAGGATACATTGCAGAAAGACCCGAGACTCCCTCACCGTTCCTACGAAGACAGACGCCAATGACCGTGTGGCCGGGACGCGGAACGTAATCGTGTGGACGACGCATGATCGAGAGGTAAAGCCACCAAAACCTCCTTCCTTTCAAACATCCCACAGCTGGTTGTGCATCGTTAGAATTGCTACTACTAGTGGATAGAGTATCATTTCAAGAGAGAGAGGATTATTTGGAGTTATCCTTTAATGCAAATTTAAGTAGAGCCGATAAACCCGAGGCCACATACACCATTTTCGGAGAGCATTAACACATAACTCTCTTAGTCGTGGACAAAATAGCATGCACTTACAGGACGGCATTGGGATGCTTTTAGACCTACGGGATGCATGGTAGAATAACCCTACACTCCTTTCACCGTGCCTCCGAAAACACACGCCATTGTCATAAAACGCATTGGCGGATGGTAATCGTGTGGACGTCGCAGGATCGAGAGGGAAAGCCACCCAGACCTCCTGAATTTCCCACTTCAGACATACCATAACTCCCAGTGCATCGTCAGAGTTGCTACTACTGGTGAATAGAGAACAATTTCGAGAGACAGAGGACTATTTGGAGTTATCATTTAATCCAAATGTTAGTAAAGCGATAACTCCCGACATATACCTATATATGTTTACCTAAATATATACCTATACCGACATGTACATAGGCGACATATAATATAATTAATGTCTACACTTTTTTAGGATAACATCTGCATAAAATCCTGAAATGGGACCTGCCTCACACAGATCTCCGTAAAAAAACTCCATACACTACCATATTTTACTTCTATATCATAATGTATTTACGGATTATTTAAAAACGCTATACTCTGCTCTACTCTATTATCATTTATCAGATGGTATCACAATGTTGGGAAGTGGGTCCTCATACATGCTTCTTCAGCAAAAGCCATGGCCAAATTCTTTCCCTCATCTGTCAACTTGAAGTTCTTTTGCTTTGCATCCAAAAGATAAGCAAAGTAGTGTGCAGGAGTCATGGCTCGGCGATATTTTTGATTCAGTTTCAACAATGCATTGGGGTTGACGTGAGGCCTGGCCAGGTTTTCTTGGAGTTCTTTCCAAACTGCGACACACCAACCTATTGTAGCGCTAATTTGTTGCTCTTCGTGTGATTCCATGGCAATGGGCTTTATTATTAAAAGTCTTATACATTGCATTTTATGCCTATATTGGTAAACTTTTTTTTAACCAGCTTATTTATTTTAGTCTTACATTTCACAAATTTTTATCAAGGTTGCCCTGTTTTTTTTTTTACTTTACACTATAAGTATCATTTACTATGTTCCATCAAACCTTCGTGGGAATAACAAGACAAGACACTGCTTTCCCAGTTTCTTATTAAAATTGTGTTGATGCAAAGTATTGTTCCTGCAGTACTTCAACACAAATGTTACATGTTGTGAAACATTATTCATACGAAGATCTTCACTTCACTCCTGAAGCAAATTTTTAATATTTCAATAAGGGAATGTTACCTTTCAGCAAAATCCAGCAATTGTTATTCGTGCACAGAATATTACCCTACCTCTTTCCCTAGAATACAAGCTACAAATGTTAGGCCAGTTCCATTTTCTCTTGTTATAGGCACGGGCGTCGCCGCCATAGGGGACATGGGGGACGCGTCCCCCCCCCCAATATTTGAAAAGTCAGTTTTTCCCCCCCCTAAATTGTATACAAAAATTTAATATAAATCGTAATATTTTTGTTTAATTGCATACATAACACAGTAGGCGCGCAAGCCCGCCCGATCGGCCGCTGTCAGCAAGCACGGTGCTGGCCTTTCTCCTCGCCGCTCCACACTACCCCTACCACTCTCTCACCGCCACCCTACCGCCCCTACTGCTCATGCGTTGGTTATTTTGGTCTCAGAGACACGAGTCATCGGTCACTGCACCTGCAGTTCCAGCGGCCACGTGGCTCGGTCTTCTTGTGTGTGTTTAGTCGACAATGGTTCATACTATGTATTTAGATGTATGTTAAACTGTTTTTCATTATGTGTTGTATCCAACGGTTATAGTTGTTTTAGTTGATACTTTTTGGAAGTACGTTGAAGTGTTTCTTGACAAAATGAAGCGAGCAGAGGGACAACGAAATTTGTTGTCATTTTTTAAAAAACAAAAAAAGGACAATGGTAAGTAAAGCTTATATATTTTTGTGAGAGATAAAGCGAATTTGTAGATAGTAATTGATTTCATGTGGGGGGAGTAAAAGAAACAAATTGTCCCCACGATGATGATGGGTTTACTGACCTGAAATGGCCATAGTGTCTTAAAGTTTATTTTAAAAGAGATCTTGGTGTTGTTATTTGTTATTCTAACAATTATTAAACAATTGAACGCGTTGGTATGTTTAAGTCGCACATTATAAATCCAACTCTGACCTTGCAGCTATTAACCGCCCGGCATACTATGCTAAGACAATCTATAAATTCGCGACTCATGTTATCTTATTACCAAACAGCTACATTTAATTTGAGTTATAATATAGGCTAAATGTTTTTGGATGAGCATTTTTTCAATCCCCGCTTCCCCTCTTGCCTTCACTCCCAGCTCTTAGACCAGAGCCGGATTTATAATGCGCGACTTATTTAATAATCCCGAGTTCTGAAGCTGTATCATCATCGGTTTGCTCTCCTTCAACTGAAGCACAGCAAGATGGAAGAAACAACCAAGACGTAGTGGCATCAGGGGACTGCTCTGTTCGTCACACTTCTCCTCATGAACCTCAGATTCTACCAGGGGATTTTCCGGTGCAAAAACTTCCAGGCAGAGTGCTGAAATTCCAGACCAGTTGGTACGAGAGATTTCCTTGGCTACATGTGGCTGGAGCTGAAGGGGTAAGCTGTTTTTACTGTGCAAGATATGCTCAATTGTGCCCAGGCAAAACGCTAGCTACCAAAGCAGATAAGGCTTTTAGTGAAAAAGGGTTCAACAACTGGAAAAAAGCTACTGAAAAGTTTGGAAACCACCAAACGAGTGATGCGCATTCCCAAGCTGTTTTAAGCTACTCTCAGTTACAAGCACCTATTGAGTCACAACTGTCACATGTTAAACTCGAACAACAAGAACTTGCTTTAGAATCTCTTATGACTATAATAAGTAGTGTAAAGTATCTCATTAGACAAGGTCTGGCAGTAAGAGGTTACAAAAATGATGAAGGTAACCTAATGGAACTATTGAAAGTTCGGTGTGAGGACAAGCCGTCTTTGAAACGGTGGCTAGAAAAAGATGTTACCTATACTCACCCTACCATACAAAACGAAATCATACAGATATTGGGAAACGAAATTGTGTCCAGTATATTTCAGAGCATTAAGTTAAGCAACCCTTTGATGTACTCTGTCATTTGTGATGGGACGCAAGATATTGCTGGCAATGAACAGGTCAGTGTTTGTGTCAGGTGGGTTGATGCTGATCTCCAGCCTTACGAAAGTTTTTTGGGCTTTTATGAATCGGGGCAAATAATTGTGGAACAGATATAGCAGCTCTTATTTTTGACGTGTTGCTTAGATTGCAGCTCCCTTTGTCCAATCTTCGTGGGCAAACTTACGATGGAGCTGGTAACATGAGTGGTATCCATAAGGGAACTCAGTCAGTAGTAATAGACAAACAACCACTCGCTGACTACATTCATTGTGGTGCTCACTGTGTCAATCTAGTAATGAAAGCAAGCTGTGAGACTTCAAGAACCGTCAAAAACGCCATGGATTGGGCTCATCAGCTAGGAGTATTGTTTTCGAACACAAAAGCTAAAGATGAATACAAACATATAGTTGAAGATGCAGCTCAAGATCCACTCAGTAACATTGCAAAAATAAAACCTCTTTGTCCCACAAGATGGATATACCGGAAAGGACAAATCAATGACATTTTGCACAAGTATCCATTGATTTTGAAAACTTTGAATGAACTCACAGAATGCAAGTACGAAGGAGCCAGTGGTTTGTTGAGTGTGTTTGAAGATGGGACCACATACTTAGGCCTGATTATGGGTAGGAAAGTTGTTGAACTTTTGGAACTACTGAACAAAAGTTTTCAAGGCGAGAATAAAACAGTGGCTGGGTTATGTGAATCTGTTAAACACATTGTTGATGGCCTACAAAATCTCAGAACCAACCAGCAGTTTTCTTCTGTGTTCGAAGAGTGTAACAAGTACATAGCTGAGTTGGGCCTAGAAGAGCTAAGACTCCCAAGACAAAAAAAGTGCCTAAAAAGATATCTGAGGGAAATGCTGATGGCTACGAGTTTACTTCAACAGAAGAACACTTTAGACGGGAGTATTTTGAAGTCATTGACACGGCTGTGCATGGCCTCAAAACTCGTATACTTGAACAGGCTGGTATGAAAAAACAAATACAGCTCGAGAAAGTCCTGCTAAAAAGAGAAGGTTATGATGTCAATGTGCTAGCGCCATATCCCGAAATCAACGGTCAAATGTTGAAGTCAGAACTTGAGCTTTTCCACCAAAGATACAAGATAAAGAATTTAAAAGACGCCAAGGGCGTGTTGACCTCTATGATGAAAGAGGTCAGGGAGCTGTTCTCCAATGTTGAAGTCCTGGTGAGACTAATGCTTGTATGTCCAGCTTCAAGTTGTGAAGCAGAGCGAAGTTTTAGTGCTCTGCGTAAACTGAAGACCTACCTAAGATCAACCATGACTCAAAAAAGGTTGAATCATGTTGCTGTTTGTTACGTTCACAAAGAAATATTGGACAAGGTAGAAGCAAAAAATGTTGCAAAACTGTTTATTTCAAAATGTGAAACTAGAAGAGGTGATTTTGGTTACGTAAAGGATAATAAATAAACCACTTTGGGGTTGTTTCAGTTCCAGTATACATCCGTTTAGCAAGAGGTCAATTTGAATTTTTATAATGTACTGTAAAGAGAAACAAGTCTAAGATTTTAAAGTTAATGTTTACGCTGTAATGTGATAGACCGTATGTAATAACAGTAGTGTGTGTAAAATAAAGCATATTAAACCTGACCTGATAATGAGTTTTTATTTGATACCTATATACATTTTAGAATGAGTTTTCAATTGTATGTTTATAGTTTGTTTTTTGAACGATTGGACTTGGATTCAAGCGTGTGGTATAGGGCGTTCCATTGTTGTCAAGTCCAATGGTTCAAAAAACGAACTATAGACATGTTTTCAGGTTAAATACAAATTGTTTCCATGAAAAACCTGCTTGTACAAATGTAAGATTTTGGGTTTAAATTAGTGTTCAAACGTCATTTCAAGGTCACAATTTTTCTAAAATTTCGGACCCCCCATTTGTCCCCCCCAAAGTGTTGATGCTGACGACGCCAATGGTTATAGGTATAGGCAGTGGGCTGCTGTTGCCAAGAATCCGAAGTTGGATGGAAGAGCTGCCTTCCTTTGTTACCGCCATTTTGGTGGTACGCAATTCAGAGACCCATATGGCACTCTTCTGATAAAGGGTGCCTTACCATCCATCTGCTGGTCTCCTGGAGCCCTTCCGATGCCATCACAAACTCTACCAACGGTGCCAGAAGCCCTCCCAACACAACCAGAGGTCCTGCTCCTCCTTGCCCTGGCGAACTTGCCCATGCTGATTTGGCTAATCCAAGCACGTCAGCTAACAGTAATAAGCCCTCTTGCTCTCTTCAACTCTCCTTCAGTGAAAAGAGCACTTCATGTGCCAATGTGGCTGAATCAAGCACATCCACTGCAGCTGAGGAAATCCTCCCTTGTGCGGAAGATGTACTCAGTGTGGAAGGACAATTTGAAGTGCCACAGAAGCTGAGTGCTCCAGGGAAGAAGAGAAAGTCAATGCTTGCTAAAATGAGCTTGACCAGAAAGAAGCAACTTACCCCAAGGAAGAAGTTGCTTCTTGAGTATTACGAGAAGAACCTGCGGTCTCTACGGTCCACCCGCAAAAAATACCAGGACGCTAAGGCTACCATTAGCAGGTTAACTGATGCCACACCTCCAAGATGGTTGAATGTTTTTGGTTGTTGTAGCAAATGAGTAAAGAAAATTTTTTGACATTTGAGCAAAGATTTTTTTATATTAATAATGTAAAAATTTTGCAATTAGAAATCTGATATTTTCTTTTTCTTGTATCTGGTTGGATTCTAACTTATCTAAAACTTATTTCAGGACATTTGGACGTAACGCTGCTGGAACTTTGAATGGTATACCATTCAACACTTAAAATAACGGAGAACGTTTTCAGCTCTATAATGCAGCCTGTGGTTCTGGTCATTGATGCTCTGATGGATTGTTAATTTTGTATTTTATCTTTTTGGACAGTAATACCTTAGCCCTTATCCTCCTTTTAGTTGATTTAATTAATTTGTTTTACTAAGCCCATTGAGGCATCATGATCTTCTTACAACCTTGATGTTTTCAATTTATTTGTTTGTAGGGCTGATTGCTATTTCGACCTCACTCTTGTCTCGATGTTTTTAGTTTATTTTTAAAACGGTGATAAAATGGTCGTTAATATATTCACTTTTATAGTTAACATTTTCTCCTTCGTGTACTTTGTTATGGCTTCTTACTTTGTCCTTTCTGGTTGACTAAATCTTAGGTTAGGAGGTGAATACTGGTTCATCATTTTGAGCACTTGGTTGGTGTTAAGTGCTTCTGGTTTTGCTGTGCCTTGATAACCATTTCCTTAGGATGTTGCTTAACGTGCTGTTGTCACAGTTGTACTTAGATATCATTGATGCTGGTGGTTGTTCGGTATGAATAATATACATGTCTTTGCTATGGTACTTTATGTTGTCATTTGTTCGGACCTCAATTGTTTAATTAAGGTACCATGTTTTCAGCAGTTACATCAAGGTGAGGCAAGAAAAACTGAGGAGAATTTTGTTTCTATTTCATCTTTGGAAGTAGTCTTAAGGAAAGCCAGTTTACTACCTACAACTTACTTTGTTACAGGTATGAGTTAGTAGGTTTTACAATTTGCACGATTAGATTTGTTTCATAGGATTATTAATTTTGATAATTGCATACTACTAATTTTTTGTTTCGTTTCAGGCTACATGAATGCTGTCATATTATTAGATAAAGATGGCTATTCTTCGACCTGTGCGCACTTATTTTTTAACTTATGCCCCTTACTTCCTTAAGGTATTCTTTCAATGGCCTTAAGTGGTAGTCAGATCAATCCAAGGTAAAAATGAAATGTTTGTGATCAGTGTCATATGTACTATAACTAATCCACTTCTTTGAGGTGTATATTGACTTTTCATTGAGGAATGGAGGGGTAAATATATGAGACAAATCCATTAATTAACTTTAATGATTCTAAAGAGTGCTTTCTACTGTAATGTACTTCAATATCTGTGTGTTGGTTGTTAATTTTTGATGTTAAGTTAGTCACACCTACTACTTGATCTTTCTGTGAACTTGTTAGTAAATGTTTAAAAGAATGGTGAAACAGTAGACTTGTAAACTCAATGTAAATAAACCATTGCTAAATTAATTCTTTTTTGTTTGTGTTGAGAGTCTGAGTGGAAGGGGAAAACCCTGCAAAAATATTTGTTAAGTATGAAATTTTTTCCTGGGGTTTAACTGAACCACTGATAAGTTTGTGATTTTCCTGATTTATGTGTGAATTTTCAGTCGGTATCGCTGCAAGAGTATGTTTTTGCTATCCGTATGATAATAGTGGCACATTAATAGAGATAATATAAGCTTGCGGCAGTGATTCAACTACCATAAAGCAAAAAAATCTGGGAAACGAGGCAAATTCCCCGCCGCTAGATGCGTAGTTCTCTTTGACCGTTTCAAGGAATGGAGGTCGCCACCGTAGCCATTAAGAACTCATGACGCCATTTTTAACTCACAGATGACTATCTTTCCTTTGTATTTAATCTTTGCCACCAACCGGCAGAGCCAGGCAGTAGGACCCGGGACGCCAGAGTGCATTGTGCGTGCGTGCGGCAAGCACATCCGAAACTCCAATAAAGCTAACTGTTAATCGATAATTTAGTTTGTGGTCTCGTTAATTCACCCCAAAGCGACGAACATTTTCCATATTATTATGAAAATGAAACCATTATTACAGCGAGAATATAATGAACACGGGTTATTATGAAAACAACTCTGATAATGAAACCAGCGTTCAGCACAACTGGTGTCCTAACACCCCCTACCTTGCCCTCATGCGGAGGCTCGCATGGTAGTATGCATATGTAGAATGGTAGCATACTGACGTGGAGGTTAATCTCGTACACCGTAAATTGAGCTACAATTGTAGCTACGCATGCGCTATGTAATTATTTTATCAAAACTGGATATCCAATCTACCCGAATGTTGGCATTATAGGGTTTTGCGGTACGATATTTCGATAGGCATAGGTTCCATTACCTAAAAAATCTGTTTTATGCAGAAATGAGAGCCCAACTTCCCATGAGAAGCGCACAGACAGAGGCATCGATTACTTTTGTTTGGCTCCGCAGCCACATATTATTTATTCGTTTATTTTGCTTCCTTAAATGGAAGGCCTATGATTCGACACGATCATTATCTTATCAAACATTCACAATTAAATAATCGTTGTGTTACTGTTTTGTTTTTGAGCAAACCTATGTCGGCGATATTAATGAGATTTTTTAAACTTATGACAAAAGACAAAACATTATATAACATAATATAGATGTCCATATTATTCAAAAGAAAATGATCCATATTGTCTACCGACCAAAGCTCGGTCCCCAGGTACTCAGAATTATTTGCTTAACACTTTTTGTCAGTTTTCAGTCACGCAGATCCTGATATCATTCCAACATACACTTTTAACAACACTATTTCTGCGTCACATCTGCAAGTATCTGCTGAGGAAATAGATAAAAAAATTGAGGTCAAGGGGTCGTCAACAAAGGGTCGTGGGCCTCATGACATTCCTCCTGCATTAATTAAATATCGTTATGCATCACTATTGTACCCAATTTTTATTTTGTTTAATAAGTCTTTAAAAAGTGGCATATTTCCTGAGATTCTCAAATTATCATCTGTAATCCCTGTCTTTATAAGTGGTCAAATGGGCCACATTAAGAACTATCATCCAGTTGTGACACATCTTGTTTTGCTAAGATACTAGAGACTTAAGTAGGTACGATAATTATGTATATAGTGATATATTGTCCCTATTAAAATTAGCATGATTAAGCATGATATTACTCTTTTGTATTAACTAATCGACAATGTGATTGACTATCCTCCACTTCTTAAATGTTAACTTCTATATCCCATCCAGTTCACTGAGAAAAGTTCCACACTTCATGACTGATTGGCATAAATCAAATTATTCAAAGCATTCCCCAATCAATCGTGCCATGAGCTTGGCCAATAAACTTCCTAACATCAATTTTTTTCATTCAACCTTGTATACTTTTAAGAAATCTATAATACAAAAGACCTCATAAATGATTTGAATCCTTTGTAATATTTTTGTTGGTGTACTATTTTAATTTGTACTTACTTTTACAACTTTGTACTTTTCTTGTGGGTGAAGGATGTATTCCTAACCCATACATAAAGAATTATGTAGTACATATTATTGTTCCTCTTCCTATCACTGATGAAGGTGCAGGCAACCCATTCTAAGTTATTAAAATTAATATGTTCTTTTTCTGGATTTTGTGGTCACCCTGAGACAAAGTATACATAAATATGCAAGAGTAGAATATATTTGGGGAGTAAGGATGCACAATGGGTGTATTTAGAGTAAATTTTGTGTGCACAGACGCAATGCCATAATCATTACCACAAGGCTGGCACTTGATGGTAATTTTGAAATAAAAATTAATAAATTTCAGATAATAAAAGGAATGAACTGTACATGTTCCATAAACTGTACAGTGACAAAGTTAACTTTGGCTTAGCTTCTTACAACTTGGAAAAAGATATTACACAACCCCAAAAAAAGGGTCACCTCTTGGGTACCTACCTACCATCCAGCATACTGTAGTTCACCTCAGTATGATTGTAAGGGTGGAAACAAAATATCACTACAAATATCAAATTTAGAGTGCATGTTAAATCTTTGCCTGGAGTGCTGCCAAGAGCAGTCCCCTCACCCTTTAAGTCGCCTCTTACGACAAGCAGGGATACTGCAGGAGTATTCTCTATCCCCCTACCTGCAGGGGTTTAAGACAGGGCAAGTAGCCTAGTCTTTAAGATAGCATTCATCAATCAATGAACAAAACTCCCACAAAACCATGATGCTTTCCCATATCCTACCAGAGTGATGATGTACCACAGTATTTCTCAAGATGCAAGGGCTAACCACACACTAATGTTTGCTCTTAGACAAGGTATTCTGTAGATGGGGCCAAAAAATAGGGCACCATAAGACTTTTTTTCTTCCAAGAGAAGTCGAAAACCCTACAAGAAAATACACACCAGGTGCCTGTCATGAACCTGTATCTGTAGAGAATACAGTGAAAACCCTAACATTTACCAAAATTCCAGTTTTCTAAATTATTTGTAATTAGTAGGCATATTCCAGCTCATTCTTCTCTACCCTAAGCACTAAACCATAAGACAAATAGCCAAACTAACTCTTAAATCATTCATACATACAGGTGTGTGTGCGTATATATATATCCATCCATGAAATTAAGGGGTAAACATTGAAAGAAAGCATGGCTCTGGGATGCCCCATAAACACTATGGAAGGAAATTTCACCAACTTTGCTCATGCCACAGCTGAAATAGAGTCATTCAATAGAAGCAGTGTCACAAATTTAAGGTGTCACCAGCTTGGACCAATTTGCTACATGCAATCATGTTTTCTCCAAATATTAAAAAAAAAATATATACCAAGATATATATAGAGTAGGTACCTATACAAAATGTCAAAAAAATTCTTCAAAACAGAAATTGTAAGTAAAAAGTTAAACATTAAGACAAACACTGGATAATTATCTCCTTTAACAGTTCCTATATCTACTCAGATGTTCAGCCTATCAAGAGAATTCCACTGTTTGGAGATGTCTCATGGTCATGGTAGAGACACACTCCTCATACTCAGACACCACATTACTGACTAAATCAATCACAGTTACACCCAAGCACTTTCTTTCGATGAAGTTTTCAAGGTCATCATTGGCTGACCTTACCCTTTGTGGGATGCCCAACTCCATAATATACCTAACCAACAAGCCTACTTCACTCCTTCAGTCACGAGTTGATTAAAGAACTCAAAAAGCCTGGTTTTAGAAGTCCTGGTTAAAAGAACCATAAAAGGACTAAGCTTTAGCATTAACTTGATGCCAAGATTTTGCATGTCACATCTGACTGTTAGGTAGTTGACATGCAGACAAATTATCTTCGATTTTCATGCTAAGAAAATAATAGACCAAAGATGACCAAGTCAGGCTTACATGTTAAAAAATAAAGCTTTCCTTTCATCATTAAGGGTTTGAGAAAAACCAACAAGAGTGGCACTATTACTGTAGCCACAGAAAGATACTAGACCCAGGATTCTGTACCGCAATTATCACAACTTCTTCCAGAGTAAATTTCAATGCATTCAACAAATATTCTAGGCAGGGCAAAACTGGATCAATATCGCAACCAGTTTTTCCACACTAGTTAATGTGATGGAGTGAAGAAACTAACTAAACTTAATTAAGATACAAAGGTTTCCATAATAACTCCTCACTGTTCATTATTTGAGAATGTGAACAATAAGTGAACCATACTTGCATGACTGAATTTAAGGAGGCTTAGCAAGAAACCTCACATTGGAGTAATGCTACTCTCAACCAAAGACAGCAACAACTGTCCATCATTTAACAACAAACCTGATGGACAAAATTCATAGTAAACTTGAAGTTACATCTGTGTACCATAAAGGGCTTCACAATTCCATTGAAAGATCTCCAACACTGACAGGATTCAGACCAAGGCTTCCTCTTCTCAGGATAAGAATTGGGTGCTCTTAGGCGTCACATTCACATGTTCCTCACAATAATCCTATCCAAGTTCACCTAAGCCACTGCCTAAGAATATCATGGAGGAGGATTTCTTGACTCTTACAGTAAAGTGACGGAGGATTGGTGGATACCGCTCATTGCATTACCCAGCATACTTACTCCTGTTTACATCATTAGCACTGTATAAATTCAAAGTATCTTCTTTCACATACCCATAGAAAGGAATCTCATTCGTGAAAAAACCTTACTAAATCAAAACCATCAGTGTGCTACACAAACCACAAGATGCAATGAATGCATAAAGAGCCAATTCCATTCGTAAACTATCCGATGATTAATTGCAGAAGTCCACATAAAAAATATGCATTTTAATTCACATGAGATGAGGCAGCAAACATCCACACTCTATATCTAAAGTGAATAAATGCAACCTTGAAGCAACAGAGGAATATAGAAACAAGGGAGACAAGGTACAATTAAAATGTTTATTGCAAGCAGAAGGGTTCCATAAATTCTAATGTAAATGACTCGCTTTTTTTACAGAGGAACCCTTAAAAATGTTGAAGCCTTAAAAATGGTTTAGAAATACCATATTCATCTCAAACATCAAACTACAGCATATACGGTTATAATCTTAAAGTTGGATAATAAATTCCTTCATTTCTTGATTTCAAATTATGAACTGGTGCCAATACTTCATGCTTCCAGTAATTTTCATATGCAAGTTGTAACTCATCACAGCAAATGTAATTCAGCCCAATCCAAACGCTTTAAGTTAACCTATACTTAGAAGATGGTATGAACAATAAAGTGTCCTTGAGTATTCCTGATGCATTCATATTTTTTGCCATATATCTAAGAGATTAATGCAGATTGAAATAACTGGTTAATTATAAATTACATTAAAACTGAAATTATAAATGGAGATGAATAGAGAATTGACAAGAGAAATGATTTCCTCAGCAGAAGAAAGGTTTCAAGGTCAACAAAATAGAACATATCCTCCACAGGTCTGTCTTTGTAACTTGCAGCTCAATGCAGATTTCTACAGTTTTCCATCTTCAGCCACCAACCTAGAAAGAATAAACAAGTTTAAAATAAACAATAAAAAGATACATATTGCCTTATCAGATAAAGCATCACATTATTTTCCGCAGCTAACCTTTTGAATAAATGTTGACCAGAAAATTACACTACCAACATTAAAACTTGGGCTTTCAACAAGACCTCTTGGGCCTTCAGGACAGGGGTGGGCAGCCCTTGGCACACTTGCCGAATGTAGAATAAGATGATCCGTTTCAGGCACACATATCAAGTCCTAGCCAAATTTATTTTCTGAAATTATGAGGATATTAAATGAATGTCATAAATGTAACTGGTCCCGTTTGGACGGTACATAACAAGAGGAGAGTTCAGTGGGATTTGCTGATGGGCTAAGAAGAGCCTAAGCGATTTTTGTGTTTGAGTGAATGTGGGGATCGCCAGTGAATAAATGCGACCTTGTGTGAACAATTGAGCAAGTGAGCAATACGATGTTCCCCTCCCCCATTTTTATTCTATCCCTTGTCAAATGTGACCCCCCCCTGCCCTCGGCCAGTGATATGGGGCCCCACTAAGTGATCTCTGCCCTCCTTACCATTGCACCCCCTCAATGAAGAGGAAGTGCTCCCCTTCCACCCCCCCCTCTTCCCGACATTTGTATACAAGATGTGCGCCGGACAGAAGGGACGGTCTTTTTTGAGTGGCTGCGTGTAGTGTGGTGAGCAGGGCTGAAGAAAGGCTGACAGGAGAAGTCGCGAGAGGTGGGTCGATTCCCCAAGAGGATGGAGAGCCAGGTGAAAAGTAGGAAAGTTTGAGCGGCCGAAATCTGGAGGCATGGCCACTCAAGTCTCTGCCGTCAGGGAAGTTTTCCTCTGCGATCGTGCAGCCACAAGCCACGGCTACAGCCACCATCAGAAGAACCATCGTCACCATCGGCGATGACATAACAAAAAGTGACCTGATAAGTACTGTACCCTGCCCACAAATCCTCCCCTCCCATTTCCTGCAAGAAGGAGACATAACTGTGAGAGAAGAGACGACATCCATATCATTTTGTCCATTTTTTTTCTAATATTGTTTTTGTTTCCTTTCTTTCCCTCAAAATTTCATGCGAGTGCGTGTGTGCGTGTAGAATTTGTGAGAATTAGTTGGACGTTTTGATTTATTTTCATTCTGTGTAAAATCTCACAAACAAATCTCACATACTAAATATCATTTCCGCCTGAGGAAAGTTGAAGAACAATACAACCAGTGTTTAAAAAAAAGTCCATATTGTTTATTTTTTTTAACTTCCACATCTCCCTGGCATCAAAAATGACTGTGTTCATGTGTATTTTCTTGTTTGTTCTCTATAATCTCAATTAAAACATCATGCAAATCTGATCGCAGTGTCAAAGGCTCTTCTTACCCAATGCATTCCTACTCTCAAATCGCCCCCCACCTTTTCTTTGTTACCCAGGCGCACCCCCCACCACCTTTCACCTCAAACCTCAAACCCTCTCACTTCAAATCTCCCCCCTGGTTGTGTTCTCAGCCTAGCATGAAAATGGGTTTTATGCTTAAGAATTTTATTTATGGGCTCTCCGGAGGATCAGCATCGATACTCAAGGGAGATCACATCAATGTGTGGCCTCTGTGTGTGCTGAGGAATATTGCGTTACACCTCGTTTCTTAAAGGTTGTTTCTACATTTACTCTTTCCTCCACATGAAATAAGTTTGTGGCAAACATTAAAAATTGCATAACTTTAATTGGCAAAATCAATAGCTAAGTACTTACATTCAATAATCAATACTCAAAACTCCTTCTAAATATATCTTCCAATCGACAAATCAATACACTAAGCAAGTCAATTTCCACCTGTAAATATTATCTCACCAAATATCACAACTAAACTATGCTATGTTCCCATTGGCCACATTTTTATGCACTTAAGAAAAGATAAACAATTAGCTGTTTAAGTTGGTTGGTCCACAGTGCGAGCAATCACACAGTCTTGTGGAGAAAACTGAGAATTTTAAAATTATGGAATAAGAATTAAAACATTCTCATTTTGGTCTTTTAAAATAGACACTAAAGGCTTTGATTCTTTATTCCTCTAAGATTTCAAGGAACTGAGAATCGGGAATCAACCCATCCTTAGTTGGAACATACACTCTTCATTGGTATATAGTTGCAGGGAGGGCTGAAAAAACAGATTTGGCTTCCGTTGACTTCCAAATCAAGGTTCAGGATCTAAAGAAATTTTCTGAAGCCAGAAGTTATGATAAATAAAATAGAAATAATATAGTAGCTCCAAGTACGTATACAGAAAAGATTCTAACATCCTATTTATAATCTTATTTTTTAATAGTCCATTTAGTCACTTAAAGCCCTTCACTGAAATTTTTCAATTTCAACTTTGTTTTCCAGCCATTTGACAGAAAAAAATTCCAATTGCTAAGCTAAGTCTTCATCGATTTATGAAAGTGAAAAAAGGAACCTTTGCACTGAGACCCATTGCTTAGCAAATCTGCAGTAAAAACAACTGCTTTGAATTGTGGTCCTTGAGGCTGTGTGGTCTTCTTGTACTCAGTCATTCCACATTTCTTGGTAATCAGTTGATCACTCCATCTGTGATGATATGTCTTAGAAAGCAGTCTTGGGACATCAAAGCCCAAGAGGGCCCCACCTATACTTCCAATCTAAATCAAAGGTCAAAGCATTTCCATTGAGGTGTATTAGATGTATCTCCGACAGGGTGGCTACCAATGTCCAATTTTTAAATTCCCTGACTTTTCCCTGATGGATCTACCAATTTCCCTGACCGATTGCCATAAGGTCACCTGTTAATGGAATATTTTGTTCTGCTGAATTAAAGTTTCTACAGCGGCTTCAAATTTTCTAAATTTTCTATTCATCATCTCGTATTTTTAGAACTGCAAGCATGTATTTACTATAAGCTAGTCAGCTCCTGCCACTTCTCATCCTGAGTTTTGGAAGTTAAAAAAAAGCGAGGTCAAATTTTCTGAACAACCGAGCCTCAGATTCCTTGTGATGAGCACATTGTGATCATGAATTTTAACACTACTAAACAAATATCACAATAAGGATATACAAAAGGGATACATTGTACGTCTCATTCACAACTAAATAACTAAAATTCACAACTAATAAGATTCACAACTGAATACTCCATGAATTGATGGGGCTTATTCCATGCACGTCAGCGACGGATTTTAGTGTTAGTTGGTGAATTAAGGGCGGGAAAGACTGGACGATAAACGTAATAGTAGATAAACAACGAGGATTCCCATTCCAATTTCTCCCTGACTGTTACGAGAATTCCCTGACTTTTCCAGAAATTCAAAATTCCCTGACAATCCCAGGTTTTCCCGGTTTTCCCTGACAATCGCCACCCTGTCCAACAGTACGGAAAATTCTAGTCAACGAGTCTTTCAAGACAAGATGCTTTATGCCAATACACTTCTGGGCCCCAGTGGCCTCAAGGCTATTTTTATTCGGCCTAAAGCACTCCGTAATTTCTGGTAAACTTCAGGTCAAAATAATGTCCCTTGTGGAAATCAAGTATAGTTAATATGATCACAAAATGAAAGAGACGAAGTAACTTTCCACACAATTTTATCACATCAACCCATGTTTTGAAACTTGCCATTAACAGGGTACACAGGTTCATCTATATTCTTCATGAGTCCATAAATTTTACTGTAGAAGTTGGGAGGTCCTGTTTCAAATTTTCCAGCTTTGACAAATGACACTTTCTCACAGATGCATGAATTTATTTTATTTTCAGAAGAAAACTCAAGCCAATAACACAATTCCTAACAATTCTGGTCCCTCATCACACACAATACGTTGAATTTTTATTCATTAATATGCTACCCCAATTTCAAAAAGCGAACACTAGTTGAACAGGGTGGCTACTGATAGCCAATTTTCAAACTCCCTGACTTTTTCCTGATGGATTTACCAATTTCCCTGACCGATCACCAAAAGGTCACCTATTAATGGAATATATTTTTCTGCTGAATTAAATTTTCTACGGCAGCTTTGAATTTTCTAAATTTCCTAATCATCATCTCGTATTTTTAGAACTGCAAGCATTGTATTTACTATCACCTAGTGTGCTCCAGCTACCTCTCAACCTGAGTTATGGAAGTTACAAAAAAAACGAGAGGTAAAAATTTTCCAAACAACATAGCCTCGGACTCCTTGTGATGAGCGTAATACATTGTGATAATGATTTTTAACACAACAAGGCAAATATCGCAATAAGGATATACAAAAGGGATACATTGTATGTACGTCTGATTCACATCTAAATAACTAAGATTCACAACAGAATACTCCATGAATTGATGGTGCTGATTCCATGCACGTCTAGCCATTACTATCAGAGATTCTATTGGCTATATGTTTCCAGAAATAATGAGATCACAACACTGAATTCAAGACAAAGGCCACAGGGTCATGATCAAGTTCCTATGACCTGCATGAATGGAAATTACATTTTTCCACAAAATTAACAACAGCTCCATAACAAACAGTTTAAACATCGAAACTTTTCAAAAATCACTCACAAAGCTTGAGAGAATGTTGTATTTAAATAAGACAGCAATTGAACCAAAATTAATTATGCAGTAATCTTGCAAATTTTGGAATTTCATCTACAGGCTCAAAAAATGGACCCTTCTTTCATTGACACACCAGTAACAGAATGTTGACTGCAATGAGAAATTTAAATTGCAACTATCCAGCAGTAAATAAAACAGGCTGTGTATGGACATTTGTTTCATTGAAATCAGCCCAGGCATTTTCTTTATATTCGGCTTCAAACTTAAGAGCCTTTGTAGATTGGAGCACAATCAGTGTGCCAGCCACTGCCATACTCCTCGCTAGTTGTCGTATATCACAGGATATTTCAAGATTTGAAAGTATATACTCTGTGCTTTAAGACTTGATGGAGTGGAATCGGAACATAACTAAGTATGAAAAAATAGGCAACTTCCACAGTGGAAGTTGCGTATTTTTTCATACTTAGTAATTTGAAAGTATACCTTAGTGTGAGTTGTGACTCTTAGCAAGGAATGGATGAGAGTCGAATAATGAAACAGATATATAAGAGCGAAATAAATGGTGTGAGAGGTAGATGTAGGCCGAGAAAGTTGTAGTTGAGGAAATTCTTAGGAGGAGGAATATTAGGAGTCTTAAAAACAGGAGAGCGTGTATGAGGCAATGTATGGGGGTAAATGAACTCCCATAGCCTGGCTTGTAGCTGACACCACGTTAAAACGTAGCTTTTCCTCCAATTTTAAATCATTCAAAAATCTACAAACTTTGTAGACGATTTCTCGAGCCTGACTTTTGAGTGGCCTGCCTTGGGCAGACAAAGATTTTGACGAGCTGACCATTTCAAATAAGCATTACATGAATTTAAGGACTCAAAATCTGTTAACAAAAACAAAAGTCGAAAACCAAATAGAACCGAAATAACCGAAACGAAAGCATAAGTCCAAATATCACCAGAAAGAATTCAAAATCCAAAAGGAATGCCCGAAACAGCATCAAAAGTCAAGCGCAAAAATCGAGAGAGAACCGAAATGACAGGAGCTGGCAACAACGATGAAGTGACGCTGGTAGGGGAGGCAAGGGGGGGGGGAGGGAAGGAGCCCAGAGTGGGGATAGTCGAGGACAGAGAGGGGGTGTGCACAAATTCTTGCGCAGGACCATTTCAACGCGGCCAGACTCTACCTAGGTTTTCCCAAAAAAACTCATATTCCCTTGGGATCTTTTAACGTAAGTTATGAAATTAAAATACTTTTCAGAACATATTCAATCATTACATTTACATTACTTTGATTTATATTGAACATTTATGAAAATCAATTACTGATGAGAATGTTTTTGAATGGGTAAACATTAATGCACACAACAGCAATGTTGAAGTCAAGCACAGAAGATGACAAATACATCTGCAAGACTGAAGACGATTAAATCACAAACGACAGCATGGATGGGCAAGACAGTTGAAGGGGGTAGGTTGAGCAGAGCTATCTTCTGTATCATCCAATTTGTACGATGTTTTGCAGATGAAAAAACAGATGTCAGCCAACAATGAAGCAGAAGACAATAACTATTTTAGAGCTTGGAAAGAAGGGACTCTCACACTACGATTAACTTCACCCCACCTTTACCTTCATCACCAAAAGAATTCAATTATATCACCACAACAAGATGTAGCAATGACGTTAGTGCAAGACCATCGGTGCAGCTGTAAACCTTACTTCAAGGCAACAAAATAATATTACTCAGGGGTTCATTTTGGAGATTTCAGGAGATGGCCACCATTAGAAGAGAATAAAAGTTTGAGATCACCAGGACTCGCCACGGCATTACATTTACGGAGTAACCTGCAAGTGCAAGGAAGTGGAACTTTGCACTTGGAGAATGAAGCACTAGAGTGGAGCGTTCACAAATTCAAAGCTTTGTCTACATGGCTATGGAAGAAGAATAGAGTGCACCACATATTTTTGAGAAAAGTAACAAAAGTTGTGATGAAAAAAATTTCCTTGGAGCGGGATTCCACAATAAAATAAGTCAAGGAATCCACTTGTTTGGCAGAAGTGCACAGCAGGTGCATAGCACCAATTGAAATGGTTTTAAAAAAGATTCATTACGGTCACACTTCAAATTACATTCAGGTCAAATCAGACTAATTTGATGCTTCATCAATACATGCAACATACACAGCCCAACACCTGTGACCATGATTTAAAACTTCAGCGCTTATTAAATTCTTGAGTAAGATTTGTATTCAGCCTATGAAGAGATGTCCATATAATCGCCATACCTTAATGAAATCAGGAAAAAAACTATGGAAATATTTCCCAGCTACCTTCCTTTATGTATTATTTCATTTAAAAAAGCCTGAGTATATCTAAGGTTTCTTCAAAACTATGCCAAAAACAACTAACATGACAACCAGAATACATGTCAATTTCATTTATGCTCATTGGACCACCTGCTTCCAAGTACTAGTAGGTTCCAAACTTTGGCTAGGCTGCACTTCCTTTCCCTACCTTCAAACCATTCCATAAGCATGGCAAATAAATTAATGCCAAAATATTCTACCAACGATTTATAGTAATCATTCCTGATTACACACCTACTACAACTTCCCTCTTTTCTCCTCCACAACCCTATCACCATGGTTTGCCTCGACTACTTTGTGGCATTCACAAAATTAGAAACACTTTAGGGTAGTCTGAGAGAGAAATAATGTCACAGAGTATTCAAGGAATTTGGACCACATTCAGAGAACAATACCTCAAATCAACCGGAAGACCTAAATATCTGACACCTACCGCACTACCTTATAAAATGTTTGCCAACAAACACCAGCATTACTTCATGTGCAATGGTACGCGTGGATGTACTCCAAAGAGACTTGAACTAAAAAATGAGGCATTTACAACAGGTAGATCTCATCAGAAATTAAGCAGTGGGTTCCATGTATGAATTCTCAACTACTTGTAAAAATAACACCATTACTCACCATCCTCATGAGGTTCAAAGAGGTCAGTCATAGTTTGCAGAGACCCCCTTTTCACCCATACACAGCCAACAGCTGCACATCTTTCCACCAACAGCTACATTCTGCAAAGTAAAATTTCAATTGAATTAAAAAGTACTCTTCTGTATCAATTGGACAAATTTTGTAATACCGTATTTTCTGCCAGATACTGTGCACGTTATCTGTACAAAAAATATGAAAATCAAGCAAATGTGACTATGCGCGTTATACACTGGATAAAAATTGTATTTCAAAGCAAACGTTATTTAATTGTAATTGTTATGCTTTTCTTATAGTAACAGAAATTTACAATTAGTCACATTTTAAAAACACTCGCAGATGTTCTTTTTATTGAATGGCTATTTAAATTATTTCCTAGGGAAAATAATCATTCAATTACAAAAATACGTGTTTTACCACATAATTAAAGCATTTCCATATTATACATTTTCAATTAGTAATATCTATAAATATATCAGCCTATAAAGCAATGTATGAAACAATATCACAAGATGTTCAAACGTAGTTCAACATACTCGCTTTGTGCTATTTTCTCTGCTTCGAGTAACATACGAACAGTTGAAATTCCAATACCATTCGATTGCTCTTTAATAACCCAATCGTATAGTTTTTTTTTCCAATCCTGGCCAGAAGCACTTTCCGAAATGCACTGAATGTTTTCTTTCATGCAAGCAATTGAGAATTGCACTGATTCAGTTTACAATCAGAAACAGAAAAATTTCGTCCGCGCGTTATGTATACAATTTTCAATTTGATAAAACTTTTAAGATGCGCGTTATCTGCTGGTGCACGGTATCTGGTGGAAAATATGGTACATGCACAATGCAATATTGAGTTATTCTCTGTAAGCATCACATTAGCAAGGGCTTTAATTCACTTCTAGTCAGATGATTCTATATGCATTGAGCTTTAACACACTAGGGTAGAGGGCTGCATGGGCCAGTTTTATTCTGCCTGGTCAAATACCCACGATGACCCATGGGGACAGAGCCACTTCCTCAGTACATGGCCTCACACACCATCCCCAAAGTCCATTCCCTGAGGTAAAAACATTGCCAGCCTGAAATCGGCACAGTGAAACCCCAACTTTCCCCTTCTTTCCGGCAAATCCGAAAGACCTTTCATCATCCCAAGTCACATCACACACCTCTCCATCAGAAATATTAGAGCCTTTAAGGGCTGGGGGCTCCAGCAGCCTACAGCTACATTGGATTCAAGTGGCTTTGTAGAAGTAGCTGGAAGGGGTGGATCCTGGAATTAATGATAGGGTTGAGGAGGAGGGAATACCAGGAGCTAGTGGCAGAACAGAGGCGGAGTAAAGGAAATGGAAGCAATCTAGGAAAGATTGGAGACTACTACACAGGTAAAGCAGGAGGAACAGAGAACATAATTGGATGTACGGAAGTGAGGAGGGGCAAAGGGTTATAGAAGATATGATTAGGAAAGGGGAGGAGAGAAGGAATTGAAAAGCATTGTCACTGACTAAGGCAAGAGGAAGCACAAAGAATTAAATACTAAACCGTGGTGATTAACCAATCAAGCATAGGAAAACTGGTAAGAGGGACAGTGCAATAAAACAGAAAATATACAGGACGAGAGGTCAAAGGATTCCAAATGTTACAGATAAAACAGGGAAGATATCAATCGAACATGAAGACATCCAGCATAAATGGGAAGGAGGTGTGGAACAGCGATATTATTATGGTGAAAAAGAACTGTGAACCTGGATATAAATGATGAAAGAGCATCATATTCACCTTCAACCCTAGTTTTTAATGCAATGCCACAAATGTTTTACAATTGCTTCTCTCTTGTTATGTCTTAAATTGAGGTGATTCCAAGTTATTTACCTTCATCTGATGCCTTTCGATCATCCCTTACCACTTCATTGATATGGTGCTGGTGTTATTTATTTGGAAAAAGTGTACTGCAGTGCATTTCCAAACATTGACTTTGAGCCCACACATTAAATTCTACAAGATTACATGGTTGCGGCCAGATAAGAAAACTCCTAAGGACTCTGGAGCTGTTTTAGTAGACATGAGGAATCACTAGGGGTGTAGCAAGCTTCCTATTTTGAATGTTAAATATTTTAAAGGAACCATGTCACAAAATATCCTGAAAGGCAAGAATTACTAACGAACTTGCTTTTTCGATTCCACCGATTTGAGAATATCTTGTAGAAGAGAAATAGTTGGGTTTTGCGATACCATCTTCACTGAAAGCTGTGATGACTGCGACAGAAGTAGTTTTGATTCTCCAAGAAGGTCATGATATCACTAAAAATTACATACTTGAGAATCTTGCAGCATGAAGAGGAATGCAAGAGAGAGCAATAGTTTCCTGATTCTGAATTCCTTTTTTAAAATATTGCAGTGGCAGGCCAGGATTGAGATATTACAGCTTAGGATAATGACTGGTAAAGGTGATGTCTAGAAATGGTGTGATATGTGGGAAATCAAAACATTCTAGTAATGGTCCACTAATATTTTTTGTTTACGACCTGGGTTTTGTCACAATGACATCTTCAGGTAAAGATGTCATTACGTGTCGAAACCAGGTCGTAAATAATAAAAATATTAGTGGACCATTACTTGAATATATTGATTTCCGATATGGAGAGGTTCCACAAAGGGAAGCCTGAATTTATTGGTGATATGTGGGGCCAACTCCTCGAGCGCATCTTTTCCGGACTACAGTACTTTTGCATTTAAGCAAGCATAATATCCCACTGTGATGAATAATTTTTAATTCTATCAGTTCACCAATGACAGCTATCCATAGGGACAGCTATGCCAGGCATAGATAAGGTGGGAGATAAAAGGAAGCTGATGGGAGAATAGAGCAGGAGGCAGCAAAATTGGCAAGAGGACCCTATTTTCCAAATGATAACTTTTTTTTAACGAAAATTTTTTTCACATTTACACATACACATTTACACACACCGTAAATGTGAAAAAATTTTCAACCCCAGGAAATGACTGATTTAAAACTAAATTTTTAAGGAGGGAAGTGCATAGAGCTGGATGTTTCTCAGTGAAAAAAGAAGTGACTTAACTGAAAAAATACGGTTTGAAGAGGTCAATTAATTGGTGTGAGGTGGGATGCATCTGAGAGAGTAGTTGGGCCATTTGGTGACCCTCGAGTGAATGATAACGGTGAAAACTCGGTGAGTGTGTGCTTGGAAAAAGGATTGTTTGTGTTGAATACATGGTTTAAACATAAGAGAATACACATGTATACTTGGCAAAGGGGTGATTGTATGAGCATGATTGATTTTGTAGTGTATGAAGAGAGACTGAGGGAGTTAGTGTGGGGCACGAGGGGGTTCTGAATGTGGAACAGACCACTATTTGGTACTCTCCAAAGTGAATCTAGGCAGAAAGTGGGTGCCAAGAAAGAATGTTGCGCACAAACAGTTGAGAGTCAAAGTGGAGAGATTGCTAGACAGCGAGTTAAGAATGAAGTATGGTTGCATGCTTGAGGATGCTCTATCCTTGAAGCAGAGAAAATAGGACAAGTATATCAGAAACGAGAATGTGAATGATGCGTGGGAGTGTTTTAAAGGAGTGATTGTAGAATATGCCAAAAGTGTATGTGGAAAAGGGGTGGTAGAAAGAATGAAAGGTGATGCTTGGTGGAATGAAGAAGTGAAAATTGCAGTCAGGGAAAAGAAAGAGGCGTACAAGAATATAATTGCTGGCTAAACTGAGGAAGAGCATATATGGCATGTGAGATTTACAGACAGAAAAAGAATGAATGCAAAATCATTGTGAAAGAGTACAAGGAAAGAATGCCTGAGGATGAAGCTAGCAAGATGCAGAGCGATTTTGAAGGCAATAAAAAGCTGTTTTGGAAGTCAGTAAATAGGGTAGGTAGCTTTGTTAGTAGTCAGTAAATTGGTAGGTAGCATATGGAGCATATCAAGGAATGAGTGCCACACTAAGGAAGCGAAAATTGCCGTGTACAAAAGGGTACTTCTCCCCACTTTGTTGTATGGTAGTGAAACATGGGCATGTCACGATAGACATAAGAGTAGACTAAACACCATGGGTCTGAGTTATTTCAGGAGTGTTGGCAGCAAAAGTAAGATGGATAGGGTCAGAAATGAGTGGGTAATGAATGAATGTGGGTTAGATGCTCCGATAATGGACATATATGAAAGGAGTGTGCTTCGTTGGTTTGGCCATGTTGAGAGAATGGATGAGAGTTGAATAACGAAACAGATACATATATGAGAGTGAAATGAATGGCCCGAGAGGTAGAGGTAGGCCGAGAAAGTTGTGGTTGAGGAAATTCTTAGGAGGAATATAAGGAATCTCAAAAACAGGAGGGCGTGTATGATGCAGTGTATGAGGGTAAATGAGGCAAAAGAGGTTTGCAAGGATAGATCAGATTTATAAGTTAAACTTTGTGACTGTGACTACCCCGGAAGAGAACGGCGTTATTGTTATGTATGTATATCTAAAGTGATTCTACTTTTCTGCAAGTGATAGCATTAAAACTGAAATAACCAGTAAAACTTTTATTCAAACCATAACCACCCACACTACTTGTCAAAGGCCAGCTCAGACTATCCAGCTCTGAATTAGCAATGGTCTACAATATATCCATAAATTATTTTGCTCTTTTATTCTATTATTTTCCTCTATTGTTGAGAGAATGGATGAGAGTCGAATAACAAAACAGATATATAGGAGTGAAATGAATGGTGCGAGAGGGAGAGGTAGGCCGAGAAAGTAGTGGTTGAGGAAATTCTTAGGAGGAGGAAGGAAAAGGAAGGAAGGATTAGGAGTCTTAAAAACAGGAGGGTGTGCATGAAGCAGTGTATGGGGGTAAATGAGGCAAAAGAGGTTTGCAAGGATAGATCAGTATGGAGAAAATCATTGAAGCAGAGTTAGGTGTACAAATATGTATTTATGAGTGAAACTTTATGACTGTGCCTACCCTGGAAGGGAACGGTATGATTGGCATGTATTTAATTAATATGGGAGGTAATGCTGGTAATGCTTTCGGCGGCCATTAGGAGTATATTCCGGAGAAATTCACGAGATGGCGCAGTGATCAAGTGACTTTCACATCTCACATTAAGTGCATCAAATGGCAAATTTGCGGGAAAATTTGAAAATCCCACTCCCGGTAAAGTAGGTTACGGGCCTGTGGAGTGAAACGGGGGTGCTGGGGTGGGGCGGAACGCGACGTGGAAATGAGTGAATATAAACCAAAAGAAACGCATTTTTGTCAATAGGAAAAGCTCAATATTGGAAAATAAACGTAATGTGAGGTGCGACAATCCAATTTTTGAGAATTTGCAGGGACAATGTGACTGTTTTTCGTACAATTTCCTGAGGTGCGATTAGCATGGCTTCCACTATTGAAAGGTTCGATTATAAGGGTAAATGTAGAAGCTGGAGGCATGTAGAAACGTATAATTTCTAGAAAAAAATCTCCCACGAGACGGTTGGTGATTATAAGGGTAAATGTAAGAGTAAGGAGGGACATGGGAGAAAACAGTGAAAAAGTAGTAAAATAAGAAAGTTTAATGATGAAAAATTCAGTAAAAAGTAGGTGAAAGAAGGGTAGAGAATAGGAGAAAGATGCTTAGAAGACGTAGCGAAATGGCGAAAAAAGAACAGAAAATGCGTCAGAGCGACTTGAAAAAATGCAGAAAAAAAGGCGTAATCCGGGTTAAGGAGAAGTGGGAAATGGAGAATAGCGACTTCAAAAGTGACAAAAATGACATTTACAGCTACGAAAATGACCATTTCAAGGTGACCCAGCACCCCAGTTTCACTTCAGAGGCCCGCAAGCTTGTTGGGTGAGGCGTGCATGAAATATGGAAGAGGTGAAATACGTCGGGTCCCTCTGGTGGAAACGTTGGAAATACGGAAATATGGCGTCGACGCGCAAGTGAAAAACGTGAAAAATTATGATTTATGAGCCAAAATTTCTGAGGAAGTACTAAAAATCGTACAAAAAACCTTATATAAAAATTAAGGCCAATTATTTATCTTCAAAATAAGGTACAAAGTAGTGCTGTATGTTGTCAGAATACCCGGTAATAAGACGTTAAATGTGGAACCGTCAGTAACATACCTCCCAGCAAATCTACCAGAATGTATACAATAAAAAAGGAAAGCGATACGCCGCTGACAAAATACCACACTATAAAAGCCGAAAGAAACTTACGATTAGGATTAGGCAGTCACGAATTTACCATGTCATTCTCACGTCACTTCAAGCTCATTCCCATCAAAGACCATGGTCACACACCAATGAAAGATGCATCCGTGTAA
This sequence comes from Ceriagrion tenellum, assembly GCA_963169105.1. Classification (NCBI taxonomy): domain Eukaryota; kingdom Metazoa; phylum Arthropoda; class Insecta; order Odonata; family Coenagrionidae; genus Ceriagrion; species Ceriagrion tenellum. The sequence continues at coordinate 7,292,925 of OY720643.1, forward strand.
CCTTTACTTACTTCACACCCAGTTCCACACCGAATTATCAGAGCTTAGACCAGGGTGTAAGATTCTTCAGGCCCTAAGCTACTCCAATAATGATAGAGCTCGGACATAAGCGTATTGAGACACGAAATTACTATCTTCCCGTTTTTCTTCGATAATGCAGATACTGAGTCTTACGGTTTCTTTTCAGCCATCGTGACACACAACGCACCATGATCACACGCGAGTTTTTCACCTTCGCCTTTACAAATAACGTACACGATGATGATGGAAAGCCACCACTTCTTTTCTCCAGCATCGCGGCATCAGCGACAGCTGACTTCACTAGAAACCTCGAGAAACACTAAAACCAGCTACCAAAGGTTGTCATACCGCTTTAAACGAACAGCGCGGTTGTCGCCTGCAGTGTTCGGGTGGTGAACTAAAATGCGAAAGCACTCAGGCACAGAGTATACTATACTCGGGATACTCGGTATACTCTGTGACTCAGACTCCTCCCTCTCTTGTATCAGCGGGATTTTCGTATTGAGAAATGATAACGAGTTGGACTCTTTCTTTTTACTGCATCAAACTCACAAAAAGCACAGAAATATGCTACATCATTTCCAAGAAAAACTTCCCGCGCACGGTGGAATCTACGCTCTCCAATAAATCACATCAGTGACATGCTCTCGGCGTCAGGAATTTATATTGGATGTACTGGCTGGAAACGCTGCACAGTGGTCTGAGAACCCACTTTAGCGGTCAAAAATCGATTTTTTCAAAATGTTGAATTTATGTCGCAGGTGCATTTAGAATAAGGAAAAATAATCAATTCATTGTTAAACCAAATGAAGTTTCATCCTTTGATGACCCATGTCCGGCTGCTACAGACGGGCATATGGGGGATCAGCGCCACCACTTCAAAATCATTCTCGCGTTCGAAAAGGAAGCCAAATATCACTCGACTAGGCATTTTTCCACCATAAAATTACATGATCCACTCATTTTGAAACCTATACTTCATTTTTACTCAGCCGAATTTTCTCCTATTGTCGGTTTTAAGTGACAACGATCAGATATTCTATAACGGTGCTACGCCACGCACTTTACCGGCATCAATTAGGGCTTTAAAAAATCTTACATATCTTGTGATGAAACAATATACCAGTGGCGAAACTGAGGTAATTGAAGTGGGTATTCTACCTCATCGGCCCCTGAATTCACTGCTTCAGAGACTTAAATATTCCAGTCAGCAAAAATCAGTCGACTGAAATCGATCCGTATTCATAAGGAGTACATCCGCATACATAATGGTACATAATAATTAGCGTTAATATACAATTTAATGCTTTTTTCGTATTAATCTGTTATCAGTTCGCCATCAACGATACTTTTTCCTGGAGTCGTGAGCTTGCGGACAGCGAACTTGTGCAGCACGATGCAGGGGTGCCCATCCCCCAATGCTGATGGCGCATTCCCCCAAAAACCAACAACCTCCCCACAGCCGGTACTTACCAGATTATAATTTGATAGCTTGTCCAAGGTAGTGTGGAGTAACGCCGAGGGGATCGGAGGATCCGGGAAGTTTTTTAATTATTAGCTTTACAAAATCGTTTTTAACACTTTTCTGGCAATAAAATCTTAAAGCATCATACACGTTGTCGACCACTGTGATATCCATATTTTTAGAGTTAGTTTTGAGGGTTTGGCTACAATGACTTATTACCAAACCCTCAAAAACTAACTCTAAAAAATATAAATAAAATCTTAAGCAAACTATTGCGCTTATATAGGGGAGCTAACAAAAACTGAATACAATGCTACAAAAAACCATAAGGATGTGAGAGTATCTTTTTTACGATAGCATGCATAAAAAAGGAATAAATTGTAAAAATGAGAATCGTTTATTTCTTATATTTTATTAAAGTCACTGAAGGCTTCTTTCATATTTCGAATTAAGAAAAAATATGGGAATATATATTGAATATTGCGTTCCTAAAACTACAGAGCTGGATCCTGTATCTAACAAAATAGGCGGTCAACTTACTCCAAAGATATTATTGTGATACTTTATACCACACCCTACAGCATTATACAGCTCTCGCAAAGGCTTATGGCGTTTGGATGAGCGGCGTTTGTATTGTCCGCGTCACACAAATTCCACTTTTTGAAATGCACTCATGGCACGAATACGATGTCTTTCGCTTTCCCCTACAACCCTTTTCCCTTCCCCTCCCACCAAACTTTACCCCTCCACGACGTCGTCTTCTGCGTATCCGAACGCCATAAGCTTTCGCGAGAGCTGTACCAGTGAAATGTGCACAAAGTAAGAACATCTAAATTGACCGAACATTTTAAATTTAGATTTGTCTTTAATTAAATGGAACCCATTTATATCATGATTCATAGCTCTTATTTACAAATTATTCTGTTAAAAAAAACTCAAATAATAATAATAATAAAATAGTAGATACAGATACAATCAGTACTGGTGGTGGCGGTACCATTTGGACTACCCTACCCTTGATGTCCTTTATACAGTATTAGTTTTTTCATTGCTCACTTGAAAAAGCAAATTTTACTTAAACTTCACTGCTATTAATGGATTTTAAAATGTCTTCTTCGGAAGAAAAGACAAGCATGTCGGAGAGCCAGACATCTCCCATGGTGCTTCTCAGCCTATTTTTTTACAATTCTTAATCTGCTCATAACCCTCTCTGCTGAGCAACTTGTTCCTGGCAATGCCAGAAGTATCTGGTATAACATCGTTAGGTAAGGAAATCCAGAAATATTTAATAGACACCTATAAGGCCCGATTAATCCTTTCTTGACCCATTGATCCAGAAATTTTTGTTCTGCTATATTAAGATCTGTACTTGGACCATTAGGCTTCTCGTCACAATAATCTTGGGGGTCACTTTCGTCATTATTTTGGCTCAGACGACTCTCGTCACTGAAGCTCAGCACATCTGATAAATCAATGCTTGGGTAGCTAACTTTGTACAGTTGACTAAATTACTTTTATGACATTAACTTCTTCACAAAGCCCTTCATCTTCGATTCCGTAATACTCACACAAGTAACTGACGATAACCCGCCTTAAGGTACTATCCGTATTTTTAAAAACATTGAGTAAACCTTCATGGGAAAAGCAAGTCATTTGTTTGACAATATTCAGAGAACTTTTTGGGAACCGATAGCGGCTGAAGACTTGGGGAATCAAAGATTTGAAACTACACTTCTGATCTTATTTTCGCTTAATTCACTTCTGATCTTATTTAGAATTCGCGAGCATATATATATTGTAGCCTTTTCCTTCGTCCTCTTTGGAATGCGGGTGCGCTCTTGAGGGGGAAGGGGTGGGGGCACTGGACGTCAATGTTATTAAATATTTATGATAAACTAATATAGTTTTACGATTAAAAAACTGAAAATAGCGTTATTCTATCATATCTTGCTCTGCCACTTTGCCTAATTTCAACCTATCCCTAAATATAAACTTACAAAAAAATAATAAAATATTTTTGAATTGAAAGTTTCATATATATAAAGACAAAGTTACTTATCGAAGGGATCGAGACGAATGCTACGGTTGTCGACTAAGTGAGTAAGTGGGGGTAGAAAATCACCGTAAAGGGTAACGTGCAGTGTGCATGCACGATCCGTAAGTCTGAGCCTTTTGACTGTACTGTGATGTGACCCGTTGGCAGATGTTGGGAGGAGGGGGCGGGAATAAGACTGGAGGGATGCTGAGTCTGTTGTGCTACTGGGTTGCGTTCGGAGATCGAATGGTGGCCTCGACGATGGCGCTGTGCGGCAGCCAAGGAAGAGTATGTAGAGACGCGACCGAAATAAAAGAAACTTTCGGCTGGCTGAATGATTCTCTATAACGGCACCATGTTTTACCATATGTACTACACTTAACGCTTGACATTCATTTATCGTTATAACCTTTCGACTCATGTATAAATTACTGTAAATGGGCAAAAATATTTATATTTACTGAATTTCTTCATGCATTTTGAAAATCCCTCTCAAATTTTTTATTTCTCCCACAAATTATTTTTCTATGGCGCAACTTGCGCCATTAAATTACCCCCTCCCCCCCTTCGTGGGCGGTCGTGGCTCCCATGCCCTAAATGTGAGCTCAAGGGTTGGTCTCGGTGTTAGCTATGGTCTCGATGACCGATCTTTCAATAGTTCCCTCCTTCGCCTCTTTCCAATGGTATGTGTTCTAACGCTCTCTTGGTTCTCTCCATGGGAACCACTCTCGGAGATGTTTACTGTGACGCCACATGGCCCTATTCGTTATGAAGGAGACATAACACGCTTCGAAAAAGCTTCCTCACTTCTTTACCTCTCGCCCCACTGTTAATAAGAAATAAAATTCCGGTACTCAACCGTGCACCGAGGTCAGCACTAGGGACTAAATAACTTACCTTATTGTTTTCTGAAGATCAACTCTATTCGGCGGGTTTTCCTTTGGGCAATGGCGTCGATGATGCGTTCCTTGAAACTTTCGTCTATCGAAAGGTTGTTAAGTCAAGCCTTTTCAGTCGCCAGCTTGCTCAAATCCGACCTTAGCCTCGAATCCGTCGTGGGGTTCCTTAAAAAAAGTCTTCACTCTCCTCAACGTGGTCATACTTCTTTCGGACGTTGCGGTTCCTACAGGGGGAATGTCAGAATCAGTCTTATGATTCCCACGGTTTCTCGATACACTTTATCTAAGACATTGTCCAAAAAATACTTGTGATTAACTGAAATTATGTTACTTACCCAGAGTGCAATATTTGCAATGACAAAAAGGAGGGAAACAATCCGGCTTACGCGCGCTGTGTTGCAAGTAAACTAGCTTCGAGAAGCACAGATTCGGCGGTCTTCGCTGCTAAAACCTCCGGAGGGCTCTGAGAACAAAGCGGCAGAGTGCCTGCCAGCGTACTTCCCTCTTTGTTCTCCACATCTGGAAACCATCTGGAAGCCCTTCCTCTCTCCCCTACCATCCCTCCCTGTGGGTGGGAAGAAGAGATAAGGACTACTCCCAAGAGGGAAGGAAGGAAGGAGGGTTGAGGCGAATCATGGTCGTCTTTATAGGAGGCCTGAGTCCTCGGGTTGGCAACCTCGCCTCTCATGACGTCAGTGTCGGCCGTCCCTCCCACCCGAAAAAAAACATACGTTGCTGGGTAATAAGAGCGCCTATGGCTATAGTTATTAGGGTCGCCAATTTTCTAACTGAAAATAAGGGAGACTCTGAAATATGCTACCAAGTTGATATGTAAGCACATATATAGCGAGGTATCTTCTTTGGTGGTGTTTGATGGTAGGTACACCTCATCACTTTCGCCACCCGCAGCGTCGAACACTTGTGTAACAGACGTACCGTAACCGTACAAGAGAGAGAACATACAAACACCCAGCTGCCTCAAGAACACAAAAGCAAAAGAAAGTTCGAGGCGAGTTCGAGAAACATGACCATTTCTGTATCTTCAACTTCCGGTTCTAGAACCTGGTACCAACATAAACTTACATACATGCACATTTGAGTATGTGCTTGTAAAAATAATTTAATATTGGCAGCTATGATGCCAATGTACAGTTCGATATATCGCTCAGAATATTTCGATCATCGAAGTTGAATCGTTAAAAATCAAAAAGTATTACACTGGAGCCACACGCTATTATATAAGAATGAAATACGGGAGAAATGCTCTTAAATACGGGGGACTGAATAAAATAAGGCAAAAATACGTGAAAACCCGGGACATACGGGAGACCTGGAAACCCTAATAGTTATCAAAATTTATGGTAATAATTCAGATTAAACAATGTTTCCATGGTACTCCTTTCTTGACAATCTCACTTTCAAATGGTGATTGGCATAATAGGAGAAGTAAATTCATGAAAATATTATGAATGGAGACGGTAAAATATGCACTAAGACTAGAGGAAAAAATACCTCATTCTAGGGTTTGTGGCGGATTCTTTCCATTAACTTCCGGCGAGTGAAAGGAAAAATAGAAGAGGGTAGGTCTGAATATGAAAATAAAGATTCATTTCATCTATGAAGACGGCCGTGGCCGAGTACATATGCTGGACTTGGGACCTTAAAACATGAGACTGTGCGACCAAGGAAAAGTGGATTGTGCGTGGATGCACATCTATCTTTTATGCAAGAACCACCAAAGTCATTATTTCGCGATATGTTAGTTCATTAATACGCTAAAAACGATTTCGTCACAGCTCGAATAACTCTGCACAATTAATGTTACAATTCTTTGGATCGAAGACAGCGGCTAACACTACTTTTGAATATTACTTTTACAATGAAAGTGCGTTGAAATTTATTCCACCTGCGCTTAAAATTATGGAAGTCGGGGATATATTAAGTGGAAGATATGCTCATCCCAGGTATATTTAATTCTGCCTGGGATAAACCCATCCCAGCGCTTACAGGGTATGACCGCGCATGCCCTTCTTGATAGCAATTATTTTTCCTGAAATAGGCGATGAAAGCTGTACCAACTGCGGCCTTTTACACTTTACTGCTGTTATCTGTCCAATGTAATTGGACCTGCGTTGTATTGAACGAAATATACGAATAAAATCTGTGCTTCGGGTGTACTTCTGGTCAAACTGACCGTAAGCTTATTTTGTAACTCATCTTGCATCGAAAGTTGCAAGCCTGCGATCTAAAAACAAAATACTACTGCCCGGAAAATTCGAATACCACTGATTATCTTTAATTGCTACGCCAATGAGAACTGTACGTGAAAGTGGAGTCGCTAGAGACGAGGACTTAACTTGGCGGATATTCTGGAAGGTAAGTATCCTATCGTAAGTTAATATATATACAATCTCTTCTATCTGCTCCACATTTTGCTGCCATTTCATCATTTAATTTTGAAGCGATATGTTAGTTTTAGAGACATAAGATCAGAAAAAACACGAATGCTTATCCTAATATATCCCAGCGTAATGTAGTCGAAGCACATTAAGCCTGAGCTTAACATTGAGGTGTCATGGCCGTCATAACTGGTGGTCCTCTAGCATCCCTGCCATCTTCTCCCTTACCTCTCCCAAACAAGTTACGGCCGTAGTTTTTTCAGTCACCTCATACCGCCCTGTTTCTCGGCCACTTGCATTTTCAATGTTTAAGGTAGTATGAGGGAAATATCATTTTAAGTACATATCAATGAATTTGGTCTCATTTTAAAGAAAAATATATCACCCTTCCATTGACTTCAAAAATTCAACCCCTTAACCCATTACTTTCCGAGACATTTGCCATAAAATACCAGCCCTTTAAATGGGAAATGGTACGTGTATGCACTCCAGAGAGACCATATATTAAAAATGAGGCATTTACTACACTCAGATTCCGTCAAAAAATCAAGTGTGTAGTTTGTATGTTTTATCAACTATATTTGAAAATTAATCATATTGTCACCGCAGTAAATTCTTCGAGATCACAAGAAACCTTCTGTTTTGATGGAGTTTCAAACTTACCGCGTGAGAAAAATGAGTCAAGTTAAAGGCTTATTTAGATATTTTCATTTCAATACTTACAATTTATGTCATGTAAAACTGTATTATTGCACCATAGAGAATGTAACATTTAATTCGTGTGTCACAAAGGTGGTGAAATTAAAACTTATAATTGGAATATGGTCTCTATTATGACTAGGGAACTATCTCGCTCGGACTACCTTAAGGAATTTCATTTCATTCGCTTGCTTTGTTTGGAAGTGCTTTAAACCACCAACTTTCTCCGGTTTCGGCAGCGCGCCGTTGTCTGGGACACACGCAACCGCATGAGGCAAGCAGGATGATGCTGAGCTATTATAAAAGGGCTTAGAGCTTCAACGGGTCTGGACGCTTGAACGCGTGAGTGAGGGTGGGTAGTGGGTGAGGCAGAGCTCTGTTCAATGTTTTCCAGATGTTGTCCCCTAACCAGTAAGAGGAAGGGGCGCAAGCCAGATTTTGGAGGAAGAGCTTCTCTCGGAACCCTCATCTGTACCCTTCCAGAGTGAAGAGAGCCAGAATATAGGGCGCGGCAAAGAGCAATTACATATTTTACTGCCGTTCCGGAAGTGAATCGTAATTTTCTCCCAATTTTAAAAGCTACCTATCGAGAGAAGAAGGAGGGTACACTTGCTAAAGATAAATTCCTTGTTTTTTGCAGATGGAAACAAGAATACGTCATTCTCAGTTAATGATTTCTGTGAACAGGGCGCATGTATGGCGCAAGCTTCGCCATAGAAAAAAATTGGGGGGGTACTTTTTAGAATGCATGAAGAAATTCAGTAAATGTAAATATTTTTACCCATTTACAGTAATTTATACATGAATCGAAAGGTTATAACGATAAATGAATGTCAAGCGTTAAGTGTAGTACATATGGTAAAACATGGTGCCGTTATAGAGAATCATTCAGCCAGCCGAAAGTTTCTTTTATTTCGGTCGCGTCTCTACATACTCTTCCTTGGCTGCCGCACAGCGCCATCGTCGAGGCCACCATAAGATCTCCGAACGCAACCCAGTAGCATAACTGACTCAGCATCCCTCCAGTCTTATTCCCGCCCCATCCTCGCAACATCTGCCAACGGGTCACATCACAGTACAGTCAAAAGGCTCAGATTTACGGATCGTTCATGCACTGCACGTTACCCTTTACGGTGATTTTCTACCCCCACTTACTCACTTAGTCGACAACCGTAGCATTCGTCTCGATCCCTTCGATAAGTAACTTTGTCTTTATATATATGAAACTTTCAATTCAAAAATATTTTATTATTTTTTTGTAAGTTTATATTTAGGGATAGGTTGAAATTAGGCAAAGTGGCAGAGCAAGATATGATAGAATAACGCTATTTTCAGTTTTTTAATCGTAAAACTATATTAGTTTATCATAAATATTTAATAATATTGACGTCCAGTGCCCCCACCCCTTCCCCCTCAAGAGCGCACCCGCATTTCAAAGAGGACGAAGGAATAGGCTACAATATATATGCACGCGAATTCTAAATAAGATCAGAAGTGAATTAAGCGAAAATAAGATCAGAAGTGTAGTTTCAAATCCTTGATTCCCCAAGTCTTCAGCCGCTATCGGTTTCCAGAAAGTTCCCGCCTATTTTGTTAGATCAGGATCCAGCTGTGTAGTTTTAGGAGAGCAATATTCAATATATTTCTCATATTTTTTCTTGATTCGAAATATGAAAGAAGCCTTCAGTTACTTTAATAAAATATAAGAACTATACGATTCTCATTTTTACAATTTATTCCTTTTTCATGCATGCTATCGTAAAAAATACACTCTCACATCCTTATGGTTCATAAGTGCTTCATAAGGTCATAGTAGTTTGCGTTGAGTGAATAAGAGTATCCGACACACTTTCCGAGAAGTATTTCACCGCGGGATTGCAGTGCGCCGGAAATGGCGACTGGACAGGCAGCCTCGCAGTCATCAATGCAAGGAGTAGGAATGATGCCTACCATCAAGAAGTTGATCGGGTGAAGCAATTACAGCGATTGGAAGTTCGGAATGGAGATGTTCCTCATCGCAGAAGACTTATGGCCCATCGTAGAAGGAACGGAGACGCAAAGAAGGACGCGAAATTGCGGTCGAAGATATGTTTAATGGTTGATGAATCTTTGTACCCAATGGTTAAGGGTGGTCGTACGGCAAAGGAAGAGTGGGAAAAGCTTCAGAATACGTACGAAGACAAAGAACTTACCAGAAGGCTTAGTTTGCTGAGAAAACTCTTCAGAATCAAGCTAGGTGATTGCTGTTCGATGGAAGAGTATTTAAATGAATTTTGTCGCTAACTCAAAAGCTGGACACTATCGATGCAGGAATGGACGATGAGTTTATTGGAGTGATAATGTTAAATGGTTTAATCGACGACTACGACCCAATGATAATGTCGATGGAAAGTTCGGGTGTGAAGATCAGTAGTGACTATGTGCGGTCAATGCTACTTCAAAAGGATGCAAAGCATAAGGGATCCGATGATATGGCGAAGGAAACTGCATTCATGATGAAGTCGAAGGGGAAGAAATTCCCTCCTAAGCATGTTGTTCGCTATAAGTGCAATAGAGAAGGACACAAGTCATTTCAGTGCCCAAAAAGAGACACTAAAGACAGTGGGAATGTGCAAAGGGCGAGTGATAAGCACGATAAAACAGAGCATCGAGCAAAAAAAGCTTCAGTTCTTCTTGCGGCCTATCAACATCCAGAACAAACTACGGGGATTGGGTCATCGATTCCGGATCTACGTCACATATGACGATGAGGAAGGATTGGATGGAAGAAGAAAGTCCACGTGTCCTGGAGGTGACTGTCGCTAGCAATAACAAAATTAATGCGGAGAGCACAGGTACTGTTCCGATTAGAGTGAATGGTAGTGGAAGTTTCGAGACTACTGATATTTAAGATGTTTTATATGCTCCTGACCTGAGCACGAACTTGCTATCTGTCAGTATAATGGTAGAAAAGGGACTGGTTGTTACTTTTGACGCTGATGGGTGCAAGGTAGACGACAAAGACAGTTGTGTCATTGAAGGTGAAGTTCAGTTCACTGGGAGTGATGCAGGTGGCATCTACAAGTTGGATATACTTCCTGAAGAAAAGGTGAACGTCGCGTCTGCACCATCTGGAAACAGAAGAATGTGGCACAGGAGATTGGGACACATGTGCCGAAAGTCCATGGAACTTTTAGCCAAGGGCCTTGCCGATGGAGTGGAATTCACGGGGAGGGATGACGAGCCTTGCATTCCGTGCATAGAAGGAAAACATTCACGAGTGACTTTCCATGATAGTGAGACAAGGACATCCCAAAAGCTGCAACTGGTGCATTCCGATGTTTGTGGACCAATAAGTGAGGAGAGTTGGGGTGGAGCAAGATACATGCTCACATTTACTGATGACTTCACGAGGAAGACCTTTGTTTACCTCTTAAAACGAAAAATTGAAGTTGCTGCACAATTTTAGAGAGAGTTCAAAACGCTGACAGAAAAGCAAAGTGGGGAAAAATTAAAGGCGTTACAAACCGATAATGGGCGGGGGACATGTGAGCAGAGAAATGGAGAGCTTTCTTAAGGGCTGTGCTATTGTTCACCAAAAGACTGTCCCTTACACGCCGTAAGAAAATGGCATAGCTGAAAGGGTGAATAGGACTGTTGTTGAGAAAGCACGGTGCATGCTTCAGGATGCAGGCCTAAGCAAGAAATTCTGGGCTGAGGCAGTGAACACAGCAGTGTATTTGAAGAATCGCTCACAAACCAAAGCTGTGAGAGATGTGTCCCCAGAGGAGGCCAGGAGTGAGAAGAAAGTGGACCCAGCACATTGAAGGGTTTTTGGTAGCAAAAGCTTTGTCCATATCCCCGACAAGAAAAGAACAAAGTGGGACGCGAAAAGTAAGGAGTACATTTTCATAGGCTATAGTGAAACTTCAAAGAATTACAGGCTAGTAGATCCCCAAAACCCAAAGAATGTGGTGATTGCCAGAGATGTTATTTTTCTTGAAGGGGTGGCACCTCAAGTTAGAGAGGAAGATGCTGAGAGTAGGAATTTGGAAGTTCCCATCCATGCATTGTCAGATTATAAAGTGCATTGCGAAGTCATCCCAGAGGAGGATCGAGAAAGTGAGACAAGCAGCGGTGAGCAGGCCATCCAAGAAGAAGTTGTGCCTCAGCATTCAATAAGAGAGAGGATTCCAAGGAAATCGCCTGATGATGTTGTCCTATAACAGGCAACATTAGATAGTGTTACTGTCCCAACGACGGTGCAGGAAGCATTGGAAGGGCCTGAAAGGAAGCTGCAGAGAGCAGCAATGGAGGAGGAGTATCAATCTCTCGATGAAAATAAAACATGGACATTAGTAGATAGGCCCCAGGTTAAAACAGTGGTCAAGAACAAATGGGTGTTTAAAGTGAAACCCAGCGCTGAAGGAAAAGCTTGTCGACATAGGGCGAGACTGGTCACCAAGGGGTTTACCCAGAAGCATGGGGTGGACTATGGAGAGAAGTTTGCTCCTGAAGTAATAGGCTCCGTCTCCTCCATCAGACTACTGTTTTCATTAGCAGTGGAAAAGGATTTGGATATTGACCACCTGGATGTGACAGCAGCCTTTCTCCATGGTGACTCGGCAGAAGAAGTATATATGGAGCAACCAGAAGGGTATGTGCAGAAGAGGGAGGAAAATAAGGTGTGCCTACTCAAAAAGGCCATCTATGGATTCAAGCAAGCTTCGAGAAGCTGGAATAGGAAATTGCATGCATCTCTTCTGGAGGAGGGGCTGGTCCAGTCAAAGAGGGCGCCGTGCATCTACCATAGAGTGAAACATGAGAGTGTCATGATTCAAAAGAAAATCATCCACATAGATCAACCATCACAGCAGCTGAAGGCCAATCTTTTACAGAAATTTAAAATGGAGGATCTTGGGGAGGTGAGGAGCTGTTTTGGGCTGCGCATCCAGAGAGATCGGGAAATGCAGACCATCATGATAGACCAGCAGCTGCATGTGGAGGACATGTTGAGGAGGTTCGGCGTGGAAGATGCCAAACCTGTGTCAACCCCGATGGACCCGAGCCAGAAACTGAGGAAAGCTGAGCCAGGAAAAGACACAATGCAGCGGTATCCATATCAGCAGCTGATAGGGTGGCTCATGTACCTAACAGTTAACTCAAGACCTGACATTGCCCACGCCTGTAGTCAGCTGAGTCAGTTCAATTACTGTTATGATGAGAGCCATTGGAGAGCAGCAAAACATGTACTCAGGTATTTGAAGGGTTCTAAAGATTTGTGTCTAACGTACGAAAGAACTGGGAAGAGTGTTGTTCGGTATGTTGACTCTGATTGGAGAAACAGTGAGGAATATCGCAAATCCTACACAGGCATTGCCTTCATGCTGAGTGGTGGGGCAGTGTCACGGGAGTTGAAAAAACAAAGGGCTGTAGCCCTTTCGAGCACAAAAGCCGAGTATATGGCGTTGTCAGAAGGATGCAAGGAAGCAATCTACTTGCAGGGCTTAACCGAGGAACTCTTTAGTGTGAAAGAAAGTGTAATTCTGTGCAATGATAATCAGGGGGCTGAGAGACTTGCAGTTGTATGCAGTATCCGATGATACTTGCAGTATCCGATGGTTAATCGAAGGTCAAAACACATAGATATTAGATACCATTTTATCTGTGTTAAAGTTGAGAGTGGTGATATTTCCATCAAGTACCTATGTGCCAACCAATGATATGGTTTCGGACATTTTAACCAAAGGACTGTATGGACCAAAATTTAATTGATTAGTGAGTGAACTGGGTTTGAAGACACCAAATTTAGGAGTGTTGATATGTCATGTTTGTCTTGATTTAACTAGGGTGTCACGGATATCTATGTTCACTTGTTTGTGTTTTGAATGTTTCTTTGATTCTTTTTTGTTACCATGTTTTGCACACTTCTTTTCTTCCTGTATTTTAACATGGCGGTTGTCAATTAAATTACTTACTGGCAAATCGGTGTCCATCACAGTTATCTGACGAACAGAGTACCATGGATTTGCGAATCCAACAAATTTATTTGTGTTGGCACCACTGTTGAGGTTTTGGGTTATGTTTTGTGCATGTTCCTTTTCGCTTTTGTTTTTTGAGAAATAAAACACAGCTGCACTTCTGGTCCATGTTTAAGCAACAACATGTCGTGTCTTTATTTAACTGATCGAACAGTCTTCTATCATCTCATCGCTAAAGCAAAATGACAATTGTGCCACCTTTATGCCTTTTAGGCACCTTTGAAGGCAGTCCTTTGCCTTTGGCAAGGCGCGTAAAAGGTGACTTTTGGGGCTAGTGTGCCAAGTGGGTATTGGTAATTTTCAGGAGCTGCGGTAAATTACTTAAAATACCACAGTCATTTTCAGAATGGCATATCTCTATGTGTATGGCTGGATCACAGAAGATCATTTCTTGTCCACATAGATGAAGTAACAGCAAAGTGCACTCAAGTGGCCAAAATACTCAACAGAATAATGATAAATACACAAGAGCCAAGCCCAAGTAAAAGAAGAGTGCTGGGCTCAGAGGTTTCTTCCATTGCATTGTATGGGGCACCAGTATGGATCAAAGCAATGAAATTCAAAAAGGCCAGATGTCAGCTCGAGAAAGGTATGAAGGAGAATGGCCCGAATAGTATTCAGTGGATACCGCACCATATCAGGTGATGCAGTCTTTGTTATCCCATGAATCCCTACACTGGAATATTTAGTTATGGAAAGTGCTGACTGTTATAGAGATACAGATTTAGAAGTAGCCCAGGAGAGGCTGCTAATTGAAGCTGGTAGTAACTATGGTGACAAAGTTCATTAGGAAAAAGATCAAATAAGGAAGGAGTGTAGGAAAGCAATTACCTAAGTAGCCCTAATACAGACTAGGTCATGGTAATGCTTTAAAGATTGGAACCAACCCTCAGACTGCAGAAAAGGAAGTGTTTTAGTCAGTAAAAAACTGACTCTACCAACCCAGAAATAATGTGTTAATTCCCCAACCCAGAAATAATGTGAAATAATGGGCTAATATGTTTATTTTGAAGATTTTTCTCCTGCTTGCAAAAAATGCCAAATTTAGATATTGGGGAATGTGGTGTCTCAGAGAGGCACTGAACATACCTGGGGTCAAAAAAGACCCATACAAGTAATTATTTTTTTCCATATTTCATGCATTATAAAATAGAAAAAAATAAAGATAATGTGTGTAACATTTTTATAAGAGAACTTAAAAATTTTGACTCAGACATATTGAATAATAAGAAAGTTATTACAGTTTTCCTTTGCCCAGGGTTCCAAAATGACCTGAGGCAGGTAGGGAGGGTTAAATCTTCCTTCAAAGCAGTAGAATACTGAAATAAATGAACCATCATCAACATTATTTTGGTAGAAATTGCTTGGGAATGTTGCAATAAATAATCCTTTTAACCTTTACCTTACTGAGTTTTTCGATAGTCGTAAGCCTTGCTGGCTGGGGTTTTTTAAATGACCAAGGTTTTTTCAATGTCCATCAATGTGCCAAATGAACACGCTGGGCAGTCTGGGGACACAATTTTTGTGCCGGAGAGACACACTCGGTAGATAAAGGTTAAGAGTTAGCTAAATCTGTGAGCAGAATCATCCATTTTTTGAAACAAATTCATGATAGTTTTTTTACATTTATATTTGAAACCGACTCCCAGAAGGGACTAATTCTTACAACTCCACGTTCTTAAAAAAGTACTAATATATAATCAATATCAATCTCTTATCAACAAAAAAAAACATCTAGTCCAGTTTGTCTCTTTCCCTTTTACAACATCCATGGAGGTTTTTCTGGGTCCAAATTTGCAATATTAGTCCTAAAAATATATTCCACTGCTAAGTGCTCCATCACGTCAGAAGATAAAGAACACAACTAAACGGCTACATCAATGGCTTCTCACAATAAAGGCTCCAAATTTAATTTTAAAACGCTGGCCGGGGAATGTGAAACATGATGAAGGCATGGTAGTAATATCCCAAAGTGACCTGAACAATGCATCTACCTTTGAAAATGAGTGCAATGTTTATGCAGCACTTGAGAGTCCACTGGGATGCCTAATGCATGTGCAGTGCCAATTTTGTGCCACGATTTTAATGTAGTCACAATTAGAATATGACCACATTTAATAAAATTAATCGTTGACAGGCTCACTTGGTGTAACTTTTCCATGATAAGGAAAGAAAGAAATCATAGTAGTTTTCCACACAGTTTATTCGGCCTTGACCGGTTTCAGGAACCCGTTGCCATTATCAAGAGGTTAAAACAAACATCAACGCTCACCAGTCTTTCGTGATGATTTGAAGAATTTGGAATTACAACATCAGTGAAACTATCATAATGTTTGTCATAAATTGTCAGATTTCCATTCAATATTTATCGGTTAACTTCAACACCCCTCTTCCCAATAGATTTTGACAAGGAAATTAGTACCATCAAACTAATAAGCTTATCCCAATGGCTATGATGATGAGAGGTCCTTATTGACAAACTTCTACACAAAAGACTCAGAAAACAAGCAGTTATGTCAACCGCCAACCTTGCCCCCTTTCCACGTCCTAATGTCAAGTGGACCAAAAATCACTTTGTATCTTTCTTACAATGTTTAAGTTGTTTCCCAAAAATAATGTGAACTTACATTTTTATAGCCCTGTGACTATTGGTAAATTACCACTTAATTCCAACGATTGTTTTAATGTGACTGATAAGGTGGTATTTATATGTAAAAATGTAACACACCAAATTGCAATTTTTTTATATAGAGCAAACTGGAAGAAGTTTTAATGTTCGAATGAAGGAACATAAAAATTCATTCATTAACCAGGATAATAAGTCCATATTTTCAAAACATTTAATTGATAATAATCATGTGTCTGCCTTTGATTTTAATGTTTTACAAGATGGGAACAAAGGTGCTAAGTTGGACTTTTTAGAAAATTTCGAAATAAGGATTTTTCACCAATTGTAAAAACTCGTCAACGAGGTGGTTCCCATGAACTCACCACTACTTTCTGTAAGAGTTCCCCCCTTCCTCCTTCTCAAAGGTTTCAAAACACTAACCTTGCTCCCTAACCGAAAAATTTTGTATTCTCCTTACTTGCCTCTCCCCCACCTCTTTCCCTGGCCCCACCCCCTCCTCTGTTGTAAGGTATGAAGGTGAAAGACTGGTTAGTGTCGATGTTTGTTTAAACTCTTGACAATGGCGGTGAGTTGCTGAAACCGGTCGAGGACAAATAAACCGTGTGGAAAACTACTAAGTTTTATTTCTTTCCATATCAGGGCCACATTTACCTTAATTATCTTATAAACAACCTTGAAAAGGGCCTGGCTCCTAAGGAAAGCATTTTTTTTTTCAGATATATGAGGGGGTGGAGACTAGAATTTCTCCAAAAGAGCTTATGAAGGTGTGAGAATGTGTGCCAAGAGGGAAAAAGCAAGCTGGATACAAGTGAAATTTAATTTTTATTGATGAAAACTACTCATTTCTTATAATTTTGATAGGAACTATATTGTTCATGTTATTCAATTAAGATTACAAAGGATTCAAAGCAATTCCAAAAACTTTCCTTGTTCAGTGGTCCTACTCACAAATTCATTCATAATTTCCTCCAGTGACAGCTTCAATGGAATGTCTTTATGTGTATGGAGTAAGAGCAGGTGTGTTAATCTCTTTTGCGGCATAGTGGATCGCATATAGGTCTTTAACCTTTTCAAACCACTGGAGGATCTCTTGCAAGAAGTAGATGCAGCAGGTATAGTCAACAGTAAAATAATGAGGTGAGTCACTTGCTCGAGGAGATCCTCCCTCATCATAGGCGACACCAGTTTCAGAGAACCGGCATAATGCTTTAGGCAATTTGATTCACTGAACATGGTGTCCGCAATTTGAAGTTGGGAGGCCAACTCAGTGATGCTGAAGTCACTCTCACGAACCCCAAGCACCTCCTTGAGTTTCGTGACACCTCTGGGGCCACCCGAAAACAAAATTTGCTCAAGTTTGATGAGCTCATTCATACCGGGCTGATCAAATCAGACTCCACCCAATCCAGCAGAGATATGTAGTCTTTCCGAAGCTGGTCCTTTATGGTTAGCCAAATGGGTACAGGTGGTGCTCTTCCACCAAGCTGTTCCAACTTCCTTGGAGGGGCCTGGTTCCTTGGGAGGTCGGGACTCATAATCCCAAGATCATGTTCATTGTTTAGTGTCTTGGTTTCTGCCCACAAACGATTGAAGTCCAACTCACTCATTGCACTGAATGTGCCAAGCAGACTCTGAGAGGACTGTTTTGCTCCAATTGCAGTGTGATTTTCTTTCTGCAAAGCCTTTGCAAGCTGCATGGTGGGTGCACAAATGAGAAGTGAAATTCTCAAAGCCATGGCTGTTGAAAATTTTCCCATTTTCCCCAGGTAACCCTGAAGAGAGGCCTTACGTCCTCATTTATGTTGATGGAGCTGTCATTGAGCATAATCTCTAAGGTTTGCCTCACTCATAAATAGTTCTCCAGGAATCTTTGCAATGCAGCAGTGCATATACACCAACGAGTCGGACACACCATGCATAGTTGTAGTATCGTAGGGGCTTGAATATTATCAGGCCCAGAATCAGTTAAGCATGGTTCAATAATGATATCCCTGTAAATCTGCTTTCTTTTAGCAGACTCTATGATAGCTTTTGAAACTTCTGTTATGAGACATAGGTTATCAGAAAATATGTCACATTGTTTGGCTTGAATGACTAAGTCCAGGGCATGATTCGAGCAGTGTACAAATATTGATTTTGGTTGCTCATCTGTAATCAATTTTTGACACCATTAAGTCTTCCAGACATGGTAGCTGCGCCATTGAAGCAGTGTCCACGAAGAAAATTCTGGCTCATGCCCAGCCGCAGAAGAACATCAAAAATTGTCATCTCCACAGATGACGCAGCTCCACTTGATATGCAATAGAGGCCAATGAAGACTTCCTGCACTTCTAAAGTTGTCTTGTTGGCACAGCGGAAGCAAATGGATAGCTGTTCATCACCTGAGGCTTCGGTGGTACCATCGGCCATCAGCGAAAAGAATAAACTTTCCTTTGTATCCCGGACCAGAGTGCAAAGGACAAAGTGTGACATAATTTTCAGGATCTCATTGGATGTCACCACTGAGCCAATTATCCCTTCTTTTTAGCCATTCTTCCAATGCAGGATATTCAAGTGCCCTCTGCTCTAAAAGTTCTATCAAATAACTGCTATCATTGGTGGCACCTCGAATAGCTTGGCCACTACACACCAAATATCTCAAAGAGCTCAACACAATTTTGTATACAGTGTGAGCATCATTCTGGGACTTTTTTAGCTGCACTGATAGCAAGGACGTGACAGATTCCCTCTTTAAAACGTAAACTTTATAACTAGGGGAATAGCGATGGTACTGTGAGTTATGGTGAATGTCAAATTTCTCAATGGCTTTCCGCCACACCAGTTAAAACCAGTTGGAGAAAAGGACTGTTCATTACCACACCCAGATGCACTTTTCCCTAAACATTGCGCTTGAAAACAGGTATAACACAGGACATGATCTTGGTCCTCCATGTAATGTAGCCACTTGTAATCCTCAAACCATTAAGCAATGCAGCTACAACCCCCATCTGACTTAGGAAACTTAAAGGTACTAGCTGGGTCATGGTACTTCCCAGAGTTGACGTAGAATCCAAGGAGCTTGTAGATGGAGATGCTGAAAAAGCCACCATCGACATGTGCAGTGTTGTCAACTTTTTTCTAACTGCAGGCAGCCTGACCAAAACAGGCCCGTCATATGATGAAATATGTGATAAGACAGTTTAAATGGCCATATCCCCATTTATGTCAATTAACAGACCAAAGTTTTGAGTCCAGTGAGGCCTTCGGATGTATTCAACCTTCAAGCATATAAAAATGCAGCAAGCTCAAATGAGACAAGGCCTGCCAGTGTGGAAATAGAAATAAAAGATGTATATGCATCAGAAATGAAAACCAATGTAACTTACCTCCATGGCTGCCGCATGAATGCTAATGATAAGCCAAAAATTGTGGTTGAGCATGAAAGAATGGATGGATCTAAATATTAGCGGAAGAACGAGAGCAACAAATAAACATGGACCATAACTTGTTGCCTGCCAACATTGATGAATTGAGGAAAACTCATTGCATTTCAATTATTTACCTTTAGAAACTTGAACAGAAAGTAGACCTCTATTTATAATTATGAATCCTCTTGTCCATCACAAATTATCTTCTCTCTGATTGCCTGAAATTTTGGCAATGAAACATATCCTGAAGGTCTTCAAATATGAGGAGAATAATTGATTTGACTCAATGTTTGCTGATCCAGTACTCCATTGTTATATTTACAAACAGTATCTCAACAGTAATTTTTAGAATGTAGTACATGCAAAACAGAGAGTTAAGGAATGGATCCATCTTCATTGTGGAATACACTTGTTATGTAATACCCATACATTTAAAGGGAAATAAAAAACAATTCCAATTATTATTTTTATGACAAAAGTTACTTAATGATGATAATATTGATGAATATTCCCAATATTTTCGAACTCTCCTAATTCTCAGCCTTTCCTGATCAATCACTTGAACATATGACTTTTGGAATAGTATTCACATACTGTATTTTCTGGCTTACAAGATGCATCTTTTCCCTAATAAAATAATTAGAAAATTACCCCACATTTTTATGGTTAGTCTCAAGGACAAATTTTTAGTTTAAGGCTAATAGTAATGAGCCTATGATGACATGGTGCTGGCTAACTGAATTTAACAAAAAAAACTTAGCTGTTCAAAAGTTTCAGGCATAACTATGTGGAAATTCGCTGTCAAAGGGAGAGAGAGAAAAACATTGTATCTTTCCACTGAATTTAGCTATTGTAGGTACTGCACTAGTGTCAATGCGTAGGTATCATCTTCAGACAGGTACATGAAGGTGAAGATGACACCCATCTGTTGACATTAGCTATACCTAGTAGATACCAGCATTATTGAAATATCAGTAGAAAGAAACAATGTTATTCTCTCTCACTTCAAAATTTGTCAAACACAAACAATCATCATTATTTGAACTGATTTTCTTTAAGAGGATCAACTTAAATGTCATTCAATTAATTATTAGCAGCTTCAACCAATAGTAGGAAATATACTCAAGCAAATTTTTCTCATAAAATTTGTTTAAAATGATTTGATTCCCTCAATACGATGTACCAAAGGTAAAAAAAAAGCTGGTCAACATCTTGAGTACAACATGATGTTGTCAAATATCTTAAAACAGGGTGGCTACATCCATACTGATAAGAATGAAAAGACAATTGTAAATTTCCACACTGTTTAAAAAGTACCGACCATGGTTTCGCCACTCTATGTCATTCTCAAGGTTCAAAAATTAAATTTCCAGTCCTATATGTTGGCTACGTATAGAACTGGAAATTTAACTTTTGTACATTGAGAATAACATAAAGTGTCGAAACCATGGTTGGTACTTCTTAAACAGTGTGGAAATTTACTATCGTCTTTTCATTCAAACCAGTATGGATATTGAAGATTTCCACCAAGTTATGCCTGAAACTCTTTCACAGGATGGCTACATTCCTCAGGCTAGATAATTCGACTCTTCCAGATTTCCAAGGTCAACATTTCCATTTTCCATGAAAAAATATCCATTACTTTTTTCAAATATGTATTTGGCAGAGGGGGGATTAACAGAAGCACTGCAAATCAACACGCTTACTCTTGGAGAATTAAGTTGCCTAAATAAACAGAGCACTGACACCACTACCGCTCTGGGGGAAAATTAGCCTCCTCTCTGATGGAAAACAACTCATACGTCTCACACAAGACAAGATAAATTAAAATCAGTAAGGCGGTGGACTTAGCATCCAAGTCTACTATTTATTACAAGCCACCTGCCTGCACAAGGCATTACTTGTGATGGCCATCAATCGGAGGCACCTGCACTTTTGTATGCATTTGAAATGTTCTATCTGCCTCTCTCTATCTCACAATGGTAATGGGCAATTTAAGGTCTTTAAATTTTAAAATTGCATAACTCCAAAGACAAGCTCCAGTGTCTCATCCAGGCCAACAAACTACAAACTCTGAGTCCACACACCAACAATAATTGCATATAGTAGTAGTATTTCAGACCTCAAAAAAATTGGATTTTGATGTGGGAAAACAAATTTTGTTGGTGATTTATCATACCATGTGCCTTTTCTGGGCATTCCAGGTTTCCCAAGCCCATAACTACCATTTCCAATCAGTTGGTATAAACATGCTCCTGGGTTTCATCATACACAATTAGGGAGATTTACCTATCTCTTTTGGCAAAATATCTGGTCACATAACTAGGGTGCATCTTGTAAGTCAGTTAAAATACAGTACACTGTTATTGTTCAATCTTTATGGATTTTACACTTGATGCATATGAACCATAGGTATGAATGTTTTGGAGTACCTACATGATGGGAAGAGTATTTACAGCTGAATTCATGGTAAACACATCATGATGGAAAAAGGGTTATAGTTACAGGAAGAGATTGTAAACCAAGGAGCTGCACACATGTGCTAGACACTATTATGCTTGGAGCAAATCCTAAAATCTTGACTTTACATTATCTTATAGACTCCAATTTGCAGAAGATAAATGTGCTGAATTCAATTTGCTCAGCATATGTAAAAACTTTATTTTTACTCTAATTTTTTTGCTGAAGTAAGTAGGTAAATGAATATTTTCAGTGAATAGGTATTTTCCCAGCCAAAATGTTATAAATTGATAGAAAATATGTTTGATGAAATAAATTTTTTCCTTATGATTATGAGATTGAGAATCAACTGAGGGTTGAATAGACTTCTGTGAGTCAACCCAAACTTAAAGAGAAATTTTGGAACATTTTATTGATCATCCCATCTAAAAGTTATCACTTGGTTTGGCCACAATGTGACTACGCTTAGATCAAGTGTCAAATGATTAGGTTTGGATACATTCCTTCTTAATTTAAACACACAATGTCCAACTTTCATGGGAAAGGAAGATCTCGAAGTACAATTTAAGCACCATTGCCAGTAAAGTAGTGTTCCAACAGCTCATATATGAAAAATTTCACCTATGACATCAGCAAATAACAAAGCACAGGTATTTTATATAACAACATATTCAAACATTTCTGAAAAGTCATTCAAGATAATTACTTAGTTCTTTTAAACAGCACTCCATATATGAACCACTTTGACATGTATCATGTGATAAACTGCCTCATAAAAATTACAATGAGCCTTGACGTCAAACTCAATCATGTGTTTAATGATGTAATAAGCAGCCCTATTTCACGAATATTTGATATGCTGTATTCCAAATTCTCAAATGTCATTTTCATCACTGAATCAGAAAATATATAGCCTCCTCTTTCAATGCTGAGCTTCTCAGAATCAGTCTAGCCAAAGAATTATTAGCTCAGGCTCATTGAAGTTTAGAATGATGACAAAACTGTGGCTGTTACACCTCAGGGTTAGTACCTCCGTAGATGACCACATTAAATTTGGAATTTAATCATCGTACACATTGTGCGTTTTAAGTTGTGGGGGAACTTTATAATCAATTTGACTTTACAGGTTATGCAATTTCCTTTTCCACAATGAGCTAAACTTTTTGAACTGGTTATGTGTTACAAGATGTTCACTAAATGTGGATATAGTATATAAATGTGTGTAGCATGCGTTTCAATTTTTTTGGATATGGCACACATGGAATACCATCAATGACATGAAGACTCAAAAAACATTCACCATTGCTATATTAGTAGTTTCAAAATTTTTAAACTTTCCTTGTTCCCCATTATCTGCAAAGTTTACACAATAATAGTGATAACAATGACATGTTTATCTTTCCACTGAAATCTTTTGGCTGTAACTCACAGTAGCTTAATCAGAAGCAAGTAGATACTTATAATATGTATTTCTATTTTCAAAGTTTTCTTTAAAGACCCTTAAGAATCTTTGACTGATTACTTCTGACATCAAAATCTTTATGCCATTGGAGATTCTCTCATAATCATTGTAGGATATTCTGAAGAAGTCATTCAAATTCTGCTACTAACTCATTTATAACAAAAAAGATTTCAACTCTGCAATATATACTCTAAATCAAGCCATATTACGTCAATGCCTTAAACTCTTCATGATCAACTCTTGTGTTACAAAGATGTGCTAATATTCTTATGTTTGCCATTCGATTTTTTCACGCTCCAATCTAAAAATAATCTCCATTCCAATAAACTATATAAATGTAACAAATACTTTACATCAACCACAAACTATTTATAAACAAACAAGAATTATAACAGATGTGATCTGCCTTTTCATTTATTCTTTTATCTCAAACTTTCTTCAGCAGTAATCACTATCTCTCGGCATTCTCTGAATTAACGACTTTTATTGGCATGTGACAACATAAGAAAGATGGCTGCCATATCTAATTTAATGCCTGCTGTTAAACCTAATCTGCCACCAACTGGGCTCGGATTCCAAGTTTAATTTTTTTTCTCTTTGATTTCGACTCATTCCTCTGTAAGTGAATATTCCCCTCCATGGGGACATTTCATTCACTCAAGCCCTCCTGTATTACGAAGGGCATAATTTTGATGTGCTATGGATTCGTCAATTCCCCACCATTCGAATCCAATATCCCGCAACCTACAACAGACCATTCGAGGGAAGCATTTTTCTCGCCTGCGGTCTGGTTTTGTGGGAAAGATTTTTCGAATAGTTGCTCAAATAGCTCAAAGTTGAGTCTTCTTCTCCAGCATTCATCGTCCAACGTGCTCACTCCACACGCGATGAAGTCAGCCTCCGGAATGCGTTGCCGAATCTCCTCGGGCAGCTCCCTTGCACCCCTTTGAGTTTCAGCACGGCTCCTCCGGGATTCCCGCAGACCAGCGTCACCTCGGCCTTACCTCCTTCCTCCACTGCGGCTGCCAGCAGCCTCACGGCAGACGGGGCCACACCTCCGACGCACAGCTCTAGGGGGGGCGAAGGGGGGCGTTCCCTGAGCGCGGCCCCGAGGGTGGCGGCCTGCACCGACCCCAGGTTGACCCCTTTTAGGGACAGAGACGGAGAGGGACCCCCGAGGGCCGGGACCGCCGCCGCCAGGAACATGTGCTCCAGCGGCACTTTGCCCGCCGCGTCGGACACCCTTATTCCATCGGCCCTGAGGCGAGACAGGGCCCCGCACGACCTCAGGAGCCTGGCGACGGTCCTTATGGTCCTCGCCGGATCCTCCAGGCACATGGACCACTTCTCCATGCGCAGGGTGCGCAGTTCGCGGAAGTCCCGAGAGAGGGAGCGGAAGAACGAGATGGCGGCGGCGTCGTCGAGCGGCGGGGCATCTGGCGGAGGATGCGAGAGGTCCAAGTCGGACAGTTTGGGGAAGGATCGGAGGAACGGGAGTAGCGAGGCTCCGCGGAGTGCTGACCTCCCGTTCAAGGAGACGGTGAGGCCGGAGAGGCGGAGGAAGGCGAGGGAGGGGCACGGCAATGGGGGCAGAGACGAGAGAAGGGCCACGACGGGGTCGTCGCGGCGTCCGAGGCGGGAAAGACGCCCGTCGTGGACGCTCACCTCTATGCGGGCGTTGGCGAGGCCCAGGTCTCGGATGGAGGTGGACGAGAGGAACGAGACGAGGGCGGAAAGCGAAGCCTCCTCCTGGAGGAGATATAAAATGAAGAAGGAGAAAAAAGAAACATTGAGATTATTGTCGTAGAGTAAGTACATATAGAGTGGCAAAGAGATAGGGAGATTCGGATATGAGTTTTAAAATAATACTTTGGCCGATAGATGGAACAGGTGTATCGAAGTTGCACGACAAACCATAACAAATGAGCTTTGGCACACGACCGTTTCATTTAGTGTCGCATGACTCACATAATGTTCTTATGATGATTTCGGTGCCCTTACTAATCGACCCATAGCAACGGAAACAAATCTAATTGAGTCGTCGAGACCAAATTAAACATAAATTTTAATGTGTAATTTCAAATAGCATCGTCTATTATGAATCGAATTCACGTCAATATGATAAGACACGCGATTGCCAAACACGGAGTCAACTGTTTACCGATATATCAAAGGAACGACAAGACAATTGATACTCGATTAAAAGTACACAACAGCCATGGTAAATCCACTCTTCTGTAGTACATGTTGATGCAAAATCACCGAGTACCGCTGGCGCCTCCAAGAGGCCTTCTCCGTAAGCCAAAACTCTTCCTCCCATAAGGTGGTGGCACCTGAGAAATTCTTCCCAAAGCTCTCAAAAATTTGTCCAGTTTTTAGCATTGCTTTGCCGCTCTATATATACTTACTCTATGTTATTATGGGAGTCATGTCTTGGGAACTTTCCATTTGCTCCTGGGCACGATTCGATTTGCAACAAAATGGAGCTCTCCAATTCATCTCAGTGATGACAATCGCCTCGAACTGAATAGCGCAAATGTAGTGCTGTATTGTAGTGTATGCAATCTACTGACTCAAAAGTCAAACTATTTCAATGTGGAATATTTACGTAAGAATACTTACAGAACAAATATAAAGAATTTGATTAATTACTTTCCTCCTCAAAATAATTCAGGAAAACAGCCATTTTTGCGACCTCAATTCCACATTTTGGCAATGAACTTAAATATGAAGTCGAGTATTTCTAATTTATAGGCATGTGAAACTGTAGTCTTAAATATATATAGCATAACAAGCTTTACTTTATTGTCCTTGAGCCGACCAAAGCTGAGAGAAAGAAGTTAGGTACTCTCAATGCTTGCTAACACAGAAAACGCTCTGCACCGTCACTGAAAACTGACTGCCAAATTGTAACCAGATAAATAATTAAATGAAAGTTTTTTGAACCATCGAAACAGAAGGCTGTGTACTCTGAAAGCATAACTTTTTTTTTTAATGGTCAAGCTATTCATTTGGACCACATGGTATGATTGCTTCAGCAGCCGGGAAACAGGGAATGGGAAAATACAGAGGGGAATTGAAATAAAATAGGAAAAGAGGATAGAACTAAAAAATATAAAGAAAGGAAAACCAATTCACCATATAAATATGGAAGTGACATTAACCATCAAACCGCGACGTGAAAAAAGTTACGTAAACTGTGACGTCGGTCTCTCAGACCGCTATTCAATATTTTTATTTTCCTGTTCCATAATTTGAATTTTTCAGCAGTGTTTTTTCTTCGAGGACCAGTGTTGTCTTCCAGTATTATTTACGTGTTTTCTAATATCGTAAGTCCACATTTTAAACGATTTAATACATTTCCCAATTTCCCTGCAAGGTACGTTACACCCCATATTAGAATACACCTCACTAAATGCCATCGCTAAGAAATTGTTTAGTTTTTGAATTGTTTGCAAATCTTTTGTGTGGTGTCACGTTTCTCTTGGTTTTGAAAATCGATTTGCTAAATCTAAGAACCGCCTGTGACGGTTTTTGCATGGTTCATGCAGGCAGTTGCTTTGGACGTCTACAGTGCACATCACTTTCATAACATATTTCGCAGGTTTTTTTGCATGCATATTTGAAAAGCGTGCCCACCGCGGTATTAGCATTTCATCCACAAAAACTTCAGGACCCAGCGAGAAACGCTTCTCTTAAACTCTCAATAAGACGTCCAAATATCAGCGAATTTCTGCAGTGGAATTTCTTTCTATCCTTTTCGCAGGAGAAATATGGCCGTCAAAGCGAAGGCATTGCGCTAACATTTCAAATCGTTTGCATAAGACGTAATTGAGTGAAAAACTGGCCATGCCGTACGACCTGAGGATAGGAGTCGATTGATATTTTCTCTATCAGACCGGTCCTGAGGATAATAACAGAAGCCTTATCTAAGCTTTCATTTCAACAGTTTCGATACTTGAGTACTCATGACGATTCCTTCTGGTATTAGCCTTAAAATACGTACGTAATGGAACGCAAAATGGAAGCTCTTTGTAAAAATAACTATTTCATGGATCGTTTCATCATCAAAAGTCATGGACACACTCTCCTATGGGGAAGGATTTCCACTAAGGGCTAACGCGGGGGCTTACAGTCCAGGATCAAAAATGTTCCGCTATGGTGTTCTGATAGCGCTCTTTGGATCATTTCTATTCTACACAAAGTCGCTATTCTCACAAAATAAACTATCAATTCCATAGGGTGAACTGTCGGCTACTTTGCTCATCGTCAGAGCCAAATTCAACCGAGGAATCAGTGCTGTGATCACTAAAAAATTATTCTCCATCGTTACTCCCATCAGAATCGGCAATTTCACTTCCTGAAACTGATTTACTCATGAATATGGATTTACTGCTAAACTCCTTGACGTCTGATTTTCTAACAAAATTCGTCATCAGAGAGCTTTCCTATTGTTGTGTGATCCAGACTTGCTTTCCATGGCCGAAATTAGGAAATAAGTAACATAGTGTCGGTGTTAGGTAAAAGTATTTCGATCTAGTATATGCTTTATATTTATGTCGTAGGCAATAAATACTATAAAATTGTCTTGCCTTTCCAAGAACTTCGTTGCGATGAATAACGCGACACCTGCCGTGACGTCGGCCTCTTAGACCAAAATTTACATTGGGGATCGCTTTCCGGCAGAAGGTTAAGTTTTAAGTTGAACCTCCGTGGAAATTCCAATTCGTCCATTTTCTGCCGACGTCAATAATATCTTACAAAACTCGATACATTGAGGTAGATTAAATCATGAGAATAGAAATAAGGAAATAGACTACAGAGCGGATATGTTAATGTTTACGCGACCATTGGGACGGGACGTCCTTTATTTGCATTTAATTTTCCCTCCCCTGTGTTGTGGCATTTCACCGAGGCTTCAAGGTCGGCGGCGGCGGCGGAAGTGGTGGTACTCAGCCAATGAGGACACATCTTTATGAAATAATGACGTCAGACCAATGAGCTGTGCTATGATAGCTAGCGGGGGCCGCAAATATTCACACTGGCAAAGGCCGGCTCCATAGGTCGGCGGCAGCGGGGATCACGATGGATTTCGCCGCGGACGGTAGCGGTGGACCCTTCATAGGTCAGCGGCGAGAAAATAAATGAAAGGTGGTAGGTGCACAATAACATTGGCACTGCAGTATTTACATGTCATCGGAAAAAGCAACATTTTTTGACTCATGAGAATGATTCTCGCGATTTAATGAATGAATTGGTTAAAGATAAGTAAATATTTATTAATGCTTATTTGATGATATTAGTTTCACTATAACCATATTCGTCAAGCTAACGTGCAACGCCTCAATCTGAAATGCATGTTTATTGAAATGAGTTGAGAAAAAGCCTTGCCTCTCAGTTCAAGAATTATATTGTGCTTGGTCCTTACATTCGAGCGAGTGACATATGTAATTTGATCGTTGTTTGACTCGTTAGGCATGTCAGCATTTATGCGTGATCAGCTCCACTGTCCGAACATGATATAAACAATAGCTACAACCTGAAAATTTTTTCCCCGTGGTTGCAGAATCAAGAATGGATAACTAATATTTTGCCTTAAAATTTTCCAATTGGCTGATTTAAGCCACTCTCTGGTTAACGCTAGTAGATTATTAATGATGCTATATAACCCCAAGTAAGGCTATTTTAGTTGGATACCAGACCATATTTTCTAAAGCCATTATAAATTAAAAGTCTAAACATCTTAAATATATCGTAAATATTATGCGCATCGCTTATAGAATCTTTTACTGAAACAGAAGGGCTCGCTAATCATCCAAAGAGGATTCATTTTTGAAAGGCAGTGGGTTTTCCCGCTTCTCGACCTGCTTCCGCCGCCACAGAATTCAGTCCAGAATCAGGCCGGCTTCATAGGTCGGCGGCAGCGGCGGAAGTGGTGGTACTCAGCCAATGAGGACACTTCTTTAGAAATCATGACGTCAGACCGATCAGCTGTGCTATGATGGCTAGAGGGGACCGCAAATATTCAGCCTAACTGAATCTGGACTGAATTCTATGGCGGCGGAAGCTGGCCTAGGAGCGGGAAAACCCACTGCCTTTCAAAAATGAATCCTCTTTGGATGATTAGCGAGCCCTTCAGTTTCAGTAAAAGATTCTATAAGCAATGCGCATAATGTTTACGATATATTTAAGATGGTAAGAGTATAATTTATAATGGCTAGCGAAAATATGATCTGGTATCCAACGGAAATAGCCTTCCTTAAGGTTATATAGCATCATTAATCTACTAGCGTTAACCAGAGAGTGGCTTAAATCAGCCAATTGTAAAATATTAAGGCAAAATATTAGTTATCCATTCTAGATGCTGCAACCACGGGGAGAAAATTTTCAGGTTGTGGCTATTGTTTATTGCATGTTCGGATAGTGGAGCTGATCACGCATAAATGCTGATATGGCATTGCCTAACTAGTTAAACAACGACCAAATTACATATGTCACTCGCTCGAATGTAAGAACCAAGCACAATATAATTCTTGAATTGAGTGGCAAGGCTTTTTGTCAACTCATTTCAATAAACATGTGATTCAGATTGAGGCGTTGCACGTTAGCTCGACGAATACGGTTATAGTGAAACTACTACCATCAAATAAGCATTAATAAATAATTACATACTAATCTTTAACCAAATTTATCATTATATAGCATGAATCATTCTCAAGAGTAAAAAAATGTTGGTTATTCCGATGACATGCAAATACTGCAGTGACAATGTTATTGTACGCCTACCGCCTTTCATTTGTTTTCTCGCCGCCGACCTATGAAGGGTACACCGCTACCGGCCGCGGCGAAATCCATCGTTATCCCCGCCGCCGCCGACCTATGAAGCCGGCCTCAGCCAGGCTGAATATTTACAGTCCCCGCTAGCCATCATAGCACAGCTCCTCGGTCTGACGTCATGATTTCTAAAGAAGTGTCCTCATTGGTTGAGTACCACCACTTCCGCCGCTGCCGCCAATCTATGAAGCAGGCCTATGGCGCTCCGGAAGGTGGAGCGCGAGTCTTTTTTTCGTGACTTCAAGAGAGAGAAGGTTTGAGACTTTAGAGAGGAGGAGTCGGTTAGTCATGTTGGTAGGAGTGGCTACTCATGGCTTCAGGAGGGGGGCGAAGGCTGTGCTGCTGCAATACAATACAATACACGGCAGGTACGCGAAAGATTTGTCCCGTCACTCCCTAACATTAATTTACAGCAATTCTGTTTATTTTTATTTTTCTGGTGTTCCTGATTAAAAGCCCTTCCCCTTTTTTACGAGAATTTTTTTGTTCGGTCTATTTATTTATTGCGGGACGCGGTATGAGGAATTAGGCCATCGGGGCACGAACATTAAAAAATATGATTTTTCTCGTAAACGATAAAGGGCCATGCCATATACCACGGAGACTTGTAAATAAGTTCGTCGGAAGGTCGTGAAGTTAATCAGCTGTTCTTCTCCGATATACTTGTCTCTTCAACCTAGAACCTTTACTCTGTAGCGTAGAACTAACTACATATATCGCATGCTTACTGCACGACTATTGTATCTCAGTGCATTTTTGCAGATGCAAACTAAATTGATACGAATAATTTGCCCATTGGAAGCACGCTTGCAGTGTAGTTCATTTTGATCATATATGACTTTCATAATTCTTTGTTAAAATCAAGAAAACTTGAGCTCTACGGCCACACGTAGAATTGACAAAATAGGGTGAGAATATTTCTCCAATGGCCGTAACTATTGGCACCACTCGTCATAAGATAAGAACAAACTATTTACAGTGTTGGTTTGACGGTAGCGTCAGTGACCAACCATAACCTCTCAACCAGAATACCCTTGTGAAGGTTTACGGGAGCGTTAATTCCTCGCCAGTGACCATTCACAGACACACACTCACCCCAATTGGGATCCTTCACAGGGCTGTAGAGACCCGGTTAAGGATGCCTGAGTTATGATCACAAACACACAGAGCAATCACTCTCACAAGCATTCACAGAATCACTCACTCACACATTCAACAGGGTCCAACTTCTGGGAGAATCAGGCTCGAGATGAGCTTGGTCAAAGGTTTAATGAAACAGGAAAAAGACGAGAATGAAACACCCTCGTCTTGTGATTTTGTGAGTGCTTGTGAAAGTGATTGATCTGTGTGTTTGTGATCATAACTCAAGCATCCTTAACCGGGTCTCTAAAGCCCTGTGAAGGACCCCAATCGGGTTGAGTGTGTGTGTCTGTGAATGGTCAATGGCGGGGAATTAACGTTCCCGTAAACCTTCGCAAGGGTATTCTGGTTGAGAGGCTGTGGTTGGTCACTGATGCTACCGTCAAACCAACACAATAAATATTTTCTTTTCTATCTTTAGACGAGTGGTTGCCAATAGTTACGGCAATTGAAGAAAGATTCTCCCCCTATTTTGTCAAAATTTCTTCGTATTCTCATGGACGTAGACACGGTTTTCTCAAGCCCCAACATAAAACGAGCGTCCTCATCTCGCTCTCGATTATCGCTGCAATCATTCCAAACACGGACCAGAATGAAGGTGGGCTTAAAGAGTCAGTTCTCACCTCGATCCGGAAGGTCCATCCCTCGAGTGCAAGCAGTCGCAGCGACGAATTCCTGGCGAGGGCGTGGCACAGCAGTTGAGTCGCGGCGTCGTCCAACGTGAGTCTGGGAGACGACAGGTCGAGCAGCTGGAGTCGAGATCCTCCGCCTTCTCCCAGGGCCGCCACCAGAGGCAGCACCTCCTCCCTCCTCGAAGCTCCCTCGACCCTGAGGGAGTCCAGGCCACCGGTCTCGCCCCCCGACGCCCCTCCGCCGATCCTCAGGGTCTCCCCCAAGCACAAGGCCTCCTCGGCCCCCAACTGGCACCGAGACACGTTCAGCGTCCTCAGCCGGCTCGTTGGTTCCCTCGCGGCCACGAAAATGGCGTGGAAGCCGGAGGACGCCGCGTGAAGGACGGGGTCCGCACAGGAAGGCGGACCCCAGGGAGCGGGGCCCCTGTCGCGACCCTCAGAAGGCAGGGTGTCGGCCCTCGGAAGGAGTCCACCTCTCGGTAAGCTGAAATACCTGCGGGGAAGAGAGGTCAAAGGTCGAAATAGTTAGTTGCTATTAGCTCCGATCTTTTGCCGGCCTCGGTGGCGTTTGGGTTACCGCCTGATGATCCTGAGGTCGCGGGTTCGAGTCTCGTCTGGATGAATTTTTCACTCTCCAGGGTTAGATGAGTTTTGAACCAATGAGATGGATGGAGAGGGAGCTGGCAACGTTGGCCAGTGCCTGGTTGGTTCTGTAACGTGGGCCGCCATCTATGCTCTTCCCATAAACTTCGGTGCATACGGAATGATTAATTTTGCATTTTTCCATGTTTTCCTTCGATAATACTCTTGGAATCACCATGCATTTACTTTTCGAAAAGCATTTTTCTTATATTATTGTTTGCTTATTCAAGTTAATGATATTTCTATGGATCGGAAGCATTGTACTTCGGAAAAGCTGACCATAAAAGACTAGAAGCCTTCAAAACCTGCAACTGGAGGAGGATGCTGAATATTACATGGAAGGACAAAATATGAAATGAAGTGTACAGAAGAGTATAAGAGAATAGGAACACCCTGCTAAAAATTCCTTAGAAGCTGTTCTGTAGAACGTACGAACGAAGGAATTCTACAGAAATTGAATCTTTTTCTTCAAAACTAGTTCCTTTTCTAAGGACCTGTACGGAGCCTGACTCTACTGAAAAAATGTTCGGTAGAGTTATTTTCTGCAGAGCAAAATAACTCCTTACTAGCTGTTCTGTAGAACTTCAACAACTCTACGTAAATATGTGAGGTTTCCGTTGACCCAGTTCCTTTTCTAAGGACCTATATGGAGGGTCGTAGGGAATTCCACAGAACGTCCTAAGGAATTCTGCAGAACGTTCTGAAGGTATTCTGCAGAACATCCTAAGGTTGGTATTCTGCAGAACATCATAGGGAATTCCGTAAAATGGCGTTTCAATACTTTATGGAATATTACAGAACTTTTTAAGAAATTCTGTAGAAATATTTACAAGGAAACTATACCGAATTTTTTAGCAGGGCACGTGGAACACTATACGGAAAAGAGGAACCATATGGATTTGGCACACCCTGAGAGTGTAAATTTAGGGCCGCATTCATAGTCGTTACCTGGGTGTCCCCCGGGTGTGGAGGAACCCCTTGGCTCAGAAATGGTATTCATAGTCGTAACCCAGGGGACTGCCGTCCCCTAACCCTCCCCACAGGCCGTCGATTTCCTGGGTATGGCATGAAGCTTACCCAAAGCTCCCATATCGCAGTACTGCTGCCCCCGCGTTGGTCGAATTAATACTACTGTACTAATGGCAGTACACGATGATATCAACAACTTCCCACAGTAACGTCTTCTGTTTACAAACACGGGTACTTATTGAACCACCCTCGTATTCATCACCATTCATATTACGTAAATATTTTTGTAATATAGTAAACATTCTCTCATATTCCTTCAATCATTATTCATCAACATCATGTAACAATATAGTATATTAATGTTTATAGCGTGGTTGATTACGGTGAAAAATGAGCATCGAAAACATCGAGAACCATTCAGCGGAACCGTTCATATGTATTTTTCCGCGGGATTGTTGCCAAATCTCTTACCCAGGCGTCCCCTGGCTGGGTGTTACCCAGGTAAGGTGTATGAATCGCTCAGCGCAGGGGACCCCTAGGTGTTACCTGACTAGGGGATACCCAGGTAACCCCCAGGAATACGACTACGAATACGGGCATTAGGCAACACGTAGCAGAGGCAACAATTCCAAACATTCAAATCCATAATAATATATATTAATGGTTTTTACCTTTATATTTCCTGGGTAGCATGCTGAGTACAATGGAATAAACAGATGGCTACAAGTTTAATTGTTGATATGCGATATGATTAACAATTTAAAAAAATATTAAGTTAGAAAGGATTTTAATAGCACACTAAAAATATTTATATCAAAAAAATATTTGATAAAAATATCAAATATTAAAATTCCCAACAATATGATGTTGATGAAAAAGGTTGATGACATGAATATATATTCTGTACAAATTTTTTACGAATATACATTACATATTCGTACATTTCCATAAGCTAATTAAACAATAACTGATAACAACTTTGTTTCAAGGAAATATAGGGCCGTATTCATAGTCGTTACCTGGGTGTCTCCCAGGTGTGTGGGAACCCCTTGGCTCAAAAATGATATTCATAGTCGTAACCCAGGGGACTTCTGTTTCCTAACCCTCCCCCAGGCCGTCGATTTCCTGAGTAAGCTTACCCAAAGCTCCCCTAACGCAGTACATATACTGCTGCCCACGCGTGGGACGATTTGATACTACTGCACTAATAGCAGTACACGATAATATCAACAACTTTCCATAGTAACGTCTTCTGTTTACAAACGTGGGTACTTATTGAACCACCCTTATACTCTTCACCATTCAAATTACAAAAATATTTAAGTAATATTGGAAACATTCTCTCATATTAATTCAATCATTTTTCATCAACGTCGTGTAACAGAATACTATATTATTGTTTATAGCGTGCTGGGTTACGGTGAAAAATGAGCATCGAAGACATCGAGAAATTATAGCTGAACCGTTCATATGTATTTTTCCGCGAGATTGTTGCCAAATCTCTTACCCAGGCGTCCCACAGTGGGGCCAAACGCAACCAAAGGCGGACAAAAATCAATAAATGATAATTCAGAGCTCAAGTAGGGCTCAAATAGGGCTCAAATTAATTTCATATATGTTTTTGATGTCGCTGATGACTAATCTTTCACCAAAATAAGTGAAAACGGTGTAAAATTATTGCTCATCCTGTATAGAGTGTTTATTACTTCGCCCACCTGAGATATCGCGCGCCGGACAGTTGAAATAAGCACGAATAGTGAGGAGAGGGGTGAGGATGCGTACACTAAATTTAAGTTGTCTAACGTTTTGATTGGTTCCAAATGAAAAATTATTAATTTTTATTCTTTCTGTGAGTATAGAGTACTATATGTTTGTAGTAAATGAACTTATATTGTCCGAAAGATGGCTGCAAAAATGTAATTTTTCGATAATTATCTTATGTATACAAAAACTGTTTTTACACACTTATTAAAATAATTATTTGAAATTAATAAGTAATAATACAATGAAATGTATACAAACACAAGTTACAATTAATTATTTTTGAACAAAGTATTTACCAGTAATTTATTTTAACTTTTATGCTTCTCTCAACAAGAAAATTACATGTATTGATAGTACACTTAAACATGTGTTTGCAAACAATGAAATAAAGTACGTACAACCTATTCATAATTGCTGCGGATTCTTATTTACTTTATAGAAACTATACAGAATAAATTGACAATTCGTCTTGGCTGGACGAGTCTGTAGACTCGGTGTATATATATATAGTCCGTACCGTTAGAGTCGCTTTCGTCCGCGTCATGATTGGGAGTTGGGCAAACAAGCATGCTTAAGGCATCAGTAGTAAGCGATCGAAGTTCTTTTTTTTTTAGAGTTGCCGTTCACTTGATATAAGTGGATCCGAGTGAACTGTCAGCCTTCCAAATACATCTTTCATGGTGGCTTGCCTCGAGTTTTTCCTTAAGAAATCACACCTGTAGCTTCTGACAAATTTGTTAACGGACTCCTGCGCTTCCTCGGGCATTACCCCGATAGGCAGCAGGCTCTCGTCAATCACTTGTTTTCCGTGCAGGACTATCCTATGCACGGCTGTTGGCATGTATTACCATGGGTACAGTTCCACGAACCGCCTTGCTGTCTGCAAAGCGTACTCCTCGTACAGATCCACATCTATTTCTTGCCCGCACGTTAGAACTTGCAGAATGGAATGGAATCGCCTGAGGAGGTCAGCATCCAGACCGGTGATCAATGCCGACACTCCAGAATTTTCGAAGAAATGGCGAGCTGTGTTGCCGTCGTTGGTGCTACCATGCATCTGATTTGGCTGGTCGACTATCAATCCAAGCCCCAGTTTAAAACCATCTTGGATATATCTTTTCCTACTTTCTATTTTCAATTTTGACGTCTCATCTCGGATCACCCAGGTCTGGACTTCGAGTCTGTACGCGACATGCAGGCATCATTCTAGCATGCGGATCCAGGCATGTGGCGTCGACAACCCAAGCTGAAGGTGCTCCTTCTGAAGGTGCTTCTTCTCGTCCCATGACTTCATCGATGCCATTAAATTCTTTTGATGTCGCCAGGCATAAATGACATCTCTGGGTAGCTGATGTCTTGGTGATGGTGTTACAAACCTTTCCATCGATCATAGTCAATCGCAGTTTGTAATGGACACCGACCCTATTCCCGCCAACAAATCCTTCACGGGGCACCAGATCTTTTTCCTGCAGCCGGACGTTCTCAATCTGCGCGCTGATTGCCTCTGGAGTTTCCTTACAAAACTCCAGTTTAATTGGTCAACAAAACCTTGGAGATGAAGGGCACGAATTTCGCCAAATAATTATCTCTCTCCATCAGATGTGCAAAGCTGCAGCGGCACCAGCGATGTTATCAATATGCTGGAATCGTCCACCAATTCCCCATTGAAATCGATAAACTTCTGTTTGTAATTGCTGTGACCAGAACTTCCGTCACAGCCCCATTTGCAGATCAATATTAAATTGCCAATTTTGTCGGATGACAGCATTTCCAGGACTTGCTGATGCATTAGCAAAATCCTGTCGGTAGTATGATCAAGCAACGCTTGTAGGGTAATCACCGCGCAGTAGGGGCCGATATTTATGTTCACTTTGTCCGGACTAGCAGCTGCTTTTGCTTTCCTTATGGTTTTATAAGATGGCAAGGCTTTAATGTCAATACTCATGAGGGCATTTAGGAAGACCTAGTATCCCGCTCTAGACACTCTTGAAGCTATAAAAGTAGCCGATGCAGTTTCCGCGTTCAAGATTTGGGCCGGATTTGCTTTGAAGTTCTTGCTGTATTCCTTACTTCTCGTAGGTGTTGTCGAGGCGACATCCTTCACCACCGTTGCATCATCAGTCCTCCCATCTGCTCGCAAACTCATCTGTGTTGCGTACGCCAACTCTTATGGGCTTAAGTTCAAACGCAACGAAGCAGTTCGCCTTCGTTTGGACATGTCGGAAATCCAGTTGAAATCCGATGGTGGGCGTACTTTTGCGGCCATGGAGACTGGTGTTGATGTAGCTTGAGCGATATCAGAAGAGAAAACCAATTGCTCCTGCAACCATCCTTCATTAACGATCAGGAAATGTTTCTCCGATCGTCCAGAGCGTTGCCATCTACGCTGAAACTCATAGAGAAAACTTCGGACATTCTGCTCGCTGTTGTCCGACATCGTATAGGGGCGTTGCAACCTGGCACAAGTACCTTCCTAGAGCACTCCATACACGACTGAGGGCATTTAACGATAACGGTGTCTAATCATGTCGAAAATTTCAGCCCTAGTATAGCTAATGGCAGTCATAGAAAATAGTCAAAATGGCAGTATTTCCCTTTTCACTAATTAAACATTCCACTATGGAAATACACCTTAATTCTGACAATTCATCAGACGTTGTTTACGTAGCTAAAACAAGGTAACTAACATACATAACCACCATAGCAATACAAATTAATAAACCATTATATTGGCCAATTGCATATTCTAGCACTATCTACATTTCCTTTCCTGCATTTCCTGCTTATTTTGCTACAAAAATAGGATTTTTTTTACACTTTTTGCAGCTATTCTGCAGTAGATTTTTATTTTAAATCGCTAGCTAATGTTTTACTTTAATATATTCTTTGGATATTGCGACACGACCTTGTTTGAAAATATAACTTTTCAGTGCATATCTACACATTACCCATAAATATTTACCAAAACCTTACGATCATTAATTAATAATTATTATGCTCTTTGTGATTGAATAAATATTTTTAATAACATATTCATATAATAATTACTTTCATAGTTTGATTCCATATTTCAAAATAGAAATCGGTCTGATCAGAGTACTGTGGTACCTGCTTGAAGTAAATGGTGAAATTTGTGCTGCGCATCCGTAGCAAGTGTGTTCCGCTCACCTGTCATTTTCACATAGATTTGTGCACGCCGGTGCACACTTACCTACCGGTTTAATGATTCATTTTGCAGCTCAAGGCTCAGGCTACCCAAACCGACTCTTTCAAATTCTGAAATTCGAACTTTTATTTTTTGACTTTTGTCCGCCCAAAGAGGGGTTTGGCCCCACTGAGCGTCCCTTTGGCTTAGTGGGTGTTAGCCAGGTAAGGTTTATGAATAGCTCAGCGTAGGGGACCCCTAGGTGTTCACTGGCTAGGGGATACCCAGGTAACCCCTAGGAATACGACTATGAATACGGGCAATAATTTCTTAAGTGGGTGTCAATTATGTCACATATGTCATTAAAGTCATAAGTGTACCAATGCTTATGTCATACCAAACATAAGCATTGTTATACTTAACTTGATTTCTTCTTTTTTCTAATTTATTTAAGTCTTTCTCATTTATTTATTTCTTATGCAGTTAATATTTATGCATAAAAACAATGAAAATTTTTATAATCCATATGTGGTATTGTTCCCAGCCTGCTAATTGTTAATATATACGTAACTTATTTTTCATACTTTCGTAGACTATGTACAGTGTGCAATATGACTTGTAGAAGATAGAGCAGCACACTCCTTGAGGCTCCCCGAGATACTTTTGCTGACCAAAGGGGCACCATGGCTGAGGAAGTGTTGGACCCGCAGTTCTAAAAGCACTCTTTTCAGTCATATATTTGTTTTCTCTTCGTCTTTGCGAAACACCCTGCTAAAAAATTCTGAATAGTTTCTTGATAAATACTTCTGCACAATACCTTAAAAAGTATTGTAGACACTTATCCCTTAAAGAATTGAAACGCCATTTTA
This sequence comes from Ceriagrion tenellum, assembly GCA_963169105.1. Classification (NCBI taxonomy): domain Eukaryota; kingdom Metazoa; phylum Arthropoda; class Insecta; order Odonata; family Coenagrionidae; genus Ceriagrion; species Ceriagrion tenellum. The sequence goes on from OY720643.1 coordinate 7,332,416, forward strand.
CGGAATCCCCTACGACGTTCTGCAGAATACCTTTGGATGTTCTGGAGAATACATTAGGACGTTCTAAACTTAATGGTTGAAGGCGTAACTTTGTGGAATAACTCTACAGGCATAGCGAAAAAGAAATAACTCTTAGTATTTTCCAGACTTAAAACTTTTATTCCTTGCAATCATTTTCAAAGGTCCTTTGAAAATGATTGCAGGCATTGCAATCGAAATCTGGGTCAGGAATAAAATTTTTAAGTGTGGAAAATACTGAGAGTTCTTTCTTTTTCGTCATGTATTAGGACGTTCTGCGGAATTCCTTAGGACGCTCTGCAGAATTCCCTACGACGTTCTACAGAAGCCCTTTGACGCTCTGTAGAACACCTTACAAGCTCAAGGAAACCTCACTTATTTCCATAGAATTGCTTAATTTCTACAGAACAGCTTGTAAGGAGTTATTTTGCTCTGTAGAGTCTTGTTCTGAAGAGTCAGGTTCCGTGCAGATCCTTAGAAAAAGGAACTAATTCTGAAGAAAAAGAGTCAATTTCTGTAGAATTCCTTACGTTCTACAGGACAGCTTCTAAGGAATTTTTTAGCAGGGATATTTATCCGTGAATTACTTCGTAGTCATCAGGGCGGATAGTATTAATACCCAGTGAGGAATTTATTGTCCAAAAGCTGGTAAATGAATATTCAGTGAGCACTATTAAAACGATCAATGACTTATTCAAGGACTTGTAATGAACATTCAAATGGCACTCACGGATAGTGCAAAGAACATTCATTGGAATACAAATTGACTGATGGATTGTTCAAAGAGTGTTCAATGTGAGAGATGAATCGCGCATGAACTGTTTATTAATGAATAACATATGAACCATGAAGGAATGTTAGAAAATAGTACTTGTGAAATGGTTTTAATTTGAACTACTTTTGAACAAATATGTATCATTTTATCTGAATTGTTGATGGTTTTAATGTAGGATCCCTCGCCCATTTCGCAGGCTTTCCCAAGAGGTCTCATGATTAAAATTGACCCTCAGGAATGGCAAGTGTATCGCAGTATTACTCTCAGTGTATTGCACGCATGGAATTGAGCACACCTGAAAGCGGAAGGTCTATCCATTTCCGACCATTTCTGTCCATTTTTATCCATTTTTGTCTATTTCTGTCCAATTCTGTCCATTCTTGTCCATTTCTATCCATATCTGCCCATTTATAACCATTTCTGTCCATTTCTGTCAAATTTCTATCCATTTCTGTCAATTGCTGTCCATTTTAAACCATTTATGTCCATTTCTATCCATTTCTGTTCATTTCTGTCCATTTTAATCCATTTCTGCCCATTTCTAACCATTTCTGTTCATTTATATCCATTTCTGTCTATTTCTATCCATTTCTGTCCATTTCTATCCAATTCTGTTAATTTCGGTAAATTTATATACATTTTTAACCATTTCTGTCCATTTCTATCCATTTATATCCATTTCTGTTCATTTCTGTCCATTTCTATCCATTTTTATCCATTTCCATCAAATTCTGTCCATTTCTGCCCATTTATAACCATTTCTGTCCATTTCTATCCATTTATATCCATTTCTGTTCATTTCTGTCCATTTCTATCCATTTTTATCCATTTCCATCAAATTCTGTCCATTTCTGCCCATTTATAACCATTTCTGTTCATTTCTATCCAATTCTATCAATTTCTATCCATTTCTGTCTATTTTTATCCATTTCCATCCATTTCTGTTCATTTGTATCCATTTCTGTTCATTTCTGTCCATTTATATCTATTTTTAACCATTTCTGTCTATTTCTGTTTGTTTCTATCAATTTCTGTCCATTTCTATCCATTTATATCCATTTCTGTCCATTTCTGCGCGCAGGGATCGATATCGGAGGGAAGTGAATTTATTTGGGAGGAGAGACGGAATATATGCTACCGTTTTATTAGTGATAATCTTGGAGTTGTGATATGAAGTAGTGAGTTGGTTCTTGTGGGGCGCGACGGTACTCTGACGTTGATGAATGAGGTAAGTTCGGGACTGTCAAAGGAAGAAGTAAGGGTATTGTAAATTAGTTTTAAATCCGATCGGAGTCTTTGGTGGGAGAGATTACAAATGAAAAGGGAAGATGGTATCTCGTTCGTAGTTGCATTAGGGCGATTAGTATTGATAGTGTATTACTCTTAAGTGTATTGCACGCATGGAATTTGAGCTAACCTGGAGGCCGAAGGTCCGCCGCGTGGCGAGTGGCCGGCGGGCCGCCTGTCCAGAGTCCCGGGTCGGTCGTCGGAGCTCAAGGAGTCGGGAACGTCCCTCTTGGAGCCTCGCGATCCTCGGATGTCGAGGGCTGCGAGCGGCCGGGCCGTGATGAGCGCGGCGAGGGAGCGGAGGGCGTCGGGTCCGCATCGGAGGTGCGGCAGGTGGAGCGCGGAGAGCGCCGGCGGGGCGCGGAGGACGGCTTGGCACAGCCTCGACACCTGCGACGCACCCGGGTTGATGTCCAATGAGATGCGCTGCAGCCACGGGCAGGCGCCGGACTCTAGGGCCGCGCAGATCGAGTCCACAAGGGCGTCGAATCTGTCGTTTCGCGCGCCAAGGCGGACGCACACGAGAAAAAGGCGGGAGCAATGTGAGTGAGACAGTGCTTAATTTATTTTGACAATTTAGGAATGGCACACCACAATATCAGGGTGTCCAGCAGCTGGACATTTGAAAATGCCCTGAGATTTCCAGGTTTTCCAGACATAAATTATATTTTTCCAGAGGAAATAGTGATTTTTTTCTCGTTAACTATAAGAGAATGTTTGGTATGTTGTTTGGATGATTAAACGTAAGGATTTTTAAACTTGCATATTACGTTCTTTATGCCACTAATTTACAGACTATGACTAATAAGAACACAATGCATGTATATAGAAAACATTGTACATACCGACTTTCGGTGATGACAGGAATGCAAAATGCGACAACGCAAGGGAACTTTGACTTAGCAACTTGCCCATAAAGGCACATGGCTTCCGCTGAAATTTTATATATTGACACCACAGAAAATTCCAGATTTAATCCGATATTTCCCTGAGATTTCCCTGATATTTACAGTGAAAATGAAATTCCCCAACATTTCCCGGTCCTCCCGATTTTCCAGAGTGCTGGACATCCTGAATATGTTCCCGACCCCAGCGCCCCTTTGATACAATGCGGACCATAGAGTAATGAGTGTCCCGAATGTGACGCTGCCTATGCTCGGCCTTAACGCCAGATTTCCGCTTTCCGCTCATATCACGCTGCTAAGAAATCGATGAGCCATTGTTCCAAATTCGACTTTGGCGTGAAGAGAAATCACAAAGGAAAGTTGCTGAGAAAAATTCCGAAAACCAAATTAACTGCGCTGGCAAGTCAGTGTTTCAAAATGTAAGGGAACTTACTCCACCTCCAGGTTGGCAAGAAATTAGAACCGGGGCAAAAGAGGCATCGAAGATTACTCATTCGCCTGACGGTGTCATATGATTACCATTCCGGCTGCGAATCTATGTCCAATCATGATTGTCGCTGACTGGCGTTTCAATACCAAAATAAAACCACGGTAATGAATAACAGGCGTGACATTAGCATGTTGAAGGTGGGAAGTTAGAGAATGGAGGGGAGGCAAATATATATTTAAAAAGTCGGCCATCTTTGCCAGAGGCCCGTGCCACTTCGACAGAATACGGAAAATATAGTCATTAATGTAGCAGAGGTGGCGCTCCCTAAATTCAGCCATTAGCGAAGGTGAAGCAGCATATTCCAATTTGAATGCCAATAATTTGCCATCGGTGAAAATGGGACTGAGCGTGTTTATCAATCTCGGTTCGCTGCACATAAAATGGTGAAATAGTGAGACAAAGGGATAAAAGTCGGTAAAGTTAATGAGGCAATGTATTAGTCAATATATCTCCACCAAACTACGTTATGGAAAAATAGCAATTAAAATCACATTAGCTGACCTCGAGTCCCATGTTGCGCGGTGCTTGTTCCAAATTATACCGTTAGCAAATATTTAAGTTTAGAGGAGGAAAAGGAATATCGTTGTCGTTATAATATCCGTCCTGACTCATATTATCATTCGTCAATCAAGAGTCTAGTAGGAACACTCACTATGGCGGCAAAGAAATCAACCGAATTTCGTCGCGCCATCTCTGAGCGAAGGGGCGTAACATAAACAAAAGTGATTGAAATGCGAAATAGTATTTATTAAATATTAATGCCATGTGCGATATAACGATATTTATAAATTACCAGATGAATTGATGAAAAATGATCAAGAAATGGCAACAGCCAGATGCAGGATGCAGGACTGGCATATCGATGGAATGAAACGCCGAAATATTCGTATTTGTTAACAGTTGGAAATGTAGCGATGATTTAATAAAAGTTTACCCAGGCTATGAAAAATAACAACCTTCATGGGATTTATCATTTTCAAGAGTCTCTTGCATGAAAAAATGTACATATGTATCAAGCTGATAACATATCTGTTGTGGTCGTCGGAAATTAGTAATGGTCAGAGTAGAATAAAAGCCGTGGGTTTGAGTTATTCGAGGAGTGTTCGCGGCAGAAGTAGGATGGATAGGGTGAGTAATGAGTGAGTAATAAATGAATGTGGGTTAGATGCTCCAGTAATGGACATATATGAAAGAAGTGTGCTTCGTTGATTTTGCCATGTTGTGAGAATGGAAGAGAGTCGAATAACGAAACAGATATATAAGAGTGAAATGAATGGTGCGAGAGGCAGAGGTAGGCCGAGAAAGTCGTGGTTGAGGAAATCCTTAGGAGGAGGAATATTAGGAGTTTTTAAAACAGGAGAGCGTGTATGTAGCAGTGTGTGGGGTTAAATGAAGCAAAAGAGGTTTGCAAGGATAGGTCAGTATGGAGGAAATTATTGAAGCAGAGTTAGATGTACGAATATGAATTTATCAGTGAAACTTAGAGACTCTGCCTACCCCGGAAGGGAACGGCGTGATTGGTATGCATGCATGTCTTCAAAACTTCACCCAAGCCAGCCACCAAAAATGCACGTTTCGTCGTGAATATCACTGGTATGTGTACCTGACATGTATCAAGACATCAAAAGCTGACACATTTATCATTTGTGGCGATAGGAAAGGAGCAATTACCTCTCTACACTATACCCGAGAGAAGTCGACTGCTAATAGCGAAATATGGAAACGTGACAAGAAGATACCTTTCGTGAGGTCCGTCGTCCAAGCACGTGATCACGAGTTCCAGAGATCGTAGCTTCGGTTTCCGCAGTGCCGCTCCCACGTAAGACGCGAGCCGCGCAACCCCAGCCCCGGAGAACTCGTGTCCCAGCAACGAAGACAGTCGGACGGATCGCACGGCCTCCGAAGCGGAGAGCGAAGCGAAGAATGTGTCCAGTGCGATGGCCAGGGCCCCTTCGCCCTCCCACTGGAACACCAGCTCCAAGGCCTCCAGCTGACACGCCGTGCTGCCCAAGACGAGGGCCCAGCCCTGCAGCTCCGCCACCGAAGAGTGGACCACCGCGGCTGCGGAGGAACCTCCCACACCCAGGAGGCTCCAGGCCGCGGCTATGTTCTCCTCGGTCGGGTCCCCACAGCACTCCAGCAAGGAGAAGACGGTCCTGGGCGAGAGGTCGAGGGGACAGAGGAGCCGAAGGGCCAGGTGGGCGTGGGGCCCCAAGAGGCCGAGGAGGAGCCGCAGGACGGGCGAGTGGACGGCTTCCGGAAGGGCCTCGAGTTCCCTCCTGAGGACGGCGCCGTCGTGGGCGAGGGAGGCGAGGTGGACCGCAGCCAGCCACTCGGCCACCGAGGTGTGCAGGGCCCCGTAGTGGACCCCGAGGCCCGCACCGCCCCCGGCTCGGGAGAAGGTCAGGCCCCGGGAGAATATCCCGGCCTCTGCGGCCTCCAGGCCCCGCCGAGAGGCCCTCAGTTCCGACTCCGCGTACACGTACCTTCAGCGAAACAATGAAGAGAGTCAGTAGGCATTCATCATTTATGGTGGGTGTGCGAAGGCTTCCGCGGTGCTGTGATGAAGAGGGCAGCAAAACAACTACGCGGTGAAAAACCCCAGAAGAATGAATGCTGTCCTTATCATTTAAGGTAGTCCGAGCGAATTATCATTTTACTTATAAATCAATGAATTTGGTCACATTTCAAAGAAAAATATCTCACCCATCCAATGACATCAAAAATTCAACCCCTTACCACATAACTTCCTGAGATATTTGCCAAAAAATACCAGCCATTTTACATGGGAAATGGTACGTGTATGCACTCCAGAGAGACATTATTTACAAAATGAGGTATTTCTAACACTTAGATGTCGTCAAAAAACTAACAGTGCGTAGTTTGTATGTTTTCTCAACTATATTTGAAAATTAATCACATTGTGACCGCAATAGATTCTTCAGAATCACAATAAAACCTTCCGTTTTGAAGGAGTTTCAAACGTACCGCGTGAAAAAATTGAGTTAAAAACTTATTTGGATATATTCATTCAATTACTTACAATTTCTGTCATGTAAAACTATGTAATTTCCCCATAAATAATGCAATGTTTAATTCGTAAGTCTCAACGAACATGGTCTCTATTGTGACTAGGGAACTATCTCGCTCGGACTACCTTAATAGTAGTTAAGCCTAACTACCGCTGTAAAACGTCCGGAAGAATACGCGTAGTGTGCCGATAAAGTGTAAACAAAATGGTTGTTGAAGGTCTTCTGTTTCAATGGGACTGAAGATGTTGAAATATGTCGCTATTTAAGTGCATGTTTATATTTATGAACTCTTGATATTTCATGACTAATTACTAGTTTGCAAAAAACAGCTTGCATTATAGCTGTTCTTGAGAAAGGGCGTCTCTTCTTCGCGTTATAAATCTAATGATTGTTCAAAAGGCTGAAGACAAGAGTCGCGTATTATTGAAAACACCACAACAAGAGAGAATGTTTCGTTGGTGGAATGAAAGACAATGTATACCTTTGTTAAGGTAGTCCGAGCGAGATAATTCCCTAGTCATAATAGAGACTATATTCGAATTATACGTTTTAATTTCACCAGCTGTAGGAAACATGAATTAAATAATGCACGATTAATGTTGCAATAGTATAGTTTTATATGACATAAATGGTAATTAATTAAATAAAAATATGTAAATAAGTCTTTAACTTGACTCATTTATTTCGCGCGGTGCGTTTGAAACTCCTTCAAATCGCAAGGTTTTTTGTGATACTCATGAACCTACTGCGGTGACAATCAGGTTAATTTTCAAATATAGTTGAGAAAACATACAAACTACACGCTATTAGTTTGTTTACGACATCTAAGTGTGAGAAATTTTTCATTTTCTAAACAGAATCTCTCTCTGGAGTGCATACACGTACCATTTCCCATGTAAAAGGGCTGGTATATTTAGGCAAATAACTCTGAAAGTAATGGGGTAAAGGGTTGAAGTTTTGGTGTAATTAGAAGGGTGAAATACTTTTCTTTAAAATGAGACCAAATTTATCGATTTCTAGGTAAAATGATATTTCGCTCAGACTACCTTAAGGGAGCAGAATTTAATGCAGATTTAGGCAATGCTTAGATACACTACACAAGAAATACACTTCAAGAATTAAAAATAGCAACTTTTAGAACATATTGGTAGAACACTTATATCTGCCTAAAAAGCGCTCCACGCTTGGCTGACTGCGTGGGCTATGTGGAGTTGACTTCCATTTTCGCATAAATTAGCCAATCAAACTTAGAAGAAGAATCAAGGCGGCCAAATGCATTTATTAAATTTTTAAAATCGATTCGTCATTCGATCGAGTTTCCGCTTTTTATAAACAGTTTCCCACGAAGGAGACATTTTTTAATTGATAGAAAAACACTATTTTTCTTAGTTCCTCTCGCATTATCCCGTTGAACAGCATGTGAACGACGCTGTCTCGGGCGTGTCTCGGTGGAATTAGCTGAACGTAGTAAGTAACTCAGTCATTCCACGGAAATTGAACAGATGACGACGGAAGGGTTCGACCCATCACGTGATCATCAGTTGGCCTCATGATTACGTGCCACGTCGCAACCTGTCGTCCTTCAATATATTTATGTGGAATAACTTCAGTATGTCACTCTCGTATCATTCACTACGAACACCTAGTAGTTTCCAGTTGCATCCCCGAGAAATATTGCTTGGGACGGTCGCATCTTGTGACTCATATAAGACAAGACATATTTTTAAATTATTATCAAGATCATGAATCAATTGATTAATAACAACTGACACACTTTGTGACTTCCCCAGACTTTTTATTGACAGACGACCGGTTTCGGCTTCAGGTACAAATAATCTCTATACAGCCAGTATATACAGTCTAGACTTTTTTGGGGAGAGGGGTAAGTGGGGGGTAGTGTGATGCGTAATAGGGGGGATGGGTTGGAGAAGGTGATGTCATTAAGAAGCCATTGAGATTCACTTGCAAGGACAATTGACCGCTGTTCGTACGCGTCCATCTTCCATCCCTTTTCAACACAATACAATATTTCAGGTTTAAAGTCACTTCGGTGCCCCAACTCAGGCATGTGTCGGGCGAAGGCCGATGAGTCGTCTTTTTTGTTTTTAAAACACGCCTGATGTTCCTTGGCTCTTAACTGGAAGCTTCTCCCCGTTTGACCAATATAAAACCCCATACAATCATGACATACAAGTTTATATACACCACTTTTAAAACCAGGTTCAATTATATCTTTTGAATTCACTAAAAATCGTCCCAGGGTATTATTTTTATAAAAAACATACGTTAAAAACATCCCTCGGGATAGTATTTGAAATAGAATATGACATCAGTCCTATAAAGGGAATTTTAAACCATTTTAATTTGCGTCTTGTTTGGTTTGCGCCTCTCCCCTAAAAAATCTGGACTATATTATATACTGGCTGTATAGAGATAATTTGTACCTGAAGATGGCTTAACAGCCGACACCGGTCGTCTGTCAATAAAAAGTCAGTGGAAGTCACAAAATGTGTCAGTGTTATTAATCATGGCAGCCTTCCACAAAATAAGAGCTGCTTCTTCTTTCGATTTGATCATGAATCAAATTACACTCATGTCATTTCTCGGTTGAACGAATTATTGACGTGTGATTATGCATTACTGCATTGCAAAATACTGGTCCTCTTCCAGCAATTGGCAACATCGCACCCTAAGGAGATTATCATGGGACCCGTAGCATCTTCATAGTAGAGCCCTTTACTGGCGACTGAATGTTTTTACTACTCTAAAGCCTGAATCACACGATACTTGACCTTGTAAAAGCCCGAGGATGCTGGCTAGCATACTAGGACTTGTGCAAGGTCGAGTATCGTGTGATACAGACCAAGCATACTGGAAATCCTGCATGATCGCTAGCATACTAGCTGGTATCCTTGTTTTCGTAATTGGTGCGGTACTAGTTTGACACTTGCTCCTAGTACGGACCTAGTAGCCTCCGTCCAATCACCTTTGCTCTTTGCTATGAGGTCGTCGATTTTTGATGTCAGCGCCTCCATAGTCCCTCGTGACAATTACAATTTCCCGCGATGAAATAAACAACTCAAACCTCAGAATAAGACTCAATGGCTTGGATACCTGAGGCAATTGAGGTTGAGGAGCTGCAGCGGCTAAAAGCCGTCGTCTTCGTTCGAAATCATCCATTTCGGTCGTCAAACTCCTTCCGCGACTGTACTAGATCAAAGATCTACTAAACAGAACTTGGGCCAGTTCAAGTATCGTGTGATAGTTCCTAGGAAGATTTCAAGCATGCTAGGTTTCGTACTAGAAATCCAGTACTCGCTAGCATCCTCGGACTTGTACAAGGTCAAGTATCGTGTGATTCAGGCTTTAAAGTACATTATTTTTATATTTTCCAAGTTCAAAAGTGAAACAAGTTATATTATTTTTAACGCGCGTCACATAATTAAAAATAATAGAAGCGAAAAAAGATGATAAAGACGCTACCGCAAGCATAGTAACATTAGAGACAAAAGGAAAAGTAAAGAAATATCCTCATCGATCAAGACACGCCTAAACTTTCGATCTACACCCTTTTTTGCAATTGGCTCTCCCCCACATCTGTTTGACAAACTTGTTAGAAAAACAAGGGGAATCGAGGGGAAATTACACTATTTTCGTGATTCTCTCACATATTTTCAGATAAGCACAGAGTTCATATCCGTTTTTTTTGGTTTATTTAGAACGAAGGAGAACATAAGCCTTGGTCGGAATAATGAGTGACAAGTGACTTGGGAATGAATGGGTTTCAACCTCGTTCTAATAATTAATGTGCTGCGACCTAGTTATTTTATTCATGAATTCGCCTTATGAAGTATTGCAATCAACGTAAATATCGGCCTCCGGGAATTCAATCTATTCAATCTAGAGACGATAATAATTACTTAAAAAATGGGCTCTTGATAAATCCGCTTTTAATAGCAGGAAAGTTATAGGCAATTCGATTCAAATTCACAATGTAACAATAGTGAAGTTGCACAGTTGGGGAACAAATGGCATTCAGGCTTTTAAGATGATGTCGTACTCACCGGCTCTCCTTGAGTGCGGCCAGAGACACCCTCCCCGCTTCCTCCAGGAGCTTCTGTCCCTCCTCCGCGATGAAGGCCTCTTCGAGTTCCTCGCCTCCGGGCTGGGCCCTAAGGCCCCTCTTCACCAGGGCCGTGAGGAGCAGACGGAGGGCGTGGTGGGGTGGAGTCTCCGGCGGGGGCAGGCGCCCCCCGGCCTCCTCGTGGAGCGAGGCGAGCAGGAGCCATCCGGCGGGCGTCGACGTCGAGAGGCGTCGCAGCGCCGGCGAGGTGTCGTTGACGGCGTCCAGGAAAGCCGTCACCGCGGCGTCTCCTCCTACTCCGCCCTCCAATGGCCTCCTGCCCGCAAAGTGAGCCGCTGCGAGGGTCGAGAGGTGTGAGGGGTCGGGGCCCCTCAAGAGGACCCTCCTCTGGGCCCTCACCGACGGAGGCGTGGAGGTCGCCAGCAACAGGAGTCGGCTCTCGGGCAAGAGTCGCCCTTCCAGGAGGTCCGTTGCGTCCGACAGGGCCCCGCCCTCGTCTTCGCCCCCGGGGAACTTCTCGTCCAGGCCGTCGAGGACGAAGAGGAGAGAGTCCCTGAGTGAGGGTAGGGCCCGCCAGAGGGCAGGGAAGGCGTGTCTGCCCAGGGCGGCCTTCGGAAGGAGCCTCCGCCTAAGGAAGTGGGACAACGAGGGCAGGCCTCGCATTTCCCTGAGGGGCAGGAGTAGGGCGAGGGAGACGTTCGGGAGCGGGGCGGAGGACGTAGGTGGAAGGCCGCCCCCACCGGAGGCCCCTTCCGGCGTCTGCGTGGCCCACGCGTGGAGGAGGCGGAGGGCCAAGGTTGTCTTGCCGCTGCCTGGGGCCCCTTCGACGACCACGCGACGCGGGGCCTCGTGGACCACTCCATCGCTCGTCTGTGGAAATTGATGGGATGAGATACACACTGCGTACATCATTTTGTATATACATCATGGGACTAGGGATAAGAAAAAGTCTCGATACGTTACTGTTAAAGATATATTTCTTTTAAGAATGAGACCAATCCAAATGTCGATTCTCGATTCCACCGATTCTCAGGATTAGAATCGGTCTCGAGAATCGATTCCGATTCCATCGATTCCAGATGGATACATATTCAAATCCAATTTCATTAATCATATCATATTTGTCTCAGTAATTTTGGGTGTATGCTATCAATTTGTATTTTTAATCTACCTCAATAAGCTGAGGATATATTTGCTATTTGTTAATAAATATACTTTTTGAGAGACTTAATTGTCTTTGTTATTTTATTTCAGTCAATACTTGAATTGAAATTATAGCCGTACGCCACTGGAATATCAATATCCCACCTGCTAGAATTAGGAATAAGAATCGATGGAATTTGAAACGAAAAAAAGTGGAATCGACTCATCCCAAATTTATTTAGACCCCAAGTACTTTTGAACTCGATTCTTACCTTTCGATAATATTATAAAATTAGTACGCAGACTAATGTATCGAAACGTTGACAATGGGATTCTCTGAATGGATTCCTTGAAACTTGCCCTGTCACGTAGAAATGGTTCTTTGGATAATTTTTTTTTCGTGTGTTTGTGTTCTAGAAACGACTTGTTTACCGAGTGTGGTTGTGAAAGTTCACCAGGACTGACGAAACATTTGCTTCCTGTGTATTCAGTTCAATGATTTGGAAAGGGTGCGAGTACATTTACTACCTTGGTTTTGAGAACTAAAAATGATTAATTCGGTGAGTAAGCTAGCTAATCAACCCTGACTGCGTTTGTCACTCTCAATGAGTAATTTTATTGATGTAATTTATATATTCTTCAGAAAAGAATTTTAGGGAACCCATTTGCTTGGCAATAATGTAGATAAAATTCTATAGCTACGTATTATTGTTACTTGTCGATTCGATACTTACTAATATCGATGTAAAATGGATCGGCAAAGCAATGCTAAAAACTGGACATAAATTATTGAGAGCTTTGGGAAGAATTCCTCAGGTGCCACCACCTTATGGGAGGAAGAGTTTTGGCTTACGGAGAAGGCCACCTGGAGGCGCTAGCGGTACTCGGTGATTTTGCATCAACATGTACTACAGAAGAGTGGATTTACCATGGCTGTTGTGTACTTTTAATCGAGTATCAATTGTCTTGTCGTTCCTTTGATATATCGGTAAACAGTTGACTCCGTGTTTGGTAATCGCATGTCTTATCGTATTAACGTGAATTCGATTCATTAAAGACGATGAAGATCATTAATGTATCTTAAAATACATGTTTAATTTGGGCTCGACGACTCCATAAAATTTGTTTTAGTTGCTATGGGTCGATTAGTAAAGGCACCGAAATCATCATAAGAACATCATGTGAGTTATGCGACACTAAATGAAGTGGCCGTGTGCCATAGCTCATTTGTTATGGTTTGTCGTGCAACTTCGATACACCTGTTCCATCTATCGGCCAAAGTATTATTTTAAAACTCATATCCGAATCTCCCTATCTCTTTGCCACTCTATATGTACTTACTCTACGACAATAATCTCAATGTTTCTTTTTTCTCCTTCTTCATTTTATATCTCCTCCAGGAGGAGGCTTCGCTTTCCGCCCTCGTCTCGTTCCTCTCGTCCACCTCCATCCGAGACCTGGGCCTCGCCAACGCCCGCATAGAGGTGAGCGTCCACGACGGGCGTCTTTCCCGCCTCGGACGCCGCGACGACCCCGTCGTGGCCCTTCTCTCGTCTCTGCCCCCATTGCCGTGCCCCTCCCTCGCCTTCCTCCGCCTCTCCGGCCTCACCGTCTCCTTGAACGGGAGGTCAGCACTCCGCGGAGCCTCGCTACTCCCGTTCCTCCGATCCTTCCCCAAACTGTCCGACTTGGACCTCTCGCATCCTCCGCCAGATGCCCCGCCGCTCGACGACGCCGCCGCCATCTCGTTCTTCCGCTCCCTCTCTCGGGACTTCCGCGAACTGCGCACCCTGCGCATGGAGAAGTGGTCCATGTGCCTGGAGGATCCGGCGAGGACCATAAGGACCGTCGCTTGTCGTGCAACTTCTATACACCTGTTCCATCTATCGGCCAAATTATTTTTGCCACTCTATATGGTACAACTATGGTGAAGCTGTAAAACTATCCGTGGATAGTAGGTATATACCTATCACGTAAACTCTCATGGATATTGTCCTACCGTCTTACGTTCTTACGATAAAAACCAAATAGGTAAGGTAATGATTTTTGGCATGGTTGTACGGATGCTGTATCTCGTAAGGTATTCGTCCTTTACGTGAAGTTCTCGCATGGAAATGAGAGCACCGAGATTATTTTACGAGTTCAGCCAATTCAGTTATTCCGAGGCCTCGCGCATTGCCGTCGCTGAGAAAGTCATAAAAAGAAAATCGACCGTACGAGTTCCATCTTAAGGGTCTCCTAGGATATTCATGAGACAGCTGACGAGCGCCCTCCGTGCATTAACACGAAATATTCGCCGATAAAAGTTTTGACGCGGCGAATTGCAATACTCGATCCTCATTCCTTATGTAGAGTGTAAGTACTCATGAAACTGGGAAAAACTTGGGCGTCTCATAATGGTTCATTTATCAAACAAACTACAGCGTATTGAGACATCCCGCACAGAAGCAGGCATGCAGCTCAATTGGCAAAAATGTCAACTTATGGTGATAAGCAGAGATCCGAACTGTCGACTTAATCTCATTGAAGACATACCGGTAAAGGAAGAAGTCGTTTATCTGGGCGCACTATTGACAAACAGGGGTAGTAGTGGAAAGGAAGTCAAGCGGAGAATAGCGATGGCCGAAACCTTAGTCGGAAAACTGCAAAAATATGGAAGAACAGAGGAATCGACATGTCCACCAAAATTATGTTGGTTCGAGCAATGGTCTTCCCCATCATGACCTATGGGTCGGAGAGCTGGACAATCCCAGCAGCCATAGGGAAGAAGATCGAGGCTTTCCAGCTCTATTGCTTCCAAAGAATGCTTCGAATATTATGGACGGAACGAAGAACAAACGTGTCCATTCTTGCCCTACTGAAAATTGTGGACAGAGACCGACTGCTGCCAACAATATATTGTAACTCCCTCAAGTTCTTAGGCCACGTTGTAAGGCGTAATGGCCTAGACGCCTAGAGAGTATAGTGCTCCAAGGCAGGGTCCATAGCAAAAGACAGCGAGGTCGGCCACCGTCTGAAAGACTGAGAGACCAAATAAAGACAGTACACATATATAGATCTGAGTGAAGCAGTCCACGCGGCCCAAGATAGACAAAAGTGGCGCCAGATAGTCAGAACAACATAAACTTAGTCTATTTGGGTCACAGCGCTCGATATCAAGCCAATGACTCAGAGAGAGATTATATGAGTACTCTTGTAACTGTTCCTTTAATGTGATATGTTTTCTACATCTACATCTACATACTACCCCGCGAGCCGCCGCTTGAACGTGTGGCAGGGGGTGTTAGGTCACTAGCCGTGAAAAGTGTAATTTTTTTTAGATGAAATGGTGAAATGTATTGTAGGAGTGTATTTAGTGGAGCTCAATTTTTATTGTAGTCGCTTACTGTTCGCGGAAAGAACGAGTTTTTGTACCGATCTTCTCGGCAGTTTATCTCTCTTATTTTATCGCATCTGTCAGATCTAGAAATGTAGTGAGGCGTCATGATAATATTCTCTGTGTCGCTTTGAAACACACCAATTCTGAATATCTCAAGCAACCTAAGCCTAGCGTGCAGCCTCCGAGTCTCTATGGACTCCCACCTTAATCCCTTTAACAGTTGTGAGACACTATATGTTCGTTCGTAGCAGTTTTTATCGAAGCGTGCTGCTTTCCTTTGAATTTTAATAATTTTTTTGGTCAAATCTATTTGACCAGGGTCCCAAATGCTCGCGGTGTAGTCGAGGTGTGGCCTAACCAGAGCGAAGTAGCATCTCTCTTTGACTTTTTCATCCGAATACCTACGTATTACACGCTTAACAAAACCTAGTTTCTTTAATGCTGCGCCGCATATGTTTTGTATGTGTAATCCGCACTTTATGTCAGGTGTTTTAGGTCCCGATATTCAACACTTTTGCTCACAAGACCTAAACATATAATAAAATTGTGTATGTGAAACATTGCCGAATAACCATCACAAATCGTAAAATCCACTCCGAAATTGAGTGTAGTCATAACTTTAATAAAATTTCCATATGCATTTTGTCAAAATTCGAGCCAAGAACAAAAAGCAAACATTAATGTACTTAAAATAGTGCAAATAAAAGAATAAAATAGCCAGCCCACGCCACTCACATAAGTTGAGCCTTGCCGAAAGCCATGAGAACGTTGTTTCGGAATTTAAACTATACCAGAGTGTATACCACTATATAAGTGTTTTACACAAATTTTTCCCGAGTAATTCCTGAAAAACAAAACTTGATACAAATGCATACACGGTGCATAATTCTAAATATGTATTAATATATTATTGATTGCTTGAGATAAAATGATGCTAAGTGAGTTAATCTTTAATAAAGGAGGAATGTTACTCTCAAACAAATCAAAGCTTATTTCGGAGCCAGCGACTTAAAATGATTCTATAGCTTCCCTAAACCTGTAAAAAAGTAAAAAGATTCGAATATTTTACATTAAGTTGCGGCAAAAATGCTTTAAGTTATGACTACACCGAAAATGCGAATTGGATTTCGGCTGATTTTTCTAGAATATTTTTCATTTTTGGTTGGACTCGCAATGCAATGTTTCAAACGTTACATTGTGAGATATGATAAAGACTTGGAGATGAAATTTCACACTCTACTAGTGGAAACTCAACTGCAGAGAGGAGAGGATGAGAATAGTCAGCAGACGTACGAGATGTGAGGGATGAGAAACACGGAGGAAGAGTAGGTAATGGATGGAGAGGAATGCGAGCGAGCAGGTGTGTCGGTCAGAAAGGCGAGGGAATAAGCGTCACCATCCGTAGACCTCAGAAGAATTAACTATGTGCATACAATTACAGTTGGGAGATCGAATTGATGTGGTGGCTACAGTAATGGCTAACCATACGGACGGCCAGGGTTCAAATCCCTGCAGAGGAAGATGTTTTTCAGAGGGAACCCGATCCCTACTTGAGTGTCTTGTGGAGGGCACTTCAAGTACAGTGCTCCGTCTGTCAGATTAGACGTCAAACCGTGGCCCCCTCGGCGCTTTTTGTTTATAGTAGGCTAGTGCCGACGCCGGGTTTCTATCCACCCTTCTCCCCTTCCCTACCTCCTAAGGCGCAAATGACCTTAGCTGTCGGTCGCATCCCCAAAATAATCAATCCAAGCTATTACATTCAATCCAACTTTGCTGGATCCTGAAATTACCACAGGTAATAATAATCATCATGACAGTAAGATGGATCCCTGATGACTGCATCCCATTCATATCTCATTGCCTATTTTAGATAAATGAGTAGAAATAGTCCTGCAATCGTTGTGGAAACTTGGAGGACCACTGAAACAATAGAGGAATGTACGAAGGAACAAAATTTCCTTGACCAATGTCTGCTAATTGTTTTATCATGCTGCGGGACGTAAATCCAAAAACGAACATAATTTAATGGAGGAAAATCTGTCAAGAGCGTTACAATGAAAAAGGTATACCGAAGGAATATTGGAAACTTTAATGTTAACTTAGGTATTAAAATTCCTTAAATTTTTTCAAATTTTTCATCCCCCGCATTTTACGCAACCTATTGAGCGTAAAATCAAATTCGATACGATCAAAAATACGGTCTTAGTCCGCATCAATCTCACTAAAATCCGAGCGAGTTTCTGACACTTACCCTAAACCCCTGAATGACCATGTTATAATCGATTTGGTATCTTTCTGTTTTCACTGGAATTTCTCATTTTTACCAGCGTCAGATATAATGCTTAAACTATTATGTGTTTGTTAGTATTAATTATCTCTCCCTCAAGTTTTGAGGACCTTCTCACCGTGGTTGTTTCTTGTCCCTCATTTCATCTACTTCATATCCATCTCTCACTTCATCTACCATTGCTCTCCAATCCCCATCACTACTGAATTTTTCTCACCCGGCACTTTTAAAATCATTTCCTGTAGTCTTTACTACATGCCAATCTCCTCTTCCTCCCAATAATGACTTGAAGACCTCTACGGAATACGTAGGGTGTGCTTTCAGTCAAAACACTAGTATCCTGTCGCTCACGTATTCAATGTCCACCACCATTTTCCCCAATTTCTTAATTCAAATCCTAAGCTACTCCACGCCGAGTCTCATTCCCTTACTCTAAATTATCCACGGACTCTCGCATCCCCGCCATCCTCCCATGTCACTCACACAACCCCGATGCCACGTTCATTCCCTTTCAACATTTCCTGTTAAATACTCTCTAGCTTCCTTGCCCTCTCCCTTGTCCTGTCTTACTGACTTCCTCTCTTCGCTTCTGCTTTCCTCTTCTTCCTCTTCTCATTCGCTGTCCTTTTACCTGGAGTCAACGTTGCGCGAGAATCGTGAGATGACGACCGCGAAGACCTTTGCCGCTTCCGGGCGCGACACTCAACATCGCGAGCGGTGTCCTCTTGTCGCCACGATTCAATCCGCTGTCGTTGACTCCCATTTTTTCCAGCGAAGTTGATGCTTAGGGAGGGGTGGGCGGGTTTGAGGGGAGAGAGGGAGTGATATCCGATGCCTTACCCATCACAATTTTTAACGTGACTCAATCACTGGAACTACCTTTCGTCTGGCTCTTTCCACCTTTTATAGATAATCCTCCTAGAAGCATTATTGCCCATCATATCAGCCTCACATCTCTAGGGGTCACTGGACCACGCAAACCCTTCAACCGCATGGTATTATTCTTATGGAAAGAAAATGCTTTTTAGCATCACAATTGTAAGCGAGTCCAACATAACCAACGAACTCATTTTCTCCATGATAATAAATGTTACATTGAATGGCAATTAGCTTCTATGATCCTTTACATGCGTATCAAAAATACTTCGATAAAGTCTCCATTTTATTTTGGTTTCTCACCCACTTCCATGTTACTGCAGTACAGTCGTTTTCTTTGTCTCACATCAATTCAAAGAATTTCTTCTCAGAGCACTTCAATTAGCAACGGCAGGGTCAACTATATTATTAGTTGTTTTCATTTACAGCGAAACAATACAGACTTATTTATGAAATTTGTAAGGATTTGTTCTATCCACAATGACTGTTGAGGCATGAAGACGAAACTGAATGTCGTTTGGTAGACTAAGCTCTTAACTTGTGGTTGGCAACGAATCGTAATTATTTTCGCCACATCCCGCTTGAAATGTACCATATGGTTTGATTCTCTTCACGAATTAATATCCCGTAGTTTCAAATTTTAACTATTTGATTTGGCGGTATTCTAATTTAAATTGAGACGAGTATTGCATCCAAGGTATGGAATCACCCTATGCTACTAAGTATATACCTCTTTTGCCTATCTTACTCTCATCCATTGCTTCAAACAGCGATCCTAATTTTAAGACTCATAAGACTCATAAGGCTCCCAATAGATCGGAAGCATTATACTTTGGAAAAGCTGACTAGAAAAGGCTAGAAGCCTTCAAAATATGCTACTGGAGGAGGATGCTGAATATTAAATGCAAGGACAAAATAAAAAATGAGGTGTACAGAGGAGTATAAGAGGATATGACCATGTGGAGCACCAAACAGGAAAGAGGAACCAGATGGATTGCACTCACCCTGAGACACAAGGGGTTTGTGAAGAACATAATTGAAGGCAAAATAGAGGAAAAAGTCCCACAGAGGAAGACCCAAGTAATAAGTTCATGTACCAAGTAAAAAAGAAAGTACATAGGAAGAGATACAAAGAAGTAATGGAACTAGCATTAGATAGGGAAGGGTGGAGGGCTGCAGTCAACCAATCTTAGGATTACGCGACAAATGAAATGAATGGATATTTCTTCTCGTTAGAGTCTCTTCTCTTCCACATTCACCCTAGACTCTCGCGGCCATCCTTATCCTCTCACACCATTCACTCCCACCATCATTCATCTCTGCCAATTTACTCGACTTTCTTCCATTCTCTCGACACGACCAAACAAACAAACGAAGCTCACTCCTTTCATATATGTCCATGGCTGGAGCGTCCAATCCACGTTGTTTCATAACCCACTCACTCCCTTAGCCTACCCATTCTGCTTTTCCCGAAAACACATTCTCATGTATTCCATCCCTTATGCATATTGAGTCCACCCTCATGCTTATGCTGACACTCCCAGGCTGACGACGAAATGATTACCTATCTTTTTCATTCCCACCCCTGATGAATGCTTGTTGAAAATGACTAACAAAAATCTCGTATATTCGCACCCGGGCCGCGAAAACCTGCGAAGCTTCCGCGGCTTTTACGATCACTTCTGGAGGCGTGGAATTGATCGTGAAGGATATAAAAACAATGCAGGCTCGTGTGGAACTCGAAGGCGCAAATTCCTTACCGCCCACTCAAAAATGTTGAACGATGCCGCAGGGAGCGTAATTTTATCCGTAGAAAAGAATACCAGCGTGGAAAACAAGCGTCCGAAGGGAATGCTATGGGATTTAAGGAGAATAATGCTGCGTTTTTTCACGCATTAGAATTCGTTGTATGGACAAAAAATTGTGTGAGTAAAGATGGAGGCACGGCAGTGCTGATGCAAGGTAGGGAGCTGTGCATCATTTCGGTTGAATGATGAAACGTAGGTTGGATTACATCAAGCACTAGCAACAGAATTGGAGTGCATAATTATGTGATATTTGGACACG
The DNA here is from genome assembly GCA_963169105.1 of Ceriagrion tenellum. Taxonomy (NCBI): domain Eukaryota; kingdom Metazoa; phylum Arthropoda; class Insecta; order Odonata; family Coenagrionidae; genus Ceriagrion; species Ceriagrion tenellum. The sequence goes on from OY720643.1 coordinate 7,352,759, forward strand.
ATTGGTGTGTGAGGATACATTTGAGGGAAGTGAAGTGATAGTAGGTATACAGTATATACATATTTACATGGGCGGAGTGGGTCCAGGTTTTCCGGAGACATGACAAATTGAATGTTGACAATAGCATGAGTTGGCATTCTTCAAATGTAAGTAAATTTTAGTTAAACATGACTGAATTATCAAAATACACACTAACTAATTAGTACCGATCACATATGTTGTGTGTCTGTATTTGAGGACGTTAATATCTACTTTACTCCATTCTGTTGTTGCTAAAACTAGAACTAAACTATTGGAGTGTTCATCCATTTTTCCTAATCACTGGAACGCGGCAAAAAGACCCTAACTTTTTGGAAAAAGTCGCCTAAAAAGTCTCAATATATTTCGAAGTACTTTCATGAGAATACGAAGTGTGGCAAGTAAATAACCTATAAAATATTTTATTGATCACCAATTACATTTGAAAGTTTATCGCCTTCAGTACACTCTCCTTGCCGATCCCAACAAACCTGCATACGAATTTTCCATTTTTCAAAGCAGTCCTGCAGCGGGGTTGTGTTTGAACCACTCGAGATCATCTCGATCGCGCAAATAAGATGTCACGTGGTACAGCAACGAATGGTTCAAGATTTTGGTGAGTTTCACTGACTCAGATGGTGGATATCTTAAGTGTCTGGAATGCGGTTATTTGTGTCTCTAAGCGAGATAAAATAATCCATTAACAATTATACCGCGAGAAAAACTCGGTTGAGAAGGCTGCGTGAGGTTTTTACAAGTGGTTCAAATACACCTAAATCTCGAACCCATGAATTTATATTATGGATTGTTATCTCGACGCCAAAAACTATTGTCTAGAATTCAGTAAACAAACAAATTTTTGGAATGTGGTGCCGCCTAGTGATGAAAGACGTAAGTTCAAATGTAAATACAGCCGATAGTTTGTAAGTAAATATGTCGTAGTAGTTTTACCATACATATGCATGGGTTTTCCTTCCAATTTATCATAATGCAGTGGATAAAAATGTAATAATACACACGGGACGTAATTATACATATTTTTAATATCGCCCGGCCTACAGATATAATTAATTCCTCTCCAAATTTAATTACACAAATGCACAATTAACTTCTTAGCACTAAGTGAATACCGCTATACGGAAATTTAATAATAATGCGAGGTGACTTCAAGAGTATTCTCAATCGCCATCATTGCACTGTAGGAAAAAGGAATGCACTTACTGCCGCCTTGAACAGATTCATATTTTTTAATCCAAGTCTCCTATTTTGGGTCCTCGTAGACGCATACCCTGTTTTGCAGCCTGGTACGAAGCAAGTTCTGTTTAAATAAAGCATTCTAAATTCTTTACTTAAGCCGAACGGGTTTAATGCATTCAAATTAGAACCAGAGTCTGGCAAACATCGTCGTCGGCACACGATGGACGTTTCATAAACCTCTTACATATTTCCTGTAATAGATATTTCCTCTCTAGCATTTGCAAAGTAACTTTTAGATCACAAAAATAGCAAGACATTATTCCAAGCATCAAGTAATTCATATCTCCTCGATCGTTATTGAATATTCACCACAGTCTCACGATAGCAACAATATACGTCTATTTACAATAACAATTGAAAATACTCTAATCGAAGTGGCGCCAAGGACTGGGTGAACTAAAAGTAGAAATTTAGGCCACACGTAGCCTAGGTAATAATTCCAAACATCCGAATCCATGATATATACTCGTGGGTTCGAGATTTTGGTGAGTTTCACTGAATCAGATGGATATGCTAAGTGTCTGGAACGTGGTTATTTGAGTCTCTAATCGGGATAAAATAATCCATTAACAATTACACCGCGAGAAAAACTCGGTTGAGAAGGCTGCGTGAGATTTGTACAAGTGGTTCAAATACACCTATATTTCGAACCATTCGTTGTTGTGACTCCTTAGTCACGTGGTCGAGATTAACTCGAGTGATTCAAACACACCCCCCCACCCCCGCCGCCCACTGGAGGTCCGCTCTTGTCAGTTTGTTGAGAACCTCCGTCGCTTTTGCTTTCACTGCTTGCACACAATCAAATCTTGTCCCCATAAAGGTAGTCCGAGCGAAAAATCATTTTACTTAGAAATCAATGAATTTGGTCTCATTTTAAAGAAAAATATCTCACCTACCACCAAAAATTCACCTCCTTACCACATTACTTTCCGAGAAATTTTCCAAAAAATACCAGCCCTTTACCATGGGAAATGGTACGTGTATGCACTCTAAAGAGACCTTTTATTAAAAATGAGGCATTTCCTACACTTAGATCTCGTCAAAAATCAACAGTGCGTAGTTTGTATGTTTTCTCAACAATTTTTGAAAATTAATCATATTGTACCGTAGAAAATTCTTCGGAATAACGATTAACTTTCCGTTTTGATGGAGTTTTAAACGTACCGCGTGAAAAAAATAAGTCAGGTTAAAGACTTATATAGATATTATCCTTTTAACTACTAACAATCTATGTCATACAAAACTATATTAGATCACCATTTATAATGAAATGTTCACGCTGGTGAAATTACAACGTATAATTCGAATATGGTCTCTATTATTATTAGGGAACTATCTCGTTCGTACTACCTTAAACCACTCAAAGACAGGTGTGCGCGATAAAAATTCACTTTTGTACACTTCCTTTAACATGGTATGAGCTTCTGTAGCAGTTTTCTCCAGTTCAACGAGAAACTGGAGGCTAAGTTGTTGCTCCATCATTTGCACTTTGCATTTTTTCGACGAGACGTTAGCGCAAGGAATTGAACGGACGATTGCTACAGCGAGACTGAGCGACGTATACAACCTTGCCCATCGAGCCCAGGGTGGGGAAGCATCAACAGGCAGAGAAATGTTCAAACATGCCGCAGCACGCTCGCTGTTTGCCTGTGGAAGCACCAGTCCGCTTATTTAATTGCCGCACCTCGTACCCCAAAATTGAAATAAAAATAAGAAGTAAGAACTCAATATTACTTTAATAGATCGTTTACAATTTTGCAGGATTTGTTGTACAAAAGTTAGAATTTTACATCTACATCTACATACTACCCCGCGAGTCGCCGTATGGGCGTGTGGCAGGGGATGGTAGGTCACCAGCCGTGTAAATATGTTAAATTTTTGGACGTGAAGTGATGACATGTACTACGGGAGTGTATTCAAAGGAGCTCAGTTTTTACTGTGGTCCCTTATTGTGCGCGGAATGAACGAGTTTTTGTACCTATCTGCTCGGCAGTGTATCTCTATTATTTTATCGCATCTGTCAGACCTAGAGATGTAGTGAGGAGTCATGATAATATTCTCTATGTCGCTCTGAAAAATATCAGTACTGAATTTATCAAGCAACCTAAGCCTAGCGTGTGGCCTCCGAGTCTCTAGGGGCTCCCATCTTAATCCCTCTAAAAGTTTTGAGACACTATATGTACTCTCGTAGCAGTTTTTAACGAAGCACGCTGCTTTCCTTTGTATTTTATTAAGGCTTTTGGTTAAATCTATTTGACCAGGGTCCCAAGTACTCGCGGCGTATTCGAGATGTGGCCTAACCAGAGCGAAGTAGCATCTCTCTTTTAATTTTTCATCCGAGGACCTTCCTATTATACGCTTTACCAAACCTAGTTTATATAATGCTGTACCGCATATGTTTTGTATGTGTGTTCCCCAAGATATATGTGAAGTTAAGGTAATTCTAAGATATTTTACTGTATTTGAAGATTTTAGAAAGGATTTGAATAAGGAATAAAAATAGAAAATACGGATTTTAAGGAAGAATATTCCTGCAATATATTCAACACGTTCCTTGTACATTTTTAATGATTCTTCACTGCATTCTGTAATACGAAATATTAAAAATTCAACCGATATCTTATTTTATCACTGCTGCAGTTAACAAATAATAATTTTTAGAGTTTGAGGAAAATAAATTTAAAATAAAGACTTTTTCACAAGATTTTTATCCTTCAAAATCAACTCAAAAGATATTGGCTAAAGATCCACGAATTCTGATTAATTTCCAGTATATTTTTCCTTTATAGGAATATGCGTCATCCATTGGTAGTAGAAAAGATATTTTATAAAAATAAAAAGCAAAGTTTCTCTGTCTGCCCGACCGTAAATTTCAATCAGAAAATATACACTATTTAAGTTCATTTTATTCGCTTGCTGTCTTTCTTGATTTGGTAAAATTTAATTAGAAACGCCGGGTCTGTCTCGTCGAGACGAAAGCCGAAAGAAAGAATGTGTCGTTAAACTCTTATTTTTTATTGGAAATTTCAATTATTTTTCAAAATTTTGTGCAAAATGATAAAACATTGACACAAATACTACAAAATTGTTTATTTTGCAATTCCGTTTCCTTGAATACCGATGTGGTAATGTTTAAGACGGGCCTCATGCGCAAATATCGGCATTAAAGACCCATAACGAATCAACTGCGAACTATGAGTGGCCTGGGTCATAAGGAAAGTCTATCCTGAGTGATGGAAAATTAATTTTGGACGCTCCTAAGAAAGACAGAGACGTGGAATGTGGTTGAATACATTAGAGTTGTTCATGCAATGGGGTAGTATTATGACGCTGGGCTACATCACCCCAATTTATGATGAACGAGGACTCGAAATTTTAATTTAATATGGAACTTTCGTAATTATAGTCTTTAATTATTTTGGGCTATCTAACTATTTTAATTTTCTTTTAAAAGTTTTGTCTTGAATGGGGGCTGTTGGACCATTATGGATGTGTTTCGACGGCCTGCAATTGAAAATACGTTAAATACGTAAGTGATCCCATGAAATGGGGCATATGGATATGAGGGCACTTACTACGGTGGCCAATTTTAGAAGCTCTAGCGTGGGCTTGACCTGTCCGCCATCTTTGTTGACCCCGATTTTCCTTTAGCGCTCCTACGAGCTGACGCGCTGATTCGTCGATATTATCGATGCTTTCCATCGATAACTTAGGAGATATCAACATGCATTAACTCCTGGAAAATGCAGTCTCAAGGAGACAATCCCGATTCTCTTACTCGGATGCTTAAATTTATAAATTTTACTGGGCTTATAAGTAAAATATGAGTTATTTAAATACTGTCAAAGTATTATATTTATACGTTTAATAAAAATAGCTTTAAATCTATTGATATAGAAATTATTTTATTGATATAGGTGCGGTGCGATATGACCCTAGCCGTCCATGCATCCCAAAAAACCAACTACTACTGCAGTCTCCATGGACGTACATATTTAGTTATATATTCATTTAAATAAATTACGATCCGTATTCGTGGGATAAATAATATAAAATCGAGCATAATCAATAGTAACAAGCAACCAGTATATGTTTGAAGAATTATTTGCCTTAGATTTAAGAATAAAGGGCAAATACTCTTCATTTATACGATTCCGACGATTCATACATTCGTTCCTTCTACTCAAAAGAGAGCAAGAAAAGTGCAGGGAGAACTAAAATGGCTGTTATTTCGGTTTTCAGGCAACAGTTTGATGGCGTAATGCCCTCTCCACTTATGTGTGTGCCTTAATGAACTGAGGGCTTCATTAAAAATGCTGAGAATATTGAGAATGAGAGTTGGATATATCGAGCTGTGCATTAGGTTGATAGGTGGGCGATAGCGATAGCGGCCGTTGGTTGGGTCGGCTTCTCCGATCAGAAAATAATAGGGAGCTTTCCATTCCCTCCACTGAGCTGCTTACTTCATAAAGTGCCTTCCATTCGTTTAAGAACCTGCGCACTTGTATGCGCACTTTAAACATATCGTTGCAGAGGTGACGCGTGCTGAACAGCGGCTGAGGTTCCACAGTTGTTCCCGCAATTTGCTGTTTTCGTGTTGATTTTGCGATAACGCGTCAAACATGAATATTGTTAGGAAATCAAAAACTTACAAGTAATGGCCCACTAATATTTTTATTTTTTACGACCCGGGTTCCGTCACGTATTGACATCTTCAGGTACAAATATTATCCCCCATGGGTATTTATACAAAATCATGTGCAGAGGAAGGCGGGGAAGGGAAGGGGGGGGGGGGAGAAGGGAAAACCGTTGGAGTATGGTGTAATGGGTAAGGGGCAGGACATTGCTGATTTTCTAACCATTCTGAGGCATAAAGCTAAGTCAAACCTATTCTGTACAAACTCGAAAAGTATAATTGAAGCACTCGGCTGAGACTGTTTTGCACCTCCATTGTACTACCTATCAGCAGGTTTCTCGTTACGCCAGCGCACATCAATTTTATTTCACGTCCTCCCTGTGCTTTTTAAGGTAGTTTGAGCGAAATATCATTTTACCTAGAAATAAAATAATTTGGTCTCATTTTACAGAAAAATGTATTACCCATTCATTGACGTTAAAAATTCAACCCCTTACCATACCACATTCCGAGATATTTGCTAGAAAAAACCAGGGAAATGGTACGTGTATGCTCTCCAGAGAGACCTTATATTAAAAATGAGGAATTCCCTACACTTAGATCTCGTCAAAAAGTCAACAGTGCGTAGTTTGTATGTTTTCTCAACTATTTTTTAATATTAATCATATTGTCACCGCAGTAAATTCTTCGGAATCACAACTTTCCGTTTTGATGGAGTTTCAAACGTACCGCGTGAAAAAAATGAGTCAAGTTAAAGACTAATTTAGATATTTTCATTTCATTGCTTACAATTTCATGTAAAACTATATTATTGCACCGTTTATAATGCAATATTTAATTCATGTGTCCTACAACTGGAGAAATTAAAACATATAATTCGAATTTGGTCTCTATTATGATTAGGGAACTATCCCGCTCGCACTACCTGCGACTACGACTAACATAAGTGGACTGCCTTTGTGCCGATTTCTTCGCTTTGAGTAGAAAGCTCGCATATTTTAAATAATATTACAATAGTATCAGGTATATATCAGGACATGTATTTACACAAACCGTAGAAAGCTGGAGTGAAGATACATTGTGTCATAACATTGTTAAGCTGGAAGTAAAAAAAGATTATTCTTAGTATTTGATTCTATATAAGGGCTAAAAATGCACGACCAGTGAAGCGCGGTATCGCGTAATATGCGGAGTGTACAAGTAATAAAGAGCAAGGTGCAACTGGAATCTATAAGTCATGAGAATTTGATGCGCGTGAACGCTGAGACATACAATAGTATTACACCACGGAGGTGCCTGAATATTTGAAACGCGAGGCGTGATATCGGGGGATCTTGGTTCGTTTCCCGCTTAAAACGAATGATTTTTCCTCTGTATAGTTTTGTATTTATGTGCACTAGTATAGATATAGTACTATATCTTATTGTACACAATATTGTACTTCAAATCAGCCACTCTAGTTACAGTACGTCTCACACTGGCCATAAAAGTTTCATACTTTGCCCAATTAGCACTCGTCAATTGCTCTTTCACCTCAAACCACTCAAAACCTTCCACAAATAAATTCTGATCACCCAGTGATATGCCTTATCAAAATCAACAAATAAACATCTGATTTATTGCGAAAAACCAGACATCTCTCTTGCTGAAGTGACAAATTTCTCATCAGTACCTCCAACAGCCGACATAATGTCAAAATGAACGTTCCATGTTATGTCAACTCCTATCTTCCCATTAGCAATTAACTCAGCACTTTTCCAGAAATATCCTACTGACTCTTCTCTCCATGCATTATAATTATTCTCTGCCTCCACTCATGCAAAGGTACTTCAATGGCATTATTCTGATTGGCTGGCACAGCAGCAGTTAAATTTTTTCATTCACGCTTTCACAGTTTCAAGAAAATTTATTCATCCACACGTACGAAGGATAGATAACTAGAACCAATGCATCAGTATTCCATTGGATGAATAATCGATACCAGCAGCTTCCCCCCTTCTGCAATATTCTCTCTTCCATTGCGATATTATTTTTGCATATTTTTAGTTCCTGTTGGACGTTCCCGCTCGCTAATCAGAGCTCACCGTAACTATCGTCACTTGTTTCGTGAAAAAACCATCATAGTACTTCCTCCAATATTGCATCCCCGCATTCATCCCACATAATTTCGAAACTTTTGTTCTTAAGGTAGTCCGAGCGAAAAATCATTTTACTTAGAAATAAAAGAATTTGGTCTCATTTTAAAGAAAAATATCTCACCTATCGAATGACATCCAAAATTCAACCCCTTAACACATTACTTTCGGAGATATTTGCCAAAATATACCAGCCCTTTTACATGGGAAATGGTACATGTGTGCACTCCAGAGAGACATTATTTACAAAATGAGGAATTTCTAACACTTAGGTGCCGTAAAAAACTAACAGCGTGTAGTTTGTATGTTTTCGCAACTATATTTGAAAATTAATCATATTGTCACCGCAGTAGGTTCTTGGGTATCACAAAAAACCTTCCGTTTTGAAGGAGTTTTAAACGCACCGCGCGAAAAAAATGAGTCAAGTTAAAGACTCATTTAGATATTTTCATTTGATTACGTATAGTGTTTGTCGTATAAAGCTATATTATTACACCATTAATAATATAATATTTAATTGATGTATCGTACAGCTGGTGAAATTAAAGCGTGAAATTCGAAAATGGTCTCTATTATGACTAGGGAACTATCTCGTTCGGACTACCTACATTGCATTAATTCCGTCGTTCTATCGATCCCATCCTTCTTTTCCACCCACATTCCACATATTTACATTTCATGACCTTCAAAAGTCAATCAGCATTTTTTTCAGTCCCTCATGCATGAATACTTCCTCTAATTTATTTCGCCATGCACGCGTCGTTTCCCTCCTCTACGTTAACCTTTCGCTAATTCTCAGATTTTGCTGCTATTTCTTTCTTTGACATCAACCATTCATTCTTCCCGCTTCGCTCCATTCAACCTAATTCATTCATTCTCCCTACTTCATTCCGCCAGCTTCTATTTTTGTTTCCGTTTATTTACGTACACACATTCAGCATGAACCTCATTCATTTGTTCACTTTTCCCCACTATCCACCCATAGTCCCAGGTCCGATTAATTAGAAATGATAATTCGCTCACGTTAAATTAGAGGCAAACACTTAATAAGGTGCCCTAGTTTGTCAATTTTCTTTTTAGTCCTGATGGACTTCTCCGCACCCACAGACTAATATCACGAGAGGTTTCAGAGTTTCTATAAATAATCTCACCACGGTGGAATTATAAGTGCATTTCGTATATAATTCACTCATTGCGAAGACCAGCATGTCCGAAGGGAACATTTTACTAACAGTTAAACCAACTGTCGCTAACATATATTGTCCATATCCATAATAAAAAATGAAATGATTGCTCGTGTGGTACTTTCACAGTAGAGTTAAAAACAAGCGGTGTCTTCAGTTATCGCAAGTTTACTTGGATTGGATATTCCACAGTCGGTTTGTCTCCCTCTCGTGAATTTTCACCGGGCTCCCCTTCTCCGTTGCCCGCGAGGAAAGAGCGCTCCGCCCCAGACTGGACTTGCTTTCCTTATCCTCCTTGCCTGGTGACGTGAACATCAACCCCGGACCAGTGTGTAAGTTCTATTACCAAAATGTGAGAAGTTTACAGAACAAACTATCAGTGCTCTCTACTAAAGTTACTGAGCTTTCCTCGTTTGACGTGGTCTCGCTCAAGGAGACTAGGCTCAACGTTAATATCTCCGTATCTCTGTGTATGGGATGCATACGAAGCGGGATTGATATCGGAATTGGATTGCGTCCAGCGAAGAGGAGATAGGTTTGTAAAAAGATGCTACGATTAGTTTAGTAGTGTGTCTGGATTAGAAGAATTGGGATGGGAATCGCTATCACAGCGTACATTAAATTATAGGCTTAACCGTTTAACTAAATTTCAGGAAAAACACTTCTCTGACGACGTAAAAAATATACTATTAACCCCCTCGTACCACGGCAGATTAGATCGTGCCAATAAAATTAGAGAGAGATTGTAAAACCGATAGGTATAAAATGCCATTTTTTCCTTGTACCATTCGGGACCATAACAGCTGTGAGCGTCGTCATGAATAGTGCAAATAGTGACAATAGCTAGGTTGTAGATCTTTTTCTTTATATATTCTACGTTCTTATTTATGCATGATGTAAATATTGATGTTCTTATTTATGCATGATATTTTGAATCTATAGTATCAGTCTTTGAATCCCTTACATGTTGGAACGATTGACGATGGAATGTTTCTTGGTTAGTAGATTGTTAATTGGCGCTTTGCATGTGTGGTACACTGGTTTCAGTGTAGTTTCGGTGTTGTGCCGTGTAATTCATGCATGCCTGGTGTGGAAACAGCCCCTGCTACACACCATTTGGGTGGCTTGCAGGGTATGACGTATCTGCTCGTGAATCGTGCTTTGAATCAGTCCTTCGGGTGCGCTCTCTTGGCGATGTGATTTTGTTTTGTCACTTTAATCGGTCCATTCATTGGTCTTTGACCACTGAGGCCGATGGTTCGGTGATTTTTTGATGTTGATCGTTTTATTAACGGTCTCGTCCTAGAGCAGCGCAACCTATTTCCCACTCGTAAGTTGGCAACGCTGGATTATTTTCTGACCTCGCTTTGAATCTCTCCCGTGGTACCAGGCAGGGACATATTTGTTTCGGACCATAAATCGCTCGAATGTTCCCGAAAGCCCTTCCGTTTCGCTCTCCTCGAAGTTCCACACTCCCACCGACCGCTAGGGGGGTGAGGGCTTGGAACAAAGCGGACCAGTGGCCTGCCATTAACCGTGCCCTCTCGCTCCTTCCTTGTGACCTCGTGGAGTGCGGTACTGCAGAAGAGGGGCTAGAAGTGTTTTACGACCTGCTTCATGGTGCCATCGCAGACTTCGTCCCACTGAGGCTAGTCTCCAAGAAATGGCCCATCTGGTTCTCCCCGGAAGCAATTTTTGCCTTAAAAAACAAACTCAGTGCCTGCAGACTGTGGAGATCTCATCCTAATCCGAATACCCGTGCCCCTTATGTGTCCCTACTTCGGCATTCCAGCTTCCTCCTACGGCGTGATTATAAGATCTACATTCAAGGAGTAACTGATGAGATTCGTGATAACTCGAAAAGGTTTTGGTCTCTAATCAGTTCCAAAAAGAAGTTCTACCGTATCCCACTATCCGTTTCTTTGAACAACATTTCTTACGCTAATGAACTCCGTCCCTCTGCATTTAACACCTAATTTTGTTCAAACTTCAATACCATTCCGATATCTACTCCTCTTCCTCAACTTCAACCGGTCTGTTCTCATTCTATTTCTCAAATTTCAACTACCCCTAACGAAGTTTTAAACTATTTGACCTCTCTGTCCACTGGCTCCGACAATATTGGCTCCCTCTTTCTTCATCGTACAGCTAACTGACTGTACTTGCCGATCGCAAGGCTTTTCGACAGATTTTTCCTTTCCGGTTATTTCCTCTCCCAGTGGAAAAGTGCTAATGTTAAACCTGTGTTAAAATCGAGATATAGACATAAGATTGATAACTATCGTCCTATATCAATTTTACCCGTCTTGTCGATCATTTTTGAACGCATTATTCACAATCGCCACACCCTCCCCTACATTTCAACCTGCCAGCATGGCTTTCTCCCCGGGGGTTCATGTCTAACTAATCTAAGTATCCTGCATAAACACATTACTTCTGATTTTGAACGTAACACCCAACTTGATGTATGCTACCTTGATTTCTCCAAGGCCTTTCGGATTCCGTTAACCACAACCTGCTTATTTACAATGTTGACGGTGCTCTATGATCTGTAATTGCCGATTTCCTGAACTCGCGTTTTCAATGTGTACTGAATGATAGGTCATCATCCGAGTGTCTACCCATCTCATCTGAGGTACCACAGGGCAGTGTTCTTGGCCCCTTGCTGTTTGCCCTCTACGTGGATGACATGATTGATTGTGTCATTACCAAAGACTGCAATATTTTGTTATACGCCGATTATTGTAAAATTTTCAAGTGTGTTGACGATGCCATTTGCGATACCTTCAAACGTCACTAACTGCGATTTGTCTTTGGTGTGACAAATAGAAGTTACGCGTGAACCCCTACAAATCAGCTCTTCTGACTTTTTCATTAAAAAGAAACCTCTTTCCGACAGCTTATTCCATCAACCGATGCCCCGTCCCCTCGATTAGAACCCACTCCGATTTGGGAGTAATTTTCGATTGAAAGCTCATATTTGCTGACCACAAAATAAGCATATCCCGAAATGCAATGGCTGTGGTTGGCCTCCTTTATCGGCTCGCGGATGTAAGTGACCCTCTTGCCTTGCAAACTGTTCTTGCTGAACTGAACTTGCGAACTTCTCTTCGGCCGTATCCTCCCTATCCCAGAATACTGTTCCCCCGTCTGGTCAACCGCCAGCCCCTCTACATTGAAACTCCTCAACCGCCCCATCAATTTCTTCCTAGCTGTTCTTCGTCACCGTAACCCTCCCCTCAGGAATTTATCCCGTGGAGATGTTTTTTTCACCCTTGGCATTCGCGACCCACGTCAATGCCGCTTCATTGCATACATGAAATTATTGTATAATGTGTTTAGTGTTTCTTTTCGGAATAATGACCTTCTCTCATTTTTCTCAATCCGAGTTCCTCCTCGTTCCACCCGTGACACCAACCCCGTACACGTGCCGAAATTCCGTCTCTATGGCCGTTTTCGAACTTGGCAAACGCCTAGTTAACTTGATATCAAGTTAACTTGATCCCAAGACCGACCGGGTAGAATCTTGACTTGACACTTTCGTAGCCCTTTTACGGTGGAAGAGACACCATGCGGCCTTCATTTCGTAAAACATACGAAAAGCGCTATCCGTGTCCATAATTATTGTTGGTGATTGAAGTGGATTACTTCTTTAAAATGCTTCCCAACCTTATACGGCAAAGTAACAGAGAATATTATTTTTTAAATCTTATTGCTGATGAATAAAATAATTCTCATATACCATAATATGGTGATTAACTAATATGCTTCGATTACTTGGGGCTGCGAAAGTGGACGACATATCGCTCACTGTATTTCACCACAATCAACGTCTTTATGCAAAAAAAGGCATCATAATATTTTTTGCCAGTATGAAAAAACACGTAAACATATATTAATGCATTGCACTCCGAACTATCTACCTATGATCTCTGATTGTTGACTGATAAATACGCGCGTTGTAACTAACATAATTAAGCTGAAAACAAATTACGTTTACTCTAAAGGTTGATTGTCCCATTTCTTTGATGAATGCTGTGAAAACCTCTCCAATGTTAACGTTATTAACAATTATTATGTTCGTTAGCTAAAAATAATGCTGCCAATGAAATTATGGCTACCTTAGAGTACTTTCCATCGGACCATAATTCTTTCATATAATTTCTTTCAACATTATTTCATTTCTTTTCCTTCCACAGTAAGGAAGATAGATTTTGTAGATTCGATTAAGTAAACAAGGACGGTACATTTACAATGTATGGAATTATTCACACAACTATTAGGTCTTACTACAACACACATAAACAACTATCTTTTATCAGTATATTCACATTTGAAAAGCCTTTATGTATAACGAATTCATCAATTTTTCCGCAAAAAATAATGAATATCACCCAAATATACGTAGTAATGATAAAATAGTATCCATTTGAGAGTTTCTTCACTTCTACTTTCCATACAAGCCCATATTATCACACCCCGAGTTCTTGACTTAAAACCTAGCAAGCATAACAAGTCTGCTTTTTCGTTGACTTGGTATCTTTCCTCGATAGCTAGTGAACAAGCGCATGGTGTAGACGCGTCCATGACGTCATAGCTTTCGATGCGTACTAGGTTTCAAGGCAAGATGCTAGATTTGCCAAGTTCGGAAACGGCCTATGTATCCCAACGCTCTCTTTTCTACAGGCCGTACCCTCCGCATTCAATTCCCTTGCAGCGAAAAATCCCTCCATCGACCTTATCTCTCTTCACCTCCCACCTATTAAATCCGTTGTTTTGTAAATACAATTTGTTCACTAAGAACCTTATCTGTTAATTTCTGTGTGACTCATTTTTGTTGATTCTGTAAATATTTAATATTTGAGTATAATATCAACCTGCGCATCAATGCTGTTTTTGGGGTTATAATAAATAATAAATAAATAAATCATCACGAGAAAAAGTGATTTTTCTTTCCCAGTGTCAATTCATAATTCTTATCTCTGCCGCATTGGCGGCAAGTATTAAAATCTTCATTAGGCTGGTTCTTATTTTTCAACTTTTAGAATAAGGAATGGTCTCCCCATAAAAAGTTCCAAATTGGTAGATATAAATCCCAAAAAAATGTTTTTCGAATCAATTAATATCTAGGGTATGTTCAGTGACCTTAAATTTTCACGTAGGGGTGGTATTATGGGACAACCCTTCATTATTTCAAAGTGTTTCGCAGGGTGCATTACGTAAATTTCTGCTGAAATAATATAGTAAGAGAAGAATACGAACTTAACTATCAATGTCATAATCTTTTTCGACATATACAAGTATGTCAATGGTAAAACTAGAAAACGGACCGAAATACACTTTGTGGGTACTGTGATCAACGAGTTCCATCGTTCCACACTGCCCTCAATCCATGTCGGTTTGGCAGTTTACTTTAATGAGCTGAAGAACCAATGACGGCTTGGGAGAACGTTAGCCGTATATAATACAAGGAATTTTGTCACCACATTCATGACAAAATGCTGGAGGAAGATTTTTCTACTGATGCGGGCCTTTCACTAGCTCCAAATACCACTGTTCAAACGATTTCAGACATTTTGACCAAATATGATCAAAGATGGGTTCAATGGGGTCGGCAAAAGACTTCAGTTTTCCTCTCTTTTCACTCTTTTTGAAATAATCAAAGAGTGGAAAGCTAAAATCTTTCACTTACATTAACTTAAAATGAGTTTCCACGATGTATTGGACTCACCCACTTATTAAAAATGTGACTTTAATCCTGGAATCACTGACAAACCTGTAAAACTAATCGAATTGGATTCTGTAATGCATGGAATACTTCAAGTTGCCACTTAGCAGTAGAACGCTAATCGTCCTAGACATTAATCTAGAGAACTGTCGGAGATTACGGTCATATTCTTGGGAGTAGTTCCTCAATGAGGCACCAAATTAATGAAACCAAGAGCCATGCACTTCGGAAGATTTATGGCTTGCATGGATTATGGAGTGACGACATTTCTTTTTCGAAAAAAATATACTTCGTTTCATCTTCGTCTCGTTTTACGTCACTAATCATCAGCTTCAATTCTTCATCATTTCATCTTAAATTGAATCGTGTGTAAATTTTGCATTTCGCATAAAAATTTGCTCACTTATTTTTTATTGATTTATTTACTAATGAACTGCAATATTTGCTGTTATATTTATCATTATTCTTCATATACAGCGGCATCACAAAGCTATGTGCTATGGAACTGTTATGCTAGTTGAGCACACCCTAAACATTACTGGAAGTCCAAAAAGAAATTGATAAATGGTTTTTACATTGAATGGTACCAATGAGTCTGTCAAGATTCCTTTAACTTTAGAAATTAGACTTATATAAAGACCACCGTAATGATCAGATTTAGGTTGAAATAAGGGCAACTTCCTGCCGGTGTAACCATTCTGCAGTCAACATCTACTACTTAAATCATCTTTCTCTCAAGGGATCTTGTTCTATAAAACGTTGGTTCAACGTTTGTAAAACTTACTCATCCAAAGTTTTAGGGATTAATTTTGTCTCTTTTCCATTTCTTGTAATATCTTTCTTTCTATATTCCTAATGTATCCTCAACTAGAGGTATTTCTTCATTGCATTACATATACTACTCTAATTAGGGTTGCCTTATGGCTTATGGGTGTTACTGGCTAACTATCCGTACCGATAACTGGGAGACACGGGTCCAAATCTCGGAATAGTTTTATATGTTTTTGGGGCGTATTCCCTCACTTCCCTGGTAAAGATATCCATATTTGTACCTCCAAGATAGCAGAAGTGATAAATGATTTTTTTTTAATTTTGGCAGTATTTTTCAAAGGCGTCGCTCACTTGATCCAAACTTTCAGCCGACACGATCAAAATGAAGAGATCCTAGAATGTGTCAAATGAGTTCTCATCATCTTTCTCTCGTCGGTTCCGTCGAAAGATTTCCTTTCAATTCTTGGGCAGACGTCAACGGAATATTTGCTTCACCTTCAGCAAATATCAAGCAGCATGACGCATTCTATTCCATCTCTGTTCAAACAGCTGGTCATAATTCATATTTAAGGTAGTTTGAGCGAAATATCATTTTACCTAGAAATCAATGAATTTGGTCTCATTTTCAAGAAAAATATCTCACTCTTCCAAATATACCAAAGTATCAACTCCTTACCTCATTATTTTACGAGATATTTTCCAGTAAATACCAGCTCTTTAACATGGGAAATAGTACGAGTATGCATTCCAGAGAGACCTTATATTAAAAATGAGGCATTCCCTACACTTAGATCTCGTCAAAAAATCAGCAGCGTGTAGTTTGTGTGTTTTCTCAACTATTTATTAAAGTTAATCATACTGTCACAGCAGTAAATTCTTCGGAATCACATTAAACTTTCCGTTTTGATGAAGTTTCAAACGTACCACGTGAAAGAATGAGTCAAGTTAAAGACTTAAAGATTTAAATATTTTCATTTGATTACTTACAATTTCTGTCATGTAAAACTATATTACCGCACCATTAATAATGCAACATTTAATTCGTGTGTCTCACGGCTGGTGTAATTAAAACGTATAATTCGAATATGGTCTCTGTTATGATTAGGGAACTACTTATCTCACTCGCACTACCTTAAGGCCGCGTCGTCGTGTGACACTGCCCCGCACCAGCCTAAACTCTCACTGTGAATGATTTCTCGGGATTAAACCTCTTGCCTTTTCGTCTCCCAGGATCATCTTCCGTCCTTGATCCCTCCACGTCTCCTCCCGAGGTGGTCCAGGCGACCTCGCTCCCTTGGATATTTATGAGCCGAAGCTCCATAAAATGTTCCGCTCCCTTGAAAGGATTTGAGGGGCAATGGCGACGAACATCCCCTCCCCGCTCCCATCCTAAAAGGGATGCGTCCTTCTCCTCCGACCGAATGGAGGAGAGACCTTTTAAATCAGATAGGGAACCAATGCCATTTCCCGTCTTAGGACCGTCGTTAACCATTCAACCCCAGGGAAACATAGCGCGCTCTCCTCATGTCTCCTGTTTCCACACCAGTCCCATCGCCTTGCTAAAAGAAAAAAAGCCTCTTTGATCTCGCATTGTACTTTTTGGCTTAAATCTGTGGATTTGGCTTTTGTGCATGGAATTTTAGGTGTAGGCATGTTCGCTTTTTATGCCCAACATCGTTGGCTGTAGGGGCAGTGGATAGTAAACGGCGTGTAACGACACCACTCATATATCAGTTTAATTCAGTGGGTTTACTTGGAGCTAAACTATTGCAAAAGTCATATGGCAAACACGGAAGTTTTGGAAGTCATAGCCACTTGTTCTTGTTGCACGCGCAAAAACACGGAAAACGTCTTACATATGTAGCTCAACGCGCAACTGACACGTTATATACCTTATATATGCCACTGAATGCAGACAACAAACAAGTAAGAGAGCCATTCAATGTTACATTCAGATAACACTTATATTTCTTTCACGATTCCGATGAAAAACATAGAAGGTAACTAGTAAAAGTTATAGATTCTTAAATTTTTTCCCCGAAGAACTACAGGAATACTCCTTAAGTTACGTGGTTACGTACGTTAATGTGTTGGTTTTTCAGAGCATGTAAAATGGTTAATATTTATCGTATAACAGCGGTTAAAAAACCATTTTCGCCAGCGTGACTATTGCAATACAAATAAGAAAATAATGTTTGGATTAATTGTTAACTGTCAAAAGTTATAAACTATAGTGCGGCTGGCCAGTGGGTATCATTACCAACCCGCAGTGAGGGATCGACGCCGAGGCTCTAAATTTGGAGATAGGGTCCAGCTACATGAGGGTCGACCCTTCCGCGGAGCCACGAGAGCAGGTGAAATTTTCTGAGACCCCAGCAAACGGATTTAAGCGTACTGGGCTATCAAGCATTTGTATCAGTACAAGAGAAATTGTGATTGTAAAGACACAATACCGTATTGCATAAAAAATAATTCTTTCAGTCAATAAAGAGAAAAAATAGTCGACAAACGGCAAATTGAAGTCAGAGATCCGAGTTCAAGTCTCGGTTAAGGCGAATGATATTTCCTCCAGGGAATTTCCCATTTAAATGGTACACTTTGCCAAATGAAAAATGATTTTCAACATGAACATCAAAAAATCCCACCTCAAAGCTCACTGTAAAGGCTACTTTTCACATTATCTGAGCTTTTTTAAGAACGGCTGAAATTAAATGCATTTAATTTTCGCAATAGTTTTGCGTGTTTTAATAATGGAACTCTAACTAATGATAACTGTGGTCTCCTTAAATAAATTTGGGAGAAGCCAAAAAATACTCTTTAGCATGTGATAACTGCCAATGAAAATCTAAATATTCAATACACTTTGTTTGCAAACAAGAAACTATCCACTGTAAAAAAAACTGATGATTATTTTAATTTACAACGAAAAATTTGGTCAAATTATGCCGTGCCACATACTTAAAATTTCATGCTCAACCGTTTACATCAACCAAAAGGCATAGTAGAGGTAACCCCCTCGCTGGCATCTCTATCTTGTCGTGATGATGGGGCTTGCGGCCTAAGTGATTCTGAGAGATATGCCGGCGGCAGCGTAAGCTCCTGGTAGGACCACCCAAGCCGGACAGGTCAAGGGGGATAGATCAGACAAAAAGAGGTACCATGGTCTTCCAGGTTTGGGGTTGGGCGTAGGGCTAACGACCCCACACCGTAAAGAATGTGATGTTACGAAACCCGTAAAGAAGCCTCGGAATATGGACGGATTTACGGACGATGAACTTGGCAAACGATCAAGAACTCGAAAGCGGAATGCATCACTGACCTTAGCTACATGGAACGTAAGGACTATGCTGAAAGCTGGGAAAATGATAGAGATTGGTAAGGAAGTACTGAGATATGGGATGGATGTAGTGACACTACAAGAAGTAAGATGGAAGGGAAATGTAAGAGTGGATAAAAAGGACTTCTCAATGTACTATAGCGGACGAATATTTAGACGGAAGGTATTACGAAGGATATATGACCCCGTGGCAGGTGGTGTAACATCTACATAATACCCCGTGAGTCACCGCATGGGCAAGTGGCAGGGGGTGTTAGGTCACCAGCCGTGTAAAGGTGTAAGTTGTTTGGAGATGAAATAGTGACATGTACTATAGGAGTGTATTTAGTGGAGCTAAATTTTTATTGAGGTCACGTATTGTTCTCGGAAAGAACGAGTTTTTGTACCTATCTGTTCAGCAGTGTACTCTCTTATTTTATCGCATCTATCAGACCTAGACATGTAGTGAGGAGTAATGATAATATTCTCTATGCCGCTCTGAAAAATATCACTTCTGAATATCTCAAGCAACCTAAGCCTAGCGTGCAGCCTCCGAGACTCTATGGACTCCCACCTTAATCCCTTTAACAGTTGTGAGACACTATATGTTCGTTCGTAGCAGTTTTTAACGAAGCGTGCTGCTTTTCTTTGTATTTTGTTAATATTTTTGGTTAAATCTTTATGACCAGGGTCCCAAACGCTCGCGGCGTATTCGAGATGTGGCCTAACCAGAGCGAAGTAGCATATCTCTTTGACTTTTTCATCCGAAGACCTTGCGATTATACGTTTAACAAAACCTAGTTTCTTTAATGCTGCGCCACATATGTTCTGATGTGTAACCCCACGATATATCAGAAGTTAAGGTAATTCCAAGATATTTTAGTGTATCTGAAGATTTTATGTTTACTCTATCCACAGTACAGGTATGGCATTTTTGTGATGACTTTTGCAGAAAGTGAACTTTGGATTTGATTCTAACCCCAAATCCTGGCACCACGAATGAACGTTGTTAAGGTACAATGACAGATTTTTGAAGTCCGCGTCTTCGCTCATTTCAAAATAGATAACTGTATCGTCTTCAAATAATCTTAATTTACTGCAAACTCTAGAAATTAGGTCATTGATATAAATAATGAATAAAAGAGGGCCGATCACACTTCCTTGAGAAACACTGCATGTGACTTCCACCATATCACAGCAAAAAACCATCAATATATACTTTTTGTTTTCGATTACAGAGAAAGTCACTTACCCAATTCACTATTTTTCCATTAACGCCGCATGGTTTGCAATTTATACTTGAGTTTTTTGGTAACATGAAGGATAAGCAAAAACTGAAAAATAGAAAATATAATCAGAGTCGAAGACATAGTGAGATTTTTGAAGACCCAACGGTTAACTTGGCTCTGTCATGCGCAAAGAATGAGTGAAGAAAGGATGCCTAAGAAGCTGCCACATGGAAATATGGATGGAAAGAGAAAAAGAGGAAGACCAACGAAGAGATGGATGCAGGATTTGAAAGAAGATCTAAAGACTATAGGGATCGTAAGATGGTGGGAGAAAGTGCAGCACAGAAGATAATGGACAGGCGTCTTGAGGGAGTCCAAAGCCCATACCGGGCTTTAGCGCCGAGGAAGTAAGTATAGTAGGTGGATAAAGGTTTATCGGGTCTTCCACCGGGTGAGCAGGTCCATGGGGCCCAACGTTTCGGAGAACGACTTGTCCTCCATCATAAGGGGGGTTTCAGCTTCCGAATGCCGTTTCCTCAAGTCAAAATATGCTTATTTCCACACCAAACAATACAAAATAACAAAAACAACGGTGTGGTCCCCGGTTTAGGCTGTCGCCTCTTCAGGGTATTCACTGGAAACTTTTACACTGGTGCGTGAAAATATTGGCCCGGCATTCGCCCTAGGACCTCAATTTTGGCCGGTATGTATACTCTCTCCTCCCGGGTCAGGTGCCACCTGATTGGCTGTGGCGTCTGCGAGTTTTCCCGCCTTCCCTGACGTATTTAATGGTGGCCACGATTGGTTTCCAAGTGTTACTCAATCAATAAATACGTCAGGCAAGGCGGGAAAACTCGCAGACGCCACAGCCAATCAGGTGGCACCTGACCCGGGAGGAGAGAGTGTATATACCGGCCAAAATTGAGGAAACGGCATTGGGAAGCTGAACACCCCCTGAAGACGGAGGACAAGTCGTTCTCCGAAACGTTGGGCCCCATGGACCTGCTCACCCGAAGTGGAAGACCCGAGAAACCTTGATCCATCAGATACGCCGGGAAAATCTGAGATCCTTCAACTATAGTAGACGTAAAAAAATTCTAATCCTTCACTAATTAGTAAAATTGAAAATTTCTCGGCCTTTTTGTGACTCTAATATGGTTTTATTTTGCTTTCTTGACTTCGAGGTTTCAATGGATGTCTGTGTCAACATAGATCCTTTGAGTTAAAAATATTTAAGAATTTTGAATGGCTTTATAACTTGCCATTTTCTTTGCTAAATTATGACCTCTATGACTTGTTATGCGTCCAAGGAGGGCCTCATACGGGTATGCAAATATTGACCAAGGTGATTAAAATAAATTGTAATAAAAGCAATGTCTCATTTTAATTTTTTTCCGAACAGATCGCTGCATCCCTTCCGTAAAAAAGTATTTGTAAACATGAAAATAAAATTAACTCATTAGATATTAACGGACTTCAGATAGGAGAGAATTTCACGCACACCTTAGTCTGAGTACTTGACGTCCGTATTGCAAGGTAAAAAGATAACACATCGGTAAAAATGAATCTTATTTAAGCTCACATCCCTCACACACACAGCGTAAAATGCATTTGAGACCTTTATAATGGGATGATGTGCGTAAACGATGAATATCGGTGTGTATCGGTAGCATGGAAATTAAACAACCATTTATCACGCGATGTTGGACTAACGAATGATTCAGCAATTTACATAGTTCGTTACTTTCAAGTTTTCGGAGGAAGTTTCCGAATTAGTACTTTAAGAGATGTTCTTGCGTTGGAGTTTCTGCCTCAGAATACGTCGTCAGGCAACTTTTCAGCTCTGCCAGTCACCGCGGACAACTTGCTCGAAAATAATTTTGAATACAGTTCGGTTTTTTCTATTCTCGCGTTCGAATATTTCGTCTCAATATGCGAGATACTTTCGAGACACCTTAGGTGTGTGTGGCAAGAGGTGATGCCTCACCAGGCATGCACCGTCAATTGTCAAGCACTCCTATGCATTGTAAATTAACATTTTATTAAGTTATTATTTTTATTATCGCCATAAGTTATGGGACGGGCCTGTGTCCGAGGAGATTTGACGAGCAACACGGTGCCCAATCATCACGCTACTCACGCAGGATGGACACTTTATTTAAGATTCTGGGAAATCATGTCGTAAGTTAGTGTTCGGTCATTCTGGCGTGCAAAACGATTTAAAAATTACAAGGCTGTTAAATACAGTTACTCTAGCCTGTATTAGTTATTTCAAAATTACAAAAGTACGAAATACAGTTAATTAGGACAAATTGAAAACAATAATACACGGATCAAATATAAAAGTGTTAGTTGCGCATTTCAAGTTTCATTCGTCTACCAATGAAGGTAGTTCACGTATTGGAGAAAAATGGACAAGAAGATGTAGCAATTTCTCTTTTGTGAATTAATTAAAACTTTTCTAATCACTTGAAATAAATGAGTTGATTCATGGCAGCGCCATTTTAAAAAGACGCAACGGATAGCGTATCGCATTGTAACATGTTGTGCCACGTGTTCAATGTTATTGCATTATTTACATCGAAAATCGCATAGCGTAGCATTACTATCCATCTCGAAGCCAGGGACAATGCATCCTAAACCACATCGCATTTTCACAATAATAATATTTTCAGTGATATTTACCCAGGAATGGCATTTTACCATTTACCTACGGTATTATTATTTTTCCAAGTTATTCGTCCCAAGTTTATTTTGATTGTTTCGCTTTTGAAGCGATCATTCCTCAGTTTTTAGACTTCCGAGGTGAAAAGTCAAAACCTCACCAATCGATGTAAAATAAAGGACGGTTTAATTCGGCCTTAGGCGACAGAACGCTCGTGATTACTTCATAGAATATTGAGAACTATTCCTTCTTCAATTGTACAGCGTCCACGATCGACGAGCGTTTTAACAATAGCCTTTAGGGTGAAGAAGATTGCAACCAGTGGAAATGAGGTGCTATCAAAGAATGATGACTACCAAATGGACGGAGGAAAGCACCAAATTAATAAAACCTACGGAGAAATGAAGAGGAGATAATAATAATGAAAACTATGGAAAACAAAGGAGACAACCTTATTGGGCACATTGAAGGGCGTGCTAAGGGGCAATTTTGGGGGCAGTTGCCCCTAAAGATTTTGATGGAAAACGTTTTTCCGCAATATCACTCACTTCCTCCGTAATTCTCAATGTTTTCATTCCCATTTCATTTTCAATGTTCTTTCCCCCGTAATTTTAAAAACATTTTCATCAATGAAACCAAAGAGAAAGCGCCAGGAGTAAAAATCCACGGTGAAGAAAATGAGCGGGTTTCGATTTGCCGATAACATAGCAGTCATAGCAGAGGCAGAGAGGGATATGGAGAAAATTCTAATAAATATGGAAAAGACAATGGCTAGCTATAAGCTGAAATTCAATGCCAAGAAAACCAAGATATTGGTTTGCAGTAGAAGAGAAGAGGCCAATACCAACCTTAAAATAGGAAACCATAAACTTGAGGAGGTGAAAGATCCTGCTACCTGTAGCCGAGTGACCAGTGATGGACGAAGCAAGAAAAAAATTGTCAGTAGAATACCTCAAGCGAAGATAATTCCTT
The DNA here is from genome assembly GCA_963169105.1 of Ceriagrion tenellum. Lineage (NCBI taxonomy): Eukaryota > Metazoa > Arthropoda > Insecta > Odonata > Coenagrionidae > Ceriagrion > Ceriagrion tenellum. The sequence continues at coordinate 7,376,670 of OY720643.1, forward strand.
AAAAAGAGAAGTCTCTAAACAGCTGGGAATATAAGCGTGGAAGTAAGGAAGCAATTCATTAGGACTTACATTTGGAGCATGTTCCTTTATGGCAGTGAGGCATGGACGATGACAGCAGCAGAGAATTCAAGGTTGGAAGCTTTCGAAATGTGGTGTTACAGAAAAATGATGAAGATCAAATGGATAGATCGTGTGAGTAACGTGGAAGTTTTAAGAAGAGTTGGAGAGAAGAGAAGTTTTTTAAAAAAATTGGGTAGAAGACGAGACAACTTAATCGGCCACATCATGAGACACGATCGTCGAGGGAGTGGTGGAAGGGAAGAACGGCAGAGGGAGGCCTCGGATGAGATACATTGAGCCGGTGATGAAGGATGTAAAACAGATGAACTATATAAGTGTTAAAAGACTAGCAGATAGGAGAATTGAGTGGAGGGCTGTGTTAAACCAATCTTTGGATTGCTGACTGATGATGACGATGATCACTCACTCGGAAATACAAAGTCAAAATGCATGGCTTTCGTTACTCTGCTCAATTTAGCTTAATTATGCTATTAAAGTTTTTGACATAGAATGAGAAATAAAAAGTAGAGAATATTAGCCATAATTTCGTGTTCGCACGTTGCTCACATAAGGCTTTCAAATCTACCTGTCTACCCAGAATCACCCTCGATATCTCTATCTCCATATTACCCAATCAAATTACCCACTTCATTTACAAAACGGTCTCTTGAAAAGAAATCTGGACGACTATGCCAATGAGAACGCTCATCAAGGAGGACCAAGGGAGGAATACGCTTGGAAATTTATGAGGGAAGCTTTAATGAAGAGATAAGACGAAATCAAAAGAAACTGTTAGAGGGAAGACACTGAATTAAGAACGCTACAGGGAATCAAATCGTACTGATGTCAGATAATTAGGATGGTAAAGTTGTCGCTACCAGTGCACTCGAAAAGCTTGTATATCGTACTGAAGGTAGTTTGAGCAAAATGTTATTTTACTTAGAAATCAATGAATTTGGTCTCACATTAAAGAAAAATATATCACCCTACCTTTGACACCAAAAATTTAACCCTTCATTATATAACTTTTGGAGATATTTGCCAAAAAATACCAGCCCTTTGGCATGAGAAATGGTACGTGTTTGAACTCCAGAGAGACATTATTTACAAAATGAGGTATTTATAACACTTTTAATGTCGTAAAAAAACTAACAGCGTGTAGTTTGTATGTTTTCGCCACCATATTTGAAAAGTAATCATATTGTCACCGCAGTAGGTTCTTGGGTATCACAAAAAACCTTCCGTTTTGAAGGAGTTTCAAACTCACCGCGCGAAAAAAATGAGTCAAGTTAAAGACTTATTTAGATATTTTAATTTGATTACGTATAATGTTTGTCATATAAAGCTATATTATTACACCATTAATAATATAATATTTAATTGATGTGTCCTACAGCTTGAGAAAATAAAACGTATGATTCGAATATGGTCTCTATTATGACTAGGGAACTATCTAGCTCGGACTACCTTAATAGAGGCACATGTCTGAACAAGGACGGAGACACCCGTAGAGACTTCAAAGGGAAATACTGCGTATAAAATTCATTCCTCACACAAAAATCGAGTAAGCGTTAAAAGACTAACACGGAAATTTGGTTATATAATCCAAATTCATATTCGTAAACGGCAAGAAATTGATAAGTACCGTTAGAGGGGTATGAAATTAGAAATAGAAGTCACGTGATCCAAAATGGCAACCGAGTGGCTTGAGGCATGAGGTCGAATGGCATTGGGTGCTTTCCTATTGAGGATTTGCTCTGATCAGTTTAAAAACATTTCGTGCTTTCCAATCGTCGACGTTGCGTCATTAGCAGTAGAAAGCAAATCCGGACCTGCATATACTAGCCCCTAGCAGACGCTAGCAGACGACTCTAATGATGGCGGGGAAATTTTTAATGGAGTAGATACCGAATCGCGTCTCTGTCAATTGAAATGAGAGGGGTCTCTAATGAAACAATTAATGACTCAACATTTTTGTTTTTATAAGTTACTATTTTGTCTCTTCAATTAGATTAGCAAAATATCCTTTTCACGTAATAGGATTGTACAATGTAGTCTAACATAACTGATTAAATTTGAAACGATAAAAAATCTTTTTTAATATTTTATATTATATGCATCGATGTACATAGGATAAAATAGAATTTAAACCAGTTTCTACATTAACATCCTCATAATACCCTGCGAGCCACCGTATGAGCGTGTGGCAGTGGGTGTTAGTTCACCAGCCGTGTAAAGGTGTAAATATTTTGGAGATGAAATGGTGAACATGTCCTATGGGAGTGTACTTAGCGGAGCTCAATTTTTATTGTGGTAGCTTATTGTGCGCGGAAAGAACGAGTTTTTGTACCTCTCTGTACGGCGGAGTACCTCTCCTATTTTATCGCTTCTGTCAGACCATAGAGATGTAGTGAGGAGTCATGATAATATTCTCTATTTCGCTCTTAAAAATATCAGTTCTGAATTTATCAAGCAACCAAAGCCTAGCGTTTAGCCTCCGAGTCTCCGGTTAAAACCATAAGTATACGTTTAAGCTTATTTTCACAGCAATTGCTCCGCCATCTTGAAAACATTTGCAAAGATGCGTTCCAATCGTTTCAATCTGTTTTGATGTTCGCACATTTCGTCGTTTCCATCTGTTGCGATGTGCGCTAATCTGCGCTGTACGATTGGAAAGCATTCTTAAGGAGTGATTCACCCACAAGAGTTGAATTATACCGATTTCATTATTCGCCACTAAGGGAATTGAAAAGATCTTTTATCGCCCATTTACTGAAAGGAAGCCGAACATTACGAAGAAATGAATACTTCGAATTGAACGGAAGCAATACCATTCTGCGACGTCACCCTCCGGGTTCCTGATGACGTAGGGTTTCTACGCCACCAAGCGCGTTAAATATTTATGACGATATATCTTCGCAATGTAATTTATTTTTCCAGTAAAATTCAATGCCTGAGTATTTTAGAATACTTGATTGATGTAAAAACAGGTTTTAAAAATAATATACCTCTCCCTTTGTTAACGACGGAGAGAACGTCTGGTTGTCCTTTGAATTCTGCGTCGAAGCTGACGGAATAAAATAAAGGCTTAGTTACTTTAAATTATAAAACATTCAAATTGGACAAACAATAACTGAAATAGTTAGAAAATGGTTTAATTGAATAAGTTACTTCACAGCCAGTTTCTAACATAGTTAAATCAAGCGGAGGACGCCACAAACATCTCCGTGCGACGATGGATGGTGTTATCCCACATGAATTGCCGGAACTACTTCGCCGAATTGCACATAAAAAGTCTCGCGGTTTTCGAGAAAAGGATTTAAGTTAGGATACCTGAAGACAAAGGTTAAAGGCGATACAAATAAATGTGTCAAGGCAAAAATTACCCCAAAGATAATTCCAGGAGCGCAATAGACACGAGTGTGGCGTCACAAATGCACCGCAGTTCACTTCCTGCAAAAGTCATCACACAAAATCCATACCTACACACTGTGGGTGGAGTGTACATAAAATCTTCAAATACAGTTAAATATCTTGGAATTACCCTAACTTCAGATATATCGTGGGAAACACACATACGGAGTATATGCGGCACAGCATTAAAGAAACTAGGTTTTGTTAAGCGTATAATAGGAAGGTCCTCGGATGAAAAAGTCAAAGTTCTTCTACTACTTCGCTCTGGTTAGGCCACACCTCGAATACGTCGCGAGCATTTGGGACCCTGGTCATAAGGATTTGAACAAAAAAATCAACAAAATGCAAAGAAAATCGGCACGCATCGTTTAAAAATGCTACGAACGAACATATAGTGTTAGACAACTGTTAGAGGGATTAAGGTGGGAGCCCCTAGAGACTCGGAGGCTGCACGCTAGGCATAGGCTGCTTGATAAATTCAGAACGGGTGTGTTTCAGAACGACACAGAGAATATTATCATGACGCCTCACTACATTTCTAGGTCTGACAGAAACGATAAAATAAGAGAGATACTCTGCCCAATAGATAGGTACAAAAACCCGTTCTTTGCGCGCACAATAAGCGACCACAATTAAAACTGAGCTCCTCCAAATATACTCTCATAGGACATGTCAACATTTCACCTCCAAAACTTTTACATCTTTACACGGCTGGTGACCTACCACCCCCTGCCACACACCCATGCGGTGGCTTGCGGGGTAGTATGTAGATGTAGATATTTGGGTCTCCTACACATAGAATTTATGTATAGGAGACAGTATTCAAATCCACCAAAAAATTTTTCAACTTTCGGCGAGAATTCACGACATTCACGTTTATCTCAAAGCTAAAAACTGGCTTGGGAAGTTTGACACCAATTTAGTTGACACTGCAATTTCAGAAAAATTGAAACAGGATGCTGTTATAGCTTAACCCTGAATGATTAACTTGGAACCTGCGTCAAACACTTATTAATAATCAAATTTGATTTTTTAGTGTATTTGGAGGTCAATGGTTTAAAGCATAACTATCAGCATCCATAGACCTGAAGAATGATTGCTCCATGTTGTTTTCCTGCCATCTAATCCCATTATGAGGGCATTATTCTTAGCTGAAAAGCCCTAAGTTATCTGATTGTCGAGTTCAATTGTCGTCCACTTTAGTTCTTCCACTCCATTTCGTCGGCCACAAATAACTCCAGAAACTTGAAAAGAAATCATTTCCATTCATTTTTCCCACAATTTTTTACGGCATTCAAAAGTCTATTTAAAACCGATAGTCAAAAAGAACCATGGATGAATTCAATGACGCAGCAGATTAAAAAGGAATGTATTTATCTTGTGGATAGCAAGCGAACGAATGACGCTTCCCATTTCATAATTTGGCGAGCTGTGCTACAAAGTGCGGAGGGTAAAAACGACAACTCATATGCATGACTACAGACTAGGCCACCATATCCTAGCCATATAGGAAAATGCTATTGTTGTGACACTTGAATAAATTTTGCCGATATTAATGTGAATAGACATTTATTTCACCACTCTTGTTCGTTCAATGATCCAATTTCAAATCATAATTAGTTAACAATGAGAACAATCAAAATTTAGGAATAATCTTGCACTGTAACAAAATGCTATTTCAAGACAAAAATAAAATCTTGAACGCATTATTTCCAGGACGTAATTAAGTAATAAAATGGAGCAGAATACTCCTTAAAGTCGTTACAACTATTATGTAAGCAAGATTCCAAACCAGTCGGAGTAGTAATGCAGTAAATAGTATGAAGTACGTGAGATTAGCACGAGGGGCAATTTTCCACCCACTTAGACTGGTGTTTTCTCAAACCATTTTCTCCATTCATTTTGGCTTGCTCATTTCACAGGTAGCTTCATTTCAAAGCAACGTTTTTTTTAAAAAAAACTGGAAACACAGGATGAAGTGATGGCATTAGTTTCAAATGGTGCCATCGAAAGATTTCGCACAATGTGGATCCTTTCCTTAATTCCTACTACATAATTGTACATAGGAATTATATATTATAGGAATATATCATTATTATTTGACTTTCTGAAACCTTATTTTCACACTCTTCTCATATAATTTCCAGTTGCGTATTAAGCGAGTACTTGTATGAAAAAGTCATTAAAAAGTTTTAGTAAAATAGATATTATCGCAAAAGTCATACTTTCAAATGCACCTTGAAAACGAATGAAATAGTTACATCGTAATTCGTAGAGTAAGCAACAATTGATGAGATTTCAACTCCGCGAAAGCAAGGTCATTCATTGAATAGAACTGGAGCGGTCAGAATCATTGAAGTTATATGATTATACGGAATGGAGGATATAGGCTCTCAAGCTAGAACTAACTTGAAATTATCGAAAAAGAAAAAGGTTGGCTAGTATTTCAGTCCGACGCCAAGCGTTTGACTAGGATATTTCCCTTTCTACTTACACAGAAATCAGAAATCACAATCTTTATCGACAGGAATCGCAGTCTTTTGAATGACAAAAGAGTTCTTATACTTATTCGTTCATTCTGTCCGACCACGGTCCAGTTTATAAAAAAATTACAAAATCCAACATTGAAAAAACCAATGCAGCGCTTTTTGGAGATGAATGTGGGGTGTAGGACAATAACGCCATTAATGTATTCCAGTTTCCCGTCCTATAGACCCCAGTGACTTCCAGGTAATCCGAAAGCCGATAGCTTCGATTATCTCCCATAGAGATGGCGTCTCTGTTTATTTACGCTCAAGGATAACAGCGGGCGGGCCAAATGAATGACCCGCCATCTTATGAAGCCAAATACATAGAGTGGCGTATGAATAACGGTGGAGAGACAAGCTGAAACACGTCGATGAAGGAAAAGGTTATTCCCGCCATATCTCGGCTCTCCACTCCACGAACCCCTGAAGCACAGGGAAGCAAAAATACCCTTGAAGCCATTGCCTGTTGGGATGGGTAGGGTATGCACCGAATAAGAGTAACTATCTTTGGTTCATGATAAAGGGAACTGGCAGTAACAACTCACTTCCGTAATGACCTATATTTCAATCTCAAGGCTGAGGAAAACAAAATTACTTCAAGTGTTCTTAGTGTCCATGGATTGGAATTATAAATGGAGGAATTGACTTTATGCGTTCCACGTGTTCGGTGGAATTGTAAACACACGTACAACTAAATAAAAGGAAACCAGATGGTAATAGATAAATATTTCTCGGGTTTGGCACCGGGTAAGGCTGTTTAAGGCCTTAAACAGCCTTACCCGGTGCCAAACCCGAGAAATATTTATCTATAGTATTCGCCGGGAAAGCCTACGATCTTTTATCAGATGGTAATATTTTACACAATACCCTTCCATAATTGAAAGGAACAACAAGATTAGAGAGTTACACAATCGAACACGTAAATAAAAATATTTTCCTTCTTCCCATGAAGTGGTATATTTTAGAAGAAGAAACTGAGAGAGACATTAGGAATCTCTGGCCTGTGCCACCACCAGCAATTCTCTGGAATTGGAAAGATTTTAATTGGCCGCACCAAATACCTTTTCTCCACTACATATATCACTAAATGTAAATCAATCGGGTTCGAATGCAAGCATTCTTAACGTCAAATGCGTCCACTTGGATGACATCCATCGGCCATCAAAAACCTTTTCTTCAAGCTGTTCACGCATGGTTCCGATTGGGGGTCAAATGTAGGAGTATAATACCGGCGTAGGTGATATAATTTTACTGGCCGTTCATGTATAATGTTAGGAAATGTATGCCACATTTCAACCCTCCCCTACTCTATCTTCAAATGAAACAAATGAAACATGTTAAGGTGGCTGAACACAAGGAAGTTGGCTTCTATGAAGTTTTTAGGCTATCCTGGACTAGCCACGGAGTTCCACTTTTACGGAGTCACTCGCAATGCACAATTGTGCAAAATTCCACAGAGAAAGAAACATCCGCCTTGATCGGGATCCGAACCCGGATCTCTCGATTTCCGGCCGAGTGCTTTAGCCAGTTAAGCTACCTCTTCCCCTGCGGATATTTCCGTGCACACAGATGTGGTTAGTTCACAGGGGAAGAGGACGCCTCGGTACCTGAACTGGCTAAAGCACTCGATCGGAAATCGAGGGATCCGGGTTCGGATCCCGGTCAAGGCGGATGATTCTATGAAGTTACTAAAATCGCTTTCGCTGTATCGCCACTTGCACGGCATCGATGTGCTTACACTTCACTATCAACACAAGCACAAGAAAGCGTCATTTTCCAGCATATGCTCACATGATTATTGAATTCTCTTATTTTGCTTTCAAGAACACGAGGTAAGTAATCAGTGATAGAAGTCTAATTGAGATCTTAGTTTTTTTGTTAGTCCTACAACCACAGAGGGTGGTGTGGTCTACATGACGAGCAAGAACGATAGGCGATGTACTCATTTGAATTGAAATGACTGACTCGTGTTGAAACTCCCTCCGCGGAAAATAAAGTGGACGCGGCAAGCAGCGGGCCGCAGAGCTGCAGGCCGAAGCCGTTCACGTTTTTGGTTACATTGTGTGTGATGGAAGTAGGGGGACGGCCGGCTACGACAAGCTCGAGCGGCTGGGCGAAACGTTTCGCCACTGGCTCCTTACCGTCCACCGTAGACATTCATTTTTGCTCACCGCCCAGCGTCTTTTCGAAGTCCCGGTCTTTTCTTCGTCAAGCGAGGGGCTAATTTCTGGAGTATGAAATCGTATGTTCGGATGGACATTCTTGTATATGCAAAAAACTAGAGATGAGTCGATTCCAATTTTTTTTCGATTCCGATTCTTTCAAATCGATTCTCGATTCCGATTCTATCGATTCTTATTCCTAACAACTGGTGGAATATACCAGTAGCGTACGACTATTACTTAAATTCAAGTATTGGCTGAAATAAAATAACAAAGACAATTAAGTCGCTCAAAAAGTATATTTATTAACAAATATCAAATATATCCTCAGCTTATTGAGGTAGATTAAAAAGTACAAATTGATAGCCTACACCCAAAATTACTGAGACAGATATGTTGTGATAAATGAAATTTGATTTGAATATTTATCCATCTGGAATCGATGGAAACGGAATCGACTTTAGGCGATCGATTCTCGACACCGATATTAATCCTGAAAATCGGTGGAATCGAGAATCGACATTTGGATTCGACTCATCCTCACAAAAAACCTAGTTTCGCCATTTCTTAAATCTCTAAACAGATTGTGGTGCTTTCTGTAAACTGATCTACTCCTGTTTATGGGATGGATGCCATAGTTATTCTCGCACTTCAGTAAGCCCCGTTCACAAAAATAACTGGTTTCACTCAAAATGAGGAGCTCAGCTAGTTCACGGTTCATGATGGCAATTGAAGGAAAATACGGCTCAGCCGCTCAGATCAGTGGCCGGCGCCGCTCTGCTGCTTTGCCGACCGCCGCTCGTATCCAATCCGGGGCCTAATACAATAATGTATGTACTATTCAATTGTAAAACAACGTTGTTGAAAAATTTTCACAACATTGTTGAACGTAACAATAGTGTCTTAGATAATGAATATATTTATGTAATGGATTTTAAGGTAGTTTGAGCGAAATATCATTTTACCTAGAAATCCATGAATGTAGTCTCATTTAAAGAAATATATATCACCCTACCATTGACATCGAGAGTTCAACCTCTTACCACATTACTTTCGGAGATATTTGCAAAATAATACCAGCCTTTTTACAAGGGAAATGGTGCATGTATGCACTCCAGAGAAGCCTTTTATTAAAAATGAGGCATTTCCTACACTTAGATCTCGTCAAAAAATCAACAGTGTGTAGTTTGTGTGTTTTCTCAACTATATTTGAAAATTTCTCATATTGTCACCGTAGTAAATTCTTAGGTATCACAAAAACCTTCCATTTGATGGAGTTTCAAACGTATCGCGTGAAAAAAATGAGTCAAGTGAAGATATTTAGATATTTTCGTTTGATTACTTACAATTTCTGTCATGCAAAACTATATTATTGCACCATTAATAATACAATATTTAATTGATGTGTCCTACAGCTGGTGAAATTAAAACGTATAATTCGAATATGGTCTCTATTATGACTAGGCAACTATCTCACTCTCACTATCTTAATATCTTTTTTCTTTAAAAGCTAAAAAATGATCAAATACAATCGCACGCACATTTCAATTTAGTTCCAAATATTAAATAATTTACTTAAATATTTTGAAAAATCGATCGAAATTTGGAATTTGAATTGAAAATCGATTCAAATTCCAAATTAAGAAATAGCAGAGAGCATATAATACGCGACACCGTTGTGTGTTCAAAATATCTAAATATGTGTTCACTTATATTTCATTTTGTTAATACTACCAACAATCGGGATGATAACGGAGTGAAGATGACACAAACACGAACATTTCGAATCTGAGAGGAATTGACGGACTCACGGACGAAGGGAGGTAAACGACGTCGGCTGATTAATGGACAACACTCGTTGACAAAACACTAAGTAGTGCATTCACTGCGATTCCGAGGTTCACCAACAGTTGGTTACATTACCTTACCTTCCACTGTTTTCACGTTGTCACTACAACATCACCAAACCTAGTCTGTTGTGCCGGTCTGATTATTAATATCGCCGAGTAAGTATTTTTACTTGTCCAAGTAACTAATGGAGGATAATAATAATCCGTTGAGAAAATGTCATTAAAGGTTTTACAATTTGTTATTATCGTAAAGGTTTGAAAAGTGTATTTAGCGAGGTAAATACGGTACATTGTTTATCTCAAGTTGGGTGTGTGTGTGTGTTCGTCTCTTGTTAATGTTAAAACACCCGATGTAAGAGGTCTTTGTTGGGCTGTTTTCGGGGTTGTATGAATGAAAAAATAAAAAATAAAAATGTCTTCGTTCTAGTTGCTGTTGTTCCGGATGCCACGGACTTACCAAGAAGACTTGGGAGGCCAGAGGCATGCGTATGTAATTCGGTGGTATTGGCAGTTGTCCCGCCAAAATTTCGAAGAGGAATATTTTTTTAAAGTTACACAAAAGAAAACACAAAGTTTACAGGGACATTTTTGGCTCGTTCGCTTAAGAAATCTCAATTGAGTAATCAAATCAAGGTGATTAAATAGAGCGTTAAAGGGGAAATGAACATTAGTATCAATACTTTTTCGGTCGCAAATTGCTCTCAAATGGATTTTAAATCTATTTGTCTACCTGAACACCCCCGGCTATATCTGCCTCTCAATCAAAATGCACACATTACTCCCAATGGGCGGAGGATAAAGGATAATTCTTCAGGAATCTTTCAGGAGACGATCGCCACCAAAACATTACATGAAGATAGCAATGGATGCGAGAAATGGTCAACACTTTGAAAGGGAAAATTTGATGATCACGTAGGGTAGATAAGACGTTTTCCAAGGGAAAAGAATTGGCGATAGCCTGTAAATGAAACTCATTGGGAGGAGTTGGAATAGAGGTTAATGTCTATAAGTTTCTATATCCACTCCACGGGATGAATATTGTAGAAATTGAACTCACTTTCAATGAGAATATAATGATTAAATAGCTATCATTCAAATGTGAAACGATTAATTAATGGATTAAGCTTCCAAAGTAAAATTTTCATTGGAAAAAAGTAATTTCAGAAAACAGGAGACCTAAAAAACCATAAAAAACTGTACCAGCTTCACCCCGGTTTACGGTGTACAATGATTCACACTGTTAGTTTAGTCTTCCATGTTGCAATACTTTTGAACTTCTGTACATTTGAGCAGAACCAAAGGGATTCATTAAGTAATTAATTCACAATTTTGAAATTGAATGTTTAAAATTTCAGCATATGCGATTCTTGATTTCAGCGTAGAATCGATACGCCACTTGCAGGCATAATAGAGGCCGGTCTATTTTTCTTACGAGTGCGGACCTCGTTCGATTACTTCCACCATCGACCCCAAACACTGCCATGGAAGCCCGTGTGCCTCAACATCGAAATGCCGATTGTGAATTTCAAGGCCTGCCTAAGTATTAGGCCAAAATGATTTCCCTTCAAAATTTGGGAGGGGGGCAACTACCAGCCCCTGCCACTTCTGAATAACCTACGTCTTGGCCCCCGGCCTCCAAGTTTTATTGGTTAGTTCAAGGCATCCAGAAAAATACTTCTGTACCATTTTCACCTCGCTGACTACATTTAAAAAACATTTTGAGAAAAAAATTGTAAAGCCTTTACTGATACTTTCTCAACGGGTTATTAATTTCAAGGAAGTAATCTCCACGAGAGAATTAAGGCTCTCTCAATTTCCCTAAATCGTCATCGATGTCCAGAAGCAAGCCATAGTAATAACATTGACTGTTTATAAAGCGCAATTCGGAGCTACAATTCGGCTACTCGCGTGCAGGTACATACATAGGAGTGGAGACGACGAAGGACGTCATATATTTTCGATATAATAACGAAGAACATCATATATTTTCAATATTCAGGAAACCTACGTTTAAAGATTCAGTTATTCCTAGAGACTCCTACAATCACCCGTCTCACAAGCTATCTTAATTTGATTCTATGATTAATCAGCTTTTATCCATACCATTGCATACGTCAAAATTTAATTTCGAGTTACTAACGATTAAAAACACCGCTCAAAGCAATGGTTATGATACCTAACAAATAGACGAAATGCTACACCGCGCCAGGAAGAAGACACTAAATTTATTACTTCATTATCTTTTAACCATGACGAAAAATGTAAACGGTGGTGTACAATTCCATTTTTGGGTAACCTTTCCAACAAAGTTGCCAATGCTTTCCCAAAATAAAAATTAGGTGTATCATTCTATAACCCTAAAACTATAGGTAAAATATTGTGTAACTCCAAAGATAAGTAAAATAAGTGCGAACCGAGTGGCGTTTATACACTAAAGTGCAACACTCCCAATTGTCCATCGAATTATATTGGACGGATTGGTTGGGCAATCAATACCCGTGTACAGGAACATAAGAGGTGCTGGTTGACAGCGGACACAAGATCGAGTTTCGCCAAACACCTCATTGAGAGTGATTTCACTCCTGAAGTACGAGGAGTCGTCGTGAAGTGGGAGGAGTGGAGTCGTACTCCACGCGGAGGAAAAAGGAGGGAAGTTAGACTTCCTTGGACAATTGGAGATAAAAGAAGCATCAAATGACCATAGTTTAAACCTTTTAAACAAATTTGTTTTCCGTCTCATTCCCCATTGCTCTCCATAGTTTTCCCTCTCCCCAAAGAACCCTGTCCTTGACAATAAAATTAGGTAGTTCTTCCTGACCAGCATTCTCTTAACTCCCTGCCCTCCTTCCACATCTTCCCCCACCCCACATATCCCTCCTTCCCCGCCTATACCATCCCCCAAAAAATTTTCCCATATATAAGAGCTTGCAATTTGTCATTTTTCACCCTTGATGTCTACGGTGTAGATGAAACCCATGTGTAGGTGTATTAAACATTTTTGTGTGGACTATACAGAGTTAATTTATTTCCATCTAGGAGTGAAGAGCTGCAGTGAAATTTTTTTAAATTTTATCAGAGGCCAATAGCTGGGTTGAATTCTCGTATTCTATGTCCATCTGTCAGATAAATCAGCACGATGCCTCAGGCGTCCTCTTTTGCTTCAGCGGCTGTAAAATTTGACCAAATACTCAAAGGAACCTGGAGCGATATTCGTCAGTCAAAGAGTGCACATTAAACAGTTTTTCAAGTAAGCTGGAAAAGAATTCTAAGAGCACATTTCAACAATTATTATTATATTTAAACCGAAAAACTCACCAAACATACAACGATGGATGTCACGCAAAAGTTCTCCATGTTTAAAAACTTTTTTGCCAAAATTAAAGCATAATTTGACTTGGATTTTCGGCGTGGAATACGAAATATAGAGGAAACTTGTTCTGAAAAACGAAATTTTTCCACTCCTTCGCATTATTTTAATTATTTATTTGCTAGTAACTATACTTCAATATGAATGTTTATTTCATGTTTCAGAGAAAAAACCTTAGTGCTCAAGTTTCCGCGCTCTGTAATGATTAACAAATTATTACTTTTGGGATCCATCGCGTTTGTTTACTTTTATCACGTTTCGCCTCTCTTCTTGGATACGTCATCAGGTGAAGAAATTTCCCAGAAATGCCTGCTGCCGTAAATATTAGCGTGTCGCTATGGCGCCTTGTTACAAAATGGATTTAAAATGTTAAAGTCACAGCCCGTTATTTTCCAAAGGTTGCATGAGAATTTTTGAAATAATGAAGAACTTCAAAGAACTTTCACGGGGGGGGGGGGGGGAAGGTTGCACTCTCACGACAGCGTGGAAGGGATGCATAACTCCAGTCAATGAGGGCGTTCAGTTTAGAAATTCAAAATGCAGCATCCCCTGATAATACGCCTTGGAAACCAGCAACTATATGAAGCAGCTGATATTTCAAGGAATATTCTTTCCCTGACGAAGCCTCCGGCAAGAGAGACGAAACGTTTTAGCATATGAAGCCAACGCGACGTGTCGCTAAAATATTAATAGGCCAAATAACAAAATATTTCATAGAATTATTACGAAATATATGTCATGTGACATGTGGCAGTAAGTTAAAATAGCGATGGATGGCAAATTGAATCAATTAAATACAATTTTTACCAATTTTATCATAAGATATTACTTATAACATTACGCAAGCATAATTCCACGCAAAACTGGCCACAAAGAAAAAAATCGATCCATTCCCATTGGAACTGCAGCTTGCTTTCACAGATTCCCTTTGTGCGGGACAGTTCTCACACCATTATCCCGCCAGACTGATCAGTGTGCATTGCTTAAGGGCGGAATTACGATTGACGTGTACTGACTTGACGGAAATGGACTGCGGCATGGTGATTACGATTTCGTCGAAGGTATTACTATGTCTGGCAGAGTCCTCTCTACGGCCGTCAAGCTAACAAACTTGACTTCGTAGTGATCGCGGTGACCATAGAGAGGACTCTGATGTCGACGTCCACGTCCAAGGTCCCAGGACCTTGTCCACGTGAAAGGACGACAAGCACACCTTTCCTATGAAACCTTAACTTTACAGTCACGTAAACGGTAGCCCCTTGGAGAAGAGCTTTTTCCTTATTCAATATTCACTAAGTTTCGTTTACAGATGGTCAATTTTCCTTTTTTAAGGCTATCATTCATTAAAAATACTCTACGTTTTTACACTTTTATGTTACAAAAGCACATATCATTATGCCACCTTACGGTTCCATCAGGTACAAAGTTAAAAAAAATCAATAATAAATATGTTTATTTGCAATGCAGTTGTTCAAAATAAATACAAAACTATATATAACGTTAACGAAAACATTCTGTAATGACTATTCACCGCTTTTCCTATTGTATTTCTTTTTCTAATTGCTGCGTTATCTTTAGGGATTCTGAGATTGAAGGGCGAGTCGTTCTTGAAAAAGTGGGCAGAGATTGACGACCGCAAAATTTCATTACAAAAGGTACATCAGGAAAACAGATAATTATTCACTGAAACATTCACATCCCAAAACAGGAGATAGAATCAGATAAATCCGACCAATGTCCCAAAACAAAACAGTTGCTTAGCACTTGAATAAAAAATACTGGAAAATGTTACGCGGTGATAAGTCGATTCAGATTCCTCGTCGCAACGCATGGTAAGTTCATAAACAGCAAAAGCATCAAGCCAAACATTTGTTACCTTTAGGTCTCTGCTTCCATTTCTTGTCAGTTAAAAGTAAAATACATTCTTAATTACTTTTTTTATCATCCAAAATAATTTGATTCATGCGTTGCATCCTCAGTCTTCAACGGCATTTTACCACTGTTATTATTCCACTGACGTTTTCATCAGGCTATTACGCCATCAGGCTATGTCCAAAATGTTATTATTTCTTACTTCTCTGAGTTTTTATTTAATTATCCGTTCTCCGCAGCTCTTCTAAAGTCTGCCTTTGTTGGTGATTCACTTCTAACATCCAAGCATTCCGTTACACCACCTTTTCGTTTCCGTCAATCTTCTCTGGTTTTGCCACTCTTTTCGTCCTAAGTAATTAGTTGGCCATTATAAGAAAATGCCTATGCTGATTGCTTGCTATCCCTTCACACAAATCTATTAATGCTATTGGAAAATTGACTAACACTTTAATACAGGCTGCTATCTTCCATTTCCATTGGCTACTCCTTGGACCAATGAAGTACTTTTGAAATATTCACATCAATTTGCTCATTAAGAACGAATTTTCTGAGGGACGAGGCCCTAACATATCATTGTCTAGTTGAGTTTGCATGAAAACACCCGGGAGCAATATTTCCATCGAAGTTTTGAGGCCAGATTTATAAGCTAGTAAGCACTGGCACCAGGTAATCATAAAGAGTGCGTGAACAATGTTTGGTTTTAGATTTTGAAGACCTCAGTCTTCTTTTACTGCACAAAAAAAAATAGGCTCGAAGTTCGTCAAAGGATAAAAATCGCACTTAGTCCACAAATCATGGATATGATGCTTCATAGGATTTTTAAGAGGTTGATAATGAATTTTCCTCCATTATTCAGTTTTCATAATATAAAATGCATAACACATCTGCCCTCCTCTGGAAGTGCATAAGATGTCCACAAAGCGTATATCGACGAGCATTGACCTCGAAGAAATTTCCATTCGTTGAAGATTACCTGAATCAAGACACGAACCAAGAACCGCTGGCTGTCAATATAAACCAACGATCCTCAGTTCGAATCCCGATTCAGGAGTTTTTTCAAACCGTCCGTTGAAAATGTTCTTCGGTAGCTATTCACAGGAGAAACAAGATTTTCATGTCCCCTATGAAATGAAACATTTCAAAAGACTCTTTGGGCAGTATCTTCTGCATTCATGCATCCATAAGGAAATATTTCAGGCCTGCCCATGATAAAGATGCGTTCAAAAGATGGAACACACTCGAAATTTATTTTAAGACTCGACATAAAATAAGTAATCTTAAAAACCTGATGAACGGAGAAAAAAAAAGCATGCAGCTGAACTTACAGATGACAGTGCTGTTCTGATTGTTTCCTCTTTTAACGAAAATTAACTTTCAAAGTCATTCATGAGAATACACATCCTTTAGTGGAATTTTGGAAGGTATAGGATAACTAATTAATTACGGCTGCTCTAATTCAAGGTGCCATATATATATGTACGGATATAGAAATTAGTAAAAACCGAAACTTGAAGTCTTATGAAAAATCTAGGGAAAAATTCTGTTTGTTAGAGAAGGGAATACAATTATAATGATGGAATACAGAATTAAAAATATAATGAAAAAGGCCTCAAAAAGGAATGGTGACAACATATCAATTGGATAAATTGTGAAAGAATCGTTAAGTTGCCAGCAAAAAATCCAAAGAGATAAAAAGAGTCGTCGGTCAATCAAGAAAAATATAACGGTAAGACTTACGTGCTACATTTCATTATGTATAAGGCACTGAAGGAAACAGGATTGCGCCCATGAAGACTGGAGGAGGAGACGGTCAAGTTATAAATACAATAGTTTTCATATTACCTCGTATTTGATAAGTTATTTAAAAAAATGTTATTACAGTAAAAGTTGCTCTAAACCTCAATTACTAAGTAGGATGAACTTACACTAAGGTAAACATATTTTAAATTCAATCGAAAGATGTCAGGCTACTAATGAAGGAAGATAGAATTCCAAAGAAACACCAAATAGTTGAAATATTCGCCAATTGATATTTTCTCCTTAAAAAACTGTGTATCTCAATCACTAGACCACGATTCATGGTTATATTTTGTATAACTTCTTTCACAGGCGCAAAAAAATTTTCTGAGTTTTTATGTAATTCTTTCATTGAGGCTTTCTACTCGACTTTTTACTTGAAAAATTAGTTCAAGGTGTGTCGAACAACTAATTCCACTGAGTCTGACATTCATGCTCAACATACAATTTATTAATACACATCGATACAACTTCTACAAGTTAACATCTTGAAAACAATAAACAAAGCAGTCTTGTGTGAAATTCTCTCGGGATTTACACCGGATTAAATTTTTGGCTGTTGCGAACGTTTCGATGGATAACACTTCCATCGTCATCAGCAGCCAAAAATTTAACCCGGTGTGAATCCCGAGAGAATTTCACGCATAATATTCGCCGGGAAAGTACAAAATCATTTGTAAAGCAGTCTTAACAAGAATGAGGAAAATCAACTTTTACAAAACAGACTTAAGTGATTTTCGGAGCATCTCATTCGCATCCTTAGTTTTTTAATCGCTCTTTCAAAATAGACTCTTGTCCGACGGCACTGCTCCAAACCTTGACGAATGAGCTGAAGAATCATTTTCTATTCAATTTCAAAGGGCAAAAAAAAACATTTAACCAACGCTTTTGTTGAAGATATTTTGGCAGTTGAAAAGAAATACTAAATTCTAAATGAATTAAATTGTCGTCATCAATCCGAAAATGTATTCGTACACCTCTCTATTGCGTTTCCACGTCAACATTCCTCTGCGACATGAGCCAACTTCTTTATTTCTCCGTATTTATCTTTTCAACCACAGATAATTATCTGGAAGTTATCCATCCATCGCTAAAGAGGCATGCCATATCCTACTCCTATCGTTTTTCACACCATCACTTGAAAGAACTCGGTAAACATTATAGAAAATGTAATTACGGTTATGCACACCACTGAAAAATGGCGTCCTTACTTATAGTTAAATCATTACCGACACAACTGCCATATCACAGTGGTCTAGCACGGACGGCATCCCGCCTACTCCTTCGTTCAGAATGCTCTTCTTCAGTTTTACGTTCTTGCCAACTCTCCTCCCTTGTTCTCCCCGTATCTCTTCACCCCTCATCCTGAAAATCCCTCCTGAGTCCCTCGATTTCTCCCTCGACACCCCTTCTCCATGATACCCTCAAACCCTCGCCTCCGTCCCCGGCAGTATCGCGTTCTCTCAGCGTGGCGATGCATCCGCACTCAACACACACACACACACACCCTCTGGAGGCTGAAACGATAAATATCGCAGGTCTGGACGTGAGAGATAAGGCTTTAGAGCGCTCAGCCAGGTTTGGATTGATTAATCGTACGTATTCTGCATTCAATGTCGTAAAAAAAGGAACTACGTGATCCGAAATTAACCCCTACTCCTGCTCTGGAAACAAGCCCACGGTAAATAACTTGGGGAGGGTTTTCGGAGAATAAAATACGGAAATAACCGCAGAGAGGAGATAGAGCGGAGAGGTAACACAAGGCTCAGTGTTCGTTCCACTTTTAGTTTTTTCTCACTGAATCCATGTATTAGCTCCGGAACATTTTCCGTCATGAATTGAATGTCATCGAAACGATAGTCTTTTTATCACGTAGCCAATTTCACGGTAAAGCCTTAATTTTTCCTTTTATTTTGCCAGCCTTGTGCTCCACCGTTAATTAGTGCAGAGGCGTTACGCAGAATATAGAGCTCCACCAGGCGATTGACGAAATTTATAGCTAGGTGGAACCTTCACAAAATAACTCTTATGTTTACCGATGGACGGATCGTAATGCTAATATTCTTCGCAGAGGAAAACTAACTACTAGGCTTGCGTCCGTCCCTACATCGTATCCAATGCACGCCGAGGAAAATTATTTATAGGAGTACCGAAATTCAAAATGATATAACTGCGTCCATTTTAACCTATTTTGGTAGAGTTCAATGGTCGTTTTTCCAAAAAGACAGAAGTTAAAGACTGGAGTGGCTCAGACATTCTTGCATCCGTAGTTTTACCATTCACCACTTCTATCCCAGCGGCGCGCGCGCTATTTTTTGGTACACGACCGGGCGCGCCGTTTACAAAGTAAACATATCAGTCTTGATTTTAAATAACACATATTATTCAGAATTTATTGATTAAGTGATTGATTTTTTATTATAATATCCTTAAGAGGGTTTGAAAAAAGAAATTACCAACCTCTGTATTGTTTACACATTACGAACCCTTTACAATTTTTTCGTCACTTTCCTTGAACATCACGCTCAAGCTCCTTGAATGCTTTTTACAAATGGCATTAGAAAAAACGGAGAATTTCATGGCCGTTGCAGCATTTGTACTAACTACTCACATTCTCCTTTTTTTGCCAATATAACTGTCTATTCTTGCACTTTTTTGTTTATTTGGGTAGAACAGTCACTATTTCGGATCTACGAATAAGAATAGAGCGCATGAATTCAAACGCCAAAATTGTAATATTTATCAGATGATAGTGTAAATTAATTGCTTTGACATATTTTTAATTAATAAAAATTTAATTAATCTAAATTAACTGAAAAAACATCCAAAATCATTGACTTGTTTCAATGATAAAAAGACTACTAAAGGAATACAATGATGGGTCCCAGCTATCGCACAACGTTTTATATATACATATTCCCGACCAGAAAACCAAAACCGTTTACTTTGTAAACGGGCGCGCCCGCCGGAAGGATATCTCCAGGTGTTTGGAAACGAACACAGTAAGGATACGGGGACAATGCCCATTCTTGCGATCAAAAGTTGCGCTCAGATTGAGTTGGAGGAGATTCAATGAAATGGCCATGAGAACTGTGTATGGAAGATAGACAAGAAGGATTTGATTAATGAATCCTAACGGAAGAGCTAAAAAGGAATCGCTTGAATTGATAAAGATGGTAATCATTAACTTGGGGAGCAAATATATCCTTTATGCTATAAACCTGAGGTAGATGAAGGCGATTTCTTTGCCTAAGATTCATTCGTGGGATCAATTACGATGCAGACAAGTCAAAGAATTCCTCTTTACGGAACACAAAATCTATCTCTGTCAATTAACAGATTATTTATCAGAGGGAAATCTAGGTATGACTTGGTTTAACAAAAAACTGCATTAGCCTTTTTCATGCAATTACATTTGTTTTTTAATTAGTAAGATAAAATGATGCCATATTGATGTATGCATTAAAAAGCTCACCATAGCATTTTATGCCAATTGGGATTGATTACTCGGACAAAGCAAAGAGTGTCGGAAAAACATGGTCAGCGATACAGTCAGTATATGGAATACTTCAGGGTATATTGAAGTATTCACTGTTCATAATCAATGAAAATTTGTTTCGCTCTTAAAAAAGCATTTTCAAAAGAATTGTCTTATTATTTATAAATTCAATATTTCATCGGTAACTGGCTCCTATTACAGCCTCCTTAATAGCGTTTCAACACTTTATCATTGTTCTTTTGAGTTAATCCCGGGATTTTCAATCGCATTGCTTGATACACCAGTTGTATCTTTCTGGTCCGTGTCCATAAAATGCTCCATTAGGACCATCGGAATGGCAGTCTCCAGTGAGCCTCGTGGAATGAACTTGTGTTAATTAGTAAACTGGTTAAGAAGATAAGGTGTAATTACTTTGCAGTGTTGCGTCACTTACGAATGACACTGCACAAGAGGTTACATGAAGAGCAACTCTCTTGCAAGAACTTTACGATACTGCGATTCATTGAGTGTGATTTAGGATATCATGGCTATGCCAAACGACGAAGGATAATTAAACCTTATTATGTAGAGAGAATTGTCATACCATTATGTAATAGTAAAAATATATATGTTGAGTGAATGAGAGGTTAGTAATGATGACGTTAATTCCTATCATAAAATCGATGCATATGCACTAGGGCGTGTCCATTTGGAGAGCAAAAATAAAAAAATCGTAATTTTTGTGAATGAGGGGGTCTAAAAATTTGCCTTTTGATATATAATATCCTAAAGTAAAAGACCTTTTCTTATATATAAACATTTACCTTGGTAAATTTGCGCTTGATTATAATTTATATTGAAATTTCCGAAAAAAAGGGATAATTTAATAAAAACTCCAACAATATTTGCTCAGAGGTGGTTTAATGAACTCAAACACTTTTATATATTTTTTCTGTATTATTAAAAACTAAAAACACATGAAAAAAATGTAAAAAGTTTCAACCATCAATGTTC
Source organism: Ceriagrion tenellum (assembly GCA_963169105.1). Classification (NCBI taxonomy): domain Eukaryota; kingdom Metazoa; phylum Arthropoda; class Insecta; order Odonata; family Coenagrionidae; genus Ceriagrion; species Ceriagrion tenellum. The sequence goes on from OY720643.1 coordinate 7,398,212, forward strand.
ATCAAATATTGCTTCGATTAATTCCTAGACATCGATCTTCTGCTTGCTTCCTGGCCTCTAATGAATACTTCTCGTTTCTCATGAGTATACACTTTGCCAGAAGCCTCTGTTACTTGTTTCACACATCTCTCTATGGACTGTCCATGACACGGCCACTTTGGTACTTTCATTGGCTCTTCGAAAAAATTTCTTATTTCTGATATTTTGAGTTCACAAGTAAGTGGAGGTTCATATACTTTTTCTGACCAGTCTATCAGTTTCAAAAGGAAAGTTGCATTTGGATTTACTGCAGGTGTTATCCTAGGCCGAACATGTAGGTCTCCTGGTGTATCATCATCTTCATCCTTAATTAAATTATCTTCTGGACCCCTGCTTCCTTTCTTCTTGGTTTTCCGAGCATAAAAGTGTCTAAAGCACCATTTCACTAAATGTGAACCACGATGCATTTTGAATTATTGGCAAAACAACATCTGCTACTGCCTTCTTCTTAGATTTTAGGAGAGTCAATTGATGAAGAATGTGGCGAGGTCCTTCCACCAAAGAGAATTTCTATTTGACTTTAAACCAGCAGGGATAGTAAACGCCAAACAATGTATTCCGCAAGCAGTTATATCGCCTTCAAGTTGTTGCCTTTGAGGTCGTGTTTTGAAACCCATATATGACAAATCCTATTTGCAGTTGTTAACCACCGAGAGTGGCTTACAGGACCTATTTCTAATAATGCCAGATCAGTTGGAAGTACTCCTGTCCTTATGGCCAAAGTTATTCTGTAACCATAAGCCTGATTCGTAGAGAGATCTTTGACAAAAGTGTCACTCAATGGAACCAAAGGCCCTGGAAAGGATATTCTGACATATGAGGCATTGATTTCAAGTTCTGTTGCAGTATCAAGCATGTTGCCAATCGCACCACTCCACTTGTTGTCAGACAATGTTTTTCCATCCAAATCTGTGATCTAGTGCTGCGAAGGTAGCTCATTAGTATGAAGAGCACCAACCAACCATATGAGTTTACGATTCACCTTTGCCTCAACCCAATGCATTACTCCTCCTTCCCAACCAGTGTTAAAAATCGTTGAGTCACCACCGATAGCCTGCTAACTATTACCAATGCTGTTTTTCTTTAAGAAATCCACAAGATGGTTAGCAATAACTTCAGCAGGTTTCCTTTTCGTTAAGTTTTTCTCTGGAGTAAAATGACAAAGATACTTTCCACCTGGCTCACTGCACACTGTGTAATGCTCTTATTTCACAATACTTGGAAATTGATGACTTGAGTTATCTGCTAGTAACAGAACTTCTGTGGAATATTTGCGTCCATCAAAGAAGATACATTCAATATTGCCTATCCAGCATAATTCTTCATCAAGTGATTTCATGACTTTTTCGTGTGCCCTTTTACCTTTATTGTGATCAACCACAAGTTTACTGTCTCCTTCAGTAATTAATCCAGCATCCAAAAATGCAGCTGTTGTAATGGCAGCTGTAGCACGTAGACCGACACTATACCTGATACTTTGAAATGCAACATTGCGCAATTGAAATGTATTGTAATGATTTGTACTTGGCGTAGAAAGTACATCAGAATCATCACATGGAATCTGCAAAGGATCTTCAGATACTTCAACCCAAACATCAGTTGGCTCTTCATCTTCGTTGGAGAATAGTACTTCATTTGGTTGTAATGTTAACTCTTCCTTCCTTTTCTGCTTGCATTCAGAAATTCTTCTTAAATCACCTTCTTTCATCTTCTGCTTTTCAGTTTGTCTTCCGTGCTCAGTTAGATCTGGTAATCCAAATTGAAACTGTCCAACAGATCCAACATTCTCTCTTTGACTCTTAATAAACACTAGTTTTTTGACAGGGAATTTCATATCCTTTGAACAAGAGCGGGAGATGTGCACTTCATATTCACAGTCAGCATCACCTGGACAAGGACCCTCAAATTTTGGACATGGCTTAATCTCACACTTGAAATTGAGGATGTCAAAGAGCTTGTCTAACGTTGCTATGAAAGCCTCTTACACTCCCAGTTTTCCCCTGCCAAGCGATATGTATTCGGCTTTTTTCCAGTTTTCTTCTATCCTGTTCAGGACTGCGACAGTTTGCTGCTAATTTTACATGAAACGTGAAAATATCACGAATTTGAAGTAGCTATTTACCAAGAAAACCAATGTAATTGCCATTTCTTGTTAATATAATTTTGAATAGCTAACCAAAACACAACTTTTTGTCCCCCTCATTTTTGGAAAAAGCAAGTTCAAAAAATCGACCCGCCTTAATATGCACCCAATATTATTCAATGTTAGTGGATGGTCCTCGTTAAATTTCAACGAGAAGAAGAAATAAAAAATGTGCTTGAATACGGCTTTCAAAAGAATCCTCCCACTGTGTCATTCAAAATGCATTTAATTTGTATCCGTTATTAACTACGCATGGGTAATCTAGAGCAAAAAATAGAAAAGTAAAATCCAACAGTAATTCCGTGGCTATTAATCAATAAACGAGTATATCCATAAGTGCATCAGGTGCAAATGTTCCCATTGAAAGTCCTTGCTGAGGCAAGTAAATTAAAAAAAATCAATTGTTGAAATAGGGGAAAATATTGACGGTTTTACGAGTAAGATACTAAGATACTCCACTTTTTGGCAAAAAGAAAGAGAGCACCATAATTAAGTGCATGAATGAGAACTTTATTGTCGCCATCCTTAATAAAAATTTCAAACCAATTTCATTAGTGAAAGTAATTTGAGGCAGTTTGAGCGAAAAATCATTTCACTTTGAAATCAATGAATTTGGTCTCATTTTAAAGGAAAACATCTCACCCTTCAAATGACAATAAAAATTCAACCCCTGACCACATTACTTTCGGAGATATTTGCCAACAAATACCAGGCCTTTTACAAGGGAAATGGTACGTATACTCCAGAGAGACATAATTTCCAAAATGAGGAATTTCTAACTCTTAGATATCGTAAAAAAACTAACAGCGTGTATTTTGTATGTTTTCTCAACTATATTTGAAAATAAATCATTTTGTCACCGCAGTAGGTTCTTGGGTATCACAAAAAAACCTTCCATTTGAAGGAGTTTCAAACGCACCGCGCGAAAAAAATGAGTCAAATTAAAGACATCTAGATATTTCCATTTAATTACTGGCAATTTCTGTCGTATAAAACTATATTATTGCGCCATTAATTATGCAATATTTAATTGATGTGTCCTACAGCAGGTGAAATTAAAACATATAATTCGTATATGGTCTCTATTATGACTAGGGAACTATCTCGCTCGCACTGTCTTAAGCAAGAAAAAAGAAACCTCTTCACCGAATACTATTTTTTTTTATTTTCAGCATAAGGTTGGATTAAAAAACGGTCCTCGTGCGTCACTAATTGAAGCACAATTTTCTCATAAGATGCGGAGAAAACTTCCACATTGTCAAATGCCACTATCTCATTAAAATCAATAAGCATTACGAATCCATATTTCCCAAATCAAAATAGCAGAAGCAAAGGAAAAGCTCACCCTGACGCGTGCTTCAATACATTTCCCGGCGATATGAGGTTTTCAGCGCGATCTCTCGGATGAGTTTTGAGTTGACAATTCTCTCCCATCCACTTGGATGGTTGATTGGATTTCCGTTCAGGATGACCCGGATACATTTTCGATTGCTATCGCTGAAATAAATCCTAATCTACACGGAAAACGATTCCTTGATGGCCAAAAGTTTTGATTCATGTTCGTTCTTCTCAGGAAAACCGAAAAGATCACACAAAAGCGAGAAAGCACACTGGTAAGTTTTGTAGAGGATCCCTCGGCACCCATCGGTTAGATTGAAGTTTTGAGAAGAGATTATCGGAAGCCTGAAAATGACAAATGCTCCCTTTCCAATCAAGAAACGGAGTGAACGCGAATGTTATCGGCAATTGACGAAAAGGCTATGAATTATGTCAGTATTACTTAATCTGCTGGTAATCTATTATACTCCAGATGGAAGGAGAGTAACATGAGCGGTTTTTTCTCTAAACAGCCTCTTTTAAGTTAAAAATATGTTTTTGTAAAATTCCAAATGAGAATTAAAGCTTAGCAGAAATGTTTTACCTCCTACATAAAAAAATCCAGTCCCGAAGAAATACGATAATCCATGGCAATTAGGCTAACAATGATCGGAAACTGCTTTTTTCTAAGCATCGCTTCTTTTATTAACGTACTCATTGATAAGATACAGTAGAATTTTAGCTCAATTTTCAAGGCTATTATTCTGAAAAGTAAAAGACACAAACACCAAAATCGTCCTCATTGAATTGTGGATAGATTTTCCACGACATTTTTATATTATTAATCACTTAAAGAATTTACATTCAAGACCTATTTTTGACGAGCCATGCTTTTGGCATACCGCCTTAAGCCCAGGCTTTAAAGACAACTTGTTTGTTCGGAAGCCATGGTAGATTTTGAATGGATCGAAAAAGCAATTGATAACTTATATTCAGTATTAATATTAGTGCAAAGCGTAAAGGTTTACTGCGAATAAGAAAAAATGTGACAAAATGGAACTAAATTATTCACAAGATTAAGTGATAATGAACTTCTGTATTTTCTACTGTTAAAAGTTATCCATGAACTCAATCCAAAATGGAAAAATATACCTTTTTATTATGTAAGCCATTGAATGAAGTTTATAAATTATACTGGCTGTGACCACCACTGAAATTAAAGATTTTGGCAATTACATAATATATCTCGAAAAGCGATTAATTAAAGATAATTTATGAAAATACAGAAAGGGCAAAGAGCTTCCGATTGATTTTTAATGAATAAGAACAAATCTTATTGAATTATATATTAAACTAATTTTAATTAATTAAAATAATTTTAAGCTGCCATTAAATAGCAATAAATATATAATAACTCTTGCCAAGGATAGTAAAAGGTGTTCTTTAAATCATATACTTCACTAAAGCAGTGAAAGTTCTTTCATTTTCATTTTTCCCTGCTATTATTCCCTCGCCTGAGTGGTGATTACGTGCGACCATTCTGAATACGCTCAATCCTTTCTGCGAACCTTTTTTTAAAACCATATTAGCGTAATTTAATCGCCACTCGCGATAAAAACCGCTAATGGCTTCAGGGAATAAACCAGTCGCATCTATTCACCATTTAGCCGTGACTGATTATATCTCGCGTTTCTGGGGCCGCTGCACAGAACAGGACACCGCTTATCGCTCAAACGGGTTACTCAGTGTTAATGAGTGTATCCTGCGAACGGAAACTATGAATAGATTCATTATATTACAAGGTCTTTGACGAGGCTGTCAGAAACATTACCGCCGGCCCATAAGGATGCAAAGAACAATCACTTGACAATGAATAGAGGGCCTCCCGTTCGACGAGAAGCTATAAAGTTCTCTCAGAGAACATAGCTTATCATGCATGGCTACAGTTTCGTTTTAAAGGAATATTATCTACATCTATAAGTTCCGAAGCTTATTTCTTGGAAGGACAACGTCAACAAGGTGAAGTTCTGTAATTAATAATTTTAGTTATTTTTCGGAAACTGAAAATATCATTTCATATTTTAACAAAAGATCATGTTTGTAAAAAGGAAGCGGAAAGGGCGATATTGACAGAAGCAGGGAGGCTAATTCTTTTTATCTTGTTTATGAATTAATACCAACAGGAGAACAATTTTTACACTAGTTGATTTAAATAAAAAAGAAGTAGCAGGATTAATTATTAAATATTGGGCAGAGTGGAATAAGTGTTATTTTTTCATCCCAAGGTCCAACATTATCCAGAATCGCTAACATAAGTTATTATATGCCTATATGCTGGTAAAAGATTTTTTCCTCATTCCTTTACGCATTTTCATTGGAATAATTCTGATATTTAGTCCACTCTTCACAAAAAATATTCCATACACTTAAATGTATCTTGATTCATGCATCACATTTATTTCTTCTCCCACGGAATTCCCGGTTGACACTCTCTTCTGCAATAAAAAAACCAACTCCGTTCCCTAGAAAGGCACTCGAAGTTTTTCATGTAGTATCCCTTTTCCAAACCGTATTTCCTAAGTGATTCTGCCGAAACACGTAACATATATTTACCAACCAACGACTATATGCATTTGAAATTCATACTATTAAATATACATGAGAAATAGTTGGCATCCTATATTTGTGAGCAATCTCAGCTTCAATTATCACAACGGTCTGTTCTGTTCTCCACCTAATAGTCACCTTTTCTTAGGCCAATGTATTAAAGTTTAGCATTAGGACCGCGGACTTTTTCGTATGCCGTTTCCAGCGACACTTCGGCCCCTGCTTGTTTTTACCATTTTTTCTCCCTTTTGCATGTGATTTGTTTCTCTTATTGAAATGTAGATGGACTTAGGCTTTTGGACCTATCATGGCCTTATTAGGTTACACAAGGGAAGGCAGGCAAACCATAATGCTAAAAATACATTTAAAAAAACTGTGTCTTTTATTTGAGTTATTTACCGTTAGTGATTCTTTTACCAGTTAAATAAGAAAGGAAACACTAAAAAATATGTTTTTAGTTTATTTGTGAATAATGGTAAGAACGAAGTAGTATAGGGAGTGAATTATGATGAATTTAAGTTAGTCAGGGTAAGTAAAACGATAAGTATTTTAACTAACAACATGTCAAAATTATTAATCAAATGGCACACAGGAAATGATGTAGGTACACCTTAGTTTCTCTAGTACGTGTCACACACAAACTTTCAACAGCTGACACACATAGTATTACAGGTTTTGCTGCCGTGAAATTCCTCCTTGACCCGGCACTTACTCGTTACGACGAGAGGAATGCTTAGGCACATTAGATGAGTCTGATTGAACCCTTGGAGGTAAGTTCCTACTCTGCTAATACGTTTCTGAGAGCTCCTCCTATAGCTTGCGCAAAAATTGGTGACGTTGCACTTTTCCCCAGTGCACTCTCAGTGTAAAATACAAACACTTATGGCAGCGAAGTGTAGAATATTACAGAACACATGAACTGGCCAACGTCGAGTGCAAGATCGAACAGAGTACAGTCGGGCCATTTGGTCTACAGCATCCACCCAAGCCTCAGTATGGTTGCATTGCTCGATATTTACGGGTAGATTTTTTCATTATTTGACAGAGTAATACTTGGATGCAAAGTACTCAACAAAATTACGTTATTTTCCACTTTTCCTCGATACAAAGAGTTGTGTCATCATTTTTCAGCAGAACCTAGGAGTAGCGCTCAGTTAATGAGACTTTCACAGCTTACGGTACTTTGAATCTTACACGGGTCACTTTCCCAACTAAACCAGTTTGTTTAGTTTTTAGATTTTTTGCTAAATGTAAGCAAGCAAAGAAATTATCCGTAGCTGTATTACGTCCCTTGACAAGAAATCGATTACTAGACTTCATTACTACGTGCTCGTCTAGCTTTATATAATTATCTCTGTTTCAGTTTCATTCAGGAAGGGAATAGCATTGCACATGTATTTGATCTTCAAGCCCTTCGAGCGTCCAGAACGTTAGGTCAAATTTGTTGGGTTTATTTGGCATGTACTTCGTAAAAGGGGAACCGAACTAAGATGGGAACAGTTGTTCATCTGCAGTCACGTCAGGTCCTCGATCGTACAGATTCTTGCAGTTTTCCATGAATGGGAAACTTCAGAACACATCAGGGACTGGGAAAACTTATTGGTTTGAAGACTCACTGCTCTCTCACCTCTAATGCCAAACCTAAGGCCTCGCAATATTTCTCGGAAACAATCACAAGACATTAAATTTGCAAAGAAAGGCGCCCCAAAGTTTGTGGACCAAAGACGTTCAAGTTCTCGATGTCTAGCTCTATACGTCCCTCGTTCATAGAGAATACCTATAAAAGCAAGCAGTTTTTCGAGAAAGGCAGACCAGTTCTTCGGAGTTTCGTTTTAAGAAAATCAGAGTTGGTTATACAATATATTCCGTTATGACATAGCAAAATTTTGTGAGAGGTCAAATGACCACTTCCAGCGGAAACAGTATATAATTGCACAAAAACCATGAAAATTTAGAGTGAAAATGAAAATGGGTCAGTATGACCCAATGCTGCGGTTCTAGTGTTAACGATCATAGCCTAAATCGGTACAAAATCAGATCCAAACCGACCCATAAACGCACTTTTAATAAAAAAGTCCACCACATTGTCCACTACACCGTCTTCATCCTCCCTGACATCCATATTTCGAAAGCCTGCCATCTCCATTTTCCCATGTTTTTCTCACCCTTTTTCCGGTGTATTTCTTCTCCTAGTGTGCTTGTTATAATTCCCATTTTTTGCTTACGTAACTACCAAGTGATAAAATAGCTGTGCATGCTGCTGTAGACGCCACTGACGCGGTTTTCTCAAAATTTTGACACCACTTACAAGACTTGTAACGATTGGATTTAAGATCGAGTGCGAGCGAGATAGTTCCCTAATCATAACAGAGACCATATTCGATATACACGTTTTAAATTCATCAACTTTGAGACACAAATTAAATATTGCATTATTAATGGTGCACTAAAATAGTTTTACATGACAGAAATTGTAAGTTATCAAATGAAAATACATAAATAAGTCTTCAACTTGACTCATTTTTTTCACACGGCACGTTTGAAACTCCATCAAAACGGAAGGTTCATTACGATACCGATGGCTTTACTGCGGTGAAAATATGATTAATTTTCAAAAATAGTTGAGAAAACACACACACTCTATTGATTTTTTGACGCGATCTAAGTGTAGAAAATGGCTCATTTCAAATGTAAGGTCTTCTGGAGTGCATACATGTACCATTTTCCATATAAAAGGGCTGTTATTTTTTTAAGCAAATATTTCGGAAAGTATGTAGTTAGGGGTTGAATATTTTATGTCAATGGAAGGGTGATATATTTTTCTTTAAAATGAGACCAAATTCATTGATTTCTACGTAAAATGAGATTTCGCTCAAACTACCGTAAGGGGGAAAATCTGCCGTTTCTTGAGTTGAAACAGCAGCACATTGATCGTAAAAGGACTAGAGAATACGAGAATACTTTAAAAAAAAAGTATTCACGTACTCTTACAAGCCAATTTAACAGTAGTTTTAGCTTTTTGTCTCTGTGCTTGTTGCGGAGCTGGGCGAGATGCAAGTTTTAAGATTTTTAAATTAAGAAATCTTGAATCCCTAAAACTGTGCCCTCAGACGACTCCGTGGTACGCAAAAGAATGTTGGAGATATACAGAGAGTATAATAAGGGGTTAATATATGACCATGCATTATAGGTCTGTGACGAGGTAACCGACGAATGGATCAACACTTTAGTAATAGGAGAAATTAATATATAGAACACATTTGAAAACCATGAACATTTGAGTACATTTTCTTGATCTTGGTCCAAAAAAATGACATTTTTATGGCCACCTTCGCTATAGTCATAAATATCGTGTTAGATTAGCTAATTCTCCATTAGGTTAAGTTAGCAATTTAATGGTATGTTCACATTTCTTTAATTTCCCTGCATTCTTTAATAACTTCTAAAGTGGTCCGATAAATTAACTTCCATTAAGGTATCATTATTCATTTTAGATTCAATTATAAATATCTTTCAAATTCTGTTAAACTTTAAAAAAAATAAGCAGGTAATAATTATTGATTTTCGATGCATATGTAACATGCTAAAAGTTCATTGAGTATTAAATGATTTAAGAGTTTCCCGGTGTATTTCGGTTCTCGGTGAAGCCCGAGAAAGATATTTAAATATTCATTGAATATTATTATGCATTATTATCATTTAATTGACGGAATGATGGATTCACCTTAAGGTAGCCTGAGCGAGATATCATTTCACCTAGAACTTAAAGACTTAGGTCTCATTTTAAAGAAAAGCATCTCACCCTTCCAAAAATGCCAAAATATCTGCGACGTTCCGCATTACTTCTCGAGATTTTAATCCGAAGAATTCCCGCCATTTCAGACGAGAAATGGAATGCTCATACACTCCACTGAGAGACTTCATTAAAAAAATACTGAGTAACTTCTTACAAAAATTTTTCGTCAGAAATTTAACAGTTGGGAACTAAAATTTATTCGACTGTGGAACTGATTATCTGTAAGCTCTTTGTCTAAACACTAAAATTCTGCATCACTACTGTAGGTATTCAAGGCTTTCAACTCAGAGCATTCCATAATATATACAGATAGTTGACCTAAAGCATTAATATGAAGAAATAAGTCTAATGTAGTGGAATACTGCGAGCTCTTTCTACATCAGTATATTACAATTCCAGAACATCAGCCTCAAGGCTATGTTATCAATGTAGACACCTCATATTCTGAGATAAAGTCAACTAAAAAACTTTATACTCGTTAAGTATTTAAATGATTTCGCTTTTAGAGTCGTGATAAAAGTTCCAATTATGTCTTTAGGTACACAGTACACACATTTCTATTTCATGTAAAAAACAGTTCTCAATTTGATGCATCTAATAGTTGAGTCTTGAAATTGAAACAGAAGTTTATTTTTTGGGACTCAACCTCAATACGCACTAAAAGGTTCTCTTTTGAACCGATGAAATTTTTTGGGTGATTTTTATACTCTAAAAACCGTAATTCATGTGTTTTTTAAGACCATGAGACGTCAACCTAAGCCCTATTAGGGAAATGATATATTTCGACGGATATCTCACATATTGTTTGATAAAATCGCGTAAAAATGAGTTTCTTATTATTCCAAAGTTTTTTCTGAGACGCTTCTATGTAAACGATGGAATATATGTTTTCCAGCATCATAATTTTTACCGTTTGTTGCTTTTATCTGAAGAAACATCGCTCCACCAGGAATCTACGGTTCGAGATTCTCCAGCTGACAACCCTCTTCCCTAAACTGCCTCTTACAAATTCGAACGTGTTCCTAGCGGACCAAATACGGACCAAGTACCTTTGTGGATAAGGGAGCTTACTCTCGAAAACCCTAATCCCAACGAGGGGCCACGAGACCCTAATCGCTGGCCACCTAAGCCGATTGCACGCCGACCTGTGTGACCTAAGTGGCGACCCGCAAGACGCAAGCGACGTCCCTCATTGGGAAGGAGAGAGTGCGCGAGCCATCTGTCGGTCGCTTTACGCTCTTAGTGCGCCCCCTGTTGCCTAATGTGAACTGCGAACATTGCCCAAGAATGTTAAATATTGTTACTATAATGTTTTTCCAGTGTATTTCTTCTCCTAGTGTGCTTGTTATAATTCCCATTTTTTTCTTACGTAGCTACCAAGAGATAAAATAACTGTGCATGCTGCTGTAGATGTCACTGACGCGGTTTTCTCAAAATTTTGACACTCCATTCTTGATCTCCACACTCCATTTGATCCATTCTTGTGCTCCACGCCAGTTACAAGAGCTTGGGAAACTCCTCAAATAGTTAAGGATCGCAGGCCTGCGACTAGCACCGGAAATGTAGGCTTGGAAATGATATGTGGGTAGCCCAGTTAAATAAATCACTTCAGAGGAACTGGTCACTGATCTGGAGAAAGGGTTGATTGCTAAATGAATTGACAGTAAGTCAAAATCGTCGAAATGGTGTCACTAGATGGATAAAAACCTAGACTAATAATTTGAATTGATCTTGATTGGTTGTTTGGCGGATCAAATATCGAAACTGCCGAATATGTCTTCCGTTTACTTTTATCTTTCCACTACTAACATTTGCAGCCACATTCCAGCTTTATTTTTGGAATTGATACAAACCTCAATGCAACCTGAGGACTCTGAGGAACTAACGAATTATCCATAAACGGATATTAGCAGCGTGTACCATCGAGCATTTTTCAAATGAATGTTAAACGCTCGAACACACAATCTGAATGTGGGTTGCATCGTAGGAATGTTCTATTCCCTCTACAAATGTGCAGGCACCCAAATGCGCCCAATTTTATGGCTTTGAAAGAATGAGGCCAGATCGAAAAAATTGGATGGATGACACGGAAGATTGGCAGACGGTAACGCAAAAATATGGAATTTCTGACGCATAGCACTCGAAGTCGGTTCCACCGTAAGAAAGGAAATGAACGACATTTGATCATCAAACGACGGACGGATTTTCTCCTAGATTCATGCGACGGATGTCATAATGTTTGGAAATAATGTCCTCCATTAGATATGAACGACGAAACGTAACCTTTCGGCGCCATTTTCTCTCTAACTGAGCTAGAAATGATAATTGAGCAAAGATGTACAACATATCACCTACTGATTACAAATGCGCACCTAATCTTGCTTCTTTTTCAATTAAAGTTAAAAACTGGCTTTGTAAAAACTGGCCTATGTAAAAATCGAAGATATATTTTGCTAAATAAAATTTTTTATTTTTGTAAAAGGAATTATTTTGAAATGTTGGTATTTATTATTTTTCTTGTTCTATATGAAAAATGTATGGTCGTGTTTCAAATTAGTGCTATCCTAAACACAAGTTCGCCTTATAGGTTACCTAAAGCTCCACTAAATATCTTAATACGGTATTCATTGTATTTTTTCTTCTGTATTAATTCTTTTGGAGCAGTAAACATTATTATTATAAATGAAATGGTGTCCAATGGGAGGGAATGGGAAAGACAGGAATAGAGGAAAGGAGGAATAGAGTGATTTCCTTATGTAATTCAAATACCGTTTTCATAGAAAACTCTTAATTAAGAAGCCAAAAGTTCCGATAAATTGATTAAAAGTAAAAACAAAGGATGAATCTGAAAGTCTTCACTTTTTGAGTTAATTTGTGCAAATCACTGCAAAGAACTGGAAGTCAGAATGTAACGATTCCACAGGAATGGCGCTTCAGTCTCCTAGTCATAGATATTGAAAAAAAGGGTCTACTAAAAATATATACTTGAAATAATTTGCACTTTTCGTGCGTTTTAATAGTGGTTTTTTAATGGACAACGCAAGCCATCAGAGAGAGTAGGAATTTTCAACTGTTTGGAAAAAACCGGAATGTAGAATTTCTTTTGACTCACAAAGTCGCGGAGAAAGCTCCTCAAATTAAACCATGCATGGTCTGCATCATTCTTAAAAAATTAAATAAAGTGCTCAACGCAACAATTTTTAAGAATCGCAAAAAGCCTTCAGTGGCAAAAGCCTACTTCATCGAACGTGACGAAATAAAATGAGTCAAGTGTAAACTTTGTAAATACATATTTAGTAAGTTTCTGAGAATTTCAGTGATGTAAAACGAAGCTTACTGGTCAATAACGTCATAATATTTCTTCGTGTTTCTTAAAGTCGCTTAAATTTTGAAGATGAGATACATGATAGAGAGCATATTCAAATCAGATGAGAATAGTACCTCTGACATGACTAAGGAAAAATCTCGTGGAAACCATTTTCCAGACCGGAAGGTTATGTCAGATCATCTGTAATGAAATAGTACAACAATGAGTCTGTATCGGTATCTGCGGAGATCAAATCAAATTCTGTAGCATTAGTCATCCAGAAATTAGTGGAAATTCCATTAGTTAGAGCAGATAAAATTTTCGTACGTATGTGTATGAAATTGATTCACTCGTGTTAAGAGCCTGAGAAACGAACTGAAGTGAAAATCACTGCCAAACCTTTCCGAAGAGTTTAAAAAACACACTTTTCTAAACCTCGACTTATAATGTAGGAATTTGTAGGAAAAAAGGAATGAAGGAAAAGGAAGGAAAAAATGTAGGAAAAAAATGTAGGAAAAAAAAATATGTAGGCATTGACGCGATCAATTCAAAATTGTTACACGGCGAGTAAGTTAATTAAACTGCCTATTCCGGTTGGTGCTGTGAAACAACGCTTTATTATGGCATTCCTTGTTTATCCATTTATAAAGTTTATCTCCTACATCAAATTAAGTGCTGTGAAGTGTAATACTGCGTGAGACAAACTAACCCCCGACCATGATTAACTGGTTAAATGTTTAGGTGAATGCATTGTTAACCCGTAAATCAGAAACTTGTAAGACTCACAGGTTACAGGTGAAAGACTGAATACCGAATAGTAATGCGGAAAAATTGCTGGTTTTTCTATTCATCCGAAAACTTAGCTGAAAATAGGAAAGAGCCATCTACAACTCAGGAAAAATATTTGAAGCTATAGGGCCTTATCACATCAAAATTAAGACTAAGGTAAATTTTCTTTGCGGATTTTGGAGACGCAGTCAAGTCATGTAAACACGTGGTTCGCAATTGTTGTCTTTAATTTTATGTTTCTGTCTAAAAGACTGGGGCAACGTTTTTCATACGGGTAATCAACTTGTTACGCAGAATATTGTTTACCTCAATGTATGGTCCTTTAAATGACAAGTGATCAGCTTAACAATAGTTTTAATAAAGTATTATAGCACAACGACTCCCTTTCTCAGCTGTCAAAAATGAAATCCTACTCCAAATATTGACATCTATCATGGTGATAAACTTAAAGCCATTCGGTGAGTTTTACACAATACTCCAGGAAAAAACGCGTGTTTTGACCAGACACTCCTCGGCCACCGGGACTTGATGGGGTTATTTCACCCGCGGAAGCAAGCGGTTTGTGGGTGTTTCCCCAAAGGGGTGGCGAGACAGAAGACGGTGCCCAGTGGGGGCGACACTGGCGCGCCATCAAAAATCTAAAGCTCATTCAGATTGATTGAGTTTTTCCGCCGCTCCAATGGACAATTCGCAAGAGTCATCTGGCGGGAGAATAACTTCAAAAGCGCCGATACTCCACTTGAAACAAAAGAATTCTAAACGGCAGGCTGGAAGGGCCTAACCCACAGGGTGTGTGACCCTGTGTCCTGGAGTTGAAGCCACTCAAGTTGCGCATCTCGCCATGTTCTTTTGATCGACCCTACGCTTTCACGATAAGCATATAAGTATAAGATTTTCGTCAATATTTAATCCTTTGTCACACATAATTGCCATAATAAGTAATAATTATCAAGAAGATTCAGTATTTATCCAGCATTTCGATGGCGACCACTCATGTTTTTGCCCGAGGACCATGGCCGCAAATTTCAGACTTTAATTTCTACCGCATGGGGAAGCTTTGGCGCGGCTCATCCTCGCTCTCGCGGCCTGAATTTTGCGGCTCACCCGTTGGCCGGAATTCGCCCAGTCGGATGGTCCATTCGGTGATTGACGTAACTCACCACATTCGCTGTAAAAAGTATTCAGTTTACTAGAGAGAAGTCGATGAAGAGATTATTCTCCCTTTAAGTTCGTTGTTTTCAGGCTAAAATTCATATATTCTGTAAGCATACTCGTTTTCACGCTCCTTGTCACCTCACAATTTGGCTGTGCCACAAATGTACACCCTGAATATTAGGTTTGACAGTTAAAACCTATCAGGCCGCTGATTCCACTCGACCGACCTCGAAAACGTAAACAATCATCTACAAAGGAAATGTAACGCTACCACACCAAATACTACGGTACATATACCAAATATAATGCTAGACGAAAAAGTGGCACCAAGACCATCAAATGACTGAACAGCTACTTTAACCATAATTTCTTCAATCCTTATCCCTGGACTTGGGCTCGTATTAGCATAGATTATGCATTTTGCGACCACGTATACTTAATAAAACATTTAATAAAATTAGAGAGATATATTGTAGAACTGATAGGTAAAATATGTCATTTTACCGCGCACCATTCGCAACCATAACAGCTGAGATCGTCGTCATGAATAGTGCAAATAGTGACATTAGCCAGACTGTAGATCTTTCTCTTTATATTCTCTACATTCTTATTTATGCATGATGTAAATATTGATGTTCTTATTTATACATGATATTTTGAATATGTAGTAGTCGTCCTTGTACCCCTTGCATGTTGGGACGATTGACGATAGAATGTTTCTTGGTTAGAAGATTTTAATGAGCGCGTTGCATGTGTGGTACACTGGTTTCAATGTAGTTTCGGTGTTCTGCCGTGTAATTCATTCTTGCCCGGTGTGGAAGCACCCCCTTCCACACACCCTTTGGGTGGCTTGCAGGGTATGACGCAGATGTAGATATGCATTTTGTTATATCTTCTCCGCCAGGCATTCATCAGCACCGATTTAGCGCCCGTTTCAAGTCAAAAGTTTTTACCGCAAGCAACAGGCACGATTAGAGGTTTGGACGGAGAATGCATTTTACTCCCGCGCCCTAGGGTCGTGGCTCTGCGCCCGGGGCGAGTGGACATGCCACGCCGTGCCGTCCTGGAATAGGGTTGGGGTGGGCGGGTGGGACGCTATGGGGAGGTTGGGGGGCAAATGGCAAGGGCCGTGGGGGCCGGGAGAAGATAACAACGCCTGCCCCCCCCCGGATCTCGCCCCTTTCCAGCCCCCTCTCCGGCCCGGCAGTATTGTGGCCCTGTATACTGTGGCCCGGTGCCTCTCTCACCGATGAGGCTTCCCCGCTATCTCTCCGCGGGCGCCCCGCACGGGTCGATAACACACACTGGTGTATGCGTCAGGCGGCTCGCTGAATCGCGTCGCCGGACGCGAGCGTGCAGTGCCGGGAGGGAACCGGAAGCGAAGAGGCGTGTCACGTCATAGCCTCAAGAGATGAACAGGCCGAACAGCCATCCTAGCCACCCCCCACCCCCAAGTTGTATTTAGGTGTCCTAAGAAAAGCGTTGGAAATGTCAGCGATAGAAGAATTAACACTGCAATTCCACATTGGTATCAGGTGCCTGATGATGCTGCACTGCGGCGAAACCAGTCGTGAATTAATCTTTGACCATGTTGAATTGCAGAGTTAATTCTTTTATCCCTGATATCAAGGAATTCCACCGAGTAAGGCTTGAAACTATCCTCTGCGTTTCCCGAGATCTGTTTTTTTTTAAAAAGTATTCTTACCGCTTTAAGATAGGTTTTGTTGAAAGTTAGAGAAAATCCTTCCAATTTTCCACTCTCTCTGGGGTCATACCTACCTCTAGCATTTCCTTTTTTACCTCAGCATACGATCTACCCTCCTTCATTCCGTCCATAAAACCTAATATATTTCTTCCCCTTCCCCGATTGCCCAACATCCTTCCCTCTACCATGGTCTGAAGGAACCAGTCGCCCTTCATTACTTACTCCAGCCATCTACGCCGCCTATTTCGGATTTCATTTGGAAGTTTCCTTCAAACCTTTGAAACCCAAAATTGAAAAGCAGAAAGTGAAATTTACACAGTGAATTAAGTGAATAGTGAAGTGTGAAAAGTGAAAATATAAAGAGAAGAAATGGCTAAGCAGAAGAGGAGAGAATTTCTACGATCCCGAATCGTATCGCAAAGACAGAAGATGGTAATGGAAGAATGAAACAGAAGAAGAAAGAGGAGCGCGTCTAGCATTGCTGCATGAAAATTCTCAATGCAGGAGGAAAGAGCAACGCGAAAATGTTAGGGAAACAGATCGAATTGGACAATGAATGCGTAGAAAAAGGGAAACATATGCACGGGCGGATGAAAGAAATGAACAGAGTAGAGAGAGAATGAGGAACCTTCGCTTAAGGGAGCGGGTCGAGACGTCATTACTGGAAACAGCTGTACATGCTGTGCGCGAAAGGAGACGAGGAAATTTCAGTCTTGAACAACTTTCAAACAGAATTTTTAAATTCGCTAAATCCTCCCGGTATGCCTTCGCATATACTGAAACTAAAAATTGGATGACTAATTAAAATATCAAGAAATATTGACTCTTTGAAATTAAGTAATGGCACACGATTTTAGGTGAAACAGCTCCTTAACAATGTCATTGAGGCAGTATTCCTAACCGGAAAATAAAAAGGAAAATCGGTTTTTATACCAAGAATTCCTTTGATCTCTAATGATTTGTCATTTTGTTCCAAACAATTATAATTTCCTCTGAGATTAGCTCTTGGCATGACTATCAACAAGGCTCAGGGCAAACATTCCACTTTTTCGGAGTGAATTTGCAAGATTCCTGTTGTGTCGGACAATCAGAAAATATCTTTGAAGGCTTCCGCGACTCATATACTTGTTAATATTGTTCGTTTCAGGTATTCTCGTCGCGTGTTTAGTTTTTCTGACTACAGTTTATCCCCTCTTCCTGGGGGCGTCTTCAGGTCCGTCGGACGTTTTGTAATTATTGCAACAATATTGCAACAATAATTACAAAATGTCTGACGGACCTGAAGACGCCCCCAAGGAAGAGGGGAGAAACTGTAGTCAGAACAACTAAACACGCGATGGGAATACCTGAAAACAGCAATATTAATCAGAAAATCTGTTTGCACATGCGCCAGACAGCAAGATATCAGATGTAGTGTATAGCAATGTATTTTGATGAAATTACTCAGTATATAAAATATTCATGAAAGCCATACCCTATCGCATTGAAAATGGCTCAAAATATTCTGTAAATATTTCACAGTGTAATGTGGTGAGTAGCTGATATCTTTTTATCACTAGAAAGATACGAACTTTTTCTTTGCAATGCGACTAAATGTGAAGAATTTTATCTCAAACAACATCTCTCACAAACCACCATATTCGAAAGAAATTTAAATGCCGTAAAACCAAACGTTACCTTCTTTGGCCGTAGTAGCCTTCGATTCAATATATTATTAACCCTATTTCCTGAACAGACATAGAAATTTCAAGCCTCTTATTTACAAACAGATGACAATTGAAATTCGGGTGCTGAGGCCTGTTTATCTCGGAGGAGACGCCTTACACTCACGCCGGATACCAATCGCTCCGCCGTCGGCTGGGTACAGCCTTTAATCCGATGCGATCGTGAGGCAGGTGCCAACTTAGCAGGCGGATGGTGGTGTGTCGGGAGTATTTCACTCCACGAATCACGGCGGTACATCGGTTACCCGGCTCGACGGATTCTTGATGAGCTCATAGAATGGAAGCAGAAATCAGACAGGGGCTCGTGGATTCGTTTGAAACACGTAGGCACCTACAAAAATAGATACACGAGACCCTCTAGAGGCAGAGAATGATTGCGTTCCCTTGCATTCAATAAATAATGATTGCGTAAAGTATTAACATACAGGGTGTTGAAAAAGTGTTGAGTATTATGAGGGATGGCAGTACTCATCAAAAATAGAAAAAAGGGTCCAAGAAACATGGGTCCGGAAGCGCATACTTTATGAGATTTGAACATTTGTTCATAGGAGGTGCTCAACTTGATGTCCATCCATGGCAATGGACCCATCTGCCTTTGCAACCAATGCAACGACTCTACTCATATCAGCATCCAAATGTCTTTCAGCTCCTCCTAAGAAAAAATATAATCGTATCTCAGAAAGTATGCGTTTCCAGAACCATGTTTACGGGACTGATGTCCTTGTTTTAATGAGTACTACCACCTCTCAAAATATTCAACTCTTTTTTTAACACCTTGTTCACATGGTATAAAAATAAGGTGCGGCCAAACTTTCGGGACATAGTCCGTGGATGGAGATAGTACGTTAATCTTCTTCTTTCGAGGAAGGAAAGATGTTATTTAAATATCGTTCCAGAAACACTTAATTTCCAAGTTAAAACTCAAACAAAAAATTAGATCGGCCTTAGATGGACTGGTAGAGATGGACCAATTCCCTGATCTCTACACTCTCCAGACCTTAAATCACCAGAATTTTACTTGTGAGGGCATTTGGGAGCTCTTGTGTAACGAACTACGGCACAAGATTAAGAGATGATCGATGGCGTGTTGTGGAAGATTCCGAAACTATACGCAGTACTCCAAGCATACATCAGAGCATCCGGAAAAGTTCTAAGATGAAAATCTAGCATTTCCAGATCCATTTCCATATCAGATAATCCCTTCCTCTACGTGTGAGGAGTGTGCCATGAAAGTTTAGCCGTACCTGAATGACAAGCTGTATATTAATTAATTAATATATATAAAGATTCAAAACTGACTGACTGACTCATCAAAACTCCTGGGGCATTTCTAAACGAGCTAGGAGGGTGAAATTTCCAGGGTAGAGTTAGAATCATGTGTCGAGTTGGGAAAAAATCGAAAAAGTTAAAAAAGTCGATTAGGATTTGATTTATTGCAATCGATAGCTTTACATGGGATTATATGGGTAAAACGAAAAATTTTAGTGTGGACCTTTTTTCTTTCGTTCGTTAAAATATGAAATAATTGAGCTACAAGACTCATTCTTTCACAAATATGAGGCTGAATGTTTGAAAAATCTTATTCTTGCAATTGATTCTTTCCTACCTACCGTAAAACTGATATTTTTAAACTTTTATTTGGGATTTTAGAAATTTTTTCACTTTCGTTGCTATGGATATATTTCTCCATTGTCGCCGGGCCGAGTGTCGATTCGAGGTCTGGAACTCAGCGAGGCGGGCCAGTTTCAGGGGAGGGTTAGATTTATGTGTCGATTTGGGGTAAAATCGGAAAAGTGAAAAAAGTCGATTTGGCTCCGAGATATTGCAATCGATAGCTTTACATATATGAGTTAGGTATCCTAAGTGCATGTTATTTAGTCTTCTATGTACCATTTTTCGCACTGCTAAGTACTGGGTATAATTTCTTCAACTTTTTCCTGGCCTCTACCGTAACTTTGATGACAAATTTCAACCAACCAAGCTTCATGCTATTGTAGTTTTCATTAAAAAAAACATGCAGTCCATGTAGAAGATTGGAAGAGAAGAATTGAATATGAAAATTAGTATATTAAAAATCTCGATTCCGATCTTATTTATATAGTATAACTATTCATGTGAGCTCTTATTAATTATGCTGTACTGAAATGAACTATCTAACGTAGAAGAGCGTCTTATATGCCGTCAAATGAGGTTATGATGATCTTCCAGTGATTCCACGTTCGTGATAAACTGATATTTTGAAAAGTCGTTAATAACCGGATGACATATAATATAAGTTTGTACTAGAACTGTCTGGTATCCATACCTCTTGGGGCGCGTATTTCATTTTCGAGAATTATACTTTTCTTTGCTTGCATGTAACACACAGACTCGAGAGCTTTCATTGTTATTTTTCCTTATTTAAAGAGTATCATCATAAAACACTCCCCCCCCCCTGCTTGCAAATTGAAAGCACCCATTTACTCGTATATGTATAAAGGCGGACGAGGAGAGAAGACTGTCGAAGAAAAATAGGAGGAGACAGAATAGAATAGGTAATAAAGAGCAAGAAGGCCGTATTAGAAAGGGAGATGTTGGACAATCGGTGAAAATTAAGAAAGAGAATCGCTTGTATGAATGGGATAATGAGAGATGGGAAGTATGGGAAGAGAAGAGGGAAAAAGAGGCGTAAGGAGGAAAGGATTTTCGGTCATTTGAAAGACAAGTAGAGGTAATGTCATTCTTGCATAAACGTTTTCAATCTGTGGACAAATTGTACCGATAATGACCAATAGGTAGGAAAACTTAAAACATAAAACCGCATTGCATCGATAACCTTGCGTAATTTCTCCACCATTTTTTTATCTGCTTCACTGCGTGACCTAAATTTATTTCATAAATCTGTTTAAGTCAATTTTAATCTGTTTAAGCCGGAAATTTGTACTGACGGTATTTCACTTTTTTTGCCCTGAGACGCAAGCGTGCATTTTTTGCCAAGTGAGGAGACAATGGCGCGAGGAAATCGGAGATAAAGAGGAAGCGGAGAGGTTAGTGGCAGAAGCCTGAAGCACAGGGGGAGCGTGTGTAGTGGCGGAAGAGGAACCCAGGAGTACGAGGAACAAAGGGCGCATATGGGGGTCACGACGAAGGGTGGGAAGGGTGAGTAGTTCCTTAGGGAGAAATGGAGGGAGGGTTCAACTCACTGACCCTCTCGGGACAATGCGATGTCGTCATGGGGATGGGGGAGGGGGGGATGAAGAAGTGAGGGGAACCAGGAAGGCTAATGGGAGAACTCGGGCAGGAGGTGACCCTGTCCATGGGTGACACCGAATATGCAGACAAGAGGATTGGGTTGAGTGGGGTCAAATGCGGGCTGTGGGAAAAAAGGAACAGTGCGCAATTAGGGCTGAGAGGATCATGGGAGAAAATTGCGACTAATTACACTCTTAAGACACAAGTGACGGGTCAGAGGGTTGGTTTTTAGTGGGCGACGGCAAAAATCCATCCATATTTGAACTTTACTCGTGAAATTGAACGGCTTGTGAAATCCGCATTGAATGCTTTATCATCAGAATTTCAATCTAATGATTACTATAGTGGAGCTCTACCTTCTTCTCTACTCACAGCTTATTCATCTTTGACTCGGTTTCTGGTCCCTAAAAAGTTTTTTACTCGTTCTGAAGTCGCTAGAAAACCCTGTTTAGGGTTTAACTAGGACTGCCAACAGGGGCATTTTGACCCAGAGTTTAGAGGTTAAACAATTTGCTATATCTTTTACATTTACTACGTACCAATAGTTACAAGTGTAATAGTTAAATTTCGGTCCTGAGAGGGGGAATGGAGTGAACTGCAAAGTAGAGCTCTGCGAATCAGGGATTTTCATTTCAAATCGAACCGAATCGAATCTCCCAAAAGATATTTCAAATCGAAACGAACTTTTTTTTTAAAATATTAGTTAGCGAATCGAATCACCCTAAAAAAATTCGCTAGCGAATCGAATTCGAATCTAAATAAAATGCAAAATCTTATGCGCAGTTAAAGTAATCAAGATTTTCACAATATTTCATGGCCTTAAATTAGCTTACATATCTATATAGTGGTACAAAGAATAGCACAGAATAACATGTGGTCGTTTAAATTTTCGTTTCGCGTGAGGAAAACATCGTCTAAACGGACTGCGCACCAGTTTTGGAATGAGCGCCATGTTTGAATGCATGCAAAAATTAAAAGACAAATCTATCAGATTCGAATATTTCGAATCATTAGATTTCGAAGCATCCCAATTCGCAGGCGAATCGAATCGAATTAAGCCTGAATCGATTTCGAGACATTTGCACAGCTCTAACTGCGAGCTGAAGAGATTATGTCAGATGTAAGTATAATGGGAAAGAGTTGAATGAACAGAGAAAAAAATAAAGATAACTAATGAAAGTGGAGAGACGGTGGATATAAAAAATAACTTTGTACACTCCACACGGTGGATTTTAATTGACGCCGCCCGGGTTTCTACTGTTAACGCCATCTACAGGTGAAATTTGATGTGATATTCACACATAAAGATGAAATAAACTGTGGAAACTTTAATTGCATTTACAAAATTCATAAAGCGGAAGTAACCAAATTCTTTTCTACCTTCTCTTTGGGAGATAACTTCTATGAAATAAAGTCTAAAATCATTTCCTTTAAAACTGGAGTTAGCAGATTGAAAGATGAGGCGCAAAGTATTAGAATAAGATTGCTTGGGCACTTAGAGAGGATGTCAGACTAAAATTCCCAGAATTTAGGAAAAGAGGAGAGAAATATGGAGAAGTCACATAAGGAAAGGCCGATGAAACAGGAAGGATGAAGGGAGAAATGAGAGGAAATGAAGAAAGGCATGTCCGGGAATGAAGATTGCGGAAATGAAATAAGTAAGACAGATTAAGATGGAGAAACTTGAGTAATGCATGAGGGAACAGGAACTTTTATGGATCTCGGTCCGGATGAATGAATATTGCGAACCGTCTTATAATGTGACTTTCCAACGATTATTAACCGTGACGTATTTGATGATAACCTGACGAGTTATGGATGTAAAAAGTTATTTGCCTTTCCATAGGGTGATTTTCTCCATATCTAATGGCGTTTCTTGAGGGATACTTTCCTTCCGTCAACAGGGCTATTGCTACCAATCCATCAAGGAAATTCAGAAATTTAAACTATTCTCCTAAAGGCAGGTCGCCGTTGATTGGTTCCTTCGTATGTCATATTCCGGAAAACTTCGGGATAGGATTCCACGTTCTGCTTTGATCTCTGTAGAAGTAATTAATTGGGTTCTAGTGGATTTATACTACCACTGATGACAGAAGGAAAGTCTTGTAACATCGCATCACTTTCAATAATTTTTACAACTCACTATGCCGCAATTTTTTCATTCCTTTCCAAACAGAAGGAACATTTGCACGTGAGTCCACAAACAAATCCCTTCTTTTTTCCAATACATTCAGCGATACATTCTTTCTATAACACCGTGCTGCTGATACAATAAACTGGAACATATCATGCGCAATACCTTCATGGGTTACCATAAACTGCGAAAAGTTTCGTTTATTGTAAGGAAAATGTGTGCATTTACCTCCGCTTTTCTATGGCAACCCCTTATTGCACAATGAGGGGAGTGGCGTAATTCTTGAAGATTACCTTATAATATGCAGGCGGTGGAGGTGGTGTTAACTATATCTACATAATTTATTATAGGAGTGTATTTATTGGAGCTCAATTTTTATTGTGATCACTTATTGTTCGCGGAAAGAACGAGTTTTTGTACCTAACTGTTCGGCAGTGTATCTCTCTTATTTTATAGCATCTGTCAGACCTAGAGATGTAGTGAGGAGTCATGATAATATGCTCTATACCGCTCTGAAAAATATCAGTTCTGAATTTATCAAGCAAGCTAAGCATAGCGTGTAGCCTCCGAGTCTCTAGGGGCTCCCACCTTAATCTATCTATAAGTTGTGAGACACCATATGTACGCTCGTAGCAGCTATTAACAGATCTTTATGACCAGGGTCCCAAATACTCGCGGCGTATTCGATGTGTGGCCTAACCAGAGCGAAGTAGCATCTCTCTTTTACTTTTTCATCCGAGGACCTTCCTATTATACGCTTAACAAAACCTAGTTTCTTTGATGCTGCGCCACATATGTTCTGTATGTGTAATACCCAAGATATATCAGAAGTTAAGGTAATTCCAAGATATTTTACAGTACCTGAAGATTTTGTTTACTCCACCCACAGTATAGGTATGGCATTTTACTACTAGAACTTACGGGTCAGTTCCATCGTAAGAAACGCGCTTTGCTGATTCCATAATGCATCGGCATCGCAACCACATTGGTTTGTTTTTTAAAAGTAAATTGACATTAATATATATAAAGCTACAAAACTGACTGACTGACTGACTGACTGACTGACTGACTGACTGACTGACTGACTGACTGACTCATCAAAATTCCTGGGCATTTCTAAACGAGCTAGGTGGGTGAAATTTTCAGGATAGAGTTGGAGTCATGTGTCGAGTTGGGAAAAAATCGAAAAAGTTAAAAAAGTCGATTAGGCTTCGATTTATTGCAATCGATAGCTTTACATCGGATTATACGGGAAAAACGAAAAATTTCAGTGTAGACCTTTTTTCTTTCGTTCATTAAAATATGAAATAATTAAGTTACAGGACTGATTCTTTCACAAATATGAGGCTGAATGTTTTAAGAATCTTATTCTTTCAATCGATTCTTTCCTACCTACCGTAAAACTGATATTTTTAAAGCTTTATTTGGGATTTTAGTAATTTTTTCACTTTCGTTGCTATGGATTTATTCCATTGTCGCCTAGCCGAGTGTCGATTCGAGGTTTGGAACTAAGCTAGGCGGGGCAGTTTCATGGGAGGGTTATATTTATGTGTTGATTTTGGGTAAAATCGGAAAAGTTAAAAAAGTCGATACGGCTTCGAGATATTGCAATCGATAGCTTTACATATATGAGTTAGATATCCTAAATGCATGTAATTTACTCTTCTCTATGCCAGTTTTCCCACTGCTAAATACTGGGTATAATTTCTTCAAACTTTTCCTGGCCTCTACCATACCTTTGATGGCCAATTTCCATCAACCAAGCTTCATGATATTGTCGTTTTCATTAAAAAAATATGCAGTCCATGCAGAAGATTGGAAGAGAAAAAAAATTGAACATTAAAATGAGTATATTAAAAATCTCGACTCCGATCGAATATATATAGTAAAATTCTTCATGTGAGCTCTTATTAAGTATGATGTACTGAAATGAAATATCTAACGTAGAAGAACGTCTTATATGCCGTAAAATGAGGTTATGATAAAAATTTTCAGAGGTTCCACGTTCGTTTCGGTGTACTGATTATAGTATTTTGAAAAGTCGCTAATAACCGGATGACATACAATATAAGTTTGTACTAGAACTGTGTGGTATCCATACCTCATGAGGCGCGTATTTCATTTTCGAGAATTATATTTTTCTTTACTTGCATGTAGCCCGCAGACTTGAGACCTTTCATTTTTTTCCTTATTTAAAGAGTATCATCGTCTAGCACTCCCCCCACCCTTGCTTGCAAATTGCAAGCACCCATATAGGCATCATTAAATAGACAGGTGCTATTAATACATTGCTGCTAAGTACTGGGTATAATTTCTTCAACATTTTCCTAACCTCTGCCGTAGGTTTGATGACCAACTTTAACCAACCAATCTTCATGATATTTTAGTTTTCATTCTAAAGCATGTGCAATTCATGTAGAAGATTGAAAAAGAAAAATTTAACATAAAATTTAGCATATTAAAGTTGTCGATTCGGAACGAAGTTCTATTATAAAGTTTTCATGTTAGACCTTATTAAGTATGCTGTACTGAAAGGAATATCTAACGTAGAAAGGCCATCAAATAAAGTTATGTTGAACTTGCAGTGGTTCCACGTTCCTTTCATTTCACTGATTATACTATTTTGAAATGTCGTTAATTACCGGATAAGATGTAATATGATTTGCACTAGAACTGTCAGGTACCTCATGGACCGTGAAATTCATTTCGAGAATTCCATAATATTTTTCTTTGCCTGCATGTAGCACATATACTTGAGAGATTTCATTGGTTTTGTAAGGATCATGCATTCATTTTTCGATATTTAAGTGAAAAATAATGTACAAACCCCCCTTGCTTGCTAACAGCAAGCACCCATTTACTCGTTAATATATATAAAGCTACAAAACTGACTGACTGACTGACTGACTGACTGACTGACTGACTGACTGACTGACTGACTGACTGACTGACTCATCAAAATTCCTGGGCATTTCTAAACGAGCTAGGTGGGTGAAATTTTCAGGATAGAGTTGGAGTCATGTGTCGAGTTGGGAAAAAATCGAAAAAGTTAAAAAAGTCGATTAGGCTTCGATTTATTGCAATCGAAAGCTTCACATAGGATTATATGGAAAAACGAAAAATTTCAGTGTAGACCATTTTTCTTTCGTTCATTAAAATATGAAATAATTGAGCTACAAGACTGATTCTTTCACAAATATGAGGTTGAATGTTTGAAAAACTTTATTCTTGCAATCGATTTTTTCCTATCTGCCGTAAAACTGATATTTTTAAACTTTTATTTGGGATTTTAGAAATTTTTTTCACTTTCGTTGCTATGGATTTATTCCATTGTCGCCTAGCCGAGTGTCGACTCAGGTGTGGAACTAAGCTAGGCGGGCCAGTTTCAGGGGAGGGTTATATTTATGTGTTGATTTTGGGTAAAATCGGAAAAGTTCAAAAAGTCGATACGGCTTCGAGATAGTGCAATCGATAGCTTTACATATATGAGTTAGGTATCCTAAGTGAATGAAATTTACTCTTCCCTTTGCCATTTTTCGCACTGCTAAATACTGGGTATAATTTCTTCAAACTTTTCCTGGCCTCTACCATACCTTTGATGGCCAATTTCCATCAACCAAGCTTCATGATATTGTCGTTTTCATTAAAAAAATATGCAGTCCATGCAGAAGATTGGAAGAGAAAAAAAAATTGAACATGAAAATTAGTATAATAAAAATATCGATTCCGATCGAATATATATAGTAAAATTCTTCATGTGAGCTCATATTATGTATGATGCACTGAAATGAAATATCTAACGTAGAAGAACGTCTTATATGCCGTAAAATGAGGTTATGATAATCTATCAATGGTTCCACGCTCGTTTCGGTGTACTGATTATAGTATTTTGAAAAGTCGCTAATAACCGGATGACATACAATATAAGTTTGTACTAGAACTGTGTGGTATCCATACCTCATGAGGCGCGTATTTCATTTTCGAGAATTATATTTTTCTTTACTTGCATGTAGCCCGCAGACTTGAGACCTTTCATTTTTTTCCTTATTTAAAGAGTATCATCGTCTAGCACTCCCCCCACCCTTGCTTGCAAATTGCAAGCACCCATATAGGCATCATTAAATAGACAGGTGCTATTAATACATTGTTGCTAAGTACTGGGTATAATTTCTTCAACATTTTCCTAACCTCTGCCGTAGGTTTGATGACCAACTTTAACCAACCAATCTTCATGATATTTTAGTTTTCATTCTAAAGCATGTGCAATTCATGTAGAAGATTGAAAAAGAAAAATTTAACATAAAATTTAGCATATTAAAGTTGTCGATTCGGATCGAAGTTCTATTATAAAGTTTTCATGTTAGACCTTATTAAGTATGCTGTACTGAAAGGAATATCTAACGTAGAAAGGCCATCAAATAAAGTTATGTTGAACTTGCAGTGGTTCCACGTTCCTTTCATTTCACTGATTATACTATTTTGAAATGTCGTTAATTACCGGATAAGATGTAATATGATTTGCACTAGAACTGTCAGGTACCTCATGGACCGTGAAATTCATTTCGAGAATTCCATAATATTTTTCTTTGCCTGCATGTAGCACATATACTTGAGAGATTTCATTGGTTTTGTAAGGATCATGCATTCATTTTTCGATATTTAAGTGAAAAATAATGTACAAACCCCCCTTGCTTGCTAACAGCAAGCACCCATTTACTCGTTAATATATATAAAGCTACAAAACTGACTGACTGACTGACTGACTGACTGACTGACTGACTGACTGACTGACTCATCAAAATTCCTGGGCATTTCTAAACGAGCTAGGTGGGTGAAATTTTCAGGATAGAGTTGGAGTCATGTGTCGAGTTGGGAAAAAATCGAAAAAGTTAAAAAAGTCGATTAGGCTTCGATTTATTGCAATCGAAAGCTTCACATAGGATTATATGGAAAAACGAAAAATTTCAGTGTAGACCATTTTTCTTTCGTTCATTAAAATATGAAATAATTGAGCTACAAGACTGATTCTTTCACAAATATGAGGTTGAATGTTTGAAAAACTTTATTCTTGCAATCGATTTTTTCCTATCTGCCGTAAAACTGATATTTTTAAACTTTTATTTGGGATTTTAGAAATTTTTTTCACTTTCGTTGCTATGGATTTATTCCATTGTCGCCTAGCCGAGTGTCGACTCAGGTGTGGAACTAAGCTAGGCGGGCCAGTTTCAGGGGAGGGTTATATTTATGTGTTGATTTTGGGTAAAATCGGAAAAGTTCAAAAAGTCGATACGGCTTCGAGATAGTGCAATCGATAGCTTTACATATATGAGTTAGGTATCCTAAGTGAATGAAATTTACTCTTCCCTTTGCCATTTTTCGCACTGCTAAATACTGGGTATAATTTCTTCAAACTTTTCCTGGCCTCTACCATACCTTTGATGGCCAATTTCCATCAACCAAGCTTCATGATATTGTCGTTTTCATTAAAAAAATATGCAGTCCATGCAGAAGATTGGAAGAGAAAAAAAAATTGAACATGAAAATTAGTATAATAAAAATATCGATTCCGATCGAATATATATAGTAAAATTCTTCATGTGAGCTCATATTATGTATGATGCACTGAAATGAAATATCTAACGTAGAAGAACGTCTTATATGCCGTAAAATGAGGTTATGATAATCTATCAATGGTTCCACGCTCGTTTCGGTGTACTGATTATAGTATTTTGAAAAGTCGCTAATAACCGGATGACATACAATATAAGTTTGTACTAGAACTGTCTGGTATCCATACCTCATGAGGCGCGAGAGGCATTTTCGAGAATTATATTTTTCTTTGCTTGCATGTAGCACTCAGACTTGAGAGCTTTCATTTTTTTCCTTATTGAAAGAGTATCATCATCTAGCACTCCCCCTTGCTTGCAAATTGCAAACACCCATATAGGCATCATTAAATGGACAGGTGCTATTAATACATCGCTGCCAAGTACTGGGTATAATTTCTTCAACTTTTTCCTGGCCTCTACCGTAGCTTTGATGACCAACTTTAACCAACCAATCTTCATGATATTTTAGTTTTCATTCAAATGCATGTGCTATTCATGTAAAAGATTGAAAAAGAAAAATTTAACATAAAATTTAGCAAATTAAAATTGTCGATTCGGATCGAAGTTCTATTATAAAGTTTTCATATTAGACCTTATTAAGTATGCTGTACTAAAAGGAATATCTAACGTAGAAAGGCCATCAAATAAAGTTATGTTGAACTTGCAGAGGTTCCACGTTCCTTTCATTTCACTGACTATAGTATTTTGATGTCGTTAATTACTGGATGAGATGTAATATGATTTGCACTAGAACTGTCAGGTATCCTTACCTCATGGACCGTGAAATTCATTTCGAGAATTCCGTAATATTTTTCTTTGCCTGCATGTAGCACGCAGACTTGAGAGCTTTCATTGGTTTTGTAAGGATGATGCATTCATTTTTCGATACTTAGTGTAAAATAATGTACTAACCCCTCTTGCTTGCTAACAGCAAGCACCCATTTACTCGTCTATATATAATCTGCGAGCCATCGGATAGGTGTGTGGCAGAAGATGGTAAGACATTGTCAATGAAAGGGGAGGGGATAGGGAAAAGTAGGTGGCAGATGTTACGGGTGAATTTTATTCTTGACATTCAGTCTTATCTCAGTTATACGTTGATTTTTATAATCACTACTGGCACGAGAAAAGAAAACATTTTCGCGTCAATCAATTTTCCAGTGCATCTCTTGTGTTTCGTCGCTTCTAGCAACTCTGAAGACATAGCGTCGTATCGCTATAGCGTAGCATCCGTGTAGTACTCGCCTGATTTTATTTTCTTCATTGCATCTAAGACATAAGCGTGTAGCCTCCCGAGTCTTCAACCGATCTCAAACTAGCCTTCCCTTCAGCTGTGCAGCATTTGTTGTTCCCTCGTCGTAGTTTTCGATTGTATTCCAATTACTTGGCGTATTTTATGTTTCTTGAAAGAGTATCAAACTGCATCGGCGTGTTTGAGATGTGACTTAGCAGGTATCATTTTATGGGTGTTAACATTTTTCGTTTAGTTTCAATCGTTAGCATTTAATGCAAGACGTCTGAATCGCTCAAAGATCCTTCAATTTTTTCCGACATGTTTCAGAGTATGACGGTTTTAAGTCATATTTCAAGAGAATGTAAATTAACTATACACGATTGAAAACGAAAAACACTTTCCTTAATTTTTTTCACTTTTGTGGTTGCTCAGTTTTCTTCGAAATGAATCCTCAAATCCATATTACAGTTAATTAAACAATAGGTTAAGTGATTTTCATGCAGCTTAATCTATAATGAATGAGTGCCAATGATGATAGCTCCTTAAAGCCATAAAGACACGGTAATTATTTAATATTTAATCGCACTTCCTTCTGATAGAAAACTATAGTTTCGACTCGATTAACCTTACTTCCGATCTTTCACTTTTACGGTGGTCTAAATTAACTCAAATAATTATTGTTTTAATACGTACTCGCTACGTTAATTATACTCTAATGAGAATATTATGCAACCTTGATGACTCAAAACGGCTTCCTGTGTGTTGCATGGCAAAAATATTAGCCTCTCAGCTTATTCGTCACCAAAGCACTGAAAACTTTACTGAATGATAGAATATTTTATTTCAGAGCTGGGTTCCAATGAGTGAAGACCGAAACTAATCCTACAATAATACTAACTCGAATATTACGATTCAGTTATTTAGATGAAACCAAGTTTTGCAATAGAAGTGGCCGCACAATGGACGATTTTAGCCCTACCCTAGGTCAGGAACTATCTGAAAAACGTACAAGCGAATGAGGAAGCCCTATATACGTCGGATTTTTGCGAGCGGTGAATGGATTTCCTTGGTTTCTCATCAACACTCCATATTTTATCGCTCAGTGAGTAATTAAGGTCCATAAAGCATTGCTCCAGTACTCCCTCTAGCGTTCAATGTATGGCGGTGGCGGAGATTACGTCACCAATCAAATACGAAGTGAAATAGAAATCCCGGCCGAATTTGTTTTCTCGACTAGTGAATGACTGGCGCCTGATATTCCTCCAACGGTCCTTTGCCTTCTCTGTATCCTTAGTTTAAAACAACTAGAACACTGAATAACTTTCCATGGTGCCAAATTTTAGAACGTTAACCTTCAAATAATTGAGTATTATTTGTTTTGATACACATCTATGTAACAAAACGAATATTCATATTTAACTTTATCAAAAAAATAGTAGGCATTTGCAACAGACTAGAGCTTAAGGCAACCTCTCACGCTAACGAAAATAAGGAGAAAAACTTTCAGTATCTATAATTACGGTCATTAACACTCGGTTTATCTACCTAATGGCAGTTTAAGATATCCTGCTGGCACCATAACCCATTGTTAAACTCTAATTCTAAAAAAAATTCCAAACATTGAATGTAACAAAATCTTCGAAATTCGCCTCTTAATGGAAGATGGCTTGGTGGTGTAACTGGCTAACACACCTGGCCGGCAATTGGGAGATCCGGGTTCAAATCCCGGTCAAGTCAAATGATTTTTTCATAGCGAATTTCAACCCTGGTCTAATTTTAAAGCTAATCAATGCTCCAACAAGGCCTATCTTTCAGGAACACTTAGGCCTATCCCTACAAGGCCTATCTTTCAGGAACACTTAGGCCTATCCCTACAAGGCCTATCTTTCAGGAACACTTAGGCCTATCCCTACAAGGCCTATCTTTCAGGAACTTATTAGGAACATACGCCAATAACACATTGTCTATAGATTAATTGCTATCAACCGCTGAGCAATATTTAAAACTGGAGCAACTAGAGCAGCGATGTATTTTATAATGCGCCTAATTCGTCAGCTACGTACTTTGTAATTCTTGGGCAATAATGGGTCTATTTGGGAAAATGTAAAATATCCTGGAGTAGAAACCATTATTACAATATTTGCGACTGGGACTATAATATATGTCAGAACTGGAGACCGTTTCTATAAAATCTCCAGATCTGACTTTATCGTATTATAAATAAAATTAATCATACTTGAATTAAGGTGTTTTCAATGTTTTTTTTGTTATTTATTGCTTAAACATGAAACACAAAGATTTTATAGAAGTGAAATTTGAATTCCTAAGGCTGATTGTCCTATCTAGGTCTTTTATTAATCTATCTTGTGGTTAAAATGGGCCTGTAGTCAGACACTTAAATATATTACATAGCCTAGAGAATGCTTTTGAAATAAATAAATACCTACTGTCGTTAACTACGTCTTCTCCGTCCTGTTTTCATTTAAATAATTAAACAAAATCTTGAGCCTACAAATAATGAATCGGCCTTTTTCAACTATTCTGAAACTGATATTTGAAATGCTATACTGAAAAAGACCTCTGCATTTTACTGGGACAAAATACTTAATATTTTCAAAAGAGGGTTCGTTAATTTCGTCAAAGTCAGTACCAGGAATCAACATGAATACATGAAAAGATTATCTTTCTTCTGTCATTTACTATCATTAACGTTCTTTCAGGATGAGCGTTACTGTATCTTCAACCAATTACATTTTTCTGTGTCTCTTAGACCAGGAAATTAAGGGCACTGCTATTGGTGGAATACATAGCTGCATGATAGTTATCCTGACAACAATAACGGCAACGCAAACAGTCCTGTGGTTTTGTTGGCCAGATATTCTGGTAGTGGACAGCTGTCTGTGGCCATTTTGGGAGATGAAAAAACCGGACCTAAAAGATGTCGCAAGGAAAAATTAATGGACGAATGCATATATACCTCTACATAGCTATACAAAACGGTTGAGTTCTATTTTTGCCCAAAATGGGCATTGTAGGCATATAAAGATTCTCCTGGGATGAACATTTAGCAAGTCTCTATCGCCTCCAAAACAATATTTATCCACTTTTGATCTCGCATCTGAGGAGTTGTCCCATTGACTTAATTTTTCTGATCAAAATGATACCCATTCATCCAATTGTTTGGAATGCAGGGAAAACTAATCTTCCAAATTTTTGGTTTTATTTTAACCGAAAATATTGATTCTATCAAATCAAAAGTAATTTTTACATTCCTCTCTTTTCCGTAGATAAATCCCCTGATAAAAGGTGTGAATAAGGAAACTTGAATGGTATAATTATAAATAAACATTGCGAAAATTTCACTGAGCCAGACTATCAGAATATCATCCATCATCGACGGACTAACTTTGTGGAATTTTTCCATGGTTTGGAATGAAATGAATTTGTACTTTTCCACACGGTTTATTATCCTCAACCGGTTTCAACGCATTTGCGTCATTTCCAAGAGATTACTAAACGCCGAGGCCATCATTCTCACACATTAATACCCTGAGCCAGAGAAGGAATTAATAAAAGAGGTTGGGGAGGGAAATGATCTAAAATTTACTTTTTCTTAGCCTTTTTTCTACTTCCTCATTAAACACAGTTCAATCCTGCCACAATAGCAGCTTTCATTTCTTAAAATTTGGCTATTTTTTATGATTACTGTTGTTTGCACTCACAACAGTCCTATACAAAAGGCTAGCTGGTTCACGTCTGGATTTACGATTTGGTATACTAAGCACGTTCCTGGATGCCAGGAGGATTTTAGAGGCCAGCTCTTCTGGATATTTTTACAGTTATTAAACGCTTGCAGTTATTATTTTTGGAGATATAAACTGCGGTGGGGTTAAAACGGCTTCGGTTTAGAGAGCCACAAATTCTCAGTTTCCCGATTGCGAATGGAAATGAGGAGTAGAGCTGAGGTGGAGAGAAAACGGCGGGGCGCCGCGATGAACAACGTCTCGTCGGATTCAAAAAAGTAAATCCGGGCCTGAGAGGTTCTTTGTGAAGATTTGTGACGTTAAAATGAAAAAAAAACGTTGTGCTGAGAGAACATAGTGCTGGGAGATGGACAGGAATTACAATACTGTCAAGAATATGATCGTGGTGCTGAAGAAACTCCGAATGAAATCCTGGATGATGAATTAAATGAAGAAATTCACTGAGAAAAAAGGGCAATATCCACATGGAATAGCATTTTATTGTGTCGAAGTATATCCAAAGCGAACAAAAAAAGAATATATAATGCAATAATATGAAGCATTATCGTATACGGGAATGGGATATGACAGATGGAGAAGAAAACAAAACTAATAAATGTATACCAGAGATGGATAATTGGAGACGATCTGCAGTTATATAAAGACGGGAAAGAATCACGAATGTGAAAATAAGAGAATGGGAGTCACACACACACAGTTGTCGATGACATTTTAAATAACAGCTTGTGTTGTATGGTCACATACCACGTATAACGAACGAGACATGTATTACCAAAGCAAATTCAAACACGTATCCACAAGGTGGAAAAAAAGAAGGCCCAGAATAAGTTTGAGGGACGGAATAGACAAGACAATCAGAGAAAAGTAGTTGAAATAAGGCGTGAGGATGGACAGAAGGAAATGGCGGTTAGGCATTGGCTAACGTTGTAGAATGTTAAAAAATCGATTTCATACGTATATAAAATGAGAAAAAAACCTTTTTGAGAGTACTTCACTGTTTGGTTTTTAACTGATAGGGAGTCTTTTCTTATTACTTCAACTAAAGTCATTACGGTCAATCAAAATCATTCCGCTGAAACAAAGTCACTCCAAACAAACCTCATCGGTCGCTACAGTGCAGCTATATCCGTCAGTTGTCACGTCACAGATAAATTTTTC
This sequence comes from Ceriagrion tenellum, assembly GCA_963169105.1. Classification (NCBI taxonomy): domain Eukaryota; kingdom Metazoa; phylum Arthropoda; class Insecta; order Odonata; family Coenagrionidae; genus Ceriagrion; species Ceriagrion tenellum. The sequence goes on from OY720643.1 coordinate 7,433,924, forward strand.
AACAAGAGTCTAATAATTTTGGATCTCCAGCCAGAGAAAAATATAGTAAGATATAATGCCATCGGACTTGAAGTTTTAAACAGGTATTATATATATAAAAGCGATTAAATTTACTTTTAAAATCACAGCTATTTTCCTAAAAATATTGAGTATGATTTAAAACAATTGATAAATGCTTTTAAGTCAGCGCACTACATGCGATGACTAGCTATCTTCGTGCTGGGTAATTTTAATTAGCAGGAAAAACGGATGAGGAAACGATACGAAATACATTTTTCGGCGAAAGAGGAAAATTATGGGGAAAATAGCGACACGGCACGTTTCTCCCGGGTTTTCCTGTACACGTGTCCTTCGCTAAAGGGCCGCTACTCAACATCCAACTAGAAACAGCGTCCCCACCGAGAGAATTACGTGGCCTTAAACGGATTACTCCCGCCTACGCTGATGTCAAAAGTCCAAAAAGGCAGTGACGAAGTGCACAAAACATATCGGATATCCAAAAATTGCTGGCGAAGTTACAGTATAATGATTGAAGTTGGAGTAATTGATGATCCAATGCTCTTTGGCTGAAAGTTTTCCTCCCTGGAGTGGAATAAAGCCAAAGGTCCCTAGTTACCACTCATCCTTATTTTCATTTTCAAGCTTTAAGAAGTCCAAAGCAAAATGAAAGCATAGTAAAAAAAAGGGTTAAAATTAGGAGCTGATACATTACATTAGTTCCATAATTTTGACACTAAGTTGTTAAAGTTATCAACGATTTTGAGGTCTTGCGGATTTTTGGCTCACTAGGGTGTCTACAGGCATACAGGCAACAGAAAATACATATTCAATACTGAAATTCTGTTTGCTTGGACGCAGTAGACTTCCAAACGTCTGGACGGATTCGAATAAAAATCGGCACAAATTCCCTTGCAATGTAGAAATATCAATATTTCGTAGGTTGTACAAGGAAGTTGAAGGGCCCCAAAGGGCCATAGGTGTACTCTTATTCACCATCAATCAACCATACCTTTCGTAAGAAAAGCGCAGGATCTGGTGCAGAAGTTTATTTTTTTGCCTTTTTTTTACGTACTTGCACTCAAAATAGAGACCTGGAAATTTAATAATCGGATGAGTGGAATAATTATTTTTAATTCTTACATTAGTTTCATTTTTACTAAGACTGAATATTTGCCTCCAAAATCGTCCATTTTTCCTTAACAGCTATGTATTTACTTGGTATTCACAGCAACGGAAGCGAATTGAAAATTTACCAAAGGCACTCACGGTTCAGGTTGGCTCGTCAAGACAACAGAATTATTCCTCTTCTTTGGTCAAAAATCTGTAGATTGGTTTGCAGCAGTCGTTTTCCGTTTCCATTCCGCCCGATCTTGAGCCAGCCTCTTCTACTCCAAGTAGGAATGGCAGCCCATATCTTCTACATTTTGTTCCACGTATTCCTTTCTGGGTCTGCATCTCGCAATTCTACCCTGAACCGAGCCCTCTATAATGGTTCCTAATAGTCCCACATATCTTATAGTGTGGTCTATCCAGGTGTCTCGTCTCTTTCTCATTCTGTTCCACAGACATGGAACCTCATCAGCTCTCCGTATTACCGCTTCATTAGTCACCCTCTCCATTCAAGATATATTGAGGATTCTCCGGTGGCACCACATCTCAAAGGCCTCTATTCTCTTCATATCAAGTGTCCATGTCTCACTACAAGCAAGAAACTTCACACAAATGTCTTGAGTAGGAGCTTTCTTAAATGAAAATTAATGTTCTTGGAAGTTAAAAGCCTTCTCTTTTTATGAAAATCTGCCTTGTTCTGGTTAATTCTGCTGATGAAATCTTTGGCACTGCCTGCGTCTGATGTGACTTTACTTCCAAGGTACTGGAACTCCTGTACTGTATCGAGTCTTTGACTATTCAGCATGACTTCGGCAACAGTTCCCATTCAGATCATGACAAGGATCTTTGTCTTTTCTCCGTTGAATTTCATATTGTATCTGTTACTGACTGCCTCCAACTCTCTCAACATGCTTGATAAGCAATCTTCACTTTCAGCTAATACTGCTACATCATCTGCAAACCTTAAAATATCAATCTGTCTGCCTTGAACACTTAATTCACCATATTCTCCCCACCTTTCTCGTGCTTCATCCATAGCTCGCTGGATGTATGTATTAAACAGCAACGGAGGCAGAGAACAGCCTTGCCTCACTCCCTGTCTTATCTTAGCCTCTCTCTGATGCACACCGCATCTACCTCCTCTTTGTATAAATGCCATATTATTCTACGGTTTCGGTGCTTTATTCCTATCTCCCTCAGAATCTGAAATAGATGCTGTCATCTCTCAAACGATCGAAAGCTTTCTCAAAATCTGTGAAAGCAATAAAGGTGTTCTGGTTCTTTCGAGCTCTCTTTTCCAAGATTTATCTTAATGCCAAGATCGCCTCTCGAGTGCCTCTTCCCTTCCTGAAGCCGACCTTCTATTCTTTTCTGAATTATTTTTGCTAATATTTTAGAGACATGGGAGACAAGACTAAGTGTGCAATACTGTTGACAACATTTTGCTGTAGTTTCTTTTAGGCATTTCTACAATTAAACACTTTATAAAATCATCAGGTAGCTTCCCTGTATCATATATGACACACACCAGCTGGTATAAAATGTTTTTCACCCCATCCCCAGATACTTGAATAAGTTCTGCAGGAAGTGTTTCAATGCCAGAGGCCTTCTTGTATTTTAATTACAGTAAATGCGTAGTCAAATTCCTCTCGCATAATTCTGTCGCCTATTTCATGATGGTTTACAATGGCTTTGCCTTCAATGTCATTTTCTACTGCTTCTTTTTTCCCCTTCTTCAAACAACAGAATAACTGCGAGATATTAGTGGGGAAATTTGTTTTATCCCACCCACGCCATTAACGCCCGATACAGATTCCTCGCAGTTCGAATGCCGCATTGGGATCCTTTAACGTCTCATGAAACTATTTTATATTTTTACTTCCTCTGGTTGAAATTAAACGGGCACCATCCTATGCATCCTATTCACTAGATAGCATATAGAGCCCAAACGTAGATGTGTTGCATCGAATTCGCTCAGAAGTAGTGCATAAAATCAACGCGCTAAGCTGGCTAACCTCCTCTTGCAAGGAGTGAATTTACCAAGCAGACGGGGAAAACGGCAATTGGACGAATACGGCCAGAATCTACCCGATGCGAGCCGGGCCAAAAAATGCCAAGGATCGTGGACTGGAAAAGGATATGGGGATATCCGTTGCCTTTGCTCAAATAGCACATAAATAATCTCTGCATTACCTCCGTGCATCATCGCACAGTATCGCCGCATAATCGTTAAGAAGTATGTATGGTTTTCATAGCTGTAAGAGAAAACCAATATATTGATTTCTACGGGTTGACTGAAAAACTATTATTTAGTGATTCCACATTCTTTTTCACTGATGTGACTCCTGGCTTCGACGATTTACTCGCTTCTCCTCAGATACTTCTTTCGTCCCGTTGAATGTCGAAACCCATGTCGTAACTTAGGAAAATAATGTAGAATCATAAGGTTACAGTTTTTAATTGTTACATGAATCGATTCCATGAAGTTATGCGAGAGGCCAACAATCATATCGAAGGGTAAGTTTTAATTGAATGGTACAACCTTAAGTTTCTCCTGCAGGAGCTTGCGCGGGATTTCGCTCTGGTGACATATTTTTCACAAGCTAGTGCAAAGCTAGGTTGTTTACCGTGCACTATGGCAACAATAAGCATCTTTCAGCAAATTTCCGAAGATTTCACATGTCCTGCAAGCAAACTTGCAGAGTAAATTACACCGAAATTCATTTTCTGCAAGTAACATGCACACTCAGCTAGCCAGAGCAAACCCACCTAAGCTGTGATAAAGTATGAAATTATTTTCTTGCTATTATGGAGATTAAATATTTTCCTCTAGTTACGCCAGCAATTCTCCTAGCAAAAGAGACTAACGCGGATTCCAAGAAACCAATCCGTAAACCCATCTATTGTAAATAATTGAATGCCATGTCACAGATCAAGGAAAGGGTTAAATTAATAATAGTTAAAATAATTTTGACAGCGACAGCCACATAAGTACGCTAATTTAATGCATTTTAGCAGACAAATACACGCCACCTCTTCATATAGTATATTCACCGTAATGACAATACCTCCCACGACTTTTCTTCGTGAAAAATCCAATTTGTGTAAAAAACAATCCATTTTGACCGAAGTGGAATAAAATGATTGAGAGGTTTGGGTAAAAATTCGAGAATATTCTGCCGACGGTGACAAATCAAAAGAGCCCAGATTGTGAAAACAAATTCCCCAGTTCTTCGAAAAATTATCTGATGACCTAGATTTCGCTAAGTTAAGAGTGGGATGTTATTTCCAGCTATTTTATCCATTTTTGAATTCGCAAGGCGAGATTGGACAACCAATGAACGCAAAAAGCCGATCCTTATAAAAAGATTTAGTGATACCCAAGTGAATTTCAGAGGTGGAATGAACTAAGCCAGACATCGCGGTGGAAAAATGAGTTCCACGCGATCACTGTGAATACATTTGCGCCGCATCGAAGATAATGCATTGCTTTCATGTTTAAAACAAATATCCTGCCCTCGTATCTCTTCGCATCTAGGTGAAAATAAATATTTGCAGAGAGTTTGATATTTTCTTTGAATGCCATCACATTATATGAAAAACAGAACCTGGAATCACTTATAATTTTCCTTTGATTTTCATAATTTTTGAGAAAAATTTTGAGAGCTTGATAATACAAACTCACCTCAGGCTCTTCCTACCGTTGTAAACTCTCCGCAAATAAAGCTACTGGAAAAAACAATACTTTTATAGAGTTATACAGTGAACTGTTATCCTAATGAAAAATCAACCTCCGTGTGCGGTTCAGGGGGCTCTTCAAAGACCTCATTTACCATCTGCTTCATTGCATTTTATCCTCAAAACAGATGAATATACATCATAATTAAAATAGATGATATGGTTTTTGCATTCTGGTTATCAATTCGATATTTAATAACGCTCAATATAATTGAGAGGCCTTCCCACTGGGTATTGCAAATGCGAGCGAGAATTCTTTTCACATATCAAAGTTTTACTTTCGCCGACACCTTTGAATGTTTCATTTCCAAGGCAAATTTCGGGAGGGTTCATGAGAACTATATGTTCACACCCAATTCTACATTGTAGCGCATGAGACGAAGTCCCCCACTCGAAATTCGCTTTGAAGGAAGATGGCTTGGTGGTGTAACTGGCTAACACACCTTACCGGCAATTGGGAGATCCGGGTTCGAATCCCGGTCAAGTCAAATGATTTTTTCATGGCGAATTTCAACCCTGGTGAATAGAGGATGTACCAAAGAGACAATTGGCGAGAAAAATGAGGGAAAATGAACGAACGAGAGTCCCAGTTTATTTGATGAGGGAAACTCACTCGCAGGGAAGAAAAGGCGTCGCCTTGCAACTGGCAACCGATGCAACTTGCAATTTCAACTTCACACTCTCAACTTGTGATCTGCTGAGGGATAGCTAGAAGGTGATTGGAGAGATTCTTGTGCATAGATTTGCGTGAAAATTTGTATACCTTTTTAAATAAGGAATATCTGAAGGTAAAAGTTGAAAAATTGAACCTTTCTAATTTTACTATCTGGGTATTTGATGCCTTTTCAATGCATAGTCTTATGGGCAACGACACATACTTGTTAATTAGTCGATTACATTTGTACAGATTTTCTTCAAAACGAGTTATACTGCATTTGTCAGTTTGATAATTTATGCTCTGAAACGTTGCGGTGTCATGCCGAACTCATTACTCAAAAATTACATATCTCCCTATAACATCTTTTAACTTTCGAATGTCTCGGCGAAAAATCTAATCATAAGATGCATTAACTAAGGAAACGATGTAAAATTTAATACTTGCACCCTTTCCATTACAGCCTGTATGCAGTGAGTTTCAAAGCATTGTCACAAGCACTTAAGGGAAATGAAATCCTGAGAATGTTTTTTTGCTTTACATAAAAAATTACAAAAAAGTACAATCAATGACCCACAAACACCCTTTCCTGCCAACTTAAAGCATTCTACTTCTTAAAATGGATTAGAGACCTTAAAATCTATTCCAACGGAACTTTGAGGAAGTTTGAATGAGATATCATTTAACATATTTATCAATGAATTAGGTCTCAAAATAAAAAAAAATATCTAACTTTTCCAATGACGACAAAATATATGCCACTTACTGCACAACTTTCTCAGAATTTTACCAAAAAATACCGGCTACTTTCTTTGGGAAAATGCACACTGATGCACTCTAGAGAGACTTAAATTAGAAAATGAGGAACTTTTTACTCCAAGATCGCGTCAAAAAATAACAAGGTACTGTCAAATGGCTTCGTTTACTATTCTATAAATGAATCAAACGCTCACCGCAGTTACTTTTGCAGTATCGCCAAAAATGTTCAGATGAAGCTTTATGCGGATGGCGTGAAAAAATTGAGTCAAGTTATAGTCTTATGCATACGCGTTAATTTGATTTCCGAGAATTTCAGTCATATGAAACAACGTTTTTGTGACATTAATGTTTTGATATTTAGTGAAAGCATCTAATGACTTGTTAATTTACAAATTAAATTTGAATATTGGTATTTCTATTATGACTTGTCAAATGTCTCGCTAAAACCACCTTGACTGCCTAAAGCACTTGTCGCAATGTCGATAGATCCGAATTCGAGTTCTGGTCAAGGCGAATTTTTGATTTGATAATTTTTTTCTACAATCACTTACCTTTCGTGGAAGAAAGGAATTTTTCTTTCCTTCAATTCAACAGAGTGTCTGTGCTGTGTGTTGCTTATTTCGGATCCAGAGATACACGGTGGGGTTAGGATAACATCCTACGGGTCGTACTAAAACTCATGGGATTTTCCAGTTATCTAACATATAGCTTTGCAGCACTTTTTGCTTGCTACAAGCAGTTTTCACCAAAGTGTTTGGCTTTTCTTTTTAATTAATTTTATTTGCAGCATTAATCGTGTAGTGCAGAGATCTCAAATTTCTTGGGGTGCATTCAAGATGCGGAATAACCGGGAGCAAGTAGCACCTCTCTTTCACGTTTTCAGAATCTTGTATACTATTCGTTTGATAAATCTTAGTTTCTTAAATGCTACAAATGTTTCTTATATGTACACCCGTGCTGGTTCTGCCGTTACAGAGATATCCAGGTATTTGACTCCATCTGTCTCCTCTGTAGTTACGTCACCCACTTGATACATACGGAGTTGGGTCTTCTATAAGAGATACTGCAACAGTTGCACTAAAACTAGATTCGAGCATAGTTCAATGTTCAAGTAATCACGAGTTTACGTTATTTACATCCAATGAGAAAATTTCTAAAACGGATATGGCCGCTGATGGCAGCAATTCAACCAAAGACTGAAGAACATCTGAAATCGACAGATCTCGTGGCGGGAGAACTCTTTACCTAAGGTTTTACATTTTACCTTTTCACCAACTTTTACAACCCTGATGTCAAATTTTTCCTGGTTGAGCGGCAAATAAGGAATACTTTTAAGCAACTTTACCGTTTCATTCCACTCTGGGTCTTTGAAATGCTTTTGCTAACCTCCAAGAATCGACATGTAGTTCGCTGCCAATCCGTTTTGTGACATCGTACCCCAGGGTGTTATTGAGAATACAAGCGGTCCCCAAAGATCCTTTAGTCCAAAAGGGAACAGAAAATGTGACAGACCCACGATAAAAAGATTAAGTTCGTATTCGTTTGAGATTTGAAGATTACAGACATACGTTTACTAAAGAAATTCAGATATTGCATGTTTCGGGTCGACTCAACCAAAATTATGTTTACACGTACACTACCTATGCATGCTAATCATGAGTGACAACATTAAGAACGGTAAACGTGAAAAATTTAAGTTAGATGGTTCTAGAAAGCTACAATGATGGCAAATGGAGACGTTTAGCTCTACCTATTAATGCCTCAATTATTAATCCTCTAATCCTCTGATTCCATTTTCCAACACTCTGTATTCACATGTCTAGTGCTCATAAAAACCTTACGCCCTTGTGGTAGCTCACAGGCCAGAACGAGTACGTACATCTTCTAGAACTGATTGATCCTGCAGTTTATGTTTAAAGGTTAACTATTAGATTAAGTCGGCTTAAATGGAAGATGGAAGTCATAGATTAATCTTTTACAGCCATATGCCCTCGTACTCCTATAAGACTTCATCCTTCAGATCGACATGCATATACCTTTCATTCCATCTAAAAAAGCCTATCCGGGGACCTAATTAATGTTGTGGCAAGAGAACTGGCTTTCCGTGTCGAAGGACTGAATTCCGATCCCGACGTCGGCGGAGATATTTTTCAGTGGAGTTTCGATTCTAATTTGGAAGCCATATACTTATTTACAGAAATCCTTCCGTCGGAAAAGGCGTTAAACCGTGGCATATCCTCGGCACCTCTTGATCAAAGCAGGCTTATACCAACACCGGGTTTCTCTCCACTATCATATCCTCTCCATTCCCACAAAACAACCTGTTCACCAACCTAGCAACCGGTTTGTAACTAGCAAATTACAGTTATGGCATTTAAAGCCTATTCTATATCATAAACTTCGTTTTCTTAATATAGTAAGTTTCCATAAGATAGTGAATTTTCCAGCACGAACTTTGGCTAGTTACTTTCAAGATTACAATTTAATGAGCATTATTTCCACAACGGTAATAATTAAACTACCCGGCCAGTAATTGACTCGTTGGTCAGTGACATAATAATTCTCACCGAAGAAAGATCAGACTGCTTCGAAGCATGCTTCAGGTAAAAATATATTTTTTAAACATATTAATCCTTCCAAATTTACAAAACCCTATTCGGATTATAACTACGTTCATAACAATTACAAAATTATGGCAAAAATCAGGTTTATTTTCGCATACCATTAAAACGAGTAGGGAAAATACAACTGAAAAATTCTCGATTTAGGATTTTTAAGCACCTAAGTTACGATGGTCGTTGTTTAAAACTGGCCTCGGTTGCTGGTCACCTCCACCAAATAATGAGCCAGCATTTTCCTGTTATCTATCGTTTCCTTTCCCGCTTATCGAAAAACCTCCCTCTTATGATGGCCTTCGGAATCCTTTCGTCCTAAATACTTATTCCAACCACCTACTTTGCCTCCCTCAAATCATATCCCGCTGTTTCATCTCTTAAAATATCACGCCCATTCTTACATTTGTCCAATACTTCCCTGTTTGTCTTTCTTTCCGTCCGTAAAACTTTTCAAATTTCTCTTCGCACCCAAATCTCAAATAACAGATTTTTTGTTTTAACCTGCTTCAGTTAATCTATCCTCCTCCTCTTTGTAAACAAATAGTCCAAATATTTGGATGTAAATCGCTAAACTTCATGTAATACTTATTAACAGTCATTTATTGGCAATCTTACGCATGACTCATGCCACCAATTCCCTCCCATTAGTAAAGGTCTCATTTCCAAAAAACAACCCTCCCTCTTCCTAATGCCTTCGCTATTACGTATACTCATTTTCCTACAGGGTACCTCCAAAGTAATTAAATATTCTACCTGCTCCAGTTAGCGACCTTCTATTTTTATGGCCAGCCTCGCTTTCTTTGTCCTCTACTAAACATATCTTTTGCTGAAACACTTCTCCTAGCAATACCTTCGTTATCGTGCGACATTTTCCTACAGTACACTACCCAAGTAATTAGAATGTTTGACTTGCTCCAGTTTATGACTTGCCATGTTTATGATCAGCGTCATTTATGTACCCAAGTTAAATATATAAAAAGAAAGTAATATATATGACTTAATTGACTGATCAGCATTTAATATTTTCCCATTGATTTGCTGACTCATTCACCAGGAGAGGAGCTTTATGCCTCGATGCATCCGCACGTCGAAAGTTTTTCTTGGGTTGAGTCTCGAATAGGGAATCAATTTGTGGCGGATTGCCTTCCCCTTGCGTCCCATGGGCCACGACATGAAACCCACTGCGCTCCAAAACCCGAGACGTAGGATCTGCCATTTCGTTCAGTCAAAATCGCACCCGTGGGGGCCCTGAGAGAGGTCCTTGTGGCACTACCGACCCGAAAAAAGCGGCGGCGGGCGTCTGTCAGCCCTTTTGGGATTTGTCCGCACTCACCCTGACGGCTGCAAAGAGTTGGTCGATCCTGACCACGTCTCTCTCAGGGCTCCTGCTGCCAGGGCCGAGGACCTGGAGGGCCGGCCGGAAGTTTGCGGGGCAGAGGGCCCCCGGAGGCAGGGGGTGTGGGGCCCAAGGCGGGGGCAGAGGAGCGTCCCGGCCGGCTAGTTCCCGGTAGAAGGCCCGCAGGAACCTCTGCAGTCTGGCCAGCGGGTCCCGCCTGGCCTTGTCTGCAGGTGACCTCGAAGCGGACGATGCCCTCAAGGTGGATATGTAGTGCGCAGGCGCAGGAGGCGTTGGAGGCAGCAATGGAGGCAAAGAGTAGTGGTTTGCTCCATCCAAGTCCTGAAAATATGCAGGAGGGAATAAATCTAAATTAATTACGCTGAATTTAGTGCGAGAGCAAGTCGGGTCTTTGAGATACCAGGGCTAAAGAACAAAGTTTTGGATATATATGTGTATACCAGAGATGAATATCACATCGTTCCAGACCAAATGATATAGAAAGAGCAAAAAAAGAAAGGAAATATGTTGAATCAGTTAAAAATTGGCTGATGAGCCATGGGGAAGTTGGCTTTTTAATCTAAAAGGTTTTGAAAAATGTATTTAAAATGTTTTATCATATAACTGTACCTTTAGATATGGCCATTGGTAGTTCTGGAAAAATATTTATGAGCTGTCTCCAAGTTTGGCTGAAATATTTGAGCTTAAATTATCATGAACATTTTTTAAAGATTTTGCAGAGTTAATAAAATAATATACATTTATTTTGAATGAATAAAAAAGCAAAATATTTCAAACACTATTAAAAATTACTAAAAAGATTATGATACCACTAGCCTCTTTTCCTGTGAAATAAATCCGGGTGGAAACCCTAAAATAAGTTTATTCTCATGGGGTACACATGTTCCCGAATAGTGTGTATGAGTGTTTATATAATTATAAATTTTATAAGAGAATAAAAGGAAGATATAATTAGAGAGTCTCCTAGCAAATATTATGGTGAACATTTGTGAACAAAACGTTTTTTTACGGATATGTTTTGTCGTCAAGGTACATTATTTGGAACATTCAAGGCTCTGCATATAAGGAAGTGGGATTCGTCAATTCGTAAATATTTGGAATTAGCCAGGACGAAAAGTTTTCAAGCGTTGGCTGCCACAAGTACCACTGGTGATATTTACGCTAGTGTTGCTAAGTAATACACATAGTTCAAAGTCTCACTCTTCTTCAATCTCGTTTATTTTCCATGGATACCCATTTAAGCTTAGAAACCGTCTTACGGTGGTAATGAACTGCAATTGTAGAGTGATGCTGCCCCAAAATCGTCAGATCACATCATAAGTACTCTGCAAGCATTTGGTATCCGAAACAGAAGAATTTAGTCAACGATGCCAACGCCGAAAAAGAAAAGGAAATAGACCACAGATTTAAAACGTCTTATTTTCCATACACAATAATGGGCTCTCTCTGACTCCTAAATCCCTGACTCCCGAATAAATCTCCGACCGTCATCAGGAAGACCAGACTTTGCATTTTCGCTAATGACATATCATCATTATTAACAACTAACCTCGCACGATTTAGCTATCTGCATGATTTAGTATCTTGTGGCAATATTTATTCAAAGTATTAATAAAATCAACCAGTGGTTGTACTTCAACAAACGTTAGCAACTTTTCCCACGTGACACAATTCTAGTTGGTCTAACTGAGCACTGTTCTCCTGATTGCTTTTTCACCTGAGAATAGCAACCGGGGAAATGTTCTAGATGCTAATTTAAGCTGGGATGTGTCTTGCACGTCTGATGTGGAGTCAATCTGTGCCATGCACCCTAGTGGTGGCTTGCACAATACCTCTTAGATGTGGATGAGAACAAAATGCCAGGAAATATCACACCTTCGTCAAAAACTACTATTCACATACCTCTTTATCAATTAAAGTCATCTTGCGATGTTATTGCAATGAAATATTGTTTAAATTTTTGGTGTTTGATCAAGATAAGAATTTAGACATTTTAGAATGTTTAAAGAAAAATACGAGTTTAATATCATCATAAAACTTGCGGTGATATATTAAAAGCTCAGTCTATGGAACGACGAGCATGAAACAACGAATGGATGCAGTCGCATGAAAGCCAACAGAAACTGGAAGAACACCGAAAGGAATGATAAATTGTATATTTCCGGTGAGGAAACATTTGGATTTGGATTGAAATATTTAACCTTGGATTTTACAGTTGAACTCATATGTACACATATTGAAGGTCTCATTTGATAGAAGTTTGATAGAGTAAACGTACAACTTCTGTTTCTCCCACAGTTTATTACTGACTATACTGCCAGTTCCCACTGTTATGCCATCACCAGGCATCCTCTGTCCTTGTAATATATCTGATTATGCCATGAAAGAACTGGTTGTACATTCTGTAATAAACCGTGGGAGTAAAATGGTTTGCATTTTTACATCTCTAAGTAAAACCCTGTCACCTGTTAGGTGAGCTAATGCATATCCACATGATTTATTTTGAAGGTAATGATTACGTTAGTCGCAAACTTATTTTTCAGGTCTTATTTCCATAAAACAGTTATTTTATAGATTAATCAATCATAATTTGGATAGTGGACAGATTTAGCCGATCAATATAAATTTATCTTCTCATAGCACTTAAGCTTGTCATTTTAGAGACAGGAGAATTCTGCAAAGTCGTAAGAAAAGATGCTTATCTTGTGAGTGGAATTTCTGCTGCAGAGTTTAATGTCAAAGGAGTTACTTTCTCTAGGTTTCATTTTTAGAGTTACAATGAATTTTTAATCATAGTTTGGTCACAATGGACTTTATATAACGCTTATTTCTACTTTTACATGCCTATCTTCAACATGTTTATCTATCAGCCTTAGCATTCTTCCTTTTTGATTCCAGTTGCGGTAGCAGAGAGAAATGGCTGAATTTTAATTGAAACATATCAAAATAGTTACTTTCGGAAATACAACAAATCATCATCTCTTATCACCATTTAAAACACTTTGCAGCATACAGTCAACAACATGACCAAGAGTTTGTGATTTAGAATGTTGGCGCCCATTAATGATCGGTGTTTACGATGGCCTTGAGTTAAATCTGTTGCCGTATTCGGTAATGCTTTACTCCTACAAACATGCTATTCTCCATTCATCAAAGGGATACTGGAAAATTGTTCCTATCCATCATGCACACACGAAGCCATTCATTTCCTATTTCTCTCTCAAAACTCAATACCTTAAATCAAACCAAAGTGGAGTAGAAGGTTCAAATGCAATGTTGAAACATTTTTTCTCATTTTGGTGTACCTAGAAATTACATAGATTTTAACTTCACTGATTTCCTTGCGCTTATTTGAATAGCTACACCCTTTTCGCTTCCTTACTGCTGAGTTAACATTCTTCTCTCTATGACGACTTTTGACGTCCAAAACACTGCATTATCTCTATCCTATTCACCTGTACCATTTCGTATTTATTTCTGTTAGGTAAATAAAACATTTTCCTCTGACTTTTGCCCAGCAATTTCCTTAATTTTCCACATCGATATCAGCGACCATTATTCCGAAGATGAATTTGTTACATTCGTCAAATGCTCTCATCAATCAGATAAACAATTATATCCCATCTGAAGTCTTAATTTAAACATCAATCAGAACCAACCCATCAGTATAACTTCAATGGTGTGATTTTCTCTATTCAGTTCTTTCTCCACTATTGTTATCCACTACCCTTTGTTTAAACAAATATTCCCAAAGAATTTGTCTCTACCTCCTCTATGAGTTGTAATAAATAATTTGTTTCTCTCCAATGCCTTCCAGGTCCTAAATTTGTCAGTTCATCCTTACACATTATTCTGGTGATTAGATCATGTCATCCATTTCACACTATTGAGATGAAAAAAAATCAAATGAATTGGACGCACCCAGTCTGACAGGCCGTCGGTCATACATGATAAATGCACAACGCGAATCAAAAGCGCGTCTGGTTTCTCGACCGGGAGAGGCCAGAGGAAATGCTCAGCGTCCCTCGAGAAGAAGAGAAAATGAAGAAAAGAGGGAAACGCTTGCAGTATACGCAACGCATGGGATTGCCTCAGGTGGCTGCACATCTAGGCTGCGCTCGGCATACAAAACCTTCGGGGAGGACAGGGCAAGAGTTTCCGGCTGAGAAGCGTCGTCTCTTCCCATTTTTCACGCTGCGCTCACAGGGCACAGAGCAGTGCTCTCCCTCGAAGCCTTAAAGCGCCTTATAAAGTCAATATATGCAAACGGCATAAACAGACTGTCTAGCGGGTCGTATAGCCTCGTAACCCGACATCGCGCGCACGTCGAATTGAGTTGCGAAAGGCGGGTAATCCTTCTTCCTTTAAATCCAGCGCTGACCTTGCTTGGACAGGCAGAATAATGCTGCATCTTTTTTCTCATATGTTGGAAACGTAAGGTGACATACTCTGACCGCTGCCCTCACTCCGCAGTGATGACATAGAAAACAACACATTATCCTAGGACGTCTAAAATGATCAATTAATGTGTCCTGTCATTCCGTACTCATACACCACAAGTAGAAATACCAGTTGATCCTCAATGGTAGAGATTACAGGAAGAAATAATGTAATAGTTCTACCCAAACAGAATAGAAACTCATCTACCATTTATAATATTAAAATTTTATCAAGTTGAAATTGCTCCTTTTATCAATTAAAGTGTTATCAATAAAACTGTTTGGCTTTAAAAGATTAAACTAATAATTAACTGTTTTATTTAAGTTTGATAAGTATGAAAAGCAAGCAAGAGGTAATAATTGACTTAATGTAAATTTTTCATGGGGTCATTTTGATCCGTTCGCGGTAGAATAATGTTCTAGTTTGGAAACGCTGAGACTTCAAACACATTTCTCCTCAGCATTATTACATTAGAATCAGGCAGAATTTCAGGCCCATCTACTCTGCGGTATTCGAGGAAAAGAGGATCAAAGAAATACACAGGCAGAGACTTAGACATACACCATAACAATTTCATATATGTATCAGTATAAAATACAATCATTATCCAACGCACAAAATTTCATGATATACGGCTCATTACTTCATTCATCCGAGCCCGAGGGAAATGCAGAGATTTGGGAGCATAGTGGCAATTGGAACCCATTCCATCCCTTTTTGCCTCCACGACTGAGTAAAGGTTTAATATGGGTAGTTCATGCGTCATTCGCGGTGAGCGAAATTCTACGTAGGGAGCGACATGACCAGCAAGCAACAGGGATAAGAATAAATGTGGTATTTTAAATGCAGATCCCAAGTGAAACCCATTAAACACACATGAAGAAGTGGGAGCACAAAATACCACTGCTGACATCTCACTACAATTTGCTAATATTGATGATTTAATTTCTGAAGATAAAACTGACGGACAAAATAAGAAATGATAAAACGTACAGACGAGTTGAAGAAGAGAGAACTATATGGAACACCATTAAAAATTAAGATCAAAACGTGGTCGCGCACCGACTCATTATACCTGTGGGTGAAGGGTGAAGTTTTCGGTTCATAGCAATATATGAAACGCTGAATGTAAATTTATAAGGGAAGACGGAGAAATGGAAGAATATACATTTTATCATATGGATTATGCGGTGAAAACATAATAAGTAAAAATTAAAACGGATATCATAGCCTATTTATTTCTACAGGTATGAAAATGCGCAGTATGACACTGCGAAAGAAAATATGCGGCAGTATGAAAAAAAAACTACGCGCCAGTATGACACAGCGAAAGTGCTTGAAAAACTTATGGTGCAACTTTTAAGCCAAAGTAAAATGGGAACAAAAGAAAATGTCTACGTCCCTACACATCATATCGATTAAATCTATATATTTTGAAGGCAAAATGTGGGATATGAAGTGAGTATGAATATAATCCCATGGCTTAGGGATACATTTGAGCCTAAACAAATGGCTTTAATAAACAGCCAACACGTTTGACGAGGGTCTGAATGAACGAAATCACCCGCCTAATCGCCGTCAATTAATTTCGAGACCCGGGCTGTCTCAAGTGCGCAGCACTCCACATAAATCATTCTATGGTTTACCTCGTGAAATATGTATAATATGGGCCAGAGTATCTGGTATCGTACAGACTATTTTGAGTTCTAAAGGAACTCTTCCAGGCTGTAGGATATGGCCTAATTTGCAAATCCCATCTCCGTCGAATTAAAGTTATTCTCAATTACACTTTATCATTGAGAGATCTTACATACTTCATATATATCTTTTAAGAGAATTTGTGAGTGTTCTAAAAGAGTATGTCGGCCCCGGTGGCGGCGGGGGAAAGTCCTCGCCTGCAAACCCGAGGGTCGCGGGTTCGAGTCCCGCCCGAGTATGGGTATTTGTGTCTCGTCCATTGTTGTTGTTATTCACCCGGCGCAAATTGGCCCACTGTTATGCATTCTGGATAGTGATGATAAATAAATAAATAAAATAAATAAGAACACGCATCATTTGAGATGCACTGGGATGTAAGCACTGGCATTCTCGAGTCTGTCCAATCCCATGAAATGAGAGTGGTATACGCTCAAATAACCCCATATACAGTAAAAAAATTGAATCACTGGATTTAGCATATACTTAGCTGTCATTAAACATATTATTTTGATACGCCATTATAACTGAGATTATTATTACCATTGTAAATCTATTTCAACGGGCCAGCAAAAGAGTGCAGCATTCGTTCTTTGAAAATACTTAAAATTTAGAATTTATATTAATAAATCCTAGCTGCATAAATACTAAGAAATCAAAATTTCCACTTATTAGAGACAGAGTTAAACACGTTAAGTAATAACAAAATAGTCATATTTTATTACGCCAATGATTTTTTCAAGCATTCATACAACTCATGATTTTACCAGACGCTGGGAGATATGTTCTGATCTCAATTATTTGAGAGCTTAAAATAGAGCTTCAATATTTAGTTGCATAGTTCCATGAAGATCGGAGCCTTCGCAAAGCGTCAATGGCGGTATACCGTCTTCAATCTTGAATAAGACTCAATCTTCATCAGATAAATTCGCCGAAACACATTTTCAGGCCTTTTCCTTTTGACTAATATGAGACGTTTCCATGGAAACGACCTTTCCCAGTTGGGAGGAGGAAAACCAAGGCAAAAGGGATCCGGATTCCCTTCTCGATTTCCAAAAGAAAAAAAGACAGCATTTTTCGAAGAGCATTTACATTAATAATGACACAATTTTTCTCCAAAACATCCCTCTAACCCATACAAAAAATTCCAAGAATAAAATATATGCTTCCTGCCTCCATTCCCACTTCCCAAAAACCATTCGAACAGCCAAGGCTCCGAACTGTACAAATGTTTAATAAGCCTTTTTTTATCACCTTACTTATCGTTTCAAAATGGATCGACTGGGATATCCCAGTCCAGCGTTTCAAAGAGAAGGCTGATTAGGAGAAAGGTCGAACTATCTCTAACATACACACACAAATACAGACGGACAGAAATGATATGCGGAGGCAGAGACTGTTGGCATAAATCATCCGACGGAGCGCGTTTTAATTTATCGCCGGCCATATATCCGTCATTAAAGTGGACGCCCCCTTAAAAGCATCGGCTATCCCGGAGAAAGGTTTTCTCGCGCCTTACCCTTCCGCTCCGTGGTGAGAATTATACTCGCGGCGAGTCATATGAAATCCAACCCGGAATATATAAAACCTCTCCCATCATCTCATCCCAGAGCCACATCCTCCCACTCACATTTCTGTTCTGCCCAAATGTATTGGAAAAAAACCTCATGCCTACGACCTAAGGCCCAACCTGTTATATGTTTTGCCAAAGCCAAACTTAACATTGTACAAACGATTTTTTATCTATATGGGGCCCAAACTTTTTAATTGTTCGCCTCAAACAATCAAATTTATTAAGCATGTAAAATCTTTTCTGAAGCAAGTTAAACTTTGGCTGTTGACTGCAACAAATTTGGTTAATGATAATTTCTAGAAATTGTTGTAACAACCTTTTGGAAATCCCTGTGTTTATAAATAAAACTCTAGTAATAATTTCAATTTGCCAAACCTCTAGTTTGTATCAATTCTTTGCCACTACAAATTAAAAAGACCAATCATATTAAATCTTTTCTTAAGCTGGTTAAACTCTGATTGTTGAATTTTTTTCTTTACTTACTTTTATACTGTCACTTCTGTAGTGATCATTGCATCTGTCCTGAAGGTGCCCCCGACAACTTATGGCAATATCTTAGGGATCACATAAAGCTCCTGTCAACTATTTTTGCTAAGTGATTATGTAATCTTGGATCATGTTTAAAGGGCAATAAAATTATTATTATTACATGAGTTCTACAACGCATAGGTGCGTACGAAAATTGAAGCGTAGTTAAGACTCCTAGCGAACGGATAGGATAGAAGGATTTAGTGCGCAGCACATTATGCGACACAACAGCGTGCTTGAACTCCACTCACACACGTCAGAATAATCGTCGCGTACACGTCGCATCTTAATATTTTCCTATGGTGAATCTTGTTAGAAATCACGAGAGATGAAAATATTAAATTATAGATTGTCGTAGAAAACAATTCGAAAGTTCACCAATGGCTCAATTCTGCGAATACGGCCTGAGCAATCTTTTATCATTAGTTAACACACAACAATGACTGTAATCCAGGCAGTCATCTTGAAAATGCCGAGTAAAACACTACAATGTGTATTTTAAACACTCGCATATCTAGGTAGTATAACATTTTCGACCAGAGAAGCCCTAAACTTTCAATTGATATAATATGTGCTATCTTGGCCAACTTTCCCCATTCTCACTGTCTAAAATGTATTTTATTAGAACCCAAGATAAAACTTCCATCCAAACCGGCGTTAAAAGAACTTAAATCATGGCCTCATTGTTTGTGGTTCAAGCGTTATATAAAGAAGTTTTACTTTCAGGAAAGACGCCAGACATAGAAAATGAAGTGTTGAACAATTGTGGTGATAATACTCTCTTTCGTAGCATGTAAATTGATGAAATCCGAAAAATATTTACAGAGATTTGTCTGTGATTACTGTGTACTGCTGTATACTTAGTACCATTCCATCTATCGTCCGATTATGGAACGATTCCCCGGACTGAGCGGTGCCATATTTCGGCGTTCGCGTGCGATTTAATTTAGAATGAGGCTTCAAAAAGGGATTTGGATTCCAGGAAGCATGAGAATCGCTATTGCCAGTGCAACTGTTTGCCAAGAAATTAAACTGAATACTTAATTTAGTATCGATTTCTACATGTAGTTTTCTGATAAAAACGTGAATGAAAGAGAAAAGTCCCAAATGTTTTACAGCTCAATAATCCTCACCCATCTGAGTGAACCCTAGGTCCTCCTATGTCCTTTGCTGCTCAGCATTAATTGCAATATAGCCTCAATTAACGGCTCCGTTTTTTTTCCTCGCCCACTACTGCTAAAGCGGGAAAAGGGCACGTTCCTATGCCAGATTGTCTCAATAAGGTCAAAGAATGCTGGGAAATAAATATCCTCCCCGGTCCATTAATGAGCTGGGTAAAATTTCTTGCTTAATTTTCCTTCAATCATCAGACAAATGGTCTTTCATGATACAAATTCTCTTCATGCGCAATTTTTTAAAAATTACTTTCATGGAATTACTGCCATAGTTTTTCCTAAAGTGTTATTAACAAATCTCTATGAAGGCCACTTTACACGATACCTACATTTATTGCACAAACGAATGAACGAACTCATGCATGAGAAAAATTGTACCGTGTAAAGCGGCGTATTGTATGACTGTCTGAATGGATTAACGGGAAATAGAACCTGCTCTGATTCTATTCAGTTTCTTGTACATTCTATGATGCATTTGTTTGTACAATAAAATGTACCGCGTAAAGCGGCCTTAACAAAAATTACCGAAAACAACTTCAAAATTATAGGTGTACAGGAATATTGCTACAGAGAAGAGGGTAATTACGCCCACATGCCGATGGTTTCATTTCATGGGCACAATGTTATTCTAAAATGGCCTAAATGCGCCTGTATCGCTTTCAGTTATTTGTTGATACTCGCTATCCTTAGAAGTTGGACACAGGTAAAGGACTAGTATTAACGACGGTGTCAATAATACGAGATTTAACTTAAATTAGCACGCATTCATTCATTTTGCATCCAAAATAAATTCATATGTTGTCGTTAAACTGTGATGATGAAACGCTTCTTATAGGGATCAAGAATAATAAAAATGTCGAATAGATATGATAACAAAAATTTTAATTTATGTAGCTGAAGAGGTATCATTATAACGAGAAAATATTGCGATGCGCTAGAAATAGGGAATTCTTGTTCTTGTGGAAATTTCCCTAATTTTTATATTATAATGAAATGCCTTGAATATTACATAAAAAACGGTTTCAACTGATCTTTTCTTTCGGCATGACCAGAACTTTTCCATCACGTGAATTTCTTTCTCGTAAATGGTAAGAAAAATATATATAAAATATATGTAAAAATATAAGGTGTATATAATCAACACTGAAGAAGGTCTCTGAAAAGAGATGATTTAAAGTTTATAATAAATAATGCGCAAAGTTTCGCTTCTGAGAGCGATCATTTCTGATTTCCACGAACTTTGGAGCTGAATAATGGAGGAAGCTTCTTAAAATCCACTGTAGAGGGCGCGAGCTTTTCTCGCTAAGAGCGGTAAAACTGTCTCATCTCTTTCTCTCTCTCTTTCTCTTTCTCTCTCTAAGAGAGCAACTCCAGAATCCGGGCACGAGAGTGTATTCAAACCCGGATCAGCCGTCTTCTACGAAATAGATATCCCAGAGTTCCAGTCAGTTTCACCTTATTTGTTTCAATGCTCCCTTACTACGCGGTACACGACGAGAAACATAAAAAGATAAATGCAATATAAATATCAGGACAATGAAGGAGAGGAACGAATCTACTTCTACACACTTCCCAGCGATCCACCGCATGAACGTGTGGCAGAGGGTGGTAGGTCACCAGCCTTGTAAAGACGTAAAGGTTTTGGAGGGTGACATGTATTATAGGAGTGTATTTGGAGGAGCTCAATTTTTATTGTGGTCGCTTATTGTGCGCGGAAAGAACGAGTTTTTGTATCTATCTGCTCGGCAGTGTATCTCTCTTATTTTATTGCACCAGTCAGATCTAGAAATGTCTCTGTGTCGCTCTGAAAATATCAGTTCTGAATTTATCAAGCAGCGTAAGCCTACCGTGCAGCCTCCGAGTCTCTAGGGGCTCAGTTTCCTTAATCCCTCCAACAGCTATGTTATACTATATGTTCGTTCGTAGCAATTTTTAACGAAACGTGCTGTTTTTCTTTGTATTTTGTTAATATCTATGGCTAAATCTTTATGACCAGAGCCCCAAATACTCGCGGCATATTCGAGGTTTGGCCTAACCAGAGCGAAGTAAAAGGGAATTATGAGTAACTAAAACAATTCAATTCGATTACATGAGCATTGTTTTGGTTGAAAAGGAACCTTAGAAGAGTGGCAATAATAATAAACCATGAAATAAGCGTATGAAAAGAAGAATTTCATCTTATTAGAAGAGGATAAAGACCAGTAGCTAATATCAGTAAGTTGAGAAATGCTCAAAAAACCTCTTTTGTTTGAATGTATGAAAAAAATAAAAAATTACTTAAAAACCAATTCACTGGTCATTCAATCCTAAGATTAGTCGACTTTAGCCCTCCAGCCTGCCCATCTTCTGATAGTTCCTTCACTTGAGACTAGCTCTTCTTTTAATCTTCCCTCGTCATTTAGTCTATGTAATGGTCTTTCTTTGGGGACACAGCCTTCCATTTTTTTCAATTATACTTCCCAAAAACCCATTCGGCCTCGGACTTGATCCAAGTCACCAGACTTCTTTTATGTATAGAGTTCCATTAGTTACTTCCCCTGTCAATTCTTCTGCATACTTCTTTATTTCTTATTTCATCCATCAATTTCATCTTCACCATCTTTCCGTGGCCCTGTGCTTCTTATTTCTTTCTGTCTACTCTTCCAGCAGTCCAAGTGCCCAAACTATACAGAGCCCGCTTCACACGAAAGTTTTCCGGTACAGTTTTCCGTATAGTAATCCCGCCTTATTTGAGCGTGGAATCCGCCTTTTCATTATGAGCGTTGTGTCAGTTTGGACCATTCCATCCCAAACGGTGGTGCTCCCGTAGGAGGTAGAAAAAGCAATCAATTTGCTCCAATTACATCTCATCAAATCAGGATGACTTCAGCATTCAGCGTCCCCCTTCCGCATTCTATGATTATATTTTTCTACTCTATTGTAAATAGAAGAGCAAAAAATTATATAGGATAAATAGATATTAGAAGTAGGTCTTTAAAAGGAGATTGAAGCCAATTAATAGCTCCGAAAATTATCCAAAACCTAAGCACAACACAATAAAAACATTTTAATAAATGCTTCTCCAGGCTCTCTCCCCCCAAACCCTCTAATTGCCCACTAAAAAGGTCATTATTTTCCGCTTAAACATTCCAACGCTGGTGAAATTACTTCCTTCATGCAACTGGATCTTTCTTTACCATTCCTGCGGGCGAATGCTTTTCCGACACCACCATTTATTTTGCTCCATGCTCAATGGCATCTCATTTACTTCATCATTATCAATATTGCCCGTCAAAAACTCACAATTTTTCTTCACTTCCTTCAAACCGAGATGGGTCTGACGACATGGCAGAGCTGCTCTCACCATTTATGTCTTAATCAATCATTTTTTGTTCTTAGTCTTGGCGTCCCAACTATTTTCTTCTTTTTCATCCTTCTAATAATTTTCTACTCTCTGATTCTCTTGTCCAAATATCATCTAATGAAGTTTAAAGATATATTTTTAAAACATGCATTTTTGCTGTTCCTAAATAAAATAGTATAGTGTCCCGTGAGCATGCTTTTAGAGCGAGTTTTCCAATTAATAAACCTTGGATGGAGAGCCATCAGCCAGAATTACTGGCCATAAAATTTCAAAACATCCCCGTTAAACGCATCCTTGCCTCGTTTGCAATCACATTTTTTAGGCTCACAGTCCAATTTGAACAGAATGAAAGGAAACAAATACCCCTCCTATGTCTAGAAAAGGGGGTCCCAAGTGCTGTAATAATAGTTTTAAAAAGTGAGAGGAATGCTTCTCTTTTCTGCCTACTTCGTACAAAACATGAGAATTTCTCCGGGAATACCGAGTTGCTTTGAGAGAGAGAGAGAGGGGGAGAGAGAGAGAGAGAGAGGGGGAGAGAGAGAGAGAGAGAGAGAGAGAGAGAGGTTGATTATATTTGGAAAATACCGACAGTTCAGGCTGATAGAAGATACAGTGTACCCAACTCTGGTGAAAAGTTGCTAAATATGGTTAAGTTTTTTCGATATCTCCCAGTTAAAAAATTAACCGAAGGTGACGGGTGATTTCAAAGCGTATTTGGCAAAAATCCTGGATTTGCATTTGGATTTGCAAATTAAATTAAGCTCCAGTTCACAGCAGTTTAAATGGTAGGATTCTTTTAGGATTTGGCGCTACACTTCCTATTCTTACGCACTCATTGGGGACTATTGAGCATTATGTTGGAACTACCCTAGCATATTCAGAATCCTCATTAGTGACACATATAATGGCTTTTATGTCTGCAAGCAAAGGCAAATAGGAAGCGAAAATCGCCGTGTACAAAAGTGTACTTCTTGTAACGAGGAGTACTGTAAGCAACCTTATTGGCCACATTTGAATGTGGCGGTCGCCTACTAGCGCCGCCTCAGGGAGTCTCGACGCTCAGTCGGGACGGAGAGCAGTCGGGGGCAGTCGGAGGAGGCACCGCAGAAAGAGGGGAGCGAGTTGCCGTGACCTTCCTCGACGTGCGGGAGTGGACCGTGACTCAAGTTTGGTTTTTTGGTGTACCTCCAGAGAGTGGAAACATTAAAGATTATTTGGAAAGATTCCCGGCCTTTCCTCTTTTCCTTTTGGCCCACCTGCCCGTCACGTTACATTCTCCACACTTTGTATGATAGTGAAATATGGGTATGCCAGGATAGGCATAAGAGTAGGCTTAACGCCGTGAGTATGAGTTATCTGAGGAGTGTTTGCGGCAAAAGTAGGATGGATATGGTCAGGAATGAGTGGGTAATAAATGAATGTGGGTTAGATGCTCCAGTAATGGACGTATATGAAAGGAGTGTGCTTTGTTGGTTTGGCCATGTTCAGAGAATGGATGAGAGTTGAACAACGAAACAGATATAAGAGAGTAGAATGAGTGGTGTGAGAGGTAGAGGTAGGCCCAGAAAGTTGTGTTTGAATGTGGTTGAGGAAATTCTTAGGAGGAGGAATATTTGGAGTCTTAAAAACAGGAGGGCGTGAATGAAGCAGTGTATGGGGGTAAATGTAGCAAAAGAGGTTTGCAAGGATAGTTCAGTGTGGAGGAAATTATTGAAGCAGAGTTAGGTATACAAATATGTATTTATGAGTGAAACTCAGTGACTCTGCCTACCCCACGGCGTGATTGGTATGTATGTGTCAGTTGGGATGCCGTAACGTGCTCTGCCTACCTGCAGTTTCCTTTCTTTGATTTGTCTACACTGTCGTCCTTCTCCACACACCCACCTATTCTCTTCCCTCTCCGGCTTAGGAATGCCTCTGGTGTTTTTCCCATTCCTTCTCTTGAGTATTTACCCATTTAGGAGATGAATTTTTCATCATAGAATTATATGACTACAATTTGTTTAAGATGATAATATTAAAATATCTCAACTTTGTTGATGCAATTTGTGAGCAATAGTTGCGACCTGAATTTTCTTGAGTTTTTTTATATCATGATCCTGTGAAAAGAACTTTGTTATATAATACACAGAGGTTTATTCTTATTCACTGACCTAGGTATAATAGTCAGTTAATAGCTAGGTTTAATAGTTATAATAGTTTCCACAATAGTCGTATCATTTTCAGGGTAAGGTATCATCAAGATAATGACATAAGTATTGTTGAAACCTTTGTCGGTGAATGAGAATAAACTGTGTGTATATATAACTAAGTCTTTTTGCTGTGAAAAGCTGTGAAAGAAGTATTCGAAGATTCAGAAGACTTCTTTTTTACAAACGGTTAGATTTAAATTAACTCTTCAGAGTCTTTGTTCAGCATATACTTATAAGCATTAGCAAAGAACATATTTATATTTTATGGCTTTAAAATTCCTTAAATGTGCATACTTAGTCGCTAAGTGACTTTCTTGCGCGATTTTTAGAATTCCCTTAAGGTGAAATGTCGACTGCAACAAATGGATTAATTCGGTGAAATAGCCGTGTGGTGTACGTCAACTTAATACACCGTGTAAGTATCAAAGCATATTTTTAGAGTTTAAGTGACTTCAGAGAAATGTTATTTGGCAGCACTGAGAGGATTTTATGGGTAAGGTAAAGGCTATTCCGGGTTTAGAGGATGGGCGGGGAGGGGGGGGAGAGGGGGGGAGCGGGGAGGAGTGGAACTCTGAATAGGCCGCAGCTGTTCTAAAAAAGGAATGAACGAATGGACGCAAGCCAATGTCAATTTTATTGTATGTTTAATGCGAAATTTTGAGCATGACATTTGACAACTCCATATTTAAGCCTTTTTTTGTTGAATATACAACAAAGTACAACAAAACAACAAAAGTTTAAAATGGCCGCAAGCTATATCTTTAATGCTCCGATAGTTGTTTCAGGGGATATTTATTGTTTTTACCACGATGTTGCAAAGGAACGATGCATTGAAAAGATGAAGTAGTTTCTTTTATAATAAAAACACTCTGTGTTACGATTTAATAAAACAAGAAAATATATACAGGTTTGAATTCCAAGTAAATGGGTGGATTTTTTCTCCATCCCAGTTTTGTGTTCTCCTGTAGTTAAATTATCTGATAAAAAAGAGTCAATAAATTGAAAAAAATAAAGAGGATTAATTGGCGTGCATGGACTATGGTTGATGGCATACTCTTGGAAAGCATAATATTATTACCAACTATTAGGAAAGTATCCGCTATTAAAATAAGATTTTGTCCTCGCACCGCCCACCACACGCGCTTACGTTCTCGCAGGGTGGCGTTGCGTAGGCGTTGAGGTTCTTATCTACCCCGCCTTCCCGCCTCACACCCTCTTTTTTCCTTTCCCCTCCACCTCCCTCCTTTCCCCCTAAAACTCCCTCTCTGACCTCCTCAAATGCCTACACATGCCTTCCCATCTCAGCACACCCCCTTCCCCGCACCCTGGGCTTTACTATCGATTATCGCCTCCTCTCTTCACCCCCCCCCTCCCCTATCTCCCTCATCCCCCTTGCGCCCTGTTTACGATGCCCGGCACCCGGAACACGCAGCAACAAAGAAGATAGGCAGTGTCCGTCTGGATGAGATGGAGTGGACCCGATGCCTCCTTCCCCATTACGGAAACCTAAAGACGCAGGGATCGCCGTACGTACACAATTCGACATTTAAGGTAGTTTGAGCGAAATATCATTTTACTTAGAAATAAATGAATTTGGTCTCATTTTAAAGACAAATATCTCACCCTTCCATTGGCACCAAAAATTTTAACCCCTTACTACATTACTTTCCGAGATATTTGCCAGAAATTACCAGCCCTTTTACATTAGAAATGGTACGTCTATGCACTCCAGAGAGACATTATTTAAATAATGAGGCATTTCTAACAACACTTAGATCTCGTCTAAAAATCATCAGTGTGTAGTTTGTATGTTTTCTCAACTATTTTTGAAAATTAATCATATTGTCACCGCAATAGGCTCCTGGGTATCACAAAAATCTTCCATTTTAATGGAGTTTCAATCGTACCGCGTGAAAGAAATGAGTCTAATTAAAGACTTATACAGATATTTTCATTTGATTACTTATAATTTCTGTCATATAAAACTATATTATTGCACCATTAATAATTCGTAAACTTATAATTAAAAAACTTCGTGTGTCTCATAGTCGGTGAAATAAAAACGTAGATATCGAATATGGTCTCTATTATCATTAAGGAACTATCTCACTCGGACTACCTTTAGGGTGGCTGAGTGTTCTTGAGCAGAGCGTTCATAACAATTGTAGATAAAAAGATTGAAGCGGTATCGTAAAAATATAGTGCACCTTTTTATTACCATCTAAAAACTGCATCGGAGGCAGTGTTAATATGCATTTGGAAGATTTTAATACCATATTAAAGGATTTTAGAATGTTTTAAAATATTCTTTCGTCTATTGCAAATGTTTCAGTGTCCTGAATCCCAAAGATTCAAAGGCGACAACGGAGCTAATAGAAGGCTCTTTTTATCACGCATAGTACGAGCACTTTATACTGATTTTATTATTGTTTATACTTAAAAAATACTGTCCAACATATTTTACTGAGTACCTACCTTCTTCCCTTCAAATCACTCGGCGAAATGAAGTTTATTCAGAGATATTCCATTCGTTGCTGTTCGTTATTTATTTGAAATGTGATCCACGAATGATGTGAGACATGGCGCCGATGACCAACATTTACTGTTGCCGCGATAGTTGTTAATATCTTCCGCTCTTGTGCGTATGAAATTACAGTAGCATAGCTTCCACGTTGATTTAATTTGTTCGCTGAAATTAGCAGAGATTTTGGCTCATACGTAATAACATTTATTCATTCATGTCTCTATCGAATAGCTATGGAAACGGAAGAAAAGAAACTAATGCATTGTCGCTGTATTTAATTTATCATATTTATTTTAGCATTTATCATATATATATATAAAATTGTTAATCATTGCTTCATCGAGTATTAATCCCTGCATGGTGTGTTTTTTTCGCTTACTGTACTTCAAATTTTTGATGGATTTTTTCCAATCTTTGAGAAAATTTTGCGAAGGTTTTAGTGAGTTTTTAGTTAGTTTCATGTCAGAATCATATGGTTAAACTTATTAAAAGTAAAAATACGTGTGCCTGACATGCTCACTATCCATATGGTCAGTGTAAAAATATTCCATATTTGAATGTCCATATTTATACTGAGTGAACTTGACAAAAATACTGAGATGATGTTTAAGATAAACTAGAAGCTCTGTCATCTTTTTGAATACTTCATAGCATCTCATATTGTTGTAAGATTAGTCAAAAATAATTTTTAAAAAATGTGAGTCAAAGCGCCAAATGAACACACCCTGGAGGAAAATATAGACGTATATTTGTGGATGTATATCCCTTGTTGTCTAGGCCGAATGATTGTGTACAATGAAAGAATAATAATAATGATTACTTGCCTTTATTTCGAGCGAATTTATGACTGTACAGTCCTCTCTTACGATTAACTCATTTTAAGACACACAAACATTCATGTCCTGGACAGTGGATAGTCTACCCGGGCGGGAATCGAACCCGCGATCCTCGGGTTAGCACGCGAGGACTCTAACCCGCCGCCGACAATAGGTGAAGGTTAGGTGAAGAATACGTGAAGAATAGGTGAAGAATAGGTGAAGAGATCAAGAGAGGAGTATGAATGCTGTAGGAAATGAATCACTTACTACGCTGATCACATCAAAGTATTAATATTTGCCAGAGGAAGCGAAAATCGCATCATGTCAAGGTGATTCTACTCTTATCCAAATAATGTTATGGCTGTAAAACCTGCATGTCTCAGGCTAAGCCAAAGCTCAGATAATGTGACGTGGGTGTGGGGTATTGAAGAAGTGTTCGCGTGGGTTAGAAAAAAGCCAGTTACATTCATAGAGTATGAAATAAATGCTCCAAACGTTAAAGAAGAGCCATGAAACGAACGCCAAATGTTATAACAAAAATATGGCAGGAACGAGTTTTGATGTTTTTGCCATGTGTAAAGAATAGGAGGGAACCAAATGAACAAAGAGATAAACAAAAGAGGAGTAAATGGTCCGTGAGAATTGTGGAAGGAGAAGTCCGAGAAATTCATAATAGAAGGTGGAGGATGAGAAAAATATGAGGTGGAATATTAGGGCTCTTATTATTCCAAGAAAAAAAACCTAGCACGTTCAAAATAAAGCATAATGGATGGAAACAAAAGAGACAATCCAGAAGGGAAGCAGCATTGATTAAATATCTGAGCGTAGTTAGATTCCAAGGCTTCTCACAAAATATTGATGTATTTTGAGTGTGCATTTTCCGAAAAGGAACGGGATAGTGAACTGTGTAAATGTGTGAGTATTTGTTTGAATTCCAAGAATAAATATTCCTCGCTCCGTAAAAATAATTCTCCCTTTACGCGATTAAAAATCACATAAGCTTGTAATAAATTCAATTATTTCAAGTTCAAACAACTTGTACAAAAACCCCTCAAAAGGAAATTAAATATTATACATAATACGCATTGGGAAGGGGAGGCAATGTGGTTTTAAGGTGACAGTCAAAGAGTACCGCATATCGGAAAGGTAGATTGGAGCAGGGAAATATGACTTATATGAAGGGATGATTGAAGACTAAAATGGAGGCCATATAATCAAACCTGGATCAACCATTAACAGCTTCGGATACTTTTTTTTTCAGTGGATAACCCATATGGCACAGTCAATCCTTCGAGCCGATGCTTCCGTGTTCTATTTGGGCTCAAATTTCAAATTTTTTCACCTTAGTCATTTTATGATTTTTTTATTGATGCCAAAAATTGTAGCCAAGGCATTAAAAAGAGAATCGAGTGAAAAAGATGCCATCTGCAATAGAAGGGAGCCGATGACGGGGATTTTGGGCGAGGACGTGAAGAAGAGGTTGGTGAGGAGTTCGATAGGAAACGTGGGGTTGCATAGTGCAGAAACTTGCACTCAGAGAAAGAAAGAAAAGAATAGACAGCTAGCATACGAGATTTGGAAGTGTAGGAGGATGGTGAAGGTGCGGTTGACGGATACGGAGACAAACGATGAAGTGTTTAGTGCGGTAGGAGAGGAAATGGAAACTCCCGGATGAGAATAGGAGGAGGCAAAGCAAGAGGTATGGGGAGGGACGGAGGATTGTTTTAGGCCGTGGCGGAGAGAATGAAGGATGTTGGGAAAGCGGGCAAGAGGAAGAAAGGAAATAAATATTACGGACGAAATGAAGATGGGTGGGACGGATGCTGAAATGGAGAAAGAAATGTTGGTGGATAGAGCCGTGCACCAATTAAAACCTAGAGTAATTTCACTTACTTCCTTTTAAAACCTACCTTAACTGGTATTTAAGAACAATTAGAGTTAACTAACAGTAGAGCTGAGCGTGAACATTCATTTTAAAACATTATTGCACTATTTTGACGCAAACAGATGAGACATTATTTTTCTACAGAGTTCAAGCGCTTCAGGAATGAATCGTCCGAATTATCTTGATTTCCGGGCTTTTGTTTACGCATCTATTGTAGTCGTTGTTATGTAACGACAAAACATTCATATAAACGTCTGATGGTGATGATTACTCATCGAAACCCGGGTTGTGTAATATTTAATTAAAAAGAAGTGGTTTTCGTAAAAGTTTATTTATCCAAAAAATTACAATGAAATACCACAGTTACAGAAGAACAAGTTAATTTTGTTAAAATAGATATGATTTCCTTCAAGCATTTCGACAAACTCCGATTTAACCATCAAATCGAATGATGCGCTTATTGAAAAAGTGAGCCGCTTATGGCGGGGACTCACTTTTCTGAGCTGAAATGTGATCTTTCACATCAAGAAAGGTATTCTCGAATGCACATGGAGTACCGGCAAACCGTGCGGTTCCCACACTGATCCCTTTCATTGTAAAATTGGGTCTCAGGACCGGAATATACAGTTTTTCAAATACCGAACCTAGTTTAGAGTGACCGCTGTTGACCTAAAAATCTAAAATACGGACATTTTCGGACGCTGAGGTCAACCTGAAGGCCTTTTTTTTGGAGTGTTGAGCGTGGAGCTTACCAAGCATTAACCTATACAGTGAATAAAACGCACGAACGTAGGGCATGGCGATTGGTGCCCGATCCTACCTGCGGTTTCCCACGGTATTCTGTTTTGTATAAATGTGTACCGTATCGATTTTATTTTCACAGGAAGGATATTGAGCTGAGTTTCCCAACCTGTGGTGTGCGTAAATGGCTGTTAATGGGAAAACAGAAATGGATAGAAACGGTGAAAGTCTTAATCAGCTGATAGAATAATTAACTCTTAAACGCACAAGTAGCTTTGTATCATTTTTCCTTGAGGTGTTAGCGATATTCTTTATTATGAACTTCATACAGCTCACAATCGCAAATGAAACAAGTAGCATTAACAAAATAATGATGTATATTTTTACAGCAGCACGTGCAAACATGCAATTTTGATTACTACAACATTCATGATATTGCTGATGAATTATCATCAGTGTTTAATGACTAATACGCTGGAAACGTTCTTATTTTTATCTTAAACGAAATTAAGTTTTATCAAATAATGCCATTATAAAGAATATGTTTGAGAAAACCTTCTAAATTTTTCACAGCAAATCACTCATTCCTTCTCTGATACAAGGTGAAATTATTGAAACATCAAGATCTGCTAAATACTTAATTTTATCATTTAACCAATCAATTTTCCTACATCAGTTTTTCAATATTCGGGAATCAATGACAAAGGGGAAACATTTTCACAAAAAGTTGGGAAAAGCTGACAAAAGGGACGAACTCAACCGGATACGAACCAGCGACATGTCGGCTCGTGACGTGAATTAGAAACCCATTTCACTCCTCCACGTGGTAGAAGGATACAAGAGTAGTAACTTTTTAGAAAATACTTTGCTTCAAAAGGCAAAAATTTAAGATATCTGAAGAAATTTGTTCATATAAAAACCCCTTACACTTTATGTAAAAAGCTCATTCAGAACGCCGAGTTTTTGGCATTCAAATAATGTTATAAAATAATTAATTTATTCTTGGGTTCCATCCCAAGACATTCTGTAGCTTCTCAGGTTTTCGCCGTATACAGTTCTATCAATTGAATTGCTATCCCTAAGAGCAACATTTCATAATCAGCAACGAATCCCGACTGATTGCACCATATGTTATTGTATAATGACGAGTGAGAAAGTCAAATAGACACATTCACGTTAATCGAATGAAGACAACTTTATGTTTTCCTCAAACGTATTTCCCACGAGACGATCGGTTACTCCGTCATCAGCAGCAGAATGAACATGATGATTATATTGCAACTGGCGATGGCCTTGGAGCCGACACCAGTTGCCTCAAGGAAAATAAAAACTGTAGGAAACACAGAGTTGTGCTGATTCAGTAATGGAAATATTCCGATGAATTCACCTTTCGTCTAATAATTGTTGAGATTATAGACAAATTCACGAATAAAATAATGTCAAATAATCGTCAGCTAAGGTAAGGCTTTATGGGGTTAAGTAAACGCAGTGATACTTTCAGAAAGATTCCGCTATCAGAATACATCAGAAAATAAGTTCCTGTATGAGATTTTCTAGGATACTTCAAGCTGGCTCAGGGTCCAAATTTAGATTAGGATTCTGTTAATGTTTTGATATCAGAGTTGAGACAGTAAATACTTTAAGCCTCCACGTTTTCCAAAATATTACGGACATGAAAGGTAATTACTTTGATAGTTGCAAGCTTTCCATATTCACTCTCCTGATGAATTTTCTCAAGGTCAAACTTTCCCGCACACACCAGATTCTCAAGGTGAAACTTTATTGGCTCCCCAGGTCTCCGTCTTCTCCGTCCCTCTGAAGATTGCCTCCAATTTTTCTTTCCATCACGCCTTTCGCAGATTCAAAATGTCCCCCGGAGCGTCAATCAATCTTTTCTTCCCTTTTCCCCGAGATGCTCAGAGTTGACTCTGCCCTCTTGAACTACTTCGCATGGCATTTTCATATTCTTTCACTCGAGACACATCACTCACCCCCCCCCCCCCCCGGAGGATATTCTGAGCGTCTTTCCCTCGGCGTAGGGATGAATAGATACTGCTTATTGATTGCGTTACTATCCACGAATAAATCGATGGAACGTCAACGCTCATTTTGAGATGGCTGGAGTGGATAACGCGTTCCATCGAGAGCGCATTTCAATAATTGTTCGGGAAAGTTGATGACATGAAAATTTTATAACGTTACGATTTCCCGTCATTATATTTAGATTCGACCCGCGATTCAATGTTTAATGTACCTCCTCCGAAAGAACCGATTTAATCTCAGAAAATGACGCTAACAGATATTATAAATATGCATGTCAGTAAGAATCTTTACGTGAGTAATTGTCCAAGAATTGAATCATTGGGCCTTCGAGCGCCTTTACCTGAAAGTGACGTATACAGGCTGACGCATAAAGGCTGACATTCTGATGGTGGCATAACGTGCCGAAACCTTTGTCGGTTTGTGCCCTTTTTTGTTCGGTATACGTTCACTATAAAATTGCTTCATTCTGTATGTGATCTTTTTCTCAAGTGATTACATAAAAGGTATGTAATTTTTCCCCCGTTTTTCTGTCCTGCCATGGCCATCTCCCGTTGGGTCAACCATGTTGTAACTGTCCACCGCTCATAGTGGCTTCGTCCGTCATGGGATAATCTTGGACTATAATCGGTTGACTGGAATGGTGTATGGAGGGTAACCAGCCTTTGTAGCACCCGAATCTCGTGCAGCTTTCGCAGCTCGTGGTTACACTGCTCTCCCGGTCAGTTGTGCCAGATTTTCGCCGCAATGCCACGAGTGGAACCAAAGCATAATAATACCCTTGGCCGGCGCGTCCGCTTATCCACTGGGAACTAGCATCCCTTCGATGAGGTCGACCTCGAAGGCCAGCGCCACGATGAGGTGTATGTATGCGATGCAGTGACAACACCACGAAAAAAACGGGTATGAGTCAAAGAGGAATGAATGGCGTGAGGAGATGGAACAAACGAAAAACGGCACGCACAAACAGACCGCGTTAGAGTCCATTAAGGTAGTGCGAGCCAGATAGTTCCCTAATCATAACAGAGACCATATTCGAATTATATGTTTTAATTTCACCAGCTGTGGGACACAGGAATAAAATATTGCATCATTAATGGTGCAATAATATAGTTTTACATGACAGATATTGTAAGTAATTAAATCAAAATATCTAAAATAAGTCTTTAACTTGACTCATTTTTTTCGCGCGGTGCGTTTGAAATTATTTCAAAACGGAAGGATTTTTGTGATCCCGAAGAATTTACTGCGGTGACAATATGATTAATTTTTAATACCATTACCATTATTAATACCATTAATACCATTATTAATACCATTTTGTAAATAATGTCTCTCTGGAGTGCATGCACCTACCATTTTCCGTGTAAAAGGACTTGTATTTTTTGGCAAATATCTCGGAAAGTAATGTGGTAGGGGGAAGAATTTTTGGTGCCATTGGATAGGTGAGATGTTTTTCCTTAAAATGAGACCAAATTCATTGATTTCTAAGTAAAATGATATGTCGCTCAAATTACCTTAAGAGGAGAAATATTAGGAGTCTTCAGAATAGATATGCATACGTGTGTAAGGAGCAATGAACGAGAGCAAGAGATGAGCGAGGATCGGGCGTGATGGAGGACATTATTTACATGGATTTTGAGGGATTAAAACAAAACTCTTTGATTTTGCCCATCTCGAAAGGGAATGACGGGATGGATTATGTGTGTATACATATTTTTCTGTCTAAACGATAGGATTGTCATGAACATCTCCTTAAAATTTGGGTCTATAATATTTCAAATGCAGAGGAGCTGTCCGTCTCCGCTCGGTTGTCTTTGTAACGAACATCGCTGGTATGCCTTAAAGCAGCGTCTACCAGATTGTGCTCCATGGACACCTTATGGCTCCAAGAGTTATGGTTGTCAAGGGATCCATCTCGTCCGTCCAATTATACGTAATGTTGCCCACAGCTCTTTGTTTACTATTGTTTTCGCCATGTAAATCTTATTTTGTCAGATGTAACTATTTTATTCCTTAATTTACATCTAAATACCCAATTATTCATACTCCCGTGAATGAATTGTGTGAAATATGCCTCATGGAACAATTACAGTTATAACCAAACTTTGAATGCTCTTAAGGGATCCATGAGAAACTGATACTTAAAATAAAATGGCTCCGTGTTGGAAAAAGTTTGAGAAACGCTCCACTGAAGAGTAACAGAATAAGACTACTGTTCCCCTTTTTAGCATTTTTTTTCCTAAGAATGGTACTTACTCAGGCAGGTGCGGGATTGAACGCGCGGCTAACGTAACGCCATTTTAACTTGTGACGACTGATGTCGTAGGGATTTGGTCGACCCCCCACCCCCCTCTTTGCCACCCCTGGAAGCGATCAAAGTGGTGAGTGACAGTTCGCATATTGGGCGATGCGATCGGTCGGGTCTCCGTCACCATTTCCCTTTTTGCATTCCCAACGCTCCCGTGACGTCGGCGTTGTTGCCAAATCTACCGAGTAATCTCTGCAGCCTCCTCCTCCTTCCTCCCCCCCAAACCTCATTGGCATTCAACTGTTCGCAAAGGGCTCGAAATGCGCTGTCTGATTTCGATTCTGACAAGTCGCTGGCGTGGCATAGGAGAGAGGAAATGTTCCGATCAGCCACTTTCTCCGATAAAAGCATGGAGCTTTATATGTTTTTTAAAGAAAACTTTTATGACGATATCGGTCTAGAAGAACGTAAATCACGTGCCACATTTGAAGCTGCGCTCAATTTCATGGTTCCACTTTCCACGAGGTTCTACTTAACAATGGGCACTCTCACAACCTTGGTTGGTATATAGGCAGGATTAGTTCACTATAATCAGTTCGTCGATGGCTTCGGCCATTTTCCCTTCACGATAATCCGTATTCAAAGTAG
Organism: Ceriagrion tenellum; assembly: GCA_963169105.1. NCBI lineage: Eukaryota > Metazoa > Arthropoda > Insecta > Odonata > Coenagrionidae > Ceriagrion > Ceriagrion tenellum. The sequence continues at coordinate 7,470,011 of OY720643.1, forward strand.
TTTAGAATAATGCATTCGAGCTTTGGTTGATTATTCAATATTTACGATGTCAATAAAAAGTTCTCCCAATATAATTTTAATGTATATAAAAATAATTAGCTTGTTTTGAGAGTTATATCAAATATATAACTGAGGTCAATAAAAGGAGCATTGAGATGAATTTAAATATTGACTTAAAAAGGCTTGTTTCTTAAAAAAAGGCTAGAGGGCCTGCTATAATATTTCCATGAGCAGTTCCATTCTGAATGAATGACAAATGGATTTTTCTGTCGCAAATCACTAAGTATTTTCAAAATATACATACCCATATGAATTACTTATATGGGATATTTTACTCTCAAAAAGAGACTGATCAACGGGGAAGAAGGGTTACTGTTTAAGATTAATTATGTATTTTGAGATCCGGGGACATCGCTGCTGGAGGACATATGGGAAAATATTTTAAGAGTTTCCCGGAAAATAGTTTGGAGCTCGACAGCTCGGAGAAATGAAAACTTCAGAGGATTCGAAGAATTTTCGTGCTCCCGTATCATTTTCAGATGATATTTCCGCTCAATTCTCTCCAAAATATAAATTTCCTCTCGTTCAGAAACATTTTCAAATGCAATTACTTCACGAGAAGTTACCAAATCGTCCTTCATTCTACGATTAATAAGATCTAAAAGTGCGTTCTAAATTAGTGGCCTGGGAATATTACGCTAATTTTATGTAAGCGAGACGAGACGTCTGCACAGAAAACAACTCACGAAACTGCGTGTTATTCATCTGGAGTAGTTGAAAAAATTTACATCTTAAATCGTGATAATAATCCGAAATCTACCGGGAGGAAGGAAGTTCATTACAGATGCATTACTCAGATGCATATGTGCTCTTACTTCGTTTCATGCGGTAAAACTCATACCTTGTGCTCGAATTTAAAGCCAGTTAAACGGATATCGCAAATTGTTTGGGTAATGAAAGAGAAAAATAAGACCTAACAGAGCGAGAAATAAGTCATGGAAGTTCTGGGAGAATCAGCGGCTAACGCCAATCTAACTTTAGTGCCGCACGTGGAAATGTAGTGAATTATCTTGTACCATAGAGTAAGTATATATAGAGTGGCAAAGCAATGCTAAAAACTGGACAAATATTTGAGAGCTTTGGGAAGAATTTCTCAGGTGTCACCACCTTAGGGGAGTAATAATTTTGGCTTGCGGAGAAGGCCACTTGGAGGCGCTAGTGGTACTCGGTGATTTTGCATCAACATACAGAAGAGTGGATTTACCATGGCTGTTGTGTGATTTTATCGATTATCAATTATTTTGTCGATCGAGTATCAATCGTTTTGTCATTCCCATGATACATTGGTAAACAGTTTACTCCGTGTTTGGTGATCGCGTGTCTTATCATATTGATGTGAAGACGATGCTCATTGCAGGCACTTTAAAATACATGTTTAATTTGGTCTCGACGACTCAATGCGATTTGTTTTCGTTGCTATGGGTCGATTAGTAAACATCCAGGTACCGAAATCATCATAAAAACATCATGTGAGTTATGTGGCACTAAATGAAGTGGCCATGTGCCAAAGCTCATTTACTACGGTTTGTCGTGAAAATTCCAGGGTCGATTTATTCGATATGGTGCACCATCGATATCGAAGAGAGGTAGAATCGAGATATCGAACGACCGTGTGAAAATTCGATACACCTGTTCCATCTATCGGTCAAAGTCTCATTTAAAAACTCATATCCGAATCTCCCTATCTCTTTGCCACTCTACATGTACTTACTCTGTACTTGTAATCACTTCCTCATTAAAACGGCATCAACAAAAGAAAAAAGAATGAATGACATATGCGGAATATGTACTCATGGTTTTATATTTTCCGCTCATGAAACCTTAATTATGGGTCTATTTAAGGAAATCATCCCAGGAAACCTCGCCCAATCGAAAATGCATCAGAGCACGGCCCACGGCCCACGTAAATTTTATGATTTCTGTGAAATACATTTCTATTCTAGGCTCATAAAATAGTAATTATTTCGCAAAAAATTGTCTCGTGATAAGAACTGCGATCAATGAAAATAAACATGGGCACTTTGAAGAGAAACGAAAAAGTTTTAAATGTGGGATAAAATATTTCTGATGCGGATATTGTCATTGTATCCAGTTCTTCTTTATTGACTACTAAATAATGTGCATATGATAATGACGGATAGTGCAACTGATGAATTCATTAGTCGACGAAAGTAAAGTTCATCCCGTTCAAATTTTATTTTTTATAGATATTTTCATAATATCAGCTAACAAACTTCGATTTGTTGTTTTGCTTATTTTAAACATGGTAAACCCCAAAATGAGGAGCGATTCGGGAAAAAACTCGCAACGTCAACGATCAAGAAAAGTGTGTACGGCGTGTAACCTAGCAATTAGGTGTCGTCACGCTTTTTTCAAGCATTACTTTGGCTATTCCAACAGCAATACAGAAATGTTTAAGGACAAAAAAAATTTCATGATAGAATGGTATACCATTCACAAGACAACTGTATCGATACATATAATATATATCGAGTAACGAAGGAAAAACAACTTTTCACGCTTAAAATTTACAACTTTGGCACCCCTGCGGCACGGGTTGCCAGCGGTTGACCGTCTTCATATTTTATATGCGTTACATTGGTATCAAAAGGAAAAAAATTGACCTCAAGACTTCCAAATTTCGATAAAAACGAAAGTTTTAGAAATATTGGTCCACCGTGTGGTCCATCGTGGATGCCCATCTATCGGGAGTTCGGTTTTCTCCATACACATCCAATTTATTAAATAGATGCTCAGCAAATACCAAGAGCCGTTTCATTCTCAAATAGATCTCCATGTTTACATTCACTTTTACCAACTAGATTATCAGCAAGCGTTTTATAAAGCTTAGTCTCATCACATTCTCTTATTTTAAAGTTTCATTACCTGGCTTAGGACACAACGTTTGATATTTTTGGTACGACAAAATTTGGGATATTAAATTAAGTGGTTCATCCCGTAAGAAACTGATGTATTGTCTACACGTACAATCTGCCCGTACCGAAATGAATCTTAAATCACAATTTCCACAAATTTCATAAAAAGTTATGATTTTCTCAAAAATCCACTTCGAGATATTGCTAGCAAATGGGTTAAGGTAGTCCGAGCGAGATAGTTCCCTAGTCATAATAGAGACCATATTCGAATTATACGTTTTGATTTCACCAGCTGTAGGACGCATCAATGAAATATTGCATTATTAATGGTGTAATATTATAGTTTATATGACAGAAATTGTAAGTAATTAAATGAAAATATCTAAATAAGTCTTTAACTTGACTCATTTTTTTCACGCGGTACGTTTGAAACTCCATCAAAACGGAAGGTTTTTTGTGATCCCGAAGAATTTACTGCGATGAAAATATGATTAATTTCCAAAAATAGTAGAGAAAACACATAAACAACACACTGTTGATTTTTGACGAGATCTAAGGGTAGGAAATGCCTCATTTGTTAAATAAGGCCTCTTTGGAGTGCATACACGTACCATTTCCCATGTAAAATGGCTGGTATTTTTTGACAAATATCTCCTAAAGTAATGTGGTAGGGGCAAAATATTTGGTGCCATTGAATAGGTGAGATATTTTTATTTAAAATTAGACTAAATTCATTGACTTCTAAGTAAAATGATTTTTCGCTCAAATTACCTTAAACCCCTTCATTAAAGGGCGGTAACGACATGCCAGGTGCCACGCTTTATCATGTACAAACAACACCTACATTATTTCAAACTAAGAAAATCCCATGTAAGGTGCTTCAATTCTTCTTTTAGTATTTTCCATTCCCGTATGACTTTGGTGAATTCAGCAAAAATATGAGAGAATCATTCATGATATCGGGTGGATGATAAAAAAGGAATTATATTTCTGTGCTACAGTTGCACTGATACCCGAGTATTTTCTTTAAAAAAAAATGCCAATTCCTTTTATATTCTCATCCCTTCAATTCAAGTAGGTTTCCAATGCCCGGTATTCCTTGAATTCCTCGGAAGATCAGGTGGTTGTGGTTTCCATTATCCCTATTGGGTTTCCCGGTTGAGAGATACTTGACATTCGGATGCTCAAAAAAAAAACGAATCAATTTCCTATTCAATGATCGACTGAGGGAAGAAAACTTCAGAAAGGTCAGAAGAATGATCTCGTTTGATCATCGTGTCGTTATATTCTGTAGAGTTGACGACAACTTGAGGCAATGTAGTCCCCAAACCTCGAATCTATTCTACACCTTATCTCCTCTGTCAGAGCGAGAGTTCTACACTCGCCGGGAAAGCCTTGAGCCGTGCAACGTTTTTATGGTTTCCATTTCATGTTATCCTGGGACTCTTCACCATTAATTCGTCTGGAAAACACCAGCAATACCACCTCTAATCCTTCGAATGCATTGGCCAGTTAATATTGGAACATGAGTCCTCCTCCCCACGCTTTTTTCTCGGACTCGCTAACGCTACTCCGTCGTGCGCATTGGCTCTCAAGGGTGACAAGGACTCCGCAAAAGCGTGAACACCGTCCGCCACGGGAACGAGAGAGGTTGGGCGGGCGGGGGATTATCGAATTTGCTAGTCCGATGTGGGCAGGTGTGCACACGATTCGAGAGTGGCGCCGCGGGAACACCAGGTGCTTCACTGCAACCGAATGAGAGGAAGGGAACACCATGAATGGAATGGTGAGAGGCCATCTGCCTCTCCTCTCCGAATTGGCAATTGATTCTACACTGACCAACTATTCTCCAGAACTTTCCTCTACTCTACTCTTCCCCTTTTTGCAATTATTATCGGTGGAGGAGGATGCAAATGAGTAAAGTTTCGTTTTCAGAATACATAAATGTACAGTATGTTACACAACCACACTGATTTATAATTGCTTAACAATGCCACACTTCGATTATATCTTTAAAGTAGGGATGAGTCGATTCCACTTTTTTTAAATTCCGATTCTTCCAAATCGATTCCCAATTCTCAGCTCCGATTCCATCGATTCTTATTTCGAATAACAGGTGGGATATTGATATACCAGTAGCGTACGATTATTATTTCAATTTAAGTGTTGGCTGTAATAATATAATAAAGACAATTAAGTCGCTCAAAAAGTATATTTATTAACAAATAGCAAATATATCCTCAGCTTATTGAGATAGATAAAAAGTATATACAAATTGATAGCCTACACCCAAAATTACTGAGACAAATATGATGTGATAAATGAAATTTGATTTGAATATTTATCTATCTGGAATCGATTGAATCGGAATCGACTTAAGGCGATCGATTCTCGATATCTATTCTGATCCAGAGAATCGGTGGAATCGAGAATCGACATTTGGATTCGACTCATCCTTACTTCAAAGCTATCTTCAGCCAATAACGCAGAAAAAAATATGCTTCAGATATTTATTACGGTAAAGAGATACAATTCTAATCCTAACATTTGATGAGTAGATATACCAAAATCAATAAATTAATTTTAAAAACACTACTATGGATTTATAAACTCTTCTCGGGCTCTGCACCAGGTGATTGGCTTCATGTTTGCCAATGTTTCGGAAAACGACTTGCTTTCCATCTTCAAGGCGTGTTACTCTGTCCGTGTCAGATTGTAAACAGAATGGAGTTGAAACTTAAATCTTTTACTACTATGGATGACTACCATCCCAGCCTTAATATTGCATTAACCCTTAACTGATATCGTCGGGTCTTTTTTGACTCGGCATAATTTGTTATTTTTTTGTTGTTGTGGTAAGACGGCTGTTCGCACCAACTTTGGCTACAATGTAATCCTAGGGAAGTAAAGGGGGAGCACGAGCCAGTTAAATTTGAACAGTGCGGGTGACGGTTGCTAATTACGAGCAATTAAAAAAATCGGCTCAAAAAAGACACACGGGATAGTGTGTAGGTGGGCAAAAACCACGATGGGAGTTAAGGGTTTATTTATTTATTTATTTATCTTCACTATCCCGAATACAGCCCAATGGGCCAATTTACGTCGGGTGAATAACAGTAACAACGGACGCGACACAAACACCCATGTCCTGGGCAGATAATATTCTACCCAGGCGGGACTCGAACCCGCGACCCTCGGGTTAGCAGGAGAGGACTTTACCTCGCTGCCAGCGGGGTCGACTTCGGTTAATGTGTATTCGCAAAATTGAAATTAGTTTAATGACTAAGCATTTTGATGAAAGTTTTGCTCTCTACAGTGAATAATCCAACTTCAAAACTATGATGGTTAATAACTTTCACCTTCTCAAGAGAGAGGAAGGCATCAACACAGTTTTACATTGGGGCGTTGATTTTTAAAACACTGCATTAAAAAAAGAAGCAAGAAATCAGGTTATTTTAAACAAGAGATGAAGAGAATGATCGCTGAAGAGAATGATCTGGCAGATACTGACAGCATGTCAATTTTCTATGGTGTAAAATGTTCGGGTGCCTAAGAACACTAAAGCTTTCCGGCATATTAACCCTTTGAGTACGGCATGACGTGATATCACGTCATGGCTGTGTTTACGCTGGTGCTTATGACATGATATCACGACAAAGGGTACAAGCATTCACTAGGGAACTTTCACTAGGCCCCCTAGTGAATTCTGGAACACCCACGGTATCTATGACGTGATATCACGTCATTAGTACATGCGTAAACACAGCAATGACGTGAAGTCACGTCATGGCTGCACTCAAAGGGTTAATATGCGTCACAATGATTGTTTTTTAATATTGCAACATATCTTTTCAACTCAACATTGTTGTTTTTTATTTAATCGTAATTTTTATTGCAATTGATTTTTTCAATACCTTTTGTGAAAATAAAAGCATTTACTATTAATTTCTCCCCGTTTAAAGAGGAGGGCACAAATATAAAACCGACAACTTTCCCTCCCAAGTGATTTTGTGATCGGGGAGCCGGAATAATCCTGAGGAGGAAGAGCAACTCACGCGGGATTCGAAACGTTGAATCACTGAAACCTCTACTGCCCGGTGATGCGACAGTATTACAAGACCTGTGAGAAACACATTAGGCTACAGGCACAGAGAACAGAATAATGAAAGCCTACTGTGGAGCCATCTGGTGAGCTCGTGGGATATTTGATTAATTCAAAACCAGGTCGATTTATTCACTGAATCGCCTTCATAGGTGCGAGACCTAATCATGCAATTTGACAGATTTTTCCCTCGGATTAATGAAACTATGCCATGATTTAAACATTTTAGTAACACCATATCATGGGTAGTTTTTGGTATACAGAGTTACTGAAACACATGAAAGCGAGATTTTAACGCCAATAAAAACTAAATATTTTAGTCCTGTTAAGTCAAATAACGATGAATGCAATGCAATAAACTAATAGTGTTCACTACACGCACTCTCCGAATTTATCTCTTAAAAACCTTACGATTTCTCTGACGCTCGTGCAGCATCGTAGAGAGGCAAATGACCACACATGAAGCACACATAAAGAATGCACAAGAGTTCAAATTTAGGAATTTAATCAATGATGACAATGAAATAAACATTCCCTTTTACCTCCATTCCTCCTTTGGAAAGCTGGAGAAAGCTTTATAATTGTCGAATATAATCTTCATGCTTGCAATCCAGTCTTATCAAAACTTTCGAGGCTGAAGATTGAATCAATCTGTGTTCTATACATTTATAATTATTCTAGTAGTAGTACTTGTATCCATGAATGCCACATAACTGTCCTCATGTTAGTTTGCCCTCAGGGGATTGGCCCCTGGGAACAGTGTATCAACCAAACTACATTAAGTTAGTCCGAGCGAGATAGTTCCCTAGTCATAATAGAGACCATATGCAAATTATACGTTTTAATATCACCAGCTGTGATACACAAGAATTAAATATAGCATTATTAATGGTGCAATAATATAGTTTTATATGACAGAAATGGTAAGTAATTAAATGAAAATATCAAAATAAGTCTTTAACTTGACACATTTTTTTGCGCGTTAGGGTTTGAAAAACCGTCAAAACGAAAGGTTTTTTGTAATACCCAAGAACCTGTTTTGGTGGCAATATGATTTATTTTCAAATATAGTTGAGAAAACACAAACTACACGCAGTTAGTTTTTTTACGACATCTATGTGCTAACACTTGGATTATTTACAAAATACCTCCTTTTGTAAATAATGTCTCACTGGAGTGCATTTACGTACTCTTTCCCATGTAAAAGGGCTGTATTTTCTGGCAAGTATCTCCGAAAGTAATGTAGTAAGGGGTTAAATTTTTGCTGCCATTAGAAGGGTGAGATATTTTTCTTCAAAATAAGACCAAATTCATTGATTTCTAAGTAAAATGATATTTCGCTCAAACTACGTTAATGCATGAAAATTTACTTCGTTGGCACTATAAGCTCCAGAGATCGTTCCAAGTATTATTTTATCTTATATTTTTTATGCAAAAGACTAGACTATAATTAATGGACTCAAATTGCCCCTCTCGTAGTTTAGGTTAAGACTGGATTAAATTCCCTTCTACGGCGGTACTGTTTGAGGAAATTACTTCCCGTATGTTTCCGCATAGCACGAAAGAAAAAAATGGCCCTCGTTTATTTCTCCTCTGTAAATGCAGCCATTTTTACGCTCGCTCCACAGAATCCTCCTCCCTTCAGTCGAGTATTTCATTTTTTTTAACCAGGTATTAATTTGCATTAGGAGGCTTGAATTCCCTATCACCTATTCCTGCAAACATACTCACAAATTCAACGCAATTTAACCCTGAGAATTTAGTGAGCAGTAATTAGCATGATTTTATGATGAAAAATACATCACCAGCGAGGGTGGGGTTTAAACTGACAGGTTATTTCCTCAAAGTTACGAATTTTGCGGCGAATCTAAATTTACGGTGAAATTAATTTCAAAAGTTACAGCTGGATTGGCATTAGTTGCTGTTTATACTGACAACAATACACTTCTCTGCGAGTGAAATGCAAATAGTTAAGGTCGAAAGCCTCCTCCCACAAGTACCTTGGGTGATAAGCTTGGGTAATAAGCAGAGTAAATCAATCTAAAAAAGAGAAAAAATGCCACACTTCCTTGTATTATAGTTTCTTAATAACGGCTACAAATGAGCATCAATATTTTTATGGAAGATGGATAAGAACTCCAAACATCAGAACTGAAAAGAATATTTTGTCTTATATTGATCCAAATTTTTAGTAGAAATGTGCCAATTTTATCATATAATTTTGATTATATAAACACACATTTTCGCGTGATATATACGTTAAACCCAAATTTCATTCATGCTCGGGTTCTCAAACTTTCAATTCCTTCCATGTACGAATTTTGCTTAGGCTCACCAAATGCCTTGGTGAGGTGCCTAGAGTTTTTTTTCTGGCAAGTGCTCAAATGCTGCCAGTCAAGGGAACAATTCAGAAGAATTCAGATCCCTACTTCGTTGCCGTGTGAAGAAAGAAAATACTCTTCGGCCAGACGGTTTTAGCCTTCATTTGAGGAAATCTAAGTGTCCCTTTTGAATAATAGGAAAACTATAGCATAATTTAAGAAACTTACACAAAAATAAATAAGAAAAAGACAGTTTCGAAGACGTAGTCTGCCATCGTCCTCAGGGTGATAATTTTGGCCAGGAGGCTGTCACTTTATATATTCTCTGTGGATGGGCTAGCTTGGTGCCAAAAACCACCATCACCCGGTTGGAAACAATACGCTATACATGCTAAGTATTCACCGGGAAAGCCTTAAATCTTACACAAGAACAAGACAAAAATTCTAGCATACGGAGAAAAGAAGCTGAATGCAGCAGTCAGAACAAGAGGAGAGAAATTAGAGCAAGCAGATTCCTTCATCTCCCGCGGATGCACCGCCACGTTGGACAGCAAAAGTACAGCTGACGTCAGGGAAAAAATAGCGCAATCTGAGAAAGTGTTAGCGATAAATGTAACCACTGAGTTCCATGGAGGTAGGGCTGCTAACGAGGAAATGGCGCTTAAGAACATACGGGCGGACCGTGGCACTCATTGGATGGGAATCATGGACGGCTGGAAAGGCAGACTATAAAATATTAGGAAAGTTTGAAACTTTATGATGGAGATTTAACGGATGGATAATATACAGAAATGAATAAGTTCACAGATGAGAAGAAGAGGAATGAACTGTATAGAAAAATATACGGACAAGAAGAACCAGGGGGATTGGACACTCTTGAGGCATAATGGCCTTGTGAGGATCATAATTGAAGAGAAAACGGAGAAAATGTACCAAGAGGAAGACCAAAGGATAAATACATGGACAGAGTAAAGAGAAAAGTACGTAGGAAGAGCTGACAAAGAGCAATGAAACTGTCATTAAATAGACAAGCATTGAGGGCTGCAGTCAACGGATCTTAGGATTGGACGACCAATGAATGAATGATGAGACTAATTCTGGAGGTCGGTTTCTCTCCAATTTTCCACCTTTCCCCAGATGGTGGTAATCTAACTAACCTACCCACTCATCCTAAGAGTGGCGTATTCTATCTGTTGCCTTTCGCCTCGGAAAATAACCAAACAACTACTACCAACTGGGTGCAATCGAGGACCACCGCAAATTTCGGGTAAAACAACAGCAATAATTAACAATCTAAGGGAAATGCTCTCGATGCTCTTGAGTTTTTGCTTTAAGGAATCTCAGAGCAACCAATGATATCATCGCTCACTTAAGCTAACTGCTGCGGGGAGAACGTTATGCGTATTTCTTCAGCTGGAGAAGAAAGAGCTCAGCTACGCGTCGCTCTGTCATGTTTGCAATAAATGTTTCAAACTTCGGTATCTCGAGTTGTCTTACCAGGTGATTAGCGAGACAGATGATATCGTGGCATTGTCACAATGATATCGTGCGTAATCTTACAAGATATTATGGCTCTAACTTGCTCATTTGATGAAAGGAAGTACCATTCAAACTGATTTGATTACTTAAACTGATGAAACTATAACAATGGGGATGATTTTTCGGGTATGGAAGGGTCATAATGCCTTTCCTAATTCTACAATTCAAGGCTTAAGAATATATGAAATTAACTCTCCTATGAAAGGCATCTGTGCGATAAAAGTTACACGTTTTGTAAAATCATTTTTAGAAATTGCAGAGGTCACGAAAAAACAATGAAAAAGTTCATGGTGGCAGAATCATTTTCGGAAAAAAAGAAACATTACTCTGAGTCAACTTCATGGCCAATCGAATTAAACTTTTCTTCATTTGGATTATATAATGAAGATATGTTATAACGTAGGCCACAATTGCCAACTTTCGAAATTTTGGGGAGAATAAGATCTTTTATAATGGTATAGAATCATTGATTCATTAAAATCACTAGTCATCAAGCCCTAGTATTGGTCGATTGAGGCGCTCCAATCCTTCCCTATCTAATACTTGTTCCCATCAGATACTCCCGAGGTAACTCTCCTTATATAGGCACGTACCTTCCTCACATCATTTGGTCAATGTATATATCCCTTGACGTTCCTCGTAGGACTCTTTTTCCCTATTTTTTCTTCGACATTATTTTTCACACGGCCATTGTGGCCCATAGTGTCATCGATCCATTCGGTCATATTTTGTGTGTATTCTTCAACATGGTACTCTCACCTTCTACCCTTCCCTATTCTTATTTATCTCTTATTTTATCCTTCCGATTGATAGTAAACAACCACCTACAGAACCAGATTGATAATAATAAGCGGTGATGAATGAACCAACAGAATCGTTTATTACACTAAACAGATTGTGGAGACCCCCTTCGTCCATATAGCCAAATACACCAAACACCAGCTGGAATCATAACGGGTAACATATTTCAATAAGAAGAAAATGAAACATCCACAGACTAACGCCGTGGACCGTTTTTGTTTTCACAGCGAAGGACAGTGGATTGTAACTTGTGGTTGACTTCTGTATCATCAGACCTGACAGCATGTTCTCGCAGATTTAAGGGAGTTTGTCGACACATCACCAAGTGGACCAGAGGCAAGTGCTTAGGGCTCCCTCATCCTCTTAATCTGTTTGACAACGGCAGAAGGCAACAGTATATTAGGTCACCCTTTTCATTAAACTTGTCCCGTGAGAGTGTTGTAAAACTGTCCCTTACGGTCCATCCCTCCCCACTCTCGCATGGGAGAAACGTGATTTCTTGGCGAAACTTTCGCACATATTAAGGTCCTAAGGCAACTCATAAATTGGTATAAAAACACATTTTTCAATATTTCATCCTCTAAAATTTTGGGCTTATTGCATCACAGATTTAACAGGGATCAAATATTACTGCAGTGGATGGGCGACGCTGAAGACAGCTTTGCATTGAACAGAGATTATATATGGCGGTAGGTAAAGAAATATATTTCGGTATTTTTTTACTTTCAAAGTTAACTAACCCATTATACCTTTCCACACATACTGAGATTTAGAGACTGAGAGCCATAAGTTCTTCGTTTTTAAGAGATAGCTATAAGTTTCTCGCTTTTAAGAATAGCCATAAGTTTATCTTATGTTATAGACTGGAAGTCACCATTACATGTATGCATGTCCTTCGCAACCTACCATTATAATAGAAAACGTTACAATTTTTGTGATGCCCCACTGGTTTTCTCTTTTTATTAAGATAATTCCAGCATAACACTTATCTGCCAATCGATCCTCTAGTTAAATCTCATCAAAGTTTAAAATACTCGCTCACATGGACTCCAACAAGACAGAAAGGTACATATTTCCCTCACGTACTCCCCGTTTCCCTCGAAATATTCAACACTCTACACAGATATAATATAAATATTTGCGCCAAAAATTTGCGTGTATTATTTACACTACTAGCTGACCCGTGCGAATATTTCGCACAATTTGCAGCTTCTTCCTGTTTCTTCCTTCTTTCTTTCTGTTCTTCTACTTGTTTCTTCCCATGGACGATTATATGTTTTTTATGTTTGTGTTAAAGATACATAACGTAAACGGTAAATTGTCACACTGATTGCATGCAGAATGTAAGCAATCTAACTAAACGATGTGTTAATAGATGGCGGCTCCTACAGTCTTTTAAGCATGTAACCATAGCCAACATATTAGTTGATTATATTGTCAACAGATGACACTTTTAATTTTTTATTATTTTTTAAAAACTTTTAACAAAAACTTTAATTTTAAACTATTTGTCTATTGTTCCTCAATAGCAGGGAACATAAGCTTTAAAACGATGTTTGAATCATTAATTTTGATGAAGAATTATGGGAGTTATGGCGTTGAGACAAAAAAACACCTATAAGAAATATTTACACCACTATTCTTGGGAGAAGAGGTATGGCAGAAATGTCAAGAATTTGGTGGTCGTTATCCTCAAAGGAGAATCCACACCATCCACACTCACTCCAGACGCAGTGAAAATTTTTCCCACGCGCTTGCGGACCCAATGAATTCCGATAAAGGAATATTGAGTCAACAAACTCAACACCCTTTTCAAACCGGCGGCGGAACACTATTCTCCACTTATGGAGGTGCGATAAATTCGCCGAAGGTGCTGGCATCCAATACTGCGGAGCATGCACCCGACGCCCGATAGCGAAGCGATAGACTTAAATAACACATTTTCTTCGATCAATCATAGCAGCAGAGGAATAGGGCGGGAACAAGCTTGGAAATTAGTAGGTCGTAGTTTTACATACCTAAATCTACATGTACATAATACCTCGCGAGCCCCTGCAAGAGCGCGTGGCAGGGGGTGTTAGGTCACTTGCCGTGTAAAGGTGAAAGTTTTTTGGAGATGAAATGGTGACATGAATTATAGGAGTGTATTTAGTGGAACTTTATTTTCATTGTAGCCACTTATCGTGCGAGGAAAGAACGAGTTTTTGTACCAATCTGTTCTGCAGTGTACCTATCTCTTTAATTTTATCGCATCTGTCAGACATAGAGATGTAGTGAGGAGTCATCATATTATTCTCTGTGTCGCTCTGAAAAATTGGAACTTTGGATAGATGCATTGCAAATAACGCTTATTTTTCAGATATTATTTTACCAAGAAAATCCATATTTTGGAAAACGAATTTGATGAGGATACGTTCATATTTGAATACGCATGTCGTAAATACGGAAAAACACAAAGTTGTGTAAATACCATGGAATTCATACGTAGTGTTTCCCTTAGTTTTTGTATCTCACCCTAACGGTAAACATGAGAACAATCTTAACATAAGTCGATTAAACAAACATTTTTGCAATTACTACCAAAATTTTTTCCGCATTCAACATAAAAAATTATATTTTTTAAGTTTACAAGGAAGTCTAAGAATGGCTACAGTACACAGGGTGCAATCAGCAATCTTCAAATTAGAGCAGATTGCCATTTGTGAGAGAAATGGTAAGTTTGGGACCTGTTGCTTGTTTATAGCTTAAAAAATTTTTCCCACCCTATTGTGCCAGGATATATCGGACACGTGGGGACAATGTGCGGCTAATGATGCGGAAAGCCTGACAAAGGACCATCGTGTCTTTTAGATCGTTAAATTGAGAGGGGGCTCAGATAATCGGCAGTTTGGAGCAAGAACCTTGCGGAAGATGATTGAGGGGTCCACTAATACGAAATACCAATACGACAAGGCTGAGTCAATTTTTTCTTCGAATTTTAAACGGAAAAAAGTTGTTCGGTGAGAATGGCTTGTTGAATGAAATGGGTGATCAATTAGTGTGCGCAATATGAGCTAATTTTTAATGATTAGGACGGATACGGCAATAACGGAATAAATATAATGAGAGTTTCTTTCATGAAATCGTTCCGGTGAATAAATTACCACGTTAAATTTCTATTTTATGAATATTTTTCTGTCATTCTACCCAAATTCACTTATTTTACCCAGAGAATTCCAAGAGTCTTGCATAAAATTATATTAGGTTGTGTTTGCTTCAAATACCAGATATGACTCCTTTCTCAATTACTAAATAATAGACATCCATGTTCCTTTTAGGAAGATAAACACATCTGTATATCTCTCACACAAACGTTAATAATCAATGATAAGAAGTGAAGCTGAAACGTGTTTTCATGAACACAGCGGAACTTTAACGCTGCATATGAGAGAGGGTGACGATAAAAATGGCCTGAAAATAAAGCGTGGTTAATAAAAGGAAAGTAGACAGACGTGGGAGGGAGGAAACGAGAAAGAGGAACATAAACATCTCGCGCGGTGGCTTGAGACGATGCTCATTGTTAGTGTGTCTGTGTGAGAGAGTCGCTTCGGAAAAAGAGGCCCCCTGCAATCCTGCCATTTGAGGCGAAGGGATTGAGGCCGATGAGGCAGAGACGAGGCAGACCCAATGTGGCTCGCTTTACCACGCGACGCATTTCGAGAACGCACGCGCTGCTTCCATGCCTTCGATGAGCTCTAGGGGAGGTAGGGAGAGAGGAGGGTGGGGGTGACAGGAGGAGGAGGAAGATGTGAAAGGGACGTGAAGCGATGGGTCGAAGACGGTAGCGATTGTCCTCCATTTTACTTCACATTCCCCCGCCCTCTTTTGACTTCCAAGGAAACCTTATTACTGGCAACGTGGCCAGGATTTTGTTTCAACAAAAGGGGGGAGGGGTTCTATGTTTAGCATTTGTTGGGGATAAGGCATTTGTTGGGGATATTGGGTTGGGCGTAAATCATTTTTAAAATATTGCGTAAAATTGTGTTTTTAGGCAATGTAGAGTGTAATTTTGACTGGATGAATGTTTTTTCCAGATTTTTATGTTCACATAAACGAATACCCATCACGCCATTCCCTTTCGGGTTGGGCTAAGTCAAAGAATTTCGTTTTCCCAGTTAAGGTAGTGCGAGCGAGATAGTTCCCTTATCATAATAGAGACCATATTCAATACATACGTTATAATTTCGCCAGCTGTGAGACACACGAATTAAACATTCCATTATTAATGGTGCAATTAAATAGTTTTACATGCCAGAAATTGTAAGTAGCTATTCAAATGAAAATATCTAAATAAGTCTTTAAGTTGACTCATTTTTTCACGTGGTACGTTTGAACCTCCATCTAAACGGAACGGATTGTGATCCCGAAGAATTTACTGCCTTGACAATATGATTAATTTTCAAATATAGTTGAGAAAACACAAACTACAAGCTGTTAGTATTTTTACGACATTTAAGTGTTATAAATACCTCATTTTGTAAATAATGTATCTCTGGAGAGCATGCACGTACCATTTCCCATGCAAAAGGTCTAGTATTTTTGGGCAAATATCTCGGAAAGTAATGTGATAAGGGGTTAAATTTTTTATGTCAAGGGAAGGGTGATATATATTTCTTTAAACTGAGACTAAATTAACTGATTTCTAGGTAGAATGATATTTCGCTCAAACTACCTTAACCGTAGAAAACAGGCTCTCTCTATCAATAATCTCCTCCAAAATACCCTATCCTTACAAACCATTCCCGCCTTTGTGACTCTCATGCATTGATTCTTACACATACTCCTATTTTCATCATTATTAGTTGACTGCTTTCGCAGGTCTTTGGTGCCTCCATCTCTCTCTGTCCTCTGCTCTCCTCTTCAATTCTCTGTAGCCCCCTCCATCCTTCAGGTCATTAATTGTCTTTCTTTTCTTTCTTCCTCTTTTGCGGTTTCCATCCACCATTCCCTCCAGTACATCTCTTAACGGACATTTCTTTCTCAGTACATGTCCCATCCAGCTCTTCTTCCCATCTTCAATGGTCTTTAAGAGCTTTATTCCTTCATTTAATTCTCTCCGACACCTCTTCATTCCTAACCCTATCAGACCATTTGATGTTAAGCACTTTCCTTCAAATCCACATTTATAAACTCTACCCTTTTTATATCCTTTTCTGTCATCGTCTATGTTTCCCTACCATACAAAAACACAATCCAAACAAAACACTTCTCTTCTTCATTTCCAGCTCCATTTCACTAGTTATTATAGCCTTTTTCTTCCCAAATACCTCCTTAGTCATACTAATTGTACTCCTTTTACTTTAAGATACCTTATATTCCTCCTCTAATATTCTTTTCTCCACATTCACCCTTGATTTCCGCGGTCAATCCTTTCCCCTCTCAAACCAACTATCACTCCAATTTTCTGTTTAGGTTTTTGACTCTTGTCCATTTTCTCCAAGTGCCCAAACAAACAATCCATATTCCATTCATTTGTGTCGATTACTGGAGAAACCAACCTAAATGCTTCCATCACCCATTCATTTCTAACCCTATCCATCCTATTTTACCTACAATTATTTCTAACGTACCCCATTCTATTTGCGTGTAGCTTATTCTTATTCTCCTCCTGATATCCCAGGTTTTGCTGTCATAAAAATAAAGATTTTTGTTATCCAAATATCTGATAGAATTCAGCAATCATGGTTTATCTTATATAATAACATACAAAGTGTTTGAAAAAGTTATCCTCATAGTTTTAGAAATATTCCCGTGAATAAAAGGATGGAGCTATAAATTTTTATGGTAATCTACAACATTTGCGATTCATAAAGGAATCATGGTGGGTGGAATAAATGACAAATATGAGTTCTTTATATTTAAAAAATCTATTAGTCAAAACTTACGTTTAATGCTCTCATTGCAGAAACATTAAATCAATGTGCTAAGTTATGATATTAGCTATCTGACATGACCTATAGTTGTTGGAGGGCAACGATTGACCTATGAGCAGACACTTAAGCTCCCCCCACGGATAGTAAAGAAATGTTGATCGATTTTTGAAGCAGGAAAGGTCTCGAACACTGTGCGCCGGCTTCGCCAGTGGTTCACGGGTCGTGCTTTTCTCCATGGTTATTATTCCCGGCGAATATTGTCGCGGGTCAGTGTTTTCGGGAAACGCCTCCCATCTATCTTTCAGGACGTCTCGACAGGCTTTGCGCCTGAGTTCGCGGGAAGCATATTGAATTCACGTCACTCGAATTCAATATGCTTCCCGCAAAAGCTGTTACCTACTCAAGCACAGGACAGGATTCCAGAGAGCTATGCAGCGGTGGATGTTCACCGTGACGCCGACGCTTTTGGATCAGCAATTCTTAGCCTAAGTCACGCGGAACCCGCTTTCTGGGACGTGCGAATAAGTCGAGTGATGGCGGGGATGCGAAGAGCATATTTCAAGACTGCGCGGGGCTCAATGTATTTAAACGACTCTAAAACACGTGGTGGAAAAACATCACGGTAAGAATAATTATCATTAATGAATACACGTCTCAAAATTTGTGCCGTTAATCACAGCTATGTAAATATTTCACGTAATGTATCTTGTTTTAGTCTGTACGAGGTGTTTGGTCTTAAATCAGTTTCTTTTCATGAGGTAGAGCACACTCAAGGATCAGTACATATTTAATCACAGGTGTATTGCAAGTGACGATCAAAATACTCTTTGATGACACAAAGTTCATCGGATAGCAAAATTAACACACACCTCTATAAGACTTCCCGCAATGGAAAAAAATGGAGTGGTGAGACCAATGGAATAAAAAAAGACGTGCGTCGCCTAGCAATGCCGCCAAACATTGTGCGTAGATTTATAGTTATGCTGGGAGCTTTCCATTCACCGTTGTGAAAAGCTTATTTCACAGCACAACAGCGCACTTACCATTCGTTTCAGACTGCGCATACTAGGTGGTGGAGGTAATCTCAAAACAGATAGAAGTTTAGTTGATTCTCACTGAACAGCCAGAGATCCCTGATGACTGCGTCCGAAAATGTTGCATGTTTTGTGTTTACGTTCAGTGAAGGCATCCAAAACGGATTATGTAATTGCTTTAATTCCGCTGATGAAAAAATATTAGGTTTGCAAATATGCATTTTCAATGCATTTGACAATATACTTTGTGTGACACTGGGTACAAATTTGCGATATATGCCCCTCAGTATTTTTGATTTTCCGGCCTTCTGAATGTGGATGAGAGAGAAAAAAATTTTGGCAGTGCGTTCACATACACTTCTGCTCCTGTTTTCGTTTGATTTTAAGAAATGCACGCACAGAGGATGGAACAGGTTGGTAAAGCTCTTTTAGTTTATGTGAACAGAGTGATTTTCAGGAGAATGCTAAAACTTTGTACTAAAGAACGAAATGTAGTGTAGCCAAGGATTTCTAAATGAATTTATTTGAATGCATGATTTATTAAAATATTTCAGTGAAAAGAGTCTCTTTTCTGCAGTCTATTTCCCTAATTTAATTCTCATCATCTGATCTATCGTAGAATACTGAAGTTCTTAAAACATTAAAACGCCGTCAGAAAATAGATTGGCGAAGAATTTACATAAAAGATTAAGACTATTTACTAATATACGGTCTGCCAGCGATTCCCAACCCTACGGGCGGGCTGCCACCCTTAATTGTTCAATACAGCATGACGGGTGGATTTGGTGCTGCGTGTCTCAAATTGTTAGTCGGTGGGGAAACACCATTATCTCCTTGGTGGTGGCTACTCCCAACCAACTGATGTGCACCAGAAGGTTTCCCCCGATCGGTGGAGTTCGACCAAACCAAGCGCCCACTAAGTCGACACAGGGGTGTGAACTTGACGCATTCGGTTTAGGATAGCACTTATTTTCCTATATTCTGCGGTTTTCCGTGAAGTTCTGGGCGTCGGATAATCGGATTTTCAGTTAAGGGTGCTCAAAGAGGCTTTACCCGGATTTAAACCCGGTGCCCAAGGGCCCGTCGCCAAAGACCCCTCCAACTAAAGCCCTGCCTAAGAGGCTAACCGTCGGAGAATACGGGCCTCAATGAATAAATACAGGAGCATCATAGCTTTCAAACCAGCACACCGTGGCCTCAAATATGATATATATTCATAAATAAATTTTGGCGATAAGATAATTGGAATAAGAAGAGGCTTCACGTTTCGACAAAGCGCAGGGCCACGGACAAAATTATTACGAGATGAATGTAATGTGGTCTTTAAAAAAATATCAATGGCTCTTAGGAATGCTATTGTTAATGGTGAACATGTAAGCTTAATGTAAGAGATTCTATGGTGTTTCACCCGCTAATCATTGATATTTTCAGCCACGATAAATACTTGTTAATTTCAATTAAATCAAACCTTTGAAAACCGGGGTTTATTGATTTAAAAATTTGACCAAACCCTAGAAAAAATAGAAAACACCGATTAAAAGCGAAGCTTAAAATCTGATATGGTATAATGCTAATGCCAAAAATAAATGTAAATACTTTAAATATTTGTGAAGCAGTGGTTATCCTCATTGAGAGCAAATAAAATTTATTTTCTAAGCGATTATAAACTGCATTTTTGATATTATCATTTTTTGGTAAAATTAACTACATTTATGAATACGCATGCTATTAGCGGCTTTGATGCCCGTTGAATGAAGTAAAATATGGCATTGGTAACCTACATAAATATCAAAATAATTATTTAATTTAAGTAACAACTCAAGGTTATGTTCAATGGATTAATTTTGTAATTGGAGAGGTTGATAAATGAGTATATTGCGTCAAAGTGAGGTTTTATAAAGAGTTACTTTTATTACCCTCATAAAGAAATATAATCCTTTGATTTTGTATAATAATTGAAGGTATAATCATTTAATTACTTCAGAAAAAGAGCATGATATTGTAAAAACTCATTTTTTTCTATGCGCTTACAAATTTCCTCTTTGCCCATTTACCTACCGAGGACTACATCATTAAAATAAAAATTCAATATACGCTGCTATAAACTGAGTCATAGTTCTCGATTGGATGGGAATGCATATTTGGGGAGGCGACCGACAGCTAGGGTCATTTGCGCCATAGGTTATAGGTAAGGGAGGAAGGGTGGATAGAAACCCGGCGTCGGCATTAGCCTGCTCTTAACGAAAGGCGCCAAGGGGACCACGGCTTAACATCTCATCCGACAGACGGAGTATTGTACTTGAAGTGCCCTCCACAAGACGCTCAAGTAGGGATCAGGTTCCTTCTAAAAAAACATCCTCTGCAGGGGTTTGAATCCTGGCCGGCCGTATGGTTAGCCAGTACTCTAGCCACCACACCAACCAGAACCCCCTTATAGTCCTCGAAAAATACTACTAAAATAAGGTGACGCCTTAAGAATGTATGAAAAAAATGTCCAAAATATTAGTGTGCATGTTATTTATTATTATTTTTCAGTTTAAATATAGTGATGAACGAGTTAAAAACAGGAAAATTGAGTAAAAATGGATTGAAATTATGAGAGGCTATCGGCAGGAAAATGATTATAGACGACTCACAAAATTTCTTGGAGTGGGATCTCATTTGATGGTAAAACGAGGAACTAAGTTTTCTTTTCGTTAAATAAATTTGGCCTTAACTGATCTTTTTAAGAGCCATAATCTGGGAGTCATGCCTTGGAATCTCACCAAAAGCTAGGGTGGCACGCGTTTTCAATCATTAAGAATTTTCCAAGTGATTCCAAAGATATATAAAACCTTGGCCACAGGGGGACATTAGCATCCAAGTTGCAGTCACTGTCATTTAAAATTTACAGCCACGCTTTACACATGGAATTCTCGATTGAGAGTGAAATTACAGTTATATTTCGGTCCCGTTATGACTACTGCCTTTCTGGGTAAGAATATACAATTACAAATAAGGCTCTCTAGGGCATATTCAAAGTTGAAGTTGCTCCATGCAGTAAGCGCTCTTTTCCAGGCGTCCAAACGAGAATACAAAACCCAATATGAAAATTAGCCGTTGCGAACCATAGCCTGCAGACTTAGCCACAGGAATTCATTTCTCACAGTAAAACCAATGTTTACCTTTTGAGATTAACATTGAGTACATGAGGCATGTTATCTTTTCCCAGGTAACATGTTCTACAAATTCCGTTAACATTTCCAAAATTCAATAGGGTCCGTTGTTTCATAGTCCAAGTTGGTACAACATTTAATTTTGAAAGTACACGACAAATTAATTATTTGGCAAATGAATTGAAAATATCCCAAATTTTATGTTGCTCCTACAATCAGGAAAAATTCTGTTTTGAAAATGTGTTGCAGAGTCAGCCGCAATCTGCAAAACTTATAGTTGGAATGATTACTTTTCATCACAAAGTTAAAAAAAAGCGGCTCACACTGGCTGTTTTACATAATGGAACTGGTTCTACTTTTGTTGACCGTGTTTTGCAAAATTGGAAGAAAACTTAAGATAGTCTAATAAATCAGGAAAAATTGGAATTTTCTCATGAAAAATGCGACTTCACAGTTTAAATTATGTTTTGCATTTATTTAGTTCCTATCACAAAAAAGGGCCCATAATATTCAATGAAAATATACATAAAAGAGGGATTATTTTCATAAGCTATTATTACTGAAAAGGAATAAATACGTAAATATTAGCATTTGGCGAAGTTTTCTTTGTGTATACATAATAAAAAAAACAAATGTCACAGGCGTGACTGGCAGACACACAGAGAAAACACAAAAAAGAAAAACTCGCAGATTTGTTTATATATTTCGGCGGACACAACCATCTTCGTCAGAAATTAGTAGGTAGTGACGGGTAAAGGATAGAAGGGAGGGAGAGGTGAGGGGGGAGGGAAGGAGATGAGGATTAGTGAAAGACATTGATGCCGGGGGGGAGGAACGCGTGATAGAGCCAAATTAATGAGAGCTCTACAGAATTAAGATCAATAGTGGAAGCCGATGGTGGAAGGGAGTACAAAACTGAAACAATGTAGCAATTGTCGAAAGATTTCTTGTGATGAGAGGCGTGGATCGCCACGGGAAGGGAAGCAGATTGAGAAGGGGTTTTACAATTGGCTCGGTGATTACTGATACGTAGGTTAAGGGGCGTGGAGCTTTTTCCGACATAGAAGCTTGGGCATAGCTTACATTGTAGGTGGTAAACGACATTGCTGGTGACGCAAGAGGAGGGAAGGGGGTTGGGGAAGGAGGCGATGGAGGGGTTGGGAGGAGGGAAGGAACTGAAGATGGGACATAATTTGCATCTGGGACGATTACAAGGGGAGGAGGTGGGTTTTGATGCAACATGGATTTTGGAAAGAGGCTTCGTGGATTTGAATATACATCGGACAAGTTAGGAGGACGCTTGTATGTGATTGAGGGTGGCTGGGTGAAAATTTTTGAAGTGGAGGAGTGGTTTTTCAGAATGGGAAAGAGATCTTTAAGAATAAAGTTGATAGATTGTACACCCGGAAAATACGTTGTGCAAATAGATAGGATGCCGGAGTCTTTAGTGGGAGGAGGTTTGTGGAGGGAGAATTTTTCCTGATTTTTTTAACGAGAAGGGATTCTGGGTAGCCACGCTTGAGGAGCGAGTGGTGAAGGTTGGTAAGAAATGTATGGAGGGAATCTGGAATATTACAAATACGATGGCCTCGGATGGACAGTGAGAAGGGAAGAGAGCGTTTGGTATGGGAGTGGTGGCAGCTACTATAGTGAAGATATTGTTGTTTATTCGTGGGTTTGATGTGAATGGAGGTCTGAAAATTCAAGTCTGATAATTTAATGTCAACATCAAGGAAGGTGATATTGGAATTAGAGATAGTTGAGGTGAAAGAGACGGAGTGAGAATTGTTGAGATCAGAAAGGAAAGTATTTAGAGAATCGGTGCCACGAGGCCAAAGAAGAAAAAAGTCGTCAATGTAGCGGAGCCTCAACAGGGGTTTTAAAGGATATCCAGAGAGAAAGGATTGCTCCAGCCGCCCAAGATAGAGGTTAGCATAAAAGGGGCTGAACCTACTACCCATGGCACAGCCCTTAGTTTGAAGATAGAATTTTTTATTGAAGGCGAAGGTATTGTGAGTGAGGATGATCTCCGACAATTTTAAGAGGAATTCCGTACTAGGAACTTGAGGATGCGGGCGTTCGGAGAGGAAAAATCGCAGGGAAGACAGACCTTCAGGGTAAGGAATACTGGTATAAAGTGAGGTGACATCTATTGCGGCCATTAAGATTTGGGTATCAGCAGGGAGGGGGGTAGACTTAAGGATTTGAAGGAAATGGTAGGTGTCTTTCACATAAGACGGTAAAGCGCACACCAGTGGTTGGAGGTAATGGTGCCGAAATTCTTTCCGCGGAGGAATTGCGAGAGGAAACAATAGGTCGACCAGGATTGTTTGGTTTGTGGATTTTATAAAAATTGTGCAAAAAAAATATTTCGCAATACACGTGTTTTGGATTAATGCATAAATATTAGCATTTGGCGAAGTTTTCTGGATGTCTGAGCGTTGGACGTGAAATCCAAAGGTCCGTGGTTCCATTCCCGGTCCAGCTGATTTTTTTCTGCTTGGAATCGGCCATCATTACATCTTCACACCACCATTGTGTCCGTCAATTTTATGTGTTCCTATCCACTTTCTTTCTACCTTTCTGTTTGAACCGTAACTTAGACTTTAGGCTTAGCAGGACCAAAACATTATACTCAGCTGTGATCAGATATTTTACATTTATGTAAAATCTTTTCCACCACTTTAATGCATTCAGTTATATATTATATTTAAATTTAACAAAAGTCCTAGATTTGTAGTCAGTTCCTTACGGGTCAACAGATTTGGGTTAAAGTAGGCTCCTACACTACCGCAAAAACGCTGCTTAAGGAACATCACTCGGAGACTCTATAACCACATGACCATAAAATTAGAATAGTTACGTATGAATAACATTTCAAGGAAGAAAATTGGTTTAGATATCTTTTATTTTGAGCCGAGAGATAAAATGGCCATGTGTGATCCAGTATTCACCTAAATATTTCCCAAAATACCTCGGTCAGCACTTTCAACGTTATAAAGGTCAACTTTAAAATCTAATCCAAGTGTTCCACAGACGCAGAAAACATAGTACAAAAGGCACACGTACTGCGCGCACGTGTTATTTTTTGATCCGCGCCATATATGTGTCTTGACCAGCGACGCCAGTATTATTTTTTTGGTCATCACTCCGTTTTCCTCCTCCGTCTCTTTTTCCCTCTTTACTCTTATTTTCCAGCCGGCCGATTGAAAATAAAAAGAAAAACCTCGTCCGCTGCACTTTTCGCCTCCTCGCTCGCTGCGAGATAACGCACGTAAAAACACATTCGGAAAAGAAGCGACGTGTGACGGTGGACGAGGAGAGAGAAAGAACCAAAGCGCGGAAGGAACAAAAAATACATTAAAAAAAGAATAGGGCGAAAAAATATCCCATTCCACTCCACGAGCAGCGGAGGTGGACGAGGAGACAATGTGAGCTCGCTAAAAACAGCAGCGATCTGCGGACAAAACCCGGAAATAAAAGATTATCGATAAATGTAAGTAGGTTAGTCCGGGTTGGGCGGAGAGTGGGAGGGAGTCTGAAGAGTTGGGAGGATGCTGGGAGTTCTTTCCAGACTGCATTTTCCCACACTCGGAGGTACGTACCCAACATGCAAGGTAGAGATGCATGACTTTTTTTTCAATTTTTTTCAGCCAAGCTCCGTAATGAAACCGACTGAGTGTTGAAGGGAACGGCAAAAGAGGTTTTGACGTGCTCTCTCTCCTTTTCAAAGCATGCACATTTCCGCCCGGAATGGAAACACTATTTGGACAACGCGAAAGAATGTGATGGGAAAAAATTACTGATGGCTCACCCTGGAGAGTGAGGGGAACACGTATAGCCAGGACACATATAGATCGCAGATTTTAAGCTGGATGGGTACCCGTAATGATAATTTCATTGTTACATCAATATGGGGGTATCACGTGATGATTCATGAAAAATATCCTGTTCGAAGCTTAAAAGATATGGCCAGAATTTACTTATTATAGCGTTTTTGGTTGGCAAGTAAATCCAGAGTCGACCAAAGGCGTAATAGGTGCGGGAAAAATCCACAGGGAGCCAATCGTAACGGCAGTCAGAGAGGGACTTATCACTAAATGTGAATATGAGACAGATAGAGTGAAAATCGGAAGCTATTGATTCAGTCATTTCATTCTCAAGAAAGTGTTTGTTATTTTCATCCACGACACTCGTAATAGCATAATACTTATCCTACACTGGGGAGCCTACGGATCATGAATGTAGAGCTTTTTCATTAGCTTCTCAATCAAAATTCAAAATTTAATGTAATGTTTGTCTATAAAATATTTTTTCACTCTCCATCGTTGGTGAAATGGAAAGCGGTAGGGATGGGAGCGACAAAACCAAGGGGTCGAATGCAGTGAAGAGTATCACGTCGCCCGGGAAAGGGATCGGAAGACGGGAAAAGCGAGTTGACGGGCAAAGGAGCGAAAGGGGCTGAAGGGTGACTTGTGTGTGGAGGGGGGGTGTGGGGAAACCCCTGCTTTTCCCTCCCCCCTGCCATCCGAACCAACTCGCTACCTGCCTCTTGCAATTTTATTTTGTCCCGTGTTCAGATAAAGGAATATTTAATGCGAGAGCCCCATTTCTCCTTCGACATTTTTTCTCCCTATAACCTCTTTTGTGCTTCCTCCGTAAACAAGGAATGGCGGTGTCGAATACGGAATAGAAACGGTATAAAGAGATGGTTTGTGGCGGAAGACTAGGACGTGACGTCGCCCCTCGGGCTGGCGGGCGAGCCTCGACTTTCGTGACACCTCGTGGGTCGTCACGAGGAGCAAAGAAAATCTGAAAGTTAAGTTATTGCATTTGTTTTTCGTTTTCCGATCGATTGGGTTAGGTGAAGGGTATTTGAGAGGTACTTGCGTTAAGAGTAGTTGTATTAAGGTGTTGAAAGTGTTAGTTCACTTAAAATATTTAATTAAAAATTCACGTAAACAATTCCTAATGGATGAGTTTATTTTTATCATAGCAACGTTTATTTATCTGTTTACCATATTGTTATAATATCTGTCAAGTTGTTTACAAGGTGTATATAATCTTTGTTTACAAGTCACATTCAATGTATTATTTTCTGCAGTTGCATAAAAAATGTACTGCAGTTCAAATATTGCACTGTGCTTCCATTTCTGAAGTGTAAAACTAACCTACAGAAAGAAGACTGAGGGTCATGCAAAAATCTGACTGGAACTTTCTTATGCCGACTGAGAAATAAAGTAAGTAATAACTTGACCAAACATGCTCATCTTCAACATACATATTAGCGTTTAGGAAAAAAAGATTTCGTTCCTTTCTATAAGAATACTATTAAAGAACAAACTTGGCCGCGTTTCAAAATACTATAACACCTGCAGGTCAATACTATTCAAGGGACTAGATATTATTCCCCCTATCCTCACACAACAAAGTTCAGCTCACAATATTGCGATGGAAATGCAGCCAGAGGTCGAGCTTAGAGCAGAGGTATTTGTAGATATCGTCGTCCCTTGTATCCTCGTCAAATGTTTACATTGTTCTTTTAGAATAAATAATTGATGGATGAAATAGAATGCATTATTTAGGATACTCGAATAATATCACGCGCACCAGAAGTTTGCTTCGCTGGTTCGATAAAGATTGAGGGAAAATAAAGATTAGGCATTTAAACGAGACAGGAGGCTGTTAAACTGGAGTGATCAAATGGATAAGTAATCCGACGATGGAAAAGAGTGCACAAATTAGAAGGAAAGCAAACTTTCCAGTCAAGGCAAATAGTTTTTCCAAAGAACCACAGAACAAGCCGCGCTGTTACTTCAACGGAGTCACCCGCTAGTGTTCACAAAATTGTTTGAAATCGACCTTGAAAAAATTATTCGCCTGGACTGGGAATCGAACCCAGATCCCTCGGTTTCGCGGCGAGTGCTCTGAAGTAATGAAACTACCCAGGCGTCCACTTCAGCTGTGAATCTCATGAGAGCTTTAAGGTAGTCCGAGCGAAATATCATTTTATCCAGAAATCAATGAATTTGGTCTCATTTTAAAGAAATATATACCACCCTTCCATTGACACCGAAAATTCAACCCCTTACCACATCAATTTCCGAGATATTTGCCAAAAAATACCAGCCCCTTTACATAGGAAATGGTACGTGTAGGCACTCTAGAGAGACCTTATTAAAAAAATGAGACATTTCTTACACTTACATCTCGTCAAGAAATTAATTTTATTGCCACCGCAGTAAATTCTTCGGGATCACAAAAAACCTTCAATTTTGAAAAAAATGAAGCAAGTTAAAGACTTATTTAGATATTTTCATTTAATTACTTACGATTTCTGTCATATAAGGCAATATTATTGCACCATTATAATGCAATATTTAATTCGTGTGTCTCACATCTAGTGATATTAAAACGTATAATTCGAACATGGTCTTTATTATGATCAGGGAACTATCTCGCTCGCACTATCTTATGGAGCAAGTTGTCCTTACAGGCATGTAATGCTAGAGGGAAACCTTATCCGAGCGCTGAGCGCAACAGTCCACAGGAGAAAAGCCCAACTTTAAACAAGCTGGTGTTTACTTCTGACATTTTCAAAGGACTTCGGAACAAGCAGCGCAGAAACTTTAACGGAGTCAACCGCCCGTGTTCACACAATGTTTATTGGTTAGAGCATTCGACGTTAAATCGAGGGATCTGGGTTCGATTCCCAGTCCAGGCGAAAAATTTTTCCGCTATAAATTCCACACAATCAAGGCAATAGTATAACGTGACATATACATCCTGGCGTTATATATATATTCGAGTAAATGGGTGCTTGCTGTTAGCAAGCAAGGGGGGTTTGTACATTATTTTACACTTTAAGTATCGAAAAATGAATGCATCATCCTTACAAAACCAATGAAAACTCTCAAGTCTGCGTGCTACATGCAGGCAAAGAAAAATATGATGCAATTCTCGAAATGAATTTAATGAGGTAAGGATACCTGACAGTTCTAGTACAAATCGTATTATATCTCATCCAGTAATTAACGACATCAAAATACTATAGTCAGTGAAATGAAAGGAACGTGGAACCACTGCAAGTTCAACATAACTTTATTTGATGGCCATTCTACGTTAGATATTCCTTTCAGTACTGCATACTTAATAAGGTCTAACATGAAAACTTTATAATAGAACTTCGATCCGAATCGACAATTTTAACATGCTAATTTTCATGTTCCATTTTTCTTTTTCAATCTTCTACATGAATAGCACATGCTTTTGAATGAAAACTAAAATATCATGAAGATTGGTTGGTTAAAGTTGGTCATCAAACCTACGGTAGAGGCCAGGAATAAGTGGAAGAAATTATACCCAGTACTTAGAAGCGATATATTAATAGCACCTGTCCATTTAATGATGCCTATATGGGTGTTTGCAATTTGCAAGCAAGAGGGGGGAGTGCTAGATGATGATACTCTTTAAATAAGGAAAAAATGAAAGATCTCAAGTCTGCGTGCTACATGCAAGCAAAGAAAAATATAATTCTCGAAAATGAAATACGCGCCTCATAAGGTATGGATACCAGACTGTTCTAGTACAAAATTATGTTGTATGTCATCCGGTTATTAACGACTTTTCAAAATACTATAATCAGTACACCGAAACGAACGTGAAACCACTGAAAGATTATCATAACCTCATTTGATGGCATATTAGACGTTCTTCTACGTTAGATATTTCATTTCAGTACAGCATACTTAATTAGAGCTCACATGAAGAATTTTACTATATAAGTTCGATCGGAATCGAGATTTTTAATATACTAATTTTCATGTTCAATTTTTTTTTCTCTTCCAATCTTCTACATGGACTGCATATTTTTTTAATGAAAACGACAATATCATGAAGCTTGGTTAGTGGAAATTGGTCATCAAAGGTACGGTAGAGGCCAGAAAAAATTTGAAGAAATTATACCCAGTATTTAGCAGTGCGAAAAATGGCATAGAGAAGAGTAAATTACATGCACTTAGGATACCTAACTCATATATGTAAAGCTATCGATTGCAATATCTCGAAGCCAAATCGACTTTTTTAACTTTTCCGATTTTACCCAAAATCAACACATAAATATAGCCCTCCCCTGAAACTGCCCCGCCTTTTACACCTTTCTCTACTGTGCTTTTTGCATTCTCGTTTCTTCCATTCTTTTATCATGTCCTAACCATCTAATCCTATTGTCTACTATTTTTTGTCTTTTACTTTTTATATTTAAATGCTCCCTAATGTTGGTATTTCTCACTCTGTCTAGTTTTATTTTCCCCAGCATTGATCTCAAAAACTTCATTTCTCCTGCTGTTACCCTGCTCCACTGTCATTCCGTCATTGTCCAAGTTTCAATTCCATATAAAACTATTGGTAGATAGTACGTCTTGAATATGATCGCTTTTGCCTGTTGTGGTATCTTTCTATGCCATACTAGATGCTTAGTGCTCTAATGGAATCCTCACATTATATAAATTACTGAAACAAAAGGGTTCAGTAAACTCCAAATAAAGATGGTGTAAATGGATGGGAAGAGAAATGATGGAAGTAAGAAGGGGAATGAAAGAAGAAAGGAAAACGCGGCAAATCATTTTGAAGAGAACCTTGAGTGTGGGATACGCATTGAGGTGGAAAAAGTTTGCCAGATATATTTAATCAAATATTTTAAAGGGAAATAATTGAACGGACGATTCCACGAGAAAGAACAGATAAGGAAAAATATAGAGGAGACAGAAGGAAAATATGAGCTCTATTTATTTAGGACGCTGCTGTTGAACAAAAAATGATATAATATTGGATTAACTAGTAAAGAAAACAAGTGAGATTTGGATATCAAGAGAGAAGCAAAGGACAAAAATATTCTGGTTCCGTTACTGATGGGCTGACTGCTATAAAATAGAGCGAAAAATTTCTTAACTAAAATCACACAATATGATAGGTATTCTATCGCAACCAAACACCATCGTGCAATTATAGGATGGATTCAGGAATATACTGTAGCAACGGCGAAATGATTCATAAATGAAACTGCAAGGTGGAAGACACACAATCCTAGATCCAAAAGTGTGAATTTGGTTTTTTATGCTCCCCTGAAATATAAGAATGGCGAGACGACTCCGTGCAATTGTTAATATTTATTATTAGCTGGAGCGATCTGATCCTTTCATTTAAAGACCGAAATAAAGAGAGCCGAAGTTAGCGCAGAACTTTCCAATGTGACTTAATTTTATCTCCTGGTCATCAATGCGAGCGATAAAATCTAGGAGCGCTCGTTATTAGTATCGCTTTATTCGAGTGAAAGTAAAAAACCGATAAGAGAAATGGAGCTTAAAAATCACGGAATAATAACGTTGTGAGGGAGATAAGGTGTCCTTAGAGTGCTTTTATCAACGCGTGTGCCACGGGAAAATTTCAAAATTCAGATTTCGGAGGGAGATAGGAAAAGCTTTTAGCATCGCATAAGTTGTTCCAGCTGATTTATCGCCCGTTTATTACATTAACCTTGTCAGAAGGCGGTTGTCTGGCGAAAATGGATCGGGAAGTGAAGCAGAATCCGTGAATGCGGCCACCGGCGATTATTCATTCGGGCGCTTGTTTGTTTTTTTGCCGTGTGGGTTGGACTAGACACGCGAAAGAAAGGGATTCACCACGCTGATGACAGATGAGCCGTTTTTTCCAGATCCAATTTTTTGTGGGATGTTCGATTCTGACGATCCAACAAGAAATATCAAAGCATATTCCCAGAGCATAAATTACATGTATCTTGATCTTTTTTACCCGACGAGAAGAGAAACTATAGGGAATTATGACTACAGCATAACTCTTCTTTGGTACAGCTATTGCGGTGCTAATGCAGGGAACAAAACCTACGGCAATTCTCTCAACTATCCTAAACTCAGGCGGCTGCGATTCCTTACTCTCGTTCTATGAGATAACTCCTCGGGTTATTTAGTTTCCGCGACATTTATTTTAGAAATTCTCAAAATATACCCTTATCAAACCTTCTAAAATAAATGTGACAACTTACTGTTACCTAAACGTACACGGTTTTTCATACCAAAATCATTCAATAGCAATATTACGAGTAACTTAAATTGACTACTATAACCACTGATAATTTTTTATGAGTATTGGAGTGTAGACCTTTCGTTTCGCTCAAAATTTACAGCGTATGAAAATATATCTTTTCTGAAATTCGTTTTTCCGGAAAAAAGGGCCGCAAAAACACTGCCAGACTTTGCTGCCGCCCCTGGCGAAATTGCTGGGACTGCAATGCGGGTTTCACAATTTCAAAGTATCTCTAGGAGTACCACTGATTAACACTTGCATCGGTTACAAATTTGATGAGAATAAGAAATCAAAACATGTAACACAGGTGATAGAAAATATGTTATCTCCTTTTCAAGGTTTTTGCAACGGTAGGCATTAACCTGCTTTATTTATAGTGCAATATGAAGTCAAGACTATGATTTTGCTTTCTGTTGCAAAGGTACTTATATGCGAGGTGACATAAAAATTGATATGCGGAACTGATCTTGTTAAGTAACTTATTTTTTCCTGTTTACAGGAAACTGAAACACGTGTATAAAGATTTCTTTGGACGTTATTTCCATTTGAAGAGTTTTGTGATGCCCCAGTTCATCCGAAACACAAAAACGTCTAGTGCATGTCATTTTCATTTGTTTCAAGTAAGTTTGGAAGTTTACAGTACACAGTGGATTCAAGATATGGTATTTAAAGGTATTTAATTATTTTTCCTCGTGAGGATATTTGAAGTGCCATGATACTTAATTCAAGTTCATAACGATTTTCTAAAGTTTTCGATATTTTCTTGATTTATATAACATTTCGAAAAGCGCCTTTAAAGATGCTTTAAAGGAATTTTTCTTCATAAATTTGCGATGAAAATTTGGTAAAATTACATCTCAAATATTTTCTGATTGCGTGATTAATCCAAAATTCAATGAAGTTGAGCTCCTCCTTAGTTTTGTCATACATTTTAACTGAATTTAAAAGTTAGCGTGATAAATTGCACACAGAACTTCACAGGATTTAGTACGCGTCCGAGGATGCTAAAGTATCAGGGATATTCAAGTATCATCCTATAAGTAGCAGAAAGATTATGACAGAAATGCTAATTATTCTGCAGAAATCAATTCCTTTTTCTTATAACAGCGTTTACAATGCCATGTACATTTTTCAAGTGAATATTCCCTTGATTTACCTAAGTTATTTAATAAGCATTAGTTTATATCGAGGATTGGGGTCAAATAAACCTAAATTATACCTAAATCTTGATCTAAACAGATAACTATTTTTTTAAATGGCAAGTAAAAATTCCAAATCATTGAAAATGCACGTCAATTGTCTTCTTATCCACAGAGCTCTCGCACCGATATAATTCAGTGCAAGGATTTCTAATGATTCCCCGACCATGGTAGCACTCTAGGGGAATAGATACGTAATGGCAGGCTACCAATTAGCCTAGGCTACCAAATAGCCTAGGCTACCAACTTTTAATGCAATGTTGCCAGAATTAAAATCGACCAGATCCTTGGCCCTCATGACTGATCAAGACTTAGAGTTAGACATACACATTAGAGACGCTACTAATAATAAAGATCGTCAAGATCCTTGGTTCGACTCCCTGTTCAGGCCGATTTATTCCTGTAATAAATAGTCCTTGTTTTCATGGTACAGATGAATATCTTTCTGCGATAACAAACTTGAATTACGATCATGGTTATTTATAATGTAATTGTTCAATTGCGCTCATGATTTCAAAGACGTGATCATCATCAAGAAAGATCAGATGCTTCATAGCAGTGTAGTGCACTCCCAGCAGTGTAGTGCACTCTAGACTTTGATCATTGCCCTACCAATGCAGCTTGCTTTACTGGTTGACAATAACGACTACGAGAAGGAAATAACCGTAATCCCACCCCTGGTCGAGATATTTTTGATTTTTGAATTCAATTTATAGTCTAAACTTCCCATAAAAAAAGAACTTCACCTCCTCCCAGAAGGATGCTTGAGGGGAAGTAGCTTCTTGAGCGCCGAAATCAAA
Source organism: Ceriagrion tenellum (assembly GCA_963169105.1). Classification (NCBI taxonomy): domain Eukaryota; kingdom Metazoa; phylum Arthropoda; class Insecta; order Odonata; family Coenagrionidae; genus Ceriagrion; species Ceriagrion tenellum. The sequence continues at coordinate 7,503,911 of OY720643.1, forward strand.
TGACATACCCTCTTTCCCTGCGGCCGGCATCCATCTTCCACTCCCGTCTCCAAAAGAAACCTCCCCCAAAAGGAAGAATGAACGAATGCACTCATAAGGGGAATGAAATGGGGCGGTGACAAGTACATTCACGACAAGTACACAGAAGTCATTCGACGGAGGTGACAGCTGCATAGTGGAAAATTCGTCAAAAAAAATGATGCGCTCAAAAGGAAAAGGTTGAAGCAAATGCTTTTAGCAAAATGTAGAAGTAAATGGACATCCTTAGCTTAGTGAGTATAATGATATGTTTTTAACTACAAACAATTCTTACGATTGAAAATATAATGATGCTAAAAAATTCCTTCGAAGCTGTTCTGTAGAGCTTAAGGAATTCTACAGAAATTGACTCTTTTTCTTCAAAACTACTTTCTTTCTATGGATCTGTATGGAACATGAGAACCTGATTCTACAGACCATATGTTCTGTAGAATTATTTTCTACACGGCAAAATAACTCCTTACAATCTGTTCTGTAGAACTTCAGCAACTCTACGGAAATATGTGAGGTTTCCGTTGACCCAGTTCCTTTTCTAAGGACATGTATGGAGAGTCGTAGGGAATTCCACAGAAAGTCCTAAGGAATTCTGCAGAACGTCCTACGGTATTCTGCAGAACATCCTAAGGTATTCTGCAGAACGTCCTACGGTATTCCGTAAAATGGCGTTTCAATACTTTAAGGAATATCTACAGAACTTTTTAAGAAATTCTGTAGAAGTATTTTAAGGAAACTGTGCAGAGTTTTTTTAGCAGGGCTTGTTTGTCTGGAAATAAAGGGGAAAACCCCTTCGTGATTCAACGCCATTTGGTGATCATTGAACAGTTAGTTCATTTGCGCCATACCGTATTATATTGCGATTGAGATTGGCTCTTTGCTCCTCGATTATGCCTTTCATATACACCCCGGATGAGAAAGATATCTTTTACTTATTTTTATTCTATGTAATCGAGTCAGGGCAGAACTCCGATATTTGACAACTTCTCCCGAGAAAGTACTTGATTGACCAAGAAGATTATTTCAGCCTAAAGAAACTTTTGACATCTTTTTCCAGTGGGTTTGAGCGATATTTATCAATTTCGTTCCGCACATTTGCCATATCTGCTATAACCGCGCACCATCTTCCACTTTTCAATTGAGTTTACTACTGACTAGATGCATCAGGTTTGAAGGATTTTCTTTCCGTTTATAGTAATAAGCAAACGTGATTTATTTATTAATAAGCAACTAGGGCCTTTACAATGGGTTTAAATAAACAAAAAGTAAGTTAAGAAAGAATAAAAAAATATATAGTAAAAGCAATAAGAACAATAATGAACAGAATGAAAAAGAAAAAAATCAATTTTGTGGCAGGAAGGAAGAAGAGGAGGACACAATGCGTTTGGAAGTTGGGAAGAAAAGATGTTGCATGAGGAGAAAAGGTCAATGGTAGGGTGACTGTTGGCAAGGGTATTAAAAAATGAAGGTAGGCTGTAGAAAATGGAACGTTGGGAGGTGAGGAGACGGACTTTGGGTGTGTGAAACAGACTTACATCGCTAGTGGTGCGGGCAGGGATGCGGAGCGAAGAACAGGAGAGAAGATGATCAGAGCGGAGGGACCCGTTCATGATAGAACGAAGGAATTTGAGGTCGGACATCAACCGGCAATGGGGGAGATGCTAGAGACCTAGAGACAAACCTTACCCCATTCATTCATACCTTTTTAATTCAGTCTTGAGCAACAGATCAATAAAATTTGATTTCAATTAGTAAAAGTAAAAGGTTTTCCTTTCGCTTTTATTCATACCTGTTGAAGTGTTTTCTTTGAGTTTGGCAAGTTGAAAGTTTTCCTTCTGTTTATCCATACGGCCCATTAAACTGTGAGGTACCTAGAGGGTGCGGGGCCGGGGAGCACCAAACGGGGTTATGAAGCGAACGTTAAGGACAGGGCAGATATTCGCATCACAATAAGTTAAAAGATTTATATATACGGTCTGCAGTGGAGGTGAAACATGGAGGCAGCTGAGCATTAGGCATTTTCTTCCGTAACATAAACTCCCTACGTGTTCACTCCATAATTGAGTCCACTTCCCATGAGCTATCACTATCTGGGGAAGCAAGATTGTCCCCAGGCTTTTTTACTAACAGTCTTCCCAAGGTCACAAATCTTAAACTGCCACCTGAGAAATGCTCAACATACTCTCCACCTCAATCGTCTGACTCAAAAATGCCTTAAATCTCATGGTTTATATGAGCATCTGTGATGGCTTGGCGAATTGTAACAGCATATATCGATTCAAATTTACTTGGATCACAAACGTGGCGCTGAAGAAACTTTCTGCCCTCTCTTCAGGTAAGTACAGTTTTCATCATTTGACATTGAACCCATTGATGCATTGGTTGGTATGTGTAATTGAACCTTACACGGAGCCCATTAATGGGTCCCGCTTGGAGCGGAACGCGATATGGTTTCCGTTGAAGTCCCTGAGTCCATGGGAGAGTGTTTCACGAGTGAGTATCGAAGACATCTTTGCAAATATCGAATGAAAATAATCTGTAAAATACATTTTAAAGCAGCGACAAATTTAATTTTAGTATTCTCATAAAGTGTAACGTTGAGGTGTTCACCTGCAGAGAGTTCGATATCAGTTTGGGAAAATCAAGCATCAGTGATGGAGCAGAGGTAAAAAAGCATTCATGTGAGAACTCTTGTAGTAAATCTTGCTCTTTTGTCCTTCTGTTTACCAAAATACACATTTCTCTCTCTCCCTCACTCTCTCTAGCGTCTTACTCTTCGCTGGCGTGAGCCAACAAGTTTTGTTCCCCATACATTTATCTATTAGCGGCGGTAGTGATCAAAACGATCAGTGATAAGAGAGAGAATTTTCTCTACAATACGACTATTTTCCTCGAGAGGGCCAACAGCTTTAAAAGAGGAGTAGTATGGTATTCCAAAGATAAATGAGTAACTTAAGGAATGGATTGGATATTTGGGGAGGTGACCGACGGCTAAGGTCTTTTGCACCATACGGGACAGGTAAGGGAGGAAGGGCGGATAGAAACCCGGCGTCGGCATTAGCCTGCTCTTAATGATAGACGCCAAAAGGACCACGGGATTTACATCTTATCCGACAGACGGAGTACTACACTTGAAGTGTCCCCCACAAGACACTCAAGTAGGGATCGGGTTACCTCTGAAAAAAATTCACCTCTGCAGGGATTTGAACCCTGGCCGCCCGTATGGTTTGCCAGTACTCTAGCCACCACACCAACCCGATCTCCTGAGTAACTTAAGATCAAAACTGAAATCTGTACTTCTTACTGAGCAAACATATTGTAAAAAGAAGATCACATATGCACAAAACTGAGTGCTGAAACGCCTTCACCCATCAATAAGAAACAGCCAGACTCTTGAGGGCAACATGATTTAACAAGGTCATTTCATACAGCACATACGCAATTTCATTTGATCATTTTAATTTAGAAAACTCATAGTATTTCCCGCAGTACCAGTTAAAAGTTACGTTGGATATGTGAGCACTACCCCAGGTCAAGCACCGTCATTTTAAAAGGGCCAATTTGTCATTCACCCTCGGCTTCTGATTCCACTGGTTAGTGTGGGTTTAGCGGTTTGTGCAGCGAACTCGCGAGACGGCGAAGGAGGCGCCGCGAGTGGGTGGGAGCGGAACGAGGAGGAAACAGTTGAAATGAGAGGATGCGTCGCAATGTTTCCCTCCCAGACGTGGAACGTCACGTCTTCCTTTAGTTCCTTCCACAGCACGCGCCAAGGCCCGACAAGGATGCTGACACACTTCTGTACTTTTGAGACGGGCGAGCGTTACATTACGTTTCACAGCAGAGATGTAATTACGCCACCCCCTCTGGAAAAAAGAGGGAAAGAAAAAATACGAACACCAAGAGGAGAGTGTGTGGCGCGAACGGGGTGCGAGGGGAGGGAAGGCTTGGAAAAGGGAATGTTGAGACTTTTAAAAGGAGACAAGGGAGAGAGAGAGAGAGGTCTCGCTCTCTCTCTCTCTCTGAAGCAGTGAAGAGAGGAATTTTTTGGGGCACGAAACTTACCCCCCTCCTCCCTCCCACCCCATTTAACCCCCTTCATCTCCAACCCCCTGCAACCCCCTGCTTGTCCTCAGGGCTCTGTCGTCTGCGGCCCTGTGGGTTTCAAGCATGCGAGCGCTCCCAGGGGCCTCGAAATGAAACCGTATACATTTTTTTCCTCGCCGAAAAAAAACAGGAAAGACTTTTGCGCCCGGAGCTGAGGGCGCCTAATGACTGCTCCCTTGGAGCCGCACCCTCGGGAGTCGGATGGAAGAAGAAGTCGGAAGAAGGAATGGAAATAACGGAGAATGCAAGAAAACAGAAAGAAAATGATTCGCTCAATGACTATTAGGGGTTGCCGGTCGGTTAACGCATGGAAAAACTAGTACGCACAAGCTGATAATCTACCAAAAAGGACGGTAAAAGTTTCATTATTCAGTACCAGGTGACCGAGCCTCACTTAGTAGATTTTTTTAGATTTCAAATCAATATGAATGCACATCAAATAATCAATCGAATGAATAAGTTACAATATTCAGCGATACGGATGATTAAAATGAAGTATTTAATGTGACTGTCAGTTTACTTTATATATCTCAGATCTAAATTCAAATCAGATCTAAGTAATTAATCTCAATATTTATTGTTCATCATTCCGCCACATTAAACACACACGCACTTATGCTTCACATCAGTGTTCACATACAAACAAATATGAACAAATTTGAGAGAGAAAAAATCTTGAATCAAAGTAGTTGAGGAGCCTTATACATTGGATGCGCGAGCCTGCACTCTCATTTGTCGCTGCTTTCGTCTCGAGCGCGACGTGATACCGAAACCAGTAAAAAGATCGAATTTCAAAAATTGATTTGCAAATTATCCAACAGTTATTTCATATTTGTTTTCAGCATTTTTACAGAGAATAGTGCATTTAAAACAGTAAAAATTGGACAATTCAAACTTTTAATATGAAATAGTTTTCTTTTGTTTTTTTGTTTTGCAGTTTTTTTTCCAAGGATGAGTCCTAGCGCGTTGGATTCCGCGAATCAAAAAACCTTTGTTTACAAAATTTAACAACAATCGTTTGAGCTGTTTTGGAGGAGGAAAAAGCAAACATGTAAAAATAGAAACAAAGATTCGTCGTTTAATATTATTGGACGTAACCCAGTCAGGCAAATCTTATATGTATAGATTTTATTCGTGGATTTATTTTACCGTTAATTTTCTTCATCATACGGAGGCCGTCACTAATGTTTGTTAAAGATAGGAGGCGTGCGCAGCAGAAGCGCCCCAAGTATTAAAGGGGCATCGTTGGAAGAATCTGTCTTGTCCGTACACAACATGTCGTTCTCTTTCCGGAGGCCAAGTTAAGGGAGTCCATTGTTCTTTCTTTGCCTCATAGGGAACAGCAGTTTCAACCCGCTTTCCTTAATTTCTCTCATTGTGCCCCCTCTTTTCCAGTTTTTATGTAAACGAAGTTTATGAAATTATGGTAGACCACGTTTGCTCTGCTGGCCTCATATAATCTTGTTTTGAAAGGAAATGTTCTTGACGATAGCTCCATGGTTGATGCACAAATATAACGCAGGACTTATGGGTTTGAGTTAAGACGCGTATATTTTTGCAATTTATAATTTACACCTTACACATTAGATTGCTTTAAAGATCATAATAACAAAAATGTTACAAGCCATTACAATTACTACAACTAGCTACTCTTATACAACCGGCGGTCTTTGGCCTTTGCCCATCCACTTTCCCCACACATTAGGGCCGGCATTGCGTCAACGGGCATCAAACAGACCAAGGGTTGAAATCCTTCATGAAAGTGTGTCAGCCAGTCACACCCCTAAGTCATCTTCCTTCAAGGCAAATGTCAATGGGTTTAGATGTTCGCGTCCCAAGTCCACATTGTGGCACTGAAGACGATACTCGTGCATACTAAGCCACTGACGTGGTGGATAAACCCAATGGTGTCGATTGCATAACGAAGAACTCGTCAAATTTCCTATCATTGCATGTACAAATTATTTGGCACGAAGTCACTCGCACGGATGCATATGCACCGAGGGTTGAAATTCGCAATGAAATAAATCACTTGACTTTACCGGGATTCGAACCCAGATCTCCAAATCTGTGGCCTGTCAGGTGTGTTAGTCAGTTAGATGGCAAATTTCAACCCCTTGTGTAAATGCATCCTTGCGAGTGACTTCTTACCAAATCATATTTGCACATGCGATGATCGGAGAAGAGGCGTCAATCTGCTTTGGTTATTATTTGCAGGTCACTGGGAGTTTTTTTTAACATATCTTTCACAAACCACCAATTTTAAATATTTAAACTCTATAAACTCCTCTCAGTCTGTCCCACTATTCTCCAGAGTGGTCCATAATGTATACCTCTAATTCACTCTTCAACATGTTCTTACACCTCAATTACCTCCACATTAGTGTGATGCGATATAAAAAATAATAAAAAATAGCAAAAATAAATAAATTTTAAGAATATCTTCCTCGGGATTTGCACCGGGTAATACTTTCAAAATTCGCCGACGTTTCGGAAAAAGACTTGTTTTCCATTTTTAAAGGCGTGTGTTATTTCCGTCGTTATAACACTGATTTGAAACTGGCCGTTGATGCCCCAAAAATGAAGTTTACGATGCCTATGACTGGCTGATGTGTCCCGCTGGCCGTTGAATTATTTTCTCATCTTTTTAATACATTTGATTACAGGCCTCCAGGTGTTACTCAGTTGGAATCCAATGTCTTTATTAACATTATTAGGATGTAATCGTACCTCGATGGCCTCTTTGATAATGCGATTCCAGTAACGGTGTGCGCATCAAAGGATTTTTTTAATGGCATGGTCTTCATTGATGCTGTGTTCCGCCACTGGTTGCGCCAATCTAAAGTGCCTACAATGCTCTTTAAGCCTGGTTTCAATTGTTCGGCCGGTCTCCCCCACATATATTTTGCCGCATTCGAATTTTGAAAATATTACCCGGTGCAAATCCCGGGAAAGATATTTAAACATATTACATTGGGAAACTCTTAAATAAATAAAATTGTTTCCCTATTCCTTTAAGGATTATGCAGGAATGGGATAGAATTACGCTTATAAAGTAGACGAGCAACGCTTAGCGTCAGGGGGTCGGTTTTTTTATTCGAGGAATCCATAATTTATATGGATAGGAATTCGTAACAAACTATTCAATACGGAGAAAAGGCACCAATAGTTCAACTTTTATCGACGAGAAGTTACTTATCTCACTTTACTTTTAATATCTTTTGCCAATGTAATGTAGGGTAGATGAATTTCGCTTGGATGACAAAATTAATAAAAAAGACGCATATATAACTTTTCTCTTATGACTACCTCTTCTCTTTTTTGTTAACTCTTATAGAGGATACTAGTAGATGGCGGATAATATTCACGGCTTACTTAGAGTGAATATATTTTTAAAAAGAATTTTCACCTATAGAGTGGAGTGAAAAAACACCAAAAACGAGCACAACTATGGAGTGATTCGATTGTTTTAATATAGCCAGAGACGTTTTATGAAACCATTTGCTACAATTAAACCAACTCATAAGCATTCGTAGCTTAATAAAATGTAAAGTGAAGGAATAACTTTTTCAACTTAAACAAAAAATTACTAAACTGTTCAACTAATACTACTCTAGCCATCTTAAGCGCCTATGGAGGATCCTCTGACGGTTAAATTCAGCTTTCAGAGTTACGACACAATGTTTACGTTGAAGGCAAACGTCCCCGACAAACAAAGTAAGCAATCTGTCATGCTTGAACTGTACTTTAAGTGCCCGGCCACAGAAGATAGGAGAAATGCCTCCGGTTAGAGCAGTTTACTCGCCCAGAAACACGGGGCATAAATACTATTTACTGAAGAAAGTCCTCGGTGGACACGTAGATTTACTGGTTTCCTGGGTAATCCCTCGTCTTATTACAGTGGATCACGTAAAAAAAAATAACTTGGAAAACAGAAGGGAGGAAAGGGAGTAAGAAAGAGGCTCAAATTTTATTTTTATACTCAGGCGGATAAGGAAGCAATTTAAAAAAATAAACTCAAGTAAGACGAAGAGAGAAGGATATTTTCTTAGCAATGAGAACTGCGGAAAAGGGAATTATGGAGACGGTAAAGGGGAATAAGAAAGGGAAACAAAAATAATTCAACTGTGCTCCAGAAAAAAGTTCTCATACATAACTAGATAATGACGATGGCTGGTATCGTCTGTGGAAAATCAAGGGTTACAAAATTATACATTTACCCGACGGTATTTGCATAAAATTGTTAGGAAAGGGTTTAAAAGATGGAATTAGAATAACAAAAGGATTACCATGTTTATTATTAGGCTAAGTGCTTTCCTCATACACTGTTCACCTGAAGAAAAGAATAATTTGGCGTAGTAATAAGTATACCCTCCATTAATCCACCCGACTTGATAACGGGCTAATAATACATTTTACATATTAAATTCTACAGGAATTATAGCAACCACAGTAGTACATCGCGTAAAACATCAAAATTATTTCAATGAAAATGAAATTACGGAGAAAATAGTCTTAATAGCGTTATTCCAAGAATTTTTAATAGACTGCCAATTGATGTGCCCGAATTTAACTGCAATAGCTGAGGTAAGAGAATAGTGGAATAATGGGTTGTGAAAGGGATGTTGCCTGTGATTGGGGCTTCACATGTGGTATTCTGTGTTTATGGGTTTCATCTGTGTTCGTGTGAGGAGGGTGAAAGTGGAACCTTTTTCGGGTGGTTGATTTTGTGATGCAGGGTGGTGGTTGGGGAACCTTCTGATGAGCCGTTGGTGGGCTCAGGAGGACTCCAATTGTTTTCCTTACATATTATAAAGATGTTCTCATATTTCTTTGATGTTTTTATTTTTTTAAACAATTTTCTTATTTTTTTATGTTCTTCTATTTTATAACTGTTTTTTATGAGAGCTGTTTGCAAAATCGAAAAATAAATGTTTGGCAAAATGAAAAAAAAATTCGTAAAGTCTCCAATTTATATACTTAGTACTTCGTTACTTTAGCTGATTAGCTATTATATTAGCATGAATATATAAATACCTACAATATTATATGGGCTCTATTTTATGAGTAAAATCATAAAAATGCCGAGAAAAACCATAAAACGCTATGCATGGGAACATTGCAGATTCTTAATCATTCAACAGATACCATTAGGGAGATAAATAAAATATTATATACTAATATAAATAATAATTTCCATGTGATATATACAATGTGTATTAAATCTAGATGTAAATTAAAATAGGGTTTATAAATTAGATATTAAGTCTATTACTAGATTAACAATGGATAAAATTCGATGAATGAGCAATTATTGCTGGCACAAACACTGTTGGGGAAATTGCTGCGGAGTGAAAATAACGATTTAACGAGTTGCAAACAAATACAGGCCCTTTCACACTCAAACGCGAAGAGTAATACTTAAAATCAATAATAATGAAAGAGAGACGACATTTTTCGAAGTACATTAAACGTTCTTCCAAGCATGCAAGAAATGCGGTTTTTGGAAACAACTGCAAAGGCACATTTTTGCAAGGGAAAAAGTTTTTATAACTCCTCGGAATGTGAAGAGAAGGGAACAGATAACGTGAACTTCCACTTTATTGTATGGTACGTGCGCGAGGATATTCGTATATATTTTTATGCAATAATTATTATCGATAGTCCGATTACCACCTTTTCTGGCACCGTGGGGTATAAATACGAGGGGTGTTTTTTCAGTAAGTACCGTTTTGAAATAAAAACAAAACTAGTAAACGTTTCCAAACAATTTTATTTTAACTTGAAAACCGGTACCTTAACCTACTTTTCTACATAATTTTAACTAATATTCAGGCACTCATCGCATCGTACAAACAGCTTTTGAATCCCATCCTCATAGAAGTCTGCCACCTGATTTGACAACTACTGCAACACGGTTGTTTTGACCTCATCATTATCGTCGTGGCGCTGACCACCACCAGATGCATCTTCAAATGCAAAAAACAGGTGGTTGTCACTGGGCGCTGGAACGGGACTGTACGCAGGGTGATCAATTTGTTTCCAGCCAAATGATTTGATGAGATCTTCAGTTTGACTAGCCGTGTTAGGTAGGCATTGTCATGGAGCAAAACGATCCCCATGCCACATCTTTTGTTTTGGATTCTCTATAAGCTCTGAACCATTTCCGTACCATTCCATCGCTCATAATGCTCTTTCCATAAATTTCACTGATCTGACGATGAATTTCGGTCGCTATCATGCCTTTATCACCAAGAAAACGAATCACTGCGCGAATTTCACAGTCAGCGGAATTTTCAATCGGCGGAGGCATTTCAAATACTCGCAAATAAACGTACACACGGTCAAATGTTTCTGTAATGGCGTCTGTGGCTTCCAACGAACAGATGTAAGTACACAGCACGCATGCGCATAATGCTGACCGCAGCACTATAGTAGCGGAATTTCAAAACGGTACTTAAAAACACGCTTTGTATTTCTCGCATCGATATCACGATAATTGTTGGGAGCCGTGGGATACTCGGATGCTCCACGCTCCACGGCTGAGACACTATATAAAAGAACTCCGATCGGTTGGGTTTCTCTGCAACTTAGAGAATAACAGTTTAGTGCCGCACGATACCTCAAGAACGAATAGGAGTAACGTAATAAGAGATAGAGTGTCAAACTAACAGGGACACGAGTTACTTTCTCGCGATAATAGTGGTTATAACAAAAACAGCGTCTGTTAATTCACCTCCCACTCATATTGTTTCTTCCATTGCCCTATCCTCCCCTCATTTCCATGGATGTAATCTTAGGTATACAAGCTGAAGATTCAATGTGAATGGTGCAATATATAAGAATTTCTACATTGACTTACTCAATTTTTCCTTGGTCTTCCACGGTAAATACATACATAAAGTTTACAGGCATATTTTATGTACTCAAATTCTAATACATATCATAATTTACAGTATCATATAATTTAAACGTATAAGCATTAGTTAGAGAGTGTTTGCCTTCTTACAATACTGTTATGCATAAAAAAGTTAGTTGATTATATGCATTTAAATAAATTAGTTTTATTTTATTCCATTGTTCATTATTATTCAAACGCATCTATAATTTTCTCTTTTCCTCAGGTGAAAATATAATAAAATTAAACTGTAAAATTGCAATTTTTATCGCTATGTAACATATAAGGCAACTGAGGCTAACTCGGTAGTAGAACTCTGAAGTAGAGCTCTGAAGATGTAACTTTACATGACACTAGGGCGGCCAGTGGTGACATATGGATCAGAAACCTGGACAATGACTCTGGCAGACGAGAAAACACACAGTACCTTTGAAATACAGATCCTCCGTGGAATATATGGGCCAGTATGCGACCAAGGAGAATGGAGGGTAAGGTATAATGAAGAAATAGATGAGTTGATTGCAGGGAGAAATATAGTAAGGTTCATTAAGTCCCAGGGGATACGATGGTTGGGTCACATAGAATGAGAATGCCTAGGGGAGGAAATCCCAAAACGCATGCTGAAAGGGAAGGCTGTACGAAAGAAGAAGACGGAGGACGTCCTAAAAATAGATGGATGGATCAAGTATATAACGACCTTAATAAGATGGGAATTATTGGATGGCGAGACAGAACCTCCGACCGGAATGACTGGAGGACAATAGTGCAACAGGCCCACATAGGGCTGTAGAGCCACTAAGAAGAAGAAGATGCTAACTCGGTGATGGATGAATGGTGGAGGGAAATCCGGAATCATCACCGGCATGAGATTGTAGATGAGAGATTTTCAGTGCGTATTTTTTGAAGAAGAATTCAGAGGCTAAGCTGGGTACAGAGGAAGATAAAACGAGAATGTGTTAAACATTGTCGAGGGGCGAAATGATATTGTTTGGGACATTTCAAGCCGGCAATAAAAAACGTTTATAGGGTGTGATTACGCGTAACTGGCTGTCGACGAGAGTTTGAGGGTAAAATGTTGGGCAAAGATGAAAGTGTTTTTGAAGAGCGGATATCGTTGATGTGTTGAGAGTTTGACAGTAGGATGACAGATACGAAAGACTACAGCACATCTGTAGTCTTTCGTAACTGGATTGGGTTAGATACTAAACGATGACTTTGGAATTGGTAGATTAGTTGTTAGGACCTTGGATCACTCCGGTACTCTACCAATTATGGTTAAAAACCAGTTATGATATGATAAAGAGAGGAATGTTACTATATCACAAAATAACCACAAAATAACTTCTGGTAACTATTGGCCACCGCGCATCAATGGAGGTAGGATCATTTGTGATTTTAGTGATTCCAGTGGGGTCTAGGAGTTTGAACTTAAGAACCGACTACTCTTAAAGTAGTCCAAGCGAGATTCCTAGTACAGAGATAGTTCCCTAGTCATATTAGAGACCATATTCGAATTATACGTTTTAATTTCACCAGCTGTAGGACATGGCAACTAAATATTGTATTATTTATGATGCAATAGTATAGTTTGATATGAGAGAAATTGTAAGTAATTAAATGAATATATCTAAATTAGTCTTGAAATTGTCTCATTCTTTTCGCGCGCTGCGTTTGAAACTACTTCCAAATGGAAGGTTTTTTTGTGATACCCAAGAACCTACTGCGGTGACAATATGAATAATTTTAAAAAATAGTTGAGAAAACATACAAACTACACGCTGTAAGTTATTTACGACATTTAAGTGTTAGAAAGACCTCATTTTATAAATAATGTCTCTCTGGAGTGCATACACGTACCATTTCCCATGAAAAGGGCTGTTGGATTTTGGCAAATATCTCCAAAAGTAATGTAATAAGGGGTAGAATTTTTGGTGTCATTTGGAGGGTGAGATATTTTTCTTTAAAATGAGACCAAATTAATTGATTTCTAAGTAAATTGATATTTCGATCAAACTGCCTTAACCTTACCTATCTTATTCCTTAAAAGCCTCAATCCTCGTACATTGCTCGAGATTTCCAAAAATATTGGATCGGCCGAAACCACGAATTATCGACAGCGCCGATATCCATTGATACGTATCGGGCTATTCCTAATATAGAATTAAGACATATAAAGCATATACAAGAAAGAAAGAGGCTGGAGAGCAGACATTATTAGATAGAGGTACCGACCTGAATTTCGCCGTAAAATAGTCGGCAGCACTACAAGAAAAAGCTTTCCGATAGATTTCTGAGGAAAGATAGCGACCTCGACCCTTTTTTGCGAGGGCCATAACTGTCCCTACGGACAGGAAAGTAAAGGGAAGGAAGGAAGGGAAGGGGATAGGGGGACGAAAAATTCTTGGAGTTATTTGTTTCTGCGAGGGACTTCGCACAAATTGGATTTGGGACATAAACATCGCCGGCTCTGCGTCTTCCTTACGAGGCGCTCGAGTATCCCAGTAAATAGGGGATGCCAGTTGACGTAATTAAGCGCATTCGGGGAATGGTCGACGCCACCAAGTGCTGTAGACGTGCTCGTGGGAGGGCATTCAGACTTTGTATCCGACGAGATACGAGATTCCTGCCACGTGAAGGGATCTTAAGACCTTAAGGGTGGTGATAAATAAAATAACTTGATATGAAATAATATCACATAGGGTAAAAAAGGAAAAGAAAAAAGTTCTATAAAGATAAATATTGAACGAAAAAACACTCGACTGGTTGCTCGGAGAAAACCTTTTACCACAACGGCCACATCAATATCGAGATTAGGACGTTATTGCATGTTATTCGAGGTGTTTTGGCAAACAGGAAGCTGTAGTGTCTCAATTCGACACATCTGTTCGCCGATTTCATGCCTTCGTACTCTTAAAATTAAGAGCTTTTAGTTACGTCACGTTAACCTAAAACGACGTCACCGGAGTAAAACATTCGTGCGCTCGGCTGATATGCGACCAGTGTGGACATTGATCAACATATTTTAGTCGAAAATTAACTTGATTTACAACTGTTATAACATTATTTGGTGAGGGTAAAACTTTTAACAGGAACTGATAAATTCTTCCAGAATAAGGATACTTTAGCACGCTTCGGGGTAATTAGGCTAGCAGGAAACTTGTGGTGAATTACCATTCCAAATATGATGGTGTACAACCAATGTTATGTCTCTGAACACATAAGGTTAACAGTTATGTTTAGTTGGATAACCTAGAATGGCGTTAGCGCATTTACATAACCGAGAGCGTGTTAATTTGTGTAGAAATGTGAAAAATTAGGATGAAAATTGCAATTTACAATCAAAATCATAGCCAAGTATGATAAAGTCATTGCCGTATATGATTTTAATTTATCCCAAGGGCGACTATGCATTTATTTTAAAGTTTTCACGTAATAAATCACAACATTGCTACCTTTCACTTGACCTAAAATTATTCTTCCATCATGAATTGCTCTCCCTAAAGAAAAATTCACATTATCTGTTATTCAAAGAAGAATATGTGTTATATTCTAAAGACTAATTTCAGACTCGTAGCTGAATGAGATGTTTTACTGTAATTTCTTTTCCGCTCCAATAGTATACACATCCGAATGAAAATTTTCACTCTCTAGCTGCGGAGTTGCACTTCTACCCACAAGTTCAAAAATTATTTCGCAACTTATACTGCGATAGCAGAGTAATCCCCGCAGATTATGTTCCTATGATTTACATTTATTTAAAAAAATTATGTATTATAATTATTTATGCTACTTCAGCAAAAATACAACATATCTTTATTTATAACAAAATGTTAAAGAAGATATTTTTGCAATGAATCGTAAATAAGTATACGGGAAACTGGAAATCTGTTACTCCAGTGAAGGAGTAGAAATTGATGCATAACGGTAAAGAATGTACATAAATAAACTCAAAAAAGTCTGTGATTTTCACTGAAAACCATATTTTGGTGTTATGGCACTGAAAGTAAAATAAAGAGTTGAAAAGCCAATCGTGATGCAGTGCAGTGGATGCATGGAGTCCATATTTTTTATCCATTACTCCAGGACGTCTCCAAAAGACAAGGGTAATACCACATATTCCTTTGTTTGAAAGAAATATTCATGAATCCGTTCCATTTTTTGAATATCATGTATTTTGACATTCTAGTGTAAAATATGCTCCTTTCGGAGATACTTTTTATAACGTATTTTTCTCATTTTTACAACGCTAACCGGTTGAAATCGGCTACAACTGTATAAAGAATTTGTGCTTAAGTCAGTTTTATCCACTTATTTTTTTGGAAGATCAATACATATTTTGAAAGGAAAATTCCAGGAGAATGTTTGGAAAGATTGGAATGTTGGATATAAAAAAGGAAAACTAAATGATGGAAAAAATAATTCATATTTTAAAGAATTGATATGCAGTCTAAGTTATATGAATTAAAGTCCTACTCCTGCATAGAGTAAGGATGTCATTTTAAGTTTTTACCAATTATTATCTGTGGATATCGTCATGAAATAGACAAAAATACTGCCAGTATGAAAATATCAATACCCTTTTCATATCATGATTGAGAAATCTGCTCTGGCACGCAATTATTTTTAATACATTTTACTTTATGTAGTTTGCACATTTTACTCGTGATACCCCATGTAAATTTATTCTTTTACACTCATTTTCCTTTTAAGTTTTTCGTTTCTCATTCTATTGACATTATGCAACTGCGCTTTGCCATTATCCTGCAGCTTTGGTTTCTAATTTCCATTCCATTGCTTCATTTTAAACCCAGGTTTCCTTTCATACGTCACGCTGCTTCGTTACGATATTTTCGTTTTCGTTTAACCTGTTTTTTGGTGAAATACCTTTAATTTCTTGGAAAAAATGTAGTCTCCTAATATTTTCTTCAATTTTCTATTTTATTTGTACAATTTTTCATTTTGGATTCGGTACACTAACGTTCACTTTACATAAAGCCAATGATAGCCTTTATATCCTTTTACTTGAATACGAAACTGAAACCATAGAAAAATGTTTACTCGGCGGAATAGATATTTTAGTTTCTTTGAAATATCTCTTTAACTAATTGACTCGGGAAGGGAATTAATATGAACAATCAGCGTTCATGGTTTTGACTTTCACGTTCAATTACACCCGTTATTTTTGGGCTTGGTGTCGGCATCAAGATAATGATGCCCATTCATTCTCATTGTTATAATTCCAATTGTTCAGTCTAAGGATTGGCGTCCAGTTTCCTCCTCATTTCTTCCTATTCAGTGAGAACTATTCCATGTCCATTTGAGCCTTTCTCAATCAAACTAATTTGAGGAGTCTGTGTTTTCATTTGCTTTCCATATAAAACACTCGAGAGACCGATGGTGAAAATTATTCAACGACGGACTTTCGCCATGTTAGATATAAAATGTGCGCCAATAAAAAGGAAATCTACCACAAATTGTGTCGTGAAAACATAAAAGGAAATTATTTGCAACGTTTTTCCAACCATGGTACAAATCTCAATGACTGACAACGATGTCTGTGCCAAACACGCATTTACACTTTAGAAAATGATTTAACGGTAGTGGAAACTTTTTCTATCCTCCATTTTGATCTGAACCTATATATAACCTTATTCCAAACAACTTGCGTTAGGTAATTGTTTAACTCACATTACACAATTAGCCACAACAAATCTGGATGAACAATCCATTACCGTTCCTTTGCGTAATCTGATCTCTTTACCATAGGAATACACTAAATGATGCAAACAGCAATCTTAGTTCCGCCATTTCGAGTGTGTCTTTAAAACAACCACCAATAACTGAATAGTAATCACAAAATGGCACATAAAACATCCCAGACATGGACGCTCGCAAGCGCAAGGTCACTTCCTTTGTGCTTCCAGTCACTGCATGGGAATAAATTGGCTCTTCCTCATCGCGTCTCCATTAATTTGATATCCTTGTTTCCGGACGGCACAAATGGCAACCATTCGTGCAATCATCTTGTGGACTAAATTCACATCGGCTTTACTCATTGTCACACAACTTACTACGTACTACAAATGTCCACGGTCACAGAAACCAAAACATTTCATCCATGAATTTCATACACTTTCCAGAAAACACAAATATGTACACAACTGTTCTCAATACCCTATCTCCAAGTTATGTAAATTAATCCGCAAATAATTCAATTATTAATAACAAATTAAATTAAATAATTGTTAATAATAATATAATTAAGTTTTTATGCAGTTACCACAAGAGTTACAATGTTGTAACAACCAAGTGTTGTTGACAAAGAAACTGTTCAATTGGTTATTTTTACAAAAGTATGTTGAAATATTATTCAAAACTATAGCTTAAGCCTCTTCAATAAGGTTTCTATTGGCCATGTTCACGGAATCCACAGAGTTGCTCCATATGCATTGTATTCTATTAATTGTAATTAACTTAGATACATATTACTATAGATAATTTGTAACATCTGTGTGATACGATGATATATTTTGATTTTTGTAAAGACACTACGTGTATGTTTAGTTGAATAGCCCTTTTTATATTTTATTCTGTTATATTTTAATGTAACTGCCGAAAAACGCCATATCCAAGGAATGGCAACCCAATCACAGGAACTTTCCATCAGGGGTGCTTAATTTCACTCTTCTGTTTAATTTATTATTTGTTATTTCTTGTTGGAGTGGAATAAATATTATTATTATTATTACTTAGCATTCGCGAAAAATAGATAAAAATTTGAAGACTTTCACTTAGGGGAGAGTAAATGAAGGCGGAGGGCGAGGGGGATGGGGTGGTGGAGGTCTCGCGACTTTCTGGCGAAGGAACCTCGCCGTGGATTGAGAGACCGAGGAGCGGCGGTAAATCTCAAGAATAAAAACTCCCAGCTTAAAACCCTTAAAAAAGAGTGAAAATTACGCAATTCAACGCGAAGAGAAAACATTAATATTCAGCAAAGCAAGGAAGAGGAAAGGAGAGAGAGAGAGAAAGAGAGAGAGAGAGAGAGAGGAGGAGGGGAATGGCGAGGCCTTGGGGGGAGTGGAATGAGTAAAAGTGAAGGAGGAGAAACTATAAGAGCCACGGAATGAGGAGAATGAAGATATTTACGGCCGCGAGTGCAAAAAAATTAAAACGGGAAACCGAAAAGCAGTGATCCATTATAAAACGAAATAAGAAAAGAAACCCCAGAAACCCTGAGAAGGAGTTCGAGGATTGTTTGGCCCGGGGAAGATAGAAAATGAGACCAGAAAGGAAAATAGAAAGAAGGGGTGAAAGACGAAAGTAGCGAGAACAGGCGAGAAGAGAGGAAAATATAAAGGCGGATTCACACAGGAGCACAATAGCAAAGCGTAACATTATGGTGGGGAAACATGGACGATGACAGAAAAGGATAGAAAAAGGGGAGAGGGTTTATAAATGTGGATTTGGAGGAAAGTGCTTAACATCAAGTGGTCTGATAGGGTTTAGGAATGAAGAGGTGTCGGTGAGAATAAAAAGAAGGAATAAAGCTCTTAAAGACCATTGAAGATAGGAAGAAGAGCTGGATGAGACGTGTACTGAGAAAGAAATGTCTGTTAAGAGATGTACTGGAGAGAATGGTGGACGTAAACCGCAAAAGAGGAAGAAAGAAAAGAAAGATGATTGATGACCTGAAGGATGGAGGGAGTTAGAGAGAATTGTTGAAGAGAAGAGCAGAGGACAGAAAGAGAGATGGAGGTACCAATGGACCTGCGAAAGCAGACGAATAATGATGATAATGAACATTATGTATCTTGAGACGATACATTTCAAAACGCGAACAGCTAATAAGTTTCCCTCTGGATAAAAAAGTATTATACATCGAAACCATCCATAGACCTATGACCAATTTAAGAGACCGCCTTGTGAGGGCAAAGGACCCAGTTGGCCTCATGACTCCGGGGGTATATGGAATCCCATGCGAATGTGGTGAAGTCTACGTGGGAGAGACTGGGCGAACTATACCCACTCGTCTGAAGGAACACCGTAGGAACATCCTGCTTGGTCAACCGGAAAAATCAGCAGTAGTTGAGCATACCCTGAGTCGGGACCATAAGATCATTTGGGATGACACGACTGTTCTATGGCGATCCAGCCAATTTTGGGATCGCTTAGCCAAAGAGGTAATAGAGATAAAGTTGGAGAGGAAGAATTTCAACCGGGATACTGGTTACACGATCAGCAGCTCTTGGAATAGAATTTTGAAAATAATTCAGAACCTCAGAGCTAAGCCTCCGCTGGTCAACGGTCCTCCACCACAACAATCGGGGCTCGACCAATCCCGCCCCGCCTAGCGCCAAATTTAAAGGGTCTTTTCAAGCTCGCATCAGTAGCCTTGAGAATGGGTAACCCGAAACGTCGGATGACTATAAATTTCTTACCCGGTGGCGAGCCCGAGAGAATTTACACCACTAAGTATTTTACAGTTTTCTACTCGATCAATCTACTCGATTCTACTCGATCACATTGCCAGGATAACACTTCAGGGTGGATATATGCTGAAAATTAGCAGGCGAATAATGCAAAATGTTTTAAATTAGGAGCAGGATTGTGCGTTGTAGAACTCAAGAGTGCACATTCGACAGTATACTAGCAGCTACATTTTTCCATTTTTGTAGACCTAATCTTGGAAGAAGTACAATACCCACAGCGTTCTGTTTGAAAATTACGAATATATTAATAGAAAATGATGTTTAAAATGAAGAGTAGATGAAATAAGACTTCTCCGATTTCTAAATAATTATGAATTGATTATCATATAGTGCACTTCGTTTAAAAAATGCTCGTAAAAGTTCGGAGGTGGGGTGAGGGGTCAAGATCCCATTAACCCCACCCCGGGCTAAGTCGCTCTTCCACACCACTAATTACGACTTTTTTTTAGACACTTAAGGGACTTGAGAGGTCCATAAACCAACAAAGAAGTTTAATATATTTATTTAAGTCTTATTTACTTATTCGTCACTTATAATTCAGCTTGTGGATAAAATAGACAGCTCTTAAGAAAATAAAAAGCTCATATTTTACTACATAAAATGACCCTTCTTCATCAACTTAGTTTAGACTCCCTTCTTGGGTAAGACCTCTTCTTCAACTATAGAGTAGACCTTTATGAATAGGTACTATTTATCCACGTATAACAATTTTTAGCTACAATGGCAATGTGAGAACGTAACATGTAACGGTTCATCGGTATGTGAGGCAGTTAAATAGATTTTACCATTTAAGATCATAACATACGCCGAAAATATATCATCGTTCATATCGCAAGATGAGTTGCAAACTTGGCCTTTAATAAATTTGTGTTATTTCACAAGCTCGCAAAAAATAACTAGACGATAGAGTATTCCTGGACCGGAAATCTCATAACTGCCAATACACAGACTAAACTCCCCAGGTCTCCTTCCTAATGCTCGCTGCAATTTTTGGAGATCCAGGGGAAAAAGACACTAAAAAAGTTGAGCAATTAGATGCTATTTTTTCCAAAAGAAAACGCGGAAGCAGTCACGAAGTGATAAACTGTAGAAATAAGAGCAAACTATACAGTTGAAGTCGCTGCTCATCGGAGGCTCCACTCGAGAAGTAAAAAATATCGCAAGATAAACACATTCGAATAATAAAGTCTTTCGTTTTAAGTCGTTTAAAGAGGCAGCGAGCCAGAATTTCTGCTCGACAGAATTAACAAGAGCCAGAAAAAATAAAGTTGGATCTAGTATTGTGCCGACATTCCCATAATTCCTTTTAATCTCTTGCTGTACAATATGTGGGTATAAATAATTTGTCCAGACAGGAGGAGGAAGAAAGTGGACAACCGCTTCTATGGGTCAAGCCTCGGGATATGTTTGTTCATACAAACCCCCCAACTCCCGACCAATTCTAGTGGATTGCTAGTGGACTGGGTAGCTTGGTGATAAAAGCATTTGACGCGACATCGGAAGGTCTGTGGTTCGATTCCCAGTTCAGTCGAATTTTTCCACGAGTAATCGGCCATCATTGCATCACGCGGAAACGTCGAAACCATCCAATTAACCTCCCTGTAAAATGTATTCTGGCATTCAAACTACATATGTGACATAATGGCCTACCTCCGGGTAAAATAATCCGGAGATACAATTCTCCCTCAGTTTGGGATCCCTGATTGGGGATTTGAGGGAGAGGTAAATTAGTAGGAAAGGACAAATGCAGAGGAAGAGTAATGCGTTGGAAGTTAAGAACGGCGGAAGAGTGGAGAGAAACTCGGTTCCGGCGATTGGCTGCTCTTAAAGAAAGGCACCAAAGAGTTAACACACGAAAGCCAAATTCAACGGTGGGGAAACTGCATTGGAAGTCTATCCACATAGAACTGAAGTAGAGATCGTGGATTCCACAAAAAAATCTCCGCCAGTTCTGAGATAAACACTTTTGATTCAAGTTTTGTACATTTCTATTCGCATCCCTGGACAGGAGTTCAGCTTGACTCCACACGCTTTTCCCTCTACTAAGGACAACGAGCACATCCACAGAGGTATTGTATTAATAGTGGTAACTTTACAATAACAATGTGACAAATTGACTATAACCACGTGGCAGGTAAATTGTGATACAGCATTTACTTTGACATTTAGCGCCAAGTAGTTCAAATTGATAGTACTTAACGCAGTTAATATAGTCACAATAGAGACCATATTCGAATCATACGTTTTAATATCACCAGCTGTAGGACACATCAATTAAATATTGCATTATTAATGGTGCAATATATAGTTTTATATGACAGAAATTGTAAGTAATTAAATGAAAATATCTAAATAAGCGTTAAACTTGACTCATTTTTTTCACGAGGTACGTGTAAAACTTTCAAAACGGCAGGTTTTTCTTGATCCCACAGAAACTACTGCGATGACTATATGATTAATTTTCAAAAATAGTTGAGAAAACACACAAACTGCACATTGTTACCATTTTTACGACATTTAAGTGTGAAAAATACCTCATTTTGTAATTAATGTCTCTCTCAAGTGCATGCACGTACCATTTCCCATGTAAAAGGGCTGGTATCTTTCGTCTAAAATCTCCGAAAGTTATGTGGTAAGGGGTAGA
Organism: Ceriagrion tenellum; assembly: GCA_963169105.1. NCBI lineage: Eukaryota > Metazoa > Arthropoda > Insecta > Odonata > Coenagrionidae > Ceriagrion > Ceriagrion tenellum. The sequence goes on from OY720643.1 coordinate 7,526,079, forward strand.
ATTTTTGGTGTCATTGGATAGGTGAGATGTTTTTCTTGAAAATGGACCAAGTCCATTGATTTCTAAGTAAAATGTTATTTTGCTCAAACTACCTGAAGTCGATACCTTAAGTTACATGTAGTAATTTTCTGAAGTTATTTCCTAAAGTTCAACGCGAACCAAACTCAAGACAACGGAAGGAAAAAGGTGATAAGGAGCAAAGAGAAGGTTGAATGGGGGCGGGGAAGAGAGAATTAGCATTTGAGTTTCCTTTATCGATATTCCGAGTCCGTTGGCCCCCATAAAACAAGCTGAAATGCACGTGTGGGAACAATAACCTGGATCTTAAGCCTTCCCTTCCTCTCCCCACCTTACCTCCTCTCTGTCTCTCTCTATATCGCCTGCGAAACGCTACTCGGATTGATCGCATCTGCCTGACGAAAAAATCCTCAACTACCAGTTCCAACCCTTCCATTCGGTAAAAAAATTGCGACAAACCCATGAACATATATTATGGATTTAGATGTTTGGAATTGTTGCCTAGGCTACGTGTTGCCTAAATTTCCAATTTTAGTTCACCCAGTCCTTGGCGCCACTTTCATTGGAGTCTTTTCAGTTGTTATTGTAAATGGACGTAGTTAATTGTTGCTATCGTGAGACTGTGGTGAATATTCAATAACGATCGAGGAGATATGAATTACTTGATGCTTTGAATAATATCTTGCTATTTTTGTGATCTAAAAGTTACTTTGTAAATGCTAGAGAGGAAATATCTATTACAAGAAAAGTGTAAGAGGTTTATGAAACGTCCATCGTGTGCCGACGACGATGTTTGCCAGACTCAGATTCTAATTTGAATGCATTAAACCCGTTCGGCTTAAATAAAAAATTTAGAATGCCTTGTTTAAATAGAACTTGCTTCGTACCAGACTACAAAATATGGTATGCGTCTACGAGGACCCATAATAGGAGTCTTGGATTGAAAAAAATCTGATCTGTTCTAGGTGGCGGTAAGTGCATTCCTTTTTACCTACACTGCAGTGATGGCCATTGAGAATACTCATGAAATCACCTCGCATTATTATTAAATTTCCATATAGCGATATTCTCAAAGTGCTAAGAAGTTAATTGTGCATTTGTGTAATTACATTTGGAGAGGAATTAAATATATCTGTAGACCTGACGATATTGAAAAAGTGTATAATTACGTCCCGCGTGTATTACTACATTTTTTATCCCCTGCATTACCATTAATTGTAAGTAAAACCCGTGCATATCCATGGTAAAACAAGTACAACGTGTTTTTTTTTTACAAACTACCGACTGTATTTACATTTGAACTTCCGTCTTTTATCAGTAGGCGGAACCACTTTCCAAAAGGTTGTTTGTTTACGGGATTCTAGACAACAGTTTTTGGCGACGAGATAACAATCCAAAAAAATTCAAAAAATATTCATGGACAAACCATTCTTGTGGGGAAATGTACGCGTGGAGGATGTGAGAGAAGGAAAATTGGGAGAGAAAACTCGAAATGTTCTATCTCACTGAAATGGTAGGACTCGCAAAATATGTATGGATAGTGAAACGCACACTAGTGGAAGATTAACGCGCTATAATATCGGAGGTATTATATATGCTTTGATTCCCACACTCTCACCCTGTTCATGAGTTCAATGAAAAAGTGTCCCTCTCTCAATCTTCTTCGATCAACATGAGCTGTTGAATACCCTTTACGTATTAAATAGTTTGAACCCAAATTGTAATGTTAAACCAGCACATGACGAAATAATGATTTTCCTAATAACTCAATACTAATCTGAAAATTTCAATATTAGAGTCTAATAGAAATTATTTTGCCTAATTGAATTTTTTGTTTTGTTTATAATACAGCAATTATAATAGTTCCAAATTTTTAAATACGCCTTTTGCTGCTGAGTGAAGCTCTATCACCAGGAACTTGTTTTTTACCATTCAGTTTTCTGACGCGATTTTATCGCGAGTTGCGATAGTACTATGTGAAGGTTGCAGCGTCGATTGCGCTATCGTTGCGATGGCTCGTTATTATCTCGTTCCAGTGCACACATAATCTCGCATCAATGTTAATGTTCATAAAATTGGGATCATATTGTTTTTTGCAACGATTATGGTCCCCAAATGTCACGATAGTGAGTTTCAAAACAAGCAATTGTTTAAGCCAAGCCAAGATTGTACCTCTATGCTGGGCTGAGAAAAGGTTAATTTTACATTACACTAAACCTCAAGGCTATCATTACTTATTCGTTTGCATTTATTGGACAGTTTGGCTAGTTGCTCCATGTTCCTTTACAGTATAAATAAAATAAAATATCCACCAATCCTGGATACAGAATTTCATAGAGTTCATGTAGAGTTTTAAGGATTTTGAATTTTATTTTGAAGGGATAGAATTTCTCTAAAATACATATGTGAGGTAAGTTTTGCAAAGCAGGGTAAGATACACTGATTCCTAGTTTTTACAATAACAGCGTTAGATGAAATAGCCAACAAAACTTTAAACAATCGATTTCATTTGCAAATGAAAGAGATGAGCTTAATCCGGGCATGACCTACAGTTGGTATGAACGTAGTATGCTGTCAAAACCAAGGAAAAAGTATGCCGGTCCAAAAGGATGATAATGGTATCGGAATGAATTATTTCCTGCATTTCAGAACGTGTGTTGGTCTTTGCAGAAAAAAACACTAGCTCTCTCTCATGCTGGCAGAATATATTCACGGTAATTATAGAATTATGGTCGTATCCATCGTGCTAATTTTCCAAAGACAGTGTTGTCCGCGTGATGAAAAAAATAAAACAAGATCTGTCATCGGCTGCAACGGCAAAGCTATTTTGGCCATGTCACAATTCATTGAGAGGTGAATTCAATTTTTTTTCTTTATTTCATTTTTTACAGAGTTGATAGTTTATCTTTATTCATAGTAAATGATTTTATTATATTCATTGTAGATAAGATATTTTCAGAGTAGTTAACTTGAGATGAAAAACACCATAAAATACACCGTATACGTGGAAAAAAGCAAAATTAAAAACGGGAAATTCATGGCAACACTTTTAAATATCTTTTAGGATCCCCCTAATTATTAATCATTACAATTGCAACGTATAATATTAGACTATTAGTATTTGAGGCAAGATGTCATTTTTTTCTATTTCATAAAAATGGTCTGGACCCAAATTACTCATGTAGTGGATAAAATACGTTGAACAGGAATACTGGACGAAATTCACGAGATTGAAAATTATTTACGTTTACAAGTACAACTTACTAATCACCACGACAAGTAGTTGTGCTTACTTAACGAAGTCTTTATTCAACTATGAGACGTATATCTGCTTCCATGTTAAGAGGATGTATGCTCCAGTTATCTCATGTTACTAATATAATACTAAAACTATTCAAAATGATACTTATGTACAATTATTTCAGACTAATTAATTTTTAAGCTAGTTAAAACAAATGATATTACATATTTATAAGTTCTAATAAGTCAGAAGAAAAGAAAATTGGGAAACGGATAGTTCTTCTTCACCATTCCATGTACAATCACTCATTGGCACTCGTTTGCCCCTTATATTCTCTTTACAGCCCAATATACAAGCTAGAAAAACATAATATAAGTTTTATGGACTCGGCCAGTTGTTTGATTTTTAGTAATCTCGTGAAACAAGAATTTTCCGCTTCAGAATTATTATTATAAACCACAAGCCTACCATTACTTAGAAATTATAAGTTACTAAAACTGCCTTAAAAAGCCGGACTTAGGTGAGCTCATTTTATTTCAGCGCTCAGTTTTAACAGTTATTCAGCCACTATCCCTGAGCCAGCATTCTTGCAAATCAGGTCGCAGAGGATGAGAAAAATCAAATCGAGACCCATTCTCTGGATTCCTATACTTTTAGACTGGCCCCTTTTTTTCAATAAAAGCAGAAAAAAATGAAAAACTGCCTAATAAAATGACACTTATCTTTTTAACGAGGTGAGAGGTTACTTGGGAAATGAACCTCTCCACTCTTTAGTCCCACACCAGGGACACCAACAGTACAAGTAAAGTATTCGAAGTCATCTCCAAAGTTTTCAGAGAAGCGTTTGATGACGCAAGTATGGATTCAACAGTCATGAATGTGAATGAGAGGCGAAGTTTTATACGAATGTAATTCTAGAAAAAGCCCAGAATCTGCAATTCAGATCACTCGGATGCGTTGAGGGCCATTGAGTATTAAAATTCCGCCATAACAATGATCTATATGAAGCCACCATAATGGAACTCAAGGTGATATTTTCTCATTAAATCCCAAAGAAAAACTTAGGAAAACAAGTTTCACCCAATAAAGGCAATCATGGATTGAATCTAAGTCTCTCTCTTAACTCAAACGAGCTTTACTAAGTTTTTAATTAACCCATAAATAGCCCACAAAACGATAAATGGTGCTTTTCCTCCAGTTTCAGAAGTGCCGACGGTGATGAAACATTGTTCAAGACTGAAATTAAAACGCCTTTTCATTTAAAAATATGTGATGTAATTTACAATTATGCGCAAATACTTACATAAAAATATTCCAAATTAAAGGATTATACAAATGAAATGATATATAAATGATCATTAAGCAATTGTGATAGCTGCATAAGACTGAAGAGAGGTGAATAATGTATAAACGGTTACCATAAGAAAAAAACGGTAAAAATGAATAGTATGACTCTTTACTCTCCTGATCTATTGAAGTCAGTACAACTGTTACAATGAATGACAGTATCCGAACATAATCCTAAATTTCCTCCAAAATATTTTTATAGTACATTTCAACTACGTTAAATCTTGCTTCACACCCATCTTGCTCATATCATATCAAATTTAGACTTTTATTCAAATAATGTGAGTCAATTTCACAGTTGAAACATTTTATAAATAAAGTAAGTATTTAGTTATCATTCCTCATCGGGATTTAACCCCTGATTTTCAAGTGTTTACATTGTCTTGACACTTTGTTAGATCCAGGGCAAAGATTTAAACTGCTGGAAGGAAAGAAGTGTACACAATAGTAATGGGACTATTTTTTCCAAGAGGGAGCACGACATGGAGACATCGAAAGAAACGACTATTACTCGACAGCGTTGAGTTTTGTAGGGCTCCGCTACAAACCAGAATGGACCAGTGAAGATTGTTACTCTGGTCTTGAAGAAGGAAACGAGACACGAGTCAAGAAATGGTGTATCAGCACCATGTATTACTAGGCAATTAATTGTTAGCTAAATAACTTACGATTTCAAAAATGCCCAATTAAGTTTAAATAAATCAGGTAATATCTTGTAGACAATGGTAGTAGATATAAATATTTCAAAAAAAGACTTAGTTATATATACACACAGTTTATTCTCATTCACCGACAAAGGTTTCAACAATACTTATGTCATTATCTTGATGATACCTCACCTTGAAAATGATACAACTATTGGGGAAACTATTATAACTATTAAACCTAGCTATTAACTGACTATTATACCTAGGTCAGTGTATAAGAATAAACCTCTGTGTATTATATAACACAGTTCTTTTCACAGGATCATGATATAAAAAAACTCAAGAAAATTCAGGTCGCAACTACTGCTCACAAATTGTATCAACAAAGTTGAGATATTTTAATATTATCATCTTAAACAAATTGTAGTCATACAATTCTATGATGAAAAATTCATCTCCTAAATGGGTAAATACTCAAGAGAAGGAATGGGAAAAACACCAGAGGCATTCCTAAGCCGGAGAGGGAAGAGAATAGGTGGGTGTGTGGAGAAGGGCGAAGGTAGACAAATCAAAGAAAGGAAACTGCAGGTAGGCAGAGCACGTTACAGCATCCCAACTGACACATACATACCAATCACGCCGTGGGGTAGGCAGAGTCACTGAGTTTCACTCATAAATACATATTTGTATACCTAACTCTGCTTCAATAATTTCCTTCACACTGAACTATCCTTGCAAACCTCTTTTGCTACATTTACCCCCATACACTGCTTCATACACGCCCTCCTGTTTTTAAGACTCATAATATTCCTCGTCCTAAGAATTACCTAAACCACATTCAAACACAACTTTCTCGGCCTATACCTCTCCCTCTTGCACCATTCATTTCACTCATATATATCTGTTTCGTTATTCGACTCTCATCCATTCTCTCCACATGGCCAAACTAACAAAGCACACTCCTTTTATATATGTCTATTACTCGAGCATCTAACCAACTTGATACATTGCGCTGAAAAATTGATTATGTTTAACGATAGTTTCTCTCAAATTCATCAAAAAGATAGGACAAAGTGAGAAATGCATATAAAAACGAGAATTAACATAAGTTTCATTTCTATGATATTCTTTTGTTAACTGGCCAATAATTTTACAAAGAAATCTGCATAAAAGAAAATTCGCTGCCAGGGACTCTCCAAATCTTTGAATTTCATTTGCTAAGACTGTAATTTATTTTAATAAGAAAACGACACATTAATAAATTGAATATTTGTGATTCTCTAAGAAACTACCAGCAGAAGAGAATCTTCTTAAGCTCAACGCATTGATGATAAACTTCCCATTTAATAACTTATATATCATATTCCATTTGTATTGATAACTCATAAATTATATTAATACCCCACTAACTCTGACAGTTTAATGAAACGTGGAGCAAATTAATATGTGTAACGTATTGAATGACGCTCCCCATATGTAAAGCTGAAAAAGATGTATCCGTTTTTTTTTAAAGTGGAAAAAAATCATAGTGGTTTGGATGTAAAAATTCCTATTATTTTCAGTCTTCTCTATATATTACTGTCACTTTTATATGTTACTTACGTCGTTTTACTTTTGTGGAGAATCAACAGATCAAATCAGAGAATCAAAAGAATGTGGAGCAAAAGTATTTGATTAACGTCAACTGCTATACAAAACGTAGGACATATTTCTCATGTAGGGCACGAGGAGAATCCTCTGAAGAAAAAAAGTGCTCATTGTATAAGATTTATGAAGGGTCGAAATGAGTTGGTCCACGCAGACTCATTTCCTGCAAAAATACAAAATTGCATCGGATAATAACCCCTAGGGTCATGGAAAAGAATCACTATGCAGTAACAATGCGTATCGATAATAAGGCTTTGAGTTTTCTTCCAGTATCAATATAAACACCGAAGTAGAAATGCTGGCAACATCCAAGCGTATAAAAAGAGGTATTTGTGATTATCCTGAATGTCTACTGCTCACCTAACAGATAGAACGAGCACGGTGTCTAACTCGGAGGCGCATGATAGGTTGAATTTAAGAGTTTACAACCTCGCCATTCGAAGCCATTTTTCACCTGTATCTCGGATATTATACACAGATATGTTGCCAACCAACAACAGATTTTACTTCATAGATTTTTACCTGAAGGACATGAAACGTAACAAAGCACACAATCTCCTAAAACTTTCTTCAAGAAAACATGAAGAAAGAATAATGTAATCGTATCAATAAAGAACTCAGCATGAATTTTTATATCAAAGTCCAGATAAATTAAAAACCATGACAACATATATTTGTTTAAAATAGCCTTACAATTAGCATGCATTTATTCCATTTAGTCATGATTCACGTGGAAGTTTGAAATTTTATAATTCAAGGACTTATTTAGCATCCTATAGCCTAGGAAAAAGCAAGTCACAGGGAGAAAAGTGCATAAGGGAAATTTTCTCCAAGTTACCATAGAGAACTAATTTAAATAGGTTTTTTCTGGCGCATAAATTATTCGATAAATCGTTACAAATTTCAAAATTTCTATTTTAAATGCCTAAGAAATTCCGTCTGTAATTGACTCTAGTATTTCACACAGGTACCTATGCGAGGATATCCGCCAAAAATATCGTCATATCGCCCACCATAATACTCGTGAAGGTGGCTCTATTTCCTCCCCTTAGCAATTTTTTAAATCCCTCACGTTTAGAAAGTCAGATTTTGTAATTGGTCATGGTTCACCCTACCAAGTTACAGGAAAATTAGAATGTGCCCAATGTGGCTGCATGTGACTGAATGCTGAAAATGTGCCGAATGTCAGAATAAATCTGGGATTGGGGCAAGCGGATGTTTTGTACTACCATAATTGGGGCGAGACCGATTAATTCCCGAGGGAATCTCCGCGAAAATAAAACGACGTAAGTAACTTATAAAAGTGACAGAGATATATAGAGAAGACTGAAAATAATAGAACTTTTTTCATTCCAACCACTATAATTTTTCCGCTAAGTTAACTGTATATTTTAAATGTAAATTTATTAAATTTTGAAAATAATAGCGGGACGTGCGTACGAAATACCGCGGATTGATTCACTCAGAAACGAAAGATGAACGAAGATGAGCGAAGATGGAATCCTTTCCCAGTCCAATGCAGAACACAAGATGAGCGCAAATTAATAGGTGTAACGTGAAGAAAACGTTAGCAATTAATAGGTGTAACGTGAAGCACGATGGATATAAGGTGAGCGCATGCATGCATCAGAGAAAAACGATGCATGCATCGTGCAGAAACGGTGCATGCATGTATTCATCTTGCATCCATCTTGTATCTTCTTGTATCCATCGAAGGAAGGCATTCCATTTTGAGAATGCTTGACGGTTGCGGGAAAGCTGACAGCTAATGCCACAGACAAAACGTTTACTTCCCTTATTTATTTAATTTTCTCCCAACTACTTTCTAAAGAATGGATTTTGAAGAAAGATGGCGTAGGGAACTGGGACGTGAGATGGTTGTATGCAAATGAGAATGCAGAAACCAGAAGCGGATTGAAGGCTTCTTCGTGGAACGTGAAGAAAGCTTATTGTGGAAGAAAATGTGAAAATAATAGACCAAAATGGGGAAAAACTGAGTCAATTACATGAGAGACCACGAATAAAATAAATAGATCTAGTCAGACCTGTGCGAGAGAAGAGAAGTCATTTTTAAAGGCATTTGACCCTCTAACGTTCAATGCAGATCAGTCGCTCGACGAACATACCGCATGAAGCTAAGCTCTACATGCTGCAGCTTTTGACGGTCCACGGGTACTTATGGTCATGCTTCCTCAATTTGTATGAGACAGTGTCTATCAGTTATATTTAGATATCCGGTGATGTTGGAAAACAGAACGCTTTCTCCGGCTCCGGTAGGAAAAAGAAGAGTCCCGCAGTTGGCGATGGACTAGATCCTGGCACGATGGATCCTGACATGATGACAGAGGAAGTGCTGCGTAGCATAGATAATTTTCGCCAGAATATGCAATACAATTCTGCATTTTGCGCCTAAAAATAGATCTTGACCGGAGATATGAGTAATAGAATAGGAAGGAAAACAGATGGCGTAGCCTGAATGTGATAGAGTGATGGATTGGATATTTGGGGAGGCAACCGACAGCTAAGGTCGTTTGCGCCATAGGGGATAGGTAAGGGAAGAAGAGTGGATAGAAACCCGGCGTCGGCATTAGCCTACTCTTAACGATAGGCGTCAAGGGTTTAACGTCTCTTCCGACAGACAGAGTACTGTACTTAAAGTGCCCTCCACAAGACACTCAAGTAGGGATCGGATTTTCCTTGAAAAACATCTTCCTCTGCAAGGATTTGAACCCTGGCCGTCCGTATGGTTAGCCAGTACTATAACCACCACACCAACCCGATCCCCGTGTAAGAGGGTTCCAAGCTAGAGTCTGGAGAACTAAAATAAGTGTTTAAGTCTGTAGTCTTCAGCAAAGTAGGAATCGAACTCTGCAGAGTGGAGAGAAAATTAGATGAATTTGCGTACGCAAACTGTATTTCACTTCCCTTTAATATAGGTAATAATTCAACACAGCAAACATATTTTCTTGAATTGACAGACAATGCAGAACACGGGTTTATCCTTTTTTTCTCTGATAACTAAATCAATATCGTCTGCAATGAGCGGCTGTTAATCAGAGGTCCGAAGTTAATACTTGAGGATAATCCAAATGGAAAAATACACATTTTAAGTAAAGTAAAATTTCAGACAAGCACATAAAACATACCAATAGAACCTCACAGAAATTGTGTCCAAGAAATTAAAAAAACAGGCGATCAATGCAACAATTCAAAATAACAGTGAGTAATAATCCGTATTTCGTATATTTCAGGCCTGAGAGTGCTACGATTTGAAAATAATCCAAACTATTGAGCATTGACCTAGGCTACTATATCAGAGCATCTTCCGCTTTCCCTACACTGGCGCGGTTCAAAAGTGGTAAAAGGTGTAAAAAGGGATAAAGGATTCTACTTAAATAATGGAAACCAGGAAAGAAAAAGAAGTTTACATATATGACATAAGCAGATCTGTTGAAAATCCATAACGTATACTAAAGAAAATATTTATGTCCCATCCAATTTGAGGGATCGGGTTGGTGAGGTGGCGAGAGTACTGGATAACCATACGGACGGCCAGGGTTCAAATCCCTGCAGAAGAGGATGTTTTTCAGAGGAAACCCGATCCCTACTTGAGTGTCTTGTGGAGGGCACTTCAAGTGCAGTACTCCGTCTGTTGGAAGAGGCGTTAAACTGTGGTTCCCTTGGCGCCTACCGGAATGAAATTTAAAATAAACTATTAAAGATATCGGCAATATGTTATCCATCCGACATTTTCTGAAAAGCACAGCAGGAAACTAGAAAAATATTTGACGGAATTGGACTGATGAAAAATATTTAAGTCATTCCCGTCAAAAAAGAAGGACACATTTAAATATTTAATTCTTGATTTTTGTAGATTCTCGTCATTTTTCCCTTCATTCACAAACTCGAATAATAAAAATACTCCAATGACGTATCGTTTTTTAATCTCCGGATTTGTGTTCCTTTTTGTTCTCGTATCAAAAATTCTATGGAAGTTCTTGTACAATTTTCCCCGGTGCACACGACTCGAAACAATTCTATCGAGCCTCCGATAGCCACTGTGGTAAACAATAGCATCAACCACTTCTCAACAAGGCCGGGCAAAGGAGCCTGAATGTTTTTCGTGCGAGTTTGCGAAAGAGCATAGTGAAAAAATATATATTATATTTATAAAAAATATTTCCCTTAAAAATATATGCTATACTTATGAATCTGTGATACTTAAGTAATCACTTATGCATTTATTGTACTATATTACCACTATAATCTGTGATACTTTTGGCAAAGATTTTTTCTTTTTTTCCTTATTTTCGCTTTACAAGTTTGTTTTTTTTTCAATATCATTATATTGATTCTTTTGTCTTACGTTTAAACATGTATTAATTATAATTCCACTTTGTTTGTAACATGCAAATTTGTATGAATATTATAGAACCTTCTGACAAGACATATGGTTTAGACGGAGCAAGAATTCCTATATGCAATAAAGGCATTTAATCATCTAAAAGAACGAAGTTTTAAAAGCGATTATTTAGTAAGCGAGAACTTTAATTATCACTGATTGTCTTTTACCTATCTTTCTCTCTTTCGAAATATTTAGTGTCGACGCAATATTTTCACGCCGTCATTCACAGAATTCCCATCGGAATGAGAGGCAATCGTCTGATTGGTGAAATTATTGCGCGCCTCTATCTCTCTCTCCCTCCACCTACCGACCTCCGGCCGCACTAAAAATAAAATGGGACGCGGAACAAAAGAGAATCATCTCCTTTTAAAGAGATTATAAATCAGCGACCTCCAGATTAATTGCTGTTATTTTTCTTCTGCTATTGTCTGGGTTGGCACGCCAATATTACACAGCCAAAGTGAAATGGGGTGATAAGTCAAACGAAGCATTTCGACGAATAGGCCACGCAAATATAAATATTGATCTGTAGACCCTCTATTCTCATCTTTTCCTCCGAACAAAGCCTTCTTATTCTCAATATTCTCGGTGGATTGGCGAAAGTCCAGGATGATCCTCTCGATTTACTACGGAAGGAGGAAAGAGGGAAGTTGGGTTGCAGCATCGCCTCAAAGCCATCCGACAGCTGTGAATAAAGGCCGCTCGCCGAAAGGAAGAAAACGCCTTCAGATGAGACCCCTGGTACCTTTCACATAACGACTTTAAAGGGGTTGGCGTCAGGTGCAGGCCTACCTTCCCGTCAAAGGGATGATTATGCGGTCGTAATGCGGCATACACTCTTAGAAGTGCCCGTGAAGTTGATCGGAGAAGGCAGAATGGTTTAAACAATAAGTTTCGTGCGTGTAGCAGCTAAAAACACTGTAGTGGGTCGAGAAAACTATTTTAAAAATAAATTTAAAAAACTCTATTGCACAATATATAAGGGACGTGAACATGAGCAGAAAAACAAAAAACATTCTTTTACAGGCTTCTTTAAATTTATAAAATTATAAAAACCTATTGTACATCAAAAATGCAAAATAATGATTGAAAGCCAATTATAAAAATAATAACCTGGATTATTGAGGAAAAGGAGCGTCTATTGCTAAAAAAAAGACTTTAATTGATGCTCCATAAACAGTAAAACAGATATTAAAGTTAAAACTTTTATTTGGGATTCACATTATAACATTACAAACTATCATAAAGTGTTAAAACTTACACGCCTTACTAAAAAGATTATAATTCGTCAAAGTGAGTTACTGCAATGATATATATGATGTATAAAATATAAAAAAATGAAGACACGAAAAGTCCGTTAATTCAAATTGGATACTTATGAACGAGTATAAAAAAACTCATTCATTGGAAAAAGCTGATGAAAGTACAGCGACTTATTTCATTCACCGGTGCATGTGCACCCGTGCGAGAGACAACGTACCATATATTTTGCACGTGCGAGGGTTGTATAATCGACACATTTATATTTTTTGAAGAATGAAAGTGAAACAGTACTTGTCGGTAGTGAGTTGAGCACAAGGTTGTTTCAAAAAGGTGGATTTCTCGGATCGAAGTATAAGAATATATGATATTTCTTAAATAATTATAATAGGGAGATCATTTCAATTTAAAAAAACAATGGGCATAACAGTTGAAAATTATAAATTTTGTGAAAAAACAAACAAAATGAGTATTTAAAAGTTAGCAGAACCAGTAATTCTGCGCGACATCATCTTCATCATTTTTGTCGCTCCAGCTAGAAAGATTTGACAGAGGCTTGGAATATTTCCGGAAAACCCCCGAATCATGATAAGCATAAAACATTCATAAAAGTAGCCCGGACAAAACGGGAACAAAAATTTGCTTTTCATAATCCAATTCTTCAGATAGAAGATATAAAAAATGTAAAATCAGGCATTACAGTAATTGAAACATGTTTGAATAACTTCAGTTTCCCTCCAAACATTGATATGTTTTGATTATAAAAACGTAAAAAGATATGTATCCAGGATTTCCACCCGAAGCAGTGTCCTTTATTCATCGTTCTTTCTGTGTAAATACCAGAAATGAGGTATTTAAAAAAAATCACGCTCTGGGGAATATGGAATTCATTCGTAGGCCTTCTGATGCCAAAACAACAGAGAGAAAAGAGGAATCCGATTCTCGGTTCGTATACTTCTCGCATACAAATGAAATTCCTCATTGCTTTCCCTCAAGCCGCTATCGGGGTGTACGTAACTGCCATACTCGTTATCTGTAAAAAGGTGAAACTTTAAGGCTTCCGGCCAAGGTGGCTTACATTTTTAAGATAAATGGTCAACTCAAGGGCTACCACCTTGGTTCTGCAAGCATATGCTAAGACAGGATATAAAATTTCGCTCATGGCATGAATGTTGCCTTAGAAATATGTTTAAGGTCACACAATGTATATGACACGATTTAGATAGCAGAAATGACTAAGGGGATCGGATTCGTGTGTTGGCCCTAAGAGTACTCGCCTACAGTACACGGGCGGCCAGGGATCAAATCCCTGAAGAGGTGAATGTTTTTCAGAGGAACCCGATCCCTACTTGAGTTTCTTGTGGAGGGTACTTCAAGTACATTACTCCATCTGTCGGATGAGACGTTAAGCCGTGGCCCCCTTGCTGCTTTTTTTTAAGAGTCGGCTAATGCCGACGCCGGGTTTCTATCCACCCTTCCTCCCTTATCCTCCAATCCAATCCAGGAATGACTAACTATAACTGAAATCAGCCACTAATGCAACTTCATTTAGTTAAATGCGTTCGCACGTGTAACAAAGTCACAGGCTAGACAGGTGCAATATATTTAAGATTTAACATCTGATAAATAAGCATAAAAGTGTAATATACGTACGTTGTTGGAAGCAATAATTATTTAATTAGTTATATATTGACAGAGAGAACTGTTCGAAGATCAATGTGAAGCATGGTATACAAATTTTTTCCCCTCCCCTGGTCAAAACTATTCCGACGACCAAAATGGCGATGCGGACTAGAATAATGGCGAAATATTAAATCTTGCCCTGCCGCCATTTCCTCCAACCACTGCGGATAGATAGTCAAGTTTTAATAGCTACCAATTTAGATGCTAATCAAGCATCTCCCGCTTATGCAGTATGAGGACGGAAGGAGGGCCTTTTCCCTTCTGAGCACCATAACCCTCTCAGCCTCCCTCTCTTTGTCCCAAGGGTCGTATCGCTAGAAAGAGAACGTTGGGGACCAAGCGAACATGGCTTTTTTGTGGGCTCTCGTTCAGAGAGAAGCTCGAGTTTCCCTCCTTAACCGATTTACTTCGATAAGGAAATCATTGGATACGGAGAAGGGATTTATTGAATTATTTTAAATTACATACACTCATAATATACGCTTAGTATTTATAGTATGTGACTAATGCATGCAAGGAGTCTTTAACTCTTGCATCCAATTTCCGCATTACTTTTTGCTGGGCTCAAATTGGAGTTTATAACTGTAAAACGGTTAATTAATTATAGCAGTATTTCCGCTACAAATTTATTTAACTTTTGAATGGCCACACAGAATTTCAATGGGAACTTATGCTCGAGGCAATTTCTACTCAGTTCAAAATATCAGTGTAACAGAATTACTTTGAGATTTTAATAGAAGTAGTATTATTTACCCTACATTCGATTCCTGAGCAGGTGACGATCGTTCCTTACTTGAAAATGAGAAACCACGTGTGGTGAGAACAATGGTACATGGAGGACATCATAGGCGTGACCAGCAAAAACATAGAAACACAAATGAAAGAGAAAACTCTCTGCTTTTAATGTTTCGGTGCCATACCAACGCCCTCTTGTGAGTGGTAGATGATAGCCACCATCAACTATATAGAGGACGGTAATAACTCTGGAGAAGGAGGTTGTATTCCGCTGGAATATTAAATACCTAGGAGTTTTCGGTTTTATTAGTGTTTCTGTGTTTATTCTGGTCACTCCTGTGACGACTTGTGCATATATATGAGTGCCTGTGCGCATTAAATTTCATTCATTGGTCGTTCAATCCTCAGATTGGTTTTACTGCAGCCCTCCACACTTCCCCATCTAGTGCTAGTTCCCTTACCTCCTGGTATCTCTCCTTATGCACTATCTTCTTTATTTGGACAATGAACTTATTCCTGGGTAATTCTCTGCGGACTTTTCCCTCTATTTCACCTTCAGTTATTTTCTTCACAAACCCATTGTGTCTCAGGGTGAGTCCAATCCATCTGGTTTTTATTTTCTTTTAAGTATTCCATATTGTCCATTTTTCTTCTACTCTTCTCTACACTTCGTCATTTCTTGATTTTGTCCGTCCTTTATATCTTCAGCATCCTCCTCCAGCACCAGGTTTTGAAGGCTTATAGTCTTCCCTAGTCAGCTCTCCCAATGGTCCACGCTTCCGATCCGTAGAGTAGATCCACACGAATATTTTCACATACTGTTTCCTGATATGTAGTCCTATCTTCTTTGAGCACAGCAGTTGTCATTTGCCCATGAACGCCTTCTTAGCTTGGGCTATTCTCCGCTTGATGTCTGTTGTACCTCTTCCGTCCCACGTGATGGTACATCCGAGATAGGTGAAGGAATCCACTTGCTCTAATTTCTCTCCTCTCAGGGTGACTTCTACAATCAGCTTCTCTCTTCCGCATACATACTAAGATTTTAGTCTCCGTCTATTTTTTTTATTTTGTATTGTTGGATAACTTTGAAGTTCATCGCAATACCCAGCTAGACAGCGATATCATCGGAGAAGCGGACCATATTTATTATTTCTCCGTTTATCTTTTATTTTTCTCAGATGCATATATGTATAGTGATTAAAATATATTAGAAGACGATATTTAAAATTTGACGCGTCAGCTCAGTTTTCCGTTTTAACTCATTGGGGACCATTTTATCTCAAACTTTTAAAAAAGGGATCGAGGAAATTAAAGCACTTTTAAATGTATAGGTAGTTACTGTTTTACGCAATGCAACAAGTCACCTTCGGCGCAAGTGTCTCATAATGTCGGCGCAACTGTCTTAACGTTCATTCGTGGTGCCAGGAGTGGGGGGTTAGAATTAAATATCAGCAAATGCACCACAGTTCACTTCCTGCGAAAGTCATCACAAAAATGGTTTACCTATACTGTGGGTGGAGTAAACATAAAATCAACAGATACAGTAAAATATCTTCGAATAACTTTAACTTCTGATGTATCATGGAGATTACACATACAGAACATATGTGGCACAGCATTAAAGAAACTAGGTCTTGTTAAGCTTATAATAGGAAGGTCCTCGGATGAAAAAGTCAAAGAGAGATGCTGTACTTCGCTCTAGTTAGGCCACATCTCGAGTACGCCGCGAGCATTTGGGACCCTGGTCAAATAGATTTAACCAAAAAAGTTAATAAAATACAAAGGAAAGCAGCGCGCTTCGTTAAAAACTGCTACGAGCGCACATATAGTGTCTCACAACTTTTAGAGGGATTAAGGTGGGAGCCCCTAGAGACTCGGAGGCTACACGCTAGGCTTAGTTTGCTCGAGAAATTCAGATCTGATATTTTCAGAGCGACATAGAGGATATTATCAAGACTCCTCAATATATCTCTAGGTCTGACAGACGCGATAAAATAAGAGAGATACACTGCCGAAAGGATAGGTACGAGAGCTCGTTCTTTCCGCGAACAATAAGCGGTCACAATAAAAATTTAGCTCACTAAATATACTCCTATAATTCATGTCAACATTCCATCTCCAAAAACTTACACCTTTACACGGATGGTGACCCCCTGCCACACGACCATGCGGCGGGTCGCAGGGTATTATGTAGATAATCGCAGCAGTGCGACATTGACATTCGGAAATTGCAGCACCTTCTGACTAAAGGCGTTGGCGCAGCCTGGGGGTGGCTGAACGGAGAGAGATGGAGGGGGTGAGATGGGGGTGTGGGGGTGGAAAGGAAGGGGAAAATATGGGTGGGGTGTGGGTGAAATGGTGAGGGAGGGGTTGGGTTGGGAGAGGGGGCGAGGGAGGTGGCGTACGACGGCTTTAGCGAGATATAATGAGGGAGGATATGTGTGTCTCATACGGCGAACGGAGAATGCGGTCTGTGGGAGTGCATTGCGGGTCATGGCCGATATCCCTCGGAAGTGAGTGGGTACCCGCAGGGGAGATGGGTTGGATTATGTGGTTCACATGTGGGGGGACCACGAGTGCCATTGGATGGGGGGAGGGGGTAGATGAGAGGGGGAGGAGCCGGGAGGGGGATGAGGGTGGTTTGTAGTGGTGGATACATTGGCGTCCCCTCCCGTGAGTTTTGGAAAAAGGTCGAACGGAGGCGGTCGGAGCGTGGAGGTGGCGCGGTCTTCCTTTGTTAAGGTAGTTTGAACGAGATATCATTTTACTTAGAAATCAATGAATTTGGTCTCATTTTAAAGAAAAATATTTCACCCTCCTAATGACACCAAAAATTCTACCCCTTATTACATTACCTTTGGAGATATTTGCCAAAATATACCAGCTCTTTTATATGGGAAACGGTACGGGCATGCACTCCAGAGAGACATTATTTACAAAATGAGGAATCTCTAACACTTAAGGGGTCGGATAAAAACTAACAGCGTATAATTTGTATGTTTTCTCAAATATTTTTGAAAATTAATCACATTGTCACCGCAGTAGGTTCTTTGGTATAATAAAAAACCTTCCGTTTTGAAGGAGTTTCAAACGCACCGCGCGAAAAAAATGAGTCAAGTTAAAGACTTATTTAGATATTTTCATTTAATTACTTCCAATTTCTGCCATATAAAACTATATTATTGCACCATTAATAATGCAATATTTAATTGATATGTCCTACAGCTGGTGAAATTAAAACGTATAATTCTAATATGGTCTCATTTATGATTAGGGAACTATCTCACTTGGACTACCTTATATGACTTTCGCACAGTGCAAAAATGATCAAAATGACGACGGTCCATCAAATTAATGGCAACTATTGAGTAAATATCTCAATTCGGATTATGAATCAACCTGTGAAAAGTACAAATTAAGGGTATGAGGCATGGGATGATTACAAAGCGAAATTATCGCATCGCATGACGCGTGCTATAACAAAATGGGGAAAACTGTATTCAGCAAAAAACAGTCTATTCAAAAAAATTGTTTATTTAAAACTTTTTAAACAAAGGATAAAACAAGATTGAGAGTGCAGATATTTGGAAAATGATACAGGATGCCTTTTATTTACACGACTTAAACAACTCATAACTCTGTTAAAAAAATAACCCGCGATAAACATCGCCTCCTTAAAGGGACGATAAAAATCGCCAAAATGAGGAATTGACAATTATTTTCGTGTCGAGGAATTAAATTTCATCACAATATCAATGGTTTGATGATTATCTTTATATTGAGGAGTCGATGGTTGTCACCATATCTTGGCGGCTATCATGGAAGGCGATCGATTACTTACATCAAGGCGCCATTTATGTTTCGCATCGTAAGATTACGAGCACAATAGAGGAAGGGTAGAGGGTAACTGGAAGTTGACCGTGTGCGACAAACGAAGGTAAACAAGGAGTTTCTGGTTTCACATCTTAGGTGACGTAGGAAGCACTACTCACGAAATCCTCTCCGCAAAGCACGGCTTTTGACGGCTTCGTCGCCATCCTCTCATCTGGAACGAAATTAACTCTTGAATCGGTTTAAAGCCTCTCAGTCAGTATAAGGATTCCGCCTGATTTTCAAGAGAAATGTGAAGAACACAAGTCTCAAGATGGCCTCCAGGGGAAGAATTGGAAATTTTATCGGAATCGCATAACGAAGACATATGGTTTCTGTCTTGATTTTAATCCGTTTCCAACGCTTCAAACTCGTCATCAATATCTTTGACCTTCATATTACAATGAAACAGTTGGTAAAAATTGCCACTAAATATTTATTGATAGCCAACCATGGTTTCGACACAAAGTGCCATTTTCAAGATTCTTGAAAATGGTACTCTGTGTCGTAACTATGGTCGGTTGTCAATAAATCTTTAGTGGGAATTTTTACCAACTATTTCATTGCAATGTGGAGATACATAAGTTTCACAAAATAAAGCCTGAAATGATTTTATATCTTTGGCCTTGCTAAAATCCTTTCAATTATTCTTGATCAAGCATACTTGAAAGGCTGTCTTGAATAGACTATGGTACAGTTTGACGAACAATACTTTATGTTCAACATTTTACGCTCAAGGAAAATTGAGGGATGTGAACACGCTTAATCTGAAAACTTCGTGGTAGCCGTCGCTCTGATGCGGCTTATTCAGACGCCGGGTTTCTGTCCTATTTCATTCATTTTTACATTTTCAATTTAGTCCATGCCTACCCTCTAACTGGTCGTAAATGGTATGAAGCACCAATTTTTATTCACCTCCCTCACTAAATATTGCCGCAAAACTGTTTCCCTTAATCTAGAGCACGAAC
The DNA here is from genome assembly GCA_963169105.1 of Ceriagrion tenellum. NCBI lineage: Eukaryota > Metazoa > Arthropoda > Insecta > Odonata > Coenagrionidae > Ceriagrion > Ceriagrion tenellum. The sequence goes on from OY720643.1 coordinate 7,545,900, forward strand.
CCACCGGCTCCCATTAGGAGCGGAAGGTTGGAGTCAAACGAGAAGGGCGATACTAAGTCACCCCAACTTGCAGGCCTAACCCTCCCAGCGCACTACCGCAGAGCACCGTTGAGACCCAGAATGCTTCATGAAACAGTTCCAAGCAATTAAACTGACCACAGTCCAAAGACAAGAGGTTTGGTTAGCTGCGTGAGGGCAGAAACCCGCCACGTAGAAGGCCCCAAAGCCAAGGCACCAGGTGAGATACATGCCTTCAGTCCAAGGAGGTGCAATTCTTCTCGCCGGGAGAGAGGAGGGCTAACCAGAAAATAACACTGATTAGGTTTAACTGGCGGCGCCATAATGCACCTTACACATTAGCTGCCGACATTTCTGTGGATTCCAACGCTCAACTTATATTTTTTAATGAATACAGATTAAGGCTAAATTAGGTGATAAAACATTTTTCATTAACAATTTTCCCGGCTAGCGGATCTTAATTGATAAGCCTACTTTGGCACCTATTCCATTAAACAGTTTTTCACGATCATTATGAGCACAATTATTATGGTAATGAGTCTCCATCGACAACTCAAAACTTAAGAGCGATAAGTCTATAACTTTCCCGTCTAAAAGAAAATATAATTTTGCTTCGACATTAAAAAAGTCCATACTGTGATTCTGCTCTCACGTCAGGTAATCGAAAAAAATTTAATTTGCATACTTATCACTCAAAAAAATTTTTTTTTCCCTAAACTTACCCATTCTTGCCTTAAGGCTAGGTAACCTTAATAATAACTTTTGAAAAATTCTGCGGAAAGATAAGATTAAGCTTAAATTATCGGATTGATAACATCATAGATTAAGTACATATAGAGTGGCAAAACAATGCTGAAAACTGGACAGATTTTTTGAGAGCTTTGGGAAGAATTTCTCAGGTGACACCACCTTAGGGAAGGAAAAATTTTGGCCTACGGAAAAGGCCACTTGGAGGTGCTAGGGGTACTCGGTGATTTTGCATCAGTTTACAGAGGTGGATTTACCATGGCTGTTGTGTGCTCTTTATTGAGCATCAATTGTTTTGACGTTGCTATCATACATCGGTAAACAGTTGACTCTGTGTTTGGTAATCGCGTCTTATGATATTGACGTAAGTTCAATTCTTTACAGACGATGCTAATTGAAGAAACATTAAAATACAGTTAAATATGGTCTCTACGACTCAATAAGATATGCTTTCGTTATTATAGGTCGATTAGTAAACATCCAGGCACCGAAATCATCATAAGAACATCATGTGAGTTATGCGACACTAAATGAAGTTGCCGTGTGCCAAAGCTTATATGTTATGGCTTGTCGTGCAACTTCGATACACCTGTTCCATCTATCGGCCAAATTATTATTTAAAAACTCTTATCCGAATCTCCCTATCTCTTTGCCGCTCCATATGTACTTACTCTATGGTAATACACATTTTTAATAGTGGTCAAAAATAAAACATATAATTTTATGTTAGAATTTTCCTCGGTGAACAGTTGAATTAATATTTATTTTTTGTTGTTATTTTTCGCGATGCGAATTCCTATTTTCCGAGGTCCCAGGGAACATCATAAGGCTACATTTTTTATATTTTCTCAGGAGGCAGGGGACGGCTTACCTCCTTGCACCTCCCCTTCTTTCGCACTCATTCATGAACATGCATTTACACCCAGCACATTCTGTGACCACTGAGTGATCAATTGCGCTACCTAGCCAGCCTGTGAAAAGTATATATTGCGAATTTCAAAGAGCACCAGCCCAGTACTTGCACCCCGTAATTCTAACGTCTTTGTCTTTCCAATATTCGCTTCCCTTCTGTCTCACTGCAATCTCTAGGGTGACTTGTTTCATCCAATCTTCGGATGGTCCTCCTCTTTGTCTCTTACCCGGCGGTTGGGAGTTGAGTATCTTTTTAGGCCAACATTGGTCCTCCATTGTCATTTTCCTGCAAATAAAGATATGCTTTTGCAAAAGCAAGCGTTCCTTCTCAATTTCTTCAGTAAAAATTTTTTCTTTCTGAATATTTGAACTTAAATTTTCATTTGTTGTTTTTTTCAAATATTGATATCCTACAGCTTCTTCTCAAGAAAATATATCTTGGAATTACCATAACTTCAGATATATCGTGGGGAACATATATGCAAAACATATACGGCACAGCATAAAGAAACTAGGTTTTGTTAAGCTTATAACAGGAATGTCCCCGGATGAAAACGTCAAAGAGAGATGCTACTTCGCTCTGGTTAGGCCACGCCTCGAAAATGCCGCGAGCATTTGGGACCCTGGTCAAATAGATTTTACCTAAAACCTTAAAACAATACAAAGAAAAGTAGCACGCTTCGTTAAAAACTGCTACTAGCTTACATGTAGTGTCTCACAACTTTTAGAGGTATTAAGTTGGGAGCCCCTAGAGACTCGGAGGCTGCACACTAGGCTTAGTTTGCTCGAGAAATTCAGATCTGATATTTTTCAGAGCGACACAGAGAATATTATCATGATGCCTCACTACATCTCTAGGTCTAACAGATGCGATAAAATAAGAGAGGTACTCTGCCGAACAGATAGGTACAAAAACATGTTCTTTCTGCACACAATAAGCAACCATAATAAAAACTGATCGCCTCTAAATACACTCTCATAGGACATGTCACCATTTCACCTCCAAAACCTTTACATCTTTACACGGCTGGTGACCTACCACCCCCTGCCACACGCCCATGCGGCGGCTCACGGGGTATTATGTAGATGTAGATGAAGAAATATATCTCTATGACCTCCACCCGAAACAAGTATCGATTCGTAAAATAAGGTAGAAATCCGTGAATTTTACAGAATCGAATCGAGATCATTTTCTTCTGACATTGGTCTAGTTCCTTTGTGCCCAATGATCTCTTTTCTTCTTGTCCTCCCTCACGCTCCTTTCACGAGAATAAAGAATTCGCATATCGTCCTAGAGAGAGCGGGAAAAGGCCTTTCTCTTCCCTTCAAACAAAACTATTCTCTCTTATTCTCTCTCTCCCCACACAGGACCACTGCATATCGACGCCGTCGGGTCAGCCCACGAAAATATATTTCACTTTCCACTTTCAATTTTGCGAGAGTGAAAGGGACGTAAGAGGGTGTGTTTTCGCCGTGGTGCGTCGAGGGGTCGTGGTGTGGGTCAACAGCCCAGAATTCATTTTCGCCTCTTTACCACATAATGGGTTAAATGCCCGAGGGAATGTTGTACCGGTCCTCTTCCACCGGTCACCTTGTAATGGATTCCACGAAGAATGCTTGAGGTCCACACGACGCCTCCAACCGAATGTGTAGCCTCTCACTGTTCGGCAATCTAATCGGAAGCCACAGACTATGAAATCAGATGTAATATCATGGGAGCATAAGCGCCCAAAACCAGGAAAATAGAAAGGATATTTGTAGAATATTTCCCCTACTTATAAATTTATAATTAACTAGGAGATGAGGCTAGTTATATTCAAACAGGAGGAAGAAAAAAAATAATAGATACGGATAATGACGGGATATGAATCCTATGTATATGGCGAGCAAAGTTTGCATATTATGTTGTCGATACATTAATATATACTATGGATTGTTATCTCGTCGCCAAAAACTGTCGTCTAGAATTCCGTAAACAAACAACTTGTTGGAAAGTGATGCTGCCTTGTGATGAAAGACGGAAGTTCAAATTTAAATACAATCAATCGATAGTTTGTAAAAAAACACGTTTTACTGGTATTACCATGAATATGTATGGGTTTTACTTAAAATTAATGGTAATGCAGGGGATAAAAAATGTAGTAATACACGCGGGACGTAATTATATATTTTTCAATATCGTCAGGTCTACAGATATATTTAATTCCTCTCCAAATTTAATTACATAAATGCACAATTAACTTCTTACCACTTTGAAAATATCGCTATACGCAAATTTAATAATAATGCGAGGTGATTTCATGAGTATTCACAATGGCCATCATTGCATTGTAGGTAAAAAGGAATGCACTTACCGCCGCCTTGAACAGATTCTAATTTTTCAAACCAAGTCTTCTATTTTGGGTCCTCGTAGACGCATACCATGTTTTGCAGCCTGGTACGAAGCAAGTTCTGTTTAAACAAGGCATTCTAAATTCTTTATTTAAGCCAAACGGGCTTAATGCATTCAAATTATAATCAGAGTCTGGCAAACATCGTCGTCTGCACACGATGGACGTTTCATAAACCTCTTACACATCGGCTGTAATAGATATTTCCTCTACTAAGTAACTTTTAGATCACAATAATAATAAGATATTATTCAAAGCATCAAGTAATTCATATCTCCTCGATCGTTATTGAATATTCACCACAGTCTCACGATAGCAAAAATTAACTACGTCTATTTACAATAACAACTGAAAAGAATCTAATCGAAATGACACCGTGGACTGGGTGAACTAAAAGTGGAAATTTAGGCAACACGTAGCCTAGGCAACAATGCCGAACATCTAAATCCATAATATATATTCATGAGTAGACTTTACCACTAATGGAAATTTGGAGGTAAAAGTGTTCCAATTGAAACTTTTCTGCTACTCTGTTATACTCGCAATACTGACCATTAATCTTGAACCATTATACTAGTAACAGAAGGTAAATTGTTGCACATTGTAAAGGATTCCTATATCGATTACGTCATCCGGTGAGTTGTCTTTTGTATTACGTAAAGCACTGGCTGAAGACGAAGAGCATTATATATTTGAAAAATTAGTGATATTTGGATACAAAAACAATTCAAGGATAGGCATTAGGGAATAAAATGTTTTTATGCATCCGACTGATGAAACTACACGGATAACGCGGGTCCCAATCAGCCGGTACAAAGAAGACTTTAGCGTTGAATTTGGTAGGCGTTTCAACTTTCATTTTTAAATAATTTTTGCAGGGGCTATTTCCGCTGAAAAAAATACAGTATTCTTAAATCACACAATTGCTAACTTTAACCAACCGAATATGCATAATATAAGTAGGTCCTTATGGGTGCAAATATCTACCTCCCTCCATTTCATCGTCGCTAAAAACTAAATCATCAAAAGAGTCGTATGCTGCTCGTGCCATCCGTCGGATGACATCATGTAGAGAATGGACTCATTTTACTCATGGGAACGCCCTGCATTGTATTAGCAGTGCCTTGATCTGGGCGATGAGAGCTTCAAAAGTGAGTTTCCATTCCATGCCTATGCTGAGCTTCCCAAGTAAAAAAATTTTTGTCGCTGAAATAGTGCAAAAATTATGATTTTGAGGAAAACTGAATTTTCAGCGAAAATAAAAGCAAACTGGAAAATCCAATGCGCAATAATTGAAAACATGTTCCCTCAGTCGACCGACACGAAAAACCTCAAGGCTATATGATGACCTCAAGTCATTTTTAAAAGCAAAACAGAAATAATCTCTCACCCGAATCCAATGTGTTCACCATGAATATACATAATGGATTCCAATCTTTGGTCTTGTTGCCTAGGTAACATGTAGCCTCATATTCTGCATTTAATTCACCCGGAAACTGACGCTGTCATCGAATAAGATCGTCTCAATGCCTTGAAAATGGCCGCTGTTAGTAGGCGTTATTGTGAGCTTGAGATGGCAATAACTTTACGGTTGAAGAGATACGGACAGCGTGAAGTTTTTAACTACAGCTAATTATTTTTTGACGTTATTTTTTCTCAGAGTAACTTTGTGGATTTTAGGGAGGAAAAATTACCTACAGAAAGCGAATAAGTGACATATGAAGCTTCCATCGTGAACCCACGTCACGTCAGAAACGTGTTCTGTATAGGTTAAACCCTTAAACTCTAGGAATAAGTAATTCGGCTAACCTAGTCGCGTATAAAATCATTTCAGGCTTTTATTTGTGGAACTTATGTATCTCCATACGGCAATAAACAGTTGGTAAAACCTATTCGCGTTTAAATGTACAATCTGAATGTATAATAAATTCCGAGGATATACGAAAGCCTATTTCCCCATCACTTGTTTAACATTAAGAGACAATAAAGATTTCAAAGGTCATTGATGCTATTAAATGCATATCTCATAAACAATAATGATAAAGTAGTTATAAACATTAGCAGTGAATAACAGTAGAAAAATAATAATAGCAACAATAGACACATTAAAAACTGGTTTATCATTTGTTATTACGGAATTGTGGTTTAATGCTTTCGTTCTATATTTTATTCCATACTTATTTCACTCTGTATTTTACTGGTGGTAAAATTGTAATAATTTTAAGTTCTATTGATTGCATATCCATTTGAACCACCCAAATTACCCTTCTAGTACCAGAGTGGTGGTGCAGCACTCGATAGAATTCATTGTTTTGTATATGCATAGAATTATAGGCTATGGTTTTCGGCGAGGAGTTAACAATCCATCATGTGTATTCATGAATTTCACAGAAGCAGAAGCCAACCACCACCAGAGGACACATTTTGGAGTCATGTAGCCCTGGGGATTGTGTAGTATAGCCCAATCATCCTTCTAAGTCCTAAGAGACCTGTATTTCACATATTTTCAAATAAATCAGAGGAGTTTGGAAGTCTACTCATTCAAACAAGCATAAATTCATTTTTATAGATTCCAATTTCCATCATACCATTCTAACCTTCTAACAGATATCCATGAAACTAAACCTCTGTTTAATAAACGCTACATACTTCCAAACTCCTTGACGGATTATAAAACAAGATAAGTTCCGTACATGTACCAACAGGGATTTATTGAATATATTTGATTGGCCCAAAGACCTCAGGGACCCCGACATGAGCCATTTTTCATCCAAAAGTGTACTTCCGCGAGAACGGATTTCGCATATGTTTTCGAATTTTAAATTGCCGAAGTAATGGGCCAATCAGGGTATAGGCTTGATATTATTAGTCGAGGATAACTGAATTAATGAAGCTTTTAATTCTTTCATTCGAATTTTGATTCAATACTACTTAAGCTAAGGACTCCTCAAATTAAAGCTATATATCTTATTTTTAAAGGATATTTTTATATGATCCATTGTGTGCTTCATGTCGTCATTTAGTTGGTTGCGAAGAAATATTTTTTCTCCTATGCATTGTTTTGTGAATGTGTGATGTCACCCAAATTTCCATATTCTTACCAAAAAAGTAGCACTTCTATTTTATTTATTTACTTTTTTCATTTAGAGCCTCATTTCCCAAATTAGTGACAGTTATGAATTACACCATTCCTGTTCCCAACGGCTCGTATTTTACTATTCCGAGGTTTTCATGAATCAATATGAGCGTGATGAATGATGAACAGTGGAATTATATTTCCTTTCGGCCTAAGTAATGGGTCATTAATTGAGAGAAACTATATCGTTACAGCTATAAATGGTTACCCTTGTCATCATCAGAAGTACCAATCCGTTCAAAGAGTCCAAAGTGAAAATAGTATGTGCCTTAGAGTGAATATTTTTTTTTAATTTTTCAATTTAAAACCAGATTAAAAATATTTAGGGTAGGTCAGGAACAATAAAACTATAATACCCTTCCAATATTTTGGAGTGTAATGCACCCCATCATCAGGGCATGGGATTGATAATCATAAGGATTCATCTTCAGCAGATAGACTTTTTAGGACAGGTTTTGTTTGGGTATTGCACATTCCAGGAATTCGTTAGAAACAGCTATAATCATGACGTTTGTGGTATAATTTCTGGTTTAGACGAAAATGTGTACATGCGCTATAAAAATATTACCATACGTAAGTCATGTGCCATTCTCTTCTATAGGTTATCCTTGTTGTTGCAGCCACGACTTCCAACAATCTCTGTTTTTAGAGCCTTCCTCTTCATTTCATTGTACGGTGTGCATCCCATTTCCATCGCCAATACTTTTAGGTACGAAGTTCTCAGTCGTCCTCTCTGTCTTTTGCCGAGAATTTTCCTTCCATAATATTTTGTATGAAGTTATCATGCCTGAGTAAGTGTCGATGAGCTTTGCTTTTCTTGCTTTAATTGTTCCTAATATTTCTTTTTCTGTATGTACTTCATTTAGTACTTGCTCATTAGTTTTTCCGTCCTCCAAAACCACATTTCTGCAGCTAAAAGTTTGGTCATTTCACTCTTCCTTAGTGTCCATTAGGGTGCCTCGTTTTGCCACTTTTTTCTAGGAGCGAATCTTAATACCCGGCAAAAGTTGCGTACCCGGATGGGTATTACAAATATGATTTTTTTTCCAAATCGGTTAATATCTTCTGTTCGCATTTTTGCCTTAAAATTTCGAAATTCTTCACGAAAAATGTTAACATTGTAAATAATTTGAATTTCGTTTGAGCGAGCACTCTTTTTTGCAATGGGGTATAACTTAGGACTTAAATTGATATTTTAGACCAAATAAGTCAGCTATATTGCTTTTAATTATCGAGAAAATGACCTTTTATGGTGTCCCCGAAAGAACTTTTGTGGGGTAGGCAACCCGCAACACGCCGCCTCATTTTACGCTATGCATGCAATAAATGACGCGCAAAAGAGATTTTTTTCAGTCCAAAACGTGGAAATCATGCCTGAAAATGTCTAGGGTTGTCACAATGATAGGAGGTTCCCTAATTATGCCATACATTGTCTCCTCGGGGGCAGCAAAAATGGTCAATTTAGTGTAATAGTTTTGTAGCTCTTTCCATTCTTGTCTTTTCCTTCGCCTGGTGGGTCGTAACAGTAGCGGGACATACAATGTCTTCAGCTCACAGCAATATTGCATTTAAAGATTACCGACCCCTGAATCATCCACCTGCACACTGCAAGTTTCGCCCTTCCCCAATTTTCTCAGTCAGCCTTGCATTGTGAGACGAGCTGAACGATTGAGGTTCTTGATTCACCCATTCACATTTATCACTACAGTTCGCTTGCAACTCATTTCGCTTCTTTAGTGTGCCTGTTTTAGTGGATGTTCTGGTGTGCTTATATTCTAGTTACAAGTGATATTTGACTCGCTCATCTCTTTATTTCCAAGTATTTTACTGCATAGCCGTCCTGTGTGCTCTGGTTTTCCGCATATTTTCATTCAGTCTGCATCATGTCTCTTTCGAAGTTCGTTCTACGTGGTGCAAACGTTTGCCCCATTGTTAATGAAAACCCCAAGGATTTTGATGAAACTAAACTCCCGACAAAGAAGGATGTTCTACTTTGTTGTCAAGAAGTTCGGCGGCAAATTGGAATAGAGTCACGGAGTAACAAGGAGCCACCCTATTCTTCCATTGCCCGACAAGTTTCTGTCATGGTATATGCCATTTGGAAAAAAGCGTCTATTCCAGCAGTTACGCAAACCAGAGTAATTCAACTCATCTCACGCTGCCATGATGAATACATTAGGACAAAGAAAATCCTGAAGAGTAAAACGTTAGTTCAAAAAACAAAGAATGACTTGTTGAAGTCTTTTACTGAGGAGGCAACGAAACTATTTGATATAGTCTTCTGCAAATGTGCCAACTTTCCTAAATGTGTCTGTCCCAAGGAAAAAAAGGTTCCTATTCTAGAGCACCAGTTTCTTGTGGATCAGAGAGGTCCAAGAATTGGCCGAATTGGTTCTATTGACTTACCTGTGCCAAAAAAATTGCGAGAAAGGGCTGAACGTAATCATATAAATAAGAGGCTTAAACTTGGACCATCTGAATCAACAGTTTCCCCATTGTCGTTTTTGAATGACAGTTAACGCTTTGAGGATACTCATGTTGACAAGGAAAATCACGAGGAATGTTGCGCTAAAGATGTGGCATTCACCAAACCAAGAGAAAGAAAGTCCAAAGTCAAATTAGACTTAACTGAGACTGCCATAATTTCTCAGAGATACAGCGTAAGTGAGAGGGCTGCTGCACACATTACATTCACTGTGCTTCACGCAGCTTTAAAAGCTGGAATTATATCTCAAGAGCAATCTAGTGATATAACGTCTGCATTGGTTATAGACAAGAGCAAAATTCGGCGTGCTAAACTTAAAATTTCTCGATATTTAAAGCGCTGTTCTACGGATGATGATCCGATCAAAAGCCTGTACTTTGATGGCCGTCTTGACGAGACAAAACCACCCACAGGCACCGTCAGGGAAGAGCATATATCACTTGTGGTTGAACCTAATGCGCAATCCGTAGGCCACGTCGCTCCATCTTCCGGCTCTGCATATAATGAGGCTACAGCAATTTTCGAGTTCATCATCAGTCAACTCAGTGGTGGATTCGATGAAATTAATGTTCTTGGCTGTGACGGGACGAACACCAATACGGGTTGGCGTCCTGGGAAAATTAGAAGAAATGTCGGGAAAACCTATGCAATGGCTATTTGCCTTTTGCATTTCATCGAGTTGACGTTCCGAGCTCTCTTCACCCACATTGATGGCGCTTGTTCAAGCCCGTATTCATACACAGGTGACAAAGGTTCAAAACTTCCAGAATTTGAAAAGCTCCCAGTGGTGTCATTTCTCGTTTTGGACCGAAAAAAATCTCTTTTTCGCGTCATTTATTGTATGCATAGCGAAAAATGAGGCGGCGTGTTGCGGGTTGCCTACCCCACAAAAGTGCTTTCGGGGACACCTTAAAAGGTCATTTTCTCGATAATTAAAAGCAATATAGCTGACTTATTTGGTCTAAAATATCAATTTAAGTCCTAAGTTATACCCCATTGCAAAAAAGAGTGCTCGCTCAAACGAAATTCAAATTATTTACAACGTTAACATTTTTCGTGAAGAATTTCGAAATTTTAAGGCAAAAATGCGAACAGAAGATATTAACCGATTTGGAAAAAAAATCATATTTGTAATACCCATCCGGGTACGCAACTTTTGCCGGGTATTAAGATTCGCTCCTAGAAAAAAGTGGCAAAACGAGGCACCCTAATGTCTATGTCTCGCATTCATATGTTAGCACACTCCATACTGAGCTTTTCAGGAATTTCTTCCTAGTCTCAATACTAATGCTATTATTTACTAGGAGACTTATCTTAAATTGAAAGGCTTTCTTCGCTAACGATATTTTTCTTTTGACCTAAGTGGAGCAGTTGTTATGAAGGCATATCAGGTGCTATATAACACTGAATTTCACAAAGTTCTATGCTAATATAACATCGAATGGCATTAAAACAAAATCGGTATGATGAGTCTCAATTACTTTTCCTTCCAAGTACCACTAATGAGAGCACGTATACAATGTCTCACGCAAATTTCCACCAACACAAAAATAATAACTCCATCCGCACATAAAAATCATAAAAACAAAAGAGAGCGAAAGCAGCGCCAAACGCTCGCAGTCTTAGCGCCACAGCGTGCGTCTCCGAGGGACTCCGAAGGAGAAACATAACACTACCCCCGCTTCAGAGTATTTTGTAGCACTTCAGCGCCATATTTCGTGTGTGCGTGAGTCTCGAAAAACATCTGGAAACGCAGCGAAACGGAGAGAGAGAGAGAGAGAGAGGGAGCGAGGCTCAGAGCTCGCAATGGCGTTACGCAGTTTTCTGTCTCATAATGTGTGCGCCTCGGAGGAAGCTTCTCTCAAAGGAGAGATGGAATGGAACGCACAGCCGGTGAATGTGGAGTGAATGAGAGACGGAATGAGAGACACAGCAAGCATGGAGAGAGAAAATGGAGAGAATCCACCGAAAAGACGCGGGTTCCCGACGCCGGCCGTGCTCGATTTGAGCGCTCTCAACGATTATTTATTTATTTTTTCATTTTCCCAGAAAGACGCGTGTTTACGACGTTAGACGCGCCTGATTTGAGAAACCGCGCGAGGACTTTGTAACCTTTGTCCCGAAAAAAAAAGGCGCGCGGACCTAGCGCTGGCGGAGCTTGATTTGAGCGTTCTCAACGGTTTTCCTTCCTTTGTTCCGACAAAGGCGCCCGTTGCCAGCGTTGGTCGCGCTTGGTTTGAGCGTTCGCAACAATTTTGTCTCTTTTTTCTCAAAAAGAAGCGCGCATTCAACGCTGGTCGCGTGCGTTTTATTTGAGCGATCTCAACGATTTTCTTTTTTTGCCCGAAATTTTACGTCTTTTTACTCGATTGCCAGGAGTTTCGTGGATTTTTCTTATGTATTTTCAACTATATGGATGTTTTTTTAGTTCTTTATCACCTCGGAAACAGTTTTATGCCTGTTGGAAGAGAGAGGCGGACATTAAGGTTGATCTGGCATGGCTATGTGAGTCAAGATAAATACTGAGTTACGTACAGTTTTTATTTCAGTTTAAAAAGTTCCTGCTTCCATTGATAAAATGAATTACCTTTTACCTGAAATTGCGAGACAAGATAAGCATAGATAAATATTTCTCGGGGTTGGCACCGGGTAAGGCTGTTTAAGGCCAACGTTTCGATGAGAAACTCACTCATCGTTATCAGGGCTAAGACTGACTGCCGAGTTTGGTCCACGCCGGGTTTTTATACTAACACGCCGGGTTTATGACGATGAGTGAGTTTCTCATCAAAACGTTGGCCTTAAACAGCCTTACCCGGTGCCAAACCCGAGAAATATTTATCTATAGCATTCGCCGGGAAAGCCTACGATCTTTTATCAAGATAAGCATATTATTCCAAACACATGACCATATATGTTGAGCCAAAGAAGCCGAGTGCAGCACCATTTACATGGAACTACTGCATTCTGACTTAAATTGCGGCAGTAATTCGCCGATAACTTACAAGCGGTACAAGTGGTTATGTTTCTATATTTAATATTTATTAAATTTCGCAGAATATATCACTTCTTATAAACAGATTTTATTAAGAACTTGTTCACATCTTCTGTTGTATTTCACATTGAAGTTTTTCTGCTGTCATGGGACCAATCTTCGAAGGTGTCCATGCTTGAATATCCATTTTTAAGGATGAATTACAGTGAACAAGCTCTTAGGAACCTTATCTCATTTTCATCTCAGCTTTAAAAAAGAGCTTTGAAGGTGCTATATTCAAGTTTTTTGAAATTCTGGAACAGGTGACCCCGATGAGCCGAGAGCCGCTTTAAAAGAAAGAAAAGTCCAAGATGAGATGTCACTTATGATGGAGGAATGACTTCTCCGGCCAATAAAGATGCAAAAGGGCATATTTCTTATGCGTGCGATGGTTCCGACAAATATCCAATCCCTAGCATCTTTACTAGAGTAATGCGTTAAATGGTGTAGTCGATCGATCCATAATCCTGGTAATATCCTCAGTATAGTGTTTTAGGTCAATAATGACTTCCTGCCGTGCTTTAAATGACGATTTTCAAGAATAAAGTTTCAAAAACCTTGAAAAATCGACCGCAGTTACGGAGCCTCAGGGTCCCGCGTCGTGTAGCTCATCCTTGACACGCGATCGAAAAATCGCTCTCATTTCCTTGGTCGGAAACTTATTTCCAAGATTTCTGCTTAGTATTCTTAAAAAATGTCTACTATACACTGTGATATAAATTTCCCAAGTTATATATTTCGTAAACGAAAGATAATGTCTACTTTATGTCAAATTTCACGTGAAAAACGGGTACGCCATTTTGCCCTGCAAAACCAGACAGATGAGAGCCAAAATCTTTAAAAGTCACAGAAAATATAGGCAAATCACCAGGTCAAAGGAATATTGCGTTTTTTATTCCATAAAAATCATACCAACGCAACACCACCTGCTTAAATTCAAAGATTTTCGAAGAAAAACGAGATCGCGCGTGTTTTTGAAAAATTGGTCATGTTTGGGCTACTGTATCTCAGTAACGGGTCGTATTAATGTAAAATGGAATATAAATCTATAATTAGTAATTATTTATAAGTATTGACGCCAAATTTCAAGTCTCTATCTCAAAAAAAGCCATTTTGGACTTTTTTCCGGCTTTTTCCGATTTCGGACCACTGTGCGTCGGTGCCAAAAACCACCTTCACCCGGTTGGAAACCCGAGAGCTATACATTCTAAGTGTTCGATGTGAAAGCCTTAAATCTTACTAAGGCATAGTTTTCTGGACCAAGTGATGAGTAGTGAAGGAAGAAGACACTATAAAGAAGTGCGAAAGAAATAAACGGATCGGAAAATGTGAAAGACTGTCCCGAATGACTCATCAATCATTGTCCTGCTTGAATTACACAAAACCCCACTCTTTGCTATTGTTTATGGATAAGACTTTAGACATAATTGAGACCATCTTCAAATATATTTTTGTATTTTAGCAACTGTAATCAGATGAAGGAATTTATGCAATATTTATGAAGTAAAATCTTTCCCTTAATTTACCAAACTTCTCAGTAATTAAGGAAATATGCAAAGAAATTTTTTACGATACTTTAGAAAAGACTGCGAAAAGAACATTTTAATGCTTAAAATAGTTGAGATCGCATAAAAACTAATAACTGTCAAATTTTTAACAAGTTAACTGCGTTAAAAGTTCCTCATTAAAAAAATAAGACTGGGGAATGCATATTTGCACAATGTTCTATGGAAAATTGCAAGTGTTCCTCGTGAAATATCCTTTAAAAAAACGCGGCACGAGGCTGAAATTTTGGTAATTTTGATGAGTTGAGATATATTTCTTTACGACGGTGCCAAATCCTTCGGACTTCAGGTTAACGTGTTACCTTTCTCAACTAGCATTAATTAATCATATTTTACTATGCAACAGACTCATCTTAATTATGTCGAGAAAATCAAAGAGAAAATTACGTTGAATAATGTCACCCAGATCGAACTTGTCAACGTTGGATATACACGATTGTTTCAAGTATTTTAGATAATTCAAATTGCAACAGAATCCATTCACAACTTGCGTAAGATTATTCATAGAATGGATTGGGATAGTATTTTTGTATTTGGATCAATTAAGTACAAAAGATTGTAGAAGGTCTAATTAATTACTTTTACATAGCTTATGGCGATTTTTAGACTAAATATCCGGTTATTGTGGAATGATGGGTTCAAACATAAGTTGCAATACTGAATCTAATTGCAGTAAACATTTCCCAATTTTTTAATTATTTTAATATTTCTTAATTAAGGCGTACACTATAATTTTCCGCATTACATAAGCAGCAGCCCTTTTTCAGTCCCATATTCAAGTCTACTATTCTTTCCCTAATACTCTCGCTTCACCACCACATAATGTCAGCCTTTGACTGTACAATTCGATGGAAATTTTTGACTTTTCGGAGAAAAGGCAAGAAGAGCTTCATTCATGTAATGATCGAACTTAAAACACCGAAGCACAGAGGAACATGACGCGGCAAAAATGATGTTATGTAGAAATACGCCGTGATGTAATCGCCTGGCTAGTATGAAGGTGATGACTAAGCGTCCATCTTTGTCACGTGTTTTAGCCTGTCAATACGACTATTGGTTAATCCAGCCTGATTATTCAAACAGGAATCCATCCAGTTCTATTTTCATTCGTGAGAGAGTTAATTTCATATGACTCGCAACATATCAAAAGAGTGGAAAAGTCATTCTCCATTTTGAGCATTTCAAAAAGAGTAGACAAACCAGGAGCGCAACGTCATGGACACGTACTAAGGCAGGGAGTTTTAAAGGCTCCAAATAATTCCTCTTTCGACTGTTTCTCCTCCTTCCCGGTTTTTTTAACCATTTACAATGGATCACCCCAGCCCGTGTTTGCCAGACTCTATATCTGTGTTCGAAATGCCCGATATGATACGGTGCGTTACATCCCCTCCACAGCGTAATTGCCTCTATTTGGTGAAGAGACGACGACGCAAAAATGTCGCTCCAGCGGAATTTTCATCTCGGAGTGCCTTCAAGAGAATAAAGAAAGAATAAGCTACGCAGTTAGATTCCCGAGACTTAAAACCGAATCAACAAAAAAGGGACGAATATTTTTCGACAAAAAAATTCTCCACTTCGCGAAGGTCGACGTGAGGAAACTTTACATTCAAACTTCAATTCAGTGCGTTCTAATCGGACGAAGAAAAGTTGAATGTTTTTGTGTCCCTCTTTTTCAATTTCCTCTCGCAATAAAAACAAATATCAAATTTCACGAGGAAATTTCTTTCCCCGATCCTGCCCTTGACGGTAGATTAAGTACACGCGAGACACTTTTCAATAAACGTTCTTGCTTTCCTCCAACCATTGTGAGAGTGTAAGTTCGACGGAAAAACAGAAGTTTTTGCTGACAAAATTTTAAAAGCAAAACTATATCTCAATCTCTAAAGAACCAGGAAAACGCGCAGAAAAGTTCATTTAGGGGCTACAGAGAATATCTCTCATCGAATGGAAGTAATTGTGAAAAATTTATATCTCCGAGTTGATTTTGACATAGCTGAAATGGAAAATATTCTTTTCAAATTAAGAAGTTGATGATTACTAATTGTAGTTATTACAAATTTTGGGCCATGTTATTAGCAGCGATGGTAAACGTTGTATTCTAGAAGCGATATGGAGTGCTTAGTAAGGTATTAGTAGCCGCTTTTTCCAATCACATTTGCCCATTTCCGCCTAGAATTTGTTTTTGCGATTTTGATGTGTTTTGGGTATTAAATTCACATGGTCACCTGAAGTACTCATAAAAATTTTAGGTGATCGTGACTTTGAACGAGACAGTGTTGACAAGCTAATTGCGATAAAGTTCGCGGTTCCTCCTACAGAGCGTCATACACTCGGCGTGTCAGGGTGTAGCTATTTGGCTAAGGTGGACAGAAATGGGTTAAATGAAATGTAATAGGCTAGTACTTTCCAAAATTACTGGCTTCCCAAAGAATATGGATCCGTATAACGTTAAAATGAAACGAGCTAATGACTGGTGATGAAATATTATGTCTCTTAGAATAATATTTCACGAAATAATGTTTGTTTCATTCCTGGCTCAAATATTATTCGATAATCATATGGACAATGAATAGTAGAACGATTCAGTTTATTAAAAAAAGGGCACACAAAGGCCAAAAAAATTAAATATTTTATGACATCAGATAATGTAATGCAGTCCGATTGGTTAAACTCTTAGTAGAAATTGAAGTAAACTGGAACCAGCTACAGCGCTACCTTTACGGAGTCACTCATAAGTACACACGAAATCCTACACAGAGCAAACAAGCAGAAAGAAAAAGAGAAAACGGCAAATTGTGTTTCAAGATGGCATTCAAGTCCACGGGCGGTGGCGCTAAGCGCATGCTTAGGACTGCTTGTGACGTCGCACGCTCCGCAGTCTTGAATATGTTCTTCTTATGGAAACCTCCTATGAACTTCCACAAAAGGGAGCTGGATACCTCGAAAGCTTAACTGGCTGACATGATCGGAGCGTTGTGAAGGGATTCGGGTTCAAGTGCAGGTCAAGGCATATACAAATAACTATTTGCTTTGCAAACTCCACAAAAACATCATTCTCATGACTGGTTTCGTAACAGAATCACATCTTCAGATGAAGATTTTACAAATAACTGAGTTACATATTTACCTGAATTACATATTTACTTAAGGTATCATATAAAATGTAACTCTGTTACTTAATATGTATCTCTATTAGGAACTTGGTCGCGAGAATTAAGTTCATTTGGAATCATCAATCAAATTTCGTTGAAAGTTATTCGAGCTTCCCACCGGGTCAAACTTTCCATCTCAGCCAACGTTTTGTCAGTTATCTTACCTTGCGGGTGCAATGAGGCAATTTATAACTAAACGAAAAATTAGCTTACTTATTGAATAAGCTACGCAGATATATGCTTGGATGCGTCGTATACACGTCGTACATGCTTGAATGAATTCAAAGATTCACGTAACTTTGAAAGAGAGCAGAAAAAAATTCAATTTTTTTACGAGAAACTGGACCCAAAAAATTAAATTCTACATTCCGTCTTCTCTTTTCTCCTTGAGTTGAATTATGTACTTCTCAAATACACAGATTCTCATATTTATCTCTCAAACAACTCCTATTGTTCTGAAGGGTATATTACTGCTCGAAAAACTTTTATACTACGGTTACAAAGATAAATTATTGAAATGAATTTGAATAATGGGCTTGAATTTGATATATTTCCGATGAATCGCGAGGGTTAATATTGCCCGGGTCGACCACCGGATCTCGTTCCTCATTTTCTGGTACGCCTCAATGCGTATGGATTGTTCGCTGAAAACGGAGGAAATGAATAAACTAACCGGGTGGAAGACTTGATAAATATTCACCCGAAAAAGTCTTGAACGCATAAATGATAAAAACTTTAAATTAAACTCGAAACCCTCCAATTTCAACGCCAACGCTTCAGGTAAAAAACACTTGAGTTCCGATGATTTTCTGTTCATTCCTTGCTCCAAAGAATAATGGAGTTCATAATAATAATCACTCCAAGCTTGCCTATCAAATGTTTGTCTCCTTCTTCCCTGGTGGTTTATCTTGAGTCATTTCCTCTTCATATAATCAATCAATTTGCCACTTGCTATTGCTCTCAGAATTTCTCTCTCTGTCTTTCCTTCCATCAGATTTTCTCCACCGCGCTTTAGCATTTTTAAATGAAACTGGCCTACTTAATAGTATTTTTAAGGATATTAAATTATTTTTAATTTTGACTCAGTTTTATATTGAGTATTTTATTACAATACCAATATATCTAATATATATATTTTTATAATCATGACGTGTAGTGGTGCAAAATGACCATGCCGTCGAAGCACCCTATCAACCCCACTACTACGACTACTTTTCCTTCCATTTCATTACTCATTAAGCCATTGAGGCTCATAGCTCGCTAAATTTGTCGCGTTCTTCTTTTCTTTATACTATACCACATGGTTCTTACTTCATCTTATTTCTGTATACAACTTAATTTATCATTTTATTCATTCATTTGATTTTTAGTTTTATCCTCCAACAACAGGCTTTGAATGCTTCGTATATTTTCTGATATGCCTTCCAATGGCCCATGTTTCACGATCCACACGAATGTTTTCACGCACTCCTATCTCGTTTCATGTTGTATCTTAGTTGAATGTATTAGTTGTCTTTTTACCACGAACGCTTTCTTAGGTTGAACCATTCTACAATTGACGCCCGTCGTCCCTTTCTTCCATTCCCCCGAGATGGAACTTCCAGGGTAGGTGAAGGAATCCTTGTTGTTCTCATTTCTCTTCTCTTGAATCAATTCTGAACTCAGACATTTATTAATTTAGAAACTATTTTTGTTGACTTAATAGGCATACTTTCATCATAATATGTGATATGAGTTTTAGGACCTAACAGAAAATCTGTAAAAACACGGCAATGTTACACTGATTTTTTACGGATAAAGTAATAACTTTTTCATCTGTATTATTTAAACAAGAAGGTAGTACTTTTTACGAGAATGTGTAATGAAATAATATAAATAATTCATCTTATTTATTTTAAGTGAAAGTAAAAAAAATATTTAAAAGCAATTCGCCAAAAAGGTAAACAAATACTATTATGCTTGGATATAGTTATCTATGAACCATTGCCAGTATGGATTTATAATTCGAATAACAGTGTTTCAAAACTAGCATGACATTATTTAATTATTGCTTTGACTGCTTTGATTTAGTCAGCGTAAGAGTGATTTTGAATCTCCAATCACTTCATGTATGAGTCATCCAATTAAGCATACGTATTAACAGGCAAGGACTCATTCAAGTCAACGCCACTGATTGAAAACTGAACCTTTTAAGAGGCAGGTCAAAAAAATGAGGCATACTCTGCGATAAAAGGCCTCTTACTTACACTCACCTTAGTCCGGGAGCTCACTATGTTTCACCAATTAAATTGGATTCGATGCTTACCTGAAATATAACAGAGGACACAAAATTAGTCACAATAATTTACATCACCTAACTAATATCTGCAAGCAGAGTATTCCATTAAAATCGCCCTTGTAAAATTACAAATAATACTTCTTTATTGATAAGACGTTTAGCCTGTCCCTCTACTTGCCGTTAACTTTCCCTACAAAGGGAATATATTTCAATAAGAGAGAGGAATCCGTTGAATGAATGCTCTTAGGTATGCAATTATTTATATAAACACTAGCGAAAGGTACCCGTTTGAAATTCAACGGGTGTGAAAAATAAACTTACTAACAAATGATAGCAATCAAAATATATCGATACATATCACGCAAAATGTGTTTTTTATTGATTCTTCTATCTCAATGGATACGATCTGGGCCTATATTCACCATGTGTATCCACATGAGGTTCGGCTTCAACAAATGCTATCGGTCGTCAAGGGGACAGCGTACCAAAAACGATGGACTTTCTGCAATTTTATGATTGTTTTCTCAAAATTTAAAGTAAACCAACTAGAAAACAAAAATCGATTGCAAGAATTAAAATTTTTTTTTATTTTTCTTTCCAATAGTTATTGTCGTGACTCTGTACAACTATTATTTCTAACTTAAATATGCAAAAGAAGAAAGGTCTGCATGCCAGAAAAACGTACTTCACATGTATTTATTATGGAAACGCTTTTACTCGTCTGGAGTCAAACTGGAGACCATTAGGTTGACAATAAGTAGCCATAAACCTTTCAAGTGACATATTGAATCATGTTACAAAGTTTTACGTCATTCCGTGCGGTGGTTTGGTAGTTTTGAAGTGACCGCGCATTCAGTTTCTTTTTTATATTTAACATAATGTGAATGAAACACTGTGTGCAATAGTTACATTTTATACTTTTATTTACAAGCAAAAACGCTGGGATAGTCATAGAATGACAATTAAGCGAAAAGAAAACGATGATGAGGCATTTTATATCTTGAATCAAACTGTTGTGAGCAGATAAAGTTAACGCGAAGGGTGACTGAACAAATCGATGATCCTCGCATCAAGGCCATAGCCAAACCTACGATTTAAATTACACTTATTTTATGGCAAAAATTTTCTCATTAGAATAAGGGTGGCTTCGGTGGTTCTAGGGGTTCTAGAGTTGAAGGAACGGACGCCTCTTCTTCTCCTTCTTCTTAACCCTCATCCCTCGCAACCCTCTTCAGCCCGACCTCTCCGTCTCAACCTTTTCTCTCGACCTCTCTCTCGCTCTGTTTCCAAGAAGGGGGAGCCACGACTTTATTTTTTTCACCTCCAATTGTCGCGAGATGGCGTGCGTCCCAGCCGAGAGATGCACAATGCAGGTGTTGGTTGGCACTCACTCACTTTCTCTCACACACACACACAAAAACAAAAAAACCTCGCCGAGCCACGAGCTCTGCTGTCACCCTTTCGAGTTTTCGCGGATTATACGGCGGAGGAGGGAAGGGGGATGTTTGGTAGGGTGGGAGAGACGGGAGTGGGGAGCGGGGGTGCTTCTGAACACGGAAAATGGGGGAGGGCGACAGTGCTGCCAAGTTAACAAATTTGAGCAAGTCTTCTGTCTTGTCCACATCAGCAACTTAAGTTAGTCCGAGCGAGATAGTTCCCTAATTGATAATAGAGACCATATTCGAATTATACGTTTTAGTTTCACTAGCTGTGAGACACATTAATTAAATATTGCATTATTAATGGTGCAATTTGACTTGACTAATTTTTTTCACGAGGTGCGTTTGAAACTCCTTCATAACGAAAGGTTTTTTGTGATACCCAAGAACTAATAGCGGTGACAATATGATTAATTTTCAAATATAGTCGCGAAAACATACAAAGTACACACTGTTAGTTTTTTTACGACATCTAAGTGTTAGAAATACCTCATTTTGTAAATAATGTCTCTCTGGAGTGCATACGCGTACAGTTTCCCATGTAAACGGACTGGTACTTTCTGGTGTATATTTCCGAAAGTAATGTGGTGAGGGGTTGAATTTGCTGTGTCATTAGATAGGTGAGATATTTCTCTTTGAAATGAGACCAAAATCATTGAGATCTGTGTAAAATGATTTTTCGCTCAAACTAAATGACTCCCACAGTTAAAGTGCCGATGTAGAAAATGCCAAGGCAGTTTAAGTGAAGGTGTATTTGAATAGAGGGTTCCCTTATTACAGCCGTCATGCGTTTTTCGTGTTCATTCCACGTAGATGTGTACTTCGAATAGTTTTAGCTGCTATTATTTGTAGCTGTCATTATTCTAGTGCGATGCGTTTAAGATTTTTAGTGCCATGACCCACAACTTTAGAATCCATTATAAAGGTCGCTTTTCTGTACTTAACGATGTTCACAGCAGCTTGCTGACCATTCGCGGCCTGCAATTTAGTCTAACACGAATGCATTTCCGTCCGTTTCCTTTTCTTTGGCAACGGTATCACGAGATTTCAGAATAACGCTGGTCCAACGGTTGGTGTATTTCCACTGCTTTGGACTTTTCATCCAAGCAATAGTTGGTGAGGAATGATTGCGAGTGTAAGAAATAATATTCAATGCAAGTAATGACAGAAAGTGATGTCATTTGCTCTGCTTGGCTGAGTATGAGATATAAATGAAACTAAATTTATTGAATAAGATTCAAGATAAGCTGCTACTTTAATTACAAAGTCTATTTAATGCTTCAAAGTTCAGAGTATTCAAAGTTCAGCTGCTTCAGCGCATGACGATAATCCTTGGTTTTGACAGTCTTTTTTGGTGGTGCTGCCAACTATTTGAAGAACAGATGTGGGAGCCAACTAAACTTAAATGTGCACTAAATAAAGCGTGCCTTTAAGTAAGGCTTAAATATAGGCAAGAAATTTTGCGGTGATAAATAGGTTTTAGCGCCTATTGAAAAAAAGTGCCTACTTTTCCCGGTTGACTTTCATTTTTCGAAGACCAAACAGGAGACTTTAAAATTGAGATGGATGGACTTATTCAGCAAATAACGCAACCAAAGCCAAAAATAATAGGAAAATGTTCAATCAACGTAGCCTTTTAGAATGCAGTCAGAAAATATCAAGATGCCACAGGCATCAATATATTTTTAGATATTCATGGAATATTTCGTTCACGGTGGTTTGCATGCCGCATTCAAACGCAGAAGTAAAAATAGATTTTAGTAAAATAAATACCGTAAATAGGAAGGTACATTGTTATTTCAGTCTAGTTACATTAATGACTATTTGGAGAGTTATATGGGACATAAGACTCTTCAGGAAAATTCAGGGTGTATACAAACTTTTTGTACTTTAAGTGAATTGAACACAAACTACTACCAATATCTTCTTATTCAACTCTGCCGAGAACTTCAACCTGCAAAGAACCCATGGACATCAAAGTTTTAAACGACGAATTGATGCGTTGAAAGTTAAATTCTTTACGAGAGATTTCGTTCTTAAGCCAATAAGGCTACCTATGCGTCGTCCTCCTCATTGTGGATATTAGGCGGCATTTCAAAGACCGATGTGCTCAAGACGGCTGGGCATGTGATGTCATGGAAGCAGTCCACAGCATGCCCTTCGCACCGACGTCTATGAGATTACAGCCAAACATGAGAAACGCAATGAAGTGCTCGCTTTTTTTTACCAATTTTAAGGATAGATGGTCTAGCCACGGTATTACTCTTACGTATCCACCGGAAATTGGACATTATTGGTGCGAAATTAAAAAAAGAGAGAAAAATTCATTCTAGGCGCGATGCCGAGGGATCTAAATTCAAGCCCCAGACACGTTTTTTTTTCATCAATGTAATTTTTCACAAATGTGCACTGCAGGTGACTCCGTAATGCCGTGGTTATCCCTAGTATTGGCAAAAAGTTGTCCAAAGAGCAAACACTTAGACACTTAAGCACAAAGAGCGTAGCCATTGGTCGCCTTCAAACTCGTGGGCGGTGGCGCCGAGGCGAATGGCGGCAGACGCCCTGAACTGCCTCGGTAACAACATAGGTACGGCAGTCCTGAACATTAAGGGTCCACACATTCATTCAGAGTCCACACACTTTTGAAATCTCTCAAAAATCTGCAGAGTGAGATAAAGTCTCTCTCGGTGAGACAACGATGGATTCGGTTTCGAGTCCCGGTTAAGGCAGTTTGAGCGAAATATCATTTTACCCTAGAAATCAGTGAATCTGATCTCATTTTAAAGAAAAATATCTCATACTTCTAATGACAACGAAAATTCAACCCCTTACCACATTACTTTCGGAGATATTTGCCAAAAAAAGCCAGCCCTTTCAAGTGGGAAATGGTACGTGAATGCACTCCAGAGAGACATTATTTATAAAATGAGGAATTTATAACACTTAGATGTCGTATAAAAACTAACAGCGTGTAGTTTGTATGTTTTCTCAACTGTTTTTGAAAATTAATCATATTGTAACCGCAACAGATTCTTGGGTATCACAAAAACCTTCAGTTTTGAAGGAGTTTCAAACACACCGCGCGAAAACAATGAGTCAAGTTAAAGACTTATTTAGATATTTTCATTTATTATCTCTGTCGTATAAAACTATATTATTGCACAATTAATAATGCAATATTTAATTGATGTGTACTACAGCTGGTGAAATAAAAACGTAAAGTTGGAATATGGTCTCTATAATGACTAGGGAACTATCTCGCTCAGACTACCTTAAGGCAAGCGATGTCTTTCCGACGTGGAATTCCGCTCCCATGTGGACTTCCTCCGGAAAGGCAATACCACACCTGGCATAGCATCTACAACAATTATGCGTAAAATACATGTCACTCATTCTCTTCTGGTTGCAAAACTTACGATATTGTGAAACTTGAAGTTGTCGACTGAATCGGACTGGCAACGTTGGCAACACTGGAGGAGGAGATAAGTGCTATACGCGGAACGTGTTGAGGAATGTGCAAGGGTTGGGGTGAGGGGAGAGACAGAGAGGGTCGTGCCACCCCTTATGAAGCACATTCCGTGTCCGAATCGACTCGCCTCAAGGGGTGGCAAGGGGTGGCGGAGGATAGTAGCAAGGGGAGGAACGACCTCCACGCCATCTCTCTTCTCTCTCGAAAGCGCTATGGCTCCTCTTCCATATCTCCCCTCATCCAACCGCCCGAGCGCAATTTTAAGCACCCACGGGAGCTGAACTTAGCGCCTTTTATTTCGCGTCGTCGACGAGAGCATAGATTTTATGGCCGCCCTAGCACCCAAACGTGATATTTCAGCGCTTTAATGGGATTATCGGACGAGAGTCCTTTTCATCCAATGGGAGTGAATTTGCGATCGTCCTAAATCCATGTCTTAAGAGCTATCAAGTAATCAATTCGAAGGACGCATGGAGCTTAAGTTAGCCGTTATCTTGAGTGCCTCCTAGGAGATTGGAATGAGTCCTCTCACAGTATTACTATTACATTCGCACGTAAGGTCGGCGGGCAAGTTGAAGAGAATTCTAAAAGTTGAATAACGTTTAGGAAATATACTGAGAAATAATGGAGCTTGAGTTAAATTTTAATATTTTTTGATAACATTTAGCATTCATTGAAATCTTATTTTAATATATTGTAAAACCTTTAGCAATAATTCCAACAGGAAATGTGTTGCATGTGATTAGTTACTTCTACTGGACTGCAGATGCTATTGAGGTTTTTAGCGTCGCTAGTCTGGTAAAAGGTGTCAGGTTAAACAAGTAACAATGAAGAAGGTTGTTAGGTTACCAACACAAAGCTACTGGAGGTAAAAATACATGAAAAATACGTCTCATGGCCTTACTTGAAAAATTTGAAATATTAGCGGTACACAATTAGTAAAAAGACCAGATAGTTACAGAAAGATATTGCGAAGAAAGTGAATACTAGAACGAGGTATCACGATTCAGAGAATTGGTCACTTACCTGTTCAGAACTAAAGAATGAGAGAAAAGTAAAAAAATTGCAAATTAGAGACACAAACAAAAAAGATTAACATAATATTTGGTAAACTCCTTTTGAAATTCGTTTGCGGTAGATTGAAATCTATAAGTTTCGATGCAGAAAATTCCTTTTTATATTTAGGTTTGATAGTTTATTTTGCCATACGCCACAGCGGTGGGATAACGTCCTCACCCTAATAATATTAGACATGATAGGTTGCATTTTCATTTAGGGCTTGCACATTTACGGTTACCAAAATAAGTAATTAGAATTAACATTTTTGAATATGGACATTTAGCGTTTACCTGAGTGTGAATAATGCCATCTCACGCATTTTACAAACTGTAGTTCTTAGCTTACCACTCCAAACCTATGATAAACAGTTGTATTCATTACATCCACCAAAGAATTAATAACAAGTCTCCATGAAATTCATGTAGTTCTTTTTATAAGTTATAAATAGTTATTCCTTTTAATCCAAGTTTGTTCACGGTCACTTATTAAAAAAGGTTGGCGATGAAAGGTTTAATCGTTTTGATAAATAAAGATGGAGGATACATTTCTCTATCATCCCCACGAAAATAATATGGAGAAGTATTTCACCTTGCCGTGGAACCCCATCACAAATCGTGCATTCCTTTCGGTTTCTTGTCTCTAAATTTTAGAAGGGAGCATGATTTTCTACACAAAACACCAGCGAAATTGACAATTTTAGATGCAGCTTTATGGAGCTATTGGATGTTAACGGCAGTGCCATATCTTTTTACTTTTCTATGATTTAAATTTCAGCAAAATTCAAAGTTTTGATTTTAAAATGTAAGGAATACATCATTTCATGAAAATATGAGTTGCTGATAAATTCCCGTAGATAAATTATCATCGTACCGTTCCCCTTACGAGGCAGGCAAAGAAAAACTATTAAATTCAAGGAGTTCTGGCCTGGTCTCACGGAAATTCATGGTGATGCCAAAGGACATTTGGTAACTGGTACGACGAAGCTGAAGAAAATGCTTATGCACTAAAACTAGATGTTACAAATAAAATAGACCCGTGGGAAAATACTAAATGCGCCTTTCCATCATAAACAAATAATTTACTGCACTTAGGTATAAAAAACTGACTTTTTTCGCATTGTCCTGCATAGCGCCCAATCTATGCATACATTACTTTTGCTACTTCTCATACATTTATACTTTGCATAATACATGCTCCACAATTTTTAAGAATCGTAATACCTATACATCCTCTGTAGCGACTCTTCCACCACAATAACTCATTTCTATCATCCCTCTACCATTCTCTCCTATGGATCTACAGCCCAATTTGGGCCCTGGCCTCCTTTGACTTCTGTCTCCATGTCTGCTTTCCTGTCTGTTGCTGCTCTCCTCCAGAGTCGTAGTCCAAGGAGATTCCGTGTGTCAGCCGGTACTTCATCTTCCCAGCGTTTACGTGGTCCCTCTCACTTCTTTCCTACTTCCTACTACTACTTCCCTATAACCTTCCTTTCACGCAATTTCCCTCCCGCAAATAGTAGGCTGCTCAAAAAAACAAACATATCCACTCCACATATGGCTCAATATTGCATTCATTAATACATCAGAGAAATGATGGTATAAGCAGACGAAGGTGCTATGAAATAAATTTATCAAAAGCTGATCGTCCTATCTACCGGAATGTTGGCATGAAAGATTGGATTGGATATTTGGGGAGGCGACCGACGGCTAAGCTAATTTGCGCCATTGGCATAAAAGAGTTTTGCGGAATGAGTAATTCTTTGGCACACGAAGGATCTGTTTAATGCAGAAATAAAATGGAAAATCCCTATAAGAATAGCATAAAGGGCAACATAGGTAATTCTCGCTTGGCTTCTCAGCCACGCTTTATTCATTTATTCATTTATTTGATTTTATTTAGAATTTGAAGATCTCAGAAACAAAGCGGCTATAATTTTAGCAAATGATCTCAAAAATAAACATAAAACTTTTAATTTCCGATAAAACATATTTTATCCAATATTTACGAGATTTCTTAAACTTTTTTTCAAAGAGTTACAATTGCATTAAATAGCATACATATCATTTAAAAGTAATTGATACATATAGTGTAAAGAGCAAAGCTCTATGACTTGTATTTGTTCAACCACAACGAGGGCACTTTTCAACCATATACCAATGTATCTTCAGTCACAGCACTTGTATATCCACTTCCAGGTTTCCTCAAAAATTTTCTTTTGGTCTGTCATTCATGTCGGTTTCCTCCGCTGTGTTTTCTTCTTTCTATCTCTCTCTCCCCCTTTCTTTCTTTCTTCCCGACCTTTCTTTCCTCCCTTCTCCCTGAAACCCTTCCTTTCCCCAAGGACAAGACACAAGAAGGCACTTGGGGTGTCTCACAAAAAAAGTAGCGGCTAAAAATAAGGCTTTTCTCTTCCTTCTGTCTGTTCGTCTGTGTCCCATCTTGTCCTCCTCCCCCTCCGTCCCTCCCCTCCCCTCCCACCCCCTCTCCTTTCCTGTCTCTCCCTCCTCCTCTCAGTTCAATCCGCCCCTTTTCTTTATTCACTATCGCGTTTCTTCCTTTTATTTTACTTCTCGCCCTCCCACACACACCCCTTTCAAAGGGCCAACAGATGAAGTGAATCCGAATACAGCCATCTCGCCAACACCCTCTTAAAGGAAAACTAAAGGATTTTGTGAATCTGTTACTCTCCCCCATATCGAACAATTGATAAATTTATTTCTCCAGGATGTTAAAAAAACAAAGTCAATTAATGTTCAAATAAAGGGGCACGGATAGCAGAAATCGTTGAAAAATGTTCCAAAGTTGTGATAATTGTATGTACTGGAAGATATTAATATTCAAGCACACACTATATATTGAAAATTTTAAAATGACCCATTAAATATATGCATTATACGCTGTAATAGATGGAGCTTGGCATCCTTGTTCAACGCATACCATAATTATCTGCCTCATAAAAAAACACAATTTTGTCTTACCCTTTAACTTAAATTACATTTAGATTTTTTAACACCCGTCTTTTTATTTTGGATAAAAATTGCTAAGTTATAGTATTACTCTGGAGAAAATCGCAGCCTCCAGTGTAATACCAGTATTAGGTTTTATAAGATAAAAATGGTAAATACCTCAGCTTTTTGAATGACAATTACAAAAGGAACAGGCTAGTTGAGCCCTCTTGATAAAGACAGTCTGCTGGTAACAAACGTGTGTGGATGGATAAAGCATTAACTTCATAGTTGTTGTGTTTAAACTCAAGGGAAAAATACCAAATATTATTTCGTTCAAAGATCTTTATCCAAAATAATGCCTGAAGTCTACTGCTGCGTTCCAATATAAAAAAGATGTCAGGTATCTTCTCCTACTTCTCGTCTATCACTGATATCACAGCTCTTTTGATAAAATATTTAAATCAACTTCACGTAAATATTTACAGCTTCAATTTTTCAAAATCTAGCTTCCAAAGTTATTAAATCTTACAGAAATAGTTTAACTCGTCTCCATATATATTAACTGATGTAAAAATTCTCAATCTCAATATTCTTTCTATCATTATCTTCGCGAAAAAAAAACTTAACCAGACTAGACTGGAGAAAACCTGGAAATGAAAGAGAAATGCAGTTTTTTGTATGATAAATGATGGTTACGCAACAAATTCCAAACCATTTGGACGAGATCATTATTATCTGCATTTCCCAAAATGATGTATGATTGCTGACTTACTATCTAGCAATATTTTTGCTGTTTAATTATCTTGAAATGAGTGCCTGACAACTTTCCACACGTATAATGCAAGGTGAGTATGGGATCCTACAGAAAAATGATGCCATATCATTATATCGATTATATTCTGAATTCCCTCCCACTTACGTTTTTACAGAAAAAATAACTGTATATTTAAGGCTTTAAGAATAAAGAAATACAGATATTTCAATGGTAGTCATCAAAGGAACCACTTCTCCCTCTTGACCCACCAAAGCCTTAGCAATACTCCTCGTGGGAAGAAATAACTTAATGAAAAAATAATGACGGATTTAAGGACATAGATGGCATATTAGGTCTCCAACCAAAATCCAATGATCTATGTGACCAAGGTTTCGATGTATTGCCTCATGGTGACGCATTCTGTTTATTTCATCGATGGACGATTGCTATTTCTGTTTTCATCGTGGTGAAATTATACCATGTCGACACTAATATTTTTCCTTGAGTAAATATTTCATTTTTTGTCATCAAAATATATTAGCACGTTAAGCTTGTGATACACGAAGGATTTGGGAGTTACAAGCATATCAAAATTTAGGATTTATACCCCCAAATAGAATATAATTTTAGACACTTTTAAAATCTGGTAAGAGTTACATTTCTTTCTTAAAATATTGAATTATAATCGATAGATGAATCATTTTGCAAGACAATCGAATTTTAAAGAAGTCATTCCTCGCTCAAATGGAATCACAGACTCTATCTACTTTGAATTGGTACACCATCATTTAAAGTTAACAAACAGAGGTAATTTATTTTTTCACATTAAGCTTCATAGTGCCACAGACAATAGACGGCAAGAACGAGGTCAGAGTAAAAAAAAACGCTTTCAAAGTTCTGCATTTGTTTTTTACAAGATTCAGTGATAAGAGATCCGAATGGTTGTAATAAAAGTTCTTCCTATTTTTTTGCTATTCATACGACATTCATCTTAAATCTCATCGAACCGCACAATTGTCACATTTAAATAAATCTTAACAACAATTTCAATATGAAATGTTTGAGAAAGCCCGAGTGTCTCCGAGAGCCAGCAGTAAAATTTCTAGTTCGGCTTTGTGGAAAACATTTGGAAAAAGCAACATGGGGTATCAGAGCAATACGCAAAACATGGAGAATAAAGCAAAAGCAAATATTTATTTTCATGGTAGAGTGAAGACTAATCAGGATACGCGTGGTTGGAGATGCAGATGAGAGGAGTAATCGCAAACGGAAACCGCTCCCAAAGTCGCTCTGCTGAAAACACCCGCGTCTAATCCACGAGTTCCCTAAGATTACAATGGCGTTTCTCCTAACTACTTCCCTCTCATCTCATGGATCTATCACTCTACTGATTCCAGCCCAGGGACAAACGAGTGCTGTTGATATCTCATACCACGATGTTTATTTTTTAAGGAAGGTCCTTTGTATGTGTTCACAGATTGCGTCTCTGTGAGTTCCAAGCACTTCAGGGTAATTTTTTTAAACCCAGATCCAATCTGCGGGATTTCACCGCCTGCGTCACCCCATGTTCCCGTGTTTCTCCGCTGTGTGCTTTGCCTCCCGGCCGCATCGCCAGAAGTGGCGTGACTAGGATGGCGTTAACTCCTGCTGCCAACCCCGGCTGAATGCAAGGAGGTCCAAACATCACCCCTTTGGAATTGATTGCACGTCTTGATTACACCCCTCGCGTTTCGTGCGAAGGCGAGGCGAGAGAGAGATACGGTGTTCAAGGGAGAATTTACGTATCCGGTGGCCCAAAGAATTGAACGCCGCTTACATTTGCGTCGAGTGTTTTGAGTCTGTTACAAACGAATAGGCACCTGAAAGAGGAGGCAAGGGAATAGGACGGGAGTAGAATTTAGGGTAGAGAAGCCCTTTACGATGAGTTCCAAGGGGGCTACGATTTAGCACCTGGATTTTCGGACGGAATTTTTCAGAAGAAGGAATGCTCGTAACCCTTTGAGTGCTGCATGACGTGATATCACGTCATGGTTGTCTCTCCGCTGGTGCTGATGACGTTATATCACGTCATGAGTACCGTGAGTGTTCCAGCGTTCGCTAGGGAACATTCACTAGTCCCCTAATGATTAGTGACCGTATCATAGTTATCCGCCGTTTAATGCCAGATAAAAGTGAATGATGTGGAGCACAGTGTTGGCTGAATGCCGCAACAGAGTCTGTAGGAAGTAAACAGATACTAGCCAAAATCTGGAAGTTTTGGGTCGAGAAATTTGTTGCAACATAACAATCGTTCTGGGCATGTAAAATAATAAGAAATGTTAGCATTACGAGACATATTACAGTGAAGACTCATGAAGGAATAAATCAGTTGGCTGAAACAAAAAGTGAGTGGCATAATTCTCTGATTAACAAGTAATAATCATGACTACTAGGAATGCAAATATGATTAATAATTATTTACAGTTGTCTTATTATATTTGTGTAGCAGCGGAATGTATAGAAGAGATGAGGGATAAAGCCCAACACACGACGGGCAGAAATATTGATTTTTACCCACAAAGGCTATATTTTACAGGCAAAATTAATTCAAATAAATTATTTATAACTTAGCAAATTAAACTATATCATTACTTAATATACAAAATGATCGATGAGAAAAAAAAGTATTTGCGAAAGGACTCGTCTCTGCA
Organism: Ceriagrion tenellum; assembly: GCA_963169105.1. Classification (NCBI taxonomy): domain Eukaryota; kingdom Metazoa; phylum Arthropoda; class Insecta; order Odonata; family Coenagrionidae; genus Ceriagrion; species Ceriagrion tenellum. Next base: position 7,577,973 of record OY720643.1, read on the forward strand.
CTTTAGGTAGTCCGAGCGAAATATCATTTTACTTAGAAATCAATGAATTTGGTCTCATTAAAAAAAAATATCTCACCTTTCCAATGAAACCAAAACTTTTACCCCTAATTAAATTACTTTCCGAGATACTTGCCAAAAAATACCAGCTCATTTACATGGGAAATGGTACGTGTATGCACTCCAGAGAGACAATATTTACAAAATGATGTATTTCTAGCACTAAGATGTCGTATAAAAACTATCAGTGTAGTTTGTATGTTTTCTCAACTATAATTGAAAATTAACCATATTGTCACCGCAGTAGGTTTTTGAGTATCACAAAATATCTTCCGTTTTGATGAATATTAAAACGCACCGCGCGAAAAAAATGAGTCAAGTTAAAGACTTATTTAGATATTTTGATTTAATTACTTACAATATTTGTCATATAAAACTATATTATTGCACCATTAATAATGCAATATTTAATTGATGTGTCCTACAGCTGGTGAAATTAAAACGTATATATCGAATATGGTCTCTATTATGACTAGGCAACTATCTGGCTCGGTCTACCTTAATTTTCCATCAATCTCACAACAAAATTCGACATAGTGCTGTGCTTTTTAAAAGTGCTTCTCATATTGCACTTGACCAGGGAATATTTTTAGCGAATTAAAGATTGAAGCGAGCGGACTCGATACTCATAGGTCTCCTCAGACTTGTACCCAACCAATACAACCACTCAGATTCGTGGATTCCAATTTGAAGATTCTCGAAGTATAAGTTACCCGGTATGGGAGTAATGCGCTGTCCTTTGAGGTCGCCGTTCATTGCCAATCACTTTACCTCACTCCGGCGATTACGATTGCGGTTTGAACCTGTGCGGTCGCCCAAGGCGCTGATTCCTGAAGTGGAAAAAAAACCCCAGGTCGATTCATTCAAGCGCTTAGTGCATAAAATGTTCCTTTTCAGGTCGAACTTCACGGTGCATAAACATTTCTTTGAGCCTCACGTTTCATGGTGCGGTATCTTCTCATCGGCGTTCCAATCAAACCTTTACGGACCACTTTGAATAATTGAAAGAATGAATACTGAAACAGATTCGGACCAAAAATAGTGGAAGGAACCCATGTTAGCTTATGCACAGTTTTCACTCTACAGTATTACTACACGTTTAAATAGTTCAACTGTTGAAGGCTCTTCTTTGTGGAATAACATTTTGGTGGGAGAAAATAAATTACTTTGTAATATTCCACTGCGATTAATTCTTCCCCGACCGGTTTCAACGGTAGTGCGTCATTTTCAAGGGTACATTCTCCAAGTTTTTGGGAGTGCGCGCCACATATATACCAAATTCTCGGGGGTGGGGGGGGATGGGAGGGGTAGGTTTTAAGTAAAAAGGGGGAAGTTTAGTGTGGGAAGGGGGAGGAGAAGTGAGGGTATTTGGAGTAGGCCACGTCAAGATGAAGGAAGGGACTACGGATGTAACACGGAGGTGAACGGACAACATTTGAAAACAGAAGAATCATTTAAAAGGAACACATCAAGGACACCTTGTCTCATAGCAATTTCAAACTTTTCTAAAAAATCAAGTTTAAAACCTTTGTCATTGACATGTAAAACCTTTGGTAAAAAATTACTACGGTGTCCAGTTTCAATGATGTGTCTAGCAAACCCTGATTTTGGGTTATTATTAAATACATAGTTCATATGTTCTGTTGCTCTGGTAATGAATCTGCGACCAGTTTGACCAACATATACATCTATACATTCATAACACTTTAGAGAATATACGCCACATTTGTCCAGAATTTCTATCTTGCTTTGGAGTTAAAAAGGAGCTTTTCTACCATCACTGGATTATAGTACTTTATTCTGAACATGTCTCTGGGGATGTCTCGTTATTTTATGGGTAATCGCACCTAAAAATGGGAGTTTACACCACTTGTTAGGCTTTTCCGGAGTTATTCTGTTTAGTGTTGACACAAGCGATATTGTTTGCTTGTCCAGCATTGTCCATTTGCTTTTATCCCTTACACGTTTAAAGTTATCGAGTTGGGGACAACACGATAAACTTTCACAGGGAAGGAGAATAACTCAGTAATCCTTTACCAGTATCCTATATTATACATAAAATAAATGCAAATTAAACATTAATTTAAAATTCTTTGACCTGTCGGTAACACAACCATTCGTGTTAATTCTGTTATCGTAAAACTGATCAAATTAGTAGACCAAGACCACTGCTTCACAGCTTAACTGGGTACTTGAGTTTGTTTCCCCGAAAATAAATGTGCCATCAGTTGAATAGAGACGTCTGGTATTGCACTAGACCACGGTTTAATGTTTACCATATTTTTGTACTTTAAATTGTCTATGGGTGATTTTCGGGTGTGATTTGGCAGCAACTAGCACGGGACAATTATTCACAGGACAAATCATGTATACGCATGACGCTGTCCCCCCCCCCTCCTCCCCCCCCGGGGTGAGTGCTCGTCAAACAAGTTATATGGTCAGGCCAGCTCAGCTGAGCCTGCCTAAATAACTTCTTCCATATATTCCTAAACGTATTTTACTTCATTTGCCTTCATACATTGCTTCTTGCCCACGCTACTGTTCTTTACACTCCTCTAATACGAATGTCTTCTCTTAAGAGTACCTTCCACCGAATTCATCCACGGCTTCCTCATCTACACCTTCCTCTCACACTATTAAATTAAATAGCTCATTTAAGTTTCGTCATTCGAATCTCATCCATTCTCTCTACATGGCTGGAACAATAAAGCACACTCCTTCCATACATGTCCATCGCTGGAGCATCTAAATCACATTCTTTCATGATTCACTCATACCCAACACTATCCCTCCAACTTTTGCCGCCAACACTACTTAACGATTTTTAAATAAAAAGTATCCTCGGGAAACAGATGTTTGGGCTGACATACGCAATCATCGCTACATTTTTTTTAATTACGTTAATACGGAACACTTAAGGATAGCATTATTTTTACGTGTATCTGCATAACATAATTACTTAAACGGTATGATGTTTCAGCGGTGAATCAAAGAATCCTCCCGCGCACACCTCATCAGAAAAATATTTTATTACAGATTGAAGTTCACACATACTCTACTCTGCGTCTCAGTCTAAATCTGTGGTTTAAGCCTGATGGTGAGATTAGTAATGACTGCGGAGAATAATTTAATCATTTCCGACAAATTGTCGACGAGGGAATCAATGTCCTACGTGAAACTTGAAATTTGCTAAAATGCAAGTATTTTGTGGCATCAGTGTGCTATCAGCTTATATTAGACATTCTTCATCGACTTTCTCATCCTTCCATACTAACACATCCACTTCTTATTTCCCATCTGTGAAATGAGGTTCCTCAGTATAGTATTACAGAAAAAGTTAGTTAACGTGCCAATATAGTCCATGTCAGCCAGCCTCGGATTTCCATCTAAAATTGAGTTATGCCAATACCGTGGACATTTCTCCGAGTACGAACACATATGGGATTACCAGATGTAGTTGTTTATTCGAGTTACTTCGGCGTCCAGCAACTCTCATTTGTATATGTCAACACTCTGACGTCTTCATTGTTTTAGTCCAATACCCAACGCAGAGTATTCTTCGAATTTCTTCTCGTACTGTTTCCCTTTCACAAAATGTTCCACTAAAACCTAAGTTTATGAATACCAATCACTAATAAATTTTAGTGCTACGCTAAATCTTATTGCTACCCTTTGTGATGGAGTTAGATTTCCATTGCATTGCGCCACTCGCCCTCAACTATGACAGGACTAAAAATCAAAGTTTACCACTCCCTATACGTACATAGTTAACAATTTAGTTTTCTAGGGAACTTTTAGCACCAAAACCAAGCATGAGGTTAGGAATATGATCCTTAAACATGATTCAATGAGATGCTTCACAAAACTGAAAAATATTTTCCATGCTTCCTGTAAATTTAACACCGTAACTTAGGTCACAGATTACATTCTCCTGCCGACCGAAGTTGAAAGTTTATTCCCCTCATCAAAGAGAGCTGCATTGTTCCTAAAAAAAATCCAAAGTTCCATTAAACTGTCTCGGGAATATGAAAACAAGGCAGACAACAATAAACCGACTTTAAAAAGCGCTGAATCAATACGCTCGGCTTCAATGCTGAGCCGCTAACTCCAATCGGCAACTTGCGATTCACTGCGACTTTTCATCAGAAGCAGACAAAGGAAAGGCTTGATCAGGTCTCGATTTTGTGCCAACGACACGCTATTCTGTGCTATCTTATCTTCTTTATCATGTTTACCCTCGTTTTCTCCAATTTATCTCGCTTGTTTGTGAATTCTCACTTTTAGGAACATCCAATGACGACCACTGTGCAATGTAACTGGACAAGGATTTTCATTTCCTAGCAAAGTTTCCGCTAATTTACTATTTTATTTAGGGATCTGAGGTGAACTGTTTTGAATTTTATGAGATTTAATGCAGCTAACTTGAACTGAAACTATGTTTAGTAATTTTTCTGAAAAAAATTCGGTAACATAATAATCAATGCGGCAACATATCTACTTCGACCCTTGCAAGGACTTATGTAGAGTGTGGAAAGATATGTGTGTATCACAATATTTAAACATGTGGAATAATTCCTAAAATCACACATAAGCATTTTAAAATTTCAACTGGCTTAAAGGTTAATAAAAAGCCAAATAAGCTATAAAGGGAATCGTTATATCACTACTTCCACTTAGGCTAATCTAAAATTTACAGATGATGATATGGTCCATGATGATGGTCCATGATGATGGTCCATGAAGTGAGCATATCGTTCAGTAATAGTGTGAAAAACTTAGGGCTTACATTAACCATGAACCTCTCTTGGAAAGATCACACAATGTGGATATCCAACAAAATAAATGCAATATTACATCAATTAAAAATCCATAAAAATCTATTGCCCCTTCAGCTAAAAATTAAACTAGTGACCTCATTAATTTTTCCCTGCTTAGAATTGTGTATAAAGTAGACTTGTGTAGTCTTGTGTAGTCTTGTGTATAACTTAACTGAGAAGTTGAACATTAAGCAACAGCGTCTGATGAACTTCTGCGTGAAATTTATCTTTAACCTACGGCGAGATGAACATTTTGCTCCGTATTTCAAAAAGCTCTCCTGGCTTGATATCAAATCGAGGAGAAAATAGAATATGGCTTGCTTTATGTTCAATCTCCTCAAACATGGGAGCCCACAGTATTTAATTGATCTTTTTCCCCCTAGCTGTAAATATACAAATGTAATGACAAGACGAGACCCGTGTTTTTTGTATGCCTCCCACTTCCGGACAGCTACATTTCAAAAATCCTTTGCATGTCGTAGCTTCAAATTTGAGGAATGACCTGCAAAAACATGTAAAAGACAGTGCGACACTCGCAATATTTAAGAGAAAGTTTAACAAACATTTACTTGTTTGAGTATGCATGTAATTATGTTTGACATTTGAGTATGAGTACCCATGTAATTAGATCATGTTTTTCTGTAATGGATTTTGTTCATTGATACGTCTGTGGTAAATTTATGTGTTTGAAGAAGTAATTTAGTTTTCTTTTTAACTCTAGTTGTTGTACGATTCCATTGTTAATTTTTATATGCACAAATCATTCTTTATTGGGTTCCTCATGGTTTTTTGTATGATGACATTGCTAATTTTTTATGTGAACCAATTATTCTTTATTTGTTTCTTGATGGAGTACATGATTTATTTTCTCATTATTTGTCCTTGCATCGCACATTATGTGCTCCTTTGTTCTAAAGGAGTGCACTCATAGAATAATAAAATGAATTTATTATTATTACTTAGCTCCGTGAAGGAAAAATCTTCGGCTATCACTTTTTCTCTTGTCAATCCAGCACACTTTTTGTTTTTCTCAGCATTGGAACATTAGCATCTCCCTAATAACCTAGAAATGCATCCATAAACAAAGGAAAAAGTCATGCGACATAAGTTATAGCTATTTATACATAGAAAACGCATTTGACGTTCATCAATCATGGCTATATACCACTACAAATACTAACACAGAGGAAATTATCTACATACACCTCAATATGCTGATTACAGATTATTATTTGATGTCTTATTTAAAATATGAAACCACATAAAGCAAAATAGGTTTCAATTGGACGCGGTGTTAAAATAAAGCCAATGAAGAAATCCGGGAAATTTAGAGCATGGAATTATAGTGTTGAGCAATACTATTTATCGAATAGTTAGATAAACAACGATTGACTAATGTTCACAATTTTTAAAGGGCAGATTCTCACAGAGTAGATGCTAACATTTCATCAAGCAGATGACAAAGTGCATTGCCTTTCAAAAGAAGGAATACACTTTTATAAAATTCCGAATTGGATTGGTGTGAATAAATGCGGTACATAATTTTATGTTACGTAAGATCTACCATGTTTGTAAATTTATTTTTTTGAATTGAAACAAATTTGATAAAAAAATTAATTTTCATATTAACGTAAACGGGTCTTAATTTTCATATACATATTTCCCGGATGAAGCGTTTTATTTTTAGATATATCAATCAAATAACACTTCTGCTCTTATATTGAAAAGCTTTTATCCACGTTAGGCTAACCATTAATTCTAATAAAACAACAACTATAATAGCTTTTGCTAATTACTACTGGGACAGCATTACTCATTTACATTATATATGTCACAATTCCACAAAGTTAATTCACCATCAATAATCACGATAGCATAAGTAGTTCATTAGTAACTAGCATACTTTATATTACACACACTCATAAGACTTGAATTTCCGAGCCTGATCAAAGCTACTTTGACCTCTTTATACCACGGAAGACTCTATGCTGTGATGAATCCTGCTACACTGAACACCATTGGAACACATTTATAATGAAGAAAATCATAAACCGTGATTACCCACAGAGATTTCCTAGGGATATTTACGGGAACATTTTCTGCTTTGATAGCCACCATAAGATATTAATGATATCTTTGTAATACATTAGAGACTGAAATAGTTTGCTCTGAGCACCTAAGAGATAGATTGCCATATTTACGGATGTGGCGATGCTGGTTCATCATTCCCTCTTCCACGAAAGTACTCAAATAAGAATAACCTTACAAAGTGACTGAAATACGCCAAATTTTAGAGACTGAGGGACATTGAAAGATTTCCTTTGTCACTAGCTAGCTCAGGACGAATTCTAATTAGAACCTAGGCTTTGAGAGAACTTTCAATGATGAGGTGAGCTCTTGCGGCTGGACAAATAATACAAATTTGTTATTTGAGAGAGAGAGAGCACCAATTCAAGAAAGGAAAATTCTAGAAAATACATTCTAAGGACAGTTTTCCTAAACATAGAGAAACATAATTATCGTAAAAGTCACTAAATATCTTTTAAGGTATGTCCAAAGACTGAAAACCATGAAATAAAGAATATCAAATGGGAGGAATTGGCGAGAAAAGCCGAAATTAAATACATGAAGAGAATTGAGAGAAGTGCCAACATTTTTTATTACTGTGAAGATGTTATGTGGTTAGCATAGAAATGGAAAGAAGTTATATCGTACATAGGGAAAAATAATATTCGGATAAATGAAGCGAGATAATGCAAATCATAACTTTACATTGAGTCGTGGACGTTTGTATTTCTTGTCTAAATGACCCCAATTCACTCATCTACGTAACCACTATCATTCATCATGGCATAAGTGTTTATGTTTCAAACGATCGTTTTCAACAAAAGGTGAGAGAGAGAAATTTTGGACCAATTTTAAATGCCAAACCGTCAATATATAATTCATACGTTCTTAGACAGAGAAGGTAAAATATTTTATCTGCCATCCTATATCAATCCTTTTCTGCTAAACATATATATTTCTGAGTGACATCTAAACTTCGTATTTCACAGAACTTAACAAAAACCCAAAAGAACTTGTATCTAAATTGTCTGAATAGTAATAGAATGTGTTTTTAACTCATTATGGATAATTTTCAAGGCTGAATGAATGGGAATCTCACCAATGTGGTATGAATGATTCAAAACAGGAAATCACATTGGGTAGTAAGTCAGCGCGCAGAAACAAAATTATTGGTACACGAAAATGGACATAGTTTTCGTAAAAAGTTTACAGCTATATGAAATAAGTTTCTATCTTTTAAGTGGATTGATTTTAAATGTGATCACTCACAATTTTTTGGGTCTTGTTGGGAAAAAAATCAAAATTATTCAAACAAAATGTCGAATGCATAGAGTTGGGAAAATTCTCACTCTTTATCTCAGTAAATAGAACGGAGAAGATAAAAAACTTCTGAAAAAAAATGACAAAAGTTTAAAGTTCGTGAAAGGAAGATTCACTATTTCCGTATAGAGAGTCGGAATTAGCGTGGGCAACTTTTTTCCATCCTTATTCATTTTATTGTTCAAAAAAAGAGAGCAGGATGTCCTACTGTTCCATTTATAGGCCAAAGAAAATAAACGAAATCCTTGAGCTCATTATGAGAAAAATCAGGGATATAAAAATATAAAGAAATTAAGTTAGAGCTCCATAATTTTAGAATAAATGTATGCAATTTTATGCCGACTGCACAGCAGCATGCGAGGAAACCGACCTGCAATAACAATCAGTATCATAGCACGCAAATAAGAACAATATATCACCAATTTATCTGCAATAAGTATATTTCGCAGTCAAGATAACCGGTTACCATTATAATTGACCTTTCTTTCTTTCATTCTATATTTGACGCATTTGACCGTCAACGGCTTTATTTCCACGTGCTCAGATTCCATGAGATGTGCAGTACAGCGAAGACATATCACCATTTTATGATTATTACAGCGAGAATTACCTAAAACACATTAAGCAACGGCAAGAGAACTGCCTGGTATTATACCAGAGAGCAGTGCTAAAAGAAATAGGTTGCTGCAGTAATGTCTTTAAACATCCCAGTTCAAGAGATGGCAGAGGAAATGCAGAAGAAGCATCTGGAAAGCAATTTTGTTAATACAAAGGACTGACAAAGTGGTCAGAGCAAATAAGAGTATTTTACACATGATAAAGTGCAATGGCTGCTATGGTTACGTATGCACCATTGAGAAACAATCTCACACAAAGCAAAGGTACTAAATGTTTTTATTCTAAATCCATGTTTATATAAATTTTCAAAATAATATGCAAAGGAATATATCTCCAAAACGCTTTCTCTACAGTGTTAACGATTTTGAGCGCTGAAGTGGCAAATTATAGTGAAACGACGAGCCATAAGCAATCTATCTAAGGAATTTCACCTCACAAGTGCGGGAGAGAGTATCAAGAAGAAAGTTTTAGTCCTAATTTCCGTCACAATCGCTTCATATAAAAACAGATCATATATAACAAAACGCAAAATACAGGTTCTAAAGTGAAGAAGTCTCTTAGCAAGCTTAAAAAATCGCTCCTTGAATTTACAGCAGTAATATGTTATATCTGTTAGTTAGTTTATTTGTCCTGGATTTCTAAATAAGTGTTATTCCCTTACTAACGAGTATTGACTGAATATTATTTGTAGCCTACCAAGGAACTAATTCTTTCCCGAAAAATATTGAATGTGATGGTATGTAAGTCTGACAATGTTGACACTGCAGAACACACTGTCAATTTTCCCTCTGAATTCTTACAGTCTCGACGATGATAAGCTCATCCAAATGTTTGATTCAATTGGGAAATTGTCCTGGGGTGTGACTTGAAGAGACTTCAATGTGTAGGTTTGCTATGCGGTTATATACACAAATAATTTCCAAAAAAACGTGGGAGTTCATTGTTTTCACAAAAGTTACTAAATTACGTCAAAAACAATTCTTTCGATTATATTGTAACTTAATTTCATGGAAAAATAAATTAGAAAGGAAGCATTCCGGTGACTTGCCCAGAAAAAGGACACATCATTCTTTGATCAGCAAGAATTTGAAAAAGACATAGCATTCTCTTCGCCATGGAACCTCCTTCAGTTTCCTCTATGACCCATGTCGTGAGATGGGCAACGAACTGTGACGAGAAAAGAAATCTGCTCGTCGCTTCCTTCCAATGCACCCGGCGCCATTAAGTACGCTCAAAAAGTGAACGTCGCTGGCGTCATTTGCACGTTTCTGGGATCCAAACCATTCGCGGAGTGCCCTTAAAGGCAACAAAAATGGGAAAGATGGAGTGAGCACACCTCTTCCGGAATGAGACACGAATTTGAATCACGGCTATCACGGCTCTCGGAGAATACCTAAAGCACTCGGTGGCACGTAGCCATCTTGACTTTCTCCGTATCTCCCTGCAACCCGCTTCAAAATCTCTCACATCTCGCTAGGTCGGCACAATTTTGCGAAGCTTAGAATTTGATAAGAGATACATCGGAGTTAACGCATTGCTGGAATACAGTAGGTTCACTTTAATGTTTTGGATACAAAGCCCCTGAAAACAACATTATAAATAACTCGTGACGTGACATAATCTTTTGGTACGATAAGGACAGCATAATTTACATAAACTCCAACAATTGAGAAGTACGTTTCCATTTTAATTAAGGGTAACTATTTATTTCACATAGCATATGCATAGCATGAGTGGTAATATTCAGTCTAAATTTATCGCAAATTATCACAGGCTCTCAATTAAAAAGGCACTGCGTTTGACAGAACAGAGAGCAGACGAAAAATTCGTGAAACATTGTGATCCTTTCTGCTAGTATGTAAATGTTTGATGGGTAATTTATAGTTTACTGGGCTCTAATTCTAACGGGGTAACAACAGAGGCCAAGGATATATCCGTTTTTTATTTTTCTAAAAAGAAAATAGAGGGCTTTAACAGATATTTCCCTCATCCAAAAATATCCAGCCAATGAAGCTCAGTAAATGGGAAATTCGTTCCTACCGACAAAGGCTGAAATTGTATCGAGTACATGAATTGTGTCACTGAAGTAATTCATCAATTTTACTCACTCGCCAGGTCCCTGAAGGCTAGAGTGCGATAATAAAATTGAAGAAAAGGTAAACTAATGATGGTTGGGCATAGGATATATTGATCGATCGAAAAGAGTAATGTATCGCATTGCGCTATCGCAAGATACATAATTTTATGCGAAATCATACGCTTTTAATGTAATGGAATGAAATGTCACGCGATATGCAATCTGGAACATGTTACGATTATCGATGCCCAGTGACATAAACTGCTATCTGATGCAGTGCAATAATTCTTTTAATAAAATAATATAATATGCAGTGTAATATCTCTACATGCGTCTTTGAATGTGTAACTTTTTTATTGCAAACAGATATCGAAAATCGAATATCACATATCTCAGTATATTGCGTCTATTTTGATACATCTATCTGCGATTCTCTGCGATAATGGGGTCATTGGGTATTTTTTGAACGCTCTTGCACGATTTGGGTTCTCAACAAAAACGAAAAAATTCCAGCTTGATACAACCCTTCCCGGGGTTGAAACCTAAAATCAGTGGGCTATGCCATCTCATTCAAAAAAGTCTAAAAAAAGAAGAGTTTTCCCATTTTTTGCCTTTCAGTTCCTTTCTTCCCAACAGCCAACTCTTCTCCAAGTTCTCTTCCACAAACTGGAAGCGAGCGCATGCACAGAAGCACTCACAAGCCAACACACAAAGAACTTTTTCACCTCTGAAACCAACCCTCCCTTTATCCCTCGCCCGACTTCTTCTCACATCTTCCGTCTCCTACTTCAGCCCTCTCGCCCCCCACACCACCAACCCTCTTCCGACCCCTTCAAGGCTTACGTTAGTTTCCTCACCCAGATGCCAGGAGACCTGACTTCAATCCACTCAACAACAAGGATATCCCCACCTGACAGAGCAAGGTCGGGTATCTTTTCCAAGTTAACATTGAATTCCATAAAAGCTTTTTGCTTTCATAATATTTAAAATTCCACGTCTCTGCATAAAAACTTAATCATACTTGAAAAATCTATTTATGAGACACAAAGGCTAAATATATATGAGACAGGAGATAAGTTGAAGATAAATTAATGGAAAAACTGGCCGCTTCGGACTTTCAACCACAAGAGCATTCAAACGTGAACAAGCGAAAAGGAAACTTGCTAAATTCGATATTTTTATCGACTTGTGAAAGTTATTTGACTGTTTCCATCACGATTTATGCTTCATTTGAAATTAAGATGAAATATCTCCTATTAAATTCACTCTTTGAGCAACTGAAATAAATCGACGTCCATTGCTAATTCACATCGATGTCAGGGTACAAATTGTGGGTGAGTAAGTCAACAAGCTATTAGTACGGCAGTCTGGCTCTCATTGGATGGGCGATCCTAATGACAGATGTGGAGGAGTTTGTTTCATTCTTTGTCAGGGTTGACTTTCCTGTCAAAAGGTTGAGTTCCCGTCATGAACCTGAGTATAAATCGTTAAGCACTCTTCAAGGAAAAAGGGTTTTAAGGGACTTTTTACATGATACAAGGTACGGTGTTACAATTCTTGAATGAATGTCTCACTGCCAAATTTTCAAGTCCGTTTCCGTGTGAGGTGAGATCACGGCTTCTTCTATTGCGTAGCCGCTTTCGTAATCCAAAAAGCTTCACTTTAGGAGGGCAATACTCACAGCTATTGTGTAAATACACACAGTGGCAATTGAAACTAGAGATTTTAAGTATCCAATAATGTTTGAAGTAATTGACGTTCACATTTTCGCTCTCTTGATGAGCAAAAATAAAAAAATAACGATAACATGAGCTCACGCGTGATTTAAAATCGTCATCGCACGCACCTGATCTACTACGCATCTTTGGATTAATAAAAAAATTAACATTCACGTCAAAAGCGCTTACGCATCCATTGTGATTTTTGGATCCTTACTGAAGCATCTCCGCGGATAACTCCCGGTGAGTCCCACTCAGGGCTTGTTACCGAAGTACTTTGAATTTTTTGCTTCGCGTAAGAAACACTGCATTCGCGCAATATAAATCAGGCCCAATGCGATCAATAATGCTCTCTTTGACACACATACCGAGATCTTCTTAACCCCTCAAGAAATATCCAATTCTTCCCCGACCTCTCCATCTTAGTCCCAGCCAGCTCACGCCACATCCCTTCCCCCCATCTCCTCCCCCTAGACAATCCTTTCACCTCCCGCATCCGAGGCAAGTGCCGCTCCCTGCCGCACTCTGCAGCTGACACCAAGTCTCCGTGAGTTGGGTGGGTGCGGGAGACAATGGGAAGCAGAAGGGGAGGCTGAAGAAAAGAGCAGCGAGGAAGGGAAAGGCGGACAGACAAAAAATTTGGGGAAGAAGCGCCGCGGAGTTGGAAAGAAATAAAGCTTGCTTTCCCAACCGGTCAGGAAAAGGAGTCACGTGAAGCAAATTCCTTCTCACCCGTCATTAAGATATATTCCAACCATCTAGGGCTAGAGCACCAACGTGCCAATATGATCTTGACTTCTTCCTCCGCAATATGAACACTTGAGTAGATTTAAAAAAGAGAATTCGCTTCATTTGCGATATCTTCTCCGACTCAAATAAATGTGAGTAATTCGAGATTATTTACCGCAAAAAGATAGTATTTAAAATAAGGATGCATTTTATAAAAAAAATCAGAACTTGCGCCAACAAGTCACGTGAATTTGTACATATTCCTTACAACCAATTATTATACCTGAAAACAGATTGCAGCCTTAAAATCAATATACTATAGATAGGTTTAAAATAAACACTTAAATAAAGCATTATTTGAATCTGCAGAAATCCAGAAAAGTAAATCTCAGGTGTTGATAGCAAAAAGAGGACGCAACAGTGACAGAGACGTAAAAACGCCATTAAATTGTACCCACTGTTGTTGTGAGGTTGTTGATTTCCAATCTGTAGGTTAGTTTTACACTTTAAAAAAGAAAGCACAGTGCAATATTTGAACAGCAGTATATTTTTTATACAACTGCAGAAAATAATAAATTGAATGTGACTTATACACAACTTGACACATATTATAACAAATAACATAGTAAACAGATAAATAAACGTTGCTATGATAAAAAATAAACACATCTGTAAGGAATTGTTTACACGAATTTTAAATTGAATATTTTAAGTAAAATAACATAATCAAGGTGTCATTATCAAATGTATTCCGAAAGAAGGCGAAGACAGATGACAGTTAGCTCAGATCGAAACGCGAGGGCACACTTCAACGTAACCACAATGAATGGAACCGTTTATAGAGAGAGAAATTCTGGATCATTGCGGCCAGGTGACCTTCTGCTGATGTGAAATAGTTTTGGCCAGATGCCTTGTAAATAGCAAACTAATTGGTCAAAAGTTAATCGCTAAAAAGATAATCTTTTTACCTCGGAGTGACTCAAAGTTTTAACACTAAAGCAACAGAATGTGTCTTAACGACTCCTACGCCTGAATATATAGCTGCGATTTATTTATAGTTTAATTGTCTAAGCCGTATCCTCTCGTAAATTTTCCTAAGTTACGCTGCTACAAACTGACTGTGTAAAAAGTTGAGACCACGATGTTTCAAAATGTTCAAGTTAATTACAAATTTGCCTAAAACGCCCGAGATGGTTAAAATCGACTCTATCATACAGATAGCTTAAATGCACGCAACTGCAACTCGTGAATGCTATAGTAATAATAATGATATTTATTACTCAACACAATTAGACATACATTAATCTTTAAAACATGAGTAATATTAGGTAGCCTAAAAGGAGGACCTGTATTAAGACTACCATCATTTGGTCAATAGTTATGCGTTAGTCTTTTACACAATTGAACATGAAAATAGATACACAATATTACATGAGGTTATCAGTACTTTAAGCGGAATTATCTAGTTTATCACACACAATTATCACAAGGTATCCTCTATTCTTTCTTGAGCAAATAACCAAGATTGTATATTTTTCAATACTGTATTAACAGATTTGGATTTAACACATGAAGCAGGAAATAGATTGTACACTTAAGGTCCGATATACAAAAAAATTGTTTAAATAACGTTAGGTTTGTTTTGGGCAAGGGTACACGAGATTTTCGAAGGTTAAAGGGAGAAGGAAAATACAGTAGTAACCCTGCATTTCTACTTTTTATATAAAAACGTCGTACGACCTTAAAAATGTATAAATGTCTCAATGGGAGCAACCGCAGTTGAAGAAAAAGTGGAAAGGAGCTTTCGAAACATATATAAATAGAAACACATTGTCGTGGAGGAGTATTTTTATTGAACGCTCATTACTATGAGGACGCCATACTGCCTCGTTCCACCCCTCCACCTCACCTCCCCTCCACTTTCTCCCTCTCCGTATCCGCTAAATGCATTCGCGGCTCCCTGTTACTGTCAGGTTAAGCGGCCAATGAGGTGCAAAAAATGTGGCGGGAGCGGGGAAATCGAATTTTTGATCCGCACAGAGTCTGCGTGCGATGCCTTTTACTTCTAACCTCCCAGAGTTAGAGCAGCCGATTGCAAACCACTAGAGAAAATCAATTTTATAGTTCGACGATTGCACGAAGAAAACGGCTGGCAATCAAGGAAATAGTCCCTTTACCATGCTCGGAGATTTAATCAATACTGATAATCTTCATTACTGAAGAAGTGTACGGTGTCACAGGAAACAAAAAAAGATATGCATTCAATATTTCGAGTTAAATCGGATTGCTTTTTTCATTAGAAAAGAATGTCTTCCCATTAGGTGGGAAACGAAATGACGCCCCACGGCCGTTCAAGTGCTCGAATATCTATATTTGAACTATGAAGATGAATAATTCAGGAACTTCATTTTTTTATCCTTATATAATAAGAAAACAGGAGGCAATGGAGATAGAAAATGTTAAATTGAAGAAGGTAAGAGAAGCTATGAAAAAAAACTCATCAACGTGAAAATGTGTTCATAATTTCAACATTTCCAAGCATTAGCTCCTTTTCCTAGTTGCCTCTCTTCTTCTAGAATAGTAAGGCAAAATTATGAGGTTTAAATTGATGCATAAGTAAAAAAACGATTAATATAATGAGGTAAAGATGCAATTGAAAGCAAATAACGTCTATGTTACTTTAGAGAAGCCATGTTTTTATCCACAAAGCTGGAACTGCTCAGCCGCGGTATGGAAGAAAGTATTTTTGTGAAAATGGCAGGAGGAAAGGATTAAATGGAAATAAAAGCAATAAACTCAGCTTAGTCAACAAATAAAAGAGCCATTTTGACTCCCTCATTTGCGTTATGAACAAAACAAATACATAAAAAAAGAAACAATTTGCTTGATTTTCGAAATCCCGAACGACTTGAAAATGTATTTGAATCGTCCTCTTCAAAATTGTCATGTAGTTGATTTGAAGATCCGGTATAAAACAAAATGACGGCTTGCAAGAAAATCCAATGAAAAACAAGCAAATTTCACCAAAGAAGGAACATACGTTCAAATTTGGTGGATTAGTTAGAAAAAACTGAGCACCCAAGAGCACAATGCCTTTCACATTAAAATAAATATGGACTGACTGGGAGGAAAGGCAGATTTAATTTGATTCTAAGCACGGTAAAAAGCTTAAGATAGTTTGAGCGAAATATTATTTTACAGAGAAATGAATGAATTTGGTCTAATTTTAAAGAAAAATATCTCACCCTTCTAATGACACCAAAAATTCAACCCCTTACCACATTACTTTCGGAGATATTTGCCTGAAAAATACAAGCCATTTTATATGGGAAATGGTACGTGTATGCACTCCAAAGAGGCCTTATTTAACAAATGAGGCATTTCCTACACTTATATCTCGTCAAAAATCAACAGTGTGTAGTTTATGTGTTGGTGAGTCAAGTTCAAGACTTTGCTAGATATTTTCATTTGATTACTACTGGTGCAATAATATAGTTTTACATGACAGAAATTGTAATTAATAATGCAATATTTAATTCGTGTGTCTCACAGCTGGTGAAATGAAAACATATAGCTATATTGAATATTGTCTATATTATGATTAGGGATCTATCTCGCTCGGACTACCTTAATTCGACTCTAAGCGCAGTAAAAAGCTTAAACTTGCATTGATACCAAGCGTAAGAGGGAGCCTTTGGAAAAAAATTAATATAAACGATGGCGGATGAAAGCAATAGATATAAGTTTAGAGTCAGTGATTTGGAAGTGCTATCAATTACTGGCACTGTATCTCAAATCCTCCAATCTGCGAGCAGTTGATGACTAAGATACCGAGACTAAATATTAAAATGTGTAAAATGAATATGTGGATATTTTCGTTGAGTGTACAGCTCTCTAAAATAAATTAATGTGCATTGAATCGGAGCGGAGAATTCGCAAAATGGAGTCTTGAGGTTCCCTATGTTTTTGTGTCGACGAGCGAATTATTCACGATCATCGACAAGCATTCACGGATGTGAATTCCCAATCTCTCGGTGTGAGGCAGTTAACGATGGAGTTCTTTAATTTTCAAGCAAGAGGACAGCAGGATCTCAATAGCTTAACGAAAAAATGAAAAAAAACAACAAGAGACACACGGAAATATTTGACGTACTCATATGAAAAAGATAATACGGAGAGACCTTGCTATGACCAAAATGAAAAAAAAAACACGCAACACCCAAATGTTTACATAGAAAACCCAACCATATCCCGGTCGGCCAGACTCAAACATTCGACGATCGCCGGAGGACAGGATATCACTCCGCGACCGAAATAGAGAGGAGGAAGAGACAGAGATCGGACCAACTCGGGAAAGGGTTTTCGGAACGTGAGGGAGGAGATGGTTGATAGGGCAAAAACGGATAAAGGAAATAAAATGAGGAGAGAAAGAGAGATAGAGGCGATAAGAGGGAGGGAATAGGGGTGGAGGGTTGGAGGGAATGGGAGAGGGGGTGGGAATTGGGGGTGGGATGGGGTTGAACGGACAAGCGGAGCGAGTTTAACACTCCAGGGACCCCTTTCGAGTGGAAACATTGCGAAAGACACAACAGAAATATGAGAGGGTGGCTGGATTGGAGAAGAAAGGGTGGGGAAAAAGGGGGTGAGATGGAGGTGGGAGTGGGGGAGGGAAAGGAGGGGAGGGGATGGAGGGGAGGGGAGGGGGTGCCAAGTGGGTGGTCGAGCTGGGTCAATGGGGGAAGAGCGATATATATTGCGATACGATGAGGTGACTGCGAATTGCGCCATTCGGCCAACACATATATCACTTAGCGCTAGATGTTATCCATTATAGGATACTAAATTACGCTATCTCATGCAATGCAATGCTATATTGTCTCTCCCTATTTCGAAACGTAAGTTTTTTTGCTCTCGAGTAATTAACCTGGTACTACTGATGCAAGGTTGGTCGCTCTTGTGACCAACATGAGTCGGTTTTTCGCATGGCATCATCCGAATGAGACGAACAGCAGACAACTTAGGAATTATAATCATGATAACGAATAGAAGCTCCGATAATATAGTCTTTAGCAATGGCAGAATGGAGTCAAGTAGATATTTACATATTACAGTACTGATTCGCAGCACAATCTATCGGTAAAAATTTTTAAACATGCAGTTAGATAAAATAATTGTTTACAACGGAAATAACCCTGGCAACAATTTATTTACAAATAAAATCTGACACTCTCACCATTTTTTACTTTAAATTAGACCTGTGTCCTGAAAACCTGGACCATCCTCCCCCATGCAGATGTATCAGAGGGAAATCTTAATTCCTCCCGAACCATCTCAAGTATCGTCGTATTGCGATTGTGTCCGAATGCGACCATGCATTTATCAAAAGAAAATATATCCCTACCTCGGATAAGTGATTCTAACAATGTCACAGCATTAGACCCTAGCGATGCGCAACGACCTACCTTGAATCTACTAAGGAAGTTCCACGGGAACAATAAAACCTTCTCGCAAACCCAGGTTTGAGCCTTTTATCAAAATCAACGCAAAAATAACTATTGGAGATGCCATAATCGAAGTTATATTATTGTTTAACGCACACAAACTCTGTTTCCGAGTGCGCAGGATGTGACACTAATGAACGGCAAGTGAGCTTCAGTGTTACTCAGCTACTAGCGTACCAAATGGAAAGCCTCTTTTATTCGAGCAAATGATTGAATCCATCTTATGGAGCTCTTCTTTCCCTCAATGCGAAGAACATAGAGCTGAGTTACAGCCTCATAATTAGTGAATACATGTGTTAGGAGCACAGGTGAATATATCTGCAAAAAACTTTCAGTCAAAATGGTTTCTCCCGGAAGGACGTGAATCAAGTCCTAAGGACAGCTCCCCATGGGATGGCCCTGAGAAGGGCCTTGGAGGAACCAGTGGTCATAGTATGTATTACTTATGTATTCACAATATCGGGAAAAATATCTAGAATCCTTAGAAGACATGGAATACAAACTATCCGCAGGCCCTACCAGAAATTATTCAACTCCTTAGTTAAAGTGAAAGACTGCTTAGGAATGAAGACACCGGGAGTGTATCGCATTCCCTGTGAGTGTGGTCAAGCAGATGTGGGGGAGACGGGATGCACAGTGGAGACAAGGCTGAAAGAAATAGCCACAGAAGTCGGCCATAGTGGAACACAGCCTTATCCGTGATTATTGAGTGAACTTTGTTGAGACAGTAAAATCTCAACCGGGACAGCGGTTTCCACCTAAGCCAGACATGGAAACCCATTCTGAAGTCAATAGAGGCAACCCGAGAACAACGAGCCAATCAGAAGAAAGCGCGGGAAAATGGTTCGGCTCCTGCCCTCCTGTGACCGCTATATATTCGAAACAATCAACTCATCGTCATCTCATCACCCTGAGGACGGCTGCAGAGTAAGCGGCCGAAACGTTGGTCATGGACCTTCTTACCTGGTTGGAATCCCGAGAAGCCTTTCTGATAGAAGGCGATATGATGAGAAAAATTGAGTCAACTCGTGTCAACAAGTGCAGGACATCGTTCATCAAAATGAGGTGAAAACAATATTGTCCATTGGAAAAATCATTCTCACCCCAAACTCCATCTCTGGAGTTTAAGGTGAGAATTACCTTTCCTAACTCTGTTTCTAGCAAATGAAACTTGTAATTAACTAGTCTTCAAATGGAGACGGGGAGAGTTAGTCGGAAAAATAATCTTTTTTTCGTATGATATTTCATAGCCAGTCACGTAGTACAAGCGGTTCAGAAGAGGGGAAGAAATCAGAGAAATCGAATAAAAATCAAATATAAGGGATTTGCGAGCTATTTTTCCATTACCGCGATATTTTAACTCAAAATGCGGTGTCTCAACTTAAAAGGGAATTCCCTGGATGGCTCCAATGGATGGACGGAGTGTGATCATTTCAAACATATTCGCGGAATAACAAGCAAACTATAACTTTGATTTTCAGCAGAAAACGAGGGTTATCACGGAATACAGGATTTTTGAACCAAGAACCAAACGATAAGGTTTGATATTGGCGTTTGTGTTCACTCACCCATGATGCCAAGGGACCCAGTTCGAGGTTCGGATTCTGCACTGCCTCAGAAAGACGCCACAGTGCAGTGGCGAGGCAGCAGCAAGAGGTCTGAGAGAAAGGAATAAGAAGAAGACGAAGGGAAGAAGGGAAGAGAGATTGGGTCTCGCGGTGGGTTGGCGTGCGAGGCACCAATGGGTACCCACATACACACCATAGAGAGGGAGGAAGTCGAGGGATGGAAAGGGGAGGGGGTGTGCTCTGTGTTATTTTGGGTCAAGTGTTCTGTGAGGGTGTTGGCTCTTTGACGGCCGGGTATAAGAGTGGAAGGACCCTGTGTCTCGCATACACAAACAGATAAGGAAGAGACGACGCGAGGCTGGGAGAGCGGGAGAGGTTCACGCTAATAATGGAGGCGATAAAATAACCACGCATCGGAAAAGAGAGGAGGAATACCAATCCGAAGAGAGTGTAATAAAAGCAAGAAACAGGTGGAGAATATCGTATGAAATGGTCCGCGATACGAGTCCTCTCAAAAGCAGCCCGATGGCAGCAATAAGCTCGCAGTTTTTTGAACCAAATATTGTTCCAGACACGTGAAGGATAAAGCACGTTTTATACGGGGCACGTGATTGCACAACTTGATGCATGTGCGAACGCGCATTTCAAATTGCGTCGTGTAAAGCGTTGATATGTAAGAATGCATGCGCAAATAAATGAACGCGAAATGGCTGAATAGACACTGCTCTGATTCAATAATTAATGCACACCAAATTGAAAGATTTGTTGTTCAGAAATTGCGCAATTCGTGCCTCGGGTAAAGCGGGCTTAAAACCAGGCGTTTGATGGCGCAGCCTGATGCGAGTATATGATCGCAGTCATATTTTCACATTGTAAAACATCCAATTGCTCGCATTTTAAAGAAAAAGGCATTAATGCCAGCTTGAAAAATGACCTCTACAATTGCCATGCAAATTTATCCTATATCCTATCATGCAATTTCTCCAAACATTACTGTTAAATCTACCATTGCCTGATTTACCTGCTGCATAATACCTACAACATCAACAAGCATTTCAACTTTTGTTACTGAAGTAGTCTTACATAGTCATTGCCCATTCTTTAAAAATTCCGCCTTCCTAATTGAATCCCCTGACATAAAAGGTAAACCATGTAGGCTACAAAGAAAAAAATGTCACATTACCATATCATACTTTCATTAAGCCAGAAATAACTTTTTTGGAATCACTTTTTGTATTCGATAATGTTTCGCATAAATTCGTCTTTGAATGCGTAATATGATACTGCTTAAATGAGCGCAGAAATACAGCATTTGTCCATTTTTTCCCTGAAAGACTTAATACAAGTGTAATCGCACAGCCAAGGCTTTGCTAAGCGAGTATCGTACCCTGATTATACCTACATGAAATTGATATACCTCGTTAGTATAAGTAGCGAATACTAGTATTGAAATTTAAGAAACAATGAATCTGTTGAAAAAAAGTAGTTTTACGTATGTACCTGTTTAATTAGCATACCAAACAGAGTATTGACTCGACATCCATTAAAGCTATGCAAAATGTTTCCGCAGATAAACCGTGAAGCGTATTTAAAACGCTCCATTAATTTAGAAATAAAAAATCACGTTCGTACGGGGAAAACATCTAACTGGACGAGCAAAATCCAAGTTAGTATTAGACTTTGTAATTTGACGTCGATAAATAGCCAAAAGTTATTCCTTATTGCGGATAATAGCTTCTGAGTCTTTGGGCAACGAATTTCTAGCATTTAATTCACAAAACGTTAATTATTTTTACTAATCAAACTAATATTTGTCTCATTTAGCTGAAGACACTACTTACCTTAAATATGGGATGTGAAGCGTGGTGAAACTCTCATGAAGAACTATTGTATATTGAATAAGTATATTAATACTAAGTATATTGAACATGGCCTCACCTTATCTTAATATAAATGGGAATTAAACAAGGCAGTCTGTCGCATTAAAATAGGTGCGCTTATCAGTGAACTGAGTCCATAAATAATAATAAAAGGCCAATATTTATACTAATGAGTAAATTAAGGTTCACAAAAAATTTTATAAGTTATAAATAATTTTCGCCATTGCCGTGGTCCGAGCTATTCTACTACACGTGGCTCTTATTACACATGGCGATAGAAATGCTCCTTGGATATATGGTCAAAGATATATAAAAGCAATATAATAGCTCTACAGTGTGAAGGAAGCTTATTTATTTGAGAGGAATAGCATTATATTAACAAAATGTAAAAATTAGTGAACATTCTAATGAAATTCATCGATCGTAAAAGTGATCGCTTAATTCGGTGCCACTTCACATGGCAACGTTTACCTTTGAAAGAGTGATGGAGGCCAGTCGAATGATAATGAAAGTTTAAGTCAACTTTGCTCACACAAATACACAATATAGACAATATAGAAAATAGTTAATTTATTAATTCACGTTATTGAAAATGGAATTCATTGCACATAATACGCTGTTAAAAACTTATGCCAAGTAAGAGGATTTAATGGTTACATTTAAAAAACCACAACTTAAAAACACACACGACCCGGGTTTCAACGCTTAAGCGTCACCTCCACCTGAAGATGACGCTTAAGCGTTGAAACCCGGGTCGTGTGTGTTTTTAAGTGGTGGTTTTGTTAATGTAACCATTAAATCCTCTGAAAGAAAATATATAGAATGCCACAAAGTTACCAGAGAACTTGTATTATTTATGCCAAGTAATCTTTAGAAGAATGAACTTACCATTAATCTAAACTCTGGAAAGATTTCAATGACCCAATTAATTTGATTGCAAATTCCCATCCGCATCTATATTCGTTCGGAACGGTGAGATTCAGATTGGTCTGGTAAAATGAGACTGGTAAACTATACACCAACGTGTTATTTTCCGACCACCTTTTTGAATACCTCCTCATTAATCGAGTCGATCGATAAGCGAACCTTTCAGATCGATATATTTCTCCCTCCTCGCAGCACCGTGACCCGAGTCGCAACTGCACAGCACGTTCTGGGTCGTGTTAAGTGTTCGCGCACCATCACACGGCGCAACCTGGTGTGCAGTAGTTTTTCACACACCTCTATCTCCCTCCTTCCTTCGGCAACATGGCCCACTCCCTGGAGAATGGGGGAGGGGGGGTGGCGATTGGGGGTAAGGACGCGAACGGGAGACCAAAAGACAAGACAGGACGGTCGTGCTTCGTCCATTGAGCCTCAAGCCTCCAGGATTTTTCTCGCTTCCAGCCGTCGCCTTAATTAACGCAGGTGCAATTCTTTTCTCAGTGTTTGAATTAACATCCACGGGGGAAGAGAGGGTGGATTTTTCTAATGACTTCCGTCGTGCGACATAACGATTCCATTTTCGCCGACTTTAGTCCACAAATTACACCTGAGTCTACCTTCACCTGACGGTGAAGTCTCCTTGACTGGAAAAGATTTCTTTTTCTCTCCCTTTCTATATCTGTCACGGTGAACTTCATTTCCGGAATCCAAATTACATCTTTCCGTGTCATACGTTAATTTTCTTGCAGAGGACGCGCCCAGAAAAGAATTGAAACATCCCCACGGTCGTTAGCTAGGTGCAGTCACCATGCTTACACTGCACTCGAGGAAAAGATGGAAAAAATAATTATGTTCACTCATATTGAGATAATATATATGTTAAAATCTCTTAAGTAATGGTGTTGGTTGAATAAATAACAAATTATAGGGCATGGAGGGTAGAAAACATAAAAGCTGAAAAAACGCTTATTCCCTTACAGCAATAGCTCTACAATCCTTGCTAGTTTGTCCTAAGTATAAAACAAATTCCCAATAGGATGAAATTAACAGGAAAAATGAAAATAATTACTTAATTAATTAACAGGAAATTAATTCATTAACAGGAAAAATCAAAATAATAAAATACCTATTAATTCTATCCAATCATCAGCAACATACCTATTCATTATGCATGAAAATCACGGGAAAAACTAAAAAAATAAATATTTAAAATGCAAAGCAACCTGAAATGTTTCTAATCGCCAAATTAGAGTCAAACTGTGAAATAAAGAAAATTGCAGAATCAGAAAGGGATAAAATTCACCATTTCATAAATTTGCAATGATAGTCAATAGCAAAGCGGTCAAAACACCAAATGTGTAAATGCATAATTTTGAAACTCACTAAACGTAGCATTTGTATTATTAATCTGGAAGAGCAAGCCGTGTAGCGATTTACATCGTAGAGACCCGATATGATTAGATCAATATAAATTACCGCGATAAAAAATGATAATAATACATAGTAAGAGTTCCCCATCTACTTACTACTCCTACTACTACGAAAAATCACTTTGCTTAGAAATAAATGAATTTGGTCTCATTTTAAAGAAAAATATCTCACCTATTCAATGACACCAAAAATTCTACCCCTTACCACATTATAGAGATGTTTCCCAATAAATACCAGCCCTTTCACATGGGAAATGGTACCTATATGCACTCCAGAGAGACATTATGCACAAAATGAGGTATTTCTAACATTTCAATATCGTAAAGAAATTAAGTGTGTAGTTTGTATGTTTTCTCAACTATTTTTGAAAATTAATCATATTGTCACCGCACTAGGCTCTTGGGTATCACAAAAAATCTTAGGTTTTGAAGAAGTTTCAAACGCACCGCGCGAAAAAATGAGTCAAGTGACAGATTTATTTAGATGTTTTCATTCAATTACTTACAATTTATGTCATATCCAACTATATTACTGTACCACTAACAATGCAATATTTAACTCATGTGTCCTACATATGGTGTAATTAAAACATAGATTTCAAATATGGTCTCTATTAAGACTAGGGAACTATCTCGCTCGGACTACCTTAAGCGTGGACGTTTGCTCAAAAAGATAGGAGCCGTAAAGTATCTAACTTGGTAGTATTTGCTCAAAATAAATTCATGATTGGTGAGCAGGAGGAGAGCCAGATGAGCAAATACATTCGCGCATATGTTCCGAGGAGGCACAAACACGGAACCCCTACCTCCGTGAGAAGGTCCGACAGATATAATTGGCCACCGCATTCACCAAATAAAATCCGTATCTGAGACGTTTACTTCACCACTATATGTGAATTGCTTTACATAAATAGGATTATTTTTTATGCATACATCAAAATTTCAGCTTTTAATGGGTTATGTGATTAGAGTAAAATAAATACGGCTTCAGGATCGCTCAGAACGGTAACAGTTATCTTGTAGGAAACATATGAGATGATTTACCAATTGCAAAGAGAATTGAGAGAGAAAAAAATCAGTGGAGTAAATATCGAATGAATGGAAATATAAATAACCAATTCTCTTCATTATTTTTCAAAAGAATTTTATCACAGAGGAAGTCATTATGGCCGTGAAAAAAGAAATCCAAATTCGCCGCTCTTAAAATTCCATCTTCAACCACTCTTCTTGAAGTTAACTCCACGTAGATACACATGGAGTAGCAAGGTATAGAATTTGCTCAAGCGATCTGGTAGAGTCTTTTTCACGAAAGATGAGGACATCTCGCAACTTGAGCGTGTTTTATTTGAAAAGATACATTATCCCAACAGGGATTTCAGTCAGGATTCTTCACTCAATTTTCTGTTGATAATCATTCAAATATGAATGTTTCACGCATTTCCATGGGCGGCCGTGATGGAAGAGAAAATTTAAGAGCGATCTACAAGACTCAATTGAGCTAAAGGACATAATCGCTGGGCTCAAGGAAGGACCAGATATTTGGTTGGCTGAAAGAATACAATTATTTCATTTTGATGTTTGAAATAAAATTAACTAAGCAATTTAAGGTAGCACATTCTTGAACGATACTTCACTTAAGGACGTAAGTTTATACGACGGAGTTTACGGTATAATGAATGGAATGACAATAATATTTTAAATTTTATCATAATTTAAGCATTGTTTTGACTCGGTTTTACGGCCGAGAATCCCAAATTTAAGCAAATATTATATGTAAATACCTGTATTTTCACTCGGGAAGATAGATTAATATTTGTTTTAAACCATAATAAAATTATGAAAAGAATTATTCCGTATCTACGGGAAAATCTACTGATATATGTTCGATCAAATTCTCCCTTATGTGAAAATTAAGTTTTTTTTATCCCTATCCAGCCCTATCTTTAGAGCAAGCTTCTGCCGGTATACCGATACTGGGCATGCGAACCAAAACACTATCGACACCACAAACCCAATCCTTTCAATTCTCACGCCTATCTCCCGTTTTTTCCAAAAAAAAACCGCTGAACATTTTTCATATCGATTAACTACTATTTATATTACTAATTTACTAATTTACTTGTCAGTAATACCTGTTCGAAGAACGTCTGGTAACAAAGGACGTTGTAATACGGTACGAATATAAGCCGTGACCTGAAACCGACCAGAAACTTATCAAACACTATAAAAATGTGTTTTTCACCCAATGGTGATAACTTTGATCCCCACAACATGAATATTGAATACGTGAAGCTGATTTTTTATTTACTTTAGTAAATAACATGGGCTCAAGATAATGAGCTATAATTTTCACTATTGGATGACTAAAAGAACATAGTACCGGCAGTAAAAAAAAACAATTAAAACAAAAAATATCAAATGCCATTTAAAAAGGGGAGTTCTCACCTCATATTTGTCGGTATTTAGTACCTTATAAAAACACTAGAATATGTTCAGCAGTTTCATTTTTTACATTTTTATATTATTTACCATTGGGTCGTATTTTCATGAATGAAAAAAGAGGTTTTAGCAGGGGTATTTTGCATTCCATGCCTTTAACCTCTAATAAAGGATTCATTTTGGGAAATTCATTTTCACGTCATATTGCGGGGATTTTTTTTAATCCCGGAAATTATTTTAATGTTTTCCTCTTTTTGTAAAATTTCCATGGGAACCATCTTCAATTAACATTATATTTGGGATGAAGATTCACGATCAAACCCTGGGTGGTGTTAATCCAACCAGGCGGGATGGAAACCCAAGACTATTACTTACTATTGGATGATAGGCGCGATTATAGTTCTCCTTACAGCGTGCGCTAGCATAATCGAATTGTTCAAAATCCTCTCATGAGAGCGAAAACGGAATCATCATTTGCCAATTTTTTTCAGAAACTTAAAATCATTTAACTTAATTGATATGGAGCCCAGTTAGTACAGAAACGGTGAGCATTGCCCCTCTAAAGCCATTTGCATTTTGGTTCGAAAGGAACCTTAACCCCAGCCAAAGACTTTATCCCACCACTTGCCCTGGAACGTCAAAATTTAATATCTTCATGGATCTAATATTTTCTTGGTGTGTTCAATATTTGGACTATCGCAGCAATTCCCCTCGCCTGATATTATAGTGTATTATTAAACCAAATAGCAAAAAAAAGTATTTCGCGGAAAACTATCCCCATAGTTCACAAGTAGGTATTCCCAGTGGCACCAATTTCTTTCGCACAACTAGAGTATGAGATTTCCGCCGCTGCATCCATTATTCTCACTGAACTTTCCCATTTTCACGAAAGACAATAGGGGGATGGCTCTTTCATGCCGCCAACGCAAGGTTTATTTTCGCACTCTAAATTGCTGAAATCATTTTTTTGCTCGTGTTAGGTTGCGCGACTTACTCTCTTTTGTGCCTTATTTTTTTATCTCCCTTTCTCTCCGCGCAGATGGGAAACCTGCGCTCATTTTCTGCGCCTTTGTGGCCTCACGTCCTCCCTCCTCCAACTTCCTCCTTTTTATTCTCACTGGGGTAATAATAATGATCTGTCCCGGTTAACAAATGTTTGTTAATTAAAATGCTCTTGCTTCTTTTATATTCCTCGACGTACATATGTATATGCTTGCGTTCGGAAATGTAAATCCTCAGAGCGCGGTTGGAATCTGGAATAGGTCGCGATCGTTAGCGAGTGAAAGATTAGAACCCCTAGGAGGGCCACAGAGAAGAGAGGCAAATTGAAGGGCGGAAAGATTCAAGGAATCGCATTCTGTCATTCTTTTTTTATATTCTTTGAAGACGAGCTGAGCGGAATATAGAGTAGCGGATGGAGAAACTGGAGGAAGGAGCCTTCGTCACCACGCTTCGTTAGGAGCCCACCAGAGGCGCTGCATTTCCATTTTCAACGCTCATCGGTAATAAAAACATTTTTTTTACGAGGAAGTTTTCAAAAAGCAAAGAAAATTTGTTTTTTGAAAACAAGTTTCATCACATTTTTCCTTCGGTATTCGCCATTTAAAATATACGAAATAAGTTTGGATAAATTTTGAGATTTAATCAGGATATATGAACGTCGGAATCAATAGCCTAGAAGACCATGACCTTGGTGAAAAAACCCAAGCAAACGTAAAAATTATAAAACCTGACCGGTATGTAGGCTCCCTATCCCCGTACGGCGAGAGTTCGTATACCGGTTGAGATTTTTTGCACAAAATACTGATCCTTGCTTTTGCCCTTCCGAGATGACTTTTTAAGTGTATTATCCTGCTTGCAGGTAGGCACTTTGAACTGTAATTCACCTAGCGTCTTACGTTAAGTGCGGAGTAACGGGTTTCTCCCCTCTCTTCCGGCTCTCCACTTCACTATCACCTACACTAACTACTTTATTCCAGCATTATTTTTCACTTAGATCTTCTTATTAATTTTCCTGATGAATTAAATTCTAGGTCTTTCTCTGTAATTCTGTCAATTAATTTCTCCAGCTATTCATGTATTCCACATGGTATTGTGTCGTAAAATACCCAATTAGTTTGTTTCCTCTTCTCCTATATTGTTAGTTATCATTATTTTCTCTCAAAACCTTTGCGAATCCTCTTTGAAGCGAGTCTCGTCCGTTCGATATTTATCATTCTTTGATAACACCTCATCTTCATGGCTTCTATTCATTTTTCTCTGCAACTGTTACCCGAATGATTTAACTGTCATTGGACCAGAGGCATATTTCAACAGACCGCATTTTTATTTCCATATCTGTTTCACTGACCCTCAGCCTATTCCTCTTCAATTTTAATAATGATTGAATATAATGTTAAAATCTCGCTAGACTTTCTTGTGTATTCCTTCCTTATTCTTCATGGATAATTCATCCAAATCTATTTTATTCCCATTACTGTTACTAGGAAGCTCTCCAGTCTCAGAATGCGTGCAAATTTTTCGTTTATTCTTCCGAAAGAATGTTTTTCATTTACGCCTTAGCTCCCTTACCCTGTTCGGTAATTCCTCATTGCCGATTCCCTTCGTTCATCATTCTCACAAAATTCTTCTCAGCCAACTCGTTTGAGTCACCTCAATTGTCTCTACTCCCGATAATGTTTATGAGAATCGGCTCACACGAGTAATGTCAAAAATTTGCTTAGTGGAATACTTACTTACCGTAAAGCTAGTGTTTCTAGCAGTTTGTCGACATTCCCTCACGGAGTGCCTTATTTATAACGGATACTCCGCTAACTAAAATATTTTCCAACCTTCATCTTTTGAACTTGAACCTCATTCCATGATGGCGTGTTTCTTCCATAAGCATTTTTTGCTGTCCAAAAGTAACAATGGATTACTCCACTTTTACTGAATTCATCGATTGTTACCAACCTCGAGAGAAATTGCCACTCTCAGGCGACACTATTCATGGTTTGAGGAGAAAAATGGTAAAACTAACTAAATTGTTGTTCACTCTATTTAATGTAAAGACTTAAAAACTACAGGTAACTTGAATATGGTCTGAGGCGTTTGTTTATAAAATATCTTTGTACATTACAAAGATATGTTATTAGAGTTTAAATTTCAGAGTCTTAGTTAAGTGGAATTATAAATGGCTTACTATTTTTGTATGATTTTATTAACAAAGCCATTTTATGGAATTAGTTGATAAATAAAATTTTGTAGTCCCAGCAAAGAAAGGGAGACAAAAGAACTTTTTATACAAGAGATGTAGTTACAAATTATTGTAAGAATGCACCATTGAGTAGAATATGTATTACCTAAATTACCTTTCGTAAAGAACTGAACACTAGCATGTCAAAAGAAATCTTTAGGAAGGGTATACAATTAATTTTATCAAAAGTGTAAAATCTGTCCTACGGAAAACGATCACTCATGTTCTCAAGACTATTATGTAATATTCAGCCAGCCTTGACTGTTGTTATTGTGTTTGGCATTGAACTGCGCAATAGTTTACCTTGTTATTATATTTTCATGTTGGGTGAACTATAAACTTATAAAATAAATAATTTAAAAAATTAAATGCCGGGTATAAAAATTGATCCTTAAACTTGCGCATCACTTTCAATAATAAATGCAATTTCCAAGTATTATTAAAAATGAAAATAAATGATCGAGAAGAAAGGTCATAGCTTTGTCTGGTGATAGATTGCCATCCCTACTTTATAAAATCTTGACCCTTATTGACTCTGTTAGTTCTGTTAGATGATAAAGATGGCGTGAGTGGTACTTGCACGATGGTACTAGACATGGGTGCCCCGCAGAGATTATAGAAAAAATTTAAAACAGATTCCGCACACCAGAGGGGGTCATATATTTCCTCCCAATGGAGTCCCTCTTTTACGTGAAGAAAGGATGTGTGAGTTCAAGTGAGTCGTAGAAACGTGAGGGCAGGGAAGGAAAGGGTTAACTCTGCCAATAAGCAAGCAAGACCAATAGATGTTCGAACAGCGAGACAAAGGTAATCGCTTTCGCTCATTGGTAAGGCGTCTGGCTGCAGACAAATGGCCGACTGAGCAATGGGGTCACATTCGCAACTTTCGCAAGAAGGCTGAAGCGATCCGTGGAGGGTAACGACACGTTCAATCAGTTAATGGAAGACAAAAAAAACTCCGAATTCAAATACATATTTTCCCAAACTAAGGAAGAACAGTCAATATACACACATAATCTCTGCGAATCTCCCGCTTAGACAATCCTCCCTATCCACTAGCAAAGTCTTTTAACAATTCACTTCCTCGGAGGCGTTTCACCACTCTCGGAATCCGTGACGAGGACTGACTTCGCCCGCTCACCAGGATAACTCTTGGTTGCCGATTTCATCTCCTCGTCTCGGAAAGGTCCGTGCATTCCGCGGGGCCTAGGGAGGGGAATTTAAATGTGCCGAATCCATAGAGTCATGGCACAAGGCAAAGAATAACTTCCAATTTTGATACTTTGATGAACACAAGCTTGACTCTAACAAATGATTGAGAATTAGCACTGGATGTGAAACACCTCATAAAATCTGTGCAGAGACAACTCAGCAGCCCGAAGAATGAATTGTATCACTTCCATCTCTGCATTTATGGAGGGTCAAACCGCACAAAAAATGAGTCGGCCCTTGGCGCGGCGAACGTTGGAAAAAGGAATAAGTAACCAGACGTAGATGTGGCCAGTTTGCGACTCATAGATGAAAGGCAATAAGCACCAGAAAGCAAGAAAATATGAAAATGTTACAAGCATATAGCAAATATTCCCATCCAAAATGTTCTTTTTAGTCCATTGATAAAGGTGATTGACATTCACGACTAGGTTCAGCAAGAAGTACAGTGAAACCTACGGACTAGTAACTTTTTTCATTAGCATTCTTGTGACCGACCCATGTAAAAGGAAATGAGACTGAAAGTGAGAAAAAACTTCACGGTTAAAATTTCATTCCTCCACAAAAGAAGGTATAATTTAATTGGTCCCTATTAAAATGTTTCCCTCGTAAAACTCGCGGCTTGGAGAAAAAATAAAGATTGAATGTTGACCTACTGACCAGAAATTCAAATTGTACTGCTGAGTGGGTCTTCTAAAACCCTAAATTTGCTATTACGCATTTTAAAACATCACAGTAAAACGAGGTGAATGACGAGTTTCTTCATTTCTATTCGCATAACAAATGCAGTTACAGGACCCGTGGTAGACATAATAAAAAATCAATGGTCGAAAATTAACTCTCCTCGAGGAGTAGACATAATATAAACAGTTCCTATGTAAGTTTTACCCATAAAGCAAACAATTTGGAGACAACTTACCGAATAAAAATCGAGGTGATGGCGGTAAATGAAACTTATATGAAAAGGATCATTCTGAAACTCCAGATCACCCCTCATTATAATCGGCTGTTTACAACATCCCAATTGACAAATAAAGACCTCTATATTAGAGGCAAACCATAAGTGTTTTTGTAAAAATTTGGCCGACACTGACTTCAGCCACCTTTAGCACAGACTTGTACCTTGGTGAAAATGGTTCATTGGCTGTTGTAGTCTCAGAAGCGGTGGATTGTGTGAGTGGATGAGATCCACTCCAAGGGCCTTTCATCACAACCCAATTCGACCGTCTGAAATAAAATCCAGTTCATTCCGCCACTTTCTTCGTTTGAACCGTAACAAGTTACTTTCATTTCATCACAGGCACGCTCTCACGTTTAATTCCAGAGACCTCTACCTTTCGAGTCCCGGACTTCGGCTTTTCACTCCGACTGAGAGGCAAGGGGACATTAGCATCTGAAAGCACCTCGGCTGCCGCCCGTCTCTGAAGCGCACCCCGACACCACATACACCAACACCAACCACCACCACCCGGAGAAAGGCGATCGAGCGACACCCGCGGTGTTCCACTCAACCAAAAAGAGTCTTCTCCTTTTCACAGCCTCTTTCTTTCCTTTCCTTATCCTTCCCAGGAAAGATCTCCGAGACTACTGCTCGCCGCAAGCCCCGCCCACTTCCTCGGATCGATCGTCACTTTTTTCTTAAATAGGCTCGCCTTGAACCCGAGAGAGAGGAAGAGAGAGAAGAGGTTTGGATATAAATCTATCAAAAGTTTTCCCTCGGTGGTCCTGGGATGCTGGAGTTTGGAGAGGGAGTAAGAGAGAGAGGCGGGCCCAAATGGGGAATGGTTTGGCCCAAAAACCAGCGCGGATTATGGGTGGCTACGTGCCATGGGCTATAATTTTACGTCCACGAGTGCATTTTAAGGTAGCTTTCACACTGGCAAGTTTACTGCGCAAGTTACTTGCAGAAGGCGACGCTCTATGAAAGCAACGTGTTTTCTGTATGTATGTCCGCCAGCAAAACAGTTTTGGCAAGTCTATTGGAAAATCGTATTGTTGCCAACATATACAACAACTAATCTGAATCAGCACTAAATTATAAAATCATTAAAAACCGCTACGAGTTTACATAAAGTGTCTCGCAACTTTTAGAGGGATTTAGGTGGGAGCCCATAGAAACTCGGAGGCTACACGCTAGGCCTAGGTTGCTTGATAAATTCAGAACTGATATATTTCAGAGCGACATAGAGAATATTATCATGACTCCTCACTTCATCTCTAGGTCTGACAGACACAATAACATAAGAGAGATACACTGCCGAACCGATCGGTACAAAAACTCGTTCTTTCTCGAACAATAAGCGACCACGATAAAAATTGAGCTCCACTAAATACACTCCTATAATACATGTCACAATATCATCTAAAAAAAAATTACACCTTTTCAAGGCTGGTAACCTAACACCCCCTGCCACAAGCCCAAGCGGCGGCTCGTGGGATATTATGCTGATGTAGATGTAAATATTGAAAAAAAATTCGTTCAAGGAAAAATCCTATGCCAGCTCCTGCAGAGGAAACTTGCATAATAAACTTTTCAGTGTAAATCCAAAAATACAAGCAATTAAGTATTGGCGTGATTTTATTGCGCGGTATAAGTTAAATTTAGATTTATAATGACATTTAATTTAGGAGGTGAATTCAGCTCTGTTTCATTATTTTTAATGCATCCATTACGGAATTTAAACATACGAAAACTTTTTCCATGACAAAATATTTTACGTGGGTTTCAAAAATTTGCCTACAACCCCGAACAGTATTGAAGTACCAGATGAATAGACTTATTGCCCACACATTCTTTGTGATATTCCATTGAAAAACTCATTAAACATCAAAACAGAAAAAAAATTAAAATTAATCCATAATTAATGGCATGGTTTATAATTATCAAAGTCGATCGGCGTCATCGAATAAGCGACTAATTAAATAGTCACCCGCCGCACTTAATGTCCATAATTTGGGTTTCCTGTTATTTCCGCGTATCGCGGCAAAAGGGTCAAAAGTGATATGGCGATAAAATCCGTAGTTTTGATGAAATAAAACCAAATAACAAATTCTCGTGATGCCTTAAGGCACGAGTTTATATGTATTTAAACTAACATACACTGATTCAAGCGATTACTAATTTAAAACGGCCCCGGTGGCGATGGGGTAAAGTCCTTGCCTGCTAACCCGACGGTCGCGGGTTCGAGTCCCGCCTTGGTAGAATACTATCTGCCCAAGACATGGATGTTTGTGTCTCGTCTGTTTTTACTGTTATTCACCCGACGTAAATTGGCCCATTGTGCTCTATTCGGGGTAGTGAAGATATATATAATATTTATAAAAAAGAAAAGACTCTTTTAGTTGATACTGCGAATGCAAACTATTGTGCTATTTTGATAAACCATCTGTTATGTATCCACTATGATGACTCAAAAATAAAATCTAAACATTAGCAACTTACATGGTATGGGCATGGCATGGAACATAGGATGAGACATTTTATTTACCAAATTCTTGACAATTGCTGAAATGGAATCGAAAGTCTGTGTTCAAACATTACCGTGGGATGATAACAGCCATGGATATGATTTCAAAATAGCATTGTTCGCGGCAACTAATTGTCAGTGAGTAAACGTGATTTTAAATCTAACGTCGCAAATATATACACGTCATCTGATGGTTAACTCGAGCCAGATGTAACAAAACCAGACCATTGTTAATTACTGTCCGAGGAAAAGGCCAAATAAATTACCGCGTAGAAAGAACTCAATGAGATGGGGGGTTGGGATTCACCATATGGGGAAATTCCGCATCCGTCAGCGCATGAATATGACATGAAATTAGTGGTGAATTTTGGCATGAATTTGGAGCTTGATCTACGCAAACTTCTAAAATTCTTTAAAAATGTATTCAGGTATTGGGTTTACCATCGAATATCTGAAAAGTAAATGAATGAAAATAGAACTTTTTACAGATGAAAAATATTATTTCCCCCGCAATGAGAAAGTAGGCGTACATTAATTCAGAGAACGAGAACCAAAAAACTAGTTCCAATTAAAGGATTATATACAGTGGTAGCAGATTTCTACTTTCGCACATGATTTTAACTCAACATGTACAAGCAGTCTTCTCCACTTATTTCATGTAATTTTCATCAACTTTTACATTATGGAGACAATATGATTTTGGAAAAAAACCAACCTAAAAGCATTTTTCTGATAAGTTTAATTTTCACGGAGTCAATTTATATTTTTTTAAGCTCTGAGAAAAGTCTCAGCTTTTAGTTGATTGTTATTTACATAGCAACCGAGAACTTAGGTCAGTATTAACAAGAACGATAAAAGGTCGAGTAAATTGTCATGGCTTCAAAGCAAGTTGTCAACATTTAGATAATTTGACGTCCCATCCGATAGATGGAATGAAACAATTTCATTAAATTCATAATTAATTTTAAAAATTTTCCAAATTACACAATTTTCCCTATTATTCCTGGGACCGTATTATCTACGTACTAACCGAAGCCTATATATAAAGAGAAGGCTTACAACATGCTATTACACTCGTGGAGGCACATCGTCGGTTATCGTGGTTTGACCACGGGCTCGATATTATCCTCCACAGGATTGGCCACTTTCTTCGGCGGAAACCCTGAATATCCATCCCATCCAAGGCATGTATACCTCTGAAAAGGGTTGAAGTTCTTTTTCAACCCTCTTTAGAGAAGTAAAGACATATTATAAAGGAACTCCCGATCAATCCATTCAAGCATCTCTCCACCGTGAATTATACTCGTAATATTTTTCATGGCACCCTCATCCCAGGAACAAGTCTCCAACAACTTCCTCACAAAAACTCTCTCCAATATCAGTAGTAGAAGGTGGGACCCAAGGATTAACTGCCCCACCTTCTACTCATACCCCAGGAATATTTATCCTTAATTTTATTCTCAGGAGCACTGAGCAGAAAGGACATAAAAGTTCGAGGGATATATAATTTATCCCTCCTTAATTTCCAAGGAGGGAGGTTGACAAGATATAAGTATCTGGGGACGAAAATTACACAGGACAGGAAATGTGACAAGGAGATTAAAGGTAGAATTGCAATAGTCAGAGACGCATTTATGAAAAAGATAAAGTTATTGTGTATCAAAACGGATATTGGGCTTAGGACAAGGTTGGCAAAGTGTTATGTCTGGAGCGTCTTACATTATGATTGTGAGACATGGATGGCTTTGAATAAGGATATAAAACGGATTGAGGCATTGGAGATGTGGATATGGAGAAGAATTTCGAATATTAGTTGGGCAGGCAAAGTGACAAATGAAGAGGTATTGACCAGAGTGGAAGAAGATAGAGGACTGGTGAAGACAATTGATCAAACAGGAAGCAAAACTGGCTGGGACACATATTAAGAAGAGATTGTTTAATGAAGGAGGTATTAGAAGGGATGGTCGAAGGAAATGGTAAACGCGGATGAAGAAGAAAGACAATGACGGATGATTTAGAAGAGGAGACAGGCTACGCGGGGATGAAGAGGAAGGCAAGAGACAGAGTTATCTGGAGGAGAGGCTACTGACGACCTGCTAAACAGCAATCTACCAATGATGATGATGATATACTTTCAGTGAGTTCACGGACAGGTAGACTATATTGCAGCGAGTAAAACCTTATTTTTGAATTGAAATAAAAAAATTAAAGAACTGAGCTACAACGTCCGTATACCTTAACTTTATAAACAACGCCCCAATTTTGTTCCAAGTTTCATGGCCTTCAAAACTTGATGCCTCGACTTTGGGATGTGGTAGGGACATAATCTTTCAATTTACATAACTGGTCATAATGTCCTCACACATTTGAAACTTAAGTTTTTACTGCGCTTGATAGAATTATATAGTAGAATTTTAATGATAAAATATATAATGTAACGTTTCCATTTTCAAAAGAAAAAGTAAGCAAACAATAAATAAGCAAATAAGTCCGAAGTATGATTTATAACCAAAACCTATGGGAGATATTAATTTTATCATGACTTCGCGCGCTCGCTACTAGTTCTGAAGTTTCACGACATCCTAGCTTGGGTGTCTGATTTCTCAAACAATCACCCATAGTACATCACCATTACTCCTCTGGAATCTCCTTCACCGAAACTTATAGCATCCCATTAGCCGCTTCGAGACAAATTAGGTCCCATCGATTCATAGAATCCCCACCGCTAATGAAATCGACCCTCCCAATCCACGCCAGACATCCTAAGGCACTCGTCTCGGCCTTCATCGTAACCCATCGCCACCAGGAAAGGATGGAGAGAGAGAGAGAGGGAGAGAGAGAGAGAGAGATGTATAGGAGTTGGATGCGATCTCCGTCTAAATATGTCCTCCCTTCGCCTCACGAGTCCTCATACCCTTTTCTCAAAGGGTTTTATCCCTTTCCCAATGCTAAAGCCACCGCACCCCAGCCAGCACCTCGCCAACCGCCCCCATCGTTCCATTATTCAGCGCAAAATCAGGCCGCACCGCACCCAGCCCTCTGCAGCGTGTGTGGTTTCAAAAGGAACTTTGGAGAATGCAGGTGAGCCCGTTGGAGAGAGAGTCATAGAGGCAGGGGGTTGACGTACATAGGCGAGTTAGTAGTGGTTATTCTTCATCTACTGATATCATTTCGAGGCCTAGACTTGTCCATGCAGTATTATTTAAAGATCTCAGAAAATATGCAGAGGTATACACTATGAATATAATACCAATTTTGCTCTGGAGAAATCTAGGTAAAGTGGGAAATAACCTACGAACTTATAACCATCCGAATTAATTTTGGAAAGTTTGTAAATTTTGGAGATGCACAAGCAATTTTGGAAAAAGATTTGTTAAATTTTCTATGTTTGACACATGCTAATTAGTTTGCTGTTAATGAAAAGAAATCAAAAGTCATGCATGTGGTACCTAACAGCTCACCAAAAAAATTGTAAAAATTGCTAAGCAGACATATGACTGATTACATGCAGCTTCAATAAAATGTAATTGCATAATATTAGAGGAAGTAAGGAAATCAAAAATATCTAGGTGCTTTTAAATTTAAGGACCACTTCATTGCTCTTAAAACAAGACTTAGAAGAATTTTATACCAATTTTATTACATAAATAAGTTCACTTCTTTTACTGTCTCAAAATTATTTTACCATGGTTTAGTTGAGAATCTAATGCGTGACGGTCTCACTATTTGGGAGAATGTAAATAGCACATAATATAACCTACTTATAAAAAAACAAAATAAGTTCGTTGAAATTATGTATAATAAAATTGGATAAAAGACACAAAATTGGAAGATATGTATAAGCAGTTAGGCATTCTAAAGTTGGATAAATTATACAGGTATATCATAATGTTAGATAACTATTTTTGTAATAACTATAAAAAATACGCACATCCAAAAATTGAAAATTTTGGACAAAAAAAAGTATATGGTACCACTGCATTATACGGTACAAGTACAGTAGTAGTGCATTTAAGGTTGTTGTGCCAAAATAATGAAATTTTATACCATATAATATAAGTGAACTAACAAAAATCAGAAAGGTTAAGGTAAACATTAAAAATTGGCTAATTGAAGAACAAAAATGGTTTACCGAGAAAAAAATAAGTAAAAATTATATATGAAACAAGTTTATAAATGGTAGACACCTGCTGACGGGTACTATGGACTTAGCGGGGATAGCATGAAAAAATAAGTTATAATTAATGAATGATATAATTTATGTTTAGGAATCTTATAATTTATGACTCTGCATGTATTGCGTTTTTGTACGTCTAACTATTAATATTTTTATGTGTAATTATGATGCATGAATAAATCAATACTTAAAGTAATGTCCGGACTCTGCAAATTTTGGAGGATTTCTGGGAGCTAGTTGCTTTAAAAAGTCTTCAGAAGTGCTTATATAGTATACAAAGATACTTAGTTCCTGCTTTCAAGTTTAATTGATATAGTTGATGCCAATAATCTTGTGCGTTGGGCCCACAGCGTTTAATGACCTACTCACTGAGTATAAAAAGGCATGAACCCTGACTCCTTCCTTGAATAGAGTAAAATATTGGCCCTTCACTTGTGTGGTGAGAAAGACGCTCACCAAAAAGATGCATGTAATCAATTTCTTGGTATATTTCACATGTTTTGTCACAATTCATTTGAAATTTTATTCATTGATAACCTCTGTATAGGAATTTCCTTCAAATTAACCTAAAGCTCCCAATTCCATTTTTTTCATTACTTATTCAGTGTAAGTAGAGAAGCCCAATTTAATAATATTACCATTAATTAGCCGTAAGTTTTTGGTCTCTGTTACTTCTGGATCCGCAATAATACGCTCGTTGAGAGAGATGTTTGGACACATGGAACGTCTTTGCAGCTAACCCTAGGTTTTCATTAATTTATTCAGTGTCAACAAAGGAGAAAATATTTTCTACAGCAATTAGTGCTGAGTAAGAACAAAGGTCTTCGCAGTGACTTGAACTGGCGTCTTCAGGCAGAAAGTTCCCTCTTCTAACGGAGAAGGAACGTTGCCAACTAAAAGTGACACACAAAGCTGTACCTTAAGCCAAGGAACCTAATTAATGTTGATTTATTTATTCGTCAGTTTTGACAACATGTTCAATAAAGACGAGGCGTATCCAGAAAGTAAGTTTTTCCCTTTTTTTTAATAAAACATAGTTACATGAAAAACTTCATTGGCAACAGGTACAGCAACAGTATTGGCAACAGAAACATGCTCGTCCACATACAGCTCGGAGCACAACAACTGTTCTGCAGGAGTTCGGCTGGGAAATGTTTCATCATCCACCATACAGTGCTGATCTTGCTCCCAGCGATTTTCATCTTTTCTTGCGCCTCAAGAAATTCCTGTCCTCCGATCAGCGTTTTGACAGCGACGAAGAGCTGAAGACGACTGTCACACGCTGGTTCCATTCACAGGCAGCAAACATGTACGACACAGGAATACAAAAGCTGATACCACGATACAGGTGTCTCAATTCTGGTGGTGGCCATGTCGAAAAATAGCTGAAAAATGCTACTATTTGTAAATGGCCTAAAACATCCAAGGGGTTGACAATTTTTAAACATCTCATTTGAGCTTCCAAAATAAAGGCAAATTAAATGGCAGGGGAAAAAAAAACAGAAAAATTGTGAGAGTTGATGGTTTTTTTTTTTTAATTTTAAGATGATCATTTCGCTCGACGCGTAAGTAGATTCTTAAATATCAGTTAATTTCAAACACTCTGTCTCTGGATTTGCATTTGACCGCATGCTGCACGAATTTGAGGAAGAGAAGGGTATTGTATGAGGCTTTTTTTTTCCAACGCCGTTCCGAGAGTGACTTTTCGTCGGGGGGGAGAGAAGGAACGGTTTTAGGAGTCTCGTGCGGTGGAGGAAGGAGGAGGTTCGCTGACGGATAGAGAGAGACGAGCACTGGTTTCGTCTCTCACCCATGGGTCGTCAGTTTCCTAGAATCCACCATCCACAGCAGAGGAAATGATTAAAATAAATAAGGGGAGGGGATACGGGAACGTTATAAACTGAATAATGCACGCGCTTTCGTGTGTGTACGCACCAAGAGGATTATTATCCCGAGAACAGATGTGACAGACGGCGGAGATGTGTTAAGAGCGGAGAAGAGAGAAGAGAAAGCGAGATATTGAGAGGACACGTTCGATGAATTGAGAAAAAAAGGCCGGCGAAAGAAATTGGCGCGTATCTACAACCACACTGTATCCACTGAATAATCGCAATAGGCAGTGGTAAGGTCCATAAAAAAGCATGGAGTGCTATACTATTCGAGCCCTACTAAGACAGCAAAGCGCAAGAGGCACATAAACTAAAAAACGACAGAGAATAACTGTCACCAATGTGAAATGCCTCTAAAGCCCTGGTTACACGATACATTAGCCCGTAGGAGTTAATGTACGAATGTATGAACGCGTGAACAGGGAAATAGAACTTGTTCTATTCGGTTCATGCATTCGTTCATGAACTTGTACATGAACACGTACGGGTTAATGTATCGTGTAATCCCGCCTTAAGAGTCATTCTGTGATAAATCATTTTATAAGCACACTAGATGTTCCCGGCATGCGTTGCAATTTGTCTTTTTCTTTTGAAGTAGGCACACCTATATTCAAAGAAGACTCAATTAAAGGGACGCAGAAGTAAGCAATTTAAGGGAAGATGTTGTCCAATACGGAGAGAACGAATAGCGAAATACATTTTTTGGTCAAAAAACAGCGTTGAACGAAGATAATGGTTTTTGTAAGAATGCATTTTCAGGTTTTTACATCAAGAATCTTCAATATTGATAGTTAAAACCTCCGTTATGGGGAATGTTAGGAATGAAGAATTACAGAGGAATACACTGCCATACTTCAGTGGGATTTAGCAATAAAATCACAAGAACAAAAGATTATTTCTAAGAATGTACTGTTTAACGTGTATTTGTATAAATCACAAAATCATTCATAAAATACAAAATTTCGACAATTAGCCTCATTTCTTAATTTATTAAGCTGATAGTCATCATTCCAGCGCCACCGTAGAAACCGAGAATCCATAAACTATCCTACAAATCGCCATGAATGCGTGTGGCAAGGGGTGTTTGGACGCCTAACATGGAAGTAGGGGTAATAGGCAAAAGGAAGTTTTTGAATATCGAGGGTATTTCTATATGAACGATGAGTCCTATGGTAGAGCCCCAATGATTTCCTCATGATCACTAAGAGTGTGGAAAGAGGACTTATCGTAACCATCGGCTCGGCAGTCTATCTATCTGATTTCATTGATACTGTCAGTTGAAGACGCATAGCGTGGGATCAAATTACATTCCTCCATGTGATTATTTGATCAGGATACGCAATAAGATGTGTTTTGGTAGACAAGATGTCTCGCTCCCGTTGTTCGTAGTTGTTCTAAAGAGAATCCAAATAATCCTTTTTCCTGGATGCATGAAAACTAAAACAGAAAATGTGGCTTTCAAGTATTCATAAAGTATTGGTCAACTGCTTGTAGAACATAAAAAGGCATTTAGGTCTTACTTTAAGGAAGTACGAGGTAAAAACTCTAGGGTAGCATCAGCGAAAAAATACATTAACACATTGGAGAAAACACTTTTTTCAAATTTTCTTTACAGCGTGCTCCCAGAATAAGACCGCCAACCTTAATAGTCTTAGTTTAAAATTTCGATACGGGCTAAACATATTTTTCTCCGTACGACAAAAAGTCACCGGAAAGCAAGAAGACGACCGGTATAAGTGAAATTCTTCCCGGAGTCTATAAATAAATAGCACCAGAAACATAATATTTGCGTGAATGAAGTATTCGAAAAATATTTAAACGAGTCATCATCAGCAATCATAAAGAGTGTAATTACTGTAATCGTGGTCCTAAGTTGTTGAAATTTATAGTTAGATGAGCAGGCTTTTAGAAATTCAATTTTACTGGAGATTCTGGAGTATACATTGTTCATAAAATTGAAGAAAAAAGAGTTAACCAAACATGCTTACTATGGGAACGCGATGGTGATAGTTTTTAGGATAATTTACAAAACGTAACTTTTGATGTTCCACACTAAGTAATCATGACGGGAGACTAATATGGCGGAATAGGTAATGAGTAAATCAGGAGGAAAGGCATGACAGAGAAGCATGGGAAAAAGTTTTAAATTTT
This sequence comes from Ceriagrion tenellum, assembly GCA_963169105.1. Lineage (NCBI taxonomy): Eukaryota > Metazoa > Arthropoda > Insecta > Odonata > Coenagrionidae > Ceriagrion > Ceriagrion tenellum. The sequence continues at coordinate 7,621,246 of OY720643.1, forward strand.
GATGAAATAAGTTGCTGAATCTATTTATAGCTACAATCTTGTAATTGCTAACGTTAAATTTCCACACAAATATGTCTATAAGTAGACAAGAGGTGAACTCCATCCAAACGAAAGATCCAAGATAGTCTATGCCAATGTAAAACAGCAATCGCTCAAGTTTATCAGAAAAAAAAGATTTGAGAGGGAACTGAGATCCAGAAAGAAGCATTGATTTTTACCCGCTGGTTATAATGAGAGTCAATAAGAGAGTAAAGATAAACACAGAGCAAAAAGATCAAAATAAACCTCCGTCTTAATAGGAGAGAATAAAAGAAAACTATAAACTGAAAGAAGAGAAAACAAAAATTTTTATGGCTAATGATCAGAGTAAATTGGGATACAGAGTCATTAGGGACGATTTGGAGGAGAACTTAGACAATTTCTTGGAGTTAATGACTGAATACATACGAGCAAGTTGTGGAACCACGAAAGTTGAAAGAACTCAGAAAAAGAAGTACTAAAATACAAGGGATGTGCATGACTACGAGACGAATGAACCACAGATAAGAAAAGTGAAGGAAACCGTATTAAAGGAGAAACGATGGAGCCTGGAAGAATTTAGACAGCTTATGGAAAGCAGTAACACTAATAGCTTGAGACTCTTTTACTGGGTCCTGAAGAACCTAAGGAGTGAAAAGGAATGCCCAATAAATATCATTATAGACAATGAAAGAAACCTAATCACCGATAAGGATAATATAATGATGCGATGGAAGGAATATATCCTAGATCTACTGAGAGATGAGAATCTATAAGATGTGATAGGCAATGGGCCAGGAAAATAAGGAGACAGAGACTATGATTGCAAAGATACCGATGAGTTCTCACTGTTTGAGGTGAAAGAAGCCAGGAGAAAGCTGAAAAAAGGGAAACCTGCACGACATAATGGCATTTCTTAGGGTATGATTCAGAGCATTGACAGGGAAGGTGAAGCATGGCTTCATAAAATTAGAAATAAGGTTTGAAAACAAAAGAGAATACCAAGAGATTGGAGATGGCTGTAATTCTATTCATATTTAAGAAGTGAGAAAAAAGGTGAAGTAATGACCATAGAGGTATATCACTTTTTAGGGTGCCAAGGAAGTTCTATTCAAGAATCCTAGACAATCGTTTAAGAGGATAACTCGGAAGGCACTTAGAAGAAAGCCAGTAGAAATACGCAATACCATACCTTCACGTTACGACAAATCGCAGAGAAGAGCCTAGAGGTAGGGAAAGAAGTGCATCTGGCCTTTATGGATCTAAAAAATTAATTTGATAGCGTTCAAGGGGAATCGCTGTGGTCAACACTGAGGCAAAACATGTTTGCATCGGAATTATAAAAGGAATCCAGAGATTCTACAAATGATGCATGAATTACAGCAAACGCTTTATCAACCAAATTCATAACCTATGCAGGTGTGAGACGGGGCAATATTCAGCTGCATTAAATGTTTAATGTCTTGATGGATATCGTCATTAAAGAATACCAACAAAGAAACAAAATGTTTATGCTCGGAAAATGGAGGTCGCAGCCTGAGCTCCTTTCGGATCTTTCCTTCTCTGACGAAATTTCCCTGACTGCCAATTTGGCACAGATCCTCCAGCACAAAATAAATGTGTGAAGAAAAGTTATATCTTCAAATGACCATGGCGTGATCATTAATCCCTAAAAAATCAAAAATTATTACCAAACAGGTAAGACACATTACAATTATATAAGACACAGGTTAGACCATTTATCCCTACATAATACACCAATTGAGCAAGTGGCAGCCTTCAAATACTTAGGGTCACTGATACGGAAAGTTGGATTTTGAGACTGCCTTGTGCATTATGGCTGCCAGAGAATTATATCGAGTCCTCAATAATAAGTTTTTATATAAAAGAGAATTAACGACAAGGAATAAGCTGGCAGAGTACATTGTATAGTCGGTGTCAATGTCAGTATCGGTTGAACAATCACATATAACTGTGAATCCAATTCAAAATATTAAGTATAGGTCAGTGTTAGCTAATCAAAAAATCATCCTTTGCCAACGTTTCGGAATTTAATGAATTCCATCGTCAGGGCTACAAGAGAAAAAAAATGTGAGTGTACAACAATCACATTTCGACACATCAACATCAATATAATTTACAAAAGGATAATTACCTTCGAATTTTTATATAAGGGTGCTGAATCATTGCTAATACATATTGCGGTAAAACCTGCTATAGTCATAGAACTTTGAATAAAAATAATGATAAAAGTTAAAGAACATCATCTTGATGTGCATTGTCTCGAAATACTAATTAAAGAGACCTCTATGGGTAGATATATACAACATAAAGTAAAACGACATTCAATTTTTTTGGAGAACAGCAGAGCATCAAGTTTACGCTTTTCTTCTTGTGTAGCCCTGATGAAGGAATTCATTAAATTCCGAAACGTTGGCAAAGGATGATTTTTTGATTAACTAACACTGACCTATACTCGATATTTTGAATTGGATTTATAAAGCAAGAAGTCGATAGAAGAATACTGTATCACTGTAAATCATGGACTTTGAATGAAAAACACAAAACCAAGTTATAAGCTATGGAGAATATGTTTATCCCACTACTTGGAGGCAACACAAAACATTATAGTATAAGAAACATCACCATACGCAAGAACCTCAAAGTAACATTCGTAACCGACACAATCTGAGACTCTAAATTGAGACCGTTTGTTCGCGTGTGCCGAATGAGTGAGCAGTTACGCCCTAAAAGTCTCTCGGAAGCAAAACCTGAAGGATGAAGAAGAAGTGGAAGGTCCAGATTGACGTGGAAAGACAATGTGAGTGCAAATGTTGGAAGCTGAGGATCGATGGGAACCACAGTCGAATTGATTGGCGTGCTCTTTGCAAAACCTTGACACTCAACGGGTAAAAGGAGACTGACTTAAACGAGTAAGTTCTTGAGCAGATATCGTTCATTTAATTGTACAATGAGGTGTAGACCATTCACGCTGTCTATGGGAGCGCAATGGTTATGACGCAAGCAAAATGAATTACGAGCGGAGCGTGAGGTACGAATCATTATTCAGAGAATTCAAGAAGAAACATTCCTAACACTTAATCAAATCACCAGTGTTCTACGCAGACTACCACCCTACGATCCTAACGTGTAAGGGTCTCAGAGACATCCCCCCCTGAACCCTATCCAATGATCCACTAGCTAAGCGCCTGAGGGTCCAGGAGTGTTCCGGCGATTCTCGGAATGCGGATTGGAGGAGGACGAAAGTTATTGGTAGACCTTCGATAGGCGGCGAATTGTTATCGCCGTAGGATCCCGTATCCCCGTCTAGTGGACTAGCGGTCGCCCGTCCACTGGAGCAGACACGCCCCCCACATTGGATTCCACAGGGAGTGGAATAGGAGGGGGGTGGGGACAGGGGCGTTTCTACCTTCCAAGAGACATTCATGGGAATCGACGTCTCTATTCGATTGCATCAGGAGTCAGAGAGATACATTGTATGAAAATCGAGTCAAAGTATTTTTTATAACACTCCAACAATATTTACGTTCCCTTCATTACCCACCGCAAAGCTCAATAAATACACTTTTTTCGTGAAACTCTCCGCTGATGCTTTCATTGGAAAGTAAAATCACAAAACAACTGCATTTGAATCCCAAATGTTTAAATCACGGGTAAACGTTGGAATATAATGCACACTTTTCAATTGACCACGGCGTCAGAAACATTGATAAAATGTTGTATGCTACGTCTATCGGTTGCATTGGCTTCCATGAAGACGGAACATAATTAGAAGACTAATCGTTAGATAAACACATAATGTCGCTGATGAGTGGATAATAGTATAGATTTCGTTTGTCATTTAGCCCAAAGGAAGACTACACAATCAATCTTAAAGTACAGTTACACCGAAAAACTAAATTTGTTTTAAAATTTTCTCTTTACTTTACTAATTTACGGTTTAAGTTAATTTTCATGCAAGAAAGCATATTGCAAATAAATACTTTGAACTGTTTCCAACGTAAAAAACTCGGAGTGTGGTGGCAACTTAATGGTTTAAACTTATTTTCTGGAGGGAGATTATCCAAAAACATTTAGAGGATTGTTCTGAAATTCCAGGGTCAGTGACCCTAAAATTAACGCTTCATTCAATAACCTTCAACCGATTAAGCATTTGTTTGATACAGTAGGCAAAAATATTTTCTCGCACACATAAAATAGCTTTACCGCTGGTCTGGGAATATACATATTTAGTTTTAGTCCATAGTCAAAGCATTTCATGATTCTAATTTATAGATTCAGTGAAGCAGGGAAATAGAAGCAAAATGGGGTAATTTGTGGAGGCAAAATTATGAGAAGGCACATTGCTTCAAGGGAATCCGTGATTGTTTACACCATGAGTACATATTACCCTAACATTTCTGAGATCTGTTTACTGCAACTTTCGTTTTATGTTATAATTACGTCAAAAACTACAAGCAATCCAAAAATATTGGCCGAATAGAATATCAGGATACTGACAATATATCTTTAAATGAATAATTCAACATTTTTAGGTCACGAAAAATCAACCCTAGGCGTCCATTTGTTTCTGCAAACCTGCGGATGACCACATAGAATTCACATTTTGATGTAAAATAGAAACTCATAATGTTTTGTTATATTTATGGTCAAGGTATGAAAAAGCGATAGCGAGAGATCAATAGCAGGAATGGAATAAATCATAGGAGTGCTTCGTCGCGCCAATCCTGTAATGGCTAAATCTCAAAAATGGTAATTTAAACTTAAATCTTTTACAGTTCAACCGTTTCTAAAAATATTGGATAGCGCGTGAAGTCTCCCATGAACCGTTGAATGGAAAATAATTTAGGATTCATATTTGAAAATGTTGACGAGGATTTAGCTGCAATCCATTATTGCTTGCATTAATCATCGGAGTAGCAACATAGGGCTCATTGAGATAGCTCATTGCATCGCTCCAAGACCAAGCACTATGTGTTATTACGGCGGTATGTGCATACTTCCCCACTTTAGTCTGTATTACGATCAAAAGACGTGATTGTCCCTAGTATTGTATACTTTGTGAATTTGGAGTCTAACAAAAATAATGCAGATATTTGATTCCCATAAGAAATGTATTAGATTGAGAAACTATATACGACCTACTTATTGTGGTTATATAAAAAATATTTGAAAATTAAGAAGCAATTAGGGGACGAAAGAATTATCAGTTTGCTGTCATTGTAAAGGGAAAACACATGATCGCTAAAGAAAGCGCCGTAGGATTGGAACTAATGACGGAGTAGTTGAATAGAAAAATTTTGACCTCCTAGTGAATCCTGATTGAGATTAGAAGACTCATTGCAAAAACGAGGTTTAGTTGTCCCGATTCAACTACAAATAATTCGATCCAATTTACTCCAGATTCAAACACCCTAAGTATCAATACTAGGCAGAAAATAGTCCGCTGATTCGTAAATTCATAAGGACAATATTCAGTTTTCATCATTCAAGTAAGTGGAGAAGAGAAGAATTACCTAAAATATCAGAGAAATTGAATTTCCATACAGTAATAGTATTTTTATAAATAAAGAGGTTGTACATATGCATAATTCTGAACGCACAGTCATTATAAAGGAATTTTTATTATCTAAATGAAGATTCACGTAAGAATTTTATCGAGATGCTTCGGTTTTAATTTGCAAAAATGCCTGGCCCAAAAACAAACATTATTTTATGACTGCAGAAGCATTCAAATACGATCTCATTCGCGGTCATGTTGCAAGAAAAGTACTTTTTTAAAAATTTTGACGTTGTCTAAAAATTATCCCAAAATACGCTATTGAAAAAATGTGTGTTTGTAAACGAAGGAAACGATCCTTTGAAAAAAAGAAAACACGCCGGTTCTCAAGGGGTCACAACAGGATAGAAGAAGATGGTCGGGCTCTTCAAGAAGACCGTAATCCGTGTTATTTCGAGAAGCGTTTCGTAAGGAGGATTGGCGGTAAACTCGAAAATGATGCTCCTCGCCCTCGTTCAAAAAAAATAAATAAAAATTTCCAAACGCCTCGACGACTCCTCCTCCTATCGACCCCGTTCATGTAAAAGAATAAAAAAACTTCGAAGGAGATGAAATTCGAATCCAGGAAATCAAATCATGTCGAGCGCGTTTTCTGAATAGAGAAGGCAGCTGAAGGCATTATGCATACATATATTCCTAGACTCACAAGTTGTCTCCTTTATTTCGGAGGTGAGAATTCATAAAAGGAAAAAATGCAAAGCGATGTATTCTATGGTCCCACCCCCAATTTCTTTCAAAATTATTCCGCCAAGAGACTTTTGAATCCCTTTGTAAAATAGGAAGAGAAAATAGAGCTAAAATAATACTCGGGGATGATAATAATGTTTATCCAATTTGGTATTTCCCTTTTCTACCTCCAATATTTTCAATAAAGTTATACGCACATGACTACAGATTGAAAAAAAAGTTCTCTGCTTTTCCGTTATGCATGCTTAAGGAGTTAAGCCTGTTATTCTTTACTCCTGGTCATTCCATCTCTTGCCTCTGTCTCGGGTAGAAGAGACAGAAGGTCCCTCGGATCTTCTGCCTCTCACTATATATTTCAAAATATTTAGAAATAGTTCCGCATATATTATCCGCGTTTTATACAATAAAATACGAATTTGGATCTACAGCTAATTCTGAATGCTCACGTTTAAAGTTTGAGTTAAAAAAGTACACACTCTGATGACACGTCCGTGGTTGGATTGTTTGGATAAGAAACTTTCAACATCGTCTACTCAAATTCAAAAGTTTGATGACAAATGTGATTATGAACAAATCGTGAAATGACTTTTACCGAGACATAAAGATGCGGAAATGTCTTCTCTTCCTTCAAGGTGTTAAAGCTTTAAAACCAGTGATAGGAATATTCACCCGTAAAGGTCAATAATTAAAAATTCTCGACACACTTCTCAATTCAAATCAAGTTCTTAAAAATACTAAAATGTGTTACGCACTTTTACTCAAAGGCTTTTATGTATAATTCACATTTACATAAGATCATCATATCTTGGGAAAAAGCGAAAATATTCGCAGTCATTTCCGTCTTAAAATATTAGTGAAAACATTTAATTCTATCAATCATAATGATCGAGAGGGTGATATTTGTCACGGAAGAATACCTTACTGGTCCCAGAATACAGTCTGAGGACACGGAAAAGGCAAAACGACGTCAACTGGAGAGCATGAGTCCTACATAATCAATTTAGTCTCATATGTAAGGAGCAACGGTTTCAACTTCTGTATTTTATGGGAGAAGAAAGACAGCTCCACTACGATCTCGGTAACTTTAACTTATCCATCATACAATGGTCAATTCAAGAATTGACCATTGTATGATGGATTAAAACAGCTAAATTAAAATTTCCATTTTCCCCTAGGGGGACACGCACATTTTAATCTTTGGATACGTTTTCTCCTTCAATTTAAAGTACATTCATATTTAGAATCATCGCCCGATTTTAAAAGCTGACATCTTCTTCTTGCCTTCGTGAACTAACAATGCTTGACCAAATACCCTCGCGACTACGATTAGATGGAACAATTTAAAACTGTCTAGCTTCAGTTTGATTTTCAGCACTAAAATAAGCGTCGTGTAAAAGGGCAAATATATCTTACTCTGGTTATTTTCTCGTCAAATAATCCAATGATGGTCGCAGCAGCATTTTTGAAAATTTATTTTCTGTACATCCATACCTGCGTCTAATGGCAGTTGAATGTGATGATTCTAAAAATATCATCCCTCCCACTTTTCTCGCGTCAGTCATTGTAGGAGAAAATGATGCGCGAAAGTTTTTGAGAAGTTTCACGTTTACCCTATCTCTGATATCTCAAGAACTAATTACGACTGAAGAGAGATAAGAAAATCCATTCTATCGTGCGCACAATGGATAACATTTCCTTATTTTTCTTATTTCTCTGCACAATTTCCCTTGGTAACACTCATTAATTTCTTTGTAATATTACACTCGTTTTTCTTCCTCCGATTTTTATTTAGTAAAACAAACTTCCTTTACCATCGTCTCCCATTCAACTCACTCAACACCGTCCCTCACACTTCTCTTTCCTTCCACACAATTTCACTTCTCCACACTCGACACTCCTCGGCTCGACACTCTCCCCACGAGTTCTCCCCTCTTTCAACAAACTCCTCGTTGCCATGTCATTGTTAATATTACAAGGGCTGCCAACCCAAGAGTAATGGATGTGATACCCATTACATTTTACTGTAGCTGTTTTACTCAAATTCAAAATTAATTTTCTGCAAAAAAACTGCATTTCAAATCATGAAAAATCTACGAATGAGGAAAGTCCTAGATTTGAGACCTATATTCTTTAAAATAATGAAGTAGAAGAATGAATATAGAAATTTTTGACACTTGTGGTACTAAATCTTCTGAAATAGAACAAAAATGACTGCGCGCTCAAAATGTACCGTTTGTAGACTTTATTTCATCCTTTGAAGGAGCTCTTAAAAACACAAGAACAATAATCTATAAAGACACGGAAAAGTCCAACAAGCATTCAGTTAATATAGCTTGCAGCTCAAAAGCAACCACTTTTGTCCTCATTTTCTCCATTAAGGTATCTTATAAAAAGGTGTACCTTGTATAATTCAAAGACATACAAGATTACAACATTTAGTAAAACATTTAAGATTAAGATTCTATTTTTGAGAGATTTATAGTAGTTTCCGACTAATGGGACATTGAATCAAATGTATATGGTGGCAACCCTGTTGAGATTGTTCCCTTAACAGCTTGGTTCCTTTGGGAACAACGATGAAAACCTGAACGATCAGAGCAACTGACTCAGGTTTTTCACTGGCTAACCCCTTACCGCAAGCCTTCTGTCAATAGAGACTCAACGCTCACCACTGTGTATGAGAGCATCGTTGTTCCTGTTAAGGTCAGTTGTAAAGGTATTATAATTGGCCTACTAGAACTTGCAAAGGAGAACATAGCTTGTGTTCCTGGAGTTGCAAACCAAGACAAAACTATAGACTTCAATCATTGTTTTTATCCAGCAAAAGACCAGCCACTTTTTGCTTGAAGTTAAGCATATGGAGATGTAATTCCTTTGTTCTTGGGAGTATTTGTACAAGTAACAAGTATTTGTAACAAGTATTTGGAAAGAAAAATTATGTCTCGGGACAATTATCACAGCAGAACATTATTCATTTCAGGAAAATATTTCATTGACCTTAAAAATAGTCAGTTTGTATTTTTCCTTCACAAATTGACGGCACATTAATGTTGCTCCTTTTGAATTTGAAACGGATTTTCTAATCAACCGCTGTGGTCTTCCAAACATGCGTCAGAGAAATTGAGAGCGGGGATTCCCCTCTTTTTTCAATTTGAGACAATATCTTATTTTTTTCTTCCACATGAATCTAATATTTCTTAGGAGTATATATAATCAACCGTATAGTGTTTTATTACATGTTGGTGGAAAATGAAACGAAAATTTTAAAATGGGTTCATAAATAAATAAAGTTCTAATATTTCCTTTCCTTCTTTATTTCCAAAATCATGAAAATATCGATAGATTCAACGCTTAACTAATTCTAGCACATAGTATGGTCAAAATAAAATCAGTACGCAGAATTTATATCTATGTCTTGCCAAAGTGATAGAACTATAGACTTCAACCTAATTTTATCTAGTAAAAGACCAGCCTCTTCTTACTAGAAGTTAGCAACTACATCCCATTATAAGTCAACAGTGCTGATAGTGTTTAATACCCTGGCTCGCTCTAAGCATGTTTCCAGATGACAGAGTACTTGAATTTTTTATTCATAATCCTCTCATTCTCTTTCATTCCGACTTTCATCGATCTTTACTATAATTCTACCCATAGGGGCAATCCTGATACCGATTGGTATGTTGAGAACGCAGAAAAATTACTAAACAAACAATATCACTCTATAATGTCGCGCGTTGCGGATTCCTCAAGGACTAAACTCATCCCTACCAAACGGAAATTGTAAAGAAAATTAAAAACTGGACGTGCATTGAAAATTATGAGAGGGAAGAAAATTCTGCTCGGCGGTTTTCGTTAATTTTCACGACTCTCACCGAGAATTTAACAAAAGTCCGACTTTGGTTTTCGAGTGAAAAGATTTGACACCGAGAGTAATCCATGCGAGGAGAAGAGACTGAGTAAAGGTTAAATGAGAAAGAAATGGCAAGGTGAAAGGAGGCGGAAGAAGTAGAAGAAGGCAGAACAGGGGGGGAAAGAGATTGTGGCAAATGAGGGATAGAAAGATGGGGGATGGTTAGGAATGCCGGCTAAGAGGCCAGCGCGGCGGAGTCATTGAAAATAGCTTGCTTTCCACTTGAGTGCACCGGGGTTCGATCGATTCCAGCGCCTGAGGCCTCGACACCAGAAAAGGAGTCCTCTTCTTCCTCATCCCATTCCCACCGTCATTCCGTCATTCCACCACATTGGACGAAGAATTCTGGGAGAGGCTGCGACCGCCTGCTCCCTCTCCACTATCTCTTACACAACACTCCCAAGACGCAGAAGTAACGAGGGCAAAGCCCATTCATCTCCCATGACGCAATTTCCTGTTGAAAATTTCTCCGAGGCTATATATTGCACTCAATTTTTCGCAAGATAGCTGTTGAATGCGAACCTCACAACGAGGGAAAAACTCAGAGAAAATCATAGTTACTTACAAAAACAAATGTTGATGACATTCAACTTGCGACCAAAGAAATGCTTCTTTGCGAAATCCACTGGATGTATGTGTAGGAAAGTTAAGCCTGTAAAAAGTCAAAGCAATGGAGAATAAATTTCAAAAGGAAAATGGGAGCATATTCAAGATGGAAGGCTATTCTAATCACTGAAGATATTTTTTCACGGAAATCACTGAGTTTTCCTACCTATTCCTGACTGATTTTACTGATCCCACAGAATTGAATTAGCAAAAAGCTGAATTCGATAAATCGAGCAATTTCTGTGTCAGAATTGAATATTTATTAAATTCCTAACGTTAAAAGTGACGAGAAAACTGTGCCGGAAGGAAATTATCTCTACCATACACCTGTATTTATTCCATTGGCTAGACCTACGCTTGGCTAGATACACTAAATAAGCAACATAGACCTTAAAGAGCAACTTATGCCCGAGACACTGACTAATTCCCTTAATTAATATATCCGGATTACAGAGAAATTTATCATGATTTATCAACCTCTCCGTACGTGATTAATGTCTGCTGCATACTAAATACAGTATGCTGGCCACATTGGGAAGCTCCTTATGATCCGATGCAGAAATTTTACTTCTTTCTAATTCCCGTTTAAGAACAACGTAAAGCAGTTTCTAGTTAATAATATATCGACTTCTAATTTCACCACGGATCAAGGATTCCCACTGCTTCCAGTTCTCTATACGCATGAGTTTCCATTTCCCCCAAGGTGATTGTGCGCATCGGAAGGATGTGCACTGCATATTGAGCCACGCGTTTCAAGGCTTCGAGCACCTCGCTCCCACCCTGTCGCGATTAATAATCAGAGCAACAGGAGATGGTCGGATCGGATTACTTCCGCCAATCAGGAAGCTTCTCTATGGACAGGGAAGAGGCCACAGGTTCTCCAGGGTAAGGCAAGGAAAGACCAAGACCCTAAGATGAGCGGATATGAGGGGCATTAGGGGATATTCGGACACTTCAAGGAAATAACTTAATTTGGAGGAACAGTAATGCAAATTTATTCAATGTAATTTAAAAGTGAATGCCGCGTGTTAATTTTTCCGTAAAACACACCAATTCAAAGTGTTATTTTCTATTGCCTTTATATTCAACAACGACATAATAATACGAAAATAGCATATGCATGATGTCCCAGAACTTGGGAAGAACCAAGCGTACATAATTCCTTCAAAATACTTATCTGCACCTATTTAAGAGAAAATATAAATTAAACTATGATATATAATAAAATATACTGATTAAATTTCACGTGACTGGCAGTTGTCAAAGGTGGAGAATATTATCTCCTCACATTCTCTAACCATCTTCTAATCAATAACTTATTTGAGCCACACAAGAAAGTGTACCCACTTCTCAACATATTTGTATTCTCATAATTTATTAGATTCGAAATAATTATCAACAATGGTTGCAGTATCTTTGATGAAATACCCTTCAATACGTCGTTTTCAAAGGTGAGAAGGAACCACACATATCAATACTACCTAAAATCATGGAGCCGAAATCTCCCAAAGTTATATTGCCACGCTACAGAGGGGGAGAATATGTAATATTGAAATCCTTCTGCTTAAAAAACAAGGCTAAAGACAGAATAGATACATACGAGGGTTAGTCAATAAATAAGTCGCAAACGTCAGCATTTCATCATCAGCATCAGTCGTAAGAATTTTATTGGGAACGCTTGGAATATCCACTGTACATTTCCGACTTAGCCTCCAGTGATTTTCATCTGTTCGTGCCCCTAAAAAATCATTTGGGTGGCCGTCATTTTGATACAGATGATGCTGTAATCTATGAGGTTACACGTTGGCTGCGACAGCAACAAAAGGACTTCTTTGCTGCTGGCTTTCAAGGACTTGTAAAGAGGTGGGATAAGTGCCTGAATGTACAGGGTGAATAAGTGGAAAAGTGAAATAAATGTCAGAAAGTTACTTTAATTATTTTTGTCTCAATTCAGTTTTGCGACTTATTTAATGACTCACCCTCGTACATATCAATCACGCCGTTCCCTTCCGGGGTAGGCAGAGTCACTAAGTTTTACTCATAAATACACATTTGTACACCTAACTCTGCTTCAATAATTTCCTCCATTACCTACTTACTGACCTACCCTTTCACTTAATTCACCCCCATACACTGCTTTATCCACGCTCTCCTGTTTTTAAGACTCCTAATATTCCTCCTCCTAAGAATTTTTTCAACCATAACTTTCTCGGCCTACCTCTACTTCTCGCACCATTTATTTCACTCTTATATATCTGTTTCGTTATTCGACTCTCATCCATTCTCTCAACATTGCCAAACCAACGAAGCACACTTCTTGCATATATATATCCATTACTGGAGCATCTAACCCACATTCATTCATGACCCACTCATTCCTGACCCTATCCATTCTACTTTTTCTGCAAACACTCCTCAGATAACTCATACCCACGGCGTTTAGTCTACTCTTATGTCTATCCTGACATAACCATGTTTCACTACCATTCACCACACAGCGGGGAGAAGTACACTTTTGCGCACGGCGATATGTAATATGCATTATTGGTCCTATTGGAGGCATATTCTAAGTCCATGGTCTGCTCTTATGTCTATTTTGACATATCCATGTTTCCCTACCATACAACTAAGTTGGGAGAAGTATGAAGGCTGACTAATGATTAAAATATATCATATAAAAATGTCTTAAATGCCCGGACATCTGATGCAGTGATGATAATAGAAAGTACTACTAATATAGCATGAGGAAAACTGAGTAATCAATGCAAACCTCCAGGCTTCAGAGCCTAAATTAACGGTGGATTCTTCAGCCATACATTTTTTTATAAATACTAACAAACAGCTTATAGGTATAACGTCTCATCCTACGAAGTAATTTATTTTCTCACTTGAGCGTAGTGCTGCCCAAGTAAGTACAATTTTTCTTAATAGCGTCCTGATTAATCCAGTGTCGGGATGTGTTTAAATGGCCTCACTTATCATTCGGATGGGAGATGATCTTCTCCGTAGCAACCTACAAAATAGCCGGCCAATAAGTCACTTAACCAAAAACTTCCGACATTTCAGATTATTCCAAATCAAACTGACCTTAAAGATACCCGGTATTTCCATCTCTGCATAAAGATGCCAAAGATTGCCCTACCGGATTTAATGTCTTGCCGACAAAACATATGGACCGTTTACATAACCGTTTATATCAGTAGAATAATTATCCAGTACGCGATTACAGCTTTTTACATTCCCAGGCCAGGCGAGAAACAGGGAAATGTAATCGATTGAAGATTCAACACTCTTTCTCATCCAAAAGGAATCGTTAACAATGAATTGAATCAATCATTGTTTATAAAATGATTAGTGACAAGTTACAGTACAGTTTTTTTATTCGTTCTCGAAGCTGATTCCGGGTGCTGGTTTTGACTTAATGCACGAATATAAAATCTCAGTCGAATATATCAGGCATAACGCGTTAGTGAAAAAGAGGGATTAAAAAAAATTCCTTACTACCACCTGGCACCATGGCCAAAAAATAATCCCGGTCACCCTCTTAAATAGCTTGTTATCCCTTAATAGGTACTACAGCCGCTTTTTCTGTCTCCTTCAATATCATCATCATCTTTTCATATCCAACCCACTAGCTGTCCTCTCCTCACCCTTACGTTTTCAAGTTCCACCGTCTACCAATGCTGTCCTCCGGGAAACTACGCTCCTCAAAACGCTGAAACTGCAGTTAATTTTCAGACTACGTCGATGTACACCAATACCCTTTTCACAGTGTTCACACCATGGCTTCTTCAGTTTTAAATTATGCACTGAGCTGGATGGAAAGTCACTGGACACGAGCAGCTGAACTGGAAAGTGAGTGGCAACGAATTGCTTCCTTCACAGTTGAAATAAATGTTATGAATTGTATGGAGCGATGACAGGTAAGCAGAAATCATGAGACACTGCTTCAAAACTGTCTTCTCCGGGAAACATCTTGACTTCAAATGTCAGCTATACTTCTTTGTAAGGAAAGGAAATACATATATATAACAGGAAAAAATGGAGTAAAAATTTAGGCATCAGTCCAGGTTTCAACGGGTAGCTGTAATTTTTAACATCACTGAAAATAACGACTACCCCTGGACACCCCTGGTCAGCGTAGTACAAAAAAGTGTACATAAACACTGATTCATTTTTTTCTCACGTAAATGAAAATCAACCACAAAGTGAAACCAGAGGCGATTTGTATTGTCAGGGATATTCGATGAAGAATGAGGTCATGGCGTTTATGCATGCAACAGCAGGGAGGATTGCAGTCATCACCAGAGTGCCCCTACGAGAACAATGAAAATACTATCACACCATTCATTCAATCATCTCGGCCCAAATTGTAGGTGGCCGCTACTGCTTTTGTTAACTGTCGTTCGACGCCTTTCCTTTTTTAAATAAAATCACATTAAGGAATTACTTTATAACGTTTACACATATTGAACACCACTGCCGTATATCTCACTTTATTGATGATTATGTTGGTGGTTGTTAAACCACACCATTGAAGAAATACACTGATTCCCTGCGGATATTCTTCAATCAAAGTCAACGAATTACGAGGACATTATGGAAAGGGCAAAATATTCTAGCAGCAACTACAAGAACTCAGTTCTCTCCATGGCGCTACACGCTCTGTTACACGTAGGTAAAGAATACCCTCGTATTTAGAATTACAATGGACGATTCAAACGGAACTCAGTTCTCATAAACATATCACGAAATGTTAGAACTTGAAAGAATATCAAACTAAGCTTGCTCTGAACGCTATTCTCCAAAACGTCATAACCAATAACTCCAGTCTAGGCTCCGTATCTTTCCATAGCGATCAAGATTCAGAACCATTGAAACCAAGGCGACGCCGCCAACTTAATTTTATTGACTTATTTGATAAATTGACAATTAAATTATTTAATTTGGCTAACCATGTGGGCGACCTGGATTCATATCCCTGCTGAGGCGGATGTTTTTCAGAGGAAACCCGGTCCCTACTTGAGTGTCTTGTGGAGGGCACTTCAAGTACAGTACTCCGTCAATCGAATGAATCGTCAAACCGTGGTCCCCTTGGCACCTTTCGTTAAGAGCAGACTGATGTAGACGCCGGGTTTCTATCCACCCTTCCTCCCTTACCTATCCCCTATGGAGCGAATGACCTCAGCCGTCGGTCGCTTCCCCAAAGAATCCAATCCAATTATTTAATTCAACAGATAATTCTCTTCTTTCATAACTACGCTAACTCGGTTGATGCAAATACTTAATAAGGAATCAGTCCTCATCCAGAATATTCTCCGGATATGCAAAATGCTCCGCCAGCCCTAGTTTGTGCCCTTTCAATCGGAGATGACAGTATTAAAAAATTGAGAGTGGAGCGACGATGAAAGAAAAAAATACAGCCTTCCACTTATCGAGAAAATTGAACGGGAGGACGGAACGAAGGCCGTTATTCTCTTCATCCTCGGCCGAATGGAATAAAAAAACTGGGGTAGCACAATTAGGTCGAGATGGGTCGTGGGTGGGGTCTCCTTGCTGGGTCGAATGAAAAGGACGACAGACTTTAGCATCGCTCTCCTCTTCATTCCGCTCAGGGAAAAATGCAACGGAGGAAGTAAAGCGTCGATTTCCTAACTTCCCGTCAGCGCGATGGTGATGATCATGGAAAAAAATAGAATAAAACAGAAGCGGAACGGAAATGCGCAAAAAATACTCTCCGGCGCTCTTCATCTGAGGATGGGCGCAGGCAAACGTTCTTTTTTTTCCTCTCCGAACGAAGTTAGCCGGAATCAATGCCCGAATCCTCATACCAATAAAAAAATTAAAATGAATCCTTGAATCCGAGTCGTTAGGACTCGAACGAAAATCAAAATTTACTCTGTTTTGAAAATAAAAAAAAACAATGGCTAGGGCCCATTAATTCCAGTTAAATATGATTCGGATTCGAGAATTTGAAACGAGAGCGCAAAGTTAATTCGGTGAATTAACCTATTTTTCAAGATACCGTAAAATAACATTTTTCTTTAGCACCAAATTTATAATTTGTGCTATAAATTGGTCATTTTGATTTTTTTGACTACCATTTCACAAATATTCGATGACTCTGATCTGACGTCAATGTGGATGCATTGTGTTGAAATTACAATAGGGCCGCCAAGTTTCCAATAAAATGAGCCCTTCCTAGCAGTCATTCAGAATGAGATGGCTAGTTGGGTGTTGTGTCTTAAACTATTAACTTTTTACTTACTTATTATTCGATGCCTAAACGATGGAATATTTACCTCAAGTAAGTTTTGAAAAGTGGGGTATATTTTGCTAAAATTTGTCACCGCTTTATGCTTACGTCATTTCATAACTTGTTTTAAATATCTACTTGAAATCAGGTAAATGAGAATTGGTATGTCGTCTAGGACTCATTTGAGAATCAAAGTTCGGCATTTATAGAAAGATGACGATGTATGCCATCGAATCGAGTGGTTTCATGGCTGAGACCATTCTTTATGAAAACAGAAAATGGTCGGAGTCTAGAAAAAGTTTGATTAACAAGCAGAAAATATAGAGAGAGACGCAAAGTAATTCCTGAAAATCGTAAATTTTTAAAAAAATCTCCCTCAATTTCTTAGAAATCTGAGATAAAAATTCCAAGAAGTCGAGATGACTTACTGTAGAGTTGAACGTCATATTTAGAGTTTAATGAAAACAGTGACGAATGAAGACAGATATCCTATCGCGTAAATCTTATTATTATCAAAGCAACAAATCGTTAAAGCTATGATAAACTAATGATTGTAAAATAACAATGAATATATTTTTACATTCATATTACGTATTTCACGAAGAAATTTCCGAGTTTGTCCTAAATTAATGTATTAACATCTGAAGAAATTACGCCCAACAGATATCCCATGCCATCCTTTTTTTCCTTCAAGTCGGTTCTGCCTCTTCTGTCAACTTTTCACAGTTGATGACCGTCAAAATCTACCAGATTCCTTGAAGGCAGTCAACAGAGCAACGTACAAATGTTGAAGACAGAACACCTGATGAGAAACGAACAAAGGGAAGGTGATCTCGAGGTTCGTTTCACATCTTTTAGAACTGTTTGCTGCATCAGAATGAAACGGGCTAACTTAGATGGCAAAAGGTCGACGAATAGAAACGTCTGCTCCAGTTTTTACACCGCATATTCCTAAAAAGATGATGAAAAAACAAGAGGTAGATATATCATCAATTTTTAGGGGATTAATGATAATCTTTATTGGTAAGAATTTCTCAGTAGGAATTTCCACACTGTTTAATTAGAATTACTACTGAGTTATTTTATTCTTACCAACATGGATGTACATTATTTCCACTAAGTCACGCCTGAACTCTTTCGTACGACCGATGGAAAGTTGATATTTTGCAGTTTCACAACAGATAGACAGCATGGAAATGTCAGATATGGCAAGATACGCAGGGAATAGCTGTGCTCGGTGTCTGGCGAGTAGGCACAGAATATCCCCAAGTTGGATCGTAATTCTCGAATCTCTTCATACTCCTTTGCTTTAGAAACATTTTCAACATATTCATAAAGAACAGTGACAGGCTTTGGTTTTTGCAAGAGATAATCTTCGCTCAATTATTTATAAGTATCACCGCTACTTTCTACTCTTTATACTGACCAGAGATTGAGCACATAAATGTTCTCATCAAGGTGGATATGCAAGTTGTTTTTGGTAGAAATGGCATGCATTCGGCTGAAGCGTTGAAAAATGTTCCAACAAAAATACCGTTTCGCTTGTAAAAAAAAAATTCTTTCACTAAAATTTCATTTCAAAAACTTATTTCCAGTAGTACGACATTTGATGGAATAAAATTCACTTTCGTAGAAATTAGTTAAGCCATATTTTAAAAAGTTAAAGCGACATTAGATTTTTCTTGACCTATTGAATTTATCTTCTTCCAATCTGTAGTATTCAATTTATCAAGGTGACAAACCAATAACCATTCTGTCGTTTTGACATAGCAAAACCCAGCAAATAAGTTCCGTAGAATGATCTATGATATACCGACCATTCAAGTTTTTCCATGCCCTGATGATACGAAACGCTAGGAATTAAATCCTTAGTCTTTAATTTTGGACCAAAACTGCATCAAGAAGGAGTAAAAATATTTCAATATGGCAGGATATGAGAAGGATCGGGTAAGGGAGTTTTGGAGCTTGAGGGTTGAGCGACTTAAGAGTACTGACACTGTCGTAAAATATTCCCGGGGAATTACACCTGCGTCACAGTTAAGCATATTACCTTAGCCTCTTACCAGATCAGAGAGAGTTCTCCGCAGCAGCTTTCGATTCAATCCTCCCTAGCCTTCTTGCATTCTCTTTTGACTTGGTTCCTTAACTTCTTGTGGAGGGTTTTCTCTCCATCGTTTCTGGGGTTCTCATGTTTTCTTCTTTCTCCTATTAGTTTCCCAATCTCCGCCGTTATCGATGGGTTCATTGTGTTGGCCGTCTTACTCAACAGTTGCTCCTCTGCTACTTCTGCGATTGTCTTCTTCAGAGCATTCCATTTTTCTTCGTAGCCCATTTCATCCTCATTCTCTAGTTTCCGGTCGACGGCTGGGGCGGATCCATCTCTGTTTACTTCTTCGGCCAATATTTTTGTGCCCCACCTTGGTTCGCGTTCATCTTCTCGATTTCCAGTTTTCTTTCCATGAGTACTAGGTTATGGTCACAGTTTATATCCGCACTCTTACACTGCTTGACTTGGTTCTTGTATCTGACTATGACAAGTATGTAGTCTATTTGGTAATTACCAATATCGCCTGGTTTCTTTCACGTGTACCTCCAAGGGGTATGGTGCTCGAAGAGAGTGTTAGCTTCTATATTCTTCTACTACTAATTCTTCATCAACATATTATTCTCATCGCTGAACTCTACCAGCCCTTCTCCCTTGGCATTTCTTTTGTCTACTCCATATATCCTACACCAAATTCTTCTTTTCCCTCTTCTACAACTTTGCTCTCCTCTCCCATCATTATGAGGTTGTCTTTCCCCTTCACTACCCAGAGGGCTTTTATAATTTGCTCGTACACTTCATTTATTTCTTCTTACGTGTAGATAGACGTCGGCATGTAGACCAGCTAAATTACTGAATCCGTCGGCTTTCCTTCCAGCTTCACCATCAAGATCCTTTCGCTGTATTTCCAAACTGGCTTCACTCTCCTGCCCCATTCTTTCTTCAGTATAATGTTTACACCTGCAATTCTCTGGTCGTCTGCAAAACTATATCACTATATATTTGTCACTCTAGCTGTGGTCTGCCCCCGCCAACTTAATCTCGCCGACACATAGTATATATATATATACCATTATCCTCTCTATCTTCACATTTTTTCTCATTTCCTAAAGATTTTACGTTTCATGTCTCTATCCTGCACTTGACCTTTCGGATTGATCTGCCCTCATTAGTCCCCATCCGGGACTATTTTACATTCCATATCGCAATATTCCGGCCGATTTCGTGCTCTTCCTTCTCGCCCGAAATGGTCCGATCGATTTGATCTGCCCCAAGTGCCTACGCCTGATCAATGCCAAGTCAAATTCGGGGTACGGTTGACAGCCATTTTTTTCCATCATTTGGTCTCAAACCTTCGACCCTTTTAACGGGAATCGAACAGGCTACCTCTGGTCCAAACTGGAACCTAGGAAGAACAGATGAGAAATGTTATTTTTGAAATATTAACCTCTCTTGGCTAAACGCAATGGCCTGCACCGAGAAAAAAAGAAGGCACAATTGACTGTAGTTCCTTTCATCGCATATTGAGTTAGACTTCGAGTAATTCTTCTCCAAGATATTGTGTTCAATGTCTTATCTCTGAAAGTGGACTCGCTCGATAAGACGGCCAACATGCCTCATCATTCCTTGCCTCCTTTGTGTTTCCTTGCTCCCGGAGCTCAACAAGAAATGAACCGGATGATTGCAATTTCGCTCCGGGATCAAAAAGCCCCGCGCTTTGTAAACAAACACCCGCGCAACCAAGCCTTCCGAAGAGAGTTCCGAAATCTGGGCGATACTGGTCCATTAAGATGCCCAAGTTTTTCCTGTCTGACGTATCGCCGCAGGCAGGGAAAGAGGAAGAAGATGCTGGTATCACATTTGCTACCACGAGCAAAGTCGATCCAGTCGTCACCTTTTTCTTATTGCTTCACCCTTCCCATCCAACGTTCTTTTAACCGACTCTTTAAAGGAGATGCCAGAAAAATATGGCGAGGATGTTTTCCTTCTGTTTCTTGGTAAAAATAATTATGTGCGTGTCCAGGTCAAAATAGTATTCAGCACTCCTTTTCGAAGATGTGCTGCAGGAGCTTTCATAGTCATTAAAAAAGGGACAGAAGGGGAAAAAATAATTGGAAATGGAAGGGATAGCGATTGCACATGCTCCACGGTCGTCGAATTTTCTCGACTTATTCCATTCGTTTAACCTAATTATTATTTTAGATATACTTACTATTTTATCATTCCTCATGGTTTGCGAATGCGTATTTAGTCATTCATAATATGTTTTACTATTCTATATTCCTTAAATTATAGCATTAATGAGTCTCATAATGTCCCAATTAAGTTTTTTTCTTCAGTTTTAGTTTTAATCAGTTTCACTTTACCGAATATATTTTTATCCGTGTCAGCGTAGTAATTTTTCCGATGCGAATTTTTCGGTCGATCCAGGTTTTACATTGAGTTTAAAGAAACATTTGTATCTCTCTTGAATCAAATGCCAAAAAAATGGCACTTTGAGTCGAACTTTTCAATCGAAGATTCTTCAGAGGAAAAAAATCATTCTGTCTAGCGGAGACACAAAATCGGATACCTCTATTCCTTTTACGATACCCAGCCAGAAAAACTTATAAGGGACGTTCATTTCAAAAACTTATAAGGGGCGGGCATTCAATGGGCGTTCATTTTTATGAGCGTTAAGATAACAAAATGGATATCGGTGGGTGGATGTCCCAGTATCTTTAAACGTTATCTTCCGAAATTTCAAAATATGGCTTCATAAATTGGTAAATTTTCAAGAAAATCCACTTAAATTATTTCTGGTGCTGGTTAACGATTCGTTCTCATAAATACATGCATCCATCACGCTTCAATGAAACAATTTTACAAGTTCTGTGAGAATTGATAAAGCCTTCCGTGTTTAAAAAGACCCACTCTCCTTCATGAGCATACGCACTGTGTGCGGCGTGCAATGTGGGTGCGTAGTGTGCATTTCCAGTTGCTTTGCGTTACCTTCTGCTCTCTGGTCTCGAGAAGATCCTTTCCTTGCCTCCGTCTTGTTTTGTCTCTTTTCCTAATCCTTAAGGGAATAGGCCCATCCTCTCCCACCCCGAGCCAACCTGATTACGCCTCCCCGTTTCCTACCCTTCCCCTCTCACACACCCCACACAAAGGGTCGCCCCATTTTTCTCCCCTACGAGCTCCGAGCTCTCCTCCACCCCCTTACCTCTTCTTTCCCCCGGGCACCCCATATCTACCCACTGCTTCCGTACCCTGCGAGGAGTGACCCACTTTCTCGCCGTAGTCGCAGCCATCGCCACAATGCGAGGGGCGAAGGGATCGAGGCGCGAAAGGGGTTGAATGGTTGTTCAACCCGGTGGTGTTAACTCGGTCAAAGACTGGGCGGTGGGGGTGGGGAGTGGGGAATATCTTCGCGTCACGGCTCAGCGATAGAGGCGTGGGTGGTCAGCTTGGGAGACGTGCTTCCCAATTCGGCTTTTGCGGCCGATATACGGCTGCGGCTCGAGAAACGCGGCCGACAATGCGTTGCGGTAAAACTTATCGCTTTGTAGCGTATGTTTCAATGTATTGGTTGTGAGACCAATCCATCAGGCAGCCACTTATCCATTGAATAAGATCGATTTATTCTCGGTGGGGATTTTTTCTTAATTCCTTGAGGCTGAATGAGCCACTGTGTGCGGTAGTAGGAAAGCCCTCGGATTGAAACAGTAATACCCGTTCCCATTTCTCATCAGTTGTTAAACCTAAAACGCCTTCTCCTCTTTTCTACCAACTTCTTTGCCAGTGGGAATATATCTCGCAATATTCGGTATGCGATGCGCCGGAAACAGGAGCGAAGTGATCTCACGAAATAACTTGCATACGGTGTCATGTAACACCAGTGTCCGTACATTTGGTACCAACGTCCGCGAGATAGAGCCATCTTTTAAAGACATAAGGTGTTTAATGACATTAAGATGCCCAGAAAGCAAAACTGGTGAGACCTCACCGTGCAAAAGTGAAGATTCCGGGTCCAAATATCAGGTTATGCAATTATTTTTTTCACCGTAATGGTTTTTATATTTTTTTGCCCTACTAAAGTGTACAGTTTTTCCAGAAACTTCTTCGGGAGAGTGGGTCTTCACTTAGAGGGAGATAGAGGGTGAGAAAGAAACAGAAGAAATGGAGGGAGTGTGTGAAATGAAGGCCAGGTGGACGATGGCCAAGATGTTTTTTTTCCTTCAATTTTAATGCACCTCTCAGTCGCCCCCTTCTATTTTACTCCGAGGAAAAAAATGCAGTCACCCTCTCGGGAAGAATCCTAGAACCCAGTTCAATTACGTGCACTCGCTCTCATCCTCAGATACTGTTTCATCCTAGTTACATTTTTTTTTTTACTTTTTCCAATGGCTGGGTACACCGGAGTTAAAACTTTCCAATCGAAGTATTGGCTCCAACTTGCTTCTTCGGCTGATAACCATCGACCGGGGCAATGTGAGCTGTTTTTGTTTTCTTCTCTTGGCAACGAACTATAAACACTTACTTAAAAAAACAGATTTCATGTGGGAAAAGAATTTAATGATAATACCATCTGATTAGCCGGCTAACCATCGTACCTCTGATTTTTTTAAACTATAGTTCACCAAAATAACTAGTTTTCAATAAATTGTATTGCTTTTCCATTTAAAGTTACGTCCACTGCCAGCTCAAGGCGTGGACAATGTAGCAGAAGCCAGAGGCGGTGGATTGTATGGGCGGCCAGTATACAACTTATCTAGAAAATGAATAGACTTCCCTCAGCTAAGAGCCAAATTAACACTACGGACTACTGATTTCCTCCATTACGTTCATTCTTGCCAGATCATTGAAATAAACAGTAGTGGAAATCAATCAACAGTTTGCGGCTGAAATTACAGCCACTATTAGGACGATAGGATCATGTAAAGTATCCCATTATCCACTTTTTCTCGTAACATACGTTGATTTTGAATTAAAAATTGAACAAAGCTTCGAACGGAAAAGAAAACGGCATTGTTGAGGAGACAGTCCTGATACCCGCGAGTACACTTGAAATTTATGCGTTGTTTAAGAAATTATTTCGGTAAATAAATTCATTTTTGGGAGTAGTAAAAATGCTACCTTGCCCACACTCAAAAAATAGCAAAAGGTCTAGGTGTCTTTCAACCCAGGCATATGAAATCCACCAAAACTACAATCACTCATACATACCCTGCAATCTGTCAAAATGGCATATGGTTAGGATTTTTTTAAGGAAATCCAGCCATGAAAAGGAGAAATAATAGAGAAAATACATCAAAACAGGTGAGGTGTGAAAAGGGAGACATTTTTTGATGGGTTAGTTCAGGGGTCTCTTTCGTTGAAAGAGTCAATTGTGTCTGGATTTGGGAAGTTTTTCACCGATCTCATCGATGGCTTGTTTGATCTTGTTCGCCATCTTTCTTATGAGAGTTCGTCAACAAAAAAATGAATAAGGGAAACACCAAAACAGCATACAATCTAGTGAAGAAACACTTCGGAGAGAGGAATACAAGAAGCAACAACATTAGGGATAAGAACGGTAATATATTGATAGAGGATGAAGAAATTGGGAATAGATGGAAGCAATGCATCGAAGAACTCTACCAAGGGCCGACGCCGCTGGAAGAAAACCTAGTGAATGACGAGAACGAGGTTGAAGAGGAAGATCGGGGCCCAATCATACTGGGGAGTGAATTTGATAGAGCAGTAGAAGACCTGAAGAAAAACAAAGCACCTGGAGAAGACAACATCAATGGAGAAATCATCAAAGCGCTGGGAAGTAAAGCCAAGGATAACCTGAACGAGATAATCAGGAATAGCCACCAAAGCGGAACACTTTCAGAGGACTTTCAAAGGAGTGTAACGATTGCGATACCGAAGAAGGCAAGGACATGAGATACGTGAGGAGCACCGAACCTTGAGTCTTGTGCCACGTGCATCAAAAGTACTCATAAAAATAATAAGCCGAAGAATGGAAAGATAAATTGAAGCAAACCTCTCCGAAAACCAGTTTGGATTTTGGAAGAACAGGGATATGAAGGAGACCATACTCTGCCAGACAGTAATCGTAGAGAAAACGATACATCTGAAAAAGCGACTGCATGTCGCATTCATGGATCGAGATAAAGCCGTCGACAACATTGAGTGGAACAAGATGTTCAGACTGCTGAAAGAACTCGGAATGGATTACGACGACAGAAAAATAATCTACCAACTATACAGGAAGCAAATTGCCACGATGTGAATGAGAGACGGCTAAAATTAACAAAGGAGTAAGACAGGGATGCGACCTCTCACCAGCACTGTTCGATATGTAATTGGAGTAAGCCATAAGAGAATCTCAAGAAATTGGGTTGATAGATATGAATAACAATGGAGAAGAAATATACTCTGCTTCGGAGATGAAATCATAGTCTTAGCTGAAAATCGCGATGATCTTCAAAGGTCACTGAACGTGATCGACCAAGTCCTCCAAGAATATGACATGGAAACAAATAAGGAAAAGACGATAAAGTACGAGTATGCGGGAGATAGAAGTTCTTCGTGGAAGTCACTCTGAAAGGAGAGAAATTAGAGCAAGTGGACTCCTTCACATATTTCGGAAGTACCATCACGTGGGACGGAAAAAGTGCAATGGACAAAAAGCGGAGTAAGTCAATGAATTTCATTTTATTAGACAATATTTTTTCAAAATTGTACGTCATTTTCAACTAATGAATCATATAATCCACAAAAAACGATGGCATGGAAAGATTTCATCACTAACAGTGATAGCCAGAAGGCATTGCTACACTGTAAGGATGAAATTTTAAATGAAAGAACATCATTAATGACCAATTCATTAATTTTCCATTGAACCATGCTCAGTCAATATTAATTTAGCTTTGAATTAATAATTGATTGACCACCATTGAAAAAATGATAGCACATGCATTTACATGCTTCAACAATTAGCGACAAGAAAGCAGAAAATAATGTTATGAATTCCAGAGGCCAATTCTAACGACAGGTGGAAGAAAAATAAAAAGGATGGCGAGAATTTAATCTCCACTTAGATATTTAGAACTCATATAAGTACTTCAACGAAAGAGCTCGAGAATGAAAACCGTATCAGAACATTTGCATTCTCCAGGGTCCTTGAATGAGGGCGCCACTCGGCTAGAGTTTATATAAAACTAGAATAGAATTTTGGATACGACAAGATCAAACAATAATGAGGAAAAATAACTGAAATTAAAATCTCGGAATAGGACCCGCTCACATAAGTAGAAAGAAGTAAAGTAACCCTAACTTTGCAGTCATACGAAATAGTAATTCATCATTTATGCATGTGGATGAGCGTAACATCTACATCTACATAATAACCCGCGAGCCGCCGCATGGGCGTGTAGTAGGGGGAGGTAGGTCGCCAGCCGTGTAAAGATGTAAAAGTTTTTTAGGTGAAATGGTGACATGTCTTATGAGAGTGCATTTGGAGGAGATCAGTTTTAATTGTAGTCGAATTATTGTGCGCGGATAGAACGAGTTTTTGTACCTGTCTGTTCGGCAGAGTATCTCTCTTATTTTAATGCATCTGCCAGTCCTAAAAATGTAGCGAGGCGTCATGTCACTATTCTCTATGTCACTCTGAAACACACCAGTTCTGAATACCTCAAGCAGTCTAAGCCTAGCGTGCAGTCTCCGAGTCTCTAGGGGCTCCCACCTTAATCCCTCTAACAGTTGCGTAACACTATGAGTTCGTTCGTAGCAGTTTTTAACGAAGCGCGCTGCTTTTCTTTGTATTTAATTATTTTTTTTTCATTAAATCTTTAAGACCAGGGTCCCAAATGCTCGCGGCGTATTTGAAGTATGGCCTAACCAGAGCGAAGTATAGCATCTCTCTTTGACCTTTTCATCAATGAATCGTGAAGTACGTGCACCATAATTATCCTAAATGAAGTTACTTTTCATAACACGCTGCTGAATTGCTACAAGTGTCCTCATATTGCTAAGTAGTTTGTTTTAAATAAACCTATCCATTCCACTAAGAAAGCCATATTATACGATAATATTAATAATGATATACTTTCATCTAAATTATAAATAAAAAAAATACAAGTATTTTCTTATTATCATTTCTCGCCGGCGTGGCTCTTAGTGACTAGAAAATTTTAGTGTACTGCACTGAAATCGTGAAACCTTCTCTTTAAGTCGTAAAATTACTGCACAGTATAAAGTATGGCATCAAACATTTCAACATTTACTTCATCAATATTAGTGGAAATTGGACATAAGTATTACCCCATTATGATGCAGAAGTTCTGTCATGTTTATCCTTAGCACTGAAGGCGTGTCTCAATGCAATCAATCTAAAACCTCGGACAAAGGGTAACTGCATTTAACTTCCGACCTACCCACGAAAAAATTTTGCTGAAAAATGTGCATCAAACGGTATCTCATTAGAATTTGATTTAAGCGTGCACCTCAATTATCTTTACAAGAACTGCATTCTAATGGATCGCATTACATTACTACGCAAGTGACAGTGTAAACTTTCAATTACGGCTGAACGAGTGTTACCATCTATCTTTCTATTATACCAGAGAGACACCTTACATTAGAAAATGTCCAAAAAGCGTAACTAAATTTGCTCTCACACAAATTAAAAATAAAGAGTGTTTTGCAAAACGCAATCGGTAAACGCGACTAAACGCAAAATAATATTACGCTTGATGCAACTGTTAATTATTAAGGTAGTCGGAGCAAGAGAGTTCCCTAGTCATCATCGAGACCACATTCGATATATACGTTTTAATTTCACCAGATGTAGGACACATCAATTAAATATTGCATTATTTATGGTGCAATTAAATAGCTTTATATGACAGAAATTGTAAGTAATTAAATGAAAATATCTAAATAAGTCTTTAACTTGACTAATTTTTTTCACGCGCTGCGTTTGAAACTCCTTCAAAACGGAAGGATTTTTGTTATACCCAAGAACCTACTGCGGTGACAATATGATTAATTTTCAAAAATATTTGAGAAAACATACAGACTACACGCTGTTAGTTTTTTACGACATCTAAGTGTTAGAAATACCTCATTTTATAAATAATGTCTCTCTGGAGTACATACACGTACCATTTCCCATGTAAAAGGGCTGTTGGATTTTGGCAAATATCTCCAAAAGTAATGTAATAAGGGGTAGAATTTTTTGTGCCATTAGAAGGGTGAGATACTTTTTCTGTAAAATAAGACCAAATTGATTGATTTCTATGTAAAATGATATTTCGCTCAAACTTCCTTAATCGGTACTCAAATTAGAATTTATAAGTTTGTTATAAGCGTGGAAAGTATAGGGAGAGGAAAAAATGAGGAAAATCGTGGTACCGAAGTTCAAACAAGGAAACTTCTCCTCTCCTTAACTTGAACCATTCACGCAGTATGCAGGAGCACCTAGTAACCCGGATTACGAATGGGATGAAGGGAAAAAGAGGGAGATGCAAGAGAGAGAATAAAAATAATCCCATACTCCCTTCTTATTTTGAAATTCTCTTCGTCAATTTATCCCCGGAGGAGAAAGGAGATAAAAAAAATGGAAGAAAAACAATATATGACGACGAAGGCGATAAAAATTCTCCTGCACTAAGGGAGTGTGAGAACTAATAAAAGTGGGACCCCTTTTCCTGACTCCCATCTCCTGCTCTCTACACAGCCTGCACACACTGACGCACGCTCAAAATCTCAGGGCCGGTCCCGAGGGGAACGGGAAAAGGGGAGAACGGTAAGGTTCCCTCCCCTAGAAACGGACCAGGGCGTTGAAGGCCCTGGGCTAGAAGATCAATTTCGCTACAAGGCCCGAGGGGTGAAGAGAGGAGGAAAAATGCTGTCAAAACGACCGTGACTCTTATACAACTATGCCACCTCCATCCACTACCAACACCAACCAGCGTACGCCACTGTATTAAAGGGTGAAGGGATTTAATGAGAAAAAGGTTTACGGGTGGGAGACGAGAAGGGTAAGGGGTATGAAAAAGAAGGAGGCTGCGCTGCGTGGAGGGGGTTGGTGTAGGTTCCCTAAGGAGATCGGAGGTTGAGGGATGAAACTCGGGGCCCGCTAGGAAACGCTGGAGGGAGACAGCAGATATAGGACGAACTTTATTAGTTCGATATTGGTCGGAAGTTTTTCAAGTCCCGCCGAGATGCCAGAATGGCTTGGGAGGAGGGGAAAAGGGATAACTGTGGCTGGAGGGAGAGAGGGAACAAGGTTAGCTGTTCATAAGAGGGAATTCTAATGCTATGTTCATCCCGACATCGCACTTGCCACAGTAATAAGTTGCTCAAGCACAAATTATGAGAAAGAATGCAAAGTCGATCCGCATACCTTGAAGTCCGCTGACCAAAGTATGGAAAAAATCCAGCGGGAACCAAGCGCAGGATAGGTCATGCACAAAAGATGTTTAAGACGACAGTAGACGCTGTGGTCGAATAAAATGCGATCACCATCAAGAAAGGAAAACGTAAGGACATCTGGAAGAAAAGCTGGGCTTTTTGAATTGGAACGGATGATTGGAAAAACGATTCATTGGAGGAAATTAATAGAATAACACTTCGTCATAATTATCCTGGTGTCCTGGTATCCTGGTGGTGTCAAGGTTAGGTAGAAAATAAAATAGAAGAAAAATTAAAAGGGAAGAAAAAACTAATTTACAGAATAACGCATTCTTATATTCCGAAAATTTTCACATTCCCGGGAAACATCTTTAAAAAAGATCTTGGGATAAGTCGTTCCATTCTTGATGACCTCGATTCATAGAGTGTAATAAATGTTTGTTTGTTCATGCCTATATTTTCAATTTTTCAAACGATGGTGTAAGGGAGAGATGCTGAAGGTAAAATTTTATTACTGAAATAAATTTACTTATTACGTTTCCTACGCTTTGTTTTTTGTATGGAGAAGTCGATATTGAGAGGCTGTTCAACTTTTGGTTCAAATAGTTTGAAGTAGAAATTTAATTATTTT
This sequence comes from Ceriagrion tenellum, assembly GCA_963169105.1. Classification (NCBI taxonomy): domain Eukaryota; kingdom Metazoa; phylum Arthropoda; class Insecta; order Odonata; family Coenagrionidae; genus Ceriagrion; species Ceriagrion tenellum. Next base: position 7,651,371 of record OY720643.1, read on the forward strand.
TCAAAGACGAATTCATCGCTGACGAGCCCATACATTTTGTATTTGATTTTCAAAATGGTAGGGTGTTAATTAATTAATTAATTTTTTATTTATCTTCACCATCCCAAATACAGCACAATGTGCCAATTTACGTCGGGTGAATAACAGTAACAACGGACGAGACACAAACACCCATGTCCTGGGCAGAAAATATTCTTCCCAGGCGGAATCGAACCCGCGACCCTCGGGTTAGTAGGCGAGGACTTTACCTCGTCGCCACGGGGCCAACATTTAATATTTACGTTATACTTAAAAGGTCCGGATTTTAAAACATTTTCCATCATTGACCGAATTCAAAACTCTTAAGGGAACGATAGAATTAGCCCAACGTCACTCACATCGCAGACATCGCGGAAATGAGTCCTTTTTTCATCCTCACGCCAATTCCAAACCCTGAGGCGCTGTGGCAAATTGCCTTTCGTGCTGCAGTCCACTCCGAGCGAATTGCATCCGACGATCCTTTCCCGACCTGCGGCAACAGGCAAAAATGTGCACGACTCCTTTCCATGGATGTGTATCAGCTCCTGCGTTCGAAATATGATCCCACCAGTGAAACCATACAAGCCCATAATGCGGCATTTTTTATCTTGCTGCAGTAAATCTTTAAAATTTTGACATCAATATCTAAGGTTCTTGTTATACTTTGTGTGTACTTGACTTTAATGGAAAAAGGAGAGAAATAAATAACTCTTTACAGATTTAAACGTTGATGAGTATCTGATGAAACCTGTTTCAATGCTTCTTTAAAGTGTCACGCCAAAGGTTTTCCTTGGTTATGGAATGAAAGGTAAAACCAAGTCACCAAAAAATACTCATCACATCGGGAAACTTCAAAGAGCTTCTCTTTTGTCATGTACAAGTTCCACTACATTCGCACGGAGACTAGCTATTAGCTATTAAGGACACTGATTGGGAGCACTGAAACTAGCTATTAAGGATCAGCTACTCTCCAGCCAACTGAGCTCAACAATACTCAACTTTGGTTACTGAGTGGGAACCCGCGGAACAATGGAGAGGGTTTCCGATTAGACTACAGTTTCTTTAGATGGAGAAAAAGTTCACTCTGGTTCTTCCAAGAAGTCCTCTTCGCGATGGAACGCTCAGCACATCCCAAAGTAGCACTTTATATGGAATGCAAAGGGAGACATCTTGTGTGATACCATCAAAACAGAGTGGCTTCAGGACATAGTGGAATGAGGAAATAGTGATGCAGCTTGGGGTATACGGTTACCTTATGGGAAGAAAGCAGGATTTGGAGAGCTCTGAGCCTCAGAATATTGACGCAAGTTGTCGCTGTTATTGCCTCCCTTTTCACCGAGCAGGTGATGTAAGATTAAGGGGGGAGGGGAGCCTGACTCCCCCCCCCCCCTGGGATGTTTGACGGCAGCGACTCCTTCATCTGCATGTGTGTCTTGCGAACTACCCTTTGTGTCGCATGAATGAAGTGGAAGGAACAAAGGAGCGTGCAATGATAACCGAGAGGAGATTGGGTTTGGAGTGGTAGCAATCAAAGTGCTATCACCACCACTCATTGTTCAAGGAGTTAATGAGTCTTAATCGGCATTTCTCGCTCCGCTTAAGAATGATTGAGTAATACAGTTCTGGTTGCGAGTAATCGAATCATAGGTGGGTAAAACTCATAAAATGTTTTGAAGTAATACCAATTTAACGCACAAAAATATCGCCGAACTTCGGTCGTTAAACGAAAGAAATATTTTTTAATCCCTTCAACGAAGCTTGAAGTGATAAATTTCTCTAATTTATATATTTGCAATCACTATCCATAATCGTTCCTTCACGCTCTGAATTTTCTTTAAGATTGAAATGAAAAAGATTTAAGGTGTAGAATTGGCGGAGAACAAGAAAAAGAGAATCTTGAATCGTATTAAAACAACCAATACTTGTAAAAATGACTGAAATAGAATGAGGAGCTTTCAAAACATACATGAGAAGAATGAGCAACTTTCAAAGAGACAGGTTAACAGTATGGAATTACCGAGGTATTTCACTTTCCTAGAAAATGAGGAAAAACCTCCGATACTATTAGCAAAAGTTCCTCGTCAGATATTAATTACAATGGAATTCGTTCCAGGGGATGAAGTGACTATCATTTATATCTAAATAACTTAATGGCTTCATTTCAAAATTCACATCTCTGTGTATTTAAGTGAGCTTCATTTTGAAGTCTATAAGAGCACTTAAGTGTAAACACTATTCAAGTCACGATTAAAATTATGTAAAGCTACGAATAAGGTCAAAACTTATGTTGTTCCATCTCAACATATCTCCAAAGACAAGAAGATACCTTTAATTGTTTAAGTGATTACATTAGCCAGAGAAAATCGAATCATAAATAAACACTTCAATCGTAATTTCTAGTTTTCCACATGAACTTCAGTAGCTGAATGTTTCATAAAATATCCCTAAAACATGAGTTTTTTTCGCGAGCCATACGAGGTTTAATTATTCTCCTATTAAGTCATTTCCATTTATTACTTTTGTTATCCATAATATTTAATAAGTACCTAGGAGCTTATTATAATAGAATTCTAAATAAATACACAAGGTTAAAACTATCCACAATCGAGTTTTTATTATGCTCTTAATTCCTCACTTAAAATACAAAATAGTTCAGTATAATTGGTCATTTAAAATGCTCATTCTGTGACTATACATTGAATACATTGATCTGTATCCGGGAAAGGCAAACATGCTGACAGAAAGTCTGCAAAAATGCGTCATCCCAAATTCTCGTTTATCTCAGGCACTAAACATCTCGAATGGAATTTTCTCCGGAAAATCATTTCCCCGCAACTATTTCCCGAATACATTATGGCGAATCCAATATCCAGAATTGAATTTCCAATATCAGAGTTAATTTTAAAAGAATTTTAGTCAACCATGGTTTCAAAAAAAATGTGTGATGGTTTTTGATATACCCTGAAAAATAAAAAGAGGATAAAAACAATTTCATGACATTAATTTGACATTTTATAAGGAAACATTGTTTGACCTTTACTGCTTAATATATTCCTTGGGATTAATAAAAATAATTTAATTAAAGCTGGAATTCCAACAAAAATAAATATCTCAAATGGATTTTGAGGAGTACCTATACATGGGTCCAAAGATGGAAAATGTAAGAGAGATACTGTGTCGTCAATGGATGGAAGAAAAATAAGGGAAATAAATGCTCATCGAGAATTTTTGACGTATAAACATCACGTCATCAGACGAAGATGTAGAATTGTCTTTGATGAAATAATATAAATAAAAGATGGTGCAGTGAATGCAAGAGAGAAAAACAGAAAAGATAATGACTGATTTTACTAATTTTCTTTGAATTAATTCCGAAAACAGTAGTACAGATAAACTTTTAAAACTTTCGAAAAGACAAATAACACCCACCAATTCAATAATCACTGAGATTTAGGAAGTAGAGGCCAAAAATGAAGACTTGGAAGAGTGAGTGTTAACTTAGACCGAAATGGGATGAGCTGGCGAAAATCGAAATCGATTAAAATTGTCGACGAAAAATCTTTTCCCCAATATTTTCCCACTGGATTCCCATCATCCATATCTATATATATAAAACAAAGTCGGGTTAGTTACACCATTTATTACTCAAGAGTGGCTGGACCGATTTTTATGATCTTTGACTTCTTGGATTTGCCTCCGCCCCGAATAGCAGAATAACTATTAAAATATCGAAAAAATTCTTGAAAAAAAAGTTATGAAGAAAATTCATTTTCTCATACATTGTGTATGGAACGGCTTTTTTTATGACATCTCGAGAACGGTTTGACTGATTTCCATGAATTTTTTTTTGCTCTTCTCGGTCTCAAAAAGTTTCCTCGCGCATTGGAAAAGTAAGAAAATCACAAAAAAATTTAAATTCGTATACAACGCCATCTCTGATATATGACAGAAACAAAATGGACAAAAATGAACGTGGCGTTGTATGCTGGTTCCGGTACTGCCAGTAGATGGTGTTGTGTGCATTATCCTTTGACAGCTGATTCAGTTGCGCGGTCCGTTCATTGCATACCGTTGAGCTAGCTGTGCAGACGTGCGCACAAACTGACATTTTTTAAATATCAGGAAATTAATTTTTTCGTTGTTTACTAAACGTTGCTATTTACGCCGATTGTTGTTTTCTTTCTCTTTCCATAAGTAAATTGAGGATAGGCTTCCAGGCGGAACAAAAGGCAAAAAAAGGCATGTTCTGTGGAGTAATTGCGTCTTTTCGAAGTGAAAGTGATGGTCATTTGTGAGGCTATGTTCCGCTACCGCCGCTTTTTCCGGATGGAAGAGCCTGTTACAGCTCCGGTGTTCCTTTACTCTCTTCTCAATTATGCGGCCAGTTTCTCCAATGTACACTTTACCGCACTCACACGAGATGTAGTAGACTCCTGATGTTTTTAAACCAAGTGGGTTTTTTACCCTCACGAGTTGGCTTCGTACTTTCCTCGGTGGTTATCGGATTGTGCGAATTTTGTGCCTGTTCAGTAACCTAGATATTTTTCCCGATACCGATGAAATATACGGGATACAGGCATTTGCAATCGGTTTCTTACGATCACCAACAGTTTGTTCAGGAATCAGGAATGAACTGTGGTCAGGTCTCCGCGTAGACACTCCGTGGCAATCGCAGTTTGTTTTCAGAGCCCGTTGAATTGCTCCCTCACTGTGGCCATTTCGACGGGAAGTCCTCGGCCTTCACACCACGCTACACACAGTGTAATCTGGTGTGAAGGCCGAGAGAACTTCATTTACATTAATTTGCATTCAGTTTTTAACCGTTATTGCATTTTAATTCGATTCAATTAATTTTCTTCAAACGTTGCTAGAAGGAACGTTGCTAGAACGGTTCATTCAGCGTTAAAATTGCCGTTAATCCTTCAAACGACTGAATAACCGACATGCAACATTGCAAAACACTCAGCAATGGCCAAAGTTTTGGTAGAAAGTAAAATAATCACCTGAGATGAATGCTCAATGGCGCACAAACGCGCATTGGAAGCACTCAATTGAACTATGAAAGATCTGCGCAATGACTCCAAGATGTTTTGGAGGCGCAATGATTCTATTGTCTGGCGATTTCCGCCAAACACTGCCAGTCATTCCAAGATCGACATCTGTCGATGAAATAATCGCTCGCCTCAAATCATCGACTCTGTGGCGCTATGTGAAGGAACTTTAGGTGACGACAAACATGCGAGTTGCATTGCTGAACGATCCATCTGCCGAACATTTCTCCAAGCAACTGCTGACTATCGGTATCGGTGTTCCTGTCGACGAATCGAACGGATTGATTTCGTTTCCGCCGAATTTTTTCAATTTCGTCTCAACAAAGGACAACAAAGGATCAACAAAATGTTTCCGAACATCATTGCTAACCACAAAAATCACAATTGGTTTAGTGAACGAGCAATTCTTGCGGCAAAGAACAAAGATGTGGATCACTTAAACTTCAAAATTCAAAATCAAATCATTGTTTCACTGCATTTATTCAAATCTATCGACTGTGTAACAAACGAAGACGAAGCAACCAACTATCCAACTGAATTTTTAAACTCATCGGATCTGATTGGCTTGCCACCGCACAATTTACAACTGAAGGTTGGCTCGGTAGTCATAATGCTCCGAAATCTGAACCAACCAAAACTGTGTACCGGAACGCGTTTGGCGGTGAGAAAACTCATGGACAATGTGATTCACGCGACGATAATCAAAGGAAAGTTCAAAGGTGAGGAAGTTCTCACTCCAAGAAGTCCAATGATCCCAACTGATATAACATTCGAGTTTAAACGAATTCGATTTCCGATTCGTCTTGCATTCGCCATGACGATCAACAACTCACAAGGCCAATCCTTGAATGTTTGTGGCCTGAATCTAACAAATGAATGTTTCTCTCACGGTCAATTGTACGTGGAAAGTTCAGGTGTCGGCAAATCATCCGCGTTGTTCGTTCTCACACCTGACAACAAAACGAAAAATGTCGTATATCACGTAAGGTGCTTCAATGAAGGGAATCGACCCGAGTGCAACCCAAAATACAGCAAAAGCAGTTTAGCAGAAAGTAGTGCAACAATGCTACGGGAATCATTTCGATTCGCTTCAATAAAGCAAATGCTTGCTGCCACGTGAATTACATTCATTTCAATGTAGTTAAAATACTTTTCATTTTGATTTTTGTACATTTATTGAACTTAATTAATTTTGAGTATTCATTTTATCTTTATAAAAAACTGAATTTAATTCAGCTAATAAGTTAACACAACATTTATTGATTCTGAGGTGGTACGAAATTTGCCGGGTCAGCTAGTATATCTATAAATGAGACATATCTCGTGCGACAATTTACTCTTTTAATCCGATATTTTGAAAACATAGCCTTAATATCGGTTCCCCTTAGTTTTTCCATTCTCCTCCTAAATCTCCAATTTCGACATTCTACAAAACAAATTCTTTTCCCAATACCCAGGGCATCCCACGATATCAGCTAAAATTTATGCATAACTTTAAAATAACCAATGGAAGCGACATAAAGAAAGAATATTGCGATCGAAGTCGTTGTAATTTCAAAATACTCTATTCTGCTCCTCTCACTGTCTTTCAATGAAGACCAAGAGGCGACGCTGGTGCTATGAAGCGCTGCTCCACATTACCCTTCTCATTGATCTTTTGCTTTGATCTTTACTTCGTGTCACTGTCAACGGCCCTTTCTATTTTACAAAGAGTCCTTTCGTAGTCGCCTAATAATATCCCGCAGGCAAATTCCATTTTCATCCAAATTAAACTGGAAAGAGGAGCTTTTCGTCCGCCGTGATTCAGGCCCTGAAAACTGACGACGAAATGTATTTATAGACAATTTATGGAATTTATCTCCGCCATCAGATTTCTCATGTTGCGATCTCGTATGCGCAAGTAATTACACTCACTTGGCTTACTCATCAACAAGGTCGTCGTTGCCTTCAAATGTGTGTGTTTCGGCGCCGATTTCCATTTGAGCACTAATTCTGTGAAGTTAATTAAAATCTTACCATGTCATTCTTTGAAATAAAATTTATGAAATATAAAACTACGAAATTTTTAACTTTGCTATCGATTATCCAAAAACGTATATTTTCACCCAGATAATATAAAAAAACACTTTCTAAACCGTCTCTTTAAAGCCAAATATCATATATCTGGTAATCTTTGGGTTCTGCGAGTATTTTTTTGTATTATTTTTGCGAGTTTCGCCGTGATCTGCTCCCGGCTTCGTCGGGCTTTTCAAACAACAATGGTCTTCTTTTTTATAAATAAACAAAGTCGACAGTTGATGAATTTAGAATTAATAAAAATAAAAATTAATTCCAAAGAAATAATTTACATACATAAGGGAGTTTTTAGCCATCCTCTCTGTTTATATATTGGGGTCCCTTTTCAATTTCTATTGCCTCCCTTATAAGCCGCGGAAAGTAACTCAGAAAGTTATAAGGGAAGCAATAGAAATTGAAAAGAGACTCCAAAATATAAACAGAGAGTATGGCTATAAACTCCTTTATATATGGAAATCACAATCAATTTTATTGTTATTAATTCTAAATTCATCAACTGCCGAATTTCTATAGTCATAAAAAAGAAGACAATTGTTGTTTAAAAAGACCGACGAAGCCGGGAGCAGAGCACGACGAAACTGCTGCAAAAACAATACAAAAATACTCGCAGAACCCAAAGATTACCGGATATACATCATGAGCTGCGAACATCTACAAAATAAGCCCAAATATCATATTTTACCTATGATTCCCACACACCCCTACCCAGCTAATATCTCTGCTTTTGATGAGCAATGATTTTTCCATCAAAATCCTAAGCCATCAGACCTCCAAAACTGTCGTAATTTTCAGTATGGTACCGCAAGCAAGCAGAAACTGTCGCACACACCCTCTCGTGCGACGGAGGATAAGGGACAGAATGCTGTAAAGGAAGAAAGGAAGGCCTCTTTCTGAGTCTCAAGGGCGAGGGGCCAATCCAATTTTTACTTCTGGAGGTGTTGGTGTGAGGGGAAGTTTTAAAGGAAAAAGGTTTTAAGGGGTGCAACGAAATGGAATGAGTGAAAGACAGAGGGAGGAGAAACGAGAGGGAGGGTGGTTTTCGCCCCAAGGGTAGAGGAAGAGAGAGAGAGGAGGGTTGAAAAGTGACAGGAGGGGAGGGGACGGGAGGGATGGAGAATGGAGGGGAAGGAGGAGGGTGGCGGCAGCGAGAAGGAATCCTTGAACGGTAAGAGATTAATGAGCGGGAGGGATAACACACTTTTCGCCTCAACTTGGGTCTCTCTTGAAGTTGACAAAGCCAGCATCGGCGCCAAAGGGTGAGTCGGATGGATTCTGCTCGGTCCTCAATAGAGCGTGGAAGGGGGGTAAAGCGTCACTGCCTCACCTGGCTACATTTTTGGATGTGGAGAAATACACACTGAATTTATCCGCGCCATTCGCAAACTTCGTACATGCATACGAGATATTTTCGTCCTTGAGAAATGGGAGAAGAATTAACTGCATTAGGTTTGCTGATGATATTGTGACCCTGGCAGAATTAACCAAGGATATGAATAGAATGCTCCGAATCTTGATCACAGTTTTGGCGAAATGGAAATTGAAAATAAACGTGAAGAAAACCAAAGCTTTGACAGTATCTAGACACGAAAACGAACCCAATGTTAATATAATGATAGGGGGATCGATAATAAAGCAGGTTGAAGAGTTCAGCTACCTTGGGAGCATAATTTCAAGAGATAACAGAAGCACCTCTGCAGTAAAACGAAGGATAGCCTTGGCAAAGAAGGCATATGAAAATTAAAAAACATATTCTAGGAAAAAGTCACATTTAAGTAGAAACAAGGAAATCTTTTGCGAAAACGTTTGTATAGAGCACACTGTTACATGGATGTGAAAGCTGGACATTGAGAAAGATGAGAAAGTCGCGGTTGGAAGCAATGGAAATGTGGATATGGAGGAGGATGACAAAAACAAGATGGACTGACAGAAGGAGCAATGAAGAGGTGCTGAGGGAAATAAAAGAAGAAAGAAGACTGATAAAAGAGATGGAGCAAAGAAAGGTTAAATGCATTGTCATGTTCTTCGACATAATAATTTTTGAGAAAATATAATGGAGGGAAAGACGCTCGGCAAGAGAAGCAGAGGAAGGCCAAGAAAGAAGTTCCCAGATGATATACGAAATACGTTGGGATTAAAAACATATGCTGATTTGAAGAGAGCTGCAGTGCACAGTAACGCAGTAGCTGCAGAGACAAGGCTTAGCCTTTAGAAGATGATGATGACAATATATTTACAGTTTCATTGCAAAGCTACAAGCAGGGCGAGTAGGCAACGTTCCTTGCCATCCAAAAAACACTTCATTAAATACCCAAAAAAGAAGCATAAAGATCAAAATATAGAATATTACATTTGTTGTCTTATGTAACATATTTATTCTAATTTGCCCAAAAACACCAATTAGATTGCATCGGGCACACACATCAGCGGTGTGCAACAAACTGAGGGCAGCAACGAACAGCCATGTCTACAAACTACAAAGATGGAACTTGAACCCTCCACCCTCGCGTTAGCACGCAGGGACATTTTTCCTGCCGCAAATGAGGTCGGCTGTTTCATTGAAAAATATCAGTTAACATAAAAATATAATTTTATAGAAATATATATAAATTTGTCAGGTAGAAAATAGTATTCCGTTGACGCAAGAAACACACGATTAGTGTGAAATATAAAGCGTCACGAAATACAAAATGATGTAAAGTAACTGTAGTTGTGAAACACGTTTTGAATGACAAATAATGCTGCAAAAACTGATAAAATCACATGAGGTAGTTATTGTCTTGATTTACCCGTATCTTACCCTATAGTTATCTCCAGACTCGCTGGAAATATGTTAGGGGAATGAACTTTCACATTTATAAGTTAAAGATTCAAGTTTCATTAGTGACACCTGTGCGCCGCCGCGCCGCCGCCGCCGATCCCCCATGTCGGCGCGGCGGTGCGCGCCGTCATATGCGGCCACGTACGAATCATTGCCTCTTAGAGTATGGCTTCTGTATTTGAGTACACTAATTTTTGTTGACTCCTCATCATTGTATTTCATACCTTTGTCAAACATTACTCACCACAGTTACACTGATATCCGTGCAGCAGTATTAAAAGTCTTTCCTCAATAGCGGCAGTTATCCGTGCGTTTAGGGAGGGAACCAGCTTCAAAGACTTCGAGATATCTTTTTAAGCTTATCCGCTAGTTTGCACGCTAGGGCAGTATCCAGTGTATTTAAATAAAAAATTCGTATTTCATTCTTATTTCAAGAATTTTCAAGCATCCTCTCTCATTGAAATTGTAACATTTGTAGGCTATATCAAAATGTTAATTATACACAGTAAAATACCTTTGTTCTACTTCATGTTTTAAAGTATAACGTGACTTTAATTCAGCCAAAGTTGAGGCTTGAGTGTACCGAGTGGAGACCGCAGACTCTTTATCTGCTACGTTCTCATTGAGGGCCATGCGCCAGCGTGGGCCCTCATTTTGAATGTCTCCGAGCTCAGAGTTTTGGACCTTATGTCGTCCTCAGAACCTCTTGCTCGATCCCACCCATCAGGTGGGCGAAGGTATGGAACGAGCTAGATCAATAGAAACTCCTGGACGCGGCTATATTTCAGCATTGTATGTGACTTTGAAAAGTAATTTCTTATAAGTATTCTAACGGTAAAAGATAGGTTTAGGTGACAGCCAAAGAATTTCCTCCTGGTTTTCTACACTTTTAGGGTTCTATCTCCCTCTTGGACTACCTTTTTTGCCTCGGCATACGATATACCGTTCTGCATCCGTCCATGAAACCAATTCTCCTTTTTTACCTTTCCCTGCTTGCCCAAAATTCTTTCCTCTATCACGCTGTTGTGCAACTTACTTCCACAAGACATCTACTCTGCCTATCCCGGATTTCATTCAGAAGTTTCCTTTCCTCGCCCACCATCTTAAGCACTTCCTCGTTTGCCTCCCATTCCGTCCACCTCACTTTCTCCATATCTACATCTTAAATTCCTGTAGCGTATTCTCGTTCTTTTTTCCGAGGGTCCACGTTTCTGCTCCATGCAACGCTACACTCCATATCAAGCTCTTCACCAGACTCCTCTTCATATCCTTGCCTAAGATTCCCGGCATCAGCTCCCTTCAGTTACTAAACGCCTCCTTAGCTGACGCTATTCTGTATCTTATGTCTTTTCTACTGTGCTCATTTTCTTCAAGCGTGCTGCCCCCATTATTAAAATGTTCTACCTGCTCGTGTTTGTACCCTCCAACTTTAATAACCAGCCTCGCTTTCTTTATCCTAGATAATCCCATTACTTTTGTTTTCTTATAATGTCTTCATTTCGAATTTCCGTACTGAATTTATAAAGCATCTACTAAAGTTTGCAATCCCTTCGAAGGTTGACTAATCAGCGCCTGGTCGTCCGCGATTTTAACTAACTGTATTAGCTGCATCCCTACTTTGATTCCCACATCTACGAAGTTTTTCACTTGCGTGTCAGACCATTCCCTCGGCATAAATGTTACAAAACAAAGGGCAGCCTTGGTCTACCCCACGACCTATAGTTGCCTTCACTCTGTCAAAAACCTTTTAGAAATCCGCAAAACATGAGAAAACATCCTGGTTTTACTCTTTTCTATTCAATAATAGTTCTCATCACCGCAATTCCATCCCAAGTTGACCTTCCTCTCCGGTACCCAAACTGGTCATCACCAAAGTGGAAATTTGCCTAACTCTCCAACCTTTTATTGATTATTCTAAGTGCAACTTTGGCTGCATACGAAATCAAACTGATTGTTCCACATTCCTCACATTCAGTCGCTTTCTTCATTTTCGGGATAGGAATAAGCACTCTGGCCATACTCCTTCCCCGTAGATCCATCCAATTAGTTTAGAGAAAGCTTGCCTAACATTTTTACTTAAATTTATCAGCAACTCCGAGGGTATGTTGTCCACTCCTACAGATTTTATTGCCTTCATCTCTTTTAATGCTTTCTCTTTTTCACCGTAGAGTATCATTGGACCGAGGAAATCCTCATCTAGTGTTCCCTCATCCTTCACATCTAAATTAGTTTATCTACTATCACTCTTCCACGTATTCTCTCTACCTACCTTGAATATCATCTTGCTCGATTAATATCCTACTTGCTCTGCTCTTAATATTTGGCACCGTTTTCCCTCTCTCCCCGCCCGATAGCAATTTTATTTTATCGCAAAACGCACCCTTTTCTCCATCTTATGGCAGCTTATCCATCTCCTCGCAGTGCCTTTTCCACCAGTTTTCCTTCGCCCGATTGGTTATTCACTGGAGTTGATGATTATACTCATTGTACTTCGTCTTACCTAGTTCAGTGTTGGCATTTTTTCACCTCCTTCTCTCCTCTATTTTCCCAATCATTTCTTGCGTAACCCACTGCTCCTTAACCCCCTCGTTTCCACTTATCCTTTCGTTTTTTTCGCCTCTCTTAATATGCCTTTATGTATATTCTCTCATGTTTTCTCCATTTTCCTGGCTTCACTTATGATCCATTTCACTTGCTCTTGGTATTTCCTTCATTTTTTCCCCTACCAAAGCTTCAAAGTTCCATCTGTTTATCCACCTCCTTTTTTTAAATCTGCGATCATATATCATCATAACTAAGTTAAGATTCAAGCCTGCATTCAAATAAAAGTCGACTGCCTTCTCGTTGCGGTCATTTCTCGTTCCTAATCCATACCCTCCCACTTCATACCCATCTCTCCCTTCCCTCACTACTGCGTTCCAGACAACCATTACTATTAGGTTTCTCTTGTCCGGGAACTCTCTGATTATCTCCTCCAGCTGTTTATAAAGTCCATCCACCTCTTAATACCCATGGTTGCTTGCGGGCATGGACACCTGGGCTATAACGAAAGTTGTTAAGCGTAATTTTATTTCAACCACTAGTATGCTGTCGCTCTGTTCAATGTTTACTACCCTCCTCCCCAATTTTGCGTTCTACACTATAGCTACCCCACGTTGACTCTCATCCCCATCACTATAGATTACCCTGTAATTATCACTGCAATAGTCTCCGCTGTCCTTCCATTACCCTTCACTCAGCTCCAAGACATCCACGTCCTCTAGGACAATCCGGCAAACCGTTTTGGCGCAGGGACCGTTTTAGCCGAGAAGGCCGTTAGGGCACCAGGGCGTTTCGGTTATCACTCGCCTAGTAGCGATTCTTTTATGATTTATGACTGGAGGTAGTATTTATAAATGTGTCAAATAAAATTGTAAATATTGTATATAATTTGGTGTTGCTTACATATATAAAGACCTTAGCATAATTTTTCTCATCAACGACCACATATGCTTTGACCTGTAAGTTCGGTGTTTTCGATGACAGATGAAATGATTCCTCATAGTACTGGAAAAAAATCTCCCCGCAAAGAAAAAAAAATCATAGATTATTTGACAGTATTGGTAGCACACCCACAGTGCACTACGTAGTTCATTACTCATACCTTCCCACCACCACTGAGATGACTATCACTAGTCATAAATCATAAAAGCATCGATACCAGCCGAGTGGTAACCAAAATGCCCCTGCGGCGAAACGCCTCTGATCTCAAACGGCATCGCCTAATCATCCCTGCGCCAAAGCAGCTTCGCCCAATCATACCTGTGCCCAAATGACCTGCGCAAAAAGGGCTCGCGCCAAAACGACCGCGCCCAAACCGGCGCACTTCCGCACACCGGAATGTCCCAATCCCCTGCGTTCCTCTCTCTGTTTCCTAATCGATATTTTCCTGATTACTATTAAAAACGAGCAGCTCTTCCGTCCGAATTTGATGTACTGATAAAAATGGTCTTCAGTCAATCTGTGCGATAGGAAATAGCAAGGTCACCATTTCTGTTGGTCCATGGGCCACGTGTTCAGTGTTCACCCTTCGTTGACGTGGATTTCAGTCGGCTCAAGCCTCTAATGCGGCATGATTGGCTTATGTTCATTTTCCGCTTGATGCCGTCTTATTCAATATTGTATAATAAGCGATTATAATGATGATATAAAAGGCCGTATAACCGAAAAAGGTATCGAATATACTTCATCCTACTGTTCTTGAAACTATGCGTAATTAGGTTGTGTATTATTGAAAGATTTGCCTTCCTCGCTGAACAACCTTACAAAATCTTCATAAGTCTCTCCGTCTACTGCATTTTCTCCTTCCTTCTCCACATCCGCATCTCATAGACTTCTCTCTCTACTTTCTTTTCCTTGCAATGTTCACTGTCTTTCAGCCTTACAACGCAATGTATTGGAAAACGGGAAATAGTTAACTAAAGGGTTTATGTTCATGCTGAAGGGTTTCTAATGCTTCTCAATTCAAAATAAAAATATTTTGAGAATATTTGAACGATATTTCTTTTGCATTTGATCATTGGTTATGGTAAGTGAAGTTCAAGGAAGTAAATCTACGGTGCGGTCTGAGAGTATCTAGGAGGATGTCAAGGACCTCGCCTCGCATGAGGATAGGAAAAGGAATCGGAATAGGAGAAGGAATAAATTTCATCGGAAGTTTTTATGTCCCACGGCTTTGATGGGGCATAATTTGCCATCAAATACTATTTAAATGATGCAAATAGTATCCATAACGCATCCTATTATCCGTTAAATAATAAACCGAAAGCCATAGGAATTTTCCACTGCGGATGAACAGAGTGCTTAAGTACATGTGATGGACCCTACTGGAAAAGTTTAGACGGGTGAATGATGAGAAAGTTTATTTGGGAGAGTTTAAACTATGTTTCTGTGACCACCTTGGAGGGAGAGTGATCCCAGCCCTGATGCAAAGAGGCACAATGGGAACGAATGGTGTTGAGGGGTAGAGGTCTCTTCCGAAATATAGAGGGGGAAGGAAGAGGCCCTGACAAGTAGTTACATGTTGATCCGATATGCGGAACCCAAGGAGGAGGACAAGGGGGGGCCAACAGATTCCAGGCCAGGCTTTCAAGCAATGATGGGAAAACTATAATTCCATTTCCCTTACCCTGATACCCCCCTCCCTCTTCCACTCTCTGACACCGTGACATACAGATGCCTGGACCAGATACGAAGTATTCAAACATGATCGCGGGAGCCCAATTTCGTCATATTTTGAAAATTATTAATAAAAGTTTATGTATTTATTAACATAAGTTTATGTGACATGGACACAATTGTTCACAGGAATATGTACTAGCTTAAGCTGCCACATTCGGTTTGCGCTTTTGTATTTTACTCTCAAATAACGATTCGCTTTCTTTTCCCTTTTCACTACTCCTTCACTTTTGAATAACATGATTGCAAGTGGCTAATTGAAACGGTTGCCCCATTTACATCTTCCGTCAACATAATTCAGCAAGCATTTTGAGCTTTACCACAAACATTCTTTTCCTAATAGCCTTTATGCCATATCTTCATTTAAACACTAGAGCGCTTATTCAGTCGTTCGGTCTCCACTTTTCAAAACCTCGTACCCCTCGTAACAACAATTACAGGGTGTAAATTGGTGTTTAGATAACAGCTTACACAACACAAAAAATCACCAATCAATCAAAATCAGGTCTCAAGAAAACTCACCAACTCTTAAACTCATCTAGGCATGGATGTATCACCGAGGTTAAAAGCTAACCGAAACAATTTCTCTGACATTGCTGATCTTGCACGTAACTCACAATCAACCAATGCAGGAGCATGTCTCAATAAATAAAACTTCACGTCATCCTCACGTCCGACATTCTTGTTATCACCTATTCTCAACGTTGTCAACAACCTAAAATGCGGGATAAGCGTCAAAATTCACCTGACCAGTCTTCGTCTTTACTCCGCACTCACAACCTCGCAAGAACTGTCCTAAACACTCGCAAACACAAAAAGTGTTTAAAATGAATCGGTCACAAAACTCGAAGAGAAACGCAACATTCTCATTCAAATTATAAAACATTGTATTTTCACTTTTTAAAGCAAAAAGAAAGTTAAAACTAACCACTAATCGCCTATATTTCAATGAATAGTTTGTAAAAAGTCAAATTTCCTCGTTCTAACGCCTACAAATGCTCGACTTCTAAATCTCTATGCATAAATCAGGTGTTGCTAGATCTCGTTCACCTGCAAATATGTTGTGAAATTCCAAAAATCGTACACCCTACGACTCAAAACTAACACATCTATATAAAAATTACTCTAAGCATTGACTCTTTCGCTACATCTCAAGTCTGCGCCCTGCCAACGCCCAAATACTATAACGTGGATTTCGCTCGCGTTTGCGATAAAAGAAAATTTTGCTCGCATTTGCGATAAAAGACACGGGTATGGTGATACTTTTCATTAAAGCTATTAAATACGTCATTTGTCTAAACGCTTAAAATTGTGAGACATTTTTGTCGCATACGTATGTAGGAATTTGATTATATAAGTTTTTACATGACATTATACAAATGAATGTATTTATCAATGAGAAAAATGAATACTTTTTCCTATAATTTGCTAAAGTGCTACAATACTAGTGAACATATGAAGGCTAATATTACGCCGCCGGTCACGCCGCCGCCGCCGGTAAAAACCATCGGATCGGCGCGCCGGCGACCCGTTTTCAGTGGGCGTCCGCCGCCGATAGTTTTTCCATCGGCCCACAGGTCTAGTGACATGTATAAAATTATAAAAGAGCATCTACTTAGCTAAAATAAATAAACAAACTAATAAAATTCACTCAAAGTATTAGGTCACGGACGTTTTGTGAGGGAAGAGTCTAAAAAATTGACAGTTGAAAATGTGCTCTAAAATGACGGCATAACAACATATTTGAAAGAATTTTTGATACGTTGCTAAAATGATATCAAACTTAAAAAGTTAGCTATAGAGAATGTAGCTAAAATTGGTTCGGAGGCTTCCGCGGTGATTTATGTTGTGGTCAGTTTATTCGGGTTTTTCCCGCGTTGATTCATATTAACGGACAACAGTTTCGCTAACGTTACAGCTAGCGTCATCAGGTTCTGAATAAGTTGCAGAGATTCTTGTTCATTTATATATACCTAACGCTTGAGCTAGTCAGGCGGACGTTGATTTACCGGCTGGACCTTTGAATTTAATTGTTGAAACGTTTTGTGTTTGTTTTGGCTATTTCAATCGCCTCTCGTATTAGCCGAGAGAAATACTTATTTTCTCTGGCGATGATCAATTTTTCAACAATTGAATTCAAAGGTTCAGCCGGCCAATCAACGTGCGCCTGACTAGCTCAAGCGTTAGGTATATATAAATGAACAAGAATCTCTGCAACTTATTCAGAACCTGATGACCCTAGCTGTAACGTTAGCGAAACAGTTGTCCGTTAACATGAACCAACGCGAGAAAAACCCGAATAATCTGACCATAAGTATGTAGCTACTTCATTGTAACTCTAAAAATACTAAATGCAATTTGATTGGCTCAAAAGAGCATTCATTCAAGGATTCGCTAAGAAATATCAAAGTCTGCCGAGGTAAAGAGTAGTTATACTTTGCTCTAATATCGTGAGACACCTGAAACCTATTGACTAGTTTGAAATTTTACAATATATAACAAAGTAATAATAATTATACCCATTATAAGAGAATAAAGCTGGTTGAAAAAAGAAAAACTTACATTTTATTTTTAAAAAATGAGGTCTCCATGCCTCATCACTGGAAATAAGGATAGAACTGATATTTTAAAAAATTAGGTCGCTAGCGGTCTTTTTTCTCGTCGTATATTTTTCTTAAAAAGAAGGTTCGCACGGGGAACAATTGATAACACTTGTGATTTCTTATATCAATAATGAACAAAGAATAAAATTATACACAGATTATGTAACTCTCACTCCCTCATAAAACCTTCAAAGTAACGAAAGAATGAAACATCTGACCTCTTCAGGATCATTTCACAACTCTTATCAAACCAAATCCTGGCTTTTAAATGTGCCTTCTGATGTTCCTGGCACATCCCGCCAAACGATGCATTTGACTGGGTGAATGAAATTAAGCCGATAACATTTGTGTATGCCCTAAATGCTTGCGGTAAATTCTAACGGCGAAGAAACCAGTTTTGAAGGCACTGCGATGGTTAAGACACTGAAGACGTCAGGTGCAGAGAGGTTTAAATGAAAGAGAGGCGCCAAGAGAATTATGACAAGTCAAATACTGCCGAATAAACTCCATCTTCCTTGGATGCAGTAGAATTTATAATCTGATATTATAACGTATTAAAGAAATTGTAATAACCTATATGCGATTAAGGTTAAATCCAGTATTTACTAATGTATTATATTTCGTGCCTGTAATAAAGTGTTGGCAGACCCTATTTGCAATTATGCTTTCGACGAATTCATGAACTGTAAGAGTTAAAATCATTACTTTATGCTAATTAAATGGGTATTTATATGTACAATTGTGAGTAACAAATTTACACCTTAAAATTATGTGCTGACCAAGAACTGCGTAAAATTCATCGTGGAATAATCTCGCCTGGACTGTGATTCGAAACGAGATCCATCGACTTCGCACCGAAGGCTTTGAACGATTAAGGCGTCCTCTTCCGTTGTGAATTTCACACGATTGTGAGACCTCTAGTGATTGACACTGTTAGAGTTACTGTGCGGCCAATTCCGCAGTTCTTTGAATATGTCTAAGTGAACACCTTTGTGTTTTTGATAAGGCTTTAGATCGTGGATAGTAGTGCTTTTTTCTCGTATACTGGGATTTCATGCCATTGAATGCACGGCACCTGTGAGGATAACTCATCCTTAAGGCCTTCACAAAGTTCCAAGTGGAATTGAACGCCTGGGAGACTTAATTGGTTAGAGCACTCGGCGATAAATCGAGGGATCTGGGTTCGATTCCCAGTCCAGGCAGGCGAATGAATTTTCCATAGAAAATTTCACACAACCCTATGACCCAAAGCAGTCACACCGTTGAAATCACTGTGGGGCCAGTTATGCGGCTCTTTGAATGCTGACAAAGAGTCACTCATGACGGGAAAGACTAAATATTTCGCATAATACTGCGCTGTCGATTCCTTACGGAAGTAGAATGCAACAACGCATAATCTCATAGATGAATCGAATCACGGTGGTCGTTAAGAAAACCACAGATTTTTAACAATACAAATGGATATCTATACCCCATAAGATACAGATGGTTTCTTAATTTTTGGCACTCACCAAGTTTTAGCAGTTCTCAATGACTCGAAAACGAATTGGAATGGATCCTTACCTGAAATGAGATAGAAGACAGAACATTAATCAAAACAACGTAAGTCCCTAAAACATACGGCGATAAAAATTAAATTGAAACCAGCTTCATAAGCTAAAAAAAGTTCATAAATTTGGTCGGATGGTTTAGTGAGTATATGAAGCATTTAAGTATTTTTAACAATTCTTTTGTCCTATTTTCCTCAATTGTATTATGTGTATTATCAAGAAATAAATTATATCCTTTAAAAGACTCATTATCAGGTGAAGGAAAGGCCATTTGTAATATTATCTTCCTTAGGCAGTGAAAAAGTTTCTCTCCATAAAAGCATAAAAAAATAATAATAATAAAAAAAATACATTACAAAGCCAGACGATGGACAGATTTATGTGAAATGTCCAGAAGAAAAAATATAAAAATGGTAAGGTATTTAAAACAATAAATTATCATATTCATTTATGTTCAGGTAACTGATTTCAAGTAAGACATTACATAATTAAACACACACACACACATATATATAGGTTTTTCAAAGGTACACTGTCATAAGCTTTTGTGATACCAATGAATATGAAATGCACTTTTCGGTCAGTAGTAGTATACACATATAAATAAAAACAAATTTAATCGAATGCAAAATATGGAACACAGTGATTCATGACTGCAAAGTTTATTTTCACCATTGGCATGGCAGGTGGGAATACACTTGTCATTCCAATGTAGAAGTACATCTTGATAAATTATCGCGTAGAGAATAAATTAACTAAATATGCAGAAAATTTTACACTAAGCAATTCTCCCATTCGGTTTCGTTATTGTTACGATAATCCTGGCTATTTGAAAAGAATTCCAAGAAACCTGATAGGTATTTTGATGTAGAATTACTCGGCAAATGTGTATTTTGTGAAACCAGTCCAGTATCTCCAGTTCCCCACTATCGTGATTTTCCACAAAGCTATAATGATGAAAGCATTGAGTTAAAAATTTTTACACTTCGTTAGAAGATGAAGATGATAACCAACTTTACGGAAGGTGACTATAATTCTCAGGTGTTATCGTTAGCCTTTCAGCTCGAAAAGGTGTCAATTTGCACGCTAGGCGCATTCTCAGGAGACGACCGTAACCGGCGAGGGAATAAAGCAAGCAGAATGAAGTTGATAGAGGCACTTAGAGCAGCCCCAGCACCATGAGATAAATGAGTGAGCGACGGTCGTACCGTGAAAGTAGATTACAAGTCAACTGCGGGAGGAGTGATTAAGACTGGAGAGAAGGAGAATAAGTACGTGTGGGATAAGAACGACAGACGGAGATGAGAATGGACGAGGAGGGATCTCAACTTGTGACCAAGCGTCTTTCACAGAATCACTCATCACATTTAGCAGCGTAAAAGATAGTTACATTTTATTCGGTAAATAAGATACGCAAAAAAAACAGAAAAAGTTTTTATTGGCGTACTTTTCTCAAATATGAAAGTCACTGCATGCTCAATGATAACGTTCCGACTCATTAGTTCACGATATATTAATTATGGCCAAAAATATCAAGAATAAGCGGTTGAAACAACTATGTAACATCACTTAGGCTAAGCTCACATGCTCACAATCAACTACAGCAGTGCCACATACCATTAAGAGTTGTTTGAAGGTGGAATGTAATGTTATTTTTTATAATACCAATGGTATTTAGAACTTCTGTTGTCAAAGATGGGCATATAAGCTTAAGTTAAATTATGCTATAGTCATTGAGCACAGAAATGCTAAATACATAAACATTTTAACTTAATTCATAGCTCGATCAAGTATTGTATTGTTATCATAATTGGTAATTTTTTAACACTGTTATGTTCAAAAACGTTATGCTAGTTCAGTTTTTGCCAAAATAATTAAAGTATATTAAGACTTATTATCAAAGGTTCAGAGGTTATAATTAAATTATCACATCAAAAATTATTACGCTACCCATATATGAAGATGCTTCACACCCTTAAAATTAATGCCAACTTGGTCAAAATTTAGGCTTTGTTTTATTCACTCAAAATAATCTCATTGAAATGTAATGATTAATTTATAATGAAAGCTCAATATCAAAGAGAGAGGTGGAAAAACTAATGATATTAACATATGGTAAACAGTATAATTATTGAAAAATAATAAGCGTGCACGATGAGGCTAGAGGGGAGAAGTAGAAACTGAGAAGTAGAAGACAGCATCCTTGAGACGGAAATGACAATAAGAGCGGAGGAACAGAAGACGATTTTGGAGCTCGGCATTAAACTCTGCCTTCCCTCATTCTCGTTCCTCGGGGAAAACGGGGTATTTTGAACCTCCGTTTTTCGCTCGACGACTCAGTTGGTCGTGGGCCAGAATTTAATTTTCTCTTGGAAAGGAAATGATCGCGAAGAACCTCAGGAGAAGGTCGGGAGAAAAAAAAACACATTTTGAGGTCCTCCACGGAAATAAAGCAGGAGCCTTTATGATTCCAGGGATGATTGAACTCTCGCGCGGTATTAAAAAAATTATTGCGGAAGAAAAAACTGCAGCCGAACCGAGCCGAGAGAATTCTGAATTTTGGGATCGAGGCGGTATAGAATAAAATTATACCGACCATAACCTTTTCGGGAACGGCGATGCTAAAGAATGAAATTTCTGACTGTTATAAGGGCAAGTTGCATACCAATTTATCCAATATGGCCGGAGAGTGACATTTTATGCAGTGATATTCCGACACTCTCGTTCCGGCACAAATAATTCGCAATATTGAATTTACATAATTGTAGAACATTTGAATATAGGTACTTCCGTATTTTTCCGAAGTTATAAATATTTTTTTTATCAATGTTAATCGTACTCACCATCGGAATGTTATTGTTTATTCCAGCTCAGTTTTGACGACACAACTTGAGCATCGAGAGTATCAGCATCGGCGGATACGAATCAATCCATCCCAACTAAAGACTTTTCCTTCAGCAGATAGATCAGCTGCAATGCTTGTTCCAGTTAAGAGGAAAAAAGACCACATGAAATTAAAATGGTTATTTAAGGCAACAACGGACGAATAGTTTAATTGTCTTTCTCGGGCTTCGAATCGGGTGATATTTTCAAATTTTGCCGTCGTTTCGGAAAACGACTTGTCTTCCATTTTCAAGGCGTGTGTTATTTCCGTCACGTCCGCTATAACACTGATTTTAAACTGGTCGTTGATGCCCGAACAATGAAGGTTACAAACCGTCTGATTGGCTGACGAGTCCCGCTGGCCGTTGAATTATTTTCCCATCTTTTTAATACATTTGATTACAGGCCTCCGGGTATTAATTAGTTAGAATCCGGTGTCTCTATTAAAATTATTCGGATGTAATCGTATCACAGCAAAGTAAAAATAGGTTTGGAAAAGAGTTTAATCGCTCGCCCTTGGTCCAGATTAGACTGGTCAATTCCGACCAGAAACCTAGCAATCGTTTTCTGAAGCTGGGAAAAATTCTAAGCAAATTAATTCCTTTAAAAAAAGTTAAAAAACAGAGTTAAAAAAGAGAATTCGGAGGCATATTCTCGTACTAAAAAACTCGAGTGAAAATGATTTTTCAATGAAGACCTAACGTTTGCATTTTAAGCTTTGCTCATTCGAGCACAATGCTCATTTGTCCTACCGCTAAAGCACATTTCGCCTTTCATTCAATGAGAGCTCCAAGTCTGTTGACAGTTATCCACCAAGTGCATAACCGATAGGAGAGAAAAGGCTCTAGAATTTGTGCATGAGAACTTGGGTTGAAAGAAATTTAATACCAAAGCATAAGGAGCTAATAACAATTGAACTCCTTGCGGTATACAAGGGTGTTGGGAGGTTGAGATCAAACGGTTTTGAAATAAAGCCATACAAAGGTTCAAGAAGTGAAAAAAATGATTCTGAGTTCCAATTTAGATATCAGATTAATAGACGACCGATGTCTGAGATGAAAGATTAAAGTCGATAAAGATAAGTTATTCCAGAGAAAGAAATTCTCTTTAATGTGTAGATGGAATCAGTTATGCAGTGACACCGAGCACCGAAGATCATAACAATAGCCTTCTATTGAATATGATCACGGAGATGCAGGGGTCCCCTTGATTCAGACAACGCCAAATAAACTGTTTTCTCCATCAAACAACTTCGCTTAAAACTTAAAAGAGATAACTGAACCATGAATAAATAATGCAACGGCCATTCATTTACGTGCATTCTAAAGAATATTATTTGAGGTTAAAAACAAACACGGAGACAATCTTATCTATTGACTGTGTACAAAATACTGAGGCTTTCTCTTCATTAAAGCAAGATCTGATTATTCATGCATCTTGCTCATGTCGGATAAGGAATTTTTCATTCGAGCCGTCAAAGAAATTTTACAATATTTTCCCATCGAAATATATGGTTCAAGTTATAGATTATGTCCACAAATAACATACCAAGCAACGACTATTGGTGCCTATTGATAACACTGATATCAAGAGCCAATAGTACTATCACTTCATGTGAATTTATCTGTATGCTATTTTTTCCCTCGAAATACTGCTTCAGAGGAGATATTGAATATGTGGTGCACGTAACAATTTTAAGAAAGAGCCAAATTTATTCCCGATAAAATTTACATTAGCTTTGGTGAATGTTTTATAGATGAGCAAAAACTGTATTTCAAATCATAGTAACACTCAGAATTAAGGCATAAAACCGTTCATATATTTTACACCGTAAAGGCGTTCATTACATACAGCCTTGTCTACGGATAAGTAGGAATTGGCTCAGGATGGACATATTTATGTAAATCTATCAAACGGAAGGAGAAAGATAGGGAGAGTAGGAAAGAAAATTATTATTTAATATCATAAACTTAGTTGATTTAAAGGATGGACTATCCAGAAGCCGACCTTTCATTTGGTATAATGCTTATATATTAATGATCATTATTATAATTCATATATTGTAGAGTAACAGTGGCGATCGAATAACCAGGCAAATGAACATCGACAAAATCTATGCTCTCCAAATGCATTTTTTTTGACCTTCCTAAAGCCAAACTTATTGAAAAACTGGTTCGATACCATATTAATCAAGTTAATAGCATTTTTTATATTTTCCCGACCTATATCATGAGAGAGCGTATCTTAGGAGAATACTATAAATCATCTTTAATCCAAAATATTTTCATACACTAGTTTGGTCCTAAGGAGCGGCCGAATTTTCATTTGATCAGAAATTATCTTTGAAATAATTCGAACGCTGCCGCAATGTCTTTCTTTGTATCGTCAACCAACCAATATGACGACACGGTATTTCGACTTTCAGACTCTTAGTCACACGAATGAGAGATGGCCCTTAAATGAAACTTCCTTACTACTTTGAAGCAGGTACACATTAAGTGTGGCCTCACTATATGGTTATCGATTAGATTGAAAGCATATAAAATTAGGGAGATTTGGTGTCAAACGGGAAGTGAAGAGGTTGATGGCTTTCGGGATAGCTTCCGAATCGTGTCATTTAAACAGATGATAGTTTTGTGAGCGTCCTAGCTCGCTTTTTTGGGTCCGAAGTGCTCTAAATGCATTTTGGATGCTATTCACAACCTAACGATTGATCAGGTCCGATTTTCTCCTCCCTTTTTGGAGTTTTATTCCGCTTTTTTAGGGAAGTTTAGGGATTACAATTTTTCCGCAGGCGAATTGAAATCGTAATAACTATGAATAAAACTGGAAAAAAGTAGTTAGTCCGATAGTCAGGTAGGTTGACTTGCTACACAGCCATTCTTCAATCATATGCTATGGGAATTATAATTCCCGAATCTCGATTGAACGCGTTCCTTTCGAAGTTCTCAACCCACTGTACATGCTTGTATGCGCGTTAACATGCATAAAATATAATATGAGGCCAAATATTTCGTAGCATTTAACGTAATGCATACCTCAATGGAAATTCACACTCTGTCGCAGGCATCGAAGACGACTAACTCCGCTTCTACCGACAGTCTTCGATCGTGCACATGACCTCATTGGTCACCTAGCAAAATAGCCTGCTGCATAACAGCCATTTATTTAGTATTTAAATGGTTTTGATGCACTACTTCTGTTTATTCCTACCGTATTCTTTTTCCCATTTTTTTCCTAAGCTTGCCAATGTTTCCTAAAATATGTACTCTGATATTTTTCTATTCACCACATCATGTCGTTTTCCACCCAACCCTCTTTTGACACCTGAAAGCTTATTCCTGGTAATATTTCTTCCCTGGCAATTCATCAACAGTCATTCTATCATGAGAGCATTGCATTGCTTTTGCCCGTTTGACCATCAGTAGAACTACGCGTCACGACGGTCCTTTTTTAAAATCAATCCCTCATTGAAACCCCTCACAAAAAGGAGATTTTCTCCGGGAGCGATTGAATGATTATATTCCTGCAGTTTAGAAAAGTCATTTAGTTTTTTCTCCGGCCTTGCCTCTACCGTAAGCCTTGGCATTTACATTGTATAATCTTACCTTGGTGTTCCTTCTCATTCATTTATTCCTCCCTGATGATATTGCTGAGGCAGCCTGCGTATTGACCTTTATAACTTGTTCTCCAATATCTTATCCCTATTTCCTCAATGGGACAGCTCTTCTCCTAACGGCCGTATAAATAGAGTCCTTATTAAGCTGCTATCGGACTAGTAGCGTACTAATTAGTTGACAACTAACAGTGGTATTTATAGATTGGTACTATGCTTAGCGGTGCCCAGTAGACCACTACTTTAGTAGCTGGTTTAGAGGCACTTCTAAATGTGGTCGTCTGTCACCACCGTTTCTCCTCGGGAGATAAACTGAAGTCTTACCAGAGATTTTAGACGAAAATACCAAAGATTATACTGGTAGAATTGTTTTCCTCAAGTATGGCAGATTTGGCGTACAATAATTCTGATGGAACTAGCCTTGGTTTTCGTTTGCGACTCCGTGTCGTGGTACACAGTGGTACTTAGAAAGTGTTTTGTAAAAAATGAAAGAGTTGATTTCTTTGGTTTCAAGCGCTGCGTAAGGTGCATCCCATTACTATTTCATCTCGTTTCTTCAGTCCTACGCCGTACAGCTTAACAAAGTCACAGACATCCATATGTGTGTTTGATGACTGTTTTTCAGGCTGACTCTTTGTTAGGATTAAACTTTTTTTATTCTTCGGGATATAGTGCGGTTGATTTGTGAAAAAATATAAATAATGTAGGAGTCTATGGCCATTTTTTAAGAATGCGTCGGAAAGGAAACCTCTTAAATAATTTACCATTGCATATTAGTAGTCGTGACTACTGCATCAAGAGAAATACTTCATAGTTATTAACCCGAGCATACAACTCATGTGACGCAGTAGAAAAATTTATTTTATTGATAAAAAGATGTACTATTGTTTCATCATTGTATGTGTATTCCGCATATTTAATAAATATAATCGCAAGTATGTTTACATCAGAGTAATGGTCTGTTTACATACTGTCGTTTATCCTTATTTCACTTTACTGTTGTTTTTTTACAGAGCATTGTTTGGGTTTATGCTGTAAAAAAAGTGTTCTTTCAGTACTTCATCGTTTAAAGCGTTTTTTTTGTTGTGCTCTCCATAGTGAATATGAGAAATCAGCTTTGTTTTATTAAATGCTCCAAAAGTATGCGTGATGGAAACAAGAAGTGCTCAGATCAAATCGTGACTAGGTCAGCTGCACCTTGTGAATATTCACTTATCGTTTACAAAGTGAATGACAAGACTAAGAATGTGAAACATTTTACATTTTCAATGTTAATGACAATTATTAGCAATTTAATGGATTCAAATACGTTCTTTTTGAGTGTGTTTTTGATTTACGGTACAATGATTACCTTTCAGCAAGATCTTTTTATATTTTTATTTAACAGATAACTTTATTTGGTGTGGTTATGTGGAGCTAGATAAGCTTAAATAGCACTGCTGATTAGTGTCAAAATAATTTTACTGATTTTATTAAGTGTAGGGGCAAGTTAGAGGCGTATTTTGACGTACGGCAAAAAATTAAATCCGTAACTAGCTTTAAATTTCGGATTTTTCTCAGCAAAAACATTTGACAGTCATTGAATATTTGTGATTTGAAGAGTTGGTTAGATAGCAATCCTGAAGAAAGTGAATATTTAAGTTTCAAAATGGATCATCATTGTAGAATGAATATTACGTCATTTATTCCGAGAATAGTAGTTATTCTAGGTCATCAATTTTCAACTATGATACTCCTAATTTATTAATGAATCAGATAAAGAAGGTTACGCCCGACAGTTTTCATCCAAAAGAAATATTTTTCCAAATATCACAGAAAAGAGGAAGAGAAAAGAAACTTAATATTGCGAGGAAGTTCCCACAGGATATCGATTGCATTTTAATTCCTTAATAACACAAGTTAATTTATGTTTGGCTGCGATTTACAAATTAAAATAATCAAAGAATGATAAGTTTTTGACTCTTGAAGTTATCCCTCAACATACGATTACAACCATATTTCAAAGTAAATAGCCACAAAAGTTTTCTTAGCCTTAGCGCTGCCAAGATTTTCTTACTTGATTTCAGGGAAGTCGCGTCCTATAATCATATGCTCCAAAATAATAATTGTGATAGTAGCACACTGAGTTTTAGTTCCTAGTATGGTACTGAGAATGAACTAAGATTAGAATTTATAGTGTACGACTTAATGCTATTTCCAGCCGGATAAGTCAGTCGCCTTCCTAGCGCACTTTATTTGAAATCTATGAATACAGATGCAAGTATCTAACGGATATTTCCTGATATATGAGGTTACCATTCTTTTTTAATGTTTAAAGAAGTGAACTTGCTGCAGTTTTAACATTTTTTGTATTTAATTTTTAAGATACAATCATGATCAGCATTTCATCTGTTACGATGAAAACGCGGAACAACATTGTAAATTTTATTCATAATTGGTTTGAAGGACAGCGTCATCACTATAACATTAAATTATAACTCCTTCGTTTCCTAATATGCATCCTTTTCAACTATTGATATTTTTATGACATCACCCATTGCTATATACATACAACCCTGTGAGCCAGCACCTGGGCGTGTGGCAGGAGGTATTAGGACACCAGTCGTGTAAAGGTGCAAGGGATAAGACTTTGGGAGGTGAAATGGTGACGTGTATTATAGAAATGCATTGAATGAAGCTTAGTTTTTATTTTGGTCACTTATTATGAGTGGAAAACGTCTTTTTGTACCTATCTGTCCTAAAATGTATTTCTCTTATTAAATCGCATCTGTTAGACCTAGAGATGTAGTGTGGCGTCGTAATAATATTCTCTATGTCGCTCTGAAACACACCAGTTCTAAATTTTCAAACAAACTAAGCTTAGCATGTAGCTCCCGAGTATCTAGAGACTCCAAACTTAATCCCTCTAAAAGCTGTGAAACTCTTATGTTCACTCGTGGCAGTTTTTAACGAAGCGCGCTGCCTTCCTTTGTATTTTATTTAAACTCTGGCGAATAATGTAGACATTTATATGAGGTTCCACCTCATGAAAGGTGTATCCATCAATCTTATTTAGGGAAGGATCGTTTAATTCCACATCTTGGTGAAAATTGTAGTATCAATAAAAGTTCAGTGGATAAGTACGTAAGACGAAGCTGTCGGTGCGGCGTCCACCAAAATGAAGCCCGTTGAACGTGAAGCAGTTAAAACCTAGCCAAGCTCGAATAAACACCTGATTTACTCTCCCGCTGACTTTATGGAAATAGTAAAGAGGTGATATTTAAAAAAATTGGCTGTACTTTACAGTTAATTGCGTTAACTCAATTGGTTTAATGTAATTCATTTGCTGCTGTGAAGCTCTTTAAAGTGATTCAAAATCAAGTCACTGCAAATGAGTTCAGCTATTTCCATTTAAGATTTACTTTGATATTTATTACGATATTCGATCTTTAAGTATTTGGATGGCATAAATAATTGCGATTTAAGTTAATCAATTACATTTGAAAGTATTCAGATATTTTATTTACTACTCTAAGTAGACATAGTATGATTAGTTATGTAGTATTAATACAATGGGTTGAGTGATGTGTAAGTTTCTCAGAATTAAGTTCTTGTATCTCGTACTGTGGTGAATGTATTTATCCGTAGAAAAATAGCGAAGAGTGAACGAGTTAGGAAATGGAAGACGAATTCTAAGCGACCTTCGGTCGGAACGGTTTGCGACCACGTTCTCCTCGAGTCATTCATCATTCACTAGGAGCAGTCGTCCCTAAAGCACGAAAAACCCTTTCCCCAAACCCTTTTACCATCCTTTCTTTTTCCCCCATCCTTTAAACACAACCGAGCCACCCCAAGACCAGGGAAGAATAAATAAATCGCTTTATGCCTCGGGATATAATTCGTGCGAAAAGCAAATTTTGGGGGGACTTGATAATTAAACCGGAGGGCTGGCTGGGAGTGAAGGGAAGCCATAAACAACTACGATGATGGTGGTGATGACAAGGAGAGGTTGATAGAGAAAAAGAGCTGCGCCATTTTTTATTCCTCTTTTCGCGAAAAAAATTATGAGATAAAATGGTCTCCGTCTGCCATCCCTGAAGCAAAATATGAGGGGATTGAAGAAAGTTTTCAGGCTGAATTATTTGATTATGAAAAAGAAACCCATAAAATGTGACTTCCGATAGGTTGGGTCAAAAGATAAGGGTGATTTTATATTTATCCAGAGTGGTAACTATTGGAGGGAATGCTAGTGAGTGAAAAATCTTAATTCGGGTAATTCAAGGTGGGATGGAGAGAGAGTGGTAGATAATGAGTGGTGAAAGGAGGCTGAGTGGGGAATGTTGCCACTGAGAAAAATAATAGAGATAATCGTGGACCACAGACTCTAACGGGAGAGGAAAAAATTTGAGCGGAGTAGAAAGAAGTGTAGTTAGGCCCATTAAACACGACACTGGATCCGACGCAAGACCTGCTACATTAGCCGATACCAGGTACTGAGTGAGGTTGAAGACATCCAAGATTTTTAATAATGGTTTAATAAGACTGTTGAACTTGTACAGACAAAAAAGCGGTATTTTTGTAGTTTTGAATGCTGATGGAGCCTGATAATGTTGATAGCCAAAATGAGGCCGTATTCAGAAGGTGAAGATAGATCGCACCACGTACGTAAAAGCTACAGTGATTGGTAAAAGGCTACTGAGTCCCGCTGGAAGAAATTAGCAAACTGGTAACGCATGAAAGCTGAATTAAAGTGGCTCAGCCTCCGCAATAGCGATTATAACTGCCATTTGCAACGCTGATTTGATAATGAACGATATTGGAAAGCTATCATGCTCGCGATTATCTTCGTGACGGATCAAGTAACGAGTGAAACGGTCCTAATGCTTGGAGAAGTTACCATTGAAACCTCTTGGGTTTTACTTATCCCACCGGCCTGCAAGGAGTCCTATGGACTGTTTTTGGAAAATTAGCCCGGTATCAACCATTATTATTATGTATTCTACCGGTAAAGGTAGGTTTTTTTGAATTTCAGAGAATTTCCTTTCGGTATTCTGCACATTCAGTGGCCTATCTCCCTCTAATATATTCTTTTTCGCCTCTGCATAAGATCTATTCTTCTTCATCCCATTCATGAAACCTATTCCCTTTCCTCCCCTTCCCCGCTTGCCCAACATCCTTCCCTCTATCACTCTCATCAGCGACCCATCGCTCTTTATTACATCCTTCAGCAATCTAACCTGTCTATCCCGGATTTCATTCAAAAGTTTCCTTTCCTCGCCCACCATCTCAAGCACTTCCTCGTTAGTCTTCCTTTCCGTCCACCTAACCTTCTCCATCCTTCTCCACACCTTGTATCAATATGAGCAAAAATTTAAAACTTACGTATCACTTTCTAGTAAAAACACCAAGCCTAGACTCACACTTACTGCTCTTGCGCAAAAAAATACTGGTTAAGGAATACTTTGGCATATCTGACGCTGATTTGGTAAAAAAGTGGCACTCTTTTCGCTCTCAAAAGCTCAATTACATAAAATACATATCTTTATAAACCAATAACCAAAAAAGAGGTTTTCATAGTTCAATTCGATTTGTAATTTTGATAGCGTATAAGCTGGTATTTTTGTGTAATTTAAAGAAAAAACCCCATTTTCGATATCATTTTAATCAAAGCCTTGATGAGCAATCTCTCTGATTTCCAAAACCTTGCCCATGATTAAAATTTACTCTTTTCTTAAGATACATAAAATTTAATTAGCCAGGTATCGAGTTATATATCTATAATTACCAATTGTACAAGAATTATTGCATCAGCATACCCGAATCTGAGCTCATTATGTTTATTATACAATGTTCAATAAGGTCACAGATTAACAAGCACATATTATTAGGACTGCTCAAATAATTGTCATCAATAACAAGCCTTTTCAGTGATTTATGAAATTTTTGGAGCAACAATTTTCAATTATTATCGTGCGACGACTCAGTTTGTAGGAGTTTTAATTCTTTACATTTTATTTCATTTATATACCCAGATCTGAAAAAACGATTTTCTTTGGACTCCGGAATCACTTCCTGGCATCATGGATTGTAGTTTATAGCAAAGAACGAAAAAGTGGAGCGCAAATTTTTCCTCCATTTTTATATAAATTTGGACTTTGATATGATTCATCCATCACCTGTATAAATACAATTCTGTATAACAGGGATCTCATCTTGCTGTATTATCTGGCTTTCAAATCAAATTGACGGAAAGAATCGTGAATAAGTCCTATGAAGAATGAGACAGAAAAGCAGAGAAGTAAGGAATTCTCGAAGAACATTGTATCGGAGACATTTTGAGAAACCATTGTTCCTCGGAAACAATAATGGAAGGAGAAAAGAATAACAAGAACTACCGAGGATGTCCAGAAATTTAATACATCGTAAAAATGATGATAGGATATTTTGTGCCAAAGCGAAGAATCATATAGGAATGAAATGTTTTCTAGGAGAATGGACTGAAGATCTACGCCACGACAATCTTTGCCCTGATGTCTGCTGATGACGTTGACAGCGATGCTTATACAAGTGTCCAAATTGAAACATCAATTTGTTAATTCACCTTCCGATTTTCCCGGAATCCTATTACGAACTAGATGCTAATTTAGAAAGTAATTTTTTTCCGCTTGAACCACCAAACAATTTCAATTCAAGACTAATTTTTGAGTGGCCATCAACATAGCTGACCGGCTAAATAGACCACGTCTCCACCAAGTGGGTCGGATTTTTTCGTAATGATTTACCACATGCCAGATTACGAACGGCATCTGACAGCTATAGAACAAGCATGTTCATTAGCGTCACCATTTCAGTTTATAATTGCTATAATAGCTTATAATTATTACTCTTTCAAGAGCCTTCCGGTGGCAAGTTAGCCTCTCCGTTTAACTTGTATTCAGTCGAATTTAGGTAAGATGTACCAAAAAGTAACTTTGTAGGACTGTTATTGTCCCAGTGCGTGTATTTTCAAGAGTCACAATCAAATGGCAGAAGCTTCTGGGAACATACTGCCGAAATATTTTCAGCCCAAGAGACTTTTCTGCCTACCACTTTGAAAACTCCAGAAAGAACTAAAGCATTAAAGGTGCATGTTGGTTACAAAGTTGTAAGCAGCGTTACAAATAAGCTCTGGGAATGGGACATTGGAGAATAGGAAAATTTTATCATTCTTTCAAGGTAGGAAGCTTTTTCAAAGCATATATCCAGTTTCATAAGTTAGTTTCAAATCAAATGTCGAGATGGGATCCCCTTATAGTGGGAATGCCACCGAATCGAGAGGGATAAACTAAGATCCCGTTCCCTAGCTTTTTCTCCAGCCAAGCCCCATCAACGTTGGACGAAAGCAACGGGAACGAGGTACAACAGAAGCGCTTCAGTTGACATGGCTGGTGAACAAAAGGGCCAATACAAAACGCTGGTTGGATTTAATGGCATATGAAAGGAATCTGTTTTGTTGATTTGGTCAAATTGAGATCCGTTTGATGGAAGACGAACAACAAAACACGCGAACAGAAAAGAATGTAAGGCAAAAGAGGCAAAGGAATACAGATAGATTTTCAAACAGATCGGTCCATGAATTCGTTTCCCTCCCTCGGGTACCATTCACGGCCGAAACACAATCTGAGCGAAATGCAAATACTTCAAAACCCTGCCGTACTGTTCCATCTCCTGAGGGTAATTTTAATCTGCCCTCCCATCCTCAAATCTGGTGACTCAAAGCACAATGCAACATGTCCCATGCATTTCAGGGTATGACATGGATGTGCTTGGTAGCCAAATCACGGGCGAATGCGGAGGAGAAGTTAATGAGGACGAGAAACGATCATCCCTTTCCTAAAATCTTTCGTCAGTGATTTTTTGAGTTTCATGTGATTTTCAAGACAAATTTCATTGACAAGACCTAAGGATATTTTGAGCAAAATATCATTTTACTTATATATCAATGAATTTGGTCACATTATAAAGAAAAATATCTCACCCTCCTAAGGACACCAAAAACTGAACCCCTTATAACGTTGCTTTTCAAGATATTTGCCAAAAAAACACCAGCCCTTTTACTTGGGAAACGGTACGTCCATGCACTCCAGAGAGACATTACTTACAAAATGAGGTATTTCTAACACTTTTATGTTGTAAAAAAACTAAAAGCGTGTAGTTTTTTTGTTTTCTCAACTAATTTGGAAAATTAGTCATATTGTCACCGCAGTAGGTTCTTGTGTATCACAAAAAACCTTTCGTTTTGAAGGATTTTCAAACGTACCACGCGAAAAAAATGAGTCAAGTCAAAGACTTATTTCGATATTTTCATTTAATTACTAACCATTTCTGTCATATAAAACTATATTATTGCACCATTAATAATGCAATATTTATTGATCTGTCCTACAGCTGGTGAAATTACAACATATAATTCGAATGTGGTCTCTATTACGACTAGGGAACTATGTCGCTCGCACTACCTTAAGAGAGAGAGACCTTTCAATACTCGGACGTGAAGCCAAAAATACTAATATCATATGATGACGACAGAGAAAACCTGCGAAAGTGCCAAATTTTTATGAATTATAGTTTATTTTTGCTCATAAACCATCTTGGCCTAATTTAATATTAAATTACAGTGAGATATATATGCACGATAATTTCGATTACACAGATGACCTCGATCAATCACTAACTTCTCCAAAATTATTCCCCTTGCATTGCATATAAAAGAATGGTTGCTGCGCAGTATAACCCGCAGCTGTCACCTGTATTCACTCGAGAGCAATCTGATTCATTACCACCGTGAGTAGCACGAGACAATTTGACGCAGCGAAACAGACGTCCTGTAAGGAGTATGGTCTGTCCATTTTTCTGATTTGCATGAATATCGCACGTAATCTGACTGGAATGAGGAGGACTTATCACCCGCTTCAAAAGTTTAAGTATTCCCATTTCTGTGGTTCAAATCCATTACTCGCATCCGGGCATTGGTGGGCTTCTAATTTAAAATCCAATTACTCTTCATCTGACATCTTAATTCTTTCATATTTTATCTTTTAGACTCTTCTTTTACACTGCTTAAAGTTTTCCAACCCTGGTCCTTCACGATAATTCTCCCTAATCATTTCTCCAACAAATCTGATGAATCAACAAATCAGATGATAAACCTGATCCCTCTGTTTGAGTTCCATAGCCTGTTGAGCTACCGATGTATCCTCTTCACCTGTGTTAGTGTGTCTTGCACCCAGAAAGCCATGATTTTTTTCTGTGGAATTTTGCACTTATTTTTACCGCCGGGTTACTCCATAAAGGAAATGCCTCAGCTAGTCCCGGCTTCCTCAAAATTTCACAACTTATGGCGTTCTATGCCAATTTACTGTATTGCTGGTGACATATCGATGTGCAATTTTATAAAAAGGAAAAAATGAATGTTTGCCGAAAAGTAACATTTGACCCTGACCGTGAATTAAGTGATATGTGAATTAAGTTGGTGCGAGCGAGATAGTTCCCTAATCATAATAGAGACCATACTCGATATTTACGTTTTAATTTCACCAACTAAGAGAAACCCGAATTAAGTATTGCATTATTAGTGGTGCATTTAAAATGTTTTACATGGCAGAAATTGTAAGTAATTAAATAAAAATATCCATATAAGTCTTTAAATTGTATCATTTTTTTAACACGGTACGTTTGAAACTCCATCAAAACGGAAGGTTTAATTTGATCCCGAAGAATTCACTGCGGTGACAATATGATTAATTTTCAAAAATAGTTGAGAAAACACAAAAACTACCCATTGTTGATTTTTTGACGAGATCTAAGTGAAGGGAATGCCTCATTTTTAATATAAGGTCTCTCTGCAGTGCATACACGTACCATTTCCCATGTAAAATGACTGGTATTTCCTGGCAAATATCTCGGAAAGTAGTATGGTAAGGGGTTTAATTTTTGATACCAGTAGAAGGGTGATATATTTTTCTTTAAAAGACAAAATTCATTGATTTATAGGCAAAATGATATTTCGCTCAAACTACCGTCAGAGAAAATCGAGAGTGGCTGCAAGGTTTACCAGCTTTACAGAAGGAGAGACGTCAGTAGCGTTGGTCTCAATAGAGAATATGACCCGCAAAAACTCCTGACACCTGCAAAGCACTTCATTCGGTGGCTTTGGCCAGCAATTATATACCATAATTGATTCACGCTCTATCCATCTTCCAGTCTCCATCAAAGTACCATAAGGAAGAAAATTCCCATTCTTCAGCTTCTTTTCCCTCCAACTTCACCTATAATGTGGACATCGGGTGTCCTACTGCACTGCACAATTGACAACTGCCATTAACTGGTGTGGAAGAGAGGTACATTTAGGAACATTTATTTTCTTTCCTGTGGGTATCCGGGAAGGCTATTTTTTCACACAATTCTTTAAAGTTCACTGCCTTATATACATACATACCCATCACGTCATTCCCTTCCGGAGTAGGCACAGTCAAAATGTTTCACTCACTAATACATAATTGAACACCTAACTCTGCTTCAATAATTTCCTCCATACTGACCTATCCTTGCAAACCTCTTTTGCCTCATTTACCCCCATACACTGCTTTCAACACGCCCTCCTGTTTTTAAGACTCCTAATATTCCTCCTCCTAAGAATTTCCTCAATCACATTCAACCACAACTTTCTCAGCCTACCTCTATCTCTCACACCATTCATTCTACTCTCATATATCTGTTTCGTTATTCGACTCTCATCCATTCTCTCAACATGGCCAAACCAACGAAGCACACTCCTTTCATATATGTCCATTACTCGAGCATCTAACTCACATTCATTCATGACCCACTCATTCCTGACCCTACCCATCCTACTTTTGCCGCAAATACTCCTCAGATAACTCATACCCACGGCATTTAGTCTACTCTTATGTCTATCCTGACATACCCATGTTTCACTACCATATAGCACAGTGGGAAGAAGTACACTTTTGTACACGGCAATTTTCGCCTCCTTAGACAAGCACTCATTCCTTGATATGCTCCACATGCTACCTACCACTTTTCTTCCAGCATTCGCACGTCTATTTATCTCCTCATGTATTCTTCCATCTTTCGCATACATCTTACCTAAGTACACAGAATCATCCACCTGTTCAATTACTTCAACATTTGCACTCATCATACAGTTATTCTCTCTATTCTCCTTATCAAAAAGTACTACTTTAGCCTTGCACGCATTTACCTTCAATTCCATTCTCTCCGTTGATTCACAGCACTTATCTAGGAGCTTCTGTAACCCCTGTTGACTGTCTGAGATCAAAACAGCATTATCCGCATATAGAAGAACTTGCACGTTTACATTTCCAATCAAAACACCGTCGTTTTCACTACATGCGTCTCGAACACATTTATCCATAAATACATTAAACAGCCATGGAGACATTACGCATCCTTGCTTTACACCCCGATTTATTACCAACCAATCACTCAGAACCCCGTTAACTCGTACACTTGCCTTACTATTGTCATACATCGCCATCATAACATTCAATAACTGCCCATTTACTCCATAGTTTCTCAAAACCTTCCATAACTTCTTTCTATTTACTCTGTCATACGCCTTCTCTAAATCGACAAACGCGCAGTACACTTTCTTTCGGATACTCATACATTTTTCTATCACTTGCTGAAGTGCAAAAAGCTGGTCACTACATCCTCTCCCAGGCATAAACCCACACTGCACACCCCATATTTTTTCGTAAATAATATTCCTCACTCTTTCGATTAATATTTTACTGAGCACTTTTCCCGGGATACTCAATAAACTAATGGCCTGATAGTTATTACATTGAGTCTTTCCTCCCTTCCCTTTGTACATCGGAACGATGATAGCATTCTTCCAATCCGCTGGAACAACAGAAACCTGTAAGCATAAATTGTATAGTTCACGTAGTCTACAAATTAGTAATTTACACCCACACTTCAACATTCCACTGGATATCCCATCTATGTCTGCAGCCTTCCCATTTTTCAATTTTCTCACAGCCCTTGTGACCTCCTTCTCACTGATATCCTTTTCCATCATCACGTTCCTCACATACCACTTCACAAGGCTCATCTTTCTTTCGAATTAAATCGCACTACTGTTTAGAGCCTGTTTGATAATTCCGGAATGAGCGGGGATCACTATTTTCTAGTTTTAAGTGGGTAACGATTTGGCTCAGCGAAAACAAAGGAGTAGTGATTCAACCGAATGCTTTCTTTAGGTCAGTCGTCCTAGCTGCTTCTTTCGCAGGCATGAAGAGGTGAGATCCTTTTTTAAAGCCCACCTCCGTTTGCACTAGCAAGGCCGGAAAGAAAAAATCGGAGGAAGTGGCGTTCGGACGGTTAATTTACAGACGTATCCTCATGCCGAAAGAACTTTCAGAGAAAACGTTTTAAAGATAATACATACAATTTATACTTGATAATGTAAAAGGTCAAATCTTTGAGAATGAATAGCTTATGAGAATGACCAGATGATCATTGCAGATCATTCAATGACATGATAAACTGCCATAAAATGAAATACTTAACGTTACCGATATAAATATTTGAGAACAAATACGTTGGAATTGAAATTAAATCGTTTAAAATAATCCATTAGTAATTTATTTAATCGAACTTGTATTTAAAAATCTAAAATCCGATCTCAGTCTGAATGCAAAGTTTTGAAAAATTACTATTAAGAGATTACGCCAACATGAAGCATTAGTTCTTGGATTATCATATTAAAATAAAACGGTACACATGTACATACAGGTCATAAAATTCAATAGTAGCGAGCCATAAAATATAATTCCAATGACAGTAAATGGGACTCCGATAAAAATTGTATTAGGTATTTTTAAATATCTTAAAACACATATATGACCCCATAATTGATTTTTTATGTGACTTTCAACAACGAATTCTGACTTACATCTCAACGACAATATTTTGAGAATGCACTAAATAATGTTATACAATATAATATTGACCAATATGATATCACTGTATTTAATGCTTTGACTAGTAGTCATATATCATATCACTTTAATTTTAAGACTGATATTAAGCAATTCACTGCCTCATGAAGTCGCGCAAGAACATTCGAGAATCAGAGTGGAAAAGCGTCAAGTTAACAAAATATAAATGAGATACGAGATAATAACATTAGTTCTATTTTAATTACTTCTGAAAGCGATTGCGTATTTCCCAATCAACTAGATTTCAGGTTGATTTTTGGAAATTATATTTCAGAATTTTTCAAATGCCGATCAAATTTTATAATGGTTAATATTCTACATCTGATTATTAGTCATCAAGTCAAACATATTTTAAAACCAAGGAAACTTGAGCTCTACGGTCTCGTAGAATTGACAAAATAGGGTGAGAATATTCCTCCCGACGTACGCCCTTTCCTCCCCCTCCCTCCGACGCCAATGATTTCAACGCACCCTCTCTTCCCTCTCCCACACCCCTCCTGTCAATGGTTCCTCACCCCTCTCCTCCTTTCTTCAATTTTCGTAGCTATAGACCGTCAGTCCTCGCAATTTTTAACTATCAACCTTGTGTTGTTAGTGTATTTTCCCTTCAGTTCGCTGAAGAGGGCCACCTTGTGGCTGCAATACGCGTATACGACGCACACCCTCGTCTTTTCCTGTGTCATACCTTTGACCAAGCTCATCTCGAGCCTGATTCTCGTAGAAGTTGGGCCCTGTTGAATGTGTGAGTGAGTGATTTTGTGAGTGATTGTGAGAGTGATTGCTCTGTGTGTTTGTGATCATATGAGTTAGGCTTCCTTAACCGGGTCTCTAAAGCCCTGTGAAGGATCCCAATTGGGTTGAGTGTGTGTGTCTGTGAATGGTCAATGGCGAGGAATTAACGTTCCAGTAAACCTTCACTAGGGTATTCTGGTTAAGAGGCTGTGGTTGGTCACTGACGCTACCGTCAAACCAACACAATAAATATTTCCTTTTCTATCTTTTGACGAGTGGTGCCATTAGTTAAGGCCATTGAAGAAATATTCTCACCCTATTTTGTCAAACATATTTTGCCAAAATGAATACGTTTTCTGATATTTACACGAGATACCTACTTGCTCTATGAAGAGAAATACGTTTGAGACTCAGATTTATGATTTTTCAAATAACTTTTAAATATAGTAGTGACACCAGTCATTCATGATGACACAGAAATTGCCACTGGCAGTTTATGCATATTTTCCTGCCAGACACACGGAAGAATCAAATGATTGTTGGATGGAGGCAAATTACGAATTCGGAATCGCTTTCATGGCAAACAAGTGGTTTGGACGTCATCGCGCACATACGAAAGAACGCAAACGCTGCTTCCGTTGGCTCGTTAGCAATTCCAGCAAATAGGCCCCGGAGGTATGTAAGGGAACCTGCGATAAGGGAAAAATGCATTAGAATGAAGCCAAACTCAATTGCTGAATAAACACGCGAACAACGTGTTCCGATACGTATGAGGACGTAATTCTCTTGCCGTAGAAAGAGTGAGATTACAACAAAAGAACACGTTTTGTGATCTGCGGGTCAAAAGGTCATTTTAAGTCAGGGAATTATTTCGAAACATAAGTCGAAAAGATACCTTGTAGGACAATTCTTTTTTATTATTGTCTCATTCTATCTTCTTTTTAATGTTTAATCCAACACTTTAATCCCATTTGCTGAATGTAGCGTCCAAACACCCTCTCTATCACCTACTTGCTCCTCGAAAAGAAATGCGTTTTTGACTCCCTCCACTGTGCTCCATCCACCAACACTCATTCTAATGAAAAAAATAATACATATATATTACTAAAATGAATTTTTAATTCGAAGAAGTTTACTCCAAGCCCATCCTCTCTCAGTTTCAGTCGTCTAAGTCCTATGGAAAGTTACCTATTGAATTCATTATGGTCAAAATAGCAACCAAGCCTAAGGATACTATACTAATCTAGTTATATGCACTTACATTTAGTCACGAAAATGATGAAATTGAAGGAATGTATGACGAAATAGAAGAAGTGATAAAATATATTAAAGGTGATGAAAACCGGATTGTTATGGAAGACATGAATGCCATTGTGAGCGATGGAAGAGAGGGAAATGTAGTGGGTGATTATGGGAATGGGAAAAGAAATGAAAGAGGAGACAGATTGATTGAATTCTGCCTGAAAACTAGGCTATATATAGCATATACCTTTTTCCGTCACCGTGTTAGAAGACGTATGCATAGAAAATGCCTAGAGACAAGAGAATATTTCAAATTGATTATATAATGGAAAAAATTGGTTTAGAAATCAGTGTAAAGATTGCAGAAGCTACTCTGGAGCAGATGCAGATAGTGATCATAACTTGGTGATGGCAAAACGTGTTCTGAATTTTAAAATAACTGCAGAGCACGAAAGAGAGGAAATGGAAAATTGATTAACTACAGCAAACGGGGACCTTTAAATAGTATCAACAGACATAAAATGAAAGAATGGATAAACTTAAACATAAGTAAGACACAGAAAATACTAATAAAGCATGGGAGAGAATGAAAAAAGACATACTTGAAACAGCCAAAACAATAGTGGGAAAAAAGAAACAATAAAACATTTAGGAATGGATCACAGAAGATATACTGAAAATGATCGAAGAAAGGAGAAAGTTGAAAAACTATCAGAAACCAGAAGATCAAACCAAGTACAGGATATTGAGAAAGGCTATTAATAGGAACACTAAAGAAGCTAAAACTAAATACATTTAGGAAAGATGCTCAGAAATAGAAGACTGCATGAGAAAAGGAAATATGGAAGCGGGCTATCAAAAGGTGTAAAAGTATTTTAACAACCAAAGACACAACGGTACTGCAGTGAGTGATGAAAATGAAGAGTTAATCTTTGATAAAACACAAATAGCAAAGAGGTGGAAGAGATATATTGAAACACTTAATGATGCAGAACTAATAGTAGAAGCAGTTATTGAAGCAGATCTAGCATATGAAGAAGAGGAAAAAAGTGAACCTATTATGAGAGAAGAGTTTGACGAAGCTTTGAAAAAACTAAAGGATAAGAAGGCCCCAGCAATGGATGGAATTCTTGCTACGTTAATAAAAAATGGTGGAAGAGCACTAGAGGAAGAACTATTTCAACTAATTAATAGGATCTATATGAAAGGAATCCCACTCGATTTTGAAAAAAAGTAAGATTGTCCCAATCCCAAAGAAAAGTAAACCAAATCAATGTGAACATTATCGTACAGTTCTTTTACTTACTCAAACTTTTAAATAGCTTTCTCTAATCATACATAAAAGGATGGAGAGTAAAATAGAAAATGTGCTTACTGAGGACCAATTTCAATTCAGAAAAGAGAGGGGCACATTAGAAGCAACGATAGCCCTAAGGCTAGTGATACAAAGGAGGGTGGAAAAGGAACATTTCTGGAATTTGTAGATATAGAGAAAGCGGTCGATAATATGGATTGGAGAAATATGTTTAAATATTTAAACAGGCTCATATTGACTCACAAGATAGGTAAATGATCTGGCTACTGTATAAAAA
This sequence comes from Ceriagrion tenellum, assembly GCA_963169105.1. NCBI lineage: Eukaryota > Metazoa > Arthropoda > Insecta > Odonata > Coenagrionidae > Ceriagrion > Ceriagrion tenellum. The sequence goes on from OY720643.1 coordinate 7,693,776, forward strand.
TGAAATGGCAGTGATAAGGGTAGGAAAAGCACAGGAAGAAGAAGCAAAACAATGTAAATGAGTTAGGCAGGGCTGCAATCTTTCACCTGCTTTATTTAACATATACACACTGAATGTCATTAATAAAATCACAAATCAATGGACAGAGAATATAAAAAGTGAAAGAATTCACTTATCTAGGAAGCAAGATCACTAAGGATGGTCGGAGAAGGAGAGATATTTGAGAATAGTAGAATTGGACAAGCAAAGGGTGCATTTAACAATAAATATAAATTGTTGACTGCCAAAGAAATCAAACTGAAAACAAGGATAAGGTTCCTAACCACTTACATATGGAGCATAGCTCTATATGGTTGCGAAACATGGACCATAGGGGAAGAAGAGTAGAAAAAGCTGGAATCGTTTGGCATGTGAAGTTTTAGGAAAATGTTGAAAATACCGTGGACCAATAAGGTTAGCAATGATGTGGTACTCGATACAATTGGAGAACAAAGAAAATTATGGGATAATATCGTAAAAAGAAGATGCAAGCTAATCGGTCACATCCTGTGCCATGAGGGAATTGTGAAAACTGCACTGAAAGGGAAGAAGATGCAGAGGAAGACCAAGACTGCAATTCATAAAACAGATGATAAATGACGTTCATTGTAAGTTCTATGTAGAGATGAAGCGGAAGGCAGAACAGCGATTCATATGGAGAGCAGCTGCAAACCAATCTGCGGATTGAAGACTAAAGAAGAGAAGAAGTGTCTCTCTTATTTTATCGCTTCTGCCAGACCTCGAGATGTAGTGAGGAGTCATGATAATATTCTCTGTGTCGATCTGAAACAAACCAGTTCTGAACTTCTCAAGCAACCTGAGCCTATCGAGCAGCTTTCGAGTATCTAGGGGCTATCACCTTAATCCCTCTAAAAGCTGTGAAACTATATATGTTCGCTCGTAACAGATTTTAATGAAGCGCGCAGCTATTCTTTGTCTTTTATTAATTTTTAGGTTAAATTTTTATGAATTAAAAAAAGAATATAAAAATGAATGTATTTCATTACTAAAAACGACCTTTGGCTGTTCATCTATCACTAATTTTGTCTTAATTTGAATTTATTTAAAAATTTTACTTGAAGCTCTCATCAATAATATAGTTTCTACAATAATGACTTTGATAGGATTGATTTAATGACTTGGGTACCTTCTGTCCATCCCGTCACCATGGGTTCGTATCCCCGCAGGGGTGGAGATTTTTTTGCGGCATAAAAATACCCACTTGGAGACAGAAAATAGTAATATGAAACACTGTTTATTAGAGGGAGATTATAAATGTGAACAAGTTTTCGTCCTTCGGCCTATAAGAGGTAATGGCCATCCCCATCGTGACACAGGCAATGACCTTTCCCAGGATGAACTTTAACGCAGATATCAAACATATCTACTGCGTAAAACAAGAGAGTTTTGCTGGTAATAATTATTTTATTGTTCCCTGTTTTTAATAGGTCTTCATACGCTGAAGCGTGGATATAAAAGTTGCTCCTTAATTTGCCTATTTAGGTAGATGTGGGTTCATTTCCTTATTGGGATTTATTCACCACTCTTCCGATCCATGAATTATACTTCTCTAATCACCGAAACCACCTAAATTCCCTATTTTTCTGTGTTATTGAGAATTAAGTTTTTCCTGCAAATGGTTATTAATATACGTTATATAGGGAGAAAAGCTATCGAATTTTTAAAGTTCTGTTTAAATATCGTTATGGGCATTAAAAATTATTTTTATCGAATTTGTCAATATGAATTTCACCAAATGAGCTGAGAAGAATCCCAAAGCACATAAATAACACAGAACAACTAATTTTGAACTGCAAATGATTTTTCTACTGCAAATTTTACAGAAGAGTGCAAATGAAGTCTAACTTTGGTCACCGCTAAAATATTATTATTATGTGGAACATTTTTTTTATATTTTTCCATCGTATCTTTCGGAACCTCTTGTGAAAGTAAAACTCCGGAACCCGCACTGATAAGATTATCAAATAAGATTTCGTATTCCGACTCCACGGTGCGCACACTGAATGGCCTTCCGTTTGTCAGACAATAGGCTTTCCTTATTTACCAGAAATAATAGGCTACATTGCACTTTTCACTTAGTGTAACCTTATGGGAATAGATCCACCCTCTTGTGTTGCAAGTATTTATTTGAAAGATGTCGCAGTACTCAAAGACGACAGCAAATGATCGAAACGGATAGAATGGAAGCATTTGATTAAAAAGATAACTAGTTTACTCTACATAGATTGCTTTAATCGGATAAAACATAGTGTTTCCTCGACAGAGGAACACTCTCCTAGCAAGAAATGGATTCCAAGCTATCTCTGTAATCCGATCGCGTGCCGCAAGTGATCATCCACATAATGTGCATCCTCTTCAATGGACTCCATTCTCCGACGGTCCACCCCAGATATACATTTTCATTGCTCTATAAAACTCACTAAAGCCTCTTAGCGAGAGACCATTCTTTAATATTAACGTAAATTGGTAATTTCAACGCCGCATAAATTGAGCAGACTGTTGCTCCGAAAAAGGATTAACGGTATATTAGGCTAATTAACGTCGTATCGCAGCCCTCGACGGGTAATTTGCTTGCCGATGAAAATTCCAACTCGCGCTATTGATTGCTGATCCTATTGAGTGCCGAAAAGCTTTGTTCCCGATAAAAGGAACGATTAAATCCGGTTTTAATCGACATCGTATGAGCAGAAATTATGAGTCTGTTAGAAAGATCCTATTTTTGCGAAACGAAATAAGGTTTTCTTTACAAAAGAAAGCAGAAGAGAGTAGACTCGCTAATCGAGAGCGTGAAACTTTGCTAAAATATATATCCGACAGTGAAATGGTGAAGAGAAGAGAATGAGAGAGGAAATTACACAACGCAATGGCGAAGCAAGTCATTCTACACAGTAGCATCTTTTGAAAGAATTAAATACTAATATAGCATTATGATAGACATCGCCATTCGTCATCTTATTTATACAATTGTAACCTTATAATAACATTGGAATAAATACCTTTGTTCTGAATTAAATACATGGGCTGATTTCATTTCCAGTTGAAAGTAGTAAAAAGGTAAGTCAGTACATGTGAAAGTTCGTTTTATAATACATGCACACCAAACGTTTATACACATTGATATAAAACGCAATTTGAAGAATAAGTCTTATTTGTAGTGAAAATATTGCTAATTTTAACCCGCGACTGAACTCCGACATTGTATAGAGTGTGTCCTAGTGATTTCGTGATATCTATAGTACAAACTACCTTATGAACGAAAAACTTCCGAATCTTAACTCTATTATCTAGGTTCACCTAGGAATTTAATGGAGTAAAGGAATGTGGAGGTATTACATGAATCTGGTATATGAACGGTTCAATCAGAGGTATAGAATAAACAGGAAAAATTCCAAAGTTGACAAAATTTCTTGTTGATGACTTAAAGATCAAACTCTAGGACCAAAAATTAGGTAGATGCTATGTTTTCTCGCTAATGCTGCGGCAGGATATTTTGAGTTCTTTACTTTTGAGTCGAGAATAATCTATAAAAGAGAAATGAAAAATTTCACACTCATGAACACCACTTTTCTGCCTCGACAAGTAATTTGCTTGCCAGCGATAATTCCTTTTCGCTCTTTTGATTTCTGATTCCAACGAGCAATGAATAGCGTTATTCCCAAAAAGAGGCGCAAACAAAATCGATTTAATTGAAAGAATTATCAGAAATGAAGGGTTTGCATGAAAGAATGGGATAGTATGAAACGAAATAAGGTTACCTTTCACAGATAATGGATAATGATGCTGTTTCAATTAGGCGAAAAAGCAGCGAGATATACAGGCACCTCATGATGGCATAACATGCCAAACCCTGGATTAAGATAAATTATGTTTATCTTAATCTAGGTAACGAGTGAAATTTTACATGACTTTGTTTTTTCATTACTTCGTGACGGAGAGATTCTTAGCGTGACGGAAAGATAGTCTAGCCAAAGGCCGTTACATTCGTTAGTTCCCTAGGTTAAAATTGTTCAGATTAAGGAGATTATTGCGTCAGAGTAAAGAATCAAAGTCGATTATCAGTGCTGATTACAGAAACAATCGCAAAACTAAGACCAAACAAAATTTGTAAGGATAACTTAAAGTAATTTATTGAGAACATTAAGTTATCTATTGATTATTATTGATTAGGGAAAGTATTGAACAAAATTTTACAGTCCAATTAAAAGCAGGAATCGTTTATTCATTTTTCTTTCTTAAAACTGGGAAATAATACAAGACCCCGTCATTTTAGCAGTTGAATAAAACTTTATTTGAACGAATTTAATTCCAACAGCACTGGAAAAAATAAACAAGGCCCGAAATGTTTGGAAAGACAATTTGGTTTCCATTGTCTACACAAAAACTCGAGGCTCGTGGTTTCTACGTTCAGCCAAACCATACCGAAAAAAAAAATAGAAATTGTGTCCAAATAGAGCGGATTAAAGAGTCACCAGAAATAGTGAGCGGCACCACTTTTGCTATTCCATATTTCGACAGCCTATCGCAGATCGTATCCTCTGAAAAATAGCGCATCGCTATAATCATGTATAACCAGCGTTCCCTTTCATTTCCGCAAATGCGATCGAGTTCTTTTATCCTCGAGATTTATGCTCCGCGGAGCTGAACATCCTGTCGAGATGACTTCCAGGAATTTCCCGAATGCCATTAATTTCCTGCCGCTCTTTCCTACGCGTTAACTTTTCAGATGTGCTGCCCACCCTCCCCCCCCCCCACCACCCTTTAGACTGCAACGAATCAGAACCAAAACCTACCTACGCAGAGTAGTGCAAAGTTCACCTCAGGCACGTGATTGTCAAACGTGTCCAAGGGGCTTTGAAGATATTTGCTAGGAGCAACGCACGGAATCTTCCGAAATTTTTCACATTTTTTCTTTAATGGTTCTATGATTTCGCCGAATTATTTTACTGAAATCTTTAAAAGTAAGCGACATAACTTACACTAAGATAACTCGAATTTTGCACAATCGTTTTTGGCTATTCAAACACTATTTGATCTTTAAAATAACCATTAAAATTGTGAGATGGTATTATGGGATGAATTCCTATTGTGGAATCCATCTTTCGGAAATTTGTGCAGAATTTCTTGCTCTAGTTTCCACCTAATTTTGTAAAGTTATCGTAAACAAAAATAATACAACGCACCAGAATTGCACTTGATTGTGCCTGTCAATAAGACGTACATCTTTGACCGATCCTACATAAACTCTTGCCTAATAATTGGTGCTTGCTTTCTTGCCAAGGACTTAGAACGCAATTGATACACGTGCGAAGAGAACTTCTTTCATAGTCTAGCGGTGCTCAGCAAAGACATCTTCTTTGAACTTGTTTCCTGCAATGTATCCATCTGCATATTATGCATATTTTGTAACATGAGAATGAATTATGATTTTTAGCTGTCCTTCTTAGAAAATATTCGCTTTTGACGAAAATATGGGTAACGTCTGTATCTTCTAAAAATCGCATTGTGTGGTCCATTTATAATAATTGTGTTTACAATGATTTCATGATTTAACACTTTGAAAAAATGGATATCAACAAATTTTGCCTGTTCTTAGGAATCTCAAAATCAAGTATCTCTGGGTACCTGAAGATGTCGACGAAGCATTGAAACTGGTAATACCATTTAAAAATAAATATGTAGATAATACCAAGTCTTCTTTTTATTACTTATCTCTTCATTGAATAAACTCATATAACAATTTAGCTGTAAGCCATTCATTTGTTTTCTTGAAATTTAGTCTGTAATTCAAAATATAATGTAAATTCATTCAGTTGATTTTGATATTTTCAAATGCTTAACACATTTTAGACGCTAGAAACAGCTAGGAAAACTTTAGAAATATTTGACCATTTTAAACAACACATTACAATGACAGATTATGTTACTAGGTGGTTAAAATTAGTACAACCAGAGTGACATAGAATACTTCTACATTAATTCTAGAGTATTCTAGGTGTCTAGGTACCAAGTACACGTGTTTTTTCACCATAACTAAAAACACCGCTGTCGGAATATACTTCACTCTTAAAAGGCAAATAATTTAATAGAAATTTTTGGATGCCACTTCAAGAATAACGAACGATGGTTGCAAAATGACAATTCTTATAAATATCCACCATTTCATACAAGCCGACGAGTTCATTTTATACGAGCTCCTAAAATTAGATGAAAGGCTGAGCGTTTCCGAGATCATATAGAGGAAGACAAACTCGTGAGTAATAAAAAAATTAACACACTTTACCTCCATGTTCAATACTTATAAATTTAATGGGTACTCAAAGAGATAAAAGTTGGCATACGTTTTTCACCTCAAGGTTACAAGCATTTCCCTTAAAAGCGATTCAAAGTGAACTTTACACTTGAAATACTAAAAATTATTCATGTTTCTTTCTTACTCGGAATTTATTTTGCAGATTTTTTAAAGTAGCACACAAGCTAATTGCGAGATTATTTTTCACTACATTTGCACTTAATTACTTAAAAAATCCTTAAGACTTTGATAAAAAGGAGCTGAAGGTTTTATGGAGTCAAAAGAGAGCTTTCAAATAGTATTTACCGACAATAAGCCCTTTCCTGATTAAGTGAAAGAGAGCTTCCTGTCTTCTTGATGAGATATTTTCTGGCCTCGTCTTAACGTATTTCATCTCCTGGATGCTCCACGGAGTAGATACTCAATTTTCGTCGGAGTTACGGAGCTTGCAGAGTTCTATCCCTCGAGAAACGTACTCTTCAACGTGAATATCCAAAAAATAGGCCGTCAAATTACTGAGCAGGGCTGGAAGTCAGCACTCAGAACGCCACTCAAACTGCTTGCTATACTTATACTCAAACTACGTTTTGAATGAGAAATTGTCACACAATAGCACGTGGATGATAGAAAGAGTTGAATCGACAGATGCTTCAGACAGCAGACATCGGAAGTCGTCGATCAGTCCTTTTAAGGCCCAGTGAGTACTATCGTCATACAGGTATCTGTTGTGTTCGGCGTGACTCCATTGAATTCGCTCAGCATTTGGAATCAAAAGCACACATACATATAAACCAATCACGCCGTTCCCTTCCGGGGTAGACAGAGTCACTAAGTTTCACTCATACATACATATTTCTACACCGTCATTCAATGATTTCCTTCATACTGACATATCCTTGCAAACCTCTTTTGTCGTATTTACCCCCATACACTGCTTCATACACGTCCTCCTGTTTTTAAGACTCCTAATATTCCTTCACCTAAAAACTTCCTCAACCACGACTTTCTCGGCCTACTTCTACCTCTCGCACCATTCACTTCACTCTGATATATCTGATTCTTTATTCGACTCTCATCCTTTCTCTCAACAGGGCCAAACCAACGAAGCACACTCTTTTCAAGCATAACTTAGCGAATTTGCATAAATTCCTTCATACAAAACCTAGGTTTCGATGTAGAGCTTCATTATCAGATACAATTTTAGAGAAGACACGAAAACATGAAGATAGTGGAGAATGGAGAGGGAAGGTGGAAGCTTTACGGAGAGATGTGGATGAGTCTTAAATTTAGAAGAAAGGAATGTAAAGGAGATGGAAATGATCGTCAGAATGAAGGGGGAGGAAGTCATCCGTAGATGTGAGATACGGCGAGAATCGAGAGGAAGGTGCGGTAAACTCCCCGTGTTCTAGCGACAACGCTGATCATCAAATGTGGAGGGAGAAAAAAATCATCCCATTAAAAAGGTTTAGAGTAGAGTTTAAAGATGAGATAAAATTCAATGCACATTTACTTTCAGAAAAATATGGGGTGAATTAATTTTTTGCTATAATATTTGTCTTTTCAAATTTGCCGTGCGTCAATGGGATAACCGAAATAATAGCCTAAAACAGAAAAAGATTCTTAAAAAAGAAAAATATTGCAACCCACTTTGGTACCGTGAAAACAACTCGAAGGATTATTTCCGTCTTCAAAAGGCAAACGTACAAGCTCTCGCAGTTTGTAGGAGTGTATGAGAGGCCATGGAGGTGCGGTGGCCGATATATTTGACAAACCTGCATCCCAATTAAGACCAAATTCCAGGAACACAGGAAAGGTGTAGGCAAATAGGTAATGGCAAAAATAAGCCGTTGTCAAACACTTCATGCCTGAATACGGTAACTCTATTGAATTGGAATAGACAAAGGTGATAGGAAAAAAAGAATTTGATCTGCCCCGCTTGATTTGCGAGTCAATAGAGATTGCTAATAGGCCAAGGACTTTTAACCACGACGATGGCTATGTACCTACTTTCTCTCCCCTGGAAATGACTCTTTTCGGAACAATCAGACTCAGTAAACTCCACCGTGAACAGCCGTGGTCCTTCAAGGGAAAGATGACGAAATGAGACCTCACAGCTCTACGGTATATAGCACAATATTTCCAAACAACAATCACTTCATCCCTGAAGATGCCCTTCGCAACGTTGCGTCGGGTTAAAAGTCAACCTGCCTCGAAAACATCAGCAAGAAACATTTTCATAAGACAACGTAGTTTAAGGCAGTTTGAGAAAAGTATCATTTTACTTAGAAATCAATGAATTTGGTCTCATTTTAAAGAAAAATATCTCACCCTTCTAATATCACCAAAAACTAACCCCCTTACCGCATTACCTTCGGAGATATTTGCCAAAAAAATCCCCTTTACATGGGAAACGGTACGTTTATGCACTCCAGAGAGGAATTATTCACAAAATGAGGAATTTCGAACACTTAATGGTCGTAAATAAACTAACAGCGTGTAGTTTGTATGTTTTCTAAACTATATTTGAAAATTAATCATATTGTCACTGCATTAGGTTCTTGTGTATCACAAAAAACCTTCCGTTTTGAAGGAGTTTCAAACGCACCGCGCGAAAAAAATGAGTCAAATTAAAGACTTATCTAGATATTTCCATTTAATTTCTAACAATTTCTGTCATATAAAACTATATTATTGCACCATCAATAATGCAATAGTTTATTGATGTGTCTTACAGCTTATGAAATTAAAACTTATAATTCGAATATGGTCTCTATTACGACTGGGGAACTATCTAGGTCGGACTGCCTTGAGAGCTTAATATATGTTATGCTGTTTAAATTAAAGAACAAAAACTCACAAAAATATTCTCCAAAATAGTGATTCTTTTACTGGCAGCGATAAATGGCGATCTTCGAGAAAAACAACGGAAGATATGATAAAAATAAAATGCTTGCAAGAAAATAAAAAATTACAGCGTTACACATTACAATGTTTCCAAGCACGGTGACGGTTGATTAGATGTCTCTTCTGACAGTAGACTTCCTTCCTCCGGTTGCGAGATGTGTCAAATCAGTCTTACTCGGTTAGAAACTTAGACAAAGGCACAAAAAATAAGGGACTTTCGGAAATGCTTTCTTAACAAAGGCACCAACTCCCAGGAGGCGACGCATTTCATCGAAGTGTCTCTAACTCTTGTCGATTTAACTCGAAGATCCCTCGGATCAAGGACAAAGGACGTCTTCACGGCGCATCGGAGTCGAGGGAAAGCATCGAGCGGGAAGGAAAGAAAAAGTAACCACTTAAGTACGTTGACTTTTAATGCCACTCCTCCTCCAAGGCGCTGTTTTTTTTAAGAGCGTAGTTCCCTCGTGCAAGCCTTCGCCACTTCGAAAGACCGTATTCCACCGAGAGATAGGAATCCCTACGATAACGATCCTTCCCAGAGAATACAGCTCGGAATTGGAGGAATAGATTGTAACGGAAATCCTACAAACCATTCTGAGGAAACTTCCTATTTACAAGCGAGTTGGAGCTGAGGAACGAGAACATGAGATTCAACATTAGTCTGAGAACCAGTAGATAAGCAGGCTTCTCAACTGATTCTCGGACTTAATTGTACTTTCTTTTTGTACGCTATCGCTCCACCAGTTCAAGACGCTATAGCAGCTCATTTATTTCCCAAGATTCTCGTTTTATCACTCTTATACCGGAGAGTGTAAGACCGTTACAATATATAGAAAACAGGAATAGAGATGAATACTGGTCGTTGAAATTTTTTCATTAATTCCAAAAGGATAAACTAAATATTTTCAATATAACTAGCTATCAAATAACGGAATGAATACATGATAGTAGGGTAGGTGGCGTGACAGGAAGAGGAAGTCCACTATAGCCATGGATGGATGAGGTAGAAGAAGACCTTAAAGAGAAAGAGCATTAGGAGTCATAATAGTATTAATAGCAAAATAAAGACTATTAGGAGGGCGTGTATGAAGCAATGCGCGATTCTAATGGAAGATAAAGTGGTCTGTAAGGATAAGTCATTTGTCATTGGTCACATGATCCTAAGATGGTGCAGCCTTCAGTCATTCTCATATCTAGTGCTAGTTTGCTCACTTCCCGGTGGCTCTTCATATCTTCCTCTTTTTTTTATCTATGTATTTCTTCCTGAGTTCTTCTGGTGACGTTTCCTTCTTTTTTATCTTAAATTAAATTCTTCACTGACCCACTGAGCATCAGGGTGAGCATTCCAACCCGTTAGGTTCTTCTTTTCTGTATGTTATTCCATATGGTCCTTTCCTCTTCTACCCTTCCGCAAACTTAATCATTTCTTATTTCAGCTGTCCATATTATCTTCAGCATCCTGCTCCAGCACCATGTTTCGTTGTGGAAAATTTACATTGTGGAGTAAATCTTTAAAAGGGAGCCATTATTCTAGAGCAAATGGAAATAACTTAATTCTTTGACTTTGCCAATCCCCAAAAGAGATTGGCGTGATGGACATAAACTCGTATACATATACACATATAAATGTTTATACAGAAAGGTAGAAAGAAAGTGGATAGGAACTCATAAAATAAACCAACACAATGGTGGTGTGAAGATGGTTAGATGGCCGATTTCAAGCAGAAAAAATTCGACTGAACCGGGAATCGATCCACGGACCTTTAGATTTTGCTTCCATTGCTCAGACCATCAAGTTACCCAGTCAACTAAGAATCCACTGGAATCGGCGGGGGGTTTATAGGAACAAACACTCCCCAAGGCATGACCCACGAGAGCGGCCAATAGATGGCGCCAGGGCTGCTGTTCACCCACCGGTAGAGAGAGAGAATGACACACAGAAGGCGAAATGAAAGAATCTTTCATCCAATTTCTTTCAACCTTTCTGTATAAACATTTATATGTGTGTATTTGCCGCTGAACGGTCTGAGTGAATGAACGAACGATTATATATATACACGTACATCTCCAATCACAGTCCAAAAAGAATGATAATCTGATCACTTTACTAGTTAATATCGGGAACGAATATATTTATTAATAAATTTAAAATACGCTATTATAGAGTCATGTTCATTTAATCATAGCCATTAGTAATTCATTTATTACATTTATACGACTCGTAAATCAAGGAATCGAGTGATGGTTTTTTATAGAGATTTTCGTCTGTCAAGAACCATATAGCATTGTTTAGTAGTTCTATTCGGGAAGTCAACCGGGTGAGAAACTCCCATGAGTGCCGACGTTTCGATGGCCGAGTCGTCCATTGTCTTCAGGGTAGAATCTGCATTCTTTCATGAAGATGATGGACGACTCGGCCATCGAAACGTCGGCACTCATGGGAGTCTCTCACCCGGTGGACTTCCCTAATAAAACTACTATACATGTCACGCCGGGATAGCCTCAAATCTTTCTTCATCCTGTGGCGTTAGTAACGGACGCGGAGAAAGTTCAAATAATACTCGCCCGACCTCTTCACCAAGGTTACAGCGACGACATTTTTGTCGGCAAAAGCGGTGGCCGACCTTCTTTCACTTCAGTACGACGGTGGTGTAAACAATATTATAGCTGTCAGTATAAACTTAATAAAAGGTTTTTTTTCTGCCGTAAAAAAACAAAACCATCATAATAAAACCACCTGAAACATTTTTAACACTCGTGTTTTTATTTATTTATTAGTATCTCTCGTAATTCACACTCCCAAAAAAAACACTCACTCGATACCGTCTCCTCTCTAACAATCGCGGCCGTCCCCTCTCACCCTTCTTTTGTTTTCAATATTTACTTTTCTCCCGCGTCTCTGGTTACGCACTGCTGGGATACTACTCACACCCCCAATCCACCAATAAACCACCTCTTTAACACAGTTGTTCGGTTACACATTCCTCAACGTTGCCATTTATTTATAGTCTTTGATATGCGCTCATTAAAAAGCAGCCACGATCGATCTTCTTAAACTTCAAGAGTTGATATACATTTTTAGATGCAATTTTGTTTAGACGCAACAAGAGAACCCTGAAAGTATATATCAAAGAATTAATCAAGAATACGCACAGAATAAACACGATGGAATACTGAAACAATTACGGAATGCTGATGCAATTGAAATTGAATGGCCGTTCCTCACAACATCCACCCAAGCAAAAATGGTTTCGCCGTGTGTGGGTACAAGACAAGAGTCATAGGAGATGCCATAAAATTCAAAAATGCTTCGTTTCCAGATTTCTACAAAATGGACAAAATATTGTGCGGAGAAAAAGGTGATGGACAATGGCAGTCTGTTGATGTCGGTCTCCTGAGAGCAAAATATCAAATAATATTTATGGTAGTTTTATTTGTCGCTCTGTAGTTTCCTTGGAGAAATATGAATAAAAAAATTAAATCGCTCGAATGAAAAGAAACCACACGCAGCAGCTCTAACCAGTTCAAATGAATTGAGATAGAGTATGATATAAATCCCAAGATTTTCAAAAATATCCCAATATATGTTCACAATATCCGTGGTACATGACGGCCTATTAATTTTATGACCAGAAAACATGCAGTGGAATATATTAATTTAAAAATCAGAATATACAGTTAAATGGAACAATAAAATGATGATCATGAGCTAGGTGATAAAAACATTTGAGGAGTAACAAAATTTTAATACTAAGGAGTGGCAACTCAACCCACAAAGAAGGTGCAATGATGAATTGAAAGAACGTAAAAATATGAGGGCAAAGGCAATGAGATCATTAAATTCAAGTTTATGGGATGCATGAATAAAAAAGTATGATCCAGAGTATAGCAACCACATACGGAACATTAGGAAAATGGTGAGACAGGGAAAATGACAATAAAGAATTGAAATAAAATTATGTCAACCAAAATGGACTTCTTAAGGCGAGGTGGAATATGGTTTGGGCAATTAGGAGGTATGGTGGCATGAGAATTCAAGAATGGAAAAACAACCGAGGTAAGAAAGAAGGGCACCTGGTTTAAGTCAGAGGAATGATGATAACAATGCAATGGCTTCAACAAAATTATTAGAGAGCATGCATGACAAGAGAATATAATGGAGAAGTCACTTAGGTCTCAAAACGTCTCGGGTCTTTTCTTTTTTAAACTATTGCACAAGCAAATTACCGCGAAATGCGCTGTTCTACTGGGTCCTGAAGTCACAAGCATTTGCTTAAATCACTCAAATTCTGACGCTCCATAAATTTATTTTATTCCAATAATTAATTCGTCTAATATACGGAATTTTGAGTGATCATTTTGTGAACATGTACTATGTTTTGGACCCTAAGGGCGTTTTGAATATCGAGGATTTCACTGTAAATTTTGTTGAGCTCAGCAGCGTGTGGCAGCATAACAACGAGAGATTTCACATTGTGATTTGAGATGGTCCCGACATTGCGATTTCATCTCCCTAATTATTCAATAATAAAGTATTGAAATGCATTCGAGAAAGCTATCGTAGTCATTATTTAATGCAATTAGCGAATTGAATTAGCGACAGTAAAATATAAAATTTAATACAGCAATCAAAGGATGCTACTGGTTAGAGGTGGGTAAAACGCTTGGGGGACTGCAGCCAACGGTTCCATTAAAGATGCCTCGAGAAAAATAGTAACAATTTTATTTGACATTTGATGGCATTTATAATTCACAATAGAGAAATTCAAAAAAGTTGACAGAAACGATACATATTTTATGCATACACACACCTAAGTTGTTGTCAAGCGAAATATTGTTCAACATCCAAATCAAAGTTTTCTTGCACTGAGTAGAAGGCACGATTAATAAACATTTTAAACGAACTATTTTTAAACTTTTGCATGTCCACATTTCTGGCTGTCCCAGGTAACCTATTTAAGAGCCTTTTTTGACCTTATGAATTTTCTGACAGCGTTCACAATTTGCATTCGGTGATATTTGTTTCCACTAAAAAGTGGAGTCACTTAGAGCTAGATTTTTGAAAAATCCTCAGGATTGACAAGATTTATTTACACAGCCTAAAATATTATCGACTGTGGAAATAAAGTAACTATTAAATTGATCCGGGGACACATTTATTTTCACAGGATCGCTTAAAATTAATTCTGTAGCAGCTGAACCTAACATGCAAACGCAATCAAAAACTTTTTTGTCTTATTTTCAGAAATAGATGAGGTGATTTGATTTTTTTAACAGGATTTATGTACACGTGGATGTTCCTCCAATCTCTGGGAGAAGTAGTCACACATTTTGAAAAGCTTTTACTGTAACCTTCTGTAAAATATGTTTGTTTAACCGATCAATATTTATTTTATTTGCATTAATAAACGCACATCTGGTTTTTTGATCTGAAAAAGAATTTTTCCTTAAATAGTCGGAACCTCCCAAATGAAAGTTTTACTTTCTGGTTATTTCCATTACTATCATTTCAATTTTTTGTAAAACTAGGTATTTTTTCTGACAGCTGCTGAATTATTCTTACAGTTTTTGCAAACAAGTACATTTTTTCAACCTTCAACTAATAAATAATTCACAATAGTTGATTGGAGTCGCCATTATGCTAGTTGATCCTACCTCTATCCTTTATAAATATTTTGGTTTAACAGTGTAACTCAGATCGATTCGGCCGGTTTAGCTCGGTATGGTAAACTCAATGGGCTAGCAAGATCGATATGAGAAGCGGGCTAACTCAGACCGCTTCCTCTGCCAGTCTGAGATTTCAAATCGCTACGAACCGATTCAAATCGATATTTAGATGGATTTTGCAGTGGTAATCCACGCGATCCGAGTCGGCTGGCTAAGAATGTTCAGATCGGTCCGAGATAATATCACTCTTGAGTTCGATTGGTAAACGTAGTGAGTGCGTTAACTGAAACACTAAAAGAAATATCACAAATTAGTTAATGGTGACATATGAACAGGCACGAAGGAATCGGAAAAAAGGTCTTAAAATGTTCTCCCGAAAAGGCTTACCCCGGCTTGAGTAGAGCAGTTGCGACTTGATGTAAGGTGGGGAAGAAGGGAAGCCAAACAGCAAGAATAGAGAAAGGACAGGGAGATGGTTATAAAGTTCGAGGGGAGAAGTAGGGAGAGAGGGGAGAGGAAGAGGGAGGACAAGAGAGCCAATGCGGTGAGAGGATGTGTTTGCCGTAAAAAGGGTTCAGGAGGAGATTGGTGAAGAGGAGGCTGAGGAAGACTTGAGAGAAGAGAAGCATCGCATCGCAGGAGGAGAAGTTTAAGACGTGAATAATTTAGGAGACAAGGGGGTCTCTTGTATCTAAATAGAGATATAGGGTAATTTGACTGAGGATCCGAAAGGAATAGCTAGAGCCTTTTCTCGCGATCGCTGCGCCCCCCTCCGCCCTACCCCAATTCCCTTTTCCACTTCCTCTTCAAACCCTCCGACCAATAACATCCAAACCCTCCCCTCTACCGGCAGCCCGCTCAACTTTCCAAAGAAAACATCGAACTTTGATGAATCGATTGGGCTTTAATACATTAACATAACCATTTGCATTCTTTTAACTCCGCCAATATGTAGATAAAATTGTCCAGGCTTCACTTTGTTATGAGAAAATATGATGATATCCCGAGCTATATTATTAACTACGAAAATGGGCATCTATTTGCAATAAATATGAAATCTCTTAGTGTCTATGGGATATCCAACTGAATATCTAATCCATTAAAAAAACATTTTTACAGTTTCTACTGCTTTTTTGATATCGTTATGATTATGTTCCATCAATTCAAGTGTGATGCTATAAATCTCACTAACCATAGAGTTTTTTATCTCCATAAATGAAAATTCTGAGGCGCATTGATTTTTCTATAGACGAGACTATTTTCTTAGGGACGTTAGTTGTTACGATAATTTCTTAATTAGGCTACTGATATCCAATTATCAATTTCCCTGACCTTTCCCTGACTTTTCCCTGATGGATTTAGCAATTTCCCTGAACGATCGCCAAATGGTCACCTATTTTTGGAATATTTTTTTCAGCTGAATTAAATTTTCTACGGAAGCTTTAAATTTTCTAATCATCGTCTCGTATTTTTAAAACTGCTATTAATTATTAACTATAACTTAGTGTGCTCCAGCTACTTATCGACCCCAGTTTCGAATGTTAAAAAAAAGCGAGGTAAAATTTTCCAAACAACATAGCCTCGGATTTCTTGTGATGAGCGTAATACAATGTGATCAGGACTTTTAACACCACTAGGCAAATATCGCCATAAGGATATACAAAAGGGATACATTGCACATGTACGTCTGATTCACCACTAAATAACTAAGATTCACAACTGAATGCTCCACGAATTGATGGTGCTTATTCCATGCACGTCAGCGATGGAAGATAGTTTTCGTTGGTGAAATAAAGGGCGGGACAGACTGGCCGATGAACGTAATGGTAGAAAAATAACAAGGATTTCTATGCCAGTTTTTCCCTGACTGTTACAATAATTCCCTGACTTTTTCCTGACTTTTCCAGATATTCAAAGCTCCCTGACAATTCCAGCTTTTCCCTGACGATCGCCACCCTGTTAATATTATCTGTAGAAAAGGCATAGCTTAAAGCAAATAACCTCAATGAATATAATGCACACCGTTATCTTAACTGGGACATTCCTTCCCAATTATTTCTTCTTCTTCCAAATCATCCGATATTACTACCATGAAAGGATTTTCAGGCGTCATTTTTACATAAAAAAGAGTGAAATTTGTATATCTCCTCCACTTATAGTCTTTCATCCCACACTTTTTTCAGCGTAGCTTCATTCTTCTTTCTGGGTAATTTACTAATAGGTACCTATTTTATTAATTTAAGATCATAGTTATTCCATTTTACCTCATTTCCAGCGATAACAATCATCTGCCACTTTAGCCCACGGTTTACTAGCAAATTGAATTGTTTTCCTTGGATCAGTTGAATTAGGTTTTAATAAATTGTTTCATTACTCTCTGGTAGTATGATCACAATGGTGCAATAAGTGAAAATAAAAAAAGAGGCGGTTAGTGGGGTTTTTCCGGCGATTAGGCTTCGAAAAAAAGTCAAATTAGTTTTTTATCAGCGCTGAAGATTATATTTAAAAAATTTTTTTTCTGGCTAGTTGCACACATTTCTAATAAGAGAATAATTTTCTCGCTTGTTAAATTCCCCTCACCCTTCTCTTTTCTTTTCCGTCTATCAACACTCATTCGAATGTCTAGAAAACCGAGTTTCTTCCAGTTTCTGCAGCAAAAATCTTACTCCTTTATAGTTTCTCCCATTGGCCACATTTCGTCTTTTCTTAGCATCAATTGTGACTTGAACTCGAATTTCTCCATTTTTTCCCCATTTAGTACTGCATCTTCGGCACATGAGCAATGCAGCGTTAATGAGAGAGCCATGGTGACGCTTTCCGAAAACGGATTTTCAAAGATTTCCGTCTCTATTTTGGGAGGCGCCGATCGAAGACGTCCCAATTCCTCTCCAAGACCTACTTATTCCTCCTTGATTGAATCTGGGTCAGATTGAGGAGACAGAGAGAGAGAGAGAGAGAGAGAGAGATCAGTTGGAGAAGATTCTTGTGAAGACGAACATCAGAAGTTGGACCGCTCATCCGAAGATATTTCATATTACGTATATCAGTACCTTCTAAAAGTTTTATCTGTGTTTTAAGAAATTAGACTGATTACATGCTATAATGATTTGTGAATTATTTAGTCTCATCCCTTGCTCGAGAGAATCATTCCCTATAAGTTACCTCTTTGGGGAACTCAGCTAACAAGAAAAGGAAGTGTAGATATTCTAGAAAGTTTATAAAGCCAATATTTACATGTCAATATTTTAACTGAGTTATGCCTATTGACGCATACAAAATACCAATAACAATGAAATGTTTTTTTTCTAGTGATAGAAAAGGGCTTTCCCTAAAATATCAACTAAATTTGTAAACTAACGGCCATTTACTCTGATGAAATTATTTATCTATCAGACAAATATTAAATAAATATCATCGGTATGTGAAAAATTTGCCTCACAATCAGTTCATGAAAAATAAGAAAAATATTGATTCTATTAGTTAATATACATATGTAATGCATATTAACATTTAAGCTTTAGTAATGTTCATTTGGCCTGTGCAATACGAAATGTGTTGTTTACGAATGTGATCACCTCCCAAAGTTGGAAACTTTTCCCTATTGCCATTGTCAAAGCTCTTTCCAACTTCTTTTTTGTCAGATAGCTATAGAAATAGATTCCATGTTTAAAACTGCCTCACCATCTTCAGCGTCTAGAACTCAAAATCCGCGTTCGATACGTACACCATCGCTTAGACCCACCACCACTGCCACTAAATAATCATATTAACGCAAAAAATTTCTGCCTTCAAGAGACTTATATGACTATTGCTATATACACGTAAATTTCTTGATTAAATCTGCCTAAAAGCAGCCTGCAGCATCGAAAATTTGAGCATAGCCACCGATGCATCGATAGAATGATGAAGACTTGCATATGACGAGTGCCATTTAATCGAAGTATGTATAAGTAGCAATTTTGCCCTCTCGAGTTGATTTTAGTTAATTTTGATTTTAGTTAGTTAGGCCAAGTTAGCCTTCAACAAGGAAAACAAACTCTTCGCCGCCAGCAAGGTTAATTTAAGGATTAGGAAATTGCTATTGAAGAGTTTTGTATGGAGAGTTCTGCTCTATGGCAGTGAGACCTGGACAATTGGAAAGAGAGAGAAAAGGAAAGAATGGAGGCATTTGAAGTGTGGTGACATAGGAAAATGCTGAAAATACACTGGGTGGCAAGAATCACGAACGAGGTGGTGTTTGAGAGATAGGGGAAAGGCGGTGTCTACTCAAAATTCTAAATAAGGGAAGGAACACTTGGATTGGCCATATTCTCCGACACAAAAGCTTGGTTAAGACAATACTAGAAGGTACAGTAGAGGGTAAAAAGCAGAGGGGCGGATCTAGACTAGACTACATGGGACAGTTGATGAAGGAACTAGGCTGCCAATCGTACAGAGAAGTGAAATGATTGGCCCAAGATCGAATAAAGTGGAAGACTGTTGCAGACCAATCCCAGGATTGTAACCAGAGAAGAAGTTGATTTTAATGCACGTGACACCTTCCAATGAGGTGTATATTTTTATTTGTCTACTCAAGTTGATATTTGTTAAAGATGAGCCTTGGACTGTGGTGTGTATGATATGCTTGAATTCTCACGTTGACGTAAGCGCATCTTGGGATCCTTACTTGGAGATGAATGTTTGACGGTACTTCTTGAAAGGATCAACAAGGCAGCGAGTAACGAGAGGTACAGTCGACAAGTGGAAAAACATAATTCGTGGTTTTCATAATGTTTCCCTGATTGATTCCGAGTTTTGAAGAGAATATGTCACGGTTCATCTTTTTATTCTCGTTTTCAATAATATCACTTCCTCCCATTCCTGAGGCATTTCTTTATCATGCGCAGGCAACTCCCGAAAATTGCGAGGCTCGTGGTGAGAACGTTAGGGCACGGGCTGCCATGTTGATTCGTCTAAGTGACATTTTGTTCGCCTCGTTATGAAATGATCCCTACGAGTTATCTCCTGTATGTATCTGAGGCTTAATATAACAGTTAGGTTTACTTTTACAACCCACAGCGGTTAAAAATTGAGTGCACAATCCGAATTTCAATTTCTTTTCAATATCATTAGGTGCTCAGTGCCATGTGAAGGTGATTGAAGCGATTTTCGTTTGTATGTAGATTGTGGCACTATTTAAAATGTGTATGGATAAAGGCGAAAAACACTGCATGCAATGATTTCATTTCTCAGAAATTTAACGTTATATTCACAGCTGTAGCCTTTCCGTACTTGACAGATATTTGAAAGAATGCGATCAATTATCCACAGATTGTCTCCTAAGCACGAAAACGTATATTTCATATTACTAAAATAGTTCCTATTAATTACCAAGGTATGGTAGCGAATGGTAGCACGAGAAGTAAAATAACCATGTACTTCAACACGGTTTTCTCTAAAATTTCAAATTCCGTGACGTTAACTAAGGTCATAGTAATGCATTTAATGGGACGAAATTTTTAAAATATAATTTTGGCATCATTTATATCTTAAAATGCCTTACTTAAGTACTTAAGTAAAGTGTCGTCCAAGGATTATTTTTCGACTTGAAAAGTTATTAAAATGTGCGCTCAACGACTCAAAATTCGCGCTATAACCGCCTTCCGCACCTCATGACGATGCAAAAGGCACTGCAGTAGTAACAACAAATCTTATTTAATTTACTGAGGCTTAATGTCATTGAAGTATGCGCTTACATATATAAGGTAGACCGAGCGAGATAGTTTCCTAGTCGTAATAGAGACCATATTCGAATTATAAGTTTTAATTTCATAAGCTGTAAGACACATCAATAAACTATTGCATTATTGATGGTGCAATAATATAGTTTTATATGACAGAAATTGTTAGAAATTAAATGAAAATATCTAAATAAGTCTTTAACTTGACTCATTTTTTTCGCACGGTGCGTTTGAAACTCCTTCAAAACGGAAGGTTTATTGTGATACCCAAGAACCTAATGCAGTGACAATATGATTAATTTTCAAATATAGTTTAGAAAACATACAAACTACACGCTGTTAGTTTTTTTACCACCTCTTAGTGTTCGAAATTCCTCATTTTGTGAATAATGTCTCTCTGGAGTGCATACCCGTACCATTTCCCATGTAAAGGGGATTTTTTTGGCAAATATCTCCGAAGGTAATGCGGTAAGGGGGTAAGTTTTTGGTGACATTAGAAGGGTGAGATATTTTTCCTTAAAATGAGACTAAACTCGTTGATTTATCATAAAAATGATATTTCGCTCAACCTACCTTAAGTACTTCTCGCAAACGACTCATGAGGATACTGGGGAAGAAGTAACTCCTGCGTATAAAGACGCATTATAGTCGGTTTTAGCATCGATAATTCGAAAATCGAGTTAGATACATCGATTGATAGAAAATACCCACCTATCCTAACTCCCGATTGCCCACGATTCGCCCTCCTCTCAACCTAAGGGCCTCCGAGAGGTCCGCCTTCCTGCTGCTCCACGGGGGGGGGCGGAATTGCCTGGCTTAGCGAAGAGTACCGGGTCATTAAAGGAATTTATCAGGAAGAGAGCGCGGGGAAGGCCTATTCGCTCGACTCTCTCAGTCCTTCTCCCCTTATTTTGCCCCCCTTTACCCCCGTTGCCCCCTCCCCCCCTTCGCCCCAAATGCCTCCGGACTGAAGGAGGCAAGTTTCCGGTCCTTTCCTTCTTCTCTTTTATTTTTTTAAATCGGAGATGGATGGTTTGTAGGTGGTGGGGACGTCGCTTCGGCTGCCGATTCCTTGCGACCCTAAGGTCCCGAAAGAAAGAAAAACCCTCTCTCCCGAACCCCTTTAAAAAAGGCAGAGGTGCTTGGGAAAAGAGAGGGAGAGATAGAGAGAGAGAGAAGAGACGAAGAAAAGGGTCTCTTTCTTTTGTTCCCTTAATGCCGAACGGCTTTTGAATTTACTGGTTGCGGCGCGATAAATAAGCAGGAGATCGGTTGGGCTGCTAGTCGGTGCGGAATTTTTTTTTAAAAAAGGACAACAAAACACCTTGTTAACAATGGTCCGCCACCAAGACATCGGAAATCTCACAGACGTTCAGGCGTTCAATTATTTATTTTTTGAAACTTTTTTTTAAATTCGATGATATTTTGTGTTCATTTTATATTGAATGACATAAAAGGTCAAAATATCGCTTTACACGGTACATTTTATTGTACAAACGAATGAATCATAGAATGTACAAGAAACTGAATGGAATTAGAGCAGGTTCCATTTCCCGTTAAGCCATTCAAACAATCATACAATTGGCCGCTTAACACGGTACAATTTCCTTTGCAAAGGAATTAGTACATTCGTTTGTGCAATAAAATGTACAGTGTAAAGCAGCCTTAATGGATAACGTTAGCACTTTTACGTCATACCGTTTACGTCATATTTTTTAGATGGAAGACTTAAAATTTGTATCGTTTGGGAGTTTGCATGGCGGAATATTGCTTACAGCTTGAAAAAATAGTTTCATTCAACTTAATAACTTTTAAATAGCGCAACACTCTCTAGTTTAAACGGTATTTTGTAAACGCTTTTGTGTTTCCTTGGGAACTAAATTTTTCTCCAGCTGTGATTTTTAATTACTCTGTCGATCATTAGAAAGGCAGGGATCAAAGACGTGGGGACTGTGGTGAAGGACTAATAAGGTGAATAAAAGGTTTACATTTGTATGAGTATTTCCATAATTTAAAAATTTTAGGTACTTCGATAATCAAAACTGGGAAATCGGATGTCCCAGAAAGTTCTCAAGCGTTTCAAAAAACGTGATTTATATTTTTTTTAGTCCTATTGATTTCTGGAGAAGTAATCGCATCAAAATCTTCTATCAATCCACTGCAAATCCTGTAGTGACTGCTGATCTATTGTACCACGTAGGCAGCACACGCACCACCTGGCGGAGGCTTTCTCTTTTTAAAAAGGCTGCAAAACAAAGCAGAAGTGAGACGGATGTGACACATGATTCGAAATTTCAGTGTTGTGGAGAGCAGCAGCAGACTTACTTTTGGAAGTTACTGTGTGTGGTGATATTATGCTAGAATAAAAATTTCAGTAAGGACTTAAATAATACGTTGACACAAATATTAATTCGCAGTTTCAGCGAGCATTAATCGGCATACATTAAACTAGTTTTACAAGATACTTCATTCAGCACCATTTTTTGAGGGTAATAGTTGGTATAATAGCTTTTCAGAGCGTCATAGAGCCTCAACGTACAATCGCAATTATGCTCACAGAGGTACATGTATTCAAGAAATGGCACTAGTTTGCAACTCGCTCCCAGTAAGGATCCAGAACCCACCGAACAATCACGTCAGGTTTTACACTGTGCGATCATGACTTTTTCAATTAAGCACCACGCACACTTCCTTGTGGCTATTCAGACTGTGGAATTAACGGTAAATGTAACAATTCCGACAGTTCATAATTTTTACCATTTACTCAAATTTACAACATTTTAAAATTATTTTGTTTTATTAAATTTTTATCTTACTAAATTATTTTTAAATTCCGACGAATTTTCAAATCGTATTTATTTTAACTCTTACAGACCTAAAACTTAAGTCGACAATTTTAACATTTTTTTAATCATGCCACTTTTTAAAATATTTTCTGATTTTACTAGATTTTTTTACCTTCTTAAACTTTTGAAATTCTGACAAAAGGTTTTACAAATATTTGGAACATATATATTTATTATAAAATCATTAACGAATTGTTATTTACTTCCATAATATGAAAGCTTGTGGAAGGAAAGCACCTAAGAAAAGGACTATGACCATGGCAGGGTTGTTAACTCAACGAAAGGACCGTCTGCTGCCATCGACATCAAACAGCTCTCATCGGTCGCCAAATGCTGCGGTACCAAGCTGCTGTCAACCATTTTTAAATATATCATAAAAGAAAAAGTATTACATAATCAAAAATTGTATAAGAAAAACAATATTGTAAAACCAAATCTGACCTAAACTCTGTAATGAGAGCCGGGACTAAGGGAAAGAAGGCCTCATCTGGGCCACGTAAAATAAAACAAAGTCAAAGTTAAAGTTGTTTTGGCTGATAGTAATGCCTTGGATTGATTAATTAAAGTTTTGGTACATATATGATAGGATATGAATTAAAAGACAACATTTTTTTACCAATACAAGTGCCATGATCTTGTAGTAGAGCACTAGGAATGTTCAAATCACTCAGGGTCTCGTCCTCAACAATACGTACCGAAGTGAATACTTGGTCTTATGCTTAATCAAGAGTATTGCGTGAGGCGGGCATAAGTCACAGCGTTATCAATCTGGATGGCGCACTCCTTGTCTCAAACGCGAACACCGAATTTTCACGTTCTTTTGGAAGTAAAAATGTTTGGGATTAGCCTGTTTGATTGAATTTAGGGCACTATATGATATCACTGTTTCATGCTTCATGCTTCGTCGAGGCAATACAGCACGTAAATCGTCAACTTGAACGAAGAATGAATTACTGGATCGCAAGGGACACAATCTCCCGAATAAGTAAAACCGGCTGGGAAGAGAAGTGGATGGCATTTGCTGAAGGAGAGCAACTAAGCACCACACAAGCAGCTCAGCTAATTTATTCAGTTATCTGCATATTTACTTTGGCGGCGGTAATTCTAAAATTCATCCCTCAACGATGTTGGCATAGAGAAAAGTTAGAGAGAACACTATTTGCTCTGATTTGGATAAACAACTATCAAACTTGGCCAAAACCGGGCAATTTTTCATCCTCCACGCACGTGCGAGTTAACCATTACGACAATTAATAAAACCAAAAAAATCTTCAGTCAATTATGCCTTGATGCAAATTGGGACTCTCTTGGCTCAGACACTATTTCGCATTTAGCGTGACGACAAACAACAACACGCTCTTTAGCGTGTTGAAGGCAAACCAAAATTGGGCACTTGTCAACCACGGTTGAAATTGGGGCCAAACCGTGATTCCCGGGGATCCAGTTAAAACAGGGCCAGAAGCGACTAAAGGGGCAACCGTCGTCATGTTTTAATGCAAATGTAATTGTGTTAGGCAAATGCTTTCCCATGGTTTCATCCGCGTTACCGGAGAACACTCATTTACCCAGCCATAAATTAATTGCGAGCATTCATCCGACTTGGGTATGCGTTAATTAGGGCAATTTTGTTATTTAAATTTATGCTGAGTACGAGCATTGCGTCCCCATAAGTGCGAGAGATGACAGGCTCAAAAGATACGAATGATTTTTTTCATCTTGCTGAATGCTTTGTAACATGTGCAACTCTCGCTCAATATCAGGCAAAGATATAGCATCAAAGTACCAGGTAAATCCTAAAAACAGCCATCGTTCCCAGCCTCGGGGTTGCAAACACTCAGCTTATGGGATCCAAGGGCGCGCTTTCCCTGCACATCCGCACATATCCACACTTCCTTTGTGAAATTTTGACATATTGAGATGAAATAAAATCACTTTGTATAATCCACAAAACTATCATAAAATCCCCCTTGAGAACGACACGGAAGTGTTGAAACCGGTCGGGTTATACAAAGCTTGTGTGGATTATGCAAAGCGATTTTTTTTCATCTCAACCTATCCAAAGTAATGACCGTTTAACACGATACTGAACACAAAAAAGGTTCAAGAATGATTTCATTTATGGATGTCTAACTGTTCATTTGATAACGATAAATTAATCATGTTGCACGATAAAGATGGACGCAATCATATGTATGTCATTTGATTTCTCAATGTAAGTTTGCCACTCGCTGTCAGTAGGACCTTACCGCTGTCAACCAATTAATTTTACCTTTATGGGCCCCATGCTCTCTTTCTTTTGATTTTTACCTGCTATATCTCTTTGCGTTTATCATTACCATTCTAGCAGTGAGTAAAAATTAGATGATAATACCCTGATAGTTATTTTAGTCTCCTATCTTTATATTTTGTTTAATTGATAATTATAGCTGACACATACCGCGTTAGGGTAGTCCGAGCGAGATAGTTCCGTAGTCATAATAGAGACCATATTCGAAATATACGTTTTAATTTCTCCAACTGTAGGACACACCAATTCAATATTGCATTATTATTGGTGAAAAAATATAGTCTTATATGACATAAATGATAATTAATTAAAATAAAATATGTAAATGAGTCTTTAACATGCCTCATTTTTTTCGCGCGGTGCGTTTGAAACTCCTTCAAAACGGGAGGCTTTTTGATATCCTTAAGAATGTACTGTGGTGACAATATCATTCATTTTTAAAAATAGTTGAGAAAATATAAAAACTACAGGCTGTTAGTTTTTTTTACTACATCTAAGTGTAGGAAACTAAAAAGTAAGGCATGTTCTCTGGAGTGCACACACGTCCCATTTCCCATGTAAAATGGCTGTTAATATTTGGCCAACATCTCGGAAAGTTAAGTGGTAAGGGGTTGAACTTCTGGCGTCATTGGAAGGGTGAGATATTTTTCTTGAAAATGAGACCAAATTCATTGATTTCTAGGTAAAATGATATTTCGCTCAAACCACCTTAAGGATAAAAATACCCCACATTTTCTAATACACGTTCAATGATCGAGTAAACCTTTCCAATTCAGGTTAAAGATGGTATATTTTGTCCACAGTATCAAATCCTAAAGATCACATTAGATCTTTCACTGGGTCAAGTATCGAGTGATTATAATATTAATCAATAAACCTAGCAAACCAGAAGCTAGAGATCGAAAACAAGCAAAGTGATAGGAATAATTTTCTGTTTTGTAAGTTTTACTAATTCTAAGCGTGTTACGTTGAAAATATTTCGCGAATACGATGGATTTTGAAGCAGGATAAGCCATAAAAAGTTTTCTTCATCGGCGGTTTCCAGCTTTGGGTTGAAAATTGTCAGGAAAATATTTTTGTTTGTTATATTAAAAGTGAAAAATATTTGAAAGATTAAATAAGTCTGGTAAAAATAAACGCAATAAGCATTGGAAAATAAACCAGCAATGGGTGGAATGCACGAAGATAAACATAAATATTATTGCAAAGTAAAAATCCTTGAGAACATGCACACTCATGACCAAATATGGTTGCATTGCAACATATGGCGGAGATCAAGTCCAACAAATGAGAATATAAACAAAAAATATTTCGGTAAAATAAATATGATTTTTCACAAATAAATTACATAATTAAATTATGAAAAAATTAATTATAAACCGGATTTAATACGGCCAAGGTCACAATTGTATTACATCATCTTCAAATTTGTATTCGTTAGCGAATAATGTAATAATATTTTTTTTAAATAGGCAGTGATTTATATTTTGCCTTTGTTCATTATTATTAAATATCAAAAACCATTTCTAACGCATTATTAAAATTCCACACATTACTGTGAAAACGTTGATTTTAGAGGAAATTTTTTACAAATATTTCTGACAAAGTGATGCGCATATGATGACGATATGCAAATCTGGCATAGTTACTCTAATTATATTGGCACCTGTGATACTCATTCCATTTTTAATAATTCTTCTTGAAATTAGCAATACCCAAGGGATTAAAGTTGAAAAAACGATGCATAAAACGCCGGAAGCCTGTTATCTCTGAAAACCTCAAAAATGAAGTGGTTATATAACATTGTTTTTTAGCTCTATGGAATAAAATGGTAATGGCATTTCACAACACAGACCTTAATTACTGACATGTTGTAAGTCAAATTGATTTACAGGGCTTTTTTCTCTGTTTATAGGATAAGTTGGTGGCAGTGTTTATTAATTACGTGTCAAAAACGTGACAGTTAACGATCAGATATTATCTGTTATGGATGGATTTTCTACCAGTAAGCACGTGAATAAAGTGCTTGGTGTCACAGACAGACAACAATATCTCAGTAACTATTTTCAGGTTCATTATTATCAACTACATAACTTTCCATACATTTTTACAAACTTCTTTAATCTTCTTTCTTCTTAAACTTCTTTATGATTCATCTTTATGATAAACTTGCCTTTCCCAGGTAGCACAGAATCATCACATATTACTTGGCCAAATTAATCGTAAATATATTAAGTAAATAAATACGTTGAGGAAACGAATGGAAAGTAAACGAGTACTCTATGTAATTATGAGGTGTGTGAAATTATACCGAAGTTCACAATTTTCATACAACCTTTTTTGGAAGATTATCTCCGATGGAAACAAAAATACACCGGGTCAGACTATTATACCCCAATCCAAACCTCGTTAAAGTAGACTAATGGCCAATTCAAAAGCCACGTTTCACATATATGGCAAAATGTTTCCTTCAGCCGGTTTTCTTTTCACAAAGACGGGGTATCAAAGATACAAGATTTCAGGATCCAAACGCTACTTCAACAATCTCGATCACCCTTTTGATTCTTTCAGGGCAAAGCAGAACACCCCATTCCAAAAAGCTTTTCAAAAGACGAATATAAAAGAATAAATGGGAATGCGTAATGGCGAAAGGCCTAATTCTTTGCATTGGCAGAAGGCTCAAATTTACACCAGACATTATTATTAACCTTTTTCAAAATAAAGTTACCAGGAATAGTTCCACATTTAATTTTTATTATCTCTCTTCAAATTTAACACTTAGGGTCATTTTCTTGATTAAACTTCGATTGGTTCGTAAAAAGAGATTCAAGAAATTTATCAAGAGATCTGATTTGAAAAATTTATGTTTTCTTGTTCTGTATGAGATTATTTAATCCAATAACTAATCAATTATTTTATTGATAGTGTTGGAAATATATGTTTCAACTAAGAAATAGTGTTTTAATTGAGTCCGTTGCATGTTCCACTGTAATATTATACCCATGCAATAAATAATGACGTGTATGAATCTGTAAACCACCACCAAAATATTTCTAAATAGTAGTAAAATTTAACCCTCCTCCCACCACTAAATTCCTCCCTTAGGGGGAAATTCTGAACTTGTTGAGATCCTCAGGCCTAAAGCTTTACACTTCACACATTCTCTTCAACTAACTTCTTCCAATTTCCGCCGTCAATGTCCTTTAATCCCTTAACTCGCCTAAAAACCTCTCTTCCATTCTTTCCTTCCTCTCCGCCATTCAATGCGATTCACTTAGCCCGCACCCAGCTCTAGATGTATGGATATATACATATATGTATTTAAACGACTTTTGATCCTGCACAGTCTGGGATGCGGGCATAAATGTTTTAGCCCGTCATCTGTGCACTCACACGAGCTTATTTACTTTGCTTCTCCCTTCCTTTCTCTCTCGAGGCGGAAGAGTCAATTTGCTATTCAAAACTGCGCAGGCGCCGATCCATAGCATCCATGCAGAATTTCCATAATCACCGCTTTCACAAAATGGCGGTTCCGTGCATCAAAGCAAAACGAAGGGAGGGTGGCCGAATTCACGACTTCGCCGCCCACAAAAGCGAAGCACAGGAAAATGCACGTACTGCGCATGAGGCATAAATCCCGCGGAGCCCCTGTGGTGCTCTGTGGGGCACCGAGCGAAACACAACTCAGCGTGTAAACATAAACTTTCGGATAACCTCCACGCGCGTCCACCAGCGCCGAGTAACATGGGCTCCCTGCGATCCTCCGGACGCACCCTCGAACGATTGCATTTGTTTCGGTCCCATGAGCGGTGACTACGTAGCACTCCAGTAGAGATCTGGTCTGAACTGAAAAGAACAGATACACAGACGTGCTGCTAGCAAGATTTAGAATTTATTAAGCTACTGCCATACCAGCAATGAAACCAAAAATGTATTCGAACCTTTGCCTTCTTTCGCAACGACCAAAAGACTATTTGGTACTTCTATATTTTATGGTCTCTCAAAAAGGATTTACTTTTTTGTACATCTGGTAAAAAATATTGTAAAAATCAGAGAAAATAATTACACGTTTAGGTACTTCAATGAAGTAGCATCAAAACTTGACTCTATTGCCACGTGCATCGAAAATACTTGCGCAAACAATAAGCCACAAGATGGAATGAAAAATTGAAGACAACCTCTTGAAAAACCAATATGGATTTGGGAAGAACCGAGGTACCAGGGACGTCATATTCTATCTAAGAGAAATGGAAGAGAAAACAATTAATATGAACATTGAATAGTAAATTGCGTAAATTGTAGATAGTGAATTGAGCCATTTGTGGACCCGGGAAAAGCCTCCGACACAGTGGAGTGGAACAAGGTGTTCGGGCTGCTGGAAAAACTCAGAATGGATTATGACGACCGAAGAATAATTTACCAACTATACTTAAAGAAAGTTATAACAAAGCAAATGAGAGACTGAAGAAGCTAAAATTAACAAAGGAGTAAGACAAGGATGCAACCTCTCTCCAGCACTGTTCAACATGTGACATAAGGAGGCCATAAGAGAAGCGCAAGGAATTGGACTGATCAGAATAAAAAATAAACGAAGAAGTAATAAATATGCTCCGCATCGCACACGTTATTGCAGTTGTAGCTGGAAATCACGATGCTCGTCAAAGTCCACTAAACGAATTGGACCTTCGATGAGTGAATCCATTAGTAATATTTATGAATAAAAGTGAAACTTATCGCATGGTGCTGATTTGGTTTCTTGGTAATGTAATGCTAGTTAAACGCGTAGCCATTTGGCACATGTAAACACTATGCAATAATTCCATTCTCTTATCACGGATTTTCTCTTTTAAGCGGAATTATACTTTCCGAAATACTATGATGGCTTCTAAAAATAGCAATGCATCATGCCGAGTGGATAACACGTGTTCACACACGATTTCTGCTTAAATTTCGAATTTTCTGCCGTAAACCCAAGTCACAACAATGCTTTAATAAAAAAAATAATGAAATATAATTGTTTTAAAAATATTTACCTAAATGAAATATAATTGTTGCATTTTTTAATTCTGCTACATGCACGGACATTTCCACCGCATACGGATGTATTCAAGAGAAAGATTTTTTTTCAACTTGTGTGGGAAAAGTCGTTAAAATGTGCACTCAATGACACGCGATTAGCGGTCCGCCACCTTAAGAGAAAAAAATAAAACGTAGAGACGGCTGATGACGGGCTGAGGACCCTCAGTCAAAGGGGGCGCTGGCAATTATGGACGTAGGGAATGCCGGGAGGCTAGGAACGAAAGTGCAAAAGGTCAGAAAGAGAGAGATTGAGGAGCGAGAACCACGCTAGCGAAGGGATTTAGGGCTGAGATTATCATCAAAGGGATTCTTGGTTACGATTGCGAGAATTTTAATTGCATTGGCCGGATTCCACCGGAGGGCAGACTTTTTGAGCGGCAGTAATGGGAGCCGACGTCCCATTGGGTTTGTCAGAGTGGTCATCGCAAGTCGCACAGAAACATATTTAAAGCTCGCTCTTTCTGCATAATTAATGAACGATAATGACGCGCGGTAAACTTTGCTCTAAGATGTCCTCGCAGAAGAAAAAAAATTTCATTAAGCCTCACAGCCGATGAAAAATGAGCTGTGAGAGAGGAAAGCCTTTCAGTGGGACTTGAAAAAAGGAAGGCTGTGCCGAGAATCATACGGGTATGGGATACGTTCCGGTACGATTAGCCGAAAAGTCCTTTTTTTTAATGCGGGCGGAAAATACGACCTACTCACAACATCCCAATCTCACGAAGTGGGAACGTCATACTCTTTATTATCACTTAATCCACAAATAATAGCACCTTAATCGTGCATGAAGCACTACATGAATGCGCTAAAAGAGAACGAGGAATGAAAAGTTAAGGCATCACGAAAGAAATTAATAACCGAGAACTACTTACATGACTAAAAAGAGAGAACTCTTAGTATTTTCCACACTTACGCCTTCAACCATTAAGTTTATTCGAGAACTACTTGCCTAGCCCTAGATGTAATGACTAAGTCCTTTGACCTTGCGTATCCCGAGAGGAGATGGAGTGACGGGAATGTATATATAATGTAATACCATAGAGCAAGTACATACAGAGTGGCAAAGAGAAATGGAGATTCGGATATGAGTTTTTAAATAATACTTTGGCCGATAGATGGAACAGGTGTATCGAAGGTGCACGACAAGCCTTAACAAATGAGGTTTGGCACACGGCCACTTCATTTAGTGTCGCATAACTCACATGATGTCCTTATGATGATTTCGGTGCCTGGATGTTTACTAATTGACCCATAGCAACGAAAATATATCTTATCGAGTCGTCGAGACCAAATTAAACATGTATTTTAAAGTGCCTTCAACGAGAATTGTCTTCACATCAATATGATAATACATGCAATCACCAAACACGGAGTAAACTGTTTACCGATGTATCATGGGAATGACAAAACGATTGATACTCGATTTAAAGCACACATCAGCAATGGTAAATCCACTCCTCTGTATGTTGATGCCAAATCACCGAGTACCACTCCAAGTGGCCTTCTCCGTAAGCCAAAATTCTTCCTCCCGTAAGGCGGTGCCACCTGAGAAATTCTTCCCAAAGCTCTCAAAAATGTATGTCCAGTTTTTAGCATTTCTTTGCCACTCTATATATACTTACACCATGGTAATACTCCATTCGTTCCAAAAAAAGGGGATAGTAAACATTGTAAAGACTGCAAAAAGAAATTTAGATTAGCGTTTGACTCTAGAATATGCGACTATTTTATTATTTATTCATTTTTTCTACTAACTGAAAATAGATGTAGTCTTAGACCTTAATCAAATCACAAATAAATAGTTAGTTGAGGAATTTTGTTACAAATAACTTGTCCTTCAATAACAACAGAAAATACTAGAAAGAATGCTGGATCACGTCATTTATTGTGAAAAGGGCTGTAGGTATCTATACTTATCCATATACGGGTTACCTCAGTTTATAAATGGTACCTAGTAAACTTTGCTAAGAAGAGGCTGAAATTTTTTTCTGAAAAGCTTATTGGCAAGAAGAGTGATGTTTATAGTAACTAAAGCAATGCTCTTCTCTGACTGGCTAATGGAGAACCAAATGTGGGACGTTTAAGGGGAGACTGCGTCTTTCGTCGTACGGAAATACGTTTTGTGACTTCCCGAGAAGTCACTTTTTACATCTTGGCAAAGAAAACGGTCTTAAAAAGATGCTAGAATCAATATTTGATAAGTATTAGAAAAAAAACTTTGTAAGTGTAATTTTTTAAGGAAAAAATTAGCTTTTGAGCACTTTTTTCCTTATTTTATACACCAATCGTCTCAATGGTCGGTGATTTTTGTAATGCACTAATTCGTGCATTGGCCAGATATGTCAAAGGTGCATGGTTAAGTACTCAGGTTCAGTAAATGTCTCTTTCACCTCAACGATTTCAAAAGTTGAATTCGTCTATCGCTAGACAAAGTTTACTAACATTAATGTCAGAAATCGCAAGTAGATAAATTAAAAATGAAAGAAGGGATGATGAAAATACGTGGTCGACTTAGCCTTAGGCTGTAATGGTACATTTCGTTTATGGTTTTGAATGAGTAGAGTAACTGCCTACAGGAGCTCTACAGTTTACTGAGGTGCGTGAGACATTCATAAAATCTGTTAACACTAATATCCATGGTTTAACTCTTCAATGGACCGAATAGCAATGCTTCTTTTCGTAGACCTCTGTTTGGCTGTTTATACTTTTGGATGGAAATTTAGAGGATGGTCTTCCATTTTTTTAATAAACTACTGAAAAAACTTCGGACCAAAACTTATTTGATATAATTCCACTATGTAACACTGTAAATATCTGTTAAATCAGACATTCATAAAAATGTATTTCCAAATACGGCCAAGGACGTCATTTGAACTTCTAGCCTTTGACGTAACCACCGTAGAGACATCCGTATAGAATATATTAGTGAAGATGGTTAGCTGGCATTGTGTAGTTTGCCACAGTTGATTTGGATTCAAAAGAAAAACTATAATGGTTGTCAGGGTGGCTACTGATATCCAATTTTTAAATTCCCTGATTTTTCCCTGACTTCTCCCTGATGGATTTACCAATTTCCCTGACCAATCGCCAAAAGGTCACCTATTATTGGCATATTTTTTCTACATCTTCTGCAGCAGCTTTGAATTTTCTAAATTTTCTAATCATCGTAACGTATGTTTAGAACTGCGAGCGCGCATTAACCATAAGATATTGTGCTCCAGCTGCATCTCGACCTTCGTTTCGGAAGTTAAAATAAAACTCGAGGTAAAATTTTCCGAACAACATAGGCCCGAATTCCTTAAGTTGAGCGTTGTGATTATCAATTTTAACACTACTAGGCTAATATCGCAGTAAGGATACACAAAAAGGATACATTGTACGTCTGATTCACAACTGAATATTTCACAAATTAACGGGGCTTATTCCAAGCACGTCAGCGACGGACTTTAGTTTCAGTTGGTGAAATAAAGGACGGAAAAGACTGGCTGATAAACGTAATGGTAGATGAATAATGAGGATTCATATCCCAGTTTTCCCAGACTGTTACGAGAATTCCCTGATTTTTCCCTTAAATTTCCATAAATTCAAAATTCCCTGACAACTCCCGGTTTTCTCGATTTTCCCTGACGATCGCCAACCTTGGAGAAAAAAACCCTAAAGTCGACGCCACTTGGGTCCACACACACACGCCAAATGAATAAGCTGCTCCTGTTGATCATATATATGGCTTGCCAGCATGTGCCATCTTATACTTCTCCGTTATCAGACCCATACTCATTATAATTTTAATGAATAATCCTAGTTATTATTTTCAGGTCTTACATTCATCTTTATAAAGTTTACTCATAGCTATCCATATAACAGAACCCACATTTTAAAGCATACATCTAATGCTTAAAGTTGTAATTCCCACAAAAATTTTCGCGTTATTCATTGGCATTCAACTTTATGCATTGGCTTACACGACAAATTTCATAACTCGAAACACTCATACTTACAGCTGATCGGGGCAATATGCGCGGTGGTCTGTCCAAGCTGTAAAATTTCCTCCTTCATGAACGGAGAACGGCCCGAGAAAGTGAATCGTTTTTGTTTTGTGGAGAGCGTAGGAGGGGAAGCGTCGTGTTCGCAGTGTAGTTTTCGCTTTTTATTGGCCTTTCTTTTACGGTCACCAATTCAAACACCGACGGAGACAAAACTCCTAGCTCGCAGTGAGGTACGAACGATCTCTCCCAGGCGAAGAGAACGACATTTTAACGGCCGATGTTAGTAGCTCGAGCGATCCAGGGCCGCTTATTCTGGCACTTGAAAGGGGTCGCAGCAAGCGCGGTGGCAAACAGTGGCAACAGTAGTTAAAATTCTCCCACCAAAATGTGTCGCTACGGCAGCGAAAGTAAATGCTCAGCGTTCTTCGTCGTCAAGAAGCAGCACGCTCTTACTAATTGAAACCCGAGAGAGTGTGCGGACGCGAAGAGGAGAGAGTCAAAATAAACATCGCACGACGCACAAGGAGAGAATAAAAATGCTTCTCTCGATGAATTTTTTTCTTCGAAAGGAATGCGATAAAAAAATGTGCAGGTCACCGAGTTAGGTCGATTGAGTGTGGAAACTTATTTAAAAATTTCGTCTTCATTTTTATTTCTAATGCTTCAATTCGAACGGCTGATAAAATCGAGGGCGTCAGGGCCCTTCTACAATAAGCATTAAAGAAACTAGGTTTATTTAAACGTATAATAGGAAGGTCCTCGGACAAAAAAGTAAAAGAGAGATGCTACTTCGCTCTGGTTAGGTCTTATCTCGAATATGCCGTGAGCATTTGGGACCCTGGTCAAATAGATTTGACCAAAAAAATTAACAAAATACAAAGAAAAGCAGCACGCTTCGTTAAAAACTGCTACGAGCGAACATATATTACTTCACAACTATTAGAGGGATTAAAATGGGAGCCCCTAGAGCTCGGAGGTTGCACACTAGGCTTAGGTTACTTAAGATAATCAGAACTGGTGTTTCAGAGCGAGACAGAGAATATTTTCAAGACGCCTCACTAAATTTCTAGATCTGACCGATGCGATAAAATGAGAGAGATACTCTGCCGAACAGATAGGTACAAAAACTCGTTCTTTCCGCGTACAATAAGCGACCATAATAAACACTGAGCTCCTCTAAATACACTCCCATAATACAAGTCACCATTTCACCTCCAAAACACTTACATTGTTACACGGCTGGTGACCTACCACCCCCTGCCATACGCCCATGCGGCGGCTCGCGGGGTAGTATGCAGATGTAGATGACTATATTCTGCATTAGCGAAAAAGCCCCGCTTGGCTCTAAATACAAATTATGCAGCCCTGTCGCCAATACTGTGGCGAAATACGTTGAAATTACAATGAAAAAATTAGCAACCAATCAATTTTTTCCTCGAGACAATTTCAACGTATTTTGCCGCCGTATAAGGCCAGGATACTTTGAATGCCTGAGGATAATGACTGCCTATTTACACTCGGGTTGAGCGCGGGTGCCAAGAAAACCTGTCTCTTTTTCATTTCTGTTCATATGTTCCTGAAATAAGTATATTGATATGCATTTCAGAACCATATATTTGTGACTTTTTTGGGGCTGCGTTATTAGGGGTTACGGTAAGGCAGAATAAGGGCGGAGTATAAATCCCAGAATAGTAAATACGAATTGTGTGTCTTGTGCAATTGGGTTAATTTATTTCTATAAGTATTTCATCAAGACATATATTCAATAACTTTCTCTAAAAGGATGGTCAATTCCGGTAAAATACTAGTAATTAAATTTGGCATAAATTAAAAATCGACTTAGAATGATATAATTTCCTGGAAAAAGAATGAGTCTTCTCTTCAATAAATTTATGAAATATAAAAAATTAAAGTGCTAATAACGACGGAAGTGATGAAGCTAGAGCATTTAGTTTTGTCTGAAAGTATAGCTCATAGAAAATGAAAATACGTCTAAGAATGATATTATTTCTTTAACTTACGGCGATATTAGTTTCTGAACTTTCTGCAGTATTTACTGCGACGGGGATTATAAAGTAAGTCAAGTTTAGTTCGAGTGGTCGGAAAATCCCGATCGCAGACGTCATTTTAGACGCTAAACGGATCGTTGCCTTACTCTTCCCTATGGTTTCTGGTTATCATACGTAATGATATGTGATTTTTTTTACCCGGAACGTGAAAAATATCTCACGCAGCTTCCTCACATAATTAGTTTTACACACAATTGACCTTATCGCATCTCGCCCTCTCCCCCCGCTTGTGATTGGCTGCACGCAGTTACGCGTTCCGCATTCCGCACCCATCCCAGTTTCACGTAAACCCCGCTTTAAGGTAGTACGAGCGATATAGTTCCCTAGTCATAATAGAGACCATATTAGAATTATACGTTTTAGTTTCACCAGCTGTAGGACACATCAAATATATATTGCATAATTAACGGTGTAATAATATAGTTTTATTTGACAGAAATTGTAAGAAATTAAATGAAAATATCTAAGTAAGTCTTTAACTTGACTCATTTTTTTCGCGTGTTGCGCTTGAAGCTCCTTCAAACGGAAGGTTTTTTTGTGATATCCAAGAACCTACTACGGTTACAAAATGTTCAATTTTTAAATATAGTCGAGAAAATATACAAACTACACGATGTTCGTTTTTTGACGACATCTAAGAGTTATAAAGATCTCATTTTGTAAATAATGTCTCTCTGGAGTGCATACACGCACCATTTCTCAAGTAAAAGAGCTTGTGTTTTTTTTTTAATATCTCGGAAATTAATGTAGTAAGGGGTTGACTTTTTAGTGTCATTAGAAGGGTGAGATGTTTTTCTTTAAAATGATACCAAATTCATTGATTTCTAAGTGAAATGATATTTCGCTCAAACAACCTTAAGTGTTCCAAAATGGCCCGTGTTCGCAATAATAGGGTTGCGATTTGAGCTAAAAAAAACTTTTTTCTCCCGATCGAGAAGTGAGAAAAGGGGTGAGGGGCGAAATTGGAGCGATTAAAATCCATAGGGCCACCGCGAGAGATTGGATCGCTACGTGCGGTATTGGAATAGGATGGAGAGAGAAAAAAAAGAATGCAGGACTAATTTCATGTGATGATGAATCGCCCTAACTCCCGCGGGAGGGCTTTGTGTTGGCCGATGGTCTTTTGTTTTTTCGTTAATTTTTTTCATTTGGACGACGAGTCATTTGTTGTACGGCCGTAAGGAACGGGGGGCACGAAACAATCGTTCCGGTTTGATTATCGGAGTGCGGGTTCACCGATTCGAATTGGGCCCGCTCCGATGGTTTATTTTATAATCTTTTCATCAAACGCCATCAAAGGTTTGCTAAAATGAGGGCTTTGAATGCAATGAATACGTTCTGCGAACCAAGAGATCGATGAAAAATGTGATCATCGGTCAAGATTATGATTTATGATGGTATTACAATCTAAAGCCATTGCAATGTATAAAGTAAACATAGATTGGCCATAATGGTTACTCTACGCATTTTGTTTTCGCAATGAATCTTGTGCGAGTCGGAAATGTTGTTGGCAAGCTTCTCAAGGCCAATTTAAACTTCAGGGCTGAAAGTTGAACTGAATTCAGCATACTTAAAATCATGTTTCAAGATGTAAAGCATGTGTAAACAAGGCGTTTCAAGGATTCTTTATCGTAAGGCACGGATTTACAGCCTGATTCTTGGATCCAGCGACAAGTAATCATAGGCTACAGGGCGATTTGCACACTTCGAGAGAATACCGGTGGTGGCGCTTCAATCTACCCCAAAGTCCTTCAATATCGATTCAACTATTCCTTCGATGCAGATCTTTGCCACACGAACTAGTCAGCCATTAGTGAGCTTCCTTCCATGTATTCTGCATCGGCACAGCGTAAGTTGATCGACGTTTTTGTTGATTTGGCAGGCAAAATAACGAATTTTTGTGATATTCCCAAATTTCCTATGATGCAATCAGGCAGTAAATGCTCGATAAGCACATCGATGGCGGCCGTGCGATGGAAATGGTTGTGAAAACCCATATCGTCCTAGCAACGGATATTTTGAACAGAACGACTGAGCGATTCTAAATTAAACGGCTCTCCAACGCCATATTAACCAAGGCTAATAACAACAGCTGAACAAAAGAGGTTGACTGGACTTGTTTAGAATCATCTGTAAACACTATAGTAAACGTGCCAATACAATATGGCAGGATCATTCCATGTCGAATGCTTCAATAGAAATTTTATTTGTTGCGCGACTATTCAAAAGAATCCATTCTTTTACGTGCATACCTACATAAATTGGCTGTAAAATGCAATGATCTTAAACATTTTATCCCTCTTCATTTTCTTGCGGCAGCCATTTTTGAAAGATGGCGCATGCGAATTTTTGACGATATTGGTGTTTATTCTATTCATAATACCTCATGAATTGTCGAAGACAGAGGAGATATGCTCAAAATGTACCATTGTAATCATGATGGAAAAAGTTATCTTTAATTTTTCCCTTGTCTTTTTACATTCCTTCGTTGTTGAAATGCAGTATGAAATCAATATTTCAGAAAACTGGTTTCTGTCTCGAAAAAACCAGACAAAGAAGTTAAATCCAAAATTTGAGTATTTATAGTTATTTTATTATTTGAGTGTTTGAGTAATTATATCTATGATTATTCAAAGTGTTGCCATGTGTGTTGAACCAAACCTTCCTTTTGTAGAAGCTTGAATCTTCGTGCACAAAATTAATCATATTTAGACTTCATTATTCCCGTTGGGGCGGGGGGTTGGTAACATAACTAATCCATCTTGACTCAAATTTGATTATGACTGTCACCGAGAAATTAAAACTTAAAATTTTGATGTACCATGCACATGTACACAGTGTGTGCACCGGCAAGTACACATTTGGGAGGTCTCAAATCTGCAAATTTTGCAAAACCCACCTTCTCATTTGGGTGTTTCTCCTTAAAGTGCCTCTTCTGCAGTTTATCGGTGACAGTCTAAATTAAATTTTGATGAAAGATGGGTCAGTTATGTTTCCAACTTATAGGGACTTTTTTCTGACTACTATTACTTGCGCACCACTGAGAGAAGCCTGTTTCATGTAATGTTGCCCTAAGGCTTCATTATGAATTACTAATACGTAAAAAGATAATCTCAGTGATAATTTTAGTGACAATTGAGTGGACACATTGACATTTGAACGATCGACGCAGGTCAATTAGTGTAGCTTAGGCACAGTTATAACAGACGTGGATTCTTTTCGTGAATCATTCGTGGAAAGAATAGCGGTAGTGCGTAAACATGATTTTATCGCGCGTAAATAAGCAGAGATGCATTCAATCATCAGAGATGGTATTTCAAATACAGAGGTGGCTATTATCGTTGATTTTCTGAGAATTACTCACTTATTCTTCAAGACAGAGATTTTACTGAAACAATG
The DNA here is from genome assembly GCA_963169105.1 of Ceriagrion tenellum. Classification (NCBI taxonomy): domain Eukaryota; kingdom Metazoa; phylum Arthropoda; class Insecta; order Odonata; family Coenagrionidae; genus Ceriagrion; species Ceriagrion tenellum. The sequence continues at coordinate 7,734,082 of OY720643.1, forward strand.
CTCAAGCCACCGTGCATCCCTTCGCATGTTACTTCATGGAGGAAAATGTCGTAAAACCGCTGGATTTGGTCATAATTCTATAGCTAGAATTTTATCAGTAAAACTTTCTTAAATAAAATTCTTAAGATGTACCTTTTTCAAAAATTAGCTCCTACTACCAATATACGGGTACTCAATTTATCGAATTGCTTTTTCGATGATGACCCGTGATTTTAGAGGCTCAACAATGGCTGTCATTTGGGCAGTTTTATCCCTCGGGATATTGACGGAAGTCTATGAAGGAGACTTAAGTTATTCAGGTACGTGACATTTTCCTTTCTAGTACCTCATTTTTATCCTGATTTTCTATATTTAGATCCATTATTTTGGTCCCTGTTGAAAACGCTCATTTCATTGTCTATTTAAATTTGAATTCAAACGAATACTGTGAAACAAACAGTAAGAGAACACCGGAATATATTTCGAAACAATATGTGATTGAGAAATGCAACTAAGATATTTAGGAAAAAAAAGCGGACCGTCATTAGATTTTGCCGAAAGAAAAACTGGGAAGCGTGAAGTTACTTTGTCATATGGATATAGGATCACCAGTAATGGAATAAGCAAGGAGGACAATGAGATAAGAAGGAGGCCAAGACAGAGACAGCGTTCCTACACTATAGTACTGAGGGCACTATCGATCTCCACATAAAATGACTACAATGAGATAGAAAGGCGTTAATCAGGGAGCGGGTACTTGGCGGTAACAAAGGGTGCGAACCAACATCTGGGGTGCGCCATCTTTGCCAATCGGAATATTAATTGATGATTCCGCCGCTCACAAGAGAATGGGAATGGTTATAGATGAGAGGGAGGAGGGGTTTCACTGCCAGCAATTGAATTCAGAAAGGCTTTTCAGACGAGGGTGCCCGTATGGTGAACGATCTAAGCCAACGTCACAAGGGTACAAAACCCTGCAACTCACCCTTCAGCGCCCTTCTGACGGACAAAACCGACACCCTGATCCCGCCTATGGCTTCCCTCTCCCGAATTTCCCTTTTGTGATGAAAGCGACCGGGCCAACAGGGCTTGCTTGGTAGAGTGCTTACCATGGCAACGGAGGTCGTTTTAAAGGTAGTGATTCCGGTAGATTTACAATGCTTCACCACTGCATTATAACTGCACATATCTAAATCTTTCAAAAAAGTTAAAGTTAGACAAAAAGAAGTTGTCTATCCACCGCAGTAAAAAGTAAAGCTTTATCTTTGACCTGTGCCATTCAATGATAGAGTTCTGAGCCAAATATGTAAATAAAAGACTATATGAAGAGTGCCATTGTTTTAAATGTAGCATTAAACCTACTGATAAATTCACAATGCTAGAAGTTAATTTTAAAAACATAAATTACTGTAAAGTCTTTGGATTTTCTTCTTTACACCTAGTATGTATTTGTTTCATAAATTGTCCCCCTACCTTCAGTTGTTATTTCACTAGTCCACGTTCAATTTGTTTTATTTTGATGCCAACCTAGATTTGCTTTGTCTTACCCGTTCATTAAAAATTTCACCTCTCATTTTTTTTTGGGAATTTCGTCATGAATGAGTCACTTTCCACATGGCTATATCAATCACTATCCCTCCGATTGAATTTTGAGTGGCATCCGAATAAATTTTCTGTGAGCGTTGCGCCTTCTTTCCTGACATTACATACGACCACTTCTGTATCCGCTACCATCCTATAAGACCTTCCTACCTTAAAATATAACGTCCTTAAGGAATTCAATCGATTATCAGGAACAAAGATTTTCATTTGGATAATTGAATATTGCGTTGAGAATGTAGTTGATTCAATATAAATTCCAAACTGATTTTGTAATTTACAATTTCGAGCTCTATTTCGTGGTAATGTGGTATAAAGTGAAACTCTTAGGCGTTCATTCAACCAAGTGCAAATGTTATCAACACCATGTGTTCACTCCAACTACCATCGTAGCTAGTACTACTAGTACACACACTCCAGTATTTGCAACTATAAGCCAACTTCAAGCGAAAATGGATTCATATAGTACAGATTTGATATTTCCATTCAAAAAAATATTCTTTTTTATATCTACTTAGCAGTGAAAACTTTACCGTTCTTATTTTTGTGCATTGCCATTTTAATATTTCATTTTTAATTTATTATTGCGCAAATTTAGCCACCCACTTATGCTATAAACAGACAGAGAGGCAGTAAAAAAAGCGACGACATTTCAAGAGGAACTATACGAATCCTGTCAGCACACATAACACTGAGATGAATTTTCTTCAACAAAGTACCTTAAAATGGATTATTCTAATACAACTTTACTGGAAACAATTACTAATTAAATCCATTGCAACTCAGCTCATTAATCAAGTGGCAATACATTTTGTGTTACTTTCCCAATTTATCTCTGAAGAACACCATATTAATAGCCGGTTAGGTATAAGTCTCTTAATTATTACATCAGTTTCGTTGTCTACCATGTGTCTATTTTCATAATTTGTCATTACATCGCAATTTACCCGTTTTGAGAATCCTTGTGTGTTAATTACTGAAAAAGAATAGATTTCTCCCCATTAGTACTGATCTGACATGTCTAAATACCTACATTATAATTTCGCTACCCACTACATTCATCGCAAATTGTACATCTACATCTACGTCATACCCTGCAAGCCTCCCAAAGGGTGTGTGGCAGTGTTCCACACCAGGAATGCATAAATTATACGGCAGAACACCGAAACTGCAATTAAACCAGCGTACCACACAAGCAACGCGCCAATTAAAAATCAACTAATCAAGAAACGTTCAATCGTCAATCGTTCCAACATGCTCCAAAAACTACTACTACAGATTCAAAATATCCTGCATGAATAAGAACATCAACATTTATATCATGCAAAAATAAGAACGTAGAGAATATAAAGGAAAAGATCGACAGTCTATGTAATCTCACTAATTGCACCATTCATGACGAGGATCACGGCTGTTATGGTCCCGAGTGGTACGCGGAAAAAATGACATTTTTTACCTATCGGTTCTAAAATCTATCTCTCTAATTTTATTGGCGCGATCTACTTCATTCTATGCGGCCTTTTAGCACAGTGTCGAATTGCATCCGATTGCATTGTTCGTCCACCCTCTTTGGCCCCTCGATTTCTTTAACTACTTTATCACTCTCTTTCATCTTGCCCTAGATTTTCTCTGCGATGCTAGCGATAGCGATACTGCGTACCACTAACGATATCATGCTCGATATGAATAGTTCCAATCTCGGAAACTAATAAGAGCACGATTTTTGCTGCGAGTTCTTTCATCGTATTTCACTTCAAGTGGTATTTAATCGCCTTAACTACAAATCTTCAAAGTGAGAGGAAGAAACATTAGTGGCACTGCATTAAAGAAACAAGGATTTACAAAGCGAAGAGAAAGAGAGCTCTCCAATTAACACAGAGAGATGCTTCTTTGCTACAGGTTAGGCCGCATCTCGAGTAAGTATTTAAATACAAAGCTCTACACTTCGTTAAAAACTACTGCGAGCGAACATAAATTGTTACGCTGCTGATGAAATGATCAGGTTGGGAGACGTTAGAGAGCCGAAAATTGCTAGACTGCTTGACACTGGGCAAAGGTTACTTAAAAATATCAGATCAGATAAGTTTAAGAACGATATGGATTAAATTATTTCAACCCGGTGATGGAGCAAGTAGAAGGGATTAAATGAGGGATATGCAATGTCAAACTGTTATGCAGAGATTAATTCCTTATTTCCACGCATTGAAAGTAATTATGACATAATCGGTGGGGTACTAGCATACGAAATATCGTTAGTGTACAACTAATCTTTGTGTTGTCTCCCCTACTTCCCCCTGTTCCCTCTTTTTTTCATGTTAGGCGTCCAAAACACCCCGTGCCACACGCCCCTGCGGCAACTTGCAGACTAGTATATAGATTTGAATATAATATGGCCGTCACGTTAGCAGTGCAATTACCTTAACTTCTGATATATCGTGGGAATTACACATACAAGACATATGTGGCGCAGCATTAAAGAAACTAGGTTTTGTGAAACGTATAATAGGAAGGTCCTCGGAGGAAAAAGTAAAAGAGAGATACTACTTTGCTCTGGTTAGGCCACACATCGAATACGCCGCGAGTATTTGGGACCCTGATCATAAAGATTTAACCGAAAACATTGATAAAATCCAAAGGCAAACAGCGCGCTTCGTTAAAAACTGCTACGAGCGTACATATAGTGTATCACAACTTTAAGAGGGATTAAGGTGGGAGCCCCGGGGTGGGAGACTCGGAGGTAACACGCGAGGCTTAGGTTACTTGAGAAATTCAGAACTGATATTTTTCATGGCGATATTAAAAATATTATCATGACTCCTCACTACAACTCTAGGTCTGCTAGATGTGATAAAATAAGAGAGATACACTGCCAAACAGATAGGTACAAAAACTCGTTCTTTCCGCAAACAATAAGCGACCACAATAAAAATTGAGCTCCACTAAATACACTCCTATAATACATGTCACCATTCCATCTCCAAAAAACGTACACCTTTACACGGCTGGTGACCTAAAACGCCCTGCCACACGCCGCATGGGCGTGTGGCAGGGGGTTTATGTAGATGCAGGTTATTATGTAGATGTAGATGAATAGGGTACTGAACCACAAAAAGGGAAAGTAGAGAAATAAATAGATGAGAGGTAGGCGATGGGAAATACGAATAGGAGCGGCCATTTTTTACAGAACGCATATTTTCCCAGCCTTTCAATCGCTCCGCTCTGAACGTGATTCATCCCTCCGCCCAACCCCACGCATTAAGGCTTCCCGAAATCGTCCTTTCTCGGATGAGGATTGAATTCTTCTTTTTTTCCAATCAAAGCCGTCTGCCGCACCCTTTCACCCCCAACCCCCTCCCCTTCCTTCATCCCTAGAACCGCATTCCTCTAGGACAGACGACCCTTTCCGATATACGAGAAAGGGGTTTTCGAGCTTTGACGCGCCCGGGTGGTCCGAATCAAGGACGAATAGGAAAGGGATCAGGGAGTGGAAGGGGGGAATGCCAGGCCCTTTGAACCCTTTGCTCGAATTAACCCACGGAAATCGGAATTAAGGGAGAAAAATGGGTATTGAGGACGGAGGGAGGGTTAAAGGTAGCTGTCAAATCTCCCCAGGATTCTGTGATTATTGTTTTATGAGGGATCGGGTCAATTCCGTTTACCTAAGCACTGATATCGTAACACGAGGACCAGAGTTCTAATCGTGGAAGTATTGAAGATCCACCATTACCTTAGCTTTACTCCATAGTCCTTCTTTATGGTCTAATTTTTCGCAAAATATTTTCAACTCAGATGGTGTGTTAAATTATTATACTTCCAAATGCAATATATGCCGGTCATTCATGCATTTTCCTTTATTATTTTTTCTCCTAAATTATCTACATTCTGCGTCACCAAGCAGTGGACTTCTTTTTCCGAACAATAAAAATGCCAATTGTCTCCTGTAACTTCGAATCATACGGCCGAGCCGTTCGAAGTTGTCACGCACCGGTAGTTTAACCGTTTAAGACAAAAATGCTGCATTATGACAGTCAATTGCCAAAGAAACCATATCTTAAGAAAAAAAGAGGATAAGTCGAAGTCCTACGTCTATTGCAATAGAGTTTATAGCGAACTCGCTCTGTATAGCACGATATCAGCCATATGTTGGAGTGGGAACTGGTCTAAGGAGCAGAAATATGAAATGTATGTCCAAATGAACACTTGTATTTTAATAAGATGCTTCGTTGATGGAGAGTCTAGCGGAAGAGCAGAGTGAAGTAATATTTGGTTTGAAGAATAATAAGTTTAGTAAGTACATTTTATTATTTCAATGGCTAAATTTAAGTGCAAAAACATTTCCAACGTAGCGCTTTTTGAAAAGTCATCACATCAAAACTACCCGAAAAATATTACTAGCAAACTCTCCGATGGAAGAATGAAGGGCGATTTCGGAAAGAAGCTCATTGTCATTTTAGGAATTAAGAAATGTATGAAGCTGCGCGTTCTTTATTTCCAAGTTGTTTTCTTTCGTTTTGCCATGAAGGCCATGCTAAATGGAAACTAATGAACTTTTCCTGCCCTGCTGCTTTCAGATCGCAAGCAGGATGTGAACCAGCTCTATAGTCCGAAAATGAGTCCGTATTCATATGTAAGACAATGAAAATGTATTTCATTTCTGTCCTGGATATGATTCAGATCTATTGCTGGGTTCATAGGAGAGGTGAACATTCAGCCAACAAGCCAAGAGAGCCATATATGAAGGAGAAATGACAGCATTTCTTTATTAGCATCACGTAGATTTGACGAGCTATGCAAAGGAACCGACTGTTATATGCGTTACGGTCACACTTAGAATATTCAGTTAACTAATAGGAAGTCGATGAGGAAAGATTTTATTGAGACATTACAGTATACACGACAGGTAAGCTAAGATTTAAAAGGAAAAGCAATGCTTTCCATTGATAATGGCAGATTGAGAGTTTTTGCAAGCTAAGAGTATAAAAAAAACAATTCATTCCGAGTTCACCTATGAAAATGGAGCGATAATTATTTTATTTCCCACTTTTTACACCAAAAACACTTTTACACGCAAAAAAACCAAGGTGGGATTAAAATATATAGCCTCTGAATTACCGGGCCGGCGAGTTATCAACTACTGTAGGCGTAATTACTACAGACATTATAAAGTACTTATAAATTGGATTTGTCCAATATTTAAATTAGGGGAGAATTTTTTAAGACACACTGGCGGTGGATAGCAACTTCTCTGAGAAATGTGACAACTTTACATACGGGTCAATCCATACCAAGTGGTCCAAGTTGGTTGCTCGACCATTTTAGAAAAAATTCATTTTTTGAGGGCAGATAGCCTTATGTTTCGACAGCTCAAAACAAGTTATATTTTATTTTTAGTTTCCATGGCAACCAAATGGCGGCCATTTTTCAATCTCGATGCAGAGCTTTTTTAGCATTTGCAAGCTTTGACATTAACTTCTGTTACTCAGCTACCATCGGTTATAGGAAAATGAAATAAATTTTTATGCAATACTCATACATGGAACTACAACTCTGTGTATGTCAAAACATGGAATTGTTATTTCTTCGTGATTATTTTAACAGCCAAACTTTAAAGTGAAAAACGTAAGGTTTCGTATATTTCGGAATTTTTTTGGGGAAGAAGAAATTTTCTTCGACCCTTAGAAATTACTCATAATATACAATGACATTAGATCTCTATATTAAAAAAATTTGAACTCAGAAGCTATCATATTTTCATTTTTACAGAGCCGGCAAATTGTAACTTTTTAAAATTTTGCAATATTCCAAGTTCAATATCTCTGGTGGGCAGTTGTTTAAAAATTTGAAAATTACAGAAAATAAAGAACTGTACATAATTTAACTATGGTATAAAACTTGACTTGGAGACTTTTCTAGTTACGCAGATATAGTATGCCCACTGTGGAAGGCATAAATGAAACTTCTTAGTTATTATCTATGGTACACACAAAATAAGATGATAGTTTTTCATTTTCAGCGACAATATTCTCAAGCCTACTTAAATATCAGCTGGCCAGTAATTTATATCATGTAAAAGTTGATCTGAATATAACTGATACGGAGTAAGAATAAATGCTGCCATGATATAAAATCTATTATACATATGTTACATCGAATAATACATCTGATCTGATAACTGACATTAAGCGCCACGATCTTTATGGAAGGAATTTATAGAAACTCGTTGGCTTTTAGCCGAAGTAACTACCCGATGTAATAAAACAATAAATACACAATTTACTTTTTAACGCTCGTATTCTAAAACCGTCTTGAACGGAGTTATCTCTTTTTTACGATACAAAAAATAACGTTACTCTAAAATAAGGTGACGCAATTACGGCCAACATTGCTCTCAGATTTTTTTAATAATATAGAAATATGATAACCACCACCATATCAGTCACTACGATGGCTTCAATGGAGATTCGTCGATTTCGAGTCAAGGTTTGCAAGTTAAAAATAAATATCCAGTTATCACTTCAAACGTTAATATTATTTAGCCCGTCATGAACATCTGGCAGCTGACTTGTAATTTATGAAGACAAGAGCAGCTCTAAATAACTTTGAAACGCGGTTCCAGAAAACCATAATAATGGGAGAGACTTGTTCCTCAGAATGAGAATCCCGCATTACCATCATTCCCTTGTTTTGATACTCGTCTCCCTTCAACCCATCTGACGTCTCGCCTCCTTATTTTCTTTTTTGAGAACGGGACGTCGCCATATGTCTCGCGGCTCCGAGGCCTCCAACATTTCCACCGACTCCTAAATAAATTCTCTTCTTTCTCTCCTTCTCCTCGTTTCTTCAGCGCACCGCTTCCACTTCGCAAAGGCCACCGCCAACGGCTAACCGCTGACGCTCTCTTCCTTCGCTCCCGTGAGACCAGGAGGGGCGGCGCGCACGCAGAAGGATTGGAAGGACGGCCGTAAGACCCTGGGATTATACGATGGGCGTCGAAAATAAAAAGGCAAAAAAGGAGAATAAGGGCCGGGTGAGGAAGAAGTAGAGTAGGAATCCCACCATCACCTCACTCCTCCTATCACCGCTCCAAGGCTGGGAAAAGAATAAACTTTGCTCTTGCTGGCTCCAATTCGTGCAAGCTCTAAACGAAGCATCAAATTTTATTAAAATAATTAGTGATCATCTACAGTCTTTAAATGGCACAACCCATTTTGCGTCTTTACGTAATTGTCAGAAATAGAATTTTTTTCAATTTTTCTTTTACTGCTGTCGCTCTGGAAATGAGAGAAAAGAGAATTATGTACAATGGTTTGGGGAAGGTAGAGAAAAGTGGGGCCGGTAGAAATGTATATTAAGGGCCGGTGAGACGTGAAAGGTTATAATGTGTCAAGATAATGCTCTCATCGTGGTTTAATTTGAATATAGAGAACAACGATACTTTACATATGGATCTGGAATGTCCGATAATTTATGAGTGATCGTAAGCATCCATTTTCATGCCTTGTAAAAGGAAGAGTATTCTTTTTGTGACTACAGCAATTATAGGAAATTAAAAGGATCAATTCTTCTTATAACGAATCTGCAAATTGGCGCAAAACAGGAAGTAAGTCAAATATAGTAGAAAAATACTAAGTAACCAGCAACAAGTCCGCAGTATCATTGAGACAATAGAAACATTAGTTACGCTCATTTTACCACACTAAATTCTTACCAATAAATAAAATCTCGATATTTTTCTGCCAACATTTCCAATCAGTTTCCTTTAAGCACCAAGATCACATAACTAATGGAGGCAAAGTTCAGCTGATGGCTTGATGTTTCAAATTGAAGAAAGCTTGTCAAAAGCTAATGGAAAGGAAAATATATATTCCGTCAAGGTAAGGAGGCAATAAGATCGCAAAATGACGTTTTACTGATTGACATAAAGATAGATTGAGTAAGATTTTTCCAAAGTCATAATTTTATTTAATACAAACTATGACGCTCATGACGCAAAAACAAGCTTTAAAATACGAAACTCTCAGGAATTCACTATATATACAAATGGATGATTCCATTTTATTAATATTAATTTATCTGATACAAATGGGAAAAGTATTGCTATAATTGACACTAACTCACAGTAACTAATTTAACATGTATGACCCGTTCTTAAATTTATTTCGTCCTTGAATAATATTTAATAAAAGCTAAAAATTTGGAAACTTGCTGGTGTGTCTCTTTTCAACAGCATATGATAACATTCACTTATCAAAAGCAGGAAAAATATTAATGAAAATTTTAAATTCTGAGTGAAAATGTTTTTATCGGGGACCCATTAAAATGTCCACTAGCAGTAGAGGCAATGACGATCACATGCCTAATATGTTCTGTTGGTACATTATCAAAACATAATAAAATACCTAAGATAAAATCTGAGTGCGCACGTATTACTTTTCTAAAGGAGAAAGTCTGAAAGACACAAAAGTTTTACTTTCCACGTTTAAAAACTTCTTAGATCTCATGATCTCCATTTTCCAAAACAAGCGTACCTTTGCAGTTCATCGGAAGCCCACATACACCAATAAGGAGATTACTTCTGACCTCTGTCACTCAAGGACTCATATAATGACGGCTATCATCTTTCGATCCATCGAGCCCTCAATATTCTGCTTTCAAAAGAAAATCGAAATGACTGGGAAGCATTATACAAGTTGCAAAAAAAGGCGGTTATGACCCCTATTAAATTTATATGATCTTAAACAGGAAACGTAAGAAAATGGCTCTGCATCGAATAACGCAAAGGAAAACACGGGAAGGAATAACTGGGCTTATTTAGTTAATGGTTCCCACCAAGTACTGAAAGAATTTCCCAGAGACATATGTAGAGTCAGTTTTGATACTCTGCTGATGCTGGAATATTGTTTCAACGACAATGAAGATTCTCTGGACCCTTTGTGTAAGCCTTGGGTTTGTGAAATTAAATGTGATTCGTGTGACTACGGGGTGTGTATATACGTGGGCCAAACTAGGAGAAAGTACAGAACTCGTGAGGGCGAACACCAAAAATGCCCGGATGAAGAAGACACTAGATCGTATGTAACTTAAATCCTTATGGATGAATCCCACCACATAGACTTTGAAGTTTATATTTTAGGTTTAAAGAAATAAAGCATGTCCCATGGATGACCTGGAGCGAGGGGAAATCAAGAGAAAAAAGAAATAAGGCAAATTGATAAACTGTATTGATTTTGATATCCCTCATTCCCTCGTTCTAAACCTCACCATTTGACTAGAATCTGAAACGTGACTTCTTCCCGTCTCTCCGTCAACCTTATATTCCGAAAGAAGAAATGGAAAGAAAACCTTAATATCCCTTCAATCATTTCCCAACCCTCCCCTATCCCCATGACGGACTCCGGCGGAGGGATACAACAATTGTCCTAAATCACCCTACCATTGTCTTGGCCTCGCCTCCTTCACCACCTCCCCCTTTTCGATGTCCCCGAAACATACCCCTACTCTCTCCATTGAAATCTAAGCGTGAATACTGACCACCATTATTTGGGTTTTTCACAGGAGGAAAGCCACGCCATAGGCCAAAAAAACGATACAAATATATTAAATGAAGTGGATTGGACAACAATTACTGATTTTGATTTCCAAAAATTCTGTTCCGCCACATGCAACCAGAAACGGTCAACTTCATTCAAAATTCCTGAACAGCGCATACGTGGCAAAGTTATACTTTGAGTTGTTCTTGAAATTCCGGTTGGTGAATTTAACGACCACTTAAACAGCAGAATTCCTATCTGAGGCGTAAAACTCAAATACGTCTTCTTCATTAAGAGAACTCTGAAAAGAGAACTCGCTTTGTACTCTCCACACTGTTTTATTCTCTCCGACCATGGTTTCGACAAAGTTATGCCATTATCAAGGTACAAATTAACATTTTCGTTGTCCATATTGTGACGGTACCCCTTAACTGGCAGCTAAAAGGCCTAATTTTTTGTATTGAAGTGAATGTCTGTGTGAATGAATGAGTGGATAAGTGAACGGCGAATAAGTAGTTCACCTTGCTCACACCCTGTCACTGCTGTCAATGCCCTGAGCAGACGACTTTAGCGGAGGGAATGATGGGTAGGCAGTAAGGCATAAAAGGGAGTGCATTCGCTCAAGAAAGGAGAGAAATCATGGTGAACGGTTGAAGGACACAGAGAGCAGTGAACACGCCAAAGTCTTCCGAGAGAAGGAAGAGTGGGGAGGGCCTTTGCTGAGGACGACGCGACGCCCGTTCCTGGGTGCCTGAGAATCGAATAACGGAAAGAAGTACCTGCCGTAACCCTGTAGACGCTATCTACCGTCTGCTGGACAGCGAACCTTCCTCTGCTGATTCTTGCCTAAAGGACCGCGTAAGCAAACCACGCAAAGTGACCCTGTCCCTTATTTCCCCGTGTGAAGCTTTGAGAAGCTTGAAAGAAGTGCTTTGGTGCGTGCCTCGTGTTCTCTCGAAGGTAAACGTGAAGAAGAAGAACCGTTTATTAATCTCTCACTGTGAACTACCAATTTAAATTTCAATGTCAATTATTTTGCCATTTGCGTATTGCTCAAGGGTGTTTAATTTTCAATGCCAATTATTTTGCCACTTGTGTATTATTCAAGGGTGTTTAAATTTCATTATTGCGATTTCTTTAGTGTAATACCATTGAAAGGGTATTATTGTGTTTTCTAGGGTTTATTTCATGTTCTTGTGATTGGTTAATTAAATTTGTGAATGTTAAAAGGAAATTGGCCTGGTATTCTGTCATTTTAGGGGGGAGATCCGTCATCTTCGTCGGCGATTCTTTCTAGTACCTTCATTTTCAGGGCCTTAAGCGAATCAAACGGCGCTGGTCGCCTGAAATCTCACGTTTCCGCATCTGGATCGGAGGGGGAGTGGTGGAAGCAGGTTTGTGGTTCCTCTGACTCAGATAAAAATAATTACGTGTGTGCCGCTCCACTTGCTAACCTCGCTTGTGTTGGCGTCTTCGGAAGTTGCTGGGGTGGGGGGAAAGCTTTCCAGGGTGGTGGGACCGGCACAATATATACCAAACAGAGGGCGGGTGGGGGAGACGAGGGTGGAAGGGAGGGTGGAAAAAGGAAGAGCAGGGGGTGGGAAGGGAAAGAAAAAGTTGGTTGAAGGAGAATGACGTTAATGGGGGTGGGTAGGGGGATAAACAACACACAATGGCAAGGATGAGTATATGACGCAAACGAACGTTAAAAGCTGATTGATATCAGTGGCGAATGCACGTCAAATGTGAGGTCATTTACCAAATTTGTTTGAATTTTATTTGACGGCATTTGCAATTTCATATTGTCTGAGGAAATCTAATTTTTTGCTCTTATCCTGTACATGTAAAATTCCAGGTCTAGGGTCACTTGAGTGATTACGATCTAATTTTGTCCTCTCGAGAGAACTCTCTTCAAATCTCCGACAGCTACCTGCGCTATCACCCTCGCGAGGAGAGTCATGATCCAGAAAAAGAGATGAAGTTCTAGTAGAACAAGAGAGAGACGCAATGGACCATTCCCTCAATCAGCTGCTCTTGGGGTTCTCATTTACTCTACATTGGGCGGAATTCTCTCCCCTGGAGGACTGCGTGAGACGCCGTCGTGAAGCCAGAACACAAAGGAAAAGGGAGGATTCCAAGCAGAGGAAACCCAGAGTGCTGGCTTCACAGGGGGACATTTCGGCGCGGCCTCAGATTACAACCGCGTCATCATCCGGGATTTTTAGTGTAAAATTAATCTTGGCGTTGATATTGGTTTTGTGCTCAATAAACAAGGTGAACAATGACAGCTCCTTTAAGCATCCGTGATTTGATGTTTTAGCGTATAAATATAGTGCAGGATAATTATTATTGAATGTTTTAAAATAAATTTTTAAATATTACGTCAGGTAACATAAAATAAAAGTCTAAAATTTTAAATCACTCTGAAAACAATAGATATATTAATCAAATAATCCCCAATTTTATAGGTAGTAAAAAGACTACCTTGCGAATTAAAGTTACATTTTTGAAATTAAATTTTGGTTAACAGTATTCACGTTTTTTCAAAGTACATGATAAATAAATGAATTACATTCAATTGAATTTGGAATTTTTTATAATATAAAGGGTTAACAAGCAATTTCCTCTGGTCTGATCAATAGAGAGGATAGATTATAGCAGCCAAGCCTTGTCCGTAATATTCAACTGGACTCGCGCCGAAACGTTCTTCTACCAAAACGGCGGCGACAAAACGTCCTTGTGCAGAATGGCTCGCACCGAAATGGCCGCGTCGAAAACTCATAGACCCTTCAACACGCGTAAGTCACTACTTCCATCTCTGATTCGACTCCCCTGGTCATTGGTTGGATGGGATATTTGGGGCAACCGACGGTTAAGGCCATTTGCGCCATAGGGGATAGGTAAGGGAGGAAGGGTGGATAGAAACCCGGCGTCGGTATTAGTCTGCTTTTAACAAAAGGCGCCAAGGGAACCACGGTTCAACGTCTCATCCGACAGACCGAGTACTGTACTTGAAGTACAACCTCCACAAGACACTTCTGTAGGGATAGGGTTCCCTCTGAAAAACATCTTCCTCTGTAGGGATTTTAATCCTGGCCGCCCGTATAGTTAGCCAATACTCTAGCCACCACACCAACCCGATCCCCCCTGGTCATTGATGTCCACCAATTCCACCAACGGGTGATCTATCTATCATCCCACATTCCCTTTCACCTTAGGAAGATGATCAGGTGCGAAGGAGAGGTATTGTATTCACCTCAGTGTGTCGTCAATCCTTAGGGACCATCTTATTGACCAACTGCGAAGGAGTAATTTATGCTGAATACGTTATGGTTAGACAGTTGTAAGCCAATTCATTAAAAATTGCTCATAGAGGTAAGCAGCCTAAAGCATTTTAAGTCTCACTAAATCATATAGCTGCAGCAATCAAGTGACTTTCAAATACAATCGCCCAATAATAAACTAATTTCGACGAAGGCAGACAAAGGAAACAGTCTCGTCATTTTATATAAATATGACTATGATGACGAATGCATTAAGCTCAGCAGTGAAGTTATCGTTTGATATTTGGACATCTATGTAATGGTACTTTTCTTTGTAATCAGAAAAAATCCACTGAATTTCATTGAAACGATATATCGCTCAAACTCCCTTTGGTGATCAGTACCAATTAAAACTCGTATGAAAGCTTTCATGCAACTCTCCACTTGCCCTCATTTCAACTAAGTACATTTTAATTTATTAGCTTTATGCAACTAATATAAATAAAACGTAATTAAATTCAACCCTCATTCGAACCTATCGTTAAACACTATGTTATAACTAGTATTTAAAATGTTCAAATTCCACCGCATTTGTTTTTGATCACATACCGGTCACTTGGACACGATGACGATTGATTAGAAGACCATTTTTGCGTAATATGCCATGAAGATAATGAAGATCCCATTCTCCTACCGTCTCCTTCAGGAAATTTGTCATTGACTTTAGCTAATCCATTAAACATTTACAACCTCAGCTCTCTCGGATTCAACGAGAATTCAATTTCGGTAAATACTAGAGATAAAGTTTTGACGCCAACAAATGTGACGGCATTTTTCAACCACCCCGAGGGCTGAAGAGAACAGGAAAGATATCTGATTTCCAAGAGCAGATCATCATGAGAGAAATAGATTTGGAAGAAAATTTGAAGAAAAATTGTCATTACAGAGGGTGATATCTCTGGTTGAGAGGGATGAAACTAAAAAGTAAGGACAATACACTCACAGCCTGTAAGAGTGATCTTTTCGAAGGCATATCGTTGTCCGTAATCTAAACAAATTCTGATGATTACCTATGCTTACATCATCTGATGCGTTGATTGCAATATCAAAATTTTGATTTCTTTCCCTTGTCAGCATCATAAATCCTTTCTATAATAAATAATAAATATTTCCTTCAGGACTTTTTTGCTGAATATTTTTAAAAATAAAGTGGAATGCGATCTTTATTTTTACTTGGGATAAATCTCGCTAAAACCACAATATAGCTTAAAATATGAATACTTTAACTTTTATTGAAAAGCACAGTTGTGATAACAAGGTTTTTGCCTCATTGATACTACACGGCTATTATATTTTCACAGATGCTGAAATTTGTCAAAATTAAATTCAAACACATTCTTTATTGCAAAAACTAGAGAAAATCTCCCTCGCTCAAACTTCCTAATGCAAGACGCAGGAAGAATCCAGAACATTCGACTCAATGAATGAAAGGAAGGAAACGTCTGGAGATGAATAGGACAGTGATGGCTCACAAGTGGATTAAGGAACACTCTGAGAGAGACAATGGGTTAGTTAGTGAGACAATGGAAAGGAAGGCCCCGCGAGGAACAAGACCAAGGAAGACAAAGACGCTGACCGAATGCAGACAGAGAGATAGAGAGAGAGAGGGAGGAGGGCAAGGAAGACCTGGGCATCGGAGAATTATCGAGGCACTCGGAAGGATTGACAGCTCTAGCCAGCCGATCAAAAGGGATTCAGAGATTATATAATATGATGCATCACTAAGGAAACGCTCGCGCTGCCCTAAATGCTTATCAACTTTTTCTGCTTTCATCACTGAAATGTGTAGAGCAAACGCATACTGCTGAAAATAAAGCTGTGATTTCCTTCACGAAATACACATATCTGTCAAAGGGTATTCCTTTTACACTAAAGAATATGTCGCCCTATCTGCCAGAAACGCCAGCCTGAAAGACTTCCAGGTGATCTAGAAATTTGAAATTTTCCATAAATACGTTTCTTGAGCTAAAAATCCCCGGAAAAGAGTACATTTTCCGTTAAGGGATTAAAAGATGTTGTTTTTACCCCATATTTTAACTTTTAACGAACTTTTGCACCATAGGAAAAGCACTGAACTGTATATTAGTTTAATTATATGTTATATTTGAATACATATCAGCTGTAAGAATGCAAACGCAGGGTAAAATGAGATGAAAACAGCAAAAACAATTTGATTTTTCCTCAGTGACTCTCTTTATCAGTAACTTGCTGAATTTAACCCTGTCATTTAAAACTTGATTTCAGAAATACTTATTTCATTATTTTCTCGGCAACCGAATCATGGATTTTCGATGGAAACCTGTGTCTGTAGCATTAATTATGGGAATTACCGACATATTGTAGAAGTGGCACTTTTAAAAGGGGCACTCCTTCTCCGAGGATGTTAATGATTGGTAGGTGCTATCCTAAATATTCCACTTTCCATGGAACTTATATTTCAACATGTCCCTCAGAGAAAACACGAGAGAAGGATGGAAACAAGGCATCAGCTTACAGCAGTACCTCAATTTATGGTTCGTGCCTAGAAAAGTTTGTGTATCTCGAAATTCAGTTTTCATTACTTCTCATGGGTAGTCACGATCTAACATTTTCAAAGGAATAAAAAATGAATTCCTGTTGAGCCTTTGATCAACTTTGACAACATGTCTGATTGCATATTCTTCGATAGGTTGCAACAGAAAATCATCAAGCATCGTATATCAAGGTTTAGTTCGTACCGAGATGTTTACACTACATTTGAATAAAATCACCGCATAAAAAACAAATATTTTGAGCATTTCGAAAGTCAGAGTTAGAATAATATAAAAATAATATTTAAGAATGCGAATTCTTCACTATTCGTTTACGACTGGAACCACAGAAGGAAGAAATGAATGTGATTGGTGAAGTTGCTTGAGCGGTGGGAGCTGTTGAAGCCTCGGGTTTCAACTCTACAATAAAAGGATACTTTGAGAGGAACCTCGATCCCTATCTATGCATCGGCTATCATGGAGGGTACATTTCCAATCTTTTCCTCGATAATTTTTGCGCTGAACTGTGGGCCCAAAATCTTCTTGTGTTTTACGCTCATAAACGCATAACATGATTTTCTTTCTCACCCTTAACGATTCTTCATATAATCCTTCTCCATATTTTGATCCCTCGATTCTCTAAATATGCAAACCTATTCCTGATCCAACCTTACACCTATAAGTAGATTCCTAAGGTAGAGGCGAATACAATGGGGTCTAGCCTTTACTGTTACTGACAGACTATATTTCTGCCTAAAAATGCCTAACGATTCTCTCCTGAAAGAAATAAATGACTGAAGTAACTAATGTATTAGATAATCTTGATTGATTTTAATTTAAAATAACAAACTCTTCAATTCAAATAACTTTTATTTCCATTCAAAGCTCAAGATGTTTTTTTTCACCCGCATTCCAATGGTTCGAATATACCAACAGAATATTTAACTACAGGGAAGAATACCATCTAGCCACAAACTGATGAATGTTAGGTTTAACCTTTGGCCGTTCCACATTCACAGAATTCCGTGAATTTCACTGTTGCCCGAGGTTGTTACTGGTTCCTTTTCTATTATTCTATGTTTATATTCTTCAGTTTCATACATTTTTCAGTTGATGTCACACCAATCTGCTGCACCAGAGCCTTAACGCTGCGACACTGTTGACTCTAAACTGTAAAGCTGTGTAATTTGGGTAGTATATAGGGCACTTAAAACTCAATGTATCATTTTACATTTTTTCCAATAATATAATTATGTCAAAATCACGAGAATACTTGCTTAGTTTCCAGCTTTAAACTTTTAAATTAAGAGTGAAACATGCTAAATCTGGGACACTCCAGCCCTAGTGGTATTAAATATGGCACATTTGAATAACTTAAATAAAATATATCTCGATGGATGAATAGTCAAACAGATAAGAAAGATTAATTAAACATAATACACTGCCATTAGGTTGGCGGAAAACAGCATACACTGGGAAATCATCACATCTTTTATCGTAATTTTCATATTATAAATGATTTTCCATTCGCTCCCACTTCTTATTGGTCCGAATGTGTATCACAATACTTAGTATTCCAAAGTCATAAATCTTTATAGTCGCGTATCCTTTCGTGAAGCAAATTACCCAAAATGTCCTCCTTAAATTACCAGTCAACCGATGATTCCGTGGGCGGAAACGTAAAAAAAGTATTAAACAGGGCAGTTAAAACAGAAATACATGGAATACATCTTCCCGTTCAGCTGCACCTCTTCAAGGCTTTTGACGGTTAAGAAAGAGAGAGAATGGAACATTTTCTTTCTCCCTTGCGAGAAATTTCATGGCAAACCTTAATCGATACGAGATGAGGAAAAACAAGCGAGCCGTGGGGTTTCCGATACAGCTTGTTGACTAGCTCACACAAAAGGAGCGTCATTTGGATCGCATGCGAGTGAAAGAGGGAAGATTTTTGGCGTCTTCCGCGGAAGGAGGAAGAATGAGGAGAAAGAAGACGGACAGAAGGTTGGTTGGGAGAGTTGAGGGCGAGCGGGTGGGAGGCGAAAAAGGGGGAAGAGAGGCAAAGGGAAATATGAAGAACGGACAGGCAGAGAAGGGAGACAAAAAGGAAATGCAAAGTGAATTTATCGCGCGAGTTAATTTTAAAGAGGAGGAGACGAGGGAAGAGGATCGATTGGGTCACAATGCTTTAAAGCTTTCTTGAAAAACCCTTTGCACGGAGATGTGCGAATTAAAGGGCGCGCTGCACAAATCCTCCACTGCACAGACAATCTACGTCGAGATAACTGATATTTCGTTTTTTTTAAATAGATTTCTAAACCTTATGACAGATTTGAAGAAAATTTAGCAAACATCCTTCTGTAATCCTATACAGATCTATATGCTAGACAGACCCTTGGAACTACATGCTTCCTTTTTTAACCAGCTTTTAAAATAAAGCACTGGACAGGGTGCAGAGGATATTTTTCATCATTCTTAAAGAACTGGCGATCATGATATAGGGTTGAAAAGTTTAGTATAAAATGACTGAAAGAAGAAGATTTTTAGTAATAAAATTGCATTTTCAAACTTTACTTTTTCTAAAAATTTGAGTTGTCGTCTCCATAATCGTGTTTCCACTGTTTCAACAACAGAAATATTTAATTTCTTGAAAACCGCAGCATAGGCTTGATATAAGATTTTATTTCTGAGGCACATACGATCAATGACTTATATTAATTTTAAAGGAATTACAGATAGATTGATGCTGGGAAATATTTTTCAAACCTTTTTATGTGAGGTAAATGACTGATGTATAATATATGTAGCTTTAGGAAGATCATTTTTTTATGTATCAGTTTTATATTTTGCTTCATAGCATTGAACTTCAACGAGTTCTATCTTCAGGTAATAAATGTAATATTGATCTTCAACATGTGATAGAATTACGTGGCTAAGAGCATAAAAGTACGCAGTGGTCATCAAACTCACAATATAGTTCTGATGTACACCAAGAAAACTTTATTATAAGAGCTCTTCTGCTACTTTCCCGGCTAACATAGCGACACGAGTGTAAAGTTAATTGAGGCCTATGTTTGTTCCAGGTGATAACAATTTTTATTGTGAATTATGGCATCATAAGTGATATTTACGGTTGTATGTTTTTGAATTATTACACCAATATATGTATTTTTTGATAGCTCACAAGAAATTTTATCCGCAGAGTAGAAGTTATTTTTATCAATATCAACCTTATAAAAATTTTCGAGTAAATGAATGATTTGAAACAAGTAAATAGCGTCACAGCAATACTTTTTCTGTCAGTAAACCCCAGAGCATTCCTCTGTTGTACCATCACCATGACCTAGAAGGGGAGGAAGTGTGGTGCATTTCCATATCCATATCCATGAGATCTCGCCAATATTATAAGGAAGCATGCATCAGAAAGCATTTCCACCGCAGAGAAGGTAAAAACGAATTCAGTAGATTATGTAGCACTTGTCAAAAAGCCTACAGAACAGAATTATTATCATCACCTGAATATAGACCATCACAATACGCTCACGGAAAAAAACGGGATAAGGGTGAAGTAGACCAAAGTAGGAGGGTTGGACATGACACCATCATCATGCTGGATGAGATATGGTGATTTTACTCATCAAAGGAACCTTTGAAGTTTAACGCGAAATATGATGAATTAAAGCGGCCCTTCGGCTATAAATAGAGAAAATCAGTAATCATTGCCGCGTTATTAGCATTTGGTACGCTAATGCAATATCTACGGCTGGCATTTAAAGTGCAATCAATATCGAAAAATATTCACCTGATTGCTCAGCACATTCTATGTTTCCAGGAAGCAATAAAAATCTTGCTAGCGATTTCTCACTGAATTCTACACGAGGATACGAAATTTGATACTAAAATATCAAATGCCAATATCGAATCCAAGCGCTTCCCTGTGAACGATATCTGCATCACAGAGCTCAACATATTTTATGCTTAGCCACGCAACCTTAATCAACACGGAGACTAGAAATTAATATCATCTAATGAATGCCAATGTAAATTTAGAAAGAGATTACTCTCACAAAAGGGCAAAGAAGACAGACTTAGACGGTAGCCAAATCTAAATCGCATTTTCACCGTTACAGATACAAAATTTTATCATTTGATAAACGATCTCTGATGGAACTTCAGCAGTTACAGTATTAATATTGTGAGCAACATTTTAAGTAGCTGATGTGGGGAAGTATTAAGGGATCATTAACGACTGATTTGACTTGAAATTTGAAACAAATGGAGACCGGGAGTTAGACTGCTTTTTATGTATTCTCCATAAAATCAATCGAGCTGAGGTGATACATTTTATATACGCCGACACCCCACTTACGCTCTGGCTACGGCAAGTATCATCCTCTCCCAAGGTGAGTGAAGAGAGGCACTCACTCATGACTTACCTTTATCATTTTCCGTGAATAAAGAAATGGCAACTGCTGTGTCAATAGAGTTTCCCATCAAAACGGTGATAAAAACCCCACATTTAAGCCTATAATCCTCGTTGGCTGATACTATGGACCAGTAAGACCTGGAAATTATTTTCTCATGGAATTCAGATGAACGTCTACTGAAGAAATTCTGTATAATCATATTCCATTTATCATCACCCTAAAACGTACTGTTGCGTCTCCTATACACTGAAAGGCTGCTCGTCCCTTGTACAAGTCACAAACAAGCGCTTCTAACACGATGGACTACCTGTACTATATGCAGCCATTGATATACTCATATTTAGTTATGGCCTCAGAAAATATCCCAGGCATCTTTTTGAAATTTATGGGCATGGTGTAGTAATGGCAGTGGCACTTGGCTATGGCAGGCAGTCATAAGAGTAGACCAGATTATAATCGGCATGGGGTCTCTGAGTATTTAAAGTGGTAGCAGCATAAGTGTTAGGGTTGAGAATCAAGAGTTTGATGGTGAAATGTAGGTTGGATACTCAGTTGAAATGGATATACTTCTAAGCATGAAAATAACGTGCTTTGTTGGTCCGGCATGACTAGAGATTGCATGAGAATTGGATTCAAATCACGAAACAGAGAAGGAAATGGAGAAAAAGAATATGGTAGACCAAGAATGTCATGGATAAACATGATTAAATATAATATGAAGAGAATAAATGTTATTACTCAGGAAATTAGAACGGCGTTTATGAAGCAATGATGAAGGCAATTGAAGAAAAAAAGGCATTCAAGGGTAGGGTGGTAAAGAGAAAATTATGAAAACAGATTCAGCGTCAATTAGACACCGCACCGAGAATTATACCACTTGGGTGTGGCGATCCAGAAAGGTCCATTTCTCTAAGGGTTCTAAAAATGTCGGGAAAATGGACTTCCTATTAAACTATGAGTAATGACAAAACGTGAAAATCGGAAAAAAATCGGCCTGGACAGGGAATCCAATCACGGACCTGTGGCTACTTGGCGAAGTCTAAGACCACTACACTACCCAGGCTTGCAAAGGAGGCAATATTTGTGGCATGAGCCCATGGGTAGCGTGGTGGCCTGCGCATTTGCAGGAGAACCAAATGTCTGTAGTTTGATACTCGGTCCTGATCAATTAATCCTCGCGGAAATTGCCACGTATTTTATCTCCCAACCTACAGCAGAGAGGAGATATATGAGACAAGCTGATTATTTTAGCCTCCTGTTTTGATTAGCTGTCACTAGAAAAAAAATTCCAAGCAGAAGCATTATTCCAAACAAATATTTCCCCCAATACCGACAAGTGAGCATCAACGTCTATCTCACCAGTCGACTCCCTTAAATGAGATAGTTTTTCTTGAAATACCACATCGCGATCATCGTTCATTTTCAAACCCAAAGAAGCTGCACTCTTTCACGTTACCAGGGTAAATTTCAGGGCCTCACTATCTAAAACGTGGGGACGAAGGAATTTGGAATTCAAATCGGCGACGTGGAGAGAAAATTATATTTTTTCTGGACCCAAAAAGAGCCCTGATTATTCTCACTGCCAGAACCATCGCGGATGTAGCAGAACTTTTTAAGCGTATCGCTTGTGGAATTCGACCCGTTCTACTGTTTCCCACGATTTAGACCACATCCCTTCCCCCGCCACCCTCTAAACCCACGACCCGCTAAAGATCCGAGGTGAATCCAAAACCGCAATTATAAAAAAACCCGGAAGAGGAAAAAAATATTTACCTGCGCTTCAGTTAATTTCTCGCCTCGCGCTAAAAAAGATGAGGTCAGATGAGTAGGGAAGAGGCGCTTCTTTTTTAATTGAATAAAAAAGAAAACATAGAGACGGTGGCGCTTCTGAGGGCAAATACATGGGTTAGGAAACATGGTGCCACTCCCGTTTGGGTGACGCGACGGAGAGAAGAGTAAGTATGATGGGTGAGTAAGCAATGGAAGATCAGATTACCCTTCTAGAGGCCAAACGGTTCATTTACCCTCCAATCAATACGCAATTTACCCTCACCAATCTTTAATTCTCGGCTGGTGTGTACTGCAGATTTTTGCTATTTTAAGTGCGGCCGAATACGAGGGAAGGGGCAAAGATTGTTTTTAAATCTGAAAATATTCCTAAAATATAACACGTGGTTTCAATAATCACAATCGGCAAAATAGTTTTGTAAAGGGAAGTCAAATAAAATTTTGCCCACATTTGTAAAATAGCTCGGCGGCCACACCTCTACCAATTCCCAAGTAGTTATATACCAAGATACACCCAGGTGAATGAGACGTCAGCATTCATTAAAAGACGGGCCATTAAATCAGCACAAAATGTATACGACCGCAGAAGTCGCTAGCAGTTCGTACATGTAGATGAAGATGATAGCTTCCTACATTTCCTACTAAATATTTTCCGCCGCAGGTGCACGTCTCGGGGTTTTAGCATGCGAGAGTGTGGAGGGCGGAGGCACTTAAAGCGAATGCAAGTTTTCCGAACGAGCGCCTAAAAATGCACGAGGCCAAACCATTAAGACCCGCTCCGTAACGAGGGGAAATGAATCCCGGTCACTAGCGCAGGGACATTTCATTCATTTCCCTCGTGCCTTCGAGATAAATAAAAAAAGAAGGAAGATAATATCTTTTCCCCACTTCCGCATCTTCTTTTCTGTACGGTCGTACGATTTTTTTCTTCTCGTTTGGGGATAAAAAAGGAAGAGATCCTCCTCTCTCATTTCTCTCCCCCCTCTCCTCCCCGCTCCTCTCCCTTTCCTGTCTCCACCCCAAGAGCTATCACGCCGTATTAAACGGCTCGAATCATTCCGTGTCCTCTGAACCGAGTTCCACGCCCATTCCCACGCTAACGGCATTGCGTTCACTAATTGGGGGATGTACTTGAATACCGGCTGGACTCCTCACTCCTTCCCCAGAACCCATTTATACGTGCGGCCGGATACTATGTTCCGATATTTTTCTTATTGTTATAAAAAATCTACAAGGTGGGTACTCATCAGGTGTTAACATTAATTAAAAAATACACACATTTATACATACCAATCACGCTGTTCCCTTACAGGATAGGCAGAGTCACTAAGTTTCACTCAAAAAATACATAATTGTACACCTAACTCTGCTTCAATAATTTCCTCCATATTGACCTATCCTCTCAAACCTCTTGCAAACCTCAACGCTCTCCTGTTTAGACTCTTAATATTCCTCCTCCTAAGAATTTCCTCAACCACATTCAACCACAACTTTCTCGGCCTACCTCTACCTCTCGCACCATTCATTCTACTCTCATATATCTGTTTCGTCATTCGACTCTCATCCATTCTCTCAACATGGCCAAACCAACGAAGCACACTCCTTTCATATGTGTCCATCACTGGAGCACCTAACCCCCATTTATTTATTACCCACTCATTCATGACCCTATCCATCCTACTTTTGCCGCAATCACTCCTCAGATAACTCATACCCACGGCGTTCAGTCTAAATACATAACATACATTTAAATGATGTATTTCAGCAACCATGCCATCTAGTTTTAATGGGTAACAAATAAACAAGATGTTTCATAAAGCAACTTGAAAGTAAAGTGAAAAAATCAATAAATATTAATAACAAAAATGAAACAATAATGGAAGATAAACACTCTGGACCTTAATAACATTAATATATCTATAAAAGGACTCAAACCGTTTTAAAGTAAGTCTTTCAATCAACAATACTCCCATTTAAGTATGGGAACTCGTTTACAGCGGTCAATTGCGACCGACATATCACTTTGAATTGACCATTCCTCCCCATATAGTTTGGGTTTTCCACTTTCTTTCTCAGTTTCTCGCACGCTGTTCCTCCCGTAAGTGTGCAGAGCAAAACGAATAGTCTATTTATTTTATTTTCCTTCAAATTCAATCGCATACCAGCATAATCTGCAGTCTAGTTACACTCTCTACATTCTCAGTGTTGATTTTTCCCGATAAGATAAAATATTGTCAATAAATTAAGAAAATATAAGTAGGTATACTCGTAAATTGTGGTTTTTAACGTAAATGAATTTCATCAGTTCATATTAAATACAAAAATTATAAGGTTTTTCGTCCATTGAATTTGATTCAGGTATGGCTCGGAGTTCAGCGTCCAACTTCATCTTCAGGTGACCTCTGGGTTGATTTATTAATTGGAATTGTTAATTTTTGTGTAAGATAAAAATATGCATAAAATACATTTGGAAGGCTAAGTCATTGGGATTAAGTACAATCGACATAAAACTTCATTTAGTTACCAAAATGCAATAAACCACATTTTGAATAGGATATGATTACAAATGTACCAATTCTTTTCATTTGTGAAGTCTATAAACTACTGCATCATTATAATTCATGTAATGTGTGTTGGAGCCCATGTAAGAGGTGAAGGTCAAGTATTATTTACACCATAAGCTTTTTTGTTTTTCTTGAGCCCATACTTTTGATAATGTTAATTGATCATCATCTTTTTCTTATTCATCTATTATTGTTACAGTCGTTACTTGGCTAAATTGATGGTAGCCCCACGGTATGCCCCCATTTTGGCTACTAGGTGCTTCTCTGACATACGCCGTTCGAATTATGCTGCAAATTTGAAGCTATCAAATTTATTCTTAATCTAAAAACTTAACAAATTATTATTGCAATACCATTGAGGTAAAATATAGGTTTGGCAGCAATGATATGACTATATATCTACGAAATGTCGTGTTATTGAATGTACAGGTGTATGTAATAGTAGTTACAAAATATTTTATTCTTATTTCCATCACATCACTATGTAGCACACAAGGAATCATTTCGATGTGCGATAAAACGTCGCCAGGATACACTACTCTACGTTTACTCTGCACTATTTTCTCCATGCAGCACTATACATTATTTTTCTACGAGCAACATATTATCAAATAATTATTTAAATATTTAGCCTCACGCATCTTAAAAACGATCGACTCTAACCAAAGAGTGACACGGTAGTCAAGATGTATTTCCACAAAACAGATTCTTACAATGCATTTTATTGGCGCCAACTCTGGTAATTTAAATGGCTATGAGATGATACAGCGACCAAGCAGAAATGAAGCGAGGTAAGCAATTTTAAATTTTGATTGAACACTGAAGAAGACCAACCAAAGGAAAGTGTACTCCTTTCCATTTTTATCATTCATCAATACCCTGTGTCATTTTTTCAACTACAGCAGTCCCGTCACTAATTTCATGTTGGAGTTTAAAGGGAAGATGTATCTGCCAATAACTTGAAAGTATGAAGATGAGAGCATATGAATTTAATAAACTTTAAGTTTAACAATGTTTATTTTTTAAACTTTCAACTGTTCCTCTATCCTATCGATTTTACTTTGCTATTAATATTGTTTTAGTCTACTGAGATATTGTCAAGTAACGACAGTTAATTAATAACCAAAGATATTATAGTAAAACAAGGCCTGGTATTAAAACCATAAGTAATATAATTATATTAATCAAATTACACTTATTTAATACACTATATATTTACATAATGCATTAATAAGTTCATGACAAAAATTAATTAACCGTAAGTAAGAAATTTTATACATCATTCTTTAGAAATAAATATTTTCAATCGCGTTTCACGTAAAGCAATCATTCTCAGTAATTAATTTTCACTCCCCACTCAACAAGCATAAAACTAGGCTGCACTGTACGAATTTTGAACAAGTTGCACTGACGCTGCCCACGAGAATTCTCTCAAGCAAGGATCCCTAGATCAAAGCAAGGCATGCATCACCGCATCTCAAAATGATATCTCATTTTGAATGTGGAATTTCATTTACTTTATGCCTTGGTACACCAAACACGTTTTATCCAAAGGATAAAACAAATTTTTTGCGGGAAATTGCGTACACGGCGGCGAAAAGAAAATAACTAAGACCGAGTTGGATGTAAAGTCGTGGCCTGAGCTCTGAAGAAAGAAAGAACCGCGTCTAATTCCAAGAGCAAAGTTATAATTTAACTCACTCTTTTCCGCAGCTGCGGAAAAATACGGCCAAATTTAGGACGCCGCTCGCCATTTTGGCTGACGTGATGAGCATCGCTCATTTACCTCAAAGTCTAGAGAGTCTCATTGTTAGCCCAAAAGAGAACCTACACTGAAAAAATATGAACTACCCTGGCACTTTTTAGACGGCTTAACTTTCATTAAACTTGTATAATCTCATTAAAGTCTTTATGCAAAAAATGTTTAAACACCCTCCCTCTTTTCACAACGATAAAAGAACAAGGAATTCCGGACAAAGTTGCAAACCTTGAGGTGCTTGGCACACAAAATAAAACTAAAAACTTTAGCTGAGTGCTTGCCAAAGCAACTACTCTCACACAAGCGAGCAATATGCAAATGAACAATTTTATTTGGTAAAATACTTTACTTCACGTTTCTACTTCAAAAATATGAAACATCCAAAGTTAAGGAGGGATCAAGGAGAGAATTTTAATTAATTTCTGCTAAAAAGCCGCATACGGAAAAAACACTTCATCATCATTTTATAGTCATCAAGTCAAGTTCTCGTTTTTATAAGTTTTAAGCAATCAATCAACTCCCTCTTCTCTAACCTTCCCTTTGATCTTCCATTAAATCTATTTAATATTTCCACACCAGTGGTACAAGGAAAAATTGGGGAGACTTTAATCCTTAAAAATACATCCATCCGTGATTAAAATTGCAAAGAGTTTGATAGGCCTGGCCTAGTATTCTGTGGTCCCAAATGTAATCACTTTGTGGACCTAAGAAGTTTCATCGAATAATATAAGCAGTCTTAAGTCTTCAGGCTTTCAAACTTCTTTATCAAGTTCTAAATTTTCATAAACCTTTCTCACTTTGCTTCTTACTATTCAAATTTATAAAAAGAATCATTGAACCACGATACCACAGTCACTCTCTACTTATATTATTGATTTGTTCTAGTCACTTTACATCAGCGCTATTGCTTCCAAATTGCTTGAAACCCTAGATACCAGAAACAGAGCGCAATTGGGTAACAAATCAGGGTCATTGGATGATATGGATTATAGCTTTCAAGATCTTATACGTGATTGTTGTTTGTATTTGAATTTTAAATAAGTGCATCAGGCATAAAAAATGCCAGGTTTTTAATTGATTTTCGGCTAAAAAACTTTCCTCCTTCATCGTGTAATTTACAATAGTCCTATCATGATTAATTACAATTATGGCTCCTATTCTTTCCCACGCACAAAATGCTACCTATTGGCAGAATTTGAAATATCCAAGTAAGCATATCGTTGAATTCTTTGTCTGACATGTATACTGAAATACGTCGATGGGTCCTGGTTGGGGCTACCTTCAAAATCCCGAAAAAAAGTTTCTAATGTCTTCTCCATAAATATTTTACCCTACCTTATATTTCCTTTACTTCACATTCCACAGGGAAAGTTAATACTATCATACGACGGTAATTACCAGCCATTGTATTGTATTACAAAGATATTGTATGGATTCTCAAAATAATAATGGGCAGAGCTGGATTCACGATCGACGATTGGAAATTTCCATTCAAGGTGCCAAATACAGCGCATGTCGGAGCATATGAGCACACATGAACTACTACGAATGAAACGATGAGTCCTGATTAAAATCTCTCTGAAAAAAATCATCCGATGGTTAGCATTCTCCATGGCAACAGGGGCAATCTTCTCCAGTGCGCGGATACGAATGGGGAAAGATATGTTTGTCTGTGGGTCAGATTGTGCGGTACCGAATATGATACTTTGAACGTCAATAGAAACTTTGAACCCACGGTCCACATGAAAATACCAAGGAAGACAGTTTTGACCTACACACAGCAGATGGCCAATTTCTGCTCAGTCCATTTATAAATAACTACCAAATGCTTTGCGAAACGAAACGGATTCCGTAAAGTTCCATGCTCGAAAATGTGAGGTTTCTATCACACATTCGATTAAAAACTTTTTGTTGTCGATATTTGTTTAATTTATAATAATTTCTCATCGCATTCTGACGTTACGAGCACTTCTGATTTGATCAAAAATATATAAGAAATATGGGATGCATGGATTAGGTATACACTGAACACTCCTCGAACAATTTTAATTTTAAATAAAGAATCAAATTTCCAATTAAGAAACACCATTAAACCATAAACTAATGGTAACAATATCTTGAAAGTTTATTTCACATGTATAAAGAAAACTTTGAAACCATTTTTCGGCATTCGCACATAACTATACACATTTTATGCATTCGTTTGTAGCATCAGCATCTCGAGGAGTGAAGAGCATTTCAGCCTGGATTAACATGTGACCAGCAACTTATGCATGTAATATGTATTGCATACGCACCAGGATGTTGAGACCAAATAACGTTCTGACTTCTATGCGATGCATCTGAGCAAACGCGAAATGTCCATTTGGCATTTGTAATTACTAAAAGTTCAATAAAATAACATCAGTATGTATTAGGGAGGATATAAAATCACAAATAATGTTATGGAATGGTAATCTTAATCACAAATATCCGTAGTAAATGCAATAAAGGTCAACTAAACGGTTCGATATTCAATCATCTGCAAGTTGAAGATTTTGCGCTGTACATGTAAATGAATAACGCGCAGACATAATTCTAGTAGACATTAGATTCTAGTACTAGCCGATACCATGGGTAAAGAGGAATTCTTTCAAAGCGACGGAGGAAGACACGTAGAACTCACTAGAGAGCAGTGGTAAGTTATCGAAGGACTTAATGGCATGAGAGGTCGCCCATAAAACAGCAAGAAAAAAGGTAATCTGGGTGTAGAAAGTATAGAGGTATAACTTCCTTTCGAAAAAGTACAGATTTCTTAACATACTCGCATTTCAGAGAAGAGCACTTTCCCTCATAAAAACGAAATTAGCGAGGAAATCTCCAGCAGATATAGCTGGTATAATTGCTACTGCGCTGATCTCATCCCAAAATTAGAGTTATGAATACTTACGTACATTGTACAAGGCATCGGTGGAAAATTGAAGATATTTGTCCCACTTTATAGTACAAGCGATAATAGGAATAAAAATTCAAAACAAGTACGACACCGGATACAATCTGATTTCCTCTAATCTTAATTTCGGAAACGTTTCCGGAACTTCGAAATGTGAATCACAAATCTCACCGTCTATTCAAAAAATCAAGTCCAGAAATTACTCAGGATCTATTAAATACTGCGTCAAGTGACCTAAAATGAAACAGATCCACATATTTTTTGTTAGCATCATTAATTATGGCCAAATGAAACGGCTGACTTGTTTCCTCAAAAGTAAAGTCAATGTTGAACACAGCAATTAAAACAGAGGTTCAGCGCTACCACTCAAAGGATGGCATGTGATATACTCTCTCGTACGGGAGTGCAAGAAATGAGTTCTTAAAAAAGGGCATCCAATATATGAGACAACGTTTTTCCCGCAGTCTATCGGAAATGCTGATGAATGAAAAAAATGAACGTTTCGTTTCAGGGATTTTTAAACTGGTGCACCGATGTGGTGGAAAGGAGTAATTCCTCTCCGTGCAATGTCAGCATTTACTATGCAAAGAGGATGAATTCTAGATGCCATGTTCTCAAAAGGGTGTTCCTTTTGATGTGCTTTTAACTCCCATGTTCTGCCTTTCCCTTCCAAATTCGAGTTGTAACTGTCACGAGAGACCATCAGAGGCTGACCCGGGGTTTTTGGAGGAGAATCTCCGAGAAACATGGACAGAGAGAGACACACCATTACACTTTTTGGAATATAAAATAATCTTTGTAAACCAAAGGTAACACACAATAGACATTTTTTTGAAAAAAAAGTTATCGGAAATGACACACCCTTCATTTTTTTAAATATTAATTTTTTACCACGTTCGGTGGAAGCTATTTAAGATTCACACCAGAGTAATTACATTTGCTTTCATCACATTGAGTGGTAGGAGTTTTTCAATGGAGATGGTTGAATGAAATAAGGCTTAGATTACGCCAACCATGAGATGGAAAAAAGACTTCCGAATAGGCTTCAGAGATATATTTCTGGATAGGGGTAAAGTTTAGTTAATTTACCTTTCTCAAAAAACATTCTTAAAATTTCTATCGGCTTAGGCATTACCTCGGTGGGAACGTTTGCTTAAGCCATTGAGTGACAGTCTTGATATTGAGCCGAGGCTACTCACCCGAGATTCATAAACACGTTTGAGTACGAGTCCATTTGTTATCATTAAAGTAAGCCCATTTTGGTGAAAACGAACATTAAAAAACAGATAAAATAACGTACGTGTTATTTCTAACTGCAAGGGATTCGAATGATAGTATTACGAAGGAATAACCGAATTGGAAATTGACAAAAGACTGGTACGCCGGTCGAATAAAATTAGAAAACCACTGCTCTGGACGGAATTCCAGAAAGTGTGCCGACATGGACTCAGAACTAAGTTTAGATATCGATAAGAAATTTGTTTGTTTTTAATGGATTAATAAAAAGTCTTCACTGATTTAATTTGAAATATGATAGTAGAAGCACTCCAAACTGTCTGGATGAAACTATCATAAAATGCTGCATCAGTGTTGAGCATTTTCATTCGCACAGAAAAGCGACTTTTTGTTTCACAACTGCGCATAAATGAGACGTTCATATGAACATTGAATATTGTTCACCTTTTGAACACACAACCTAAAACAAATTCAAGGCTGCAAACCATTATAGACTGAAAGTTGGCCCATTGCTTCTTTAATCGTTAGCTTTAAAGGTTCTGTATACATTTTGTTTACGTCTCTGCATCCAGCAGTAAAAAATCTCCCTCGTTTGATGAGTAAGTGCCTAACCGTGCATTACCAAAGCTGTAAGAAAGCTCGTACAACCAAGGACTAGAATATGCATTTTCCCCAACTTGGCTTAGCCCCATGACCTAATTTCCAGAAAAAGAGCTACCGCTCTTCATCCCTATCTATCTCTAAATTATAAATAATTAATAAATTTTTCTCCTCATCAGGCACAACATAAAAATGTTTTCCCGAATTTTAGACACAGGGGTTTAAATATAAATCACGCTGAAGGCTCCGTTTTAGGCCCGGTAAAAACGGAGAAGAATATAATTTACATCAAGTTATAACATTCGCTCGATACAACAAATGGGTTGAAGTGACAAAGCAGATTATTGACCAATAACGCAAATATTCTGAAATTGAAATTGTGTAAAATAAAGGGAACTTATCCTCAAAATCAGGTTTCAATTTTAAGAGCCCATAGCTTTCGCATTCTCATTTTCAGTGCCCTTGGTCCACAGGTCCTGTCTCTCAACGATGAATTAACTTAATGCGTATTTAGTTCATTCATGGTATAAACAAATTAATTCCTTATTCGTTACAAAATAACTCTAGTGATCGCCTAGTGATTACACTTCCAAGTGACTTATTGAACATCTACCATTTTGATAACCAATAGCATATTACATCCATCGAACTTAATAAGTTACATGGCCACTTGCAAAACAATTTGTTTTAATGCATATTAAATTGACACACATGCTATGAGTAAGACATTTCAATACTCTGTCTTCTGCCTTCTTCTACGAGTTTGAAGTTTGATTACCACGAGTATGTGATGAAAAAATAAAACTCAAAGAAATTAGGTCACAAAATTATTAAAAACTCCAATAATTTAGAAAACATAGGGTATATAAAATATTGCTCATATTTCAAAAACCTTCAGTTTCATATGCTTAAAAATTAATTTCGAAATTAAGAGAAAATGCCGAGTACATTTTCACTACTAAGGGCATGAGTATCGAGATCGTACAGTTTCTAATGACCGTAATGAAATATGCATACTGAACATATCTTTAACACAGGCTAATATTTTCACGTCGAAACGAATCTAGAACATGATTTGCAGTTTTACCATTAGCTTTTATTGATCTACACTTTTAATCATATATTTTTATACCGAGCTCTATACTATGAGCACCGACCTATATGCTCCAATGTATATTTAATCCTCAATTCTACGAGGATTTAACTGCAATTATAGTAAAAGAATCACAATATTACTTAATTGAAAAATATATAAAACATAACGAGTTTCCTACTTACCAAAGCCAAAAACTAAAAAAGTAAAAGGGCGACATGTGTAAATAAATGTTTGTTTGTTTTGTTTAACATGAATCTCGCGATTCTACTAGATTTAAATTCATATTTCCTTATATCGGTCACTGAACAAGAAGGTTAAAGGAACAATCCGGGAGGATATAGTCGGGATCTTAACAGCCTCCATCTCCCAAGACCTCAGACCAGATTCCAAGTCGGTGCGCGTCCCGGGAAAATAATCATGAGAGAAGGTTTCCCTGCCTACCGCTCTCTCTCTCTTTATTTCTTTCCCACGAGAGAGAAAACAGTAATGAGGGGAACGCAATAATTTTAACGACCCCGGGCAACGAAGCGCAGAGACCAAGAGACGGTCTTTTAGAAAACGGAAAACCACGGAAAACGCACCTTTTACTCTCTCTAGCGCAGTGAGTAAGCGCGGAAGGAATGTGGAGCTGGGGGTGGAACTAGTTAGTCGGTTCATTAAGAAAGAGAACCGCGACCCCTTCCCTCTACCCCCGCCAGCACGTCTCCGAAGGAGGACTGCGTGTGTGTGTGTGGCATGGGTGAGGCTTGGGTGGGGGAACGAATGATGCAACTCGCTTGCAAATAGGAGGGAGAGATTGGTAAGGCCTGGGGGAAAATGACTGCAAAGAGGAAGAGGAAAAAGAATTCACACGAGAGGAGAGGGAGGAAAAGACTAGTAGGTTAATGCAAATAAGCACTGACGACGAGAAAGGATCCAATAAAAGCTAAAACTTAACCAAAATAATAAGGTCAAATGTCCATCCAGAATGAAAAATCGCAATCTGAGAGTAAGCATGGAAGAATGGTGCAAACCTAAGAGTTACTGGATTTAATTTCAATGCATAAAATTATATAGCGTTTTCTTTATGGGAGAACCCCAAAACGTCTTGAGTAGTAACTCTAATATATCTATTTCGGTAAGTAATAGTAAAGTAAGCGAGCAGGCCAATTGCACGCGATACAGTACGGGCGTCGGTTGTTGTTTACAAGCAATTCGAAAAATTGGGTCAAAATAGATCCGAGGGTAGGGTGTACGTAGCCAAAAACCACGATAGTAGTTACGGGTTAACTTTTGGAATAGATTATCCCTAGCTGCTACTTCATCAAGCCAAATAAGTAATGAGACCATTTTTGAACCATTAAATGAGATAAACTAAAGTCTTAGCTCACAGGTTTCATACATTTAAACGGATTCATGTCTATTGTTTCTGCAACCGGTTATTATACTCTAATTCCCGTAGGGTGAGGGGTCCAAAGGTTGACCACTCGTCGTCCTTCAACCTTCGAGGTGTTTCTGCGAGTATTAATGGCCTGCAGAAAAACATTCACCCTCTTCTCTTCTCGGACACACACTTATGCCCGTTTTCCTATGGGTTACCTGGGTATCCCCTAGCCATGTAACCCCTACGCTGAGCGATTCATAAACCTTACCTGGGTATCCCACAGACAGGGGACGTCTGGGTAAGAGATTTGGCAACAATCTCACGGAAAAATACATATGAACTGTTTCGCTGAATTGTTCTCGATGTTTTCGATGCTCATTTTTTACCGTAACCAAGCACGCTATAAACAATAATGCAGTATACTGTTACACGATGTTGATGAATAATGATTGAAGGAATATGAGAGAATGTATATAATATTACTTATATATTTATGTAATATGAAGGTGATGAATATGAAGGTGGTTTAGTAAGTACCCGTGTTTGTAAACAGAAGACATTACTGTGGAAAGTTGTTGATATTATTGTGTACTGCCATTAGTACAGTAGTATTAATTCGATCCACGCGTGGGCAGCAGTACTGCGTTTGGGGAGCTTTGGGTAAGCTTACTCAGGAAATCGAAGACCTGGGGGAGGGTAAGGGGACGGCAGTCCCCTGGGTAACGACTATGAACACCATTTCTGAGCCAAGGGGTTCCCCCGCACCTGGGGGACACCCAAGTAATGACTATTAATACGGCCCTTAGAAAGACCATTTACGGAATTTCGTATTGTTGCTACACTTTTTTCCATCTAATCACTAATGGAGATTGTAATAGAAGTATTTAGTAAAGCTTGGAATAATTTTATAGACACCAGTAGAGAGGATGAATAATCTGATCATCTTCTAACACTTCCACTTGATTAAACGTCGGTAATAAGGACGTGTGGTTCAGGTGACGGGCTGAGGATTAGGAACATGACGATTTGGAGGTGGAAGGACGAAGGTAACGAGAGAAGGAGAGCAAATACGGCAGCCACCGTCGCCAGGTGAGTGAGGAAGACACAAACGCACATATGACAAACATTTATTCGCATCCCTTGGAAAGGGAGTGTGAGAGAGAGAGGGGATGAGGGAGCGAGGCAAAGCGAAAGGGAGGAAGGGTGAGAAACGCCGTTAAGAGAGAGAGAGAGAGAGAGAGAGAGAGAGAGACGTTCTCCACATCACGTCACAGTCACGAGACGGGATGCCGGGAGATCATGCGAGTGCGCTTCAGCAACATTTCCAGCTAACCTTATTTCAGCACACCTATCCACCTACTTGCCTGATTACGCGTGGAGCACCCACTTCGCATAAACGAAGAATCTCAAAGGTCATGGAAGACGCGACCCAGCGCACAGCACATACCCTCGCGGCCACTGTTTGAGCTCCAAAGAAAAAAATTATAACAGACATTTTTATAAGTATTCATGTTCTCAATGAGGAATTGGAGTGAATGGACACGTTTTAAACACAAGAGAGTCTAAATGAAAAAATTAATTTTATGTGACATGCAGTTGTTAAAAATATATTTCATTTATAGGAATTCACAAAACTTTTTAAGACTTCACAGTATAAACTAAAGCGTAGTACAATATAAAACATACCTCGCACGCCGTTCCATTATGCGGTAGGATCTGTCAAAATAGTTACATTCAGTGATATGCCAGTATGACAGATAAACCACACAAATAATGCTTAATGTCACAAATACCTTCAATGCTTACATTATTTTCCATTGTGTAAATTTACAAAAATTACAAACTTTGGCGCAAAAAATTTAATTTTAACGAAAGTTGAAGCGTTAACAAAAATGACATGGTATGTAAGAGTTAAAAACGTAGTTATTTCAGTCAATCCATACTTAATCAGCCAAGCCTTTATCGTGAGAGCGAGCCATTTAATTTTTCACTGGGCAAAATCTCGGCCAAGAGACTTATCCGAGAGAACTTATTAATCATAATTTAAATGTGTGCTACTCAATAACCGGCGTAGTGGCAAAAATCTGAATTCATATACGAATTTCGCTGAAATTTTCATTTAAAAATAAAATTATTCGCTCAAGTCTGTGTGAAAGAAACGAAAAAAATTATTTTATTTTTGTAGATATAAGTAGTGGTTTGCTGAAGATATCCCTTCATGTAAAGTTGCGTAAGACACCTTGCATCGCATGCTTGCTCTTAAAGGTACATTACATCACTCAATCATACAATATAAAAATATCTCATTAATGGAGTGGTAGTTAGCCTATGTTACATAGGTTCCCAGTGTCACCATGCTTCAAATATCATCCCTTCTTCTACAAGATAGTATAACTTAAAAAATCCATCTGATTTAACATGCGGATGTTCAAAAAGCGATTTATTCAGCGGAATTTACTTAATATTATTCAACGCCGCAGTAAAAACTAAAACGTACTACGATATTAAACACAAACCTACGTCACCTTACTTAGCGGTAGGCTACGTCAAACAAATTATATTCGGTCATATGCAAGTAAAGTTAACAGTGTTTCGACAAATCGCTTCCTATCAATCCATCAAAATATTCTTTCATTCCGGTAACCCTCATGTATTAATACACACATACCCGTCAGTTCCTAACACTCATAATGGTAATATTGTATTCCTAAGACTCCTAATGTTCCTAACGTAACGTTCCTAAGACTCATAATGTAATCTTATATCGTCTACATAACATATAATTTTGCTAATAGTAGTCCCAATTACCCCCAAAACCCCGAATTCTCTCCTAGGGGTTTATAACCGCACTACTAGTGAACCCTGGCACTAATGCGAGTCTTCCATTAAAAGTGAATGACGTTGTATTGAATCGATGAGTGCTCGTGAAACTTTGGGTTACTTTCCTGAGTACGTAGTATGCTGT
This sequence comes from Ceriagrion tenellum, assembly GCA_963169105.1. Classification (NCBI taxonomy): domain Eukaryota; kingdom Metazoa; phylum Arthropoda; class Insecta; order Odonata; family Coenagrionidae; genus Ceriagrion; species Ceriagrion tenellum. Next base: position 7,771,750 of record OY720643.1, read on the forward strand.
GGGTCTACGATTAAAAAACCGCACACGTTTTATGCCGTTATCAAATGCGTTAAAAATATGTAATAGTAAAATGCGTAAGCCTTTTACCAAAGAACGATTGAAGATTTCAAAATTCCCATGTTGATGCCTTGAAGAATTATCATCAAAAAACGCTGTCGCGGAAGCGTTCAACAATAGTATTTTAATTTTTTTTTAATCATGCACTGAATCAGCTCACCATCTGCATTGGAAAGCGATACATAATGTGCTGTATTTGATTTTTGAATGTAAATAAAGTGCGCATTATGTTGAGATGTCATTAGTACGAAAAGAAGCGAATGTAAAGCTCGCAGTCCTATGAGATCCCAAAGCGTCTCATTTAATGACACCATATCATAAAAAAGAAATAATTATATCACTAATTATCACCATCATTGTGATTGTGTCCTAGGACAGGCATCAAGGGGTACAGTCCTCCACAGCATTCTGTGCTGGGCCTCTCTCTCTTCATCTCTTCATAGCTCCTTCCTTTTTCGATATCTGTCAGCATTCCGTGCCTCCTCCTTCGTCTTCCTCTCTTCTCTTCTATTTTCCCTTCTATAATTGATTTCTCAGAACACTATTCCTCCTTAAAATATGCCCAATCCAATTAGTCTTCTTCTTTTCAATTTCTCTCAAAAATACTCCTTTCTTCTCCAATCCTCCTCAAGCACCTAATCATTCCCGACTCTATCTTCCCACCCAATTCTCTCCATTCGTCGCCACAGCCAAATCTCAAAGCTTTCCAAGTACTTTTCTTCTCTCTTCTTCAAGGTCCATGTTTCGCATTCGTACATTACAATACTCCATTTGAAGCATTTTGCGAATCTTTTTCTTATATCTGTCCTGACATTCCTCGATGTCAACAGTTCCTTAATCTTGCTAAACGCCACTTTTTCTTGCGCAATTCTACTTTTAATTTCCTCTGCACAATTGCCGTTCTGAGTAATTATGCTTTCGAGGTACTCGAAGGAACTTATTTGTTTTAATTTTTCTTTTTCCAGCCATATATATTTGATGGTCTTCCTTCTGCCTTCACTACCCTCATAACCACAGTTGTCTTTCAATTTATCCTCATTCCATACTCTTCACTTTTCTTCCGAAATCTTTCCATCATCTTCTGGAGTTCTTCTTGATCTAACTTTTATCAAATTCGATAAATCGCGATATCGAGCAGCCTTAAAGGTTATTCAGAACAGCACCACCCAGATCCTAGAAGCGTAACGAATCCCTTGCTCCCTCTCTCTATCCCCGAGGCAACGCTACGTAGCACACACAGGGATGGGAAATGGAAGGGAGTGAGTGAGAATCCCTTAGCAGGATGGGGGAGTGAAGCAATGGGAGAGTTTGGGGAGAGGAGCAGTCAGGGTCTAAGGAGCAAGGGAGCACAGCATCTGCTACACGCTCCGCCTCACACCGCCATCTCTCGTCGTGACTGTAGCATGTGGCGAAGGAGGGGGAAGGAGAAGAGAAAGAGGGAGGAAGAAGGAGGGATGGGTGGGTGGGATTGGTGAAGAGCCAGCCAAACGCGCTTGTGTTGCGCTCGAAACCCCCAAAAGTGTGTTGATGTCAGGGAACTGGTGGGAGAGACAGAAAGACGTCTCAGGGCAGTATAAATACACTTTGCGAGATGAGCGGCGGAATCGAGTGGAGCACGAAGGAGATAAAGCGAGGAGATAAAGAGAGACGGAAAAGGATAGCGTGGAATGGCAGACGGGAGAGAGAATGCTGGCAGTTAGAGAAAGAGGAAAAAGGGGCGGGGTTGGGATTCGTGCGAGAGGGTGGAGGAAGCAAAGGAGGAGATGAGGGAGAGCTATGAGAAATGAGATTGGGTGAGGAACCCTAAACAGAGAGGTGACGGAGAAGGATGAGAAGTATCAACGGACATGTGTAATAAAGATGGGATGCCGGATCTTCAGTGCGGTACATCTATGGACTCGTAAAACACAAGGGAGTGCTACGCCTCGGCTAAAAACTCGTTTAAGATGTTTGCCTATTTCCCAGTAGCGGCATTACTGTCATAGCAGAAGGCTGGCGGTATGATTTTCTCTGTTGGTGAGTAAACATTTCTTGTAATAAATGGACTAGTTTTCTTAGTTAGCGGTTGCATTTTTTTCAAATAGTAAAAGTTTGCACTTTTTTAAATATTTCGGGGGCATCATAAAGACTAGAATACTTAGTGACAATTTTAATTCACTTAAGCATAAACTGATCTTTCATTTATGCAAATAATTGACTACTATTGATACTTTTTGAATGAATAGAGTAAACTTTGTTTTTCCACAACGAATTTAATGACTTATGACCATGGTTTCATTCAAAATGTTTAGTAAATTCCATAAAGTATCGCCGGAAACCACCAAATTTACCATTGATACATTTTTCGTATTAAGGCCACAGTGAGGAAATATATTCAGGCCTGAACTTCTCTTTCTACGCGTGATCCCAGGAGGGTTGGCAATCATGGTTTCTGCTGATGCGGCACGGTCACTTTGTTTCACCCCAGCCAGTCATGTTTCTCCGTGAAACTGCAACAATCCCTACAAGTGGCGGCCATTAAAATTAAATGTGGCTCATAAGTATCTACAGAGCCACCTTAAGATGGAAGCGTATGTTTTAAAGGAATCAAGTCGCGGCTCGGTGGCTATGACGCTTTCATCTAATCCCAGGTCCCAGGAGGCCCAGTTTCGAATATCCACTATAGGAGATTTTTTACTGGAATTCCGGTATAGAGTTGGATAGATTCTGTGAAGCACTTTAAGTACAGTATTCTGTCCGTCAGATTGAATGTTTGGTTCACTTTGCACTCGTTTTTAATTCGTTGTGAGCATATACCAACGCCAGGTTTCTCTCCTAACACTCTCCAGGTGCTTTCACCGACTCAATGGCGCTTACCGACTCAATGGCACAAATGAACTCAGCTGTACGTTACTTCCCCCACCGCACCCCCCCCCCTCCAAAAAAAACAAAGAAAACAGCCATTGGGTCTGGAGAGAGGTCTTTCAGGTTTTGGCAGAGGTATTTTTTTCATTAAAGCAATCAAAATTTCCTGTTAAAAGAAAAACATTGATTATAAATGAGAGTTAATATAAAACACTCAACTAGCAATAAAACGCCTCTAAATTTTACCCTTCTACAACTTACCCGTTGTCCAATTGCATTGCATATTAATCGACTAAGAGTTTGATGACACAATTCTAACCTCGGCAACGTTCAATCTTCCGCATGTTAGAAGAAGTACGTCACCACATATCTAATTTTCGTTTACAATTATTGCTCATTATTTTCGCAATCACGATTCATTTGTCGTGAGGCTATTGCGTATAAGGTATGTTAAATGAGTCTCCTACTAATTGCTTGAGCAGATAATGGCAGCTTTGTGTCTGCAAACGTAAACAAACATAGACTTGATCCTGCCTAGTGACCTAATTATATAGGGAAACGTATTAGTATTACATGGACTTTTTGGAGAGCTCCAGCATATATTTATTTCTGAGTGGAAAAAATTCTCACGAACTAGAAAGTTGGGTTAATTTGGAAATTTGGCTACATTTCAATTTGCTATATAACTTAGTTAAATATACAATTAGTCCACCAGTCTATCGCTTAGTATATATCGCACGTTCTAAAAATTAAATATATGACCCAATTAAGTACCACTTCATAGTAACGTGCTTCTGCCACCAGCATTATTTCGCACCACAAATGCGAAACAGCAGTCAGGGGCAGATTTGTAGGGAACAGATCAGATCATCTCCCATCCTAAATCAAGCAGAGTCCAGCACTGCTTCCTTTCAGCAATCTAGCAGAAGCTGGTACTTACTGTGTGGCAATAAGTTTTCCTCGTTTAAAGATGCGTAATTAAAGTTATAACTCAATTTATTCACAAATCCGTCCATAGCTCCCGAGAGCGACTTCCAAACTGAAACCAAATCCTATCCATGATCCCAGGATATTGCAAAAGAGATATCACCATTAAAATAAAGAAATATAAGCGATATAATCAAGTAAAAAGTCACACTAACAAAGGATTTCAATGATTCCACTCCACAATGAAAGAGTTTTAGACGAAATATAGCCTCCTTCTCGTGTGATATATGACACTGAAAAAATACTTTCCTGAATCCTGCAGCAGATATATTTTTCCACTTTTTGTATTTAGATATTTAGCCTAATATACAATAACATTAAGAAAAACTTATTGTGCCGTCTATGAATCTGAGTTCAGTGCAGGGTTAAATTGAAGACATAGCAATGAAGGTTATAAATGGAACCGCAAAGGCAATATGAAAGGGAATGATGGTGAAAAAAGGAAGATATAATGTCAGGGGTTCGGGAAAAAAGGTGGAGATAGGAAAGGAGGAATTGGTTGGATTGTTAACTCTGCCATGAATGCAGGAAACGATGGGAAAGCAGGAGGGTTAGAGAAGGAAAAATGAAGAGGCATAGAGTAGGGAAATTGTAAGGGGAACGAAAAGTGAGACAGAGCGAAGGAATTGAATCATCAAAGATTTTAGTATGTATTCTACTGTACTGTATTTGCATTTGTATTGTACTGCACGGATGCAAAACATGGATCTTGAAGAAGAGAGAAGAAAAGTACTTGGAAAGCTTTCAGATGCGACAAATGGAGAGAATTGGGTGGAAAAATAGAGTTGGGAATGATGAGGTGCTTGAGGAGGATTGGAGAAGAAGATAGGAGTATCTTGAGAGAAATTGAAAAGAGGAAGACTAATTGGATTTGGCATATTTTAAGGAGGAAAAGTGATCAAAAATTAATTACAGAAGGGAAAATAGAAGGGAAGAGAGGAAGAGGAAGGAGGAGGCACGGAATGCTGACAGACATCGAAAAAGGAAGGAGCTATGAAGAGATGAAGAGAGAGGCTCAGGACAGAATGCTGTGGAGGCAGTGCCGTCGAAACCTGTCAAAGGACACAACCACAATCATGACGATAATTATGATGTTTATCTCAATTACTTTACCTCTAGAATCAGTAAAATTTAAGATCTAGATGTGTGTAATGCAATATCTAGAAGAAACACTGAACTGATGGATTTTATTACACGAAAAATGATGACTTGTACATTATTACAATCGAAGATTACATTTACCTTATGAACTAATTGAAATACATAACTAAAGACCAGAGCGGTAATGTTTGAATCACTTGCCTTGGTACAACCATGAGCGGTTTTAGATTTTGATGTATTAAAAGCACTCCTAGAAATCTCACGCAGAATTTCCGACCGAGTTTTTCTCACTGAAATATTGTCGATGGATTTAAATATCGCGATTTGAGACGCAATGTAAAACAAAAATCTGACCTTTGAGTTACCTATAGATATGTGGTGGGTAGAACTCACCAATACTTCAGGGTTAGAAACAGGCAAACAATAAAGACGACCCCTAGGAGTAAGGTAAGCAAAAGATGTAGAATGAGGAGAGGCAAAGATGAATAAGACGTATTTCATAGAAACTATGCCAGAATGAATGCACCTCCTTTTAATTCCAAAAAAGGTATAGCATTACTTAACACTTGGTAAGATACTCCTTTGAATGCTGAAATGCATCTAAAAACTTCGGCCTATAGAATCACGGAGTTTGATTATTTCAACTAAATAAAAAGTAATAAATGAAAGCGTTACCTGGCTGCAAGTGAGGAACAAATATGAGACAAATTAAAAAAGAGGAACGGCAAGGAACTACGAAACGGCACAGTAAGGAGAGGGTGTAAAATCGACCATCAAACAATGACCCAAATATCTCACACCGAAACCAGAAAAAATACCGTGATGCTTAAATAAATTCACAAACAATCTAAAATGAAGAAAAAAATAGTATCTTTCCAACAAAAAAAGACGTGAAATTTTTGCGTGCCAATTTTATGGGCTCTGAAAACCAAGGGCCCAAATGATTTTACTAAGCAAGCAACTGTAAAAATAAGTAATCTACTGGTCTACAAATGCTGATAAAAATAATTTCATGCTATGTTTTTGAAAAACGCTTGCTTTTAGAACATAATATTTGGCAGCATACTTTTAGGATTAAAATAAGTTTTAAGGTGTTTGGATTTGGAGGATCTGGGAAGAGAGGCACAAAAAGGATAAAATTAAGCAAGGAAAAGAAAAGGAAAGTGGATAGGAGTCTAGATTTAGAAAGTGTGGGAATTTATGGTTCAAAAATTAGGAAAATATGAATATATACGCTTAAGTGTAAATTATGGACTTTGTGTGCCGTTAAAATAGGTTTCAATATTCAATAGAAATTTAGAGAAAAAATGAAAGAGAATAATGGATGCGAGCAACTTTATATGAAGTTTTTTTTACATCAATTTTATAAAAAGCTTACTCATCAGTATGCAAGTTCATAGAGTTTAAAAAAGAAAAAAATGAATGCCACCAACTAGAGTATTTATTTTATATTGTTCGAAGCAATTCTTATTCTTTATTTACGAACGGCATTTTAGAAGAAGCAGCACATTCCTACGAATAAAAATTCCTAGTTTCTTGGAGAAAGATATCTATGCTGGCAAAGCTGATGGAATCAAGGAATTTATAGAACACTTGGTGCTTATAAGTTTTACGTTTGAGCAATACAGTGTCTAGACCATTATATTTGATGAACACCTATATCAAATGGGAAAGTACAGAGTGTTAGATATAGAAGTTATTGATTTTGGTTGCCATGTAGCAGATGTTTGTTTTATGGTTACTCAGAAAACAGACTAGTTGGTGATATTGGCGTTTTACTGTTGAGGAAGTATTAAAAGTAATTAACAAGACATCAACTGATAAGTTTTTCCTTAAAACAGAAAATCTAAACATAGAGATGTTTATCAGGTCAAACATATAAAAGACGCCTTTAGTCGGTACACAGCCGTTGCCAACCTGATAAATTTACTCTCATTTGCGCTGAAAGCTGGGAGGTGATGAATGTGGGGCCGACCTCACTTTTCCTCGGACTGCAAACGGTTGCGTTGGACGAGAAAAGGAAGGCAAGGAAGTAACTACGTAAAGCGAAATGTTTCTTCGGAGAAAAATAGAAGACACAGAGCAAGAGTTTCCGCGTCGCTACAGAACTGGGCTACGGATGCCTGAAAGTGCCCTCCCCTCCCAGATAACGACGGCGAATGGTACGGACACGAAGCAACAGTCGAGCGCCTTGGTTGAAATGCAGCTGGAAGTCGCGCATTCCTCTTGCAAAACTAGGTATACATACGGCTTCAGTTCTCTTGAATGAGACGAGGAAATAAACTGAAGCCAAAACTTGAGAGAAAAATCACATGCAAAAATAATTACATGCTGAATATTGGTGGGATCTATTATATCTGTTGGGAAGGCGATGTGGAAAAAAATGTTAATTAATAAATGATTATGTACTTTCCCGAGAATATTATATGTGAAATTCTCTCGGGATTCACACAGGGTTAAATTCACAGGGCTGCTGCCAACGTTTCGATGGATAACACTTCCATCGCCATGAGGGTAATGATGCCCGGGCCGCCTGCTTTCTCCCTTACAAAGGGTCTTCGACGGTTTCATCTGACTGACCATCAGTGTTATCCATCGAAACTTTGGCAGCAGCCAAACATTAAACTCGGTATGAATCCCGAGCGAATTTCACATATAATATTAATTCAGTGATCTGACCGGTTAGAAAACGCAGAGTGGACAGAGACTGATTAATTTCATACAGACGCGAACTGTACAATAAAGGCAGCGAATTAAAACAAAGATGACGACTTTAACTATAACAACTGGATTATGGAAAAGATATCAGTTTGCTTTGCTTAAAATATATGCGCGCAACTACGTTAGGACTGGGATCGAAGATGCGGATCACTCGGAGGTCATACGCAGGGAGGCCAAACCCATAATATGAAATTATCACTAGCGTCCGGAAATATACAGTGAATGCATGCAACGCTCGTTCTAGATCCAGAACAAATCATCCCCAATTCACCATCTTGGCTTCAATGGCCAAAGCAAAGAGGAGGAGGATAATTCGCCGAAGGCCGAAACAGAAACCAAGGTAGAGCGACAAAGCCAATCATGCCAACATGTTGCATACTGTTTAAACTGCTAATATTAATTAATGTCACAACTACCACTATTTCATCGAAACTACGAGACGATATAACATGCATAAATAATTGTTAAATAATTTATTTACAGAATACTAGGAAATATTATTTCGGACAAAAATAAATATTTAACTTAAAGTACATAAGTTTCATATTTTCCAAGTTCAAAATTGAAACAAGGAATATTATTATAAAACGAGATTCACATGATAAAAAATGTTAGGAGCGAATAAAAAGATAATATAGACGCTATCGCAAGCATGGTAACATTAGTGACGAAAGGAAAAGCAAAAGGATATACTCATCGATCAAGACACGCCTAAACTTCCGACCCAAACCCTTTTTTTGCAATTGGCTCTCCCCCACATCTGTTTGATAAACTTATTAGAAAAACCGGGGAATTTAGAGGAAATCACACTATTTTCGTGATTCTATCACAATTTTTAGTATTAGCACGGATATGAAATATATTTTGTTTAGGTTTATTTAGAACGAAGGAGAACACAAGCCTTAGCCGGAAAAATGAGCGATAAGTGACGCAAAAATGAATGGGTTTCAACCTCGATCTAATAATTAATGTGCTCCGACCTGGATATTTGATTCATGAAATTTGCCATGATGAATTATTTCAATCAACGTAAGTATTGGCCTCCGGTAATTCAATCTATTCACGCAGAGACGATAACAATTACTTAAATAATAAGCTTTTGATAAATCCGCTTTGAATGATAGGAAAATTAAAGGAAATTTGATTAAAACTCACAATGTAAAAATATTTAAGTTACACAATTAGGGATCAAATGGTACTTAAGTTTGTCTGAGCGAAATATAATTTTACCTAGAAATTAATGAATTTGATCTCATTTTAAAGTAAACTATATCACCTTTTCAATATCACAAAAAATTAAACCTCTTACCACATTACTTTCGGAGGTATTTGCCAAAAAATACATCTCCTTTAAATGGAATATGGTACTTTACAACACTAAGAGGTCGTAAAAAAAACTTACAGCGTGTAGTCTATATGTATTCTCAACCATTTTTGGGAATTAATCATATTGTCACCGCAGTAGATTCTTGGGTATCACAAAAAAACCTTCCACTTTGGAAGAGTTTTAAACGCACCGCGCGAAAAAATGAGCCAATTTAAAGATTTATTTAGATATTTTCATTTAATTACTTACCATTTATGTCATATAAAACTATATTAATGCACCATTAGTAAACCAATATTTAAATCAAATTTCACACAACAGGTGACATTAAAACTTATTGATAATTTGAATATGGTCTCTATTACGACTAGGGAATTATCTCGCTCGGACTACCTTAAGGAGGAAAAATGGGATATATCAATCAAAATAACATGAGAAACAAAATCTGGGTCAAATACTAAATGCAGAAGCAACTAAACGACATGGTTGTACGAAACAAATGGACGAATCACGTGATTTTCAAGCGCAATGGTTTCAAATTCAAATTTATGCAACGGGGACTAAATATCACCACAAGTACACCCCAAATGCAACCATGTTCTCATCCGAACACAATAATAATAGAAAATACCAGTGTCCACAAACACGATCACGTGCTGCTGAGTTTACTTTCCCGTGGATCTATTTACCCATGGATAACTACTGCAAACTACCCGAGAAACCAAACAAGGAATCATACATGCCGTTTGATATAGATTATGCTTAGCTAAGGTCCATTTTCATTAGGTTTGGTCCACGTGAACCGCAAGATAGCCATGTTATATTCGAGTCATCTGAAAAAATATTATTTGGATGGCGTTGACCATTAATTCTGAGCCATACTACTCCGTGAAAAATGGAGAGCATATGTCTGCTATGTGTACAGTGAATTCATCTGCTACGATGTATGCTGCCGCAGTTTAATGGGAGCATTACGCCATATAGTCGAATTCACTCAAGATGTGGAATCCCTAGCTCATTTTTAACGAAATAATAAAAATATCTCAATGAAATAATTGTCTTTTCCATGTAATATATCATTCACAAAAAGCTACCGTCCCCATATATTCTTTTGTGAATGAATTAGTTTTGTAATAGAAATATGAAATAATAATTTTTCATGTCGATGGCTGTTAACTGAAAAAAAATGAAATAACTGAAAAAATAACTGAAATAGCCTTATTAAGGTCTAAAAAGACTGTCGCTTCCTCAAACCCCGACTCGCTCCGGAAGCAATAAGTTTAAAAGAGTATGCGCCTATAGCAGCTTAATTTGGCTATAGTTCTCTCCGTCGTAAATCTCAATGCAATCCAAGAGACAACGCGCTCACAAAAGTGGCTTGCACAAGAAATAACGCACATGTTTTAAGCCGATTCACTTCGCATTTCTCAAGTAGGTACCCGTAATCTCTCATTAATCCAAAGTCCCTTTTTACAGTCCCGTCTCCGGCTCATGCAGCAATGCGGATAAAGAGGTCTCTTTCTCTGGCCCAAAGAGGTGGGGAGGCAGTCTAAGTGATGCGATCAGTGGGAGGAGGGAAACTTAGGACGGTCGTGAAAGGGAGAATAGCCGAAGGAGAGAAATAAATTGGGATTAGAAAATGAGTTAAGGAAACAGCAAGGAGAACGAATTAAGTGCACTAGGGAAAAAGGAATTCGGAGAGCACAGGAAGGAATGAGCGGCGAATTTTATTGTTCCGGAACAAAGAGTCCCCATAAAACAAAGTACGCCCACCAGTAAATTATTCAAGGCTGACAAATCCTTGGCAAACACAAGCGAAAAACCTTCTTCGGCCTATTCTACTATTAGCGGGAGCAGAAGAGATGAAAAGCCAAAAGCTTACGGTGGAAATTAAACTTGATGCAACCTTTATTGTTGACGTCAAATTTTGGGATTAAAACATATGAGGTCGGGACAACGCCATGATGAGAAAACCAACGGAATAATGAGGGCTTGGATTTATATGGTTTGCAGCTTAGGGATCTCGGAGTCCATCAAAAGAACAAGTACAGTAAAATAGGCCGCAATTAAAAACAGTAGACAGAAATTGCGAATCCATTCACAGCACCTAAAATTCGTTTCTTTCTTATTCTACCTTAGGATTTAGTCACAATTAGAGAATTTATTTGGCAAATGTAGGGAAAAAGAGTTTTTCCAGTGTATGATGCAACTTCGACCTCAATACAATTAAGAAGCCCCACTTCTTCCATCTTAACAGAAATATTGCATTAACCATGAAGTTGCATAAGAAAATAACGCCCACACTGATTTATGTTGCTTATAACAAGGAGTACTATGAGCACGGAGGGTAATATTATCGTAAATCTTAGGACACAAGGCACAATAATGTTATCAAGATCTCATCTCAAATGACTATTTTCTCATGCCGATTGTTTCCTTTCGTTAGAAGACTCATCTCTCCACAATTTTTTATCCAGTTATAATTAGGTCTAATAAAATAAGCACAACTCGTCACATGAGGAGTAATGGGAGAAGGAGGATGGTGGGGAAAAACGGAGCCAAGAGCAGATCTTTTAAAAATTTCCTGAGGAATTACCTCGGCGGAACATCATGGAGGAATCACCTCTTCCTCCCTTCCATAAGTAGATTTACGAATGATATCGTTTAATGGATCATTCCTCGCCATGCTTACGCTCACACTCTCTGGGCTCCAATGTGGCTCCTCGATGAAAATCTAATGTGACAGCATAGGTCAGAAAGAAGCAGTATTCCGTGATATAACTTTACGGTATCGACAAATTCCCTAACAAAAGTATAAATGAATATTTTGAAATATCCCAAGCTTTTAATTTTTCTGGCCGGTTTCGACGTTATGGTATTATAATCAAAGATGCGAATTACCTTGAATGAAGATTTAAAACCATCAAAACAGCTCAGGGAAGAAAAAAAACTGTAAAATCACGAAATGCCTCCTTGATCCTTGCGGTAGCTAATGCATTGATGTTAAACCGTCTTGGTTAAACTTTTTTCACCCACCATTTAAAAAAGATGCACAATCCTGCGATCATTCGGCATGCTGGTAGCAGCATTTTTCCTTAGGTCGTCCACTAGGGCAGAGATTGGCTGATAAACTCGGGCATTTAAATTCCAGCCAGCATCGAGTCCGAAGTTAGAAAGCCTTTCCTTAACTAACATATCAATTTCATTACCAATTTATAAAATTATAAAACTTCACAACAATACAACAAGCAAGGCACACATCCTTGAGCTGACCTCCTCAGGACAATCTATAACTATATAAGGTTATATTCTATTTTTAGGGATAAATTGTAACATAAAACTTGTCAAGTTACCAAAATAACATATCTTACCGCTATCAATGTCAGATACTTTGTCTAACACCTCTAAAAATAAGTGGTATACTTATAGGACGAGAAGATAATTATTATTAGCAAGGTGAGATAGTAAAATAAACAACGGCATGATGAAATGAAAGCTTGAAATTAAAGAAAAAAAGGAAGCTAAAGATTGAATGAAAATAATTCTGCCTTAGACTGGATAATGGTCTGTGGAGGACTCCCTGGATGGACCTTTTTTTCCTCTTCCCGTCTCGATGAAATTCAACGAAAAGACAAATAAAAGAGGTAGTGAAAAATAAACCTTTACCTCAACAGGAAGAGGGCTCATTTAAATAAGGCGTAAATTGAAACGAAATACGAAAAAGTGATGGACGCACTTGGAGATAATTTGAAAAGGCAAAAGACAAGAGTCGATAATCTTTGCGACACAAATGAAATAACTATAAAAGAGATACGAGCTGATATAACAGAAAATAATTTAATAACGGGGACTTATGGTGTCTTTTCATTAGCCATACAACACCAAAAAGGAGAAAGAGTAAGAGTAATAAAGCAGAACAGACATTTTTGGCCTCACTGTCATTACGTTTCATTGGCATACACAATTTTTATGATGGAATGGGCATCAGTTAACATTTTCAGTATGGTTATAATTCATTCTCAGAATTTTAAAACCCTGCCGATCGTATTTGAAAAACTTATTCTAAATAGCAAATCCAACTGGAGAACAGAATTTGGCATGCACAGATCTTTGTCTTTCCTCAGTTGGTCTCGCCTGTCTCTAAAATTAGCTGGATTGACAACAAGAACGTGGGGCAGCCAAAAATGTAAATAAGTAAAACTAGAGTTGAATTATTATCAATACTTTGGTAATCTATGACCCCATTAATAAGTTTTACATTTCTGACAATGCCGCAAGCATGTAAACCATGAAACATGTTAACCTTTCCCAATTCCCATCAAGCTTGAAATTGTAAAGCAAGAGCAAATTCCAAAGTCCTAGATTATTGCACCCAATTTTTTATGAAAGGTTAAAAAGGCGTTAATGACACAAAAGAGGTGAGTTAATAATACAGTAAGGAATAAATTCAATATTCAATAAATTCGACAAACAAGAAAAACAAACAAATATGTTGAAAACAAGAAAAATATCAAGAAGCTGGCTCGCCCAAGTCTCGAAATTTCTTTGAATAATCTTGCATGAACATATATGTGACCCTTGGATTCAAATTAGGAAGCAGTAAAAATTAAACTAAATTTGAGAAATGAACTATGATGGCAGAAATCAACCTTTTTTGTTCGAATCAGTTACTACGTCTGAAAATAGCAATATTCGATATACTTATGGATAAAAGAGGGATATTATCTATGGAAAAATATAAAAAGTGAATTTAACTGCTACTGCTACGGATAATATTTTAAGAACATTGATTCGACCGGCTGTAAGCGCCGGTCGAATCAATGTTCTTAAAATATACAATTTTTTTCAGCGAGGGAATTTCACCCTCTTTGAAGTATTTCATTACATCCGTGCGCATGTCGGCTTACCTAATCACTTAGGAAAACACGAATCTTGAAATATTTGACAATTAATAAGTAAACTGAATTTTAAACGTTTTACTTTCATAGAGGTGCCTTTAAGTTACGTTTTCACGATTATAAACAAGTGTTCCTAAAAAAAATATGTTCCATAAATAATTTGAATTTTTCGTGCGTTAATTTTTTGTTTTCAATGGCTAACGCATGCTATCAGCGAATGCTTGATTTTTTGCCAAAATAAAAAAGTTGGAATTCAGAATTACTTTTTTTCACTTAGCCACGGAGGAACCTGCTCAAGGGATCCACCTGGAATTGTGGCTCATCTGATTTCCGGTATTGCTTTGCATTGTTTTATTGACCTCCTTTTAGTCTCGCATAATGGTTGGGAAAATTTGCAGGGTTTGTTGGAACTGGAACGAGTTTAAGCCAACTCAATACGTTAGTATTGCAGTGTATTTAATCAAATAAGATTTTCTCTAGCCTTAATCGATGGTTAATATAGTTGAATAAGAGTCTATGTACATTACGCGAATGGAAACAGGTTAGTTGTGTCATTTCTAAGGACGTTTCTCCTCCTAACAATAAGAAGTATTTCAAGGGTGGAGGACCGCTCTGAGGAGGCGTGCCAGGTTACTTCGTCGTTTCTGAATTCACTTACTAATATGGCTTCTGTGATGGGTTTTCTTAGAGCTCGCAACCATTCTGGTGATACACACCGCTGAAACTTTACCACACCCTCGAGGTAAATTCTATAATGTTGGCAGCATTGTCTATCCCATGTTGTTTTCCTCCACTTCTTGGCAGAGGCCTTTATTTATTAGCCTTTTTCTTTTTCGACTGCACTCTCGTGGTTGCCACTGCCGCCATTTACGCCGCCACAATACACAAAGAGGCGAGGAAGAAAGCTTCGGCAAGGACGCTATCCCATTGCCAGCCTTAAATAAATACTGCAAGCGGGGAAGCAGTTGAGGGCGACTGAGGCGTGATAACACGACGGGAAGGAGGGCGCGCTGCCACGAAAGCAAGAGGGGGAAGCAATTAAGAGAGGGGAGGAGAGAGAGAGATAAAGAGAGGGAGGGAGAGCTACAGGGGTCGAGGTGTGAAGAATTATGGCGGTCAGGCGGACGGAGAGGAGGGAGAGGATGTTTGAAGAAGGAACGGATAGGAAAGTAAAGCAAAAGAGAGAGATAGAGAGAGAGAAGGAGGAGCACAATGAGAGGAGGAAAGAAGCATTTCTCTCGGCTCTGTTACCTTGGGATCCTAAGGAGAGAGCTGATCACTTACACGACCGAGTCATTTCATTATTTACATTGACGCGGCTGAGAGAATTCTCTTATACCAACCCTTGAAACCACTCTCCAGAAACAACGGCAAGTTGGTTGATTATGTGAGGAATTCAATCGACAGTTGAGGTCACTGTTATAGCCTGGGCATGGATCGATGGTGTCCCCCCCGTCCACAAAATTTGAAATAAAAATATATCAGTTTTACCAAAAGTGAAAGTATTATTTGTTTTGTTTTCATTTGTAAAAGGATATTGAATTCATTAATTTTTTACCTCGAACAACTTTTCCCATAAATATGCCATTAATGTTTTAAAGCAAAATGTAGCAGGTTATATATAAATGATGACTTCTCATAGCCAATGCAGTGGAATTTTTTCATAGTGAAATTATGAATTATTTTGCCATGAAAAAGTTCCATCAACAAAAATGTGGAATAGTCCATATAATGCATTCGGTCGCCGTAGATTTTTTATTCTTTCAGAAGTTTGCACCACTGAAATTTTCGTGTACACCACAGTCAAAGTAGCTCTCATAATTGTGAAATACCCTAATTTTCTCCTAATTTTCAATTAGTCCCAACCCTTTGCCGGTATAAAACATGGACTATAACTCCAAATTCGAAAACATAGATCTGAGATCATTTACGCCTCTGAAGACAGGTGGGTCGAATTACAATAGTATCAGGCATCATACAGCGCTCAAGAAGAGACCGGACACAACAGACTGTGAATAAAGCTTACCATACTTATTTTAAAATGAAACTTGGTGACCTGGACATGGGGTGGGAGACAAAGACAGTGCGCCACTATTGTGTTGATAGGTTAAGATTGTGGACAAAAGGAAAGAAATATGCATGCCATTTGCAATTCCAGTTGTGTGGAGGGATCCAAATAAAACACCTTAATAACTGTTACTTTTGTTTAGTTAATGTTAAGGAGTGAAATTCGAAAGATAAAAAACATATTGTGTATCCAATTGAGCCAGTTGTTTGAATTGCAGCATTCAAGCATTAATTGAGCCCATTAGGCCTGTTGCACACTCGGAAGACCTGATTTCTCCTCTTTTAACAGCTGTTTTAGGGAACTTGGCAGAAGATGAGGATGAAGATGAACTTGCTTCAATCACCAAAGACGACACTCATGTTTAACAGCCTGATTGTAACTTCACTCCACAAAAGTTCTCTCAAAGTGAACTTAATGATCTCACACGAAATTTGAATTTGTCTAAGAAATCTGCGGAACTACTTGGCTTCCGGTTAGAAATCAAGAATCTTCTGGAACCAGGAACACATAATTCATGGTAGAGACATAGAGAGAACTAGTTATTTTATTCCCAAGGAACGAGTCCTTGGTTTACTGCAATAATATTAATGTGTTAATGCACTTCTATAGCACTGAACATGATCCATATTCAGTAGAGACTTATTCTAGACTCATCAACGAGGAGCCTGAAATGCATGCTACTGGATGATAGGAATGTATATGAGTCCATTGCTGTGGTCCATTCAGTTCAAAGAAATTAGTTGTATGAGAAAAAGAAGAAACTTTTAACTAGTATCCAGTATGAGGAACACAAATGGCTCATCTACGGGGACTTCAAAGTTATCGGAATACTATTACGACAACAAGATGGGTTCACAAAAATGCCTTGCTTACCATGCCAATGGGACAGTCGGGCAAGGCAAATACATTGGAGTGTGACAGTTGGGCCAGAGTAGAGAAGTTTTGTGCCAGGAGCATAAAATATCTTGCACGAACCGCTTTTAGATCCAGAAACATGTTACTTCCACCACAACACACAAAATTGGGCTTGATGTAGCAATCTAAAAATGCTCTACCACAGGATGGACCATGCTTCAAGTACCTTTCCATGACATATCCCTTCATCGCACAAGACAAATTAAAAGATGAAATTTTTATTGGTCCTCAAATAAAGAAATTGATGAAGGATGATGATTTTGAGAAGACTATAAAGAAGAGAGGAAAAGACGCTTAGACCGCCTTCCGATCAGTTAATGAGAACTTACTAGGGGATAAAAAATTATTCTAATTACAGGGCCATTGTTGAAACAATGTTGGAAAATTTCAAGAAGATGGGTTGTAACAATAGTGAGAAAGTCCTCTTTCTACGTCCACATATCGACTGCTTTCCGGCAAATTTGGAACATTATATAGAAGAGCAGGGTGACTGTTTCCGACAAGATATTAATGAGGTGGAGAGGAGGCAGTAGAGGAACTGGAATGAGACTATGTTTGCAAATTACTGTTGAATGTTGAAAAGGGACACTCATCTTCAAGGATCAGAAGGAAGCCAATGAAGAGAAAATTAAAAAATTAATGGAACACTGTTGAATTCTTGTTTTGATACAATAATATCACAAAATAAATAACGGGAGTTCTTTAGAATATTTTCAAATGTATTATAAAAAAACCACCTCGTGCGAAATTGTGTTTTAATATATTTGTGCACTCAGAAGTTAAAATCGTCAAAAGATTACATCTTATTTTGCATAAAAACTTGACGTGATAGGCTAAAACAAGAGTCATTTCTAGAATCAGGATTAATTGTTATGTCAAGAACACCTACTTTTAACAAATCATCTAGCAAAAAATTTTAAAATACACATAAGTGTTGCCCTCTGACCCCTGTTTGACTCTTACTTTACCAAATAAAATGTATTTCTCAGTCTATCATTGCTTGTTCCATCTACCTGCTTTTGCCTCTTCCCTACTTTCGGCAGACCCCATCCATTGTTCTCCTGACGTATTTGTACGACGAAGTACGATTTGTGACACCCCTTTCGTCCATCATATTTCCTTTTATGCCTTTACATGCATATACATCACGTTTCCCCATTTATATTCATCCCTCAAAACATTTCCGTTTAATCTACGATTTTGAAGTCAAAGAATGTCATCACTTCATGCTCTGTCATAACCCTTAAAAAGGCACTTAATTTAGATCTCAGAGTTCCTTTCATATTAACTCCTACTTTCCATAAGCAATTTTCCTCGTTATATCCTGGGTACTCAGCCCTTTTTAGTCAAAACGCTGCCCTGTAACAAATCTGTTCCACCTGGCCTAGTTCATTGCCTATTACATGTCGTAATATATTATAATTTTCTACTCTTTTTACAAGGATTTTAATGGATTAATACTTCGTGTTCTTTCTTTGGTCTTTATTTACCAACTGACTTTTACACGACAAACGAACAAAAGCGTTCCAACAAACAAAAGACTCGCTACCTACGCAAAACTTATCAACTGCAGATTTGGACTTTACAAATTCAATACAAATTACAACAGAAAGCAAATAAAGCAAACTAAACTATAATATAAAGCATTTTGAATTATTTATGAATAACTGGAATATGAGAGTGTAAACATAAAAGTATTCCACCATTACATATAAAGTGTCTAGAAATCTAAATGATGCATTATTGTATCATCAAAGTTTTATTAAAATGACCAAAAAAGGTAGTTTTCAGATATATTGAAGTCGATATATTTACATTTAATAATAACACTTCTGACAATGAAACATTATCAGAGACACTTGTATCTTGGTAAGAACTGGATTGTGTTGGAGGCCAATACTCAAGGACCGGTGATCCTGCGAGCTAATTTACAATTACATCGCAATATTAGAGTTTATTATCAACACAATCAATAGAATTTTCCCAACGTGCCAGACCAAGATAAAATATCTATATACAATATCCTTTTCCAAAGTAAACATTATTTTAAAGCAGGCTTGCCTATAAAAGAGGGGAATCCGAAGAGTTATTATATTTGCAATTTTTTATAGACCTTATGTAATAATAATAATGATATTTATTACTCAACACAATTAGAAATACAGTAATCTTTACAACATGAGTAATATTAGGTAGCCTGGACGGAAGGAGGACCTGTATTAAGACTACCATCATTTGGTCAATAGTTATGCGTTAGTCTTTGACATAATTGAACATGGAAATAGAGGAACAATTTTATGAGGTTATCAGTACTTTCAGCGGAATTATCAAGTTTATCACACACAATAATAAAACTTTATCCTCTATTCTTTATTGAGTAAATAACCAAGATTGTATATTTTTCAATACTGTATAAACAGATTTGGATTTAACACATGACGTAAGTAATAGATTGTACACTTTAGATCCGACATACAAAAAACATCGTTTAAAAAAAGTTAGGTTTGTTTTGGGCGGGAGTACACGAGATTTTCGAAGGTTGATGGGAGGAGGCAAATACAGTAGTGACCCAGCATTTCCACTTCTTATATAAAAACGTCGTACGACCTTAAAGATGTATAAAAGTCTCAATGAGAGCAACCGTAGTTGAAAAAGAAGTGGAAAGGAGCTTTTAAAACGGCTGTTTTTTTAATATTAATCTAATAATTTTGTTTTGAAGAAATACGGCTGGTTTTAAGGAGTTCAAATAAGCTTCACCCCAATAGAAAATACCATAGTTTGGTCTGGATTGGATAAAACATTACACATTAGCCTCAAAAAATATAATGGACGTTAATTTCTTAGAAAGAAAAAAATTGGTTGAAATGAAACATTTGTCGCATAATATTTGTTACATTGTAAATATGTTGTTGCCATGTCAAGGATTCATTCAAGGTAACTTCCAGGTATTTAAAACTGGATACCCAATCGATGGGTAACCAACTATTGACGTATGTATTTTACGAGTTCTACGTATAAACAATTGACAAAGCTGACTTGTTTGGGAAGTAATGTGATCAACGAATAATTATAATTTACTTCAAATGCGGCATTTATCGATAATTGCTTAAATGCGAACACAATGAAGATTTATAGTCATCTTAAATCGGTGTAAGTTAGTGGCCGTTCAGTTCTGAGGAACGAGAGCCCAATTATTTCATAAAATTGAAGTTTCTGAATTCTTCTTTGCAACAAATCGACTTTTCATGATGCAAAATGAGTATATTTGCCACTTTTCCACCAACATATTGGCATTGTTCTTCAACAGGAATGGTGAGAAAGAAGGAAATAAGCACTCAGAAATAACTGAATCTTGACGCATAAATACGAGTCATCACAAAGACATTATGGTCATCCGAATCTGAGAAACACAAAATCCGTTTATAACGTTCAAAGAGTATCAATAATAATCATTCAGTGAACATGCTCATGAGTTTTACTACATCAGCTAGAATGATTTGAGCTTAGGACACTCGGCTACGGCAAAGCAGAGAGTTTTGGCCACTTCCTTTCTTTGAGCACTTAAGAAAAAATGAAAATCCGAAATGGAGAAATGAGAAATGGCACATGCGTAAGACACTGAACGTCGGTAGCAGACGCACACATTAAGCTACTTATTGAAGCGCTCTGACTAGCACACGAGTAGCACGGAAGAAGCCGTGGATCTCCGCTTTCGAGAGAAGGGTTTCCGAGAAATACCGACGGCATCAGAAAACTCAATAACGGTTAAAAGGTAGAGAAGAAGAAGGGAGGGAAAAGAGGAAACGATGATAATGGGGAACGGGTTAATGGAGAGGAACGCTTGTAAAAAATATCGAACGTAGAGTGAACCTGCTGCGTGGATCCGCCTTTATTTTATCGCGGCGGAGAATGCCGAGGGCCAGATGGAGCGTTTAAATAAAAAAATCCAGCTTCTCCCTCCTTGATTACAGCAGTCGAACCAATTCCACCGAATGTAATCCAGAGCTCGAAAGTCATATCAAGCTTGGGACAAAAGCGAAGCGAAACATTGTAATTCCAATCACTACAAGGGATGAAAAATGGAGCTAGGAAACATTCAGAACTTTAGTGTATGATTTTCAGACACAGTGTAGGTAAAGTTGATGGGAATGCATCGGGACAGAGCTGTGAATTTTAATCGATTTACCAATGATATACAATAGTTGTACTATGGCCTTTTTAATGGGTACGATTAGGCAGACATTAATAAACCCTCTTCAAAGCTATAGACTGACACATCGGCTTTGACACTATGAAGAAAAGATCAAAGGGCCACTGAATCGGCCCACGCTTTAAAGCTGAACGCATCTATTACGGAACTAGTTGCGCTCCAGTTTACACAATTGCTAACTTGAAAGACGGGAGTATAATGGACAAAAGCTAGTTTACATGGCAGTTAAAGTAAATTAAGGGTTCATATTTGAAAAGATTGCAATTAACTCTGAAAGTTGTGGCATGTTCAATTGGTAAATGGTAGCATGCCAGCCGACGGTTCTCCGTAAGAAGAATAATCCTCGTCAGGGCTTTTGAAGATTTCCCGAACAGTTTAAAATCTTTCATAACCGAGTAGTTTCTGAAAGGACGAATTTTATTCACAAGTTACCCTCTCTCCTCTCCTATGGCACCACAGCCCAAGGTTGGGCATTGGCATCCTTTATGCTCTTTCTCCATATCCTGTCTGTTGCTGCTCTCCTTCAGAGTCGTAGTCCTAGAAGATCCCGTGCGTCATCCTGTAATTCATCTTCCCAGCGCTTACGTGATCTTCCTAATGGTCTTTCACCGTACATTCGGCTGTCTAACGTTCTATTTGTTAGCCTTTTGTCGTCCATTATAGCCACATGCCCGGCCCATTGCAGTCACTGAAGTCAGATGAATTTTCATAGAGTGGGTTCTCTTAAAAGATCATATGATTCATTGTTGAATCTGATTCTCCATATACTGTATTCCCAAATAGGTCCTACAATTTTTTTTTTTAGCATTTTCCTCTCAAATCGATCAAGTATGCTTTCCGTCTTCTCTGTCACACTCCATGCATCACATTCATAGGTTGCAAAGGGCCTTATTAATTGTCTTGTATATTTTCAGCTTCCAATTACTTATGGGTATTTTTCGATCTAAGTACATGTGACATTGCAAAGTAGGTTTTATTGGCTAGTGTTATTCTTCTCCAGACTTCTCCCTTTTCATTGCCATCTGCATTTAACTCGACCCCCAGGTATATAAATCGGTCCACTGACTCAATGGGGTCTTCTAACATTATCTGTGAGCCCCTGTTCCCTCTATCTGTAGAAGAATTTTTGTTTGCCATAAGTTACCCTCGTCATCATAAAGTATTTCCACCGGCATTAGATGGCTATAATAGAGCTAAAATTTTAATTAACCCGTTTATTTTTTCAAATTATTTCCAGAAAATAGTTAGCCAATACTGAAAGTATGCTCAAAGGTTAAAATTAACAGTTCAGGCCGGCCTCAGATCTCATCCCACTATCATGCCATAGTCGAGGGATATATTGCACGGAAATGAACAAATAGGTTCAAATTACGCTATCAGCTGAGTTCCATCCTGGTACCTCTCCCATATGTCTGATTTGGAACATGTATTCACGTCAGAAAAGTAAGCAAGTCAAATGACTCGAGGAATCCTGCTTTGTTGTTTAACAGCATACAGAAACAAAATCAAATAATGTACATTACTGCAAGTAATGAATTTAAAAAAAACTTGCACTATTCCACGTACGAGAGCAGAACCCATGGAATGGGTAGCAAAGATATCAGCAATTAAGATTGGAGTGCTTAAGAAAAATAAATTCGAAGAAGGAAATGAAGTAAAGTGGCGTGTGCCTTAAAAGATAAGTCTCGCTCTGTTTTCGCGGCAATACTTATGCATCTTGGTATGGAAAAACAATAAATTCTCCTTAGCCGTGGTGATAATAAATATAATGCTTACAGAAGATTAGTTTTAGGCGCATTGAAAAAAAATCTAAAATAACATATATGAAGTACATTTTATACATTCCAAGTATAATAAAAATTTTACATATTACTCAGTTTCAACAGAAAGTGCAAAAACGTAAATTTGAGAGAAATTCTTACTGGCAAATAGGCTTATATTGGAGTCAGAAAATCAACCGCAGAAAAATACCCTCTCAGTAATGAAAACAAAACTTGCACCAACATTAAAACATCAAAAAGAACAGATGAAAATGACATTTATACATTAATAAAAATAGTGTAAAGCTGTATGTTTAGCATTGTAATGTAGTTATATGAGGTTTTTCTCTGTCGATGTTTTTATTAGTCGCTCTGTTGTGCTTCGTCAAGAGTCTTGTAAATTTATAATTGGTGCGTGGGGGAAAAAGCACCACTAGCTCTTATGTGCATCACAATGAAAAACGTTCATTATGTCAAGTCTATCAGTTCCAGAAATATATAACTCGGGTTGGATTATTCTTCGGTTTCCCGTTATAAACTGGTATGATCTGAATATTCGGAGGTAGATTGGGCCAGAGCGTGAAGATACAAAGTACCAAGTGCTGTTTGCAAGTGATTCTTAGAGCGTGAAAGAAAAACTTTTACGAACTAAGAAACATGTCTATTCCACAATACAGTTGGATTTTCATACGCGTCATTAGCTCCGATATCAGTGAAGGTATTAAATATTTAAAGGAGGTTGTGCTACCGTGGATAAAAGAAGAATTTTCTTTCGTTATAATTCTGATGAAATTCCTGCCCGGCGTACTTCTAAACCGGAAAATTAAGTTGCAAAATACGAGAAAAGGAATTTCAATGAGCATGACTATCCCATTTCAATCTCTTTAGCCTAAGTTTTTCCAGTTTATGTGCATCTATGGCATAACATTACCCACAGATGACAGCATAAATTTGAGCATTCCATTAGAAGCGATTTATTTTTGAAAAAAAACGGAGAATACACGAGTAGTGGATAGAGCTTTCTGCAGTCTGAGAATTGAGTCCGTTGGACAGAAATATTTTAACAACTACAACAATGTAAAATACAAATGTAAAGATGAATGGGGAACATAGGTGCCACGTGTACAGCAGTACCCCCATCAACTTCCAAGAATGAAAAATAATGTAAATTTTCAAAAACCACAACTGTGTGTGCAAAATGTGGCAGGTATGTTCGCGGAAAGGACAGTATCCAAACTAATGAGTGACCTGCCTGCAAAGATCTAGGTTTCAGAATACTCAGATAAGGGTTTTAAAAACTTTACTATTTAAACTTAAAATTACATGTCCACATAAATAATCTCTTCAGTCAGTCGTAAATAAAATATTTGTTGAATAATGCTTAAAATATATCAGTGCTAAATCAAGATAATATGTGTTTCAATTTGATCGTAAAGTTCAGTTTTTTTAAATGGAGCGGATATTTCAGTATTTTTCTGACCAATTATAAAAATTTCATTGAAAACATTGGTTTTAAAAAAATTGAATCAAATATTGAAAAAATTAGCTTTACAATGATTTTCAAACATATATCAAGATATATTACAAGTTTATTCCCCAAAATTGGGCTATAAACGTAATACTTCGGAATTTGAATATTTTTTTCTCGAGTTTTTGATGTGTAATATGTAATATCAAATGTTTAATATTTTCTGTATTAACATATTTTTAAGATCATATTCCAAAAAATGGTCTTAAATATCAATGCAGTAGCTTTTGAAGTTAAATGATGAATGCAGATTGTTTTACCTAAGATGATCTAAAAGGACATTTTCTGACCATCCCTTAGTCCAGGGTGCTACCAAAAAAAACCTTGGTAGTGCAAGGATTAAATGTAGTACGATGAACAACTAGTGAGAGAGGTATTTTACTCCTAAAATTTTGAAGAAAGCCTTTCTTATCGTACTTCGAAATTGCAAGCTAATACATTAAAAAAATAAGATAATGCCTTTTGTCTAAGTGTGGCTGTGTTGACTTTTGGCTCATAAAACCTGATCCTTTTACTCGTTAAACATAGTAAAGCTTAACTGGGCCAAGAAAAATATTCTTTGTACACTGCTCACTTGAAAATGAATATACTATCAAAAAATATTTAACGCAAGAAAATTAGTCGACCCCAATCAAAGATTGGGCCTCCTCAACTTCAAGAACTCTTTTGTTTACATTCAGTGAAACTAGTGTAAGTGAAGTAAATTCTCTTACTAGTGTGAAATATCCAAGATGGAGGATTAACAACATCGAAAATGGAACGATGTGCAACAGAGAGGATGTGTCAATAAAAGAATACCTTTGGTGTGACACGAGGGGAGAGAGAAAAGCAGCAACTGCGTACTCTATAACTGCTGGCGATGATGGAAAATTGGCAACGCGATTAAGTGACTGTTAACAAGCTCTGAACTTCATGGGAGTGGTTCTTTCTGAAGATAAAATCCTAGCTGAAGAAAGAAAGACTTCCGACATCACACGCCGGCCCGAAAGTACGTGATAGTTTCTCAAAACCAACCTAGCAGTAAATTATCAATCTCAGTGGTTCAATATTGAGCAAATATCTCGACGGAGAAAAGGATTCACACGTTCTACATGCAACTGATTCACTCTACTTTTTAAAAAGTTTCTGAACCCAATGAGAAATGAAGAGATTCTCCTCTACAAATTAAATATGCCTAAAATTTAATCTTTTAATTCATAAGCAGTATAGCTGTGAAAATATATCTAAGTGTAGCGCCTTGTAATTAGTTCAAAAATGATGGCATGCATCAGCAGTCAAGCGGTTCCATGATTCCGAACATTAGCAGCTACATTTTGTTACTAACCCGTAACTGACAGGAATAACGTATCTTTTGAATATTAATGATTTTTTTCATGAATACGAAACAACTTTATGGCATAATGTCGGCACAAAATGGCGCTCCAAATTTCAATAACGATTATTCCGCTGGAGCATTAGCTCCAAATACGCTCCTGATACCTTTTAGTATAAACCCTCTCTTTTGATGGCAGATTCGCAGAAAATATTCACAAATACATTACAATGGAAAACATCTCTAAAGAGTTGGACAAAGAGAAAGGAGGTAGAGATTAAAATTAGCAGGTATGTTCGTGGAGAGGACAGTATCCAAACTAATGAGTGACCTGCCTCCAAAGATCTAAATTTCAATATATTCAGATAAAGCTCCAGTATATTCGAATTGGTCAAATAGTAACTAATCATCATTAACACCAATTTGTAAACCCTTCAGTTTTGCAGTCAACGTATCAGCTTTCAATATTCAAAACCCTAATGTATAGGAAGATGCACGAAATAAGAATTGATAAAATGGTTTTATGGGTAAATATATTCGGTTATTAGCGGACAACTTAACGAATAACGGCCTTAATTTACTTCTATTGGCGTGCAAAGATAAAAAGTATCCCTGGATCGCGAAAGATTGTTCCATTTGGCAATGTAAAATAAAGAAAGGCTTTTTTTAATGGTGGGTAACGAATAAATGTGAGGAAGATATTTTCCATACAGCAATGACATTTCTAAGAATATCGCGCTCCAAGCCACTTAGCTCAACCATTTCATGGGTATATTCCCACATAATAGAGCTTTCTTTTCCATGCAGTGTTTCACCACCGCTATCTGAATCTTTGCCTGAATTGAAAAGGCAAGATTTAGAAGGATGTCGAATTTCAGGCTCAAGGCAGCAGAGAAGATAGTATGAACTGGAAACGTAGCGAACGGGGTTTTCGGAAATGCCGGAAATTAATAGCAGCACAGGTACACACGTATCACTTAGTAATATCTATTCATCCCCATTATACTCGACTGGATTTCACATTTTTTAATGGCCTCTCTGCATATTCAAAACTTAGAATTTATATTTTCCATGATTCAGGTTATGTGTACGTGTGGTGAATTTCCCTATTCTCAACAGCTAGCTTCAACACAGTCATGCTGTCCCGAGTACATCCGAGCTTGATAATACAAGTTCGAGCACAAACTTCAGTCAAGTTTTAATGCAAACAACTGCTCAATTTCCTCTTCGACGCATCAAGGCTCACGTCAAATACAGTTTTCATTCAAGAGAGAGAATTTCTCCAACCTTTCCAAGGAGTTGCAATTTTTTATGGGCCATTATTTTTATCACTCAATCGAACTGCATGAAAATAATTCCTTCACGGCGTTACTCATTCCATCCACGTCCGCTCCATCTTAATATTCAATTTTATTATTTTAGATTTTTATAGACCTATTATAAGCCTATCATCATTTGATGTATTTAACGAGGTTTTGTTTTCTTGCATTAAATAACATATCTAAATTCGAGGATTTTATAGTATAGCAGTGACTGCAATGGGCCGGGCATGTGGCTATAATGGACGACAAAAGGCTAACAAATAGAACGTTAGACAGCCGAATGTACGGTGAAAGACCATTAGGAAGACCACGTAAGCGCTGGGAAGATGAATTACAGGATGACGCACGGGATCTTCTAGGACTACGACTCTGAAGGAGAGCAGCAACAGACAGGATATGGAGAAAGAGCATAAAGGATGCCAATGCCCAACCTTGGGCTAGTGCTAATCGGTGATTGAATCTTTCTCCTGATATTGCATACCAGTAACATTTTGGCCAACTAGCTACCATCTAGGAGACGGTTGGCACCGTCTTTTTAGGAAGCATATGTATTAACTACATTTGACGGACTGAAGCCTTAAAACCAACTCGTTGCGTTAATAATTAGTCTCTTAAAGATTGCTTGATTGGTATTCATGGGTTTTAGATTACAGCTTATAAGAGTTAATCGAAAATATATACGATCCAAATTACATTAAAGTACAGTTTATAATTAAACTCACTTAAAATACAGTTATTGAAATGATGCTACAATTATATCTATTATTTATGTCTCATTTGAAGAATTTTCTGACTTGAGTTGTGAATAGTTTTCAGCATAGGCACGAAATTTGGTGATTATTTCATTTAAATATATTCTTTTGATTTTATAACCCGACATGGCGCCTTGATATTTATTAAGAACAGACAGAGCAGTGTAAAATGTTATACTTTGCGCATATAATAAAATGCATTCCTAAGTAATCGAATTATTAATAAATATACTTCACATTAGGACCAAGTGTAGAAACAGTAGTAAATCGCCAAGAAACCACATCAGTAAATTTACATATTTTTACTTTTACCCATGGATAATACTAATGTGAACACGCACGGAAATTTGACTTAAGTCTGTTCATAGCCACCTTAGTCTCATGAGAATCATCTCCAGAATTTATCAATGCTTATTATGCCAATGATCAACAAATGCGATATAGGTGTCTTTGCCTTTCCTAAGCCTTTTTTCTGTTATCACTCTTAGGGTTAGGATAGCTTCACGCGTTCCCTTTCCCTTCCTGAATCCAAACTGGTCATCGGAGAGTACAGCTTCTATTCTGGCCTCCATCCTTCATAGAATTATGTTAGTGAGTATTTTGGATGCATGAATGACCAAACTAATGGTCCTGTGTTGTTCACATCTCTATGTTGATGACTTCTATGGTAATGGAACTACAACACACTTCCCAAAACCTAATGGTATTTCTCCGGTCTCGTAGATCTCACATACTAGGCTATACAAGTTATCTTCAGTTCCTTCTCCAGCTGCCTTAATCAATTCGCCTGGAATGTCGTCCACTTCAGGGGCTTTTCCGTCTCTCAGTTTCTTTACTGCTAAATTAAATTCATCCCTCAGTATTCCATCACCTAAATCATCCCGTGCATTTAAACCTGAATCTGAAAATACCCTGGGCGGCAATAGTCACGAATGGGGAGGTGTTTAAGACGATAGGGGAAATACGATGTCTACTCAAAATGCTAAATAAGGGAAGGAACACCTGGATTGGCCATATTCTCCGACACGAAAGCTTGGTTAAGACCATATATGAAGGTACAGTAGAGGGAAAAAACCAGAGGGGCAGACCTAGACTGGACTACATGAGACAGTTGAGGAAGGAACTAGGTTGTCAATCGTATAGTGAAGTGAAAAGATTGGATGGAGTGGAAGACTGTTGCAGACCAATCCTAGGATTGTAACCAGAGAAGAAGATTATGCTAAAGTCATAGGTGGCTTGCTTCTAACCAGTGGAAAAAAAAACATTTTGGGCACAATATATCATTATTTTCCGCATCAATAAAAAAAGTAATTCCAGGGAACGATGGATCGATATGTATTCCTGGTTTCTTCGATGGAGCAAATTTCTCTACTTGGTCGGAGATTGAGCCCCCCCTCCCCCCCCAGTTCCCCTAAATTCGGCTCCCCTGACCAACCAAACTCATATATGAGCCAAAAATAAAAATCTACGGGAATTTCCTTCGAACCCTTTTCATCTCCCGAATACTTTCACTCCTTCAATAAAAAAAATGTTCTCCCTTCTTATATTTTTTTTCCCTCCAGTCCAACACCACCCCTTCCACATAGGTAGTCGGCGTAATATCGCCGACTATTTCATGCGTTAACTTGTCCGGCAAAAAACTCGTTCGCCGTCTGGAAGTCCACATCGACCCTCACTTTCACTCTGCCATTTCATTTTGGGGATGAAAATTCCGAGAAGGAAGTACGCAGTAAATTCTGGGAGGTTAAATGCAGCAAGGGCTTTATACTTCTGTGCTACAAGCATGGCGATTCTATTACCCAACTGAATTCCTTCAAAATTCCACGACTGAATCTGTAAAATGGGCACCTAATCCAGATACCTAAAGGGCGAACAAACTTCAGGACTTGGGCCAATGCGCGGAGGACAATCGAATACACATGTGCGTCTGAAACCATGAATTAAAACTTTCTCCGGCTAAAATTTACAAACGCTACTTCAATTAGCCATCTCCTGCTAGTTTGGTACTCTTAAAGAATGAAAATGGAAGTAAGTATGGATATTAAGAATGTATCAATGGTATAGCACTTATCATGAAATTTTTACATGTGAATAAAAGCACTTGGTAATTTACCACAATGTTTTACAGTCTCACATGAGTAATATCTCTATAATAGCAAAATATATCTCCAAACACGCTCATGCAATTTTAAAAGGACGTCATATAAAGACAGTTTTAGGCACAAAATTATTCACTCGGCTGAGATTAATCTGTAAGAAATTTTGTTAAGCGACTGAGTTTGAGCCCAGAAAAATTCTCCACATAAAATTTTTAAAATGAATGGATACAATGGAGATCTGTAAGCAGTTTTTTTTAACAAAATAAGCATATTATAAAATATTATAAAGTACTCTTAATACCATACGACCGGAACTAAATTGCGTAAGAAGTTTGCACTATTTACTTTTGGTCGCTTTCTGACTAGCTTGTGAAAAATTTATGTATTCAAGAACTAAAACACAATTTCGTTGTTGCATAGCCTTTCACAAGATTAGCGTCTTAGTTACAGACATTATAGTTTTAGTATTTCAGTCGTTTCCGATAATTCTACTTTTTAATTATTACTATTTTATATTCAACTTTATGTATGGCTGCTCTCATCGGCTGCTAATAAAAACTAAGTTACGATTAATACAGAAACAATTTATCAAATTGATCTCGAATTAAAATAATGGTACGAGTTTTCGAACATAAGTCAAATCAACAGTAATTTTTATTATTAAAGAAAATTAACGTTGCGAAAAGATGTCTCAATAGCACATCATTGTGCATCATACTTCAGCGAAATAATTTATCTACGACGTTTATGAGACTCTTGACATTTTTATGCATGATTTGGCACTGTGAGACAGGCGCTTCTAAAAATCTCTAGTCAAACAATTTTTCAGTTAAAAAAAGGATTTTTAATTACCCGTTTTTCGTCTTCCAACTTTAATATTGCATGTGTAATCATTCTTAACGTTGTGCTTTTCTGTGCTTTTCATAATTTAGCACCCGGTGGGATCGCAAGTAAAGATCATAAGCGATCCAATCCTTCTTCTCCCCCGGCTAGTCGAATTAAATCCATTCCGCATCTCATCCAGTTTATTTATGCCTTTAAAATATATCTGTCAAGCGGCAAAATCTTTATTCTCTCGAAAATTTATAGTCTTTGGTTTTGTACTCATATGTTAACTTCCACGCCTCGCAACGGGCCTTATCGTAGTTTTGCAGATTTTTAGTTTGGATGGCTTGTGTAAAGTATTCGGGCTTAAAAGTATCTTAAGGGCAAATCGACAAGTATTAACAACATAAATTCAGTTTCATTTCACCTGATATGACATGATTAACGCATGACGTTGGCCCAAAATATTTCAGGGAAATTTATTTACAAATTCTGAACTATCTAGTTCATCATGTAGACTTCATATAATTGTGATCCAATGTACGATTTATCCGGTTTTTTTACCGAACTTAATAAATATGGCAATTTGATGTTGAAATTGAAATATCATTGTTTAACCCTTGTCGTCTACATGGACATCTTCTTGCTTCCTTGGAGAAAAGCTACGCGGCAGTTTTTTTTTTTAACCATTGAGAGCCTTAAACCGCTTGTTTTCTTCTCCATGCCATTTCCCAAAAGCACTAGGGTGCTAAGAGATGGAAAAAATTGATGGCCGGAAGGCGAAGGAGTGGGGAGTGGGGAAAGGCGGAGTGGGAAAAGGTTGAGAGGAAAATACCGGAGATGACGCAAGGAAAATTTCGGGAAATGAAATAGAATTGACGGCTCCTAGTCCTAATTCGACGAGTAAATTATAGAATTGACAAACAGGAGGGTGGAAGATGAACAGGAGCAAGGTTCGTGGAGTGAGGTTGAGCACTTCTGGGAGATGTTACGAGAATCATGGGACTATATTTGTCTTTTGCTTGAAAGACAGTGAAACCGGCCGCGGTACCGGGGTTTTTAACTTCACAGCTTCTGAATGCCGCCGCCGTGGGTCGAATCCCGCCTAATAAACCGTTGTTATAAGTAATAAATATCTCTAATATTTCCAAAGGGAGTCAAGTCAAGAGGATATTGAAGTCCTTTTGGAAGATATATGCAAGAGGTACAAAATACGTGCCAGGAGAGAGAAAGAGTTGCCAATGATAATCAGCAGGCTAACTCACACATACTTGGCCTCAGAGGATCCACGAGAAGAGAGGCAAACTTGACAAGACGGAGTCGATTGGAAATACGTCAGATTTGCAGAAATTGGACAGGAAAATAGAAGAGAGATAATAATAGAGGTGGTTGAGGAAACCACATTGACATTATCCTTTCAAAAGGCACAGTGTTAGGCTAAATTTAGAAACTAAGCGTGATACGTCGTTTAAGGTAGTGCGAGCGAGATAGTTCCCTAATCATAATAGATATTTTATTCGAATTATACGTTTTAATTTCACCAGATGTGAGACACAAATTAAATATTGCATTATAATGGTGCAAAATTAAAGTTTTAAATGACAGAAATTGTAAGTAATCAAATGAAAATATCTAAAAAAGTCTTTAACTTGACTCATTTTTTTCGCGCGGTGCGTTTGAAAATCCTTCAAAACGGAAGGTTTTTTGAGATACCCAAGAACCTTCTGCGGTAACAATACAATTAATATTCAAATATAGTTGAGAAATCATACAAAATACACACTGTTAGTTTGTTTACGACATCTAAGTGTTAGAAATACCTCATTTTGTAAATGATGTCTCTCTGGAGTGCATAGAAGTACCGATTCCCATGTAAAAGGGCTGGAATTTTTTTGCAAATATCTCCAAAATAAATGTGGTAAGGGGTAGAATTTTTCGTGTTATTGGATAGGTGAGATATTTTTCTTTGAAATAAGACCTAATTCATTGATTTCTAGGTATAATATTTCGCTCGGACTACGTTAAATACTGCATTCGCCTCTTCTGACACAGTTATAGCATGCCAATCTAACTGAGATGATCCTCAAGAGGTCTTAGGACCGGTACCCTTGCTGCGAGTTTTGAGACGGCGCGGAAGAATTCGACTTTAATTTTGACTCCGAGCTCATTACAACATTTCTAAACAATATTCCGACATTTGGCGATGAAAATGAGACAAACGTTCTACCACAAGGAGGTTCAAGTAACTCATTTTCACCGAGAAATTCAAGGGCAGCGATATACCACGGTTAAAATGGAAGCGAATCGGTATGCAACTCAAACAAAAGTGAAAAATAACCGAATACCATATTGTTTATAAATTTACATGAAAGTCACAGAAGTATTTTCAATTATGAAAAACGAGAAGTAATCGTTCTTCAAAGTTTCCATAAGTTTTAGTAATTTCAGTTAAATAATTTCTACCCCTAATCATGTCTACTCTTCTAATACTTTAAGACGTCCTCTTAGTGTTTTGACAATAATACTCACACTCAGGGTTCTTTGCTAACAGAAGACCATAGATACGTCTGGAATACAATTCCAGTTGTATTTTAAAGCGCATATCACACCATAGTATTGGGGCTTACTCTAAATTCACACCCTATACTATGATATGCAGAAAAAAGTCAGTGTGGCTGCTTCACTATACTAAGCAGGTATGCCTTTGATTTTCCGCGTTGAAATAACTACAGCGCATGAACGGAAGAGAGGATGGATTTATGCAAAAAGAAGTTCAGTATGAAGAGGCTCGGCAAAGCGTGTTTCATGACGCATCTTAACACATCCTGAATACAGACTGTCTCCGACAAAAGGCAAAGAGGGATTCTACAGAAACAGAGATCGAGAGAGATGGAGAATGTAAAGAGAACTTCGCTTCTTCGAAACGACTTCCTTCACGGCTTAACACACCTGCTCACACTCGACAATAGCGACTCAAATGTGAGCATCGAGGAAGGACAAGAAGGAGAGGCAGAAAAAAATGCGAAAAAAAGAATTGGAATGCGGAAATGAAGGCGCAGGGAGACGAAAAAAGCGATATAAAAAATAGGGAGGAAAACGGAATCCTTTTCATCTCTGATGGATTCGGATAAATGGAGACAGGGGACAAAGCAGGGAAAGAAGAGCTACGCATGAGCCTTCAAGGGGCACGTGCAACATCTCTCCATATACCCAAGTTGCAGTGACGTGGCCAGGGTTCCGCTTCGAAGGGATGCATGTCGAGCGGTGGGAACGGAAGAGGTGGTGGTAATCACGCGGAAAACATTTGCAAGTCCAGAGATAAATTTTTTGATGGGGATAAAAACAATTATATCTTACTAATCAGTTTTAATTACACTCTAAGTGTAATTAAAACTGATTAGTAAGTTATAATTGTTTTTTGTATTTTTATCCACTGCTTTTAGAAAGATTGTGGTACTTTAGGATTTTTTGTGCTTGAAAATGGCATAAATATTCAATTTAGGAGAGATTTTAAATAGTTCCGCAGATAAAATTGACAAAATTTAAAAAAGTAGTACAAATAAAACTTTTCCCTATAGTTTTTTTAATTAAAAGTACCGAACTATAAAATTTCGGAGTGCCCCATCGGGTCTGTGTGGTCCTGGTTGGGTTGCCGAATATTTGGAAGACTTTTAACTGTGCACAATGGAGAACTAGAGTCACCAAGAAGACGGCTGTTTAATGATTTGGCCGTTAAGTATGGCTGGGCCAAATCCTAAGGTTTCAGCAAGTATCTTGGGTTCAGTATTACAATATTTAGCCCATAAATGAGCCATATAAACAAGGCGGATTTAGTTTAGAACAAAAATTACACCGAGAGAGGCTGAAAGTGTGAAAAAAATGTAGACAGAGTGGGTTAGGAGCCGATAAGAAGTCAGGGGGTAAACTCTTTAATATGTTTATTTAAAAAACTGTATGCAACAGAAATTTTAGAGAGGCAAGGAGCTTAATGGATGGAATCAACATTAAAGTTTAGCTGGATACAATATTTGGTTTGGAAGATGATAAAAAAAACTTGCTCTCCACCCGTGATCTAAATTTAACATCTTAGGTCTTGGATTGAGTTTGGAGGAGTCAACATCCGTTTTGTCAGAGGGCTTTTGTCCCAATCTGCAAGTTTCGGGCAGTACGTGCGAAATAATCTCAGCTATTGAAGCACATTAACCTAAAATACTTCAGTAGCTAATAAGATTGGTATTCGGTGATGGCAAGAAAGAAGTAATGGTCATAGGAAAAGGCAAATAAGTTTAAAAGAAACACATTTTACTGGCAGTCCACTGATAGTCCCGTAAATTTCACATAATCTGTTTGTGGAGTAACGCGATGATAGATTAGAGTATTTAATTTTAAGAGATGTTAAAAAATGGCCAGACTCATTCTGACGGTGAGATGTTGATACAGAGATAGGAAAGTACCAGAAGATGTAAACATGGAGAAAAATATAAGATATCATAGATAGGTTTATAGACATTGTCATGTACAATTAGAGCATACAAAACCATGAATTCAAGCATACTAGATTTTGGAAGTTTAAAATGCATTCATTCAGTTCATACAAAGTATGTTTCTACAAAATATACTGTGTATATGGATAAATTCAAAAACTTTTAAGACAAAAGTTTTTCTACCTAAAATCATTTCCTCACTTTCAATAGAGAGTAACCATTCGTTAATTTCCTAGGGCATCTGAAAACATTTTGATATACTTTTTCAGAGCGACTGATAATTCAGGGCGAAGGTTTACATAACTTCCCTTCAGTATAAATATACGAATCTTTTCGGAATAGAAAATTTTTTAAAGTCCATCTCCAATGAGTGGTTTATTAATCAAAGCAGATTTTTTACCTCACCTTTAAAAGAAGATACGAAAGGCCTCGTAAGAGATATCCCAGTGTGGATATTAACCTTGACCGCAACCTACAAGTATTGAAGATCCACCTTCGATGCAAGAAAATTAAGACGAAATAACATGAAACAAAATAAGACACAACAATACTGGTTGAGCAAGGGAACAGGGAAAAATACGCTGAGGCTGTCGACCAATTACTAGAAAATTAAGGAGATATAGGCAACGAAGAAAAATGAGATGAGCTTAAGAGGGCATTTGCAAGAGTAGCAAAGGAGCACCTGGTGAGCAAGATAGCCGATATGAAAGAGTCATGGATAACGACGGAGATAAGGAAACTAATAAGAACAAGAAAAAAAATACAAAAAAACAAATATTCGTGTGAAGCGTGGTACTCTATGGATTTGAATCATAAACCATTGATGGAGCTGACCAGACTCACACACTCGTAGTCTTCAACACCTGGTGCTGGAGGAAGAAACAGGATAAAATGAACAGATGAAATAAGACATGATGAAGTTTACAGAAGAGTAGAAGAGGATAGAAACCAATGAAACAATACAGAAAAGAAGAACCAAATCGATTGAACACACTCTGGGGCACAATGGGTCAGAGAAGTACGTAATTGAAGGTAAAATAAAGGGAAAAGTCCCATCAGAGGAAGACTCAGGAATACGTTAATGGACCAAATAAAGAAGAAAGTACATAAGAAGAACTGCCAGGAAGTATGGGAACTCTATTAGATAGGAAAGGTTGGAGGGCTGCAGTCAACCAATCTTAGGATTTCAAGACCAATAATGAAGACCTCGTAAATGTAGTATAAATTTCTTAAGTGGGAGCAGCTTTAAACGACGGAATAAATGGTAACTGGGGCAATGATGTCTGTGAAAAGTTTACCTGGAGTTAATCCTCATGACTTTTTAGTGAAAGAGAAGAAATGGAATTGACAATATGCTGGGGAAATAAAGTTCCTAGGAAGTACGGCAGGGGAGAGAGGGAAGAATAAAGTAGAGGCATCAGTATTAAAATTGAAGTTAGTTGCTTGAAAAATATGATAGATGGTAGATTAAGTCGGCTGGAGCACTTAAGATTTAAAAAAGACAGCAGAGTCTTTGGAATTTTGAAAAAAGAGATAGAAAGTGAAAATCGACGAAGGGAGAGGTCAAGCAAACGATGAGAAGATGGAGTGAAAAGAGGCTTTTAGAATAAAGACGCATCACTGAAGGAAGTACGTAAAGAGGAAACATATAATTGCAGGAAAAGATTGAGACGCTTGGCTGAAACCAAGAACCACACACGTTGGAACAGGGACGGAGACGGATTGAAGGCGCATGTTGTCATCCTGTAATAAACTGGACAGCGAGATACTTAATGTTAATGAGCAGGGTGGCTACTGATATCCAATTTTCAAATTCCCTGACCTTTCCCTGACTTTTCCCTGATAGATTCACCAATTTCCCTCACCGATCGTCAAAAGTTCACCTATTAATGAAATATTATTTTCTGCTGAATTAAATTTTCTATGGCGGCTTTAAATTTTCTAATCATGGTCCCGAATTTTTATAACTGCAAGCATGTATTTACTGTAAGCTTGTGTGCTCCGTCTACTTCTCGACCTGAGTTTCGGAAGTGAAAATGAACGCGAGGCAAAGTTTTCCTAAGAACATAAACTCGGATTCCTTGTAATGAGCGTATTGCATTGTGATCATGATTTTAAACACAATTAGGCAAATATCGTAATATGGATACACAATATGGATACATTGTACGTCTGATTCACAACTAAATAACCAAGATTCACAACTGATTTCTCCACAAATTTATGGAGCTTATTCCATGCACGTCAGTGACGTACGTTAGTTTTAGTTGGTGAAATACAGGACGGGACAGACTGGCTGATAAACGCAATGGTAGAAAAATAACGAGGATTCCTATTCCAGTTTCTCCCTGACTGTTACGAGAATTCCCTGAATTTTCCATAAATTCAAAATTCCCTGAAAATTCCCGGTTTTCCCAAACGATCGCCACCATGATGAGGGAGGTTTCAGTTTTTGTTCTCATTTTTGGCTGTTTGCAATTACAACCGGAGCGCATCGAAGTTCAATACAAGGTCGTCAGTTCACATCTCATCTAACGTCTTTTTCCTTCCCAAATTTCTTTGTTCATATTTTCATTTTTATATCTGGTATTCTAGAATATTTTGCCATGCCCTTAGAAGATTATGCATGTGTTATGACCAAGTAGACGAAGAGGGAAAGATCGTGGGAAACTGAGGCAAGAGAAGGGATGGGAGGAAGGTGGTTAGAAGATGGATAAGGAAAAGGGCAAAGCTTCGACGGAGAGCATTTTCACCCTCTCTGCCTCCAATCTCTCGAGGAAACGCATAGAAGAGGGATCGAGCGAAGGGGGAAAACGTGGAGCAGGTCTTTTTTTTATTCTGAACGAACGATGTCGCCAGCTTCATAAAATGGAGGGGGAACGGAGTGGAGGTATCAGGAGTACGAGAAGAAGATAAGGTAGATGTTTATTTGCTTCCGAATAATTGAGAATTCTCCCATAGCAACACAACCGGTAAAACAACTGGTGCAATTTTGAGCCGTTCAAAATTGTCATAACATGCTTATAAATAATTTACGAACGCGTAAGTGCAAAAGAAATAAAAAAGAAGTTTCTTTGTTCTAAGAGTAATGATTACAATGGCTACAGCATGAGAGACATATTCATTAAAAAATTGCATGCATACCAAAACAATATAACTACCACTCATATTCACAGTGAATATCGGCAGTAAGTAAATAAGAGTGTTATATTACTCGAAATAGTGAATCTCAAAAAAATCACTGTTGAAACAAGAGTGCAATGATTATTTGTATAATTAGAGCACAAGTGTATAACATTCCAACAAATTGTGCCGTACAAGTGGAAAGCTGTAGTTTTTTTTCCATGTAGTTCTTGAAAAGAAAACGAAACGGTTATTACAAAAAGAGAAAGAATTCGCAAATATGAGTCGAATTAATATCTATGCATGATTTTCATATAGAAATAGTTCAATTCCTGCAGCCTCAAATCGCTAGAATGAAGTTCTTTTTCAGTGAAGAACAGTATTTGTACTCAAAAAGACAAAATTATGCTATGCTTGACTATAATGGTGCATTACAATATGATGTGTCAACATACAAATATACTTCCTTGGCACCTCAAATGACGTGTTGATTAATGCATAAATGTATCTTACACAAATCAATACTTCTTGCCCAGTTAAGTTTATTCACATTCGGACCAAATCCGACTGAAGTTTATTCTTGGCGTAGTTACTTGAGTTCGCCGGAAGAGAGCGTCACAGTAGAGGGATCTTTGGTCTTCAGAGGGGAGGAGTTGTCGAAGCATGGACGCGTGGAGGAGGCGTTAGGGTCAGACATGGGGTGAGACGGAGATGCGACACGGGCAATAGACTTACGCGAGAGACGAGACGGAAGCGGGAGAAACAAGACAGGCGTGTAATTGACGCTAAAGGATTGGAGAGACGCATGGACGAGAATTACAGACACACCCTATGTAGATATCCGATGGGATAAAGGCTAGCGAGGGGACAGAGCGATAGTTCCGACGTCGGTGCAGTGATGTTCAATCCTTTCTGAGCCCCTTTCTACCAAAATACAATGTGTGTCCGCCCTACGCTGGCTTTGTATCGGTTTTCTGCCATCGGAGGCAGTTTTCCACTGTTGAAATCCCAACTTACTTCGGTAAAAATGAAATGAGTGTAACTAAATTTTCAAATCAATTTTCGCAAAAAAAAAGATTTATCATGTAATGAGATGAAAATAAAATTATGGATACAAAATCTTAGTTTAATATCTAATTCAAGTAATCCATCGCTAAAGACAAGGTTTAAAGCATTTAAAAAAGGAGTTACGTATTCATCTCATTTATCCATGCGAAACGAAGGGAATGTTGAAATAAACAGTACACATTAATCAAACAGTTTTTTAGTTAATTTCCAATTATGGATATTACGTTGTTTTTTAATAATAAAAAATATTTGAACCTTTTTTCAATGATATTATCCGAAGATGATGTAATTAAGGGTTTGGTAGGCATGACGTAGCAAGAGGTAACGTGAGTTTTGCAAATGAAACAATTTAAAACATCCAGAATATTAATCATTTATGATCTATTACATAATTGTTATTCATTTCTCGTTTTCCAAAAGTTTGGTAGTGTATCATATTATCATGTCTCTTTTGTGTTTTGGATAAAAAATAAAAAAATAAGTTAAATGGTAAAAACAGATGTTTTGTACATTTCTACTGAAGAATCTGTATATAATTTGATTAAGGTGGTTCCAAAAAGATAGGATATATAATCCATTTCATTTATTTTTTGTCTACTTCTATAAAAATATATCCTTTATTATATATAAACAACAAAATGCTACCTTTCCGTAATATTTTTCTCAAAAATTGACTCTGAAATTCGATGGTTGTCAATGAGAGAATGCAAAATTACGAGTAGAAATAGTATTCGTCCATTAACTAATTAATTTAATGCCATTTTGAAGGATAACTGTGTTTAAGAAGAGATACCCTCCGAAAAATCATTTAAGGATACAATAAACGCGTATGATTGCCTTTGCCTTTTGAAGTGGTCACTAATTACAACGCAAATTGATGTCATGACGTGTTTATTCCATACAAATGGTGCGGAGGTCGGTGTATTAGGCAAAAAATAATAGCTCATTAAAAATATATTCGTGGAATATATTGACATTTTTTGTGCCTTAATTTTCGTATTCAATGGCTAACCCATTCTATCAATGAAAGCAGGAAATTAAAAAAAACATTTGAAATTCATAGTTTTTTTTAGTTGTTGGAGAATTAGAAAGTTGAAGATCCATATTTTTTTATTCACTCCTCCACGGGGGAAATTTTCTCAAACAACGTCAATTTCGTTGCTATTTAATTTTTGTTATGCTGACATAAACTGAAGTGTTTATGACAAAACAAAATACATTTTACGATATGATATCCTATGACAAATCAAATTTTATGATTTTTGATCTAAGCAGCGCTATCAGTTTCATTACAACCGGTTGTTTATGGTTTAATAATTCGTACCATTTATATAAATGATTTTTCAAAACGTTGGGTTCTCAATCTATTATTTCAGTGAGTTCGAAATTAAATTTGTGGTTGCTTTTTTATAGCTTGATCTGCCAAGGTACATGATTGAACATGCGATTCGGTTGAATCGTTATGTTGGAAATCTCTATTTTTGAGGTGTTAGGTTGTTTGGGTGATCTGATTTAAAAAATTTGCATGCTCAGTAAATTAACGAAAACATGTTTCCAGTGAGTGAGTTATTTATGATGCTAATATCACAAACGGCTATACTATAAAAAATTCTTCGTTTCTAAATAAATTTTCCATTGGAAAGGAAATGACTACTAGTTCAAATATACTATCAGTGAACTGCAATGAAATATGGTGTGAATATCTTCGGTGCTGCGAGAAAGGGTATTTCATTTTTCCACCTATACATTTTATAAGGTTATTTAGGTCAGATTCATAGAATGGTCACTTATTGGGTAGATTCTGAAGGATCAAAATATCTTTTTTAAATCGATACAGAAACAGACTGTAAGAAATATTAATTTAGCGTATATTAATGGAGCTCACCTGAGAGGATGAAATAACGCTGACTGTTATCAAACACTCATTCTGCCGTAAGGAGTTCACGTGTACTCACCTGAAAAAATAAAAAATTTAATCAATAACTTTCATAGAAACAGTAAATTTCCGAGTGGATATTAAAATAAACAACTGTCAAATACGTTATATGCTGTCATTAAAATTTTCAAGTAAACAGTACGATAAATAGATACTTCGTTCCATACAACAATAATGAAAAGGCACATAAGAAGAACAGAAGAAGAACACACTTTGATGAGGCGCTTTAAGTCACAAATTCGGATGAAATCTTTCTTTCTGAAGCACAAAGACGGTTGCAAAAGCATTCAACCGGTATATTCATGTGATTTAATCTAAAGTAAAAAATTACCTCAAATCAATGCAATTTACATTGCGCATTTTTCATCTTCGAGTCCCAATTTAACACAGAATATAAGATATATCTCATTTGACGATGGAACAGGTCATTGTTCGAACGGAAGTCCCGGAACACTTAAATCGTATATATTCCATGGTTCCGGGAGTTGACTTAAAATTAAGTCTCTGGTGACTGCAATGTAAGACTTATAAACCAAGCAATGTGATTTTTTTAGGAATTTCTCTTCACTATCTGTAACAAAGACATAAATTTTTACATCGGCAAATGCGTAAAAACCCTCAAAATCACAGTTAAAACTGTGGCCGCAAAAGCAAGCACAGTTACACATAAGACACTCTCGTAACCTCCAAACCATAGCTTACGTTTATATTACGCCAATATCTTTTATTTCAGATGCTTTTTATCCTACGGTTGAATATATTTTAGATAATATATAATGTTTTATAGACGAAGATCCATAAGTAGAAGCCCCGAGGCGTTTCGAATTGAAGCCGTCCACACTGCTTGATCGCCCATAGTCCTATGGCCTTCCTGAAGGTTAGGTTGTATTTCTAACTTCCTTGCGGTCCAGGTATATCCAGATTAATATAGCTAACCTGATATCATACGAAAGAAAATATTTCTAAATAAACAACATACTAAGCTGCTAATATATTCTGAAGCTTACCCAGAAACATGGGGAAGAGGTCACTAACCACCGATCTTCATTCCAAAGCAATGTCTAGTGGCTAATTCACCAAGCCATGCAGTACACGACAAGGTTCCAAAGAATCCACTTAGACTCCAATTATTCTCGTCCGGCCACTACAATAAAAGTAAATGTTTGAGCGATATTGCACTGAAAAAATATGAAGCAAGAATTAAATTTTATCCAGAAAGTGTACATTTCTAAAAAAGTATTTATCACTCAGAGCAACACGTTTAAGCTGGACAAAGAGCATGCTCACAATGGCGGATTACTCAGCATTTAAGACGCGAATTCAAACGATTTGGTCACATTGGTTCCCATTTTGTATTTCTCGCGACTTAACTCACAATCTCTCTCAATGTTTTCACAATTTGATCATTTGATGGCTAAACCAATACAGAAGCGAATGGTTGGTATAGAATGTTAAACTATAGAAGAATAAATATTTCCGCAGCATGACGCATATTTTAGCTACTTTTCACGTTTCAATAAATATAGTAATTTTTACGACTTTATCCTTTCAGGTTGGAAACAGATAACGTGCGTAATCGGTGTCCGATCGGGAGAATCGATCCTTTGACGCAGGCCGGTTGGTAAGAGTGTCACCAACTCAAATGAGATGAGGATGACGTTGATAAATGAAAAGGAGGCATATTGCCATCTCTCTTCCGGGACAACCCCCAAGCAACATTTGGAGCGTTTAACTTTTATGGGAGGAATTCAACAATGAAGAGCTATGCCCTGCCCTACGAGCCCACATCTTCACTTTTAAGCCAATGAACAATTCTTTGGGCTGGAACTTGGGTCGAAGAGAGTCATAGATAATTTTTGACAAATAATATGATAACTGAGAGTCAGTGATCCTGTTTTTTATATTCCTGGACAGGATCTAAGTTGAAATTCCACAAGGTAAAGAACAAAACTTTTATCTTAGGCAATGAATGCAATTGGAACAACTCTTTTCGTTAGGAGTGCAAAATAACAGTTCTATAGCATTACGTGAGGATGGGGTAAAATTACCTATGCTAGACTTAAACTTTAAGTCACAGGATCATTTAAGGAAAGCTGAAATACGATTCTTACAGGAAATTGAATTCAAAAATTTTAAACTCCATTTTTTACTTCAAGCAACATCAAATTTAAACAATTTCAGCCTCGTATTTTAGTGCAAACAATTAAAAAATATGTAATTGAAGGAATAGCGAAGGGTATAACGAATAACTAAGAGAGCAACACCATGCACTAAAAAATATCTATCTCTATGTTCTCTGATGTAACCGTGGTCCTTGAAGCCCACATACGGTAAAAAAATGCAATACGTGTTCGGAATGGAACCTAAAATACTTACAGATAGGTATTGCAAGAGCAGGTTTCATCCAGCGCACTCGACGCTTTTTGTACTGGATGCCTTAGACAAACGGATCCACAGCGAAAAAAGCTTCTATTTAAATTGAATTCACGGAATACATTGCTCATTTTTTCTGAAAAAGAAACAGAGGGAAGCATTCTGCTTGGAGGCTGTATCGTATATCTCTTTTCCTATCGCTCGCTTACGGTATTTTATTCAGTCATATCGACAGCTCACTTGAAATCAGCTCGCAATTACTTATTCATAAAGCATTAAGTATTTTTTAGTTACTTAAAATAGTAATAGTCTGCATCCCAGTAAAAAAACAGCTACATCAAGTAGAATCATTAGCTCCAAGTAACCATGTATGTTTTAAGAGTAAATTGCCTTACATTTCAAACATAAGGTATATATTGTTGCTTCACATCCTTTACTGATGCCATCCCTCCGAGGAAGCAAGCGACGAAATA
The DNA here is from genome assembly GCA_963169105.1 of Ceriagrion tenellum. Taxonomy (NCBI): domain Eukaryota; kingdom Metazoa; phylum Arthropoda; class Insecta; order Odonata; family Coenagrionidae; genus Ceriagrion; species Ceriagrion tenellum. Next base: position 7,815,933 of record OY720643.1, read on the forward strand.
GCAAAAGAGGAAGCAATACGACGTATATATTGGTTTTCAGGTAACAGTTAACTGGTGTAATGCCCTCTCTCTATCTATATCTACGTGTTGGGCATTGTGACGTAGTTTGGATTATCTCAAGCACCAGCCATAGATACCTAGTGCATTTCATATTTTATACTAGGATAGTATTAGTATTAAACAAGCATTAAAGAAATCATATGAGGGGAGAGAATTTGTTTAAAACACGGCCTAACCAGTTTCTCACCTACCAGAGACAATACAAGTTCGATGTTGAAAATGGTGAGAGATAACTTTTATTTGTATATAAATTGCTACTAGGGTCATTTCCACGTAAACAAGGTTTTATTCTCAAACTACACATTTAATGATTACAACCAATCAATCATGCTGCATAAAAGTCCTGAAGAATGAATATATCTGCTTGGTTTTTTAAAAGTCGTTTCTAATGACTAAATAATCAAAGATTTCCCCATTATAATTTTCATATTCATCTGCTGCTCGTGTTATTCCAATGACGACATTCACAGAACGGACTCATTTTATGGCAAAGACACGACACACCTTGTATAGTAGTACCACTTTTTACTTTTTGGCACCAGTATTAGGTTTCTCCATGGTAGTGTAATTCTCAAAGTGAGGCGTAAAGAGGTGTGCTGTGTATAAATATTTCTCGGGTGTTCCACCGGGTAAGCAGGTCAATAGGTCCTGACGTTTCGGAGAACGACTTGCTTTCCATCTTCAGGGGTTCTGAATGAATGGTTCAATCAGAACCCCTGAAGATGGAGTGCAAGTCGTTCTCCGAAACGTCAGGACTAATTGATCTGCTTACCCGGTGGAACAACCCGGGAAACATTTACAGAGCAGATATGCCGGGGAAACCAAAGAACTACGATCAGGTGGGCTGCGTCTTGTCTCATAGGAAAAAGAAGAACTGTATTTGTAGAGGATGAATGATTAGCGAGTTGCGCACTGGATCAGGATCCTCATCTAAGCAAACGTTTTGATGCGTGACCCGCTCGTCATCTCCAGGGGCTCCTGATCTCTCGCCTTCAGGCTCATCCTCCTCAAGGAGTACAGTCGTTACAGGGTGAGCCTTGACGACACTAATTGTGATGCGCATTGGAGCGTCGGCGAAGTTGGATGACCCGATCTGCTGTGCTTTGCGAGAAGAGTTTTCACTCAACATATGCCGGGAGAGAATTATTTTGTACCCCGAGCTGCATTTGTACTTCCACACAGCATCTGAATAAGGATCGGGTTGGCAGGCAATATATATAACCACTTCCCACTGGCGAAAATCTAACTCGAGCCCTTTGGATGGCGCACTTGCTAGTCTCGTCAACTCGAGCCTCATGAATGAATTCACCGATAAAATTCAGGTCACTCATTAAGGCTTACGCTACGATTATGCCATAATTTGGCTGGTCATTGTTAATGAAAGAGGTACGTACAGTTATTTTGATATTGTTAGAGGTCGTGTGCAATAGTTATTTTGGATCCTTCAAAATGTAAATTACTGACAATTCCATGTATACGTCACGAATTATTCCGTAATTGTGATATTAACTATTCCTCGTAAATATGACTATGAATTAATTACACATATGATCAAAATATTATTTTCATCTAATTTTGAAACCTTTTTCTCACTTGAAACCTAGCTCCACCATCAGGTACGAGGTATATCACTGAGGACAAAAGGCGTAACTTTGTGGAAATTCTTAATATTCATGTTAAAGAATAAACCAATTGTAACTTCCACACAAGATTTATTTAAACCGACCCAGGTTTCGACACACCATGTGTCATTATCAAGGTAGGTTAGACCTTGGTAATGGTTAGTTAGACGCAGGTTAGACCTTGATAATGACACATGGTGTGTCGAAACCTGGGTCGGTTTAAATAAATCTTGTGTGGAAGTTACAATTGGTTTATTCTTTAACATGAAGGTATACGGTATTTACAGTATAATGCACGAAGTTCAAGAATAATGTTTATGATTTTTGTACTGATCGTGTCTCCTGTAATTATAAAGATTTCCTTAACATTTGAGAGTATAGAACCCATTTGCGGAGCAAGTGAGCTCAGGAGTTGATTAAGTGGTCTTCCTTACCTGTGCTATTCCAATCGCTGCATTTGGTTTCATATGAACGAAAGGGAGCAAAATAGAGTGGTAAACAAGCTTCTTGATTTTTTTCATGAGAAATTATCATTCACATATACGTGAAATAATTTTTCACTCGGATGGAGTTGATCCTTGGCACATTTGAATAATAATAGGTCCAATAAATATGAAATGAGGACACAGAAATAATCGCTGAAAACATCCATTCAACTTTCATCAAAATCATGCCTATCACTTCCATTAATATTGAGATATACTTTTTCCACAACCTCGAATCGAACGGTGGTTACCCGTCTCGGGAAACCAGGCCGCCTCATATTACGTCCTACAATCGACTCCACCCCAGTTTTCTCTCTCAACAGCGATTTTCAGTTTTGCCGAGCGGTCGATTTCCATCCCTAGGTTGGTTTTTTTTAGGTCAGGAATCCACACCGGCGGCACCAGCCTACCACCACGCAAGATTCGGTAACCTTTGAAAACTGGAGGCGCACGAGGAAGGAGGGAGGGAGAGTGTGCAGGGGACGGAGAGAGAGAGAGAGGATGGGTATGGGTTTGGAAGGACGGACGATTCAAGGACTACCGCTTCCCCACCATTCTTACCCTCCCCGGAGGCGAAAGGGAGAGAGGGAAGGGAGAGAGAGAAAGATAAGGGTTCGAAAAAAAAGACGTCGAGGAAAAGGGAGAGAAATGAGGTTGAGGAGTGTGTGGCATGGGGTGATCGTGGAGAGGGAGGGTGGGTTGAAAAAAGGAGAGAGGAAGGCCAAGCCAGACGCATTGGGTCGGCGCAGTGTGACAGGGATGAATGGCGGACTTCCCCGGGATGTGCCGAGGGTGAAGGGGGAGGAGGGAGGGTGGGTGGGGGTGGGAAAGGGTGCGGCGGGAAGTGAGAAGATGAAACGGTGGACTGAGTCTGCGAGATGAGTTTTCGAGGGCTATTTCCAGGGCATAGCAACGCAAGAATGAGGGGTCCGACCCCGGAAAAGTCCCGACCCCCGAGTCCTGACCCTGCTGTCCGGGGACCGGTTCCGGTCAGCCGCGCGTGCGAAGTCAAATCGAAAAATTCCAGCCAAAATCGATTAGAAATGAAATATTTATAACTTCAGAAAGGATATAGTCGGTCTTAAGGTGGCTGGATTGGTGATTGCGGGTCATTGAAGGCACGTTTCATTTATTATACAAGTTTGTCAAAAAAATATATTCATGAACCACATTTCATTCAAAGTAGTTTGAGGGAAATATCATTTTACCTAGAAGTCAATGAATTTGGTCTCATTTTAAAGAAAAGTATATCACCCTCCTAATGAAGCCAAAAGTTTAACCCCTTACCACATAACTTTCCGAGATATTTGCCCGAAAACACCAGTCCTTTTACATGGGAAATGTATGCACTCCAGAGAGACATCATTTACAAAAATGAGGTATTTCTAACACTTGGGTGTCGTAAAAAAACTAACAGCGTGTAGATAGTATGTTTTCTCAACTATATTTGAAAATTAATCATATTGTCACCGCAGTAGGTTCTTGAGTATCACAAAAACCTTCCATTTTGAAGTAGTTTCAAACGCACCATGCGAAAAAAATGAGTCAAGTTATAGACTTACTTAGGTATTGTCATTTAATTACATACAATTTATGTCAATGTTATTGCACATGTACATGACATGTGCAATGTCAATATTACTGCACAATGCAATATTAAATTCACATGTCCTACAGCTGGTGAAATTAATACGTCTAATTTGAACATGGTCTCTACTATGACTAGGGAACTATCTCGCTCTGACTACCTTAAGCACATCCGCAAATGCAGTGGAATGCATCAGACGGGCAGTCATGAAAAAGATACATTCCTCACATTTTGCTTGTTTATCCCTTATTACAGCATGTTATGACTTTGGAACATCTTTCTATATGAATGCCAAAGTCGGACACAGATACGTTTGTCTCCGTCTTTGAGTCGTTACGACACAGTAGCTGATAAACTACGGCTTAAATCAATTGAAAAATAAAGATTATAAAGTCATAGCACAGAAAAATCTGCATTAATGATGCATAGCTAATGTATAAGAAGTAGAGTTGCAAAAGAAAATTTCTTTTGCAATTTATAGTGAAAAATTCAGTTTATGTTTTCTACTAAACTGGATACCTTTTGATAAGAATCTAATAATTTGTTTTTTTTTTTTATATATTTAGTCTTTAATCGTTTCAGTAGTCACTGGTCCTCGCACTGCTTCCTAGCTTCATTTTTGCAAGCACTTTCCTCTTGCATCAGTTTTCTTCAATTGTTTGCCTCATTCTTGTTAGTTCTTCGGAGATTGCCATTTTTTTCTTGGACCCACTCCAGCCAGATGATTTAAATGCATACTTTCGATTCTGTAAGATTTGTAATCTCCATCATGAAAAGAGAAAAATGTACTTAAGAACCATACATCAACAAAAAACGTCATATGAAGATAACTCATTCGTCAACACACTGCTCTGACATGTTTTATAGCAATTTCCCATATTTTGACTTGATTACCTCACACCATTTTCAATTTTAAGGAGTAAAACATTTGGAATGGCTAGGGTCTTAATAACGGTCGGTTGTTACAATTTACTTAGCCTATAAATACGAGACAAATGACAATGTGAATTTTTTGTTTACCGGAAATAAAATAATGAGCATATTCTAACCATAATATATTTCATTTGTTAGAATATCAATCTGTTGTCCAAATAACTTTATGCCCTATATGTGACAAAGATAATATTATGATTTCAATGGCTTTCAGTCTAATTATCTTATAGTTAGATATTGGTTGCATGTTGAAAAGAGCTTTTCATAAGAGTTTGCTTAAATCCACGGCCATGAACTGATGATGCATCATTTTATTAATCTAATAAAGCTTTGCACGCATAACAAGACACGTATATTATTCATTTCGGTTTTTTTTATATCCTATCATTTTAATTAAGTGGAACAACTTAAGCATCACATCGCACGGGCGTATTAATCTAGACATCTGATTACTTTTCAATATAACTTTCGATCCTTAACCAGGCCCTAAGCGGAAAACAACACGGTTCCAAGGGATTTCGCTAAAGATAGATCACTGCATACAGATCACCCAAAAGGATGTTGCATTTATATCTGCATTGGGTCTGACAGTTTCCTAAAGCGAAAGGACTCGGCAGAACAATCACTTTTGGCTATTTAATGACGCCCGGCATGCTATTGAAACCGTAGAAGGCACTGCAAAACAAATTTGTTTCTCGAGCTTGTACAATCGACTTCCATTAGCTTCATTTTCATGTATGCATTTGTGCGTCGATATGGATTTGCCCCTCAAAGACTTCAAAACAGAGGCACACCTGGGTATAAAAAGGAGACTGTTAAGTAAGTTAAGCTGGGAGTTGCTCGCTCTTGCGAATTGTTCCTGTTTATTGATGCTCACAGACAATAGATGTTATCGATTACTGAGGCAAAGGGGGTACCTGTCGATATTTGTGTCAATAAGGCAAACGCAAACAAAGGCATTTACCATTATATACAATCATTTTTCCATACATACAAGAACACTTCAGCACTAAATATTTTGGACAATTCCTCTTGCTTACGAAGTTACTTTCTCCATAATTCAAGTTTTTATTAAAATAATTATCTACAACTGCCACAAATTTATAAATATCCGTGAAATTTGTTACATCTATATTTGCCTCTATCACCCAAATACGTAGAGGTGGTCAGTGGACACTACAATTTTTTTAAAATTTACTTAGAGGTTGATGATTGTTAGACTTGACATTAACACTAGAGTCATTATGAAGAGTACAATTTTTCGCTTTCACATTAGAGGTTCTCAAATTTTTTATCAGGTGCAAGATGCAGCATTTTTGGCCTCCTTTCCTGTAGTCATTTTATATTCTTAATCAAGAGTCATTTGATGTATATTTTCAATTTAACAAACTTGGTAGAATTGAGCATGAATAAATTCTGGTAGTTAAAATCTACTGCTAAACGGGAAAGATAAGAGCATAAAGCTTTTTTATTTATGGAAACTAAAGAAAAAATTAAAATTACGGCAAAACATTTTTATGTTTACAGGTTTTTTTCAATTTTTACGTAATTAAAGCAGGCATGCGAGGATGATTGTCCTGATAGCATATAATAATTTCTTCTCCAGAATTAATATTTTAGCCACACTTCCCCCAAAATCCTAGGGTTGAAAACCGATGGTGCGTAGGATGGACCAATATTCCTCCACCTTGACGCGATGAACAAATGATAAAAAGAATCACTTCTTTCAGCCACAGTTCCGGCGACGCTAGGTTACATTGAAAATTACGAAAAGTGCATCCCCAACGGCAACGCAGTCCACATTGGAAATTTCATATGTGACAGGCTATGCAGTGTGCGGTTGCATGACAAAGCAGCTTACTTAAACTGCAGCCCTCGTGATAAAACGATGTTTCCGCATGAATTTTAAATCGGGAGAATCAGAGGACAGTACTCGATTTGTAGTACCCTGGTGAACACCCTGATACAAAAGAATTGGTGGGTTTTTGAGAGTTAGCGATGAAAATCATTCGTTGAAGAAAGGAAAACTAATGTAATAGCAGTATAAGAGGGAATAAATGCAATGAAAGACACACAGACCGTAAAAGGAACTTTCACAAGTACATCACCTGGCAATGATGATAATTCATTGATACTCGGGTGGTGTTAGATATTATCATATGGTATTTTGTGGAGGTTGGTCAATAAATTAGTTGGCTATGAAGTAATAAAAATTTATTGGCAATAATAATTTTTTGATCCTGTAACTGTAACGCTTCATAATAAATAACTTCCTCGATCTGAGGAAGAAGATAGGAACCAAAATGGAGATAAATCCAGAGTCCAGGGTGGCTACTGATATCTGATTTTCAAATTCCCTCACCTTTCCCTGACTTTTCCCTGATGGATTTACCAATTACCATGACCGATTGCCAAAAGGTCACCTATTATTGGAATATTTTTTCTGCTGAATTAAGTTTTCTATGGCAGCTATAAATTTTCTAATCATTGTCCCGAATTTTTATCACTGCAAGCATGTATTTACTATAAGCTACCAGAGTCCTCTGGATGGCCGTTCTCTACACTACTTCCTCATAGTGTATTATCGGCAATCTAGAGGACTCTGTAAGCTACTGTCCTCCGGCGACATCTCGAACTGAGTTTCGGAAGTTAAAAAAAAACGCGAGGTTAAATTTTCCGAACAACATACCCTCGGATTCCTTGTGATGAGCGTAATACATTGTGATTATAATTTTTAACACAACTAGGCAAATATCGCAATAGGATATACAAAAGGGATACAATGTACGTTTGATTCACAACTAATAAGACTCACAACTAATTAGATTCAACAATAAGACGCCGATAAACGTTATGGTAGAAAAATAACGAGTATTTCTATTCCAGTTTCTCCCTGACTGTTACGATAATTCCCTGACTTTTCCAGGAATTCAAATTTCCCTGACAATTCCAGGTTTACCCTAATGATCGCCACCCTGAGAGTCATTTCGAGTATGGACGAGGACAATCTCATGCAGGGGAGTGAGGTCAAGGAAATCTGCAAGGAGAACTTTGTGAGTTTGGTCTGAAGCCTTCCCCACTATCCCCCTTCTTTATCTTTGGGGGTTTGACAACGGTTGTCTCCGTCAAATAGCATATACCAACATAGCTGGGCTTCGACGTGTTTTACATGAACACTGAGCATTGACAGGACATATTTTACATTATTGGAAAGAGATTTATTTTAAAATTAAATATATTTTGAATCGATGTCATGTCGAAACAAATTCGTAACGGCACGGATCGCCCCCATAGAGTCGGAAAACAGTTAGATTTTTATCGAGCGAGTTAGTCCACCGTTTCAACTATTGCGACCTCAAAAACGAGTAATGATGCATGTTCTTTATACATCGTAGAGAAGAAAGAGGTTGGTAGAGGTTGACAGTCTTTGATTGTTTTAATTTCTGCCTGAGAAGTGAGTTTTTGTTAGCCAAAGCTCAGGTAAGTTTCCTCGCCAACCCAGAGGGACAAAAATTTTTCTTTCATATTGTCTTTTTGAATAATATCTTTCAAACCAAATGAATAATACCCGAATTCAATATCTTTAATAGTTAACCCGTAGTTGAGTGATTCGTAAACACGGGTAGAGTGAAAATGAGGCCTGAAACGCTCGCCTAGGCCGTCAATACCACAACGCCTTAACCTTCTAGATGTAAATTATGCTCATTCAAATCGATGCATGGTGAAATACCCACGTTCACAACTTGATCATGCTTAAAAATTTTGAACTACAATTTTGTGCCACGAGAAAGCCTTAATTTGATCACAGATGAAGTATATAATTAAAAAGCTGTCAATATCGTTGCATCACCCGTCCATCGTCAATCGAATATGCACACAACGCGATAAAATTAAAAATCTTTTGAAGTAAAAATTGTTGTGTGAGTGGAACTTTGAAGAGGAAATTATCAATAAAATTCAGAAAAATGAGCGAAAGTGATTGCTTCTAAACGCGATGGAAAGGGAGATGTGAAGGAGGCACACCTGACCACGTCCAAACGTCTCGTAATTGGGGTGTTGCAATTGGGGAGTCGCATTTTAACTTAAAGAGATGGAATCAAACAATGATAAGATCATCGACGGAAGAGAAGAAGGGTTGTAGGACATCGGTCCAAACGTGGAAAACCAGCATCCGAAGATCGACGTAGCAGCAGGAAAGAAAGCCCGAGAAGAAATCTACGGATTCATCACGGGTTCCATTGGTGTGGTTTTAGTGGTCAGTACCAAAAACTGAGCCCCACCCTGCCAATTGATCTCTTTCTTAGTGCGTTGGTGAATGAATGTCTACGCCCATTTTGAGAACAAAGGCACAAAATAACCATCCCGTGAAGTAGAACCTGATTGGGTTATATCATCATAGTAGTCAGTAATAGTTTGTCCCCCAAGTCTCAGGGCCGTATTCATAGTCGTTACCTGGGTGTCCCCCAGGTGTGGGGGAACCCCTTGGCTCAGAAATTCAAATATTCATAGTCGTTACCAAGGGGAATGCCGTCCCCTGACCCTCCCCCAGGCCGTCGATTTCCTGGGTATGGCATGGAGTTTACCCAAAGCTCCCCTATCGCAGTACTGCTGCCCACGTGTGGGACGATTTGACATTACTATACTAATGGCAGTACAGGATGATATCACCAACTTTCCATATTCCATAGTAACGTCTTCTGTTTACAAACACGGGTACTCATTGAACCACCCTCGTATTCCTCACCATTCATATAACATAAATATTTAAGTAATATTGTAAACATTCTCTCATAATTCTTCAGTCATTTTTCATCAACATCGTGTAACAATATTCTATGTATTATTGTTTATAGCGTGCTTGGTTACGGTGAAAAATGAGCATCGAAAACATCGATAGCCATTCAGCGGAACCGTTCATATGTATTTTTCCGCTGGATTGTTGCCAAATCTCTTGCCCAGGCGTCCCCTGGCTGGGTGTTACTCAGATAAGGTGTATGAATCGCTCACCGTAGGGGACCCCTAGGTGTTACCTGGCTAGGGGACACCCAGGCAACCCCTAGGAATGCGACTATGAATACGGTCATGAATGTTCCAAAACGGTGTCTCACAAATCGAATCGAATTGTAGACGATACGCACAGTTTTGGAAGCACTTCATATCCATCCTTCGGAAGATAAAAGAGTTTTTCTCGTACCCTAGCGATGTCTATCGTAATTTACGGGATTCGTCCGGCCGCGGATGGCGCCACTCCGGCGCGGGCAACTGCCCGGTCAACCAACCCCACTCCGGGCCTTTTTTTGTGTCCTAGAGGAGGGCGATCTGCCTTCGGTGTCAATGCACGGAGCGGGTCGAACAACCGGAACCATGCTCCATAAGCTCCCCTACCGCTCCCAACCGATCAAAATTTCAATTTCCCCACGACATTAGAGCCACCAGTGGATGTCACCCGCAATGAAGCCATGGTAGAGGAGGTGAAGTTACGACGTCATCAGCAGAAGGCAGACAAGGTGCAATATTCGATATCGCATCGCGCAGAAACTGTTACATCGAAAACACGATATAATGACCATTTCATAATATGACACCACATATGTATTCATTTTGAGTAATATAACATATCACGAAGTTCAGCTTAGATCCTGCGTTCAATACCGCTGAGCAATGTCAGCGTCATCGTTCAGTCGCATTATTGCAACATGTGATGCGATTAAGTACACTTGACGGTACAACCGGCCATGTACTATAGTAACGTAGGAGTGGAAGTTTGCAAAAGTGTTTCATATTCTCGTTTCTAGTAAATTCATTAATGTACGATGGATTATGATTATTTTTAACCACACTCATGGTAAATTTTCTCCATAAAATCATTATGGCGCTATTTAGAGAGTATTAACTTTAAAATCTCATGATGGCTTTTCTTTGTTATCGTCATTATCATCACCAGTCATTAATCTAAGTATTGGCTGTCTGCATCTTTCCAATCCTCTCAGCTAACCGATTCATTCCAAAGGTTTTTCTTTTCATATGCATCATAATTAGCTCCATACATTCAATCCTTGGCATTCATAGATAATTTTTTCCCTTTATATCTCCTTCGAGAACAGTTTACTGGAGGCTGCTGAGTTAAAAACGAGTCTAATAGGTTTGTCTGTTCTGCTTCGTAGAGTTTCCATGAAACATATTTTCTACAACATATCTTCGCTTAAACATGTTTCCAGTGATTCTCTTGGCCCATTGGACCATCATTCTTTAACAATACCAGAACTAAATCACATCCTATCATTTCCCCTCTAAACCAGCCACTGTCTACGCTTCTCATCAATTTAAGGCCATACGCACAAATTAGTGTTTTAATGGAGGGCTTCCACACTTTTAGGCTTGTGTTACTATCTGTAAGCAGACTACTTCTTTGGTAGAACGCCTCCTTTGCTTGAGCTATTCTGATCAAAACATCTTTCTCGCCACCTCAAAGGAAGCAAAATCACCTACTATGACCTCTAGGAAGCAAAATCACCTAGTAGGTGATTTTGCTTCCTAGAGGTCATCTTCCTAGAGGTAGAGTTCCTAGGTTCCTTTCTAGCGGTAGAAGACATTTTCTATCTAGGAAGCAATAGATAGATAGAAACTAGATAGCAAAATAGCAAAATGTATAAGATATCGTAAATCACGCAAAACACAGCACCAGGATTGGTCTCTCACCCAATTTCATACAAATATGTCATCTCTACGATTAGAAGTGATATCGACCATGTAGTCGAGAATATTTTAGAGCTGAACTTGGTCCGAAGTACATAGGCAGAAATAATAAATTTCTGTTTACTTCCACTTTAAGTGGGCGCATGTAAATAAGATTGAAATGTTTAACAGTGGGCTGAGTATAGATCGTGTACGGTAAATACTAGGCAAACATGTATTTTATGCAATAATTTAAAATGTCTTTAAATTAATAACTACAAAATCATAAAAGTATTCAGCATTTTTAAAATAAAGAACCCGTTCTATTACAGTTGTTAAAAAATTAACCACTCTTGCATATCTAGGTTATTTTAGGCAATAAGCAGCATATCTTAGGCACCATGCATTAAAATAATCTTTCATATTAAGTATTGCTTAAATTGAGGAAAACACTTCCTTCGGCGCCTTTTAGAAAATGCTTCCTTGGTTTGTGCAATTTATTTTCTGATATCCTAGCAACTAACTCAATTTTTCTCAATTATTATAAATTGAGGACGATATATGACTAACATTATAATACAATTTCCACGACGATGATTTGTACGAGGGTATCGGTAATCATAGGACGGGAAGATAAGGCTTAAAGGATGATTTCATTGGACCCAGCGAAGAAAAGGGTGGTTTAATGCAGTATCTGGGAGGCAAATTAAAGAAGCTGAGGAAAACCCACTCATACTAGTACAGGGAAGAATATCTGATAATAATTATTCCACCAACCAAACCACGGACTAACCAAATTACGGGCCTCTAGCAATGGGAACCACTTTCAAAATCATAGCTAAAATACGACCACTTTGATGCATGCATTCACGTATGCTGTAATACGATCAGATAAGCGTATTCATTTACTCGCGTGATGGATCAAACACGCTATAATTTCATGGGCTAATCAGTTTTTGTTCCCAAATTTTCCTCCTTCGATCGAAAAATTTTCAATGCAATCCACTTCAAAGGAAAGATATTTATGTATTACGCAATCAAGCATGATTGAATCGAGAAACAAAATTACGCAACTAATATGACGAAAAGCACTTCCTCGCCATATAGAGAGAGAGGTCATTTTCGATATCCTTGCATGAAAAGCCCCCTGAATCTCGCACCAGGAACTGCCACCTCGAGACGACGAGTGAATACCGCATATGACATTGCGTCGACTGAACATCCATCTGGGCCGCCGTTTATCTCATCCCATCCAGTACAGGAAGAGAAAGGACCAAAAAGGTAGATGTTCCAGTCCTGGCATCGCTCATAGAATGCTCACATTCTGGATTTCTTGGCCCAAAAGGAAATTTTATTTTTCTCCATATCATAACTTTCGAAAGAAATCAATATTAAGCTCAGATTCGTTCGGTCCGGTGCGGTGACTGCTCAAGTTAGTTATAAAGGAAAAGGAAGAAAAAAATGCTTCATCAGATTGGTGCGAAGTTTAGTTTGTCAGCGCTTTATATCCCGATGGCCCGGGTTCAAAACCATCTGTGATGAGAATATTCCTTTGTCATTAATTCCATACTCAGCAACTCTCCATCCTCATATGAGCAGGCCAAATGTTTTTTTTATTATTCTTCTTGCGTCCTCCTTCGTAAGGTATCTTTTTCTCAGATATATCAACTCAGATGCCATTTTTCTACCTCCTCTGTTGTCTCCACCAGAATTCCTTAATTTTTTTCCAAATTTATTAAAAAAGCATATAGTTTAAGTTTTTGCGCGTACAATTCACTCCTCACTAAATTAAAGATACGTGCTGCCGTGATGGTACTGTAAATGGTAGCATCAAACAAGCGAAGTCCGATATGCGCACAACTTAACTGACAGCCATCAAACTAAATATGTTCTAATTTATACCCGAGGAAGGAAATTCTAACATATTCTATGACAGCAGACGGTATGACACTTGTGTGTTTATAACGAGAAATTCACCGCTGGCTACGTCCTGCTCCACCTCTTGCGCCAGAAGTGAATCCGTGAGTACAGTACTTTTGGGGTCACGTTGTACACCAACCAAGGCTTCGAGATTTTGGCAAAGTTAAACTAGACGTTAATTTACTACGCAGTCTTCCCGATTGCGATATTCTAAGCGATATATTGTTGATAGACACAAACATCTCCATTAAAGACGCAGTAGTATGCGTGCAAAATTCGAAAACCATCTCTTATGGTACCAAGTGACCCCTTGTTCATATGATCGTACTTATCTTTAAAGATTCCAAAACAAACCCCCAGGAAGGGAGAAAGAGAAAATAAATGCTCCGAGCCGCATGAGACCAAGAGACCTTCATTAAAGCGCAGGAAATTGTGGAAAAATGAAGCGACTTTTCAACATACCGGCCAGCGAGTCGCCGCAGATGCAAGAAATGTTATAATACCAACCATTAGAAAGGGGTAGAGAAGAGAAGAAGATGTGGAAGGATAGGATAAAGATCAATCAATTTATTCAATTAGGATACGCGTGAGTTATTGCCACGCTTCCATTGCTGTAATCGTTAATGGTGCGGATAGAGAAGAATTTTTGTGCACCTGTCAGTTACGCGGTGTTTCTTATTTTGTCACTCCTATCAACCCTGGAGATATAATTGAGGGCAGTTACTAGCACGAACTTCATACTCCATTAGTTAACGTTGTTGAGGTCCGATTAGAGCGCTACCAAATCAGCATTTGAGGCAATTTCTCATTGAATGACGGTATCGTCTACAAACAATCTAATTTTGCTTGCTAACGCTTGATTTAAAGTAGTTTCAAGCCAGTGAGGAACAAGAAGAGGCCGATCACGTTTCCTTGAGGGACGCTGGATGTTGTCAAACTAACAGTGTTGGAGCCGTCGATTACTAATTTTGTTTCCGGTCAGAAGTCAGAACTAGGATGCAGCAACTGCACTCAAGTGTTTTCGGTTGCACACGTGAAAGGACGTGCTGTGGCTTACAGCACCCGTCCAATAGCCTTGCCTCGGCCGCACGGTAGACTGCCACCACCAATGGCAATCAATGGTGCCGTTTGGAGGGACGACTCCTCGGCTTTATTGATTTTCCATTGCATGGGAGGACGGTGCGCTAACGATGCACTTGACGGACTGCCAAATATCAACTTCGGACCCGAGGACGCCTCAATACGCCCCATCCAGCCACACCTATATCGGTGCCCCGCAATTCACCTCAAACGCGTGTGGCGAGAAGGAGGATTTTTCACCAGGCAGTACCGCAAAATCGCGTGCTGCGAAGGTTATAGGATTTACACTTCCCTTACAATTAACATTATTTTAAAACGAAGGACCACACGGAATGAGAACACTCTATAAGGGTTTCGCCTGCTGATCGTAAACCTTATCATCGCTTGCCTCCAAATTGCGTTGTAAATTTGATAAATGTTGCTAAAACTGTGTAGATGAATTTTTTACGCATTTCATTGCGCTCTTATTTAACATTTATTTTAAATAAAAGACCAATATCATGAAATAAAAATACAAATATTTAATATTCTTTTATTTCTTCATAGTTTATGCTGTATTAATTTTACTCGTGGCCTATCAATTTTGCCCAAGCTAACTGGCAAAATATAACGTAATGTACGTAAAATAAAATAACTATCGATAATAATAATGGAAAATACCACCGCTGTTACCGTCATGTAAAGTGATAGCGCAATACGACTTTAATGGATATTCGAAAATTTTACTTTTATCTCAGACATGATACAGTATAAAATAGAGTGACGATCAGAGTATTTGATTCATGATTGAATGTCACATTCCAATGGCTGTGGAAACACCTTATCTTTGCCACATTTTTCCTCCGACTATCATTGCCGAATAAAAGTATGCTCAAATTACATATTTTGATGAATCTCTACGTCCAAACATGTGCTGCTAACTACATGCACAGATCGAGCCAATGCAAATTAGCTTAACATAATCTGTAATAATAATGTGCGGATACAAATATATAGGGTTCCTGGGCTACATGCCAAAGAATCTGCAGCCAAGCATATCTCTTCGTGAGAAAACAACTGACTTGCAATCCCTTCGTTTCACATCCTACCCGCCAGGTAATCCAAATTTGAAAACAGAATTGGAGCAGAGTTGATAAACACTAAACAACAAAAGAATTTCGATAAACGCATCCACGATTGTTTGTTTTTGGAGTGTTTTTCAGGTAAGACGTCAATTATAGATAATGTACAGTTTTAAATTGCTGTTGAAAAATTCTTGGATTTTGAAGAACACTTTTTTGAATGAATTAGATAACTACACAAAATTCCACGGTGTCTTTCGTGAACACGTAGAATCGTACTTTCCAGCAAATAGTCACCCAACGTGCTGACGCCGCAGATCGTTTTCAGTGCGCTGAAGTGCGACAATGCGTTCCAAATTTCGCATATTACAACTCCTTGTATTGAAAGTTCCTTCTTTCATTAATTCTGGAAAACAGTTATTGCAAACTCTCACTCTTCGTGAAAAAAATATAATTTTGATTATTCGTAAGAATCACGGTGATTGCAAAATAAAATGGGCGAAGCACGGCGAGAAAAGGAAGCGGATGGAAAAAGTGTCAGGGCGAGGCGAACTGAATCCGATGCAGATTAAGTAGAGAGAAGGGAGAAACTCTTACCCAGAAAGCGATTCAAAGGCGGAATTGGAATGCGAAAGTTTTCATGAGTCCCACAAAAGATGTCGGCAGGGAGATAGCGGAAACTTTTGCCGAGTCCCTTTCGCATAAGTAGCCATGGCGACTTTTATAGTTTTCTCTGTCTCTTTCTTTTTCTTCTTTCTTTCACGCTCTCTCCGCACAGAGGAGGACTGTATCTTAGCATCTTATCGTCGGATCTTGCCAACCCCCAGGGTGCTTCTCGGACATCTTTCCTCTCTTATCTCAATCCTCCTTTAGGATTGAAACAGGGAGCGCGAATGTGACGCATTAATCGCAGGGAAAGTAATTCGTGAAACTCTCGCATTAACTCCTGCCCGCATTTGAGGAGAAAGCTGCAATTATGAAACCAGCCATTCCCGCAAAACTTTGCATTTTGGAATAAATTAATTTATATGTTGTATTTCTGCGTCCACGACTAAACAGGGTATTGCACTAATTGAAGACATATGCGGCACGGCATTAAAGAAACTATGTTTTGTTAAACGTATAATAAGAAGGTCCTCGGATGAAATAGTAAAAAGAGATGTGCTACTTCGCTCTCGTTAGGCCACACCTCAAATACGCCGCGAGCATTTGGGACCCTGGTCATAAACATTTAACCAAAAAAATTAACAAAATACAAATAAAAGCAACACGCTTCGTTAAAAACTGCTACGAACGAACATATAGTGTTACCCAACTGTTAGAGGGATTAAGGTGGGAGCCCCTAGAGACTCTGAGGCTGCACGCTAGGCTTAGGTTGCTTGACAAATTCAGAACTGATATTTTTCAGAGCGACACAGAGAATATTATCACGACGCCTCCCTACATTTCTAGGCCTGAGAGATGCCATAAACTAAGAGATACTCTGCTGAACAGATAGGTACAAAAACTTGTTCTTTCCGCGCACAATAAGCGACCACAATGAAAACTGAGCTCCTCTTAATACACTCCGTTACTACATTTCACCATTTCACCTCCAAAAACTTTACATCTTTACACACCTGGTGGCCTACCATCCCCTGCCACACGCCCATGCGGCGGCTCGCTGGGTAGTATGTAGATTTAGATGTAGAAGAAGCATTTTCTAGAGAGAAAATCGTCATAAAAATTTTAGATGAATTTTAAACGTGGGAGATGCCATTAACTCCACAATAATGCCACACATATGGCTACATTTTGAGTATATATTGTTTTTTCGACCCTTGCCCTATCTCTCGTCACGTCAAAATCAGTCAAATCATTTCCGCATTCATCCTAATCCTGAAGCATTCATTCCGCATTTTTTCACCATTCACTTGCTCCTACCCCTTCATTCATCCACTCCACTTCTTCTAGACTCACCACAAGCCCCTCTTAGTTACCCTATTTCCACTGAATTTAGCCTCATAAAATTCGAATTCACCTGCCATACCCAGGAATCTCTGCCATTAAATCAAATGAGGGAGGAGTACACTTTGGTAAAATGTCATTTTGGATTCGATACCCAAACACTTATTTTTTGATGTGGTTTAAATTTATGCGACAGATACGATAAAAATGTACAAGTTTTGGTATGTAAAACTTTAATAGGTCTCAATCAACGTAGAAGTCCTGTATCTAAAAAAAATTAATAACCGCTTGTAATCGCCCACAATTGTTTTTATTTTACCGGATGAGTACTCACGCCGATCGCTGAGATTTCGCTGCATTCAATTTATGTCTTGACCGCTGTTTCTTATGTTTTTCAAATATTTTCTCCTTTTTATTTGTATCGTTCTCAATCAGCATTCCCTACCTCTCTCGTTCTCCCAACTACCCTCCTTATACAGCCAGCCCCCGTCGTTTCTTACCCATAATTCCCCCAGACTGCACCTTCTCCCACCGACAGAGGCCTACATGGAGCCTTGCCACTGCAGTTTCTTAACCTTGAAAATGACGGTTATCAGTCGAAACCCCTGCCATCTGCCAACTACCCCCCGATTCACCTCATCGCTTACAGCCTGACGCACTAATGCCGAAATTTGACGATATCTACCCTCCATAACCCACTTATAATCACAATGGATTTGCTTGTTGAGAAATATTCTGTATTTATTTCTTTTGTTATAATTAATAAAAAACATTTGCCATTCTTATAAAAAAGCGAAAGACAAATCGAGTATAGACAATGCCATCATTTAACTTGTAAATTTTTTAACGAATACTTACTTCAAATTAACAACAGAAGGAAGATTTTTGATTTAAGAAAGCGAAAATCGCCATGTGCAAAGGTGTACTTATCCCCACTTTGCTGTGCGGTAGTGAAACATGGGTATGTCAGGATAGACATAAGAATAGACTGAATGCCGTGGGTATGAGTTATCTGAGAAGTGTTGGTGGCAAAAGCAAGATGGATATGGCCAGGAATGAGTGAGTAATAAATGAATGTGGGTTAGATGCTCCCGTAATGGACATATATGAAAGGAGTGTGCTTCGTTGGTTTGGCCATGTTGAGAGAATGGGTGAGAGTCAAATAACGAAACAGATATATGAGAGTAGAATGAATGGTGCGAGAGGTAGAGGTAGGCCGAGAAAGTTGTGGTTGAATGTGGTTGAGGAAATTCTTTGGAGGAGGATTGTTGGGAGTCTTAAAAAACAGGAGGGCGCGTATGAAGCAGTGTATGGGGGTAAATGAGGCAAAAGAGGTTTGCAAGGATAGGTCAGTATGGAGGAAATTATGGAAGCAGAGTTAGGTGTACAAATATGTAGTTGTGAGTGAAACTTAGTGAGTGTACCTACCCCGGAAGGGAACGGCTTGATTGGTATGCATGTATGTATGTCAGCCAATGCGTCCACTCCTCCGCACAATCCAATGAAAAACAAAAAAAGAACAGGGAAAGTAGTATGTGGGGTATTTCGTTTGTCAGACTACAGTCTGATGTCGTCATCCCCTCACCATCAACCTCAATGTGTAAAACAAATAAGTCTGAATAAATTAAAGCGGTCTTTTTCATTTTCTTCATCACCTATGGTGTTCTACATTCCAGAGATTGCTTTGCAACACTCTCCCAATCTACAGTCTTTACCGCCAACCAATTTATCCCTCAGTGGAATTAAGTTCCACTTTCTTCATGATTTTCCTGATGCCTTCTGTTCTTAGTCAATCTCTGTACTTTATCCCACTCATTCATTCTTCCATATTTAATTCTTTAATTAGATTTCATATCTGCCAATTATTACCAATCCGCTCGTCTTTTCTTCTTCTTACAGTTTTCATTTTTCATTATTTTCCCTCCAGCCATTCGCAAGACTTAGTCGTTGGTGAATCTCTCCGTTCGTTTGATCTTCATAATCTTTCGATAATATCACGTCTCCATTGCTTCCAATTCCTTGAGCTTGCTTTACAGCTGTTACATTCCAGGCTTCACGGTCATGTAGCAGCATCCTTTATATCATTTTATGTATTTACACTATATGCATCTCGTAATATTGTGTTTAATACGCCTTTGTACTACAAAATGTGCCCACTAAGCAACTTTCTCCTCCTTCATGAGTTTTCCATCATCCTTTCTTTCTCTCAAATTCTTCGCAGAAGATATCCGCAGTTCATTCTATCCGTCCATCTGATACTCATTACTATTAAATAGCAACATATTTTTTAATAAGGCGAATCTTTCTTCCTCCACAGGTGTTATTGTAAGAGCCTTATCTTAGAGCATACTCCAAATGAGCGATTTGAAGAAGAGCTTCCTTGTAAGCAAACTCGTCTGACTAATAGCATAGAGTAAGTACATCTATAGAGTGGCAAAGAGATAGGGAGATCTGGATATGTGTTTTTAAATAACACTTTGACCGATAGATGGAACAAGTGTATCGAAGTTGCACGACAAGCCATAACAAATGAGCTTTGGCACACGGCCACTTCATTTAGTGTCGCATAACTCACATGATGTTCTTATGATAATTTCGGTGCCTGGATGTTTACTAATCGACCCACGGCAACGGAAACAAATCTTAAGGATTCGCAGAGACCAAATTCAACATGTATTTTAATGTGCCTTCATTGAGAATCGTCTCTAATGAATCGAATTTACGTCAATAGGATAAGACACGCGATTACCAAACACGGAGTAAACTGTTTACCAATTTACCATAGGAACGACAAAGCAATTGATAATAAAAAGCACACAACAACCATGGTAAATCCACTTTTCTGTATGGTGATGAAAAATCACCGAGTACCACTAGCGCTTCCAAGTGGCCTTCTCCATAAGCCAAAATTCTTCCTCCCCTAAGGTGGTGGCACCTGAGAAATTCTTCACAAAGCTATCAAAAATGTATGTCCAGTTTTTAGAATTGCTTTGCCACTCTATGCTAATAGTGAGCAGACTCGTCTTCATGCAGAGCGCCCTCTCTGCTTCTGCTACTCTGCCTACGTCTAATGAAAATGAGAATAACCCCACCAAGTTGAGCCTCGAGGACCATTCGTTCCATTCCCGTGCCTTCATCGCCTTCTCATCGTCTCTCTCGACGCATATCTCGCCCGCCCTCCTTCTGGATCACTCTCAATGCTCTCCTCCCCTCCTTTATCTTAATTTCCCTCCGTTGGATTGGACCGCTGCGCGAGATGGCGAGGTCATACGTGAGCCGGTATATGAAAGGGACGGCGACGAGGCTGAGCCACGGAGACCTCCTCGGGCCCTCGGCTAGGGTTTCTCGACCCTTCCCTATTCGCATGTCCTCTCGCTGAGGCTTACAAGTGCCCCGAGGACGATGTAATCTGGGACACCGGGGGAGTGGACGGAACGGTCAGGCAAACCACGTCCACTCTCCACCCTGCCCACCACCATCCTCCTCTCCCTCTCTCTCTTTCACTCCACCTGGATATCACCAACCCCCCCCACCCCCTATCCCTCCCTCCTTTTCCAAAAATCCTCATTACGTGGAATCACGTGCCCGAGACGACCTCCCTATTTCGGGTGTGCGAGGCAACCTCTGTCCTCTCACATTGTCCCCTGGAGCTCGTATCGAGGGTGGGTGGGAATACGGAAGGTGAGGGAAGGGCAACTACCATTACCTTTGGCCATGCTGAGAGCATGCCTGTTCTATGCATCCACCAAAACTTTCTCCACTTACGGTTTTATAAACACGACCTTCATTATAATAAAAATCAGTTTTGACGTCTCGAAGTTAGGTCATGTGGAAATAAAACTATACCACCTTGCCTACGTTTCAGTGTGTAATGTACACCATCATGTTTTTCTACAAGTACCAAAAGGCTGTATGTGCAAAAATATGTAATAACTGATGATGTTCAATTAACCAATAATTCCGAGCCATGATGATGGTGTACATTACACGCCGAAACCTAGGAAAGGAGATATAGTTTTTGTTTCCACATGACCCAACCTCGAGACGTCAACACTGGTTTAATCTAGGAGGTCGGTATAATAATGCTATAATAAAAATCTTTATTTGCTGGAGACATGACTATGCTAGTCCTTTCTACCACGTAATATTTTGGTATATCTTCAAGTAATGCTGAAAGATATTTTTTTGCTCGTCGTCTTGGTGAAATCTTAATATTATAAAACGCCCGTCGAGGTACGACGCCAAGGCAATGTGGCAGAGGGGTGACTAGGCTCTGTACTTGCGTTGATTAAAAAGCCATTATCACTCTCATCTCTCTCCGCACGGTTTTGCTCCTGAATGCATTTCTATTCGTCATTTTTTTCTTTTTTTTATTCAGTGATTTAATGATACAAATAATAGTTACAACTTTACTATAGATTGATTTGTGTTTACAATAATATTTTACTGTAGTTATTCACAAGCAAAAAAAGTATACCTTAAACTAACAGACAAGAACAAATAATTATAAACTTTTACAAAAAAGAAAGAAAAGAACCTTGAAACATGAAGAAGGGGAAAAATACACTTTATGAAGGCGTGAATGTTAAAAGTAAATTTGTACTATAATGTTTGATCCTGCTTATCCTTAGGCTTGTCAGCAGGTGCCAATATATATCTTATTGAGTGATCGGATACTTTTTTTGCACATTCAATGGAAGAAATTAACAACATTTTGGATATTTTACAATATTGAACATTATTTTCTTAACATGAAAAATAAATTTAAAAAAATATAATTAATACATATAAATATTAATTATATATGGTACCCTGTTTAGCTCTTCTCTCAAATACATCTTTGCTTTAATTCAATGTTCTTTCAAGTAATAAACTATAACACTGTATACCATTCGATGTCCACGGTTCTTAAACCAGAGAGCTTTGCTTCCTCGCATACCTAATTAACTGGTGTAGACATTGCTCCTCTGGTCTTTCTCTGAGGACTTTCCCTTTCATTTTCTCTTCTATTTGATTTTTATTGAGTATATTGTCCCCGACGTAGTCACTCTATTCCCAACAGTATTCCAACGAGTAATTTCCCCTTTCTATTCTCTCCGATACTTCGTCCTTTTCCGAATGCTCCTTAGGCTGCATTATTTCCCTAGAGCCTTACACGGCATCTTTTTCTCCTTCCCTTTTTCTATTCCCTCGATCTCTTGTCGAATGATCATAAAAGATCCTCGTTTTATGGTTGCCTCCACTTTTCGAGAATCCCCAAGTCTTAAGATTCGTTCTTCCCGTAGGTTATACGAGGTGCCATTCGTTCAAGATCACAGTTTGGCTATGAACAGAGCGTAATAAATGTAGTTCGTTAGCTCAAGAAAATCAGATTTGCCGGAGCAAAAAAAACCTTAACCGGATTTCTCATTAGACTAGCTTGACCTATTTCTGGATAGCCGACGGAATTTTTCACATAAAGCCCCGGGATAAAGGTCAGGTCCTTGAAACCCAATGTCCACACATTTGCGACTTTAAAATATAACCACTTATTTCACACTTATCAATCAATACGCATAGCTAATAAACTTTATTACTGAACGCTTGATTCAATGCAGTGAAAAAATTATATTTATTTCAAATGGGGATAACTTATTTTTTGAAAAATAATCTTGCCTACGCTTTCACAAAATATATTGGTTATTCGATCCATTATATTTTTGGTCGCTATACATACACACATACCAATCATGCCGTTCTCTTCATGGGGTACGCAGAGTCACTCATAAGAGCATATCTGTACAACTGACTCTGCTTCAATAATTTCCTCCATACTGACCTATCCTTGAAAAATCTCTCTTGCCTCATTTACCCCCATACACTGCTTCATACACGCTCTCCTGTTTTAAGGACTCCTAATATTCCTCCTCCTAAGAATTTCCTCAACCACAACTTTCTCAGCCTACCTCTATCTCTCGCACCATTCATTTCACTCTTATATATCTGTTTCGTTATTCCACTCTCATCCATTCCCTCAACATGGCCACACCAACGAAGAACACTCCTTCCATATAGGTCCATACGGGAGCATCTAACCCACATTCATTTATCACCCACTCATTCCTGTCCATATCCATCCTACTTTTGCCGCAAACACTCCTCCGATAACTTATACCCACGGAATTTAGTCTACTCTTATGTTTATCCTGACATACCCATGTTTCACTTCCATACATCAAAGTGGGGAGAAGCACACTTCAGTATACGGAGATTTTCGTGTACCAAAGTGTGCTTCTAACGAAATTTCCGTGTACAAATTTGGTCACTATAGCAATGTAAATACACCTTTTAAAACAAATTATATATAAAATCATTAAGTCTCTCATTTTGCACTTTTTTCTGGAGGTGACTCCTCAGACAAATGCTAATGGGTCACTTGAAGCACTAATCTTGTCCTGATCGGTTTTCAACTGTGTTCATGAGATTTTGGAAAAATTTACTAAAATTATTTATACAAATATATAAACAAATAAGGACTAAGAAAAATTAAAACAATGCTAATTAAAAAGGGAAGAAAGAGTTATTAAGCCAAATTTTACTCTCGAAAGAGTTCTATGTAATCGGAATAACTATAAGCAATTGACTTGGCTAACAAACCGTCAATATATCACTTAACTGACTTTTCCTCATAAATTTGGATTATCATTGACAAGAAAAAGAATTAAAAACAGAACTTCGCGATTAGTTTTAAGACTGAGTTCATAATCGCTCACTTTTAACAGAAACCGAAAAGGGTTAAACGAGTGAGACCGCGAGGAAGCGAAATAAATATAATCTGCTGCTGAAAATACGGAGTCGGATTAAAAATATACGACACAAATAAGACAACAAAGTCTATCTGCATGTGTGGAACAAATATAAACCCATTACATAACTTCGTGGATATAAAAACATTTTTGCAAATATTAAAAATCCGGTCAAGAGTACAGTTAAAAATTCCGCTATAAAGTTGAAGGAATGAAACCTAGAAATAAAGGAAAAAACGCTAATGAACTCCAATTCACCTAACGTTTCAACTGGCTGAGTTGGCGTTAAAAGTATCTCCTTGTTTTCCTCCGCAGAGCCACTCAAAACATTTCCGCATGGAGAGAATAATGCCACAGGCTTTAACCGTGTAGATGAATATTTTTTCCAATGTCTATCCCTGGAAAAAATCACTTCTTAAACTCTCAACCGATACCAGCAGAAATTTCAAGTCTCGACATTAAAGTTTAAAATAAACGATTTCATGGTTGGATTTAATGGAGAGCGGACGTCCCGTTCCTATCCGTGGTGCGTGTAAGATCGTGGTCGTGCAATACTAAAGTTAAGCACCAAGTGTAGTTCTGTCTTTCTTAGTGAGTGCTATACAGATAAGTGTTGTGTGGAAATGAGTTTGTGTGGTGTTTGCCGAAAAACAATTCGCAGCATATTTGTACAGCTTTTAGGTCCATTCATTAAATAGACTCATGTATCATAAACATAAAAAGGATAATGGGAAGCCAAAGAGATGAAGAGCCATATAGCAATAATAATGTTTTTATCCGCTGGTACAGCTTTACATTTCGTAGGTGTATGCAAAATTCTGTATTTAAATTAATTAAAACTATTGGGTCTGTCATATCTTTTTCAACCCTTATGGTAACATTGAGTGTAGATCACTAATACATTCTAGTTCTACAGTGCAGAGAATTTACACTTTGGAATTTAGTACCATTTTAAGGCCTCTGAAGGTCTTTTGGAATTATAAAGGTTTAACATTCGACTATCTAACTGATAATCCTCCATTTTTTTACATACAGGCAGAAAACTCCAATGATCGTCTACATTCTATTTTCAGCCAAAACAGCTTACAACCATACAATAATTATTAAGTAGCTACGTTATACGAATATTAAAATTCCACATGATTGAAATAATTTACTCATCCACAAGCTTTTTATAGATGTGCATTAGATCAAGTTAGATAAAAGTTATAATGTTAGGTAAATGTTGGCTAACATTATATCTAATATTAATGATATAAGAATTTTTTCATAGATGTATTTGCAAGGAATACTTTTTCCACTTTGCTCTGTAATGGTGCCTTAATACAAATAAATTTGATATCCTAGGCCATATAAAAATATAATAAGCAGTCTGCATATGATGGTTTTTTAATAATAAAGCTAGATCACGAAAGAAACTCTAAAATTATTATTTCTCCTATCACTGTACTTGTGAAATACCTTCTTTAAGACTACACCTTAAGTTCTGACCTAAAAAATATATAATAAAATTAAATAAAATATGTGCAAGGAAGATTTGGAATATTGGGCACCCTCAAAAACTACACATAAATGTATATTTTTTTAGTTAATGTACGTCATGTTCGTCTAGTAATTTAAGCATTTATTTGGAAGGAAAAAGCATTAAGGAGGGACGAAATGCTAAATGTCCGATACTTATTCCACTAGGGCATGGCTTAGAGGCGCTTTAAAATTACGTGAATCGTAAAGGTGCCATCTTTTTGAACTGCCAACCATTTCCCACTCGCAGTTCCATCATTCATTCGAACCCGAGACGGAATGGAAGTCACGATTCCAAATTCCCCTCCTCCTTCACTTCCTGGCTTTCCTCTTCAATCCGGATGAGGCGGTAACTGCAGTCAGAGTC
Organism: Ceriagrion tenellum; assembly: GCA_963169105.1. Lineage (NCBI taxonomy): Eukaryota > Metazoa > Arthropoda > Insecta > Odonata > Coenagrionidae > Ceriagrion > Ceriagrion tenellum. The sequence continues at coordinate 7,841,977 of OY720643.1, forward strand.
TCAATGAGCTCGCTCTCCTGCCCTTTCCCAACTCCTTCCTCCTCCATCCCTCCCCCGTACCCTATTCCATCCCTTTCCCGGCAATCCACTCCCATGCGCCCGCTTTAAAATGAGATGGGATAATTTCTGATGAGCTGGGGGTGGGGAGAGTTAAAAGCGACAGTAAAAAGAATAACGCTTTTCTTTCTGCATTAAAAAAATCAATCAAAATGTGATGTTACCACGGAATGAAATTTAATGAGCATGATGAAGGATTCCTACGAATGGGCTGGGATAAAAATAAGTGCAATGAAAACACTTTGGATAAAAATAGACAAACTTTGAGCACTTTTATTTCCAAGTCTATCATTTTTTCTACCCTCTTGTTAAGTTATCTTTTAGGTGATTGAACAATTTTGTTGACATTTAACATTCCTGTCTCACATATCTTGGCATATATCTAGGCCATAAAACCTTCCGTGTTTGTTTTTCCATAATCAATCATAGTGCTAGTGCGATCATACAAACTTAGAATCCTTAAAGAATGTTTAAGGTTACTTCTTCTTTCTATTACTGACCATAGCACGCTTTAAATAACACAATTAAAAACATTTTTATAGTCCTTGATACCAGGAGTGTGGATACATAAAATTTTCATCATTTCAGTGCAATTTTTATAAATGTAAATAGCTGTCTATGTTAGGTCTTCCACCCTGGAACCCATCTTGTTTATGTGATAGTGCATCTTTGGAGATAATTTGAATTATTTCATCAAAATTTTGCCGTAACTTAACACAAAACATTAACGAACCTAATAGATCTATCTTTTGTATTCAGTCAGATATCTAGTATAAACTGAACAGCTTAAAACGTGACTTCGTGCCACTGCCTTTCGATGAAAATAAATAAACTTTGTATAGTCCACACGAACATGTCTAACACGGGTTTCACCTACACCGCAGACACCATCAAGGGTGAAAAATGACAAATAGGGAATATTATTATCTTATATATGGGAAAATTATTTGGGGGGTGGTATAGGCGGGGAAGGAGGGATATATGGGGGGAACTGTGGAAGGTGGGCAGGGAGTTAAGAGAATGCTGGTCAGGAAGAACTAATTTACATTGCCAAGGACAGGGTTCTTTGGGAAGAGGAATAGGTATGGAGAGCGATGGGGAATGAGACGGAAAAACAAATTCGTTTAAATGGTTTACACTTTGGTCGTTTGATGCTTCTTTTATCTCCAATTGTTCAAGGAAGTCTAACTATTTCTCATTTTTCACCCTTGACGATATCTACGGTGCAGATGAAACCCGGGTCGGTGTATTAAACATTTTTATGTGGACTACACAAAGTTTATTTATTTTCATCAGATCTTAAGTGTTAACTCAAGTGAATACACTTCGTTAGAAGAATGTCTACGATATAGGCACGATCAATTTCAGTCGTAAAAAGGCAAATGAAAAAGCAGAGAGAACAGTTTCATTCATCGAACCATACATCTCGAAAAACAGCTTTGATTGACATTTTTAGACTAAAAATGGAAGTTCGTTGGTACAATTTGCTACCAAATGGTGATATAATTTATTTTTTCAGTACTTTTAAGTGACATCACACTGATAGAGACAGCCACGGGGAATATGGTAGTGTATCAACTCCCAAAAATCAATAAATTTTACTTCGAAAACATAGATTTTAAGTCGTTTTTCTCATGATAGCATTTAATTATTATTTATTAATACGGCTATTACATATTTATCCTAATCAAAGGAAATTCTGCCTTTCAAACGATCGCATTTGTGCCAAAGTAGGACTTCCCCTAATGTTTCCCCATCTGCCACATCTGGATTAAAGCAGCAGCGAAGCTTATTCACACAGCTCCCCAACTTGAAATCAAGAAAAAATAAAGCATCTTGAATGGCCTTACAAAGAACATCTGCGTAATATTCCATCATTTAGCAATAAATTGATGATTAAATGTTCCGGAACAGTCACGATACGTGTTATTTTTCGTAGAAAAGTGGCGATAAATGATTGGGCATATGTGAATAATTCCAAGAAGGTTAAAAACACCCTCGACTGGAACTTAGATCCGAATTCTTAGTTATCTCGCCGGGAATTTTAGGCAGTTAAAGACATCATTCTCTTCTAAGGATTTTCATGGACGTTAAGCAAAAATAGGGCTTATTACATGCGGCGCATAATGCCAGATATTCATCAAATAAAAATAGCGTCAAAATATGGGTAGTACCATTTCACGGCCATTTCATTTAGTGTCGCATAACTTACTTGATGTTCTTGCGATGATTTCGGTGCCTGGATGTTTACATATCGACCCATGGCAACGGAAACAAATCTAATTGAGTCGTAGAGACCAACTTAAACATGTATGTTAATGTACCTTCAATGAGCATCGTCTATAATGAATCGAATTCACGTCAATATGATATGGCACGCGATTACCAAACACGGAGTCAACTGTTTACCGATGTATCATAGGAACGACTAAATATTTTATACTCAATAAAAAGCACAAAACAGCCATGGTAAATCCACTCTTCTGTATCAAATATTATATATGTTGATGCAAAATCACCAAGTACCACTAGCGCTTCCAAGTGGCCTTCTTCATAAGTCAAAATTATTCCTCCCCTAAGGTGGTGGCACCTGAGAAATTCTTCCCCAAGCTCTCAAAAATTTATGTCCAGTTTTTAGCATTGCTTTGTATACTTACTCTACGATAGCACGAGCATCTGTGGACTCCTGGGCGTGGCATGTGATCAAGTAAGTACGGGAGAGGAAAAAAGAGGGGTGAGGGTACAAGAAGAGATGGACGGAGACGGGGAGATTCATTTACTCCGGGATGAATGGATGGAGAAGCTGCAGCGGCGGAGCTCAAAAACTTTCGGGCTCTTCCGGATGGCTCCGAACGCCGCTTTTCAACTCGCTCACTTTTTTTTCATTCGAATTATTTATTCCAGTCCATTTTTTTTTCAGGCGCCTTCTCCAGAGCCATGTCCTCTCCCTCACTCCCGAATGAATATTTGAGGGAGTTTGCGGGAGTGGTTCACCTTTTTCCCGGCAACGAATGCATCAGAATTGAGCGAGAGATGTATTTTGTTGACAGTAGGCTGCTCATTTTCCCGGTCGTCTACCCCGTCACTCTGACCACTTCGCGGCTGAAAATTTCACGCACAAGATCGGACAGATGGATAGATTGGATGCCCAACACGAAGGATCGGGTTTGAATCCCCGGAGGGCCAGGGATATACTTCCTTGCAGAGGAATCTAAACCACTGAAAATCCCCAGAACAACTAAACGACATCAATCTATTCCCTACATGTCAGATTAGAGCTTAAAAGCTTTCGCTATTCGTACTAAGTTTTACTTATATCCCACTGGACTCTGCTTTACATATTGGCGGGGTCTGCGATCGATAGTATGCTATTTTGGGATTGGATGTCAATTTATGGGTAGTGCATCTACCGACTGAGAATTGATGGCGCGCTGATTTAGGTGCCAAAAAAAAAATTTCGTCCACTCATGTCAACTCAGGTAAAACATTAACTAATTACTAACCGTTGCTAAATTCCGTCACCCGAGTTTGAAGACTAGTGTCTCAAAGACGGCTCAATCGATTTTAAAATGAAGTAAATCAAACGAAAGGTTGTTTATTTATGCATTTAGTGATGGTACACAAAACTTTTCATCGTTTGTATTGATTTCAGTGTGTGCTTAAAAACAGATTTTTAGCGCATTTTTCCGGGTATCGGACAGATGCATTGCATTTACGGCTTCGTAATAACAACGCGGATCAACATATCGAAACCTCTTTTTCAAATATTGTAGCAAAGATCTTTCTTAACAATCATAAGAAGTTTTAGATTATTTAGTTCATTAGTAATTTAGTTATTGCACCTTAGTATGTGTAAGCCCTGTATTTATTAGTGAGGATTCCAAAATCAATGACAATATCTCAAGTAAATATTTTCAAAGAACTACGGAACTACTCGCGCAGAAACTTAAACGGAGTTACCCGCTAGTGATCACACAATAGTGTGAAATTCAATGTGGAAAAATCATTCGCCTGGACTGGGAATCGAACCCAGATCCCTCGATTTCGTGACAAGACTCACAGTGAGGGACTCAATAAGATTCACAGTGGAAGAGGACGCCTGAGTAGCTTAATTGGTTGGAACACTCGGCAAGAAATCATGAAATCTGGGTTCGATTCCCAGTCCAAGCGAATTATTTTTCCACCGTGTATTTCACATTATTATCTTAAGTGACTTTTCATCGTCCGAACTTCCTGGAGAAAAACCTAGGTAACTGACTTTATTTTCAAATATCGGGGCCACTACATCTAAGCAAAACGAGCAAACTTAGCTTTAGAGCGCTAATTCTGGTTCTACCTTTGCTAAATGTTAGTAACTACTAGCTTTAGCGATTGGTAAAAAGCTATATCTATTATTACAATTCCGATTGGGTCATGGCTTTCTAAGGTTCGAGCAACAATGGGAAGTAAATAATTCCGGATCACAATGAAGTCTTAATTTCACAAAGCCATTGCAATGGTCTAGAACAAAACAAATGTGGGCAAATTTACCCTTCAGGACCTCATAGACCTTTATCTTTGGTGGAGTTTGTTTTTACTCGAGTTTACACAAATTTGTAAATGTTTTTTTATCATAACTGCCCAGAATATGGCACCTACGGCAACTTATATCAGGGGAAAATAACTGTTACATCAGATGAAACACAAACACCCATGTCCTGGGCAGATAATATTCTACCCAGGCGGTACTCGAACCCGCGACCCTCGGATTAGCAGGCGAGGACTTTACCCCGCCCCCACCGGGACCGAGAATTTAAGTTAAAATAGAAATTTTATCGTACTAATGGTATTTATTCCTCTAGGTTAATCGAATGCGAGAGATGGATTAAACTATTTTCATCAGTTTCACTCTAGTTAATTTATCACTTGTACGCTCGTAAGAAATCAAAGGCTCAAAGCAACAATCCGAGAGCCAATTGAATGTTTCATCGACATTTTTCAATAACTGATACAATGGCCACTAGTAATCTACGAATTAGAGACGGAAAAAACAACAATCAGAATGGGATTTCGATGCTAAACTTTAGCCAAGGAATTTAATCGCTATAATAATAAAAAAAAATATCAATCGCTATCCGCAGGTGAGATCCGCTATCTTGGGGATTGAGATGAGATTGAGATGGGAATGAGATCAGATTTGTAGCGACATTCACCAATTTTTTCGCTGAGTGTGAATAGCGACCGCAAGTTACAGCCAGCACTGATCCCCGAGAGTAACTTCAATAAGTCGATACAGCAAGAACGGCTGTACGGCCGATAATTATTGTCCATTTATGCAGGCTTATTCACTTTAAAATAAAAACAAACAGAAGGCTTCCCGAAATTGCCTTGCTCGACTTTCATTTTAATCAACTGCAATTAGCCGAAACCTACAGAGAGCGCTAAGAGACCAAATAAAAAGGCGGCGATGACTTTGAATGGGTAGGCTGAATTAATGACCGAATAATATCCCCTTTAACTGGAGAGACACCTATTTTGAAAGGCCTCTTCTATTTCATGCCGTATTCTGACGGTCATTAACGCAAGGCCGGACGTACTAAATGACCCTTTACTGACTCGAAAGGTGAACGAACGGAAATGTATCGGATTTATCCATTTTCTATTAATTGGAAACAGTTTTTTTCTGGAACGAGTCCTGAAATGGGGAAAGCTGACTCCGCCGAGTCCAGTCCCGAGAGAGGACGTCTGGGATGATTCAACTTAAGTTTCCTGGTCTCGAGGTAGCGGAGGTTTTTTTTGCGTGGAAACGTCCTTGGTTCCCTTAAACCACTCAATCTTCTCTCGCCATCTCACCCCTTCCCACTCCCTTCGCACCCCCTTTCCGCCATCGTCAATCGAGTAGTCCCGCCATTCCTAGAAACCCGCAGAGATAGTCCTGCGATGCACTTACTTGGATTGAGGCTCTAGGATGGAACCCGACGTCCAGACCGACATTTTCTGCATCGCCGGCAACACCCGCCCTCCCGCCCACGGTGAGTCATTTATTTTGCATTGGCTTCGGATACGGACGAGCAAGTTGGAAGTGAAATGAAGTCACTTTATGGAGATCCGCGCAAAAAAGCCGCCGTCTGCCCATGTTTTCCAATTACACGTTCATGCATACGGATATGCACATGTATGCATCGCCATTACGCAACTCCAGTTCGAAGAGAACGAAGAAAATACAACTTTTAAAAAATTGTTTTATAAACCCGATTATACATAATTTTGCTATTTGTTTTGTACACAGAGTAACGTAAATGTAACCGGGATGGAACATTTTTTGCCTATGTTACAAAACTAAATAAAACATGCATTAATATAATTTTTAAAAAACTGTATCAAAGTTTTATTTAAACGCATGAAAAGTAGTGTATATGATTGCAATAATAATCGAAATATTTCCGTTAAATATTACGTCATAAAGAGTAAAATGAGTGTATTCAATTAGTCATGAAGGGAACCTTTATGTCTTCTTTCTAAAAATAGCTTGTTGCTAATCTCAGTAACATGGATATGTAGGAAAAATGGACTAGCAGTAGCAAAATGACCTGAAGTTTGAAATTTTACCGTTCGACAGCTCAAAAATGTGATTAAGCAGTGCAACTCTTACAAGAAAGTGACAAGGGTATGCGGAGGATCTCGAAATACATTGCAACTTGCACACTTTGGTTACCTCTTAAAAGAGCTAAATTATTTTTAAACATTATAAAGGAAAATTCATATTTCTTCTAAATTAAAACTCAATATTTTAATTTAAAACAAATAATTAATTTCTGTAGCTCACATTGTCAATTGATTTTAGTACCATTGATTAAACTATTGATCAAAGAACTTGAGATACAAAGCTATATCAGGCGTTCCACCTTATCATAGAAAAGTTATGTATGAAAAGATATAAAATGACAATCCATCGAAATTAAAATCGACCATATCTAAAATGATACAAAGCTCCATTGCAAAACTAGTACCACAATGGTTTATACAATTTACTGGTTTCCATAATGACTGTGAACGGAAGATTTTCAAAATCAAGGAGGAACGGAATTTTTTTAAGAATGAAGAATGATAAATGTAGACACGCATTAGGAGTGTAAGGACACTATGCTGGATGCATACCACTGCGGTCAGGTCATTAAGTAGTCAAATAAAATACATAGTTAACTCACACACAGAAACAGGGGAATCATTTGAAGTTATTCTGTTAAATAGAAATACATTTGAATAAAGTGTTCATGCATATAGTGGTTACATCTCACTTGAGTTTTCTCTAACAATTATAGAGTAAATGGTGAAGTTAACATTTATTTCAGAAAGAAAAATTTTGCGGAAGGAATAATGAGTGAGAATGAAGGAAGAGGAATTTTATGGTAGTAACTGATTAAGAGAAGAAATGAACTCGTGTTTCAGTATTTTATTTACTCTTATTGCTTCTTAGTTAATATGTGTGTATCGCAGAGAAAATACAACATTTCTATCGCAACATATGCTCGGTTCATTATACTAATAGGAGGGATGCCACATGATGCTGGGAAAAAGAAGCCATTACACGCCGTTAAGCAAGTTTTTAGCAAAAATAATTTTTTTCAAAATAGTAATTTTAAACCCAAAAGTGTGTCTTGTAATTTTTAGAGTATGACGTTAAAACATTCCCAAAAAACTAAACACGTTCCCTAATGGATGCACATTAAACGCAAGGTTATTGAAGGAATAAAAAAACCATACAGCTGATACATCTTCACCCACAGCAACAGCATTTCAAAACTGAGAAGCTAATAGTCCCGAAGTAGTTCATTACGCAGATGCCAAGAGCTTTCTCGAAATCTATAAACATTAAAACGTAATAGGGTCCTTTCTAATTGCAGCTAGTTATTTACAATTACTAAGAATACACCAGCCTCAATATCGTGATAAGAATGCATATTTAGCAAAAAATTTAAAATCACCATCACTACTCAACCAGCACTGTAACAGTACGTAAGAAGTCCCTTCGGAATGAGCAAAATTGGCCCATTCAGATGGCAAGTGGCAAGATTCACCCCGTGGGCCTTGCTACAATGCAAAACCCTTGAGAAAGTCTCAGACGACTTACACCTAATCCAGTCAACTTCGGGATGACTTTGCTGGGAAGCAATTCCAAGGCTTCCGAGAGTTAAATGGTTTAGGGTTTTATAGGCTTACCATGCGTCATGGTTTGGCCGGGACTTTCCCGATTTACGAGGTCTGCTCCAGCGTCTCGCCCGATTAACAAATTTGTCCCGACAGACGGTAAAACGTTCCGGAATGTTTTCGTTTCAAGTCCACTATCAAGCGCAAGCATAAACGCTCAGCAACAAACGAGTACTGCGAAACTATCGTTAACACATATCCTCAAAAGCCTTCCCAATGGGTGTATATGACTTACTAGGTAAGGGTCGAAAAGGGTACAGGCAACCCACATGTAACGAGATTCGAACTCCGTACTTCAGATTGACTGAGAATGGGAGCTGTACCCAGGAAGTAAGACAGAGGTTAGCTATAGGTAAAAAAAAAAGCATTTGAGAAGGTGAAAGAACTTCTGACAGCATTTAGCGTTCCAATAGAACTGAGAGAGAGATATGCTAAATGTTTTGTATGGAGTGTGGTGACTTACGGCAGCGAAACATGGACAGACAAAAAGAAAGATGAAAAGTACTTAGAAAGTTTCGAAATGTGGTTGTGGAGAAAAAATCTTAAGGTGAAGTGGACTGATAGAATGAGAAATGAGGAAGTACTAGTGACAATAGGAGAAGGAAGAAAACTGCCGAAGGAAATCAAAAAGAGGAAAACAGCTTGGATGGGACATATATTGCGACAAAATTGTCTTTTTAGAAGAATTATTGAACGAAAAATAGAAGGGAAAGAAGATGAATGGGAATTCTTGATGACATAAAAAATGGCCGAAGTTACAGGAAAATGAAAGAAGATACTCAGGACCGACTGTGATGGAGGGCATCCAGTTGAAACCTGTCAGAAGACAGATTCCACTAAGAAGAAGACTTCAAATTTTGGTGCTAAAAACAAGCCGCCGTTATCTCACCCGATATTTTTATACTAATTGCAATCAGGAAACGAGTTAAGTGTGCAACATTACCTTAAATTTACGTAAAAAAACAGTCCGTATTATTAATTGCATCAATAAGCTCTTATTATAAACTCTCGAATTTTTTTTTCAAATTAGATAAGAGAACTGGAACCAGACGATTCCATATGACTACAACAAACTGACGTACATTGAAGTGGCGTTATTAAAAATTGTGTAACATCGAGAGTTCACTTACAAGAAAAGTAAGAAGGACAGTGCTCGCTCATAGAGAGAGATTATAAAATATTTTAATGAAAGAAGGACCCGAAAACAATATGAAGTACACTCGGTGGGGAAGGCCTTAGTCTGGGGATTTAAGAGGGGCTAGCCGGCTCATGAATATTTGGAAGTAATAGTTTGGTCATCTGGGAGTTGAGTAAAGGCTTGGAGCGATGTAGGGAAGGGTAAAATACACAAGACATCAAGAACCGGGCAAATTATATGAGGATTAAGTTTTGCAGATATTCGGCATTATGGATGGCAATATAGGCAAAAGTATGACCTGCTAATACATCGAATGTACTTAACATGTCTATTGACTTAGGACATAAATGCAAGATAACTTGTTTTTAATGGTTGCTAGATTAATGAGTTCCCATCCCCAGGGCCTGAAATTTCATCCTTGCGGTGAACAAGATTGAACAATCCCGATTCCCACTTTTGGGTGCCATTTGTAGGGAAGTTCAGGCGTAATATTTCGCGGTTTCCCTCCATCTTTCCTCTACCACTTAAATTCTTCCTTTTGCCAACAAACTTATCTTTAATTAATGCGTAAACGGTCACTAAAAATGACCCATGGATTTGCAAGGCTAATGGCAATTTTAATCCCCTCTTAGAAATCCCCTCTTGGATATTTTTATTGCAAAAGTGTGTGTAAGAGGGGATTAAAATTGCCAGTAGCCTTGCAAATCCATGGGTCATTTTTAGTGACCGTTTGCGCATTAGCGCGCCCTGACCCGCGCCATTATTGCGCGTTTGCGCATAGAGGATATTTGAAGGATTTATATGGGAAAATTAAGCTACGGATTTTGCTCTCCGACTCCAGGGTTGACGAAACGCTACTGACAGTTTAATTCTATCATATCAATGTTGCTAAAGATATAATGTTGGATATAGCCTTTCAATTGATGACTCAAAACACGAACATCAGATTAAAAAGCAATTGAAACGTTTTAAGCTCGTAATTCACAGACTATGCTCGATAGAAGTTTCTCCGAAGAATATAAATCCCAAAGTTTTTCATTAAGGTAGTCCGAGCGAGATAGTTCCCTAATATTAATAGAGACCATATTCGAATTATACGTTTTAATTTCCCCAGCTTTAGGACACATGAATTGAATATTGCATTATTAATGGTATAATAATATAGTTTTATATGACAGAAATTTTAGGAAATTAAATTAAAATATCTAAACGAGTCTTTAACTTGACTCATGTTTTTCTCGCGGTGCGTTTGAAACACCTTCAAAACGGAAGGTCTTTTTATGATACCCAAGAGCCTACTGCGATGAAGATATGATTAATTTTCAAATATTGTTGAGAAAATATTCAAACTACACACTGTTAGTTTTTTTACGACATCTAAGAGTTAGAAATACTTCAGTTTGTAAATAATGTCTCTGGAGTGCATACACGTACCATTTCCCATGTAAAAGGGCTGGTATTTTTTGGAAAATATCTCGGAAAGTAATGTGGTAAGGAGTTAAATTTTTAGTGTCATTAGAAGGGTGGGATATTTTTCTTTAAAATGAGACAAAATGCATTGATTTCTAAGTAAAATGATATTTCGCTGGAACTACCTTAATATGCATTGATGAGAGCGAGTCCACAACGGAACGCGCCTGTACCAGTAAACTGAGCCGGACTGTGCCTAGTCCTTTGGTTGGCTATCCTTATCAAATAATATCAGCAGGAAAAAATTTAGTCCCTCCCATTCCACTCCTATGTATAAACTAGGTAATCAGGAAAACTCTTTGAGAACTAATCTATTTTCTCCGACTATTATGTCCGCCTAAAAGTATTTCTTCTAATTCAGCGAACAGCAAAGTTGCCATTCAGTCGGCGAAACACGCGGGTCTTTGGGTGACTAATCTACTTGTCGATTTACCTCGCACTTCAATTGCGCTAAAAAAAGCAAACGATAAAAACACGGGTGGACGAACCAGCGAACGAGGGAAAGAGAAGAATTATTGAGAGAATTGACGGCGCCTTAGAGATGGGGATGGGAGTGAGGCGGAATGAGGAAACGGGTTATAAAGATACTGGATCCAGAATGTGAGGAAATTACGGTTTTTAAGGGAAATCTCTATTTAATCTATCCCAGGTTGCCACAGTATTTTTAACCTGCATTGTTTCTTAAACTGTGCGCCATGTAAATGTGTAAACCGTTGGTGTTGATGTTGGGCGTATTGACAAGAATAACCTGATGAATCCGACTGGAATGCCAGCGAAACGAAGTCGTCCTAAATAATGGTGAATCGCAGGGAGGACCCGAAAAATACCAATAAACAAGAAAACCACGGAAGTCTTCGTAACAATATATAAATTCCGTATAAATAAATGCATTTAGGATACAATCATAAAGTTGGATCAGTGAGCATAGAAACAAGAGCCAGGATGAACAGTGTCATTCGTATCGTATGGCTCCCCATAAGTGCATGACAGGTAGTGGAACAGATTAAGGGCTCGGAGAAGTAGAATGAGAGAAACTTGCTTCGTATTGCCTTCTTCCCCCACTCGGGAGAAAAGAGTTGAGTCGAAGGATAAAGAGAATGGTCGGGAAAGAGGTTTTGTGACGGGGGGGAGGGGGAAAGGGGTGAGACAGGGAGAGGGTAGGTAGGGGGAGGAGAAATAGACTCCATTTGCATAGAAAGTGAAGGCGGAGGGAAGTGGTGTAAAGAATTAAATGAAGAGGAAAGAAAGGGAAGGATTGAAACGAGGATAAAAAAAAGAGAAGTGGGAGGCAGACGACCTGAGGGAGTGGTCGGATTGGCTGAAGTTCTGAAAGGGTGAGTGGGAAAAAGGATAACGGATTGGGGTGAGTTTAAGAGCTACTGAGGGACGGAGAACTAAGGAAGAACTCTCGGAAAAATTCCTGACGCAGCACACTTCGCATGTGTAGGACGGTTTTGACCGGAAAATTCTACCCCGACCGACATATCGAAGCTACCCTCGTAAACAATGAACATTTGCAAAAATGTTCATATTTTGTGTATCTTAAGATATTAGACTATTATCGTATTTACCTGAATATAAGACTCCCCCACATTTTTGAGGCTCAAATTTAACGAAAAAATATAACAGGTGGGAGAGCTCTCAGGGAAGTATCCAGCCAGTTTGAAAAGAAAGTGTGATGCTTTGAGTGTGTAAACTCGGTATGAAGTTCAAATTTGTTTTGTGATGAGTCTCAATACGCTTAGAATTTCGAATAGTCGTGTGACATAACTTTAAATATCAGGATGGGTACCTCTGGCTTATCCTCCCCGTATAAGACTATTTTTATATTACCCCCACTTTTTGCATATTTTTTGGAAAAAAATATCTGAAATTGTAAACTGTCATACATTCAGGTAAATACGGTAACATGGAAGTGACCTTTACAAAACATGAATAAATAAGAACTTATCTGATTAGAATTTCATGACTAAGTCTTTTACCCGTCACTATTAGCATTAGCATGTTTAGGCTTAATACTACCTGCAAAAGTAGCATTGCGTAAAATATGGCCGGCAGGCCAAAACGCTTGAGCACTCTTGGCATGTCGAGAGGAGACGTTGACAAAGGAAGGCTATTGGATTTGGGGATAAGTGAAGCTCGGGAGAAAGGCTTTTTTTAGGATGAGTGCGCGGGTGGAGAACGGGAGAGAGAATGGGAAAGAGGAACAACGACGAAGTGGTTGGAATAGAAATAAATCAGTTATTTCGCTACGGAAAAGAGCCTCCGCGGAACATAATACACTTAGCCACGAGCCATAACGCAGCAATGGAAATAAAACACTCGACGTAGAATCCTTTATTTCCACAGCAGTCCTTATTTGTCTTTCGGTAAATTTTTTTGAAGCTTCATGCCTCGCTTCTCTCCTACACTCTCACTAACCGAAGAATTTTGAGAACTTTCTTTTTCATTTTAGAAAATTCCTTATCACGCACTATACAAGTGCATAAAACATGAAGGATTGGTTACATTCGTTACGCTATTGAGTTTTTGCTGGACGACAACCGAGTAGCCGCAACGTTCAATTCAAAGTGATGATATGATGCTCGTCTTGAAACCTGAACAACGTCGGCTGCAGAGAACCGTCAGTTCACATCATAATATCTCAATATTTCATCATGATATCTTTTTTCATTCCAAATATAACATAAAAAAGCTTTCAAATTAATATATATAGCCTAATAGTTTAAATTTTACTGGTCTAGAGAAATTCAGTTTCCGGGAACCGATATCTTCAGCACCTTATTTTTTATCACAGATTTCTTAGTAAAACATCTTTTTCCTTTTCAAGATTAATATTGCAAGTGATTTACAAAGTCGTAAAGAATAGATATGATCAAATAAAAGCACATGCACAAATTTAGGAACTAAGTAGCGAGCAGGTTTTAGTTATAAAAATAATATTTTTACATACGTTGCACATTAGATAATTGAACTGAGCATAACGAACAAAAAATGTGAGGTGGTGAGGATAAATAGCGGCTAGCGTTGGGAGAGAGAATTTGCATAGAGTACGAAAGGAATAAAGAGAGGCTAAAGACAGCAATAAATCCCCTCTTATTCTCTTAAACAATTCCTGCGCCGAACATTACACGCTATACCTCGAGCTGTAGCGGAGCAGTAAAAATTAAAAGCTCAAAATAGAAAGATTTTATTTTAATAAAATTCACCACAGGACTCCTGGTTATGACTTCATTTTTATGCAAAATGTTTCTCCCGCATCCCCAGTTACTCAGAATTTGGAATGAGAATTCTTTCTAAATTATTGAAAGTTTTTGCACCATATTGAGCGAACTATAAACGATTAATCCTGGTTTGATTACGATTAGCTGAAGGTTATTACTTCATGATACACATTTTGAAAGGTAAACGCGTAGTTTATACTTGAATGAAGCCTGAGATGGCGAGATATTATACGTGAAATCTGATAATTCGGTACTCAGAACGTTAGTTTGACCATCGGGTAATCTAATCAGTTGACGTTGACTGCACATTACATGACTGAATGACTTGAGTAGTTTAAAGGAGAATGCATACGCAAGGGAATGGAATAGAAGGAATTTTGAGATAGGAATGGACGCGAATAACAAAGAAGTTGGGATAGAAATAAGTCCATTATTCCGCTACGAGGAGCATTCATGGAGCACAATATACTCAGCCAAGAGCCATAGCGAAGCGGTGGAAATAACGACTTGATATAATAAGAGCTTTTACTTTTAAAGCAGTCCATATTTGTCTCTCGGTTCATTTTTATGTCATATGTCTCTCCACCGTCTCCACGAACTCAAGAAATGAAATGAGCATTCTTCTCCCAGTGTTGGAATTTTACGTCATGTGTGCCCCATGAATATTAAGTATTTAGACTCACTATGGAGAAAAAAACATAAATTGCACATACAGTAATAGTTTTTCTTACTGACCACAGTTTAGAAAAGGAGTGCATTGCTCTGCCGCTAGTGTTAAATAAATTTTAACGGGAATTATTTCAATTTCTGAGTTTTCCTCGTGAGATAATACGATTCCATATAGTTAGGGAGACATCAATTTTTTATTTAGTAATATGTCCAAGTAGTACTAACACAAAGGTTTCTCGAGGAAAAGATACTAGAAATGTTGGCAAGATAGCATAGATTCTGAATGAAACGAACTAAGTGCTGAAGATAACAGGCTTGAGCATAGGATGAAAGGGATAAGATGAATATTACGAAACAGAAGATAAAAATTGCTGACGAAGAAGATCTGTGAACAGGAAAGAAATTGGGTGAACACCATACATGCTGTAAAATAGACAAAAGTAAGGGACACACTATGAAACGTAACATCGCCCAAAAATCTAAAATGGAAGCAGAAAGGAATGGGGAGAATAATCGAGGATGGAACGCATAAAGAAAATAATTTAGGGATACCAATGTCTCTAATGAATGATGAAAGGCAAAGGCGGGTTATGGGTTGAAAAGGATGCAATGTTTTGGAAAGAAGAATATTTCAAGCAAGAGAAAAGGCAAGACAGGAGAGAGGAAAAAAGGCGAGAACTGTATTTTTCGACGGGGATCGTACCGCGCTATGACATGTAAGAAAGAAGAAAGACTTGAAGCAAATGTTGGCGAATGAAAAGAAGAAAGTGCCTCGCTCTTCTGCCATACCTTACCTTTCGCTTGGGCATCGAACCGTATCCGACCAATTTCCTAAAGTATGTTTTCCCGGCTCAAAATGGTGGAGCCAATTCCAGGAAAAGCGTTCAGCGACGAATGGCCGAATATTTAAAAAGGAGAGAGGAAAGATATCAGTCGAAGGGGTGCGATTGGGAGAGTACAATAGCCAAATGAAGATTGAGATGCGATGCGTCTGCAAAATCACTTAATTGCAGTAATTCTGCTAACTACAGTGGAAATATAAATAAATGCTTCTAAAAACATTTAACTACCGCAGCGTGCAGCTAAAGGAACTGCACTTTTTACACAAGTTTACACAAAGGGGAATGTTTTCTAATGTCTACTGACACACCACCTCTAAGGCGGTAAAGATTTCCCTGATAGAGTTTCCCCGGCAGAGTTCCGGTACTTTTTTTTAAAGAATTTTAAGCGACAATTACAAAATAATAGGAGCATCTCTGTTCATGAAGATTAGTATTTGACAAGGAAAAGTTAATATAAACAGGTTATTAAATTGGCGATCCCAACTGACTGTTTGATACGTCTCAAAGAAAGTTATAGATTGAGTTTAAGATCTGCATAATGAAAGGTCATTGGTGGGACGAACAGGTCACGTAAACACGCAAATAGAAAAAAGTTTTTCTTTTATTATTTGATTCGGTGCCAGTTACTTGAGATCACAGTCAGTGACATTCAGTTAGAAAAGTAACAAAATCTTTACGTTGAAAATCCATGAATAAAAGTCTTCCCTCAAGATCTTTCCACCATCGTGACTGGTGACCAAACGCATAGGCGATTGGTTTCACAGAGGGTCAAACTGAATACCGAAGTGCAAAGATTCGTCGTCGTGAGTCATAATTGATTGGAAAACAGGAAGGAAATAAAAAAATCTTTGGGTGACGTTCACCTTCTTTTTTTATCAATAAACAAGTTATTTCTTGAAAAAATAACTCCAAAATGAAACCATACTCTTCATCTCGAGCATTCCACATCTACATAATACCCCGCGAGCCGCCGCATGGGCGTGTGGCAGGGGGTGTTAGGTCACCAGCCGTGTAAAGGTGTAAGTTTTTTGGAGATGAAATAGTGACATGAATTATAGGATTATATTTAGTGAGCTCAATTTTTACTGTGGTCACTTATTGTTGGCGGAATGAACGAGTTTTTGTACCTATCTGTTCGGCAGTTTATCTCTCTTATTTTGTCGCATCTGTCAGACCTAGAGATGTAGTGAGGAGTCATGATAATATTCTCTATGTCGTTCTGAAAAATATAAGTTCTGAATTTCTCAAGCAACCTAAGCCTAGCGTGTAGCCTCCGAGGCTCTAGGAGCTCCCACCTTAATCCCTCTAAAAGTTGTGAGACACTGTACATACGCTCGTAGCAGTTTTTAACGAAGCGCGCTGCTTTCCCTAGTATTTCAGTACATATATTTCCTTTGCATTCGACCAGACTTTACAGTTCAACCGATTCCAAGGGATGATGTGAACATCCAAACAAAGCATGTACGACCCAGAGATGTGAAGATACATTGGTATCTAAGTAGATGTTAATAGAATTTCTTGTCTTCGAAATAAGGGTTCGAAAAAAAACAGCTAGGAAACGCTTCGCACTGAATGGGAATGCGAAATGATCGAGCATCATCTTGATTCACTCTCGGAACGAGCGAAATCAGATACGAATGCTAAAAATGTTTCAATTCCGCTCGCCTACTCACTTTGCAGTCTGCGTCGCTCCCGTTTCACCTCCTCCTTCGCAGAGCGCGTGGTGACTCATTCTCTCCCCTTTCCTTTCCGCCCCATTCCCCCTTCCCTCCCATTTAACTCTTCTCTTTGCTTCTCGTCCTGAAATGCAAATTGAAACCAACCTGGTCCTCTCCCATTAACCTGCGAAGGGAACGAGAGGCCATGGTTGCGAAGGCAGATGCTGCCAGTGCGGAGGGGGGAAATGGAATGTATTCAGTGCCGCGCGGGAGGAGTGGAAAACACGATGAGATTTAGGGATGGTTAGGATGGCTTGTTCATTCGGGCGAAATTGGAATCACGTCCCTGAAAATCATTCAAGTTCAGTTCAGGCGCCTCGGAAGACAATGGTGTCCGTTTTTTCACCCGTAGATTACGTCAAAAGTGCTTTCCACGGTGTCGATGCTCGCAAACACGACAAGTGGCAACGAAATTATCTCAAGAACACAATAAATTTTCGCCGCGAAAATTGCCTTGGAATTCAGGAAATATAACTGTCCATAAATCAGCCTATTGCTCACCGAGTAGTGAAACTGGGATCACATGCCCTTGTCAGCTACAAAACTAAATTTTTACTTTTATTCTGCCATTGACGGAATCGCGAAATAATAACGAGAAAGTGACGAAACGATGGCTATATTGGCGTAATTTTTATTTAAAGCGGTTGCACAATCAAAAAGTGCTTGCCTTGTCCATGCCATAAAAATTGAAATACATCACCACCAGTTTTACTGAGAGATCGAATCAATTTATCCAATCTCTCAGTAAAACTGCTTGCTATTTTGAGCAAATTATTATTTTTCCCTTAAATTTATAAAAGTTCACTCAAAACCAGACATGAATAAAACTTATGACTGTAATCAACATGAATAGAGTTACAAGTGTATGATTGTTACATACTATTTTTCTTCATCATGCTCTCTCAGCCTTCAAACGGACAGGTTTGTTACTCAGACATAGCCGCAATCATGCTCAAATGCTCCGTTTGTCAGCTGTCGGTAAATCGGGGGAAATTCTCAATTCTTTGCGTCTGTTGTGCCAAGTTGTGCCATTTTTTTAAGGGACCTGTGTTAAGTTGTCATCGGCAGAATTAGAGTATCTGGTGAAAAACAACGCAATGGACTTGTAAGGATAGTAAACACAAAAACGGTCTATTCCGGTGGATAATCCTCCAGTAAGCCCGCAGTGTAAGGACGCACCGGGGGACAACCAGGATCGGAAGAGATGCTCCAGGAGATGTTACAGGGATTGAAGTCTCTCAGGGAGGAGCAGAGGGAGCTGCTGGCATCAGCACTTACAAGTAATAGTGATATTTTGTCTGAACAATGTGCAAAATTAGGTGAGACTCTGAGCTAAATAGGCTAAAGTTATCCTTTGAAAACATTCTGGAAGATAATGGGGTCCTTAAACGCAAACTAAGTGACCTTGAGATATCTCGCAATCGGCTAGAGCAGAGGTTGTTAAGAAACTCTCAAAATCCGAAGTCAAGCCGGGGGAGGACCCCTGCAGGTTGGTTGCTGATGGACGTTGAAGCGGCCCTTGAAGTCTCTATCGCTATCGAGGACATCAACTATTGCTATAGATCACGCCGTCGATCAGCCACCGATGAGTTGTCGCAACCTTCAAGTCTAATAATCAGATTTGTGCGGCAGTCAACCAGGGACGCACTAACGGTATCATTATGCCATATTAACTCGGTTATTTGCAGGGACAACGGTTCTGGAGATACCCGTTTAAAACAGCCCTTAAGTACTGGCAAGTTTGGAGACTAAGGACTCTCCCACTGAAAAAGAACTTCAACGAAACTGCAGGTACCACTCACTATACCATATCCTAATGGTCATTTTTGCTGTGAGTACGGTTCTGGAGATGCCCGTTTAGAACGAGCCCTAAGTACTATTTATTCCACTGCCTAGCTCTCTCAATTTTCGACTTAGTCACGGGAGCATTGCTAACACCACGCTATTTTCTCCTCTTTAGTGTTTGCTTCAAGGTCAGCACGTCCGTGAAAGTTTTCCAAAGATGAGATCACAAAAAGAATTGCATTTTTCGCTCCTAATGAAGGGGATCAAGGCAAAGGTGAGGCAAAGAGAAGAGAGTAAATACGGAAGCCCAATGAGTAATTACGACATTTGAGGGCACCAGGTTACGTTTTCTTGGACCCTTGCTCGTCACTTGAGTCAGCAAATAAAAGCCACGCCACTTCAACCATATATCACTCGTATACCCTGAACAGACCCAGTGTGTCCCGCGGAATCGCAAATGAAATAATAATGCAGAAAAATAAAACTGAAATCTCGAGGAGTTTGCTCAGAGATGGTCGTCAAACAATGTTTGTCCAAAGGGAGAGCGAGACAGAGTAAAGAGGTGGGTAAGCTTTAATTTTGAGGCGGAATGGGAAGAGCCATCACTGGAGGAAGCATCAACCCACCTCAGACGGGAACAAAGTGGGAGAAGTGATTTGTCCTTCTCAATTTAAATATAAATAACTTCGAGTTAAAAGCAAAATAGTACTTTTCGTGTGTTCTTGAAAGTGACAGAAAAAATAAGTTGAACTCGGAGATCAATGTTATTTGCTTTTTAGAAAAATTAAAAACGATGGAATGCACAGATCACATACATATGGCTAGTTACGGCGAGAAACAAGTTTCTAATCTAATCTTGCTTCTATTTAGCCAATGAGGAGCTAGTGCTAGGACTTGAGATAGTTCTAGTGCTTACTCATTTCAGCTAAAATTTCCATAACGATCACTTAGAATATGCCACGAAGAAATCAGGCATAAGTAATGACTGATACTGAATGTATTAAGAGAATAAAATTGTAACTGTTGAAATAGAGGAAATTGGATGGTTTCTTATTCAAAATCGTAACTTTCTAAGAAAGTGGAATAATATGGGAAAATAAAAAGGAAGGGTAAAGGTTTCTCGGGTCTTCCACCGGGTGAGCAGGTGAGTCCATGGGGCCCTGGACTCTGAGAATCCGGAAATGAGAATGAGAGGAAATGAATCTGAGAATGAGAGGAAATCTGAGATTCCTAAAAATGAAGGGTTGAAACTAAGCAGCACGCTTCGTTGAAAACTGCTACGAACGAACATATAGTGTTACACAACTGTTAGAGGGATTAAGGTGGGAGCCCCTAGAGACTCTGCGGCTGCACGCTAGGCTTAAGCTGCATGATAAATTCAGAACTGATATTTTTCAGAGCGACACAGAGAATATTATCATGACTCCTCACAACATCTCTAGGTCTCACAGATGCGATAAAATAAGAGAGATACTCTGCCGAACAGATAGGTACAAAAACTCGCTCTTTCCGCGCACAATCAGTGACCACAATAGAAACTGAGCTCCTACAAACACACTCTCATGGAACATGTCACCATTTCACCTCCAAAACTTTTACATCTTTACACGGCTGGCGACCTACCACCCTCTGCAAGCGGCGGCTCGCGGGGTAGTATGTATATGTAGACGTAGGGCCTTTCCAACCCTTTTGGAAATACAACAGCGAATTTATAGCTTTCAATATTCAGAGCGCACAGTTTCAAAATGATAAAAAAATAATTAACCCTCGCCACAAATAGTAAGCATCAAACCATCGCAGGCGGAGATAAGAAGGACAGAGTGGTAAGTCCCTCCACCCAATTAAAATGAAATAAGAAAACACGCGGAAGGAAACCCGACGGTTAATCTCCAAATGCTGAAACGCCACGGAAACCTTCATACTAATTAAATGAAATTAATTCAGAGTGAAAAATATCGGCGGAGAAAGGAGGTTGAAGGGTACATCTCCCATTTTCTAGACATGGATTGGAACTCGGAAATCAAAGCTATTCACTGAGTGACGAACCCTGATCTCTTCCGGGGGTTGCCCCTCATCACCCACAACACATAGAGTAACGCTTATTTTCCACGGAAGCACTACATGAACTGCATTACTGTAACAGCAGATGCACCTTGAGTCCACTATTCAGGTTTCCCTGAAAAAGTCAATCAGAAAACCCAAAGTAAAGGATTGATAGAAATAAATATCTCTGCTGTTTTGATCCATTTGGAAACATTCTCCAAGTCCAAAACCACACATAGGCTATAAAATTCTGACACTGGAAGCAGAAAGGACCCGGGCGAAATAAGGACTGCTCGGTGAAACTGAAGAAATAAATATTTTATATGGAATACAGGAGGAAATAGGCGCGGACGGAAGGTGCGGGCACACGGTGCCGGAGATGGGAAGGGCGCGAATAGGCGGTGATGGTGGAAATGGAGGCAGCGCCTCTGCTGGAGGGAGTGAGAGAGAGAGATAGCGCGGCTGACCATTAGTCACCAGGGTGACCATTAGAGAGGGTGGAAGGGGGGGGAGGGGAAGGTAGAAAAAAGGGAACGGGGTTTGGAGGAGGGGGAAAGAGGGGAAAGTGAGAGAGAGAGGCAAACACGAGTGCGTTGGGTGGAGTGGGAGAGAAAAGTTGAAGGCCTGAGGGCAAAAGAGAGACGTAAATAAACAAAAGGGCTCAGGATTTGACGGAACAAGACAGTTTGAAGGGATGCGGAGGGAGAGAAACTGAGAAGAGCACGCAGAAGTGGAGACAAAAGGGGAGTCGCGAATCGTGGGAGCGAAGGGATTTTCTTCTTCTCTCTTTCTCCACTTCATGGGCATGACTATTCCCGAAACTATCCCAGCATTGGTCGACCAACTTGGCGAAGACATCTAAGAGAATATTCTGAGTTAAATGAATTTATTATAATAACTTTAACAATCCACTGTGGTAAAAAGCAACATCCACGATCCGGATTTCGAATGCTAGAGCATCATCATCAGGTGTTGAATGACGAAGCAATAGAAAGTATTGCGCCCTTATATATGGTTTTGAATAGGGGAGGGGGGGAAAGGATTTCGCGAGGCAATGTTGGAGGCTAGGCGAAAGAGAGGGGGAGGGTTCAAGGTTCGTCATGGAGTGTTTTTGCGAAGAGCTGCTGGTAGTCGGGAGAGGGGGGGATGAAAGGACATTCTTGAATGGGGGCTAATAGCTTAGGGAAGCTCGGTCAAGGTATTTAGGATGGGTGAAGTGGTAGGAAACAAACATTCATTGATGACAATACAGTTCGGGTTACGCAATCTTTTTAAAAAATATATTCTGAGGAAATAATGACCAGACATTTCTATTTTAATCTTTTGCAATGGTTTCCCATTTTTATTTTTCGGCAAATAAAATTAATATCATCTTAAACCGATTGTAGAAGCACCAGGGTTGAAATTCGCTATGAAAAAATTATTTGACTTGACCGGAATTCGGACCCGGATCTCCCAATTGCCGGTCAGATGTGTTAGCCAGTTACACCTCCAAGCCATCTTCCTTCAAGGCGAATTTCGAGGGGGGTTTATGCGAACTAGATGTTCAGGCCTCAAGTCTACATTGTAGCACATGAGACGAAGTCGCGCTTACAAAGCCACTGTCGCGGTGGATAAACCAAACATTGTCGCTATTAAAACGGCGAAATTGACAAATTTCCAAACAAATTTTGGCATTTAACAAATGATGTGGTACGAAGTCACTCGCACGGCACTCGAACATCTAGTTTGCATAAACCCCCCCTCGAAATTCGCCTTGAAGGAAGATGGCTTGGTGATGTAACTAGCTAACACACCTGATCGGCAATTGGGAGATCCGGGTTCGAATCCCGGTTAAGTCAAATGATTTTTTCATAGCGAATTTCAACCCTGGTGTATATGCACCCGTGCGAGTGACTTCTTACCACATCATTTGTCAATGCAATGTTTGGATTGCAGAAGATTAGATATTTCAATTTCCTGGTCCTCCAAAGCCAAGGCATTATATGGAAGTGTCAATTTAATGCTAATTTTCAGTGGAAAATAAAAGTTTAAGTTATACGTTAGCTATATTTTACCACCTTAAACAGATTTTTTTTACCGGTCGTTCAATCCTACGATTGGTTGATTGAAGCCTTCCATCTACTTTCTATTCAATGCTTTTGCTCCCCACTCATTCAGTTGTATTTATTCTTTATTTGGTCTCTATTTATTCCGTGACCTTCATTTAGGAAGTTTTCCATTTATTGCTAATTAAATTAAGTATTACATCATTTCCTCACTTAATTAAGATGCACTTTTACCACCAACGATTATAAAAATAAATAAATCTGCAAAGAGTAAAAAGAGGATTTTCGTCTTGGAAGTATTGATACTCAATATTTTTTTCATGCTTGAAAATAATAAATAAATCTTATCAAATAAGTGAAAAAGGGAAACTATTTGCTGTGACAGCTTTAATTTTGCGCAATGGCATCAGTAAGCATGATTCACGACCAAAAGGTTTAGCCAGACATTATTCGTACATCTCAGATGAGTTTTCTTTCATAACTATTATTAATATACGCCACTACAATGTGGCGTTGCAATGACAATTTCACAATTCTATTGTAAAAATTATTTTGTTTGCTCCGAAGCCTTTGAGTTTTAAATACATACGTCTACGTAATACCCTGCGAGCCACCACGAGGGTGTGTGGCAGGGGGTGAATATCACCAAACATGCACTATTGACATGCAACTAGGATATTTAATGGAGACATGCTAGATAATAGGGTCACATGCAGCTATAGGGTTAGTATCTAAATAATAAGAAAGGAATTATATATACTCGCTATTATGCATACTCGTGAGAGAAAAATGCTTTCAAATTAGAAGCCTTCCCAGCAATTGAAAAATCACAGATTATTTATAAATTGTATAGACCATACTATCGATACAAGGTGGTAGACATATGCCTTTGATAAATGACTTCAAAATGGAGTTTGATCAATCCATTATGGCACTGCCCCAGTAAATTAATATCACGCCAAATCAGGCAGATCTATTTGCTACATGAATGATATTGAGTCTCCCAGGACTAGCCACGGATTAAACCTTACGGAGTTACCCGTATCGCACAACTGTGCGAAATTCCAAAGAGAAAAAATAATCAGCCTTGAATTTCATATTTCTAACGCCGGATTCCACGCGAGGGTGCTCTAAGAGCACTGAGACTACCGAGAAGGTTCTGAAAAGCCACGCCGTATGTCTACGCTAACGTTGACTCGGCGTTAAATTTTTATCTGCAAACCTTGTCCTTAACAACGAAAAACGAGAATGAGGTCGAGAGAGAGGAGAAAGGGACGAAAGAAGGAGAAGAAGAAGAGGGGAAAGGAGGAGGTCAAGAACAAGAGGGAGGATATAGAGACACGGTAAAGGAAAGATTTATACGAGGGGAGGAAAGAGAAGTCTTGACGTGAGTGCGACTGAGAAGGCCAAGGGTCGCAGAGAAGCGACAAGGGTAAACTGGACGAGATGGAAGAGGCCCGGGATAAAGGAGAGAAAATGGGGAATTAAGAAAGCTGGGACACAGGACGGGAGGAAAGTCTTGGAAAAATATAGTATTGTTGTTTCTATGCCGTAGTTACGACTCAGATAAATTGGTGGAAGAGATCTGCGATTCCCAATTCTCGCCAAATAAACCTAATTCTAAGAGGCTCGAAGGAGAAGGTACATTAAGAAAATTAAGATTATTTGCAGACGATACAGTTATCTACCGTGAAATGAGCGAAGACGTGGACTTTGAAGCGCTGTCATCGGACCTTAATTCATTCATTCATGGTGCCAGGAGTGGGGGTTAAAATTAAATATCAGCAAATGCACCACAGTTTACTTCCTGCGAAAGTAATCACAAAAATGCCAAACCTATATTGTGGCTGGTGTGGGTGAGTTTTGGAATTACCTTAACTTACGATATATCGTGGGGATTATACGTACAGAACATGTGTGGCGCAACATTAAAGAAACTAGGTTTTGATAAACGAATAATGGGAAGGTCCTCGGATGAAAAAGTCAAAGAGAGATGCTACTTTGCTCTGGTTAGGCCACACCTCAAATACGCCGCGAGAATTTGGGACCCTGGTCAAATAGATTTAACAAAAAACATTAATAAAATTCAAAGGAAAGCAGCGAGATTCGTAAAATACTGCTGCAATCATAATATAGTGTCTCAACTTTTAGAGGGATTAAGGTGGGAGCCCCTAGATACTCGGACACTACACCAGAACTGATATTTTTCAGAGCGACATAGAGAATATTATCATGACGTCTTACTTCATTTCTAGGTCTGACAGATGTGATAAAATAAGAGAGATACTCTGCCGAACAGATTGGTACAAAAACTCGTTCTTTTCGCGAATAATAAGCGACCACAATAAAATTGAGCTCCACTAAATACACTCCTATAATTCAGGTCACAATGTCATCCCCAAAAAAAATTTACACCTTTACACGGCAGGTGATCTAACACCCCCTGCCACACGCCAATTCGGCGGCTCGCGGGGTATTGTTTAGATGTACATGTATATTTAGAGTCTATAGAATAGCTCGGCGTGAATGAAGAACGACATGAGAGTGGCAGAAGCAAAGGAGGTTTGTAAGCGAGTTTTACAGAGCCTTCGGCCGTCCTCGTATCCTCTTTTCCAAGCGTCTCCAACCATCCAGTCTTCGGCTCCCACCTTCCTCTTTTCCATATCTTGTGGTGACCTGCTTTATCAAATTTACTGGACTATTTGATCTCTTTATCCCCTACCTGGTGTTTGCCAGTTGAAAATATTTATATTCCAACATTGATCCTCCATTCCTTTCATATTTTCATGTCATTTCAAATGTATCTTCCCCATTTATCCAGTGACTTAATTATTATATTTCTTATATAATATTCATAGATTATATATAATATTATATAATAGTAATCATCGTTTTGATTATTTCATTAATAATTCTTTCTAATCTCGATATTTTGCAGTTACTCAAAACATAAACATCCCAACGACCACCGGTCTCTCTTCAAATGTCTTTTGGTCAGTTTTTACGTTTTGGCACTGTAGAGAGGCATGATTTGAACGATTTTAAGATTGATACGTCAAAGAGTCTTTCTTTTAATAGCTTTTGACCATTATACACTTTTCAGTTCATTTTTTGCTAGTTTTGTTTGATTTATCCTCTGTTATTTCTGTTTTACTTGATCCCTGCTAAGTCACTGCTGCGTATTTGGACTAACTGTGGATCTCAATGAGGTTCCCTTCTACATTTCAATAGATTGCATATTGACTAATTATAATATTCTTTGTTTAAGCAAATTAATTAAAAAATATTGTACATCGAACCCATTTTTTAAGGAAAAATGCCGAAAATCAAGTTGATTTGATAATGTCTACTCCAAAAGGGAAGGGCGTGATGTAGAATTGGGATGCATGTAAAATGGTGATTACACAGATCATAACTCCACACGGATAATATCATTAAGTGTCAGGGTTTGACGTTTTTAACTTTTTAAACCATGAAAATCTCTTGCAAATAAGTTGAACTTTTGTATCTAGTCATCAAATTAATGAATCTAAGAGGATCATTAAAACATTTTATTCATCATTATAGAACAATTCGACCAAATTAGTGTCGATGGAATATAAGCTTTAATAACGACATCACTGTTGAGAGGAATAAAGTACTGAAACTACCATTACATAAATCTAACTATGTAGTTTCCTGGGTGGAAGCGATCCATGGTTAAATCAAACATGATTATGATGCTATTCGCCGAAATATCGCCGGTTGAATTTTAAAAGCGAAATTTAAAAATGCTTCAAATATTTAACCGGTATATTCATCAATACCACCAACAGTTACATCAATAAAATTCAGACTAGGTAGAGACCATGGATTGAATAGTGCGTATGAATGAATTTTGATTCCCTTTCCATTTAAATATGTACATGTTATTCCGTGATGTGGTGAATAAATATGAATATATTGGGCATCCTGTAATTCCCAATTCTCCTCAGATTAATTGCACAATTAATGTAGTAGCCCCTTATAACCCAGCTAACAATACAGTTGGGAGTCTATAAATTTTCTAAACAAGGGAATCAGCAAAACTCGTTTGCCTCCAGTTGAAAAACACATCAAAGGATATATATATGCTTCATTGAATTCTATAACCATATAAAGACAACGATTTGACTCTTTCCGATTACAGATGATAAAAATCACCATTAAGAGATTGATGGATTCTAAATCAGCACCATATTCGGCATAATTTCGGAAAACTATAAAATCCAAATCAGTCCGGATTATGACGCATAATCTAGATTGGACACCTTGAAAAATGTTAATACAAACTGGCCTCAAAAGAGATGGCTACTTATATGTGACATATTGGTAGCTGGTAAGGGCTACATTTTTATCCAGTTTCTGGAGAATATCCATCAATGACAGAAGGCATTTACGAAGAATTTAATGATCAGGAGAGATAAAAATTATAATTAATATTTAATTAACCTTAAAATATTTAGTTTTCAGCCGTTTCTTCTCCTGGAAAATTTTCGGAGACATTAATGGCGAGTAATTGGGGTGGATCTTAATCCTGAGAAAAAGTTCTATCGTGGTAAGAGCCTCATTGTCAAATATATACAGTGAGGCATTGTGTGGCCAAAGAAATTGGAAATTTTCCCTGGAGACCCAAAAAATGACCGAGGAGTGCTGTCAGTACCATGGCTAAGGCTATCACATATAAAGATAAAACTCGGACACTGCACTATAATTACTGCATAGATAATGTCCCATTTGCACACAGAGTGAGCATCAAGATGAGGGTGAAGGAGCATTTTAACTATTATCAGGCTTTTCCATCCAGGAAAATCTGCATTGTATTAAATCAAAATTTACATCTTCCACAGTTTTATTGCATTTAAAGCAGTGTACCTAAATATGGCGTAACTGGAGAAACTAGTAATATTTTAATTACGTTTTATATATTATTTATATGACTCGGAGGCTACACGCTAAGCTTAGGTTGCTTGATAAATTCAGAACTAATATGTTTCATAGCAACGTAGAGAATATTATCATGACTCCTCACTACATTACGAGGTCTGACAGATGCGATAAAATAAAAGAGGTACACTGCCGAACTGATAGGTACAAGAACTCGTTCTTTCCGCGAACAATAAGCAATCACAATAAAAATTGAGCTCATTAAATACGCAATCTATAATTCATGTCACCATTACATCTCCAAAACACTTACACCTTTACACGGCTGGTGACCTAACACCCCCTACCACACGCCAATGCGGAGGTTCGCAGGGTATTATGTAGATGTAGATGCATTAGAACCATCGGTATTGGTGGAGCATACCTCATCCATGGGCATCATACATTGAAGTCCTTTTGGCCCACGTTTTTAGCCATTAGCTGCATTTTCAGAGTTGCGGGACTGCAGTCGTACGATGTACCATTCAGAGATGCAACAGAAGCTAGGATGTATTGTAGGCATTAGTACTGGTGGGTTGCAAAGTGTGGAGCATTTTTACTGGGAAAAAACGAAGAAAATCACTTTCCCCGGCAGCTGTATTAGACTTCGGCACACATCATAACCTGACATTGCCCACACTTACATTATATCATGCGCATTGGCGATTTCAAAACAAATGACAGTAGAGCAGTGGTACAACTTACATGGCCCAACAATCAAGAAAGAATTTTAAACGCTATAAAGTGTTGACAAGATGCTTTAAGATTGGCATGGTGGCTAATTGAAGTAAAGCCGTATATAAATACTTGATCTTCGCTGTAAAATAAACTTTCAATAAAAATACTGAAATAGTTTTATTCCAAAAACATTCATGACTCCTGCATGAAAAATACAGGTAAATTAGGACAAACATGAAAATTTGGCCATGAAATAGACGAAAGTGATAGGTAATTCGTGGGGAAGGACTCCATTTCAGGTAAATCTATTATAGGACATTAAAAATTTAAGTTCCGGTGAATAGAGATCGGAGTGTTCATATTTCTTTTGTTCGTATATATTAAATCTGATAAATAAATAAAAAATTTTCAATCCATTTTCACTCACATGTGAAATATTTATTGAGATCGAAATCTGAAAACAGACAGGGAAATTTAAGCGTTGGCCTGTAAAATGCTTCGTATTATTGGACTCACAGCGTACACACGTCACTTTTCGTCATAAAAACGATAGCGTATGAATAAAAAAATCCAAGCAAACGTAGAATGAAATGCTACGGACTCATCAAGTTCTCCATGTTGAATGCCAGAAATACATTTATTCACGATGGACTGAAAATTGATATTTGAGAATAGGCATAAAAAGCACTGCATAATACATGTAATTAATTATTTTTGAAGTAAAATGGAAATGCATGTCATCTAATGGATTTTTAAACCTTGTTACAAATCGTCTCATAGATACAAATCTTCTTAATAATGTCTGGATACGTTTTCTCGTAAATTAAAAGTTATAGAATGTTAATTTAACTGTAATCGTCCACTTAAATAATAATCGCGTTGTTGCGTAGGTCACCCACTGGAGAAATAAAAGAAATTAAGCGAGGATACAAAACCAAGCAAAAATAGCCAAAGTAGCCGTCAATGCACTCATTGTGGGGATACTACTACCCTTTCATTTCTGCACGATACAGATACTTTGTGAACACGGAACATAAACCAAACGATTCCTTACATTGCAAATCACTTGAACTCCATCATTCGAGCAGATCAGATAACCATATTTCGACAAAACCATTACATATATTCAATTACTGTTTGATTTACATCCCAGGATTTGATAATATGTAATGCGCGAGTCTTTTCAATCCAGAAAGTTTCTGTCATATGTTAATGTAAAAGTAGACGTAAATGTAACTTTTAAGCATAAGATAGCTGCCGGGAACCTTATACCAGTAGATATAGGTAAATAACTTTGACTTTGAATAGAAGTAATGGTGAATGGAATGAATTTGAATAGCCCGTTTCTTTGATCAATTTGTGAAGCAGATAAGTCTTATAAACTGCAGTATACGATACATCTAATTTTCTTTTCATAAGATAGCGATCTTTTTGTGACACTGGAACTTGCTATGCTATTCCGCACGATTTTTGAAGTCGCGATTTTCGTGAAATTTAGCAAAGAAAATAAATATCAATCATCACGTAAAATAACTGACGCATCGTTGTGTTAATAAAATATTTGTAGTTCATTTATCAGAAAGTAGTCGCCATCTTCAACGTAATCAAAACTGCAGTAGTTTGTTGTTGAAACTTTTGGAAAAGAACAAAATAACAATCAACACGTAAAGTAACTGACATATTCTAGTATTAATAAATAATTTGTAGTTCATTTATTAGTAAGTAATCGCCATCTTTATCGTAAATAAAACTGTTCAGATTGTTGAAACTTTTAGAACTTATCTTTATTCTAAATGTTCCAATTCCAAGCACTATCGCTTCAAGTCTTCAGCATATCGCCAGTGATTATCGTTGTATTCGCTTCCATGTCTCCACCACCTCACTTTCCTGAGAGGTGAATCCCCGCCATTTATACCGCGGTGCCCGCTTTCCCATCATCCGCATTGCACGGCAGTCCGTGTTCCTGGATTTCCGAGGGCGCGAGGGAAAGGAGACGAGTCGAGGGATGGATGGATGATGTATGTATGTATGTACGGCTGCGGATATGTGTGTGTGTGTGTGTTAGTGTGAGTGAGGTGGGGTGGGGGAGGTAGAAGGGTTGTAGGGAGGGAGGGTAAGGGTCGGTGGAGCAGCAATGCAGGCAGACGACGAAATGAATCCCAAGTGTGGAGAAGGGTTTAAGGGGAACACGGTATGGGCAGGGTTGCCAACCTGAAGAGTTAACCCCAGGAGAAGATCCTACCAATGGTAGGTATTTCCGGGAGATTAGGTTGTTTAGGTGAGATATTATTAATCCTATAAATCAATGGATTTGGTTTCATTTTAAATAAAATATCTCACCCCTCCTCATCCATCAAAATATTAATCCCTTGGCATTGTTGATACATTTTCCGGCCGTTTTCCATGCAAGCGTATTCCCCACGGAATTTCAAGCAACTAGATCTCGTCAGAAATTTAAGTGTGAAATTTGTATATTTTCTCAATTATTTTAAAAAATCAATCATTCACACAATGCGGCATTCATTTCTGAGTCATAAAAAAGCTTACATTGAGAAAGAAATTTTTTAATCGTACCACGAGAAAAAAAAGATCCAAGTTAAAGACAAATTTATTTATTTATCTTTACTTTATTTGTTCATTTATATATTTTTATTTATTTTTACTTTCTCATTATTTGCTTATTTTTATTCTCTCATTACTTCTTTAGTTATTTTTAATTTTGCAGTTATGCATAAATTACACTTTTTATTATTTTTATCATTCATGAGTATATCATGCATTGTTTTTTTGGTGGTGTTACATTAACTTAATTTGTTTGCAGCTTTTCGCAGGTTTTTTACACCTCACTTCATGGGTGGGTGTTTTTCTGCAGTGGGTATTTTCGTTAAGAATATCTATTCTTACTTCCTTGCAGTTTTCTTCTCACTTATTTCATATATTTATCTGAAGAAGGGTTAGATGGAAGAAGTGACTGTCTTAGTCTCAATCTCGCCCCAATAAAGACGCCTTATTATTGTTATTATTCTCAGACACATAAAAGTATATCATTGCGTCATTAATACTTAATATTTACTTCATGCTTTAAACTAAAATACGTTGTTCTCTGTTATAACTAGAGGAATACTTGGCTCACACCTCATAAGTCGTAAGTATATTTAGAATTACCGTTGAGAATGCGCTACCAATTAACGAGCTGTGTAAGATCAAAACGGAACTGGCTGCTCCAATAGTAACATATGCATGTAGTGATTAAATTGTCTCAATTATGACCACGTGCAAATCATTTTTAATACGCAAAACTTTGAGATATTGTGAACAGTAAGTCTTCTTTCCATGATATTTTCGAGTTTTCCTGTTTTATCCCATAAGATTTAGCATTTAATTTCATAGTCTTCGCTGTGAAAATAGGTAGAACACGTTTATACACTTCTCGTTAAGGTTTTCAACATTTCTGGATTCATCGAGAAACACCCAGAATTCCAAAACCCTTGCATTAAAGCCTTCTGTGCCGAAATACTCTCCAACCGAGGAAAAATAAATAATCAATCATAAATGGTGCATCCGATAACGATATTTATGAAGAAATGTAAGAGATGCAATTTTTTGACGGCAGTACATGAGTTTAGTGAGGTAATGTGATGCGATATTGAGGGAAATAACAACGCAACATAAATTTCTGCGTGATTTCATGTCAAAATCGAAAGTGAGTGATGCGATATGCGAGTGAAAATATGATACAAATCAATCGCTATACATTGCAGAGATTAAATTTATTTTCGGAAGGAACTCATAGCATAGCATGAAGTTTTTATTATTATCCCAAATGACTAAATTGGAATATTTTTGAACATGGATTAACGCCTTGAAATCGAGCAAGTGAGCGTTCAATCAAATGACCATGTGTTCAAATGTACGCTCCGTTGAAGCTCAAGCTATTGTTTGTCTGATGCAGTTCCCTAAACAACAACAGTGTTGCGTAATAAATGAAAACTTTGTAAACTTTCTACTGGATTTTTGATAAACGACCAGTTTTATCCAACAGTGGGAGTCATTGAATCAAACTTTAACGAGTTCAAAAGCGTTATTATAGTATTGTGCGGCACCGTACGATAAAGTGTGTAATATCATACGATGCACAGAGCCTTCACTAATGCAGAATTTACATCACTTTGAAGTCGGAGAAATCGGAGCATTGCAGAGCCAACAGATAAGCATTATTCCACGAAATGTAAAGTTAACATCTAGATATTCGATATCATGTGGGATATTTGATGTGGAGCGTCGCAACGCAACGCAACTGTATATACCGCACTTTTTGGAAGGCGGATTTAA
The DNA here is from genome assembly GCA_963169105.1 of Ceriagrion tenellum. NCBI lineage: Eukaryota > Metazoa > Arthropoda > Insecta > Odonata > Coenagrionidae > Ceriagrion > Ceriagrion tenellum. The sequence continues at coordinate 7,875,112 of OY720643.1, forward strand.
ACGTGGAAATTACTAACATTTATAAACAGTATTGCAAGTCGCTTGTAAGCAGTATGTTGATATAAAGGTTTGCATTCATTCAGTCCGTGAGCAGCATTTCCATTCTGAGATAGAACCACCTTGCATCCGATGGAATTCTCTTTACATGAACGTGGGTGGGGATTAAAATAGCTCTAGTTTTTAATGATCTAGTATCTTTTTTTTCATTTTGTAACAGATGCCACTAAAATTTAAGAGAAGTCCAAGTCTTCTAGGTTTCCATATGAAAACCACGTGCACTTGGTGTAGGAGTAATGTTGAGACTGCAATCTAGAGAACTCTGATAGAGGTAACTGTTATTATATTGAATAATGAGAAAAAATAATTTTATAATTTATATTTTTCAGAGCAGCATAGAGAATATTATTATGACTCCTCATTACATCTTTAGGTCTAACAGATGCGATAAAATAAGAGACATACACTGCCAAACAGATAGATACATGAACTCGTTCCTTCCGCGAACGATAAGCGACCACAATAAAAATTAGCTCCACTAAATACACTCCTATTATACATGTCACCATTCCATCTCCAAAAAACTTACACCTTCACGGCTGGTGACCTAACACTCCCTGCTACACGCCCAAGCGGCGGCTCACGGGGTATTAGGTAGATGTAGAAACGGCAAATTGTGAAATTCTTACACGCATCGGTTTGCCGACCGCTAGCCCGAAATATTAACCTCTTCAATGGATATCTCCGGAATATCGAATATCGCACTCGATGATGCATTTGAATATCGCGCAGTCCTATCGAGTCGCATTGGGAAGAGAGCGGAGGAGGGTAATGAAGGGGTGGAAGCGGGTGTAGTTTGGGGGGTTGGGGCAGGGGGCAGGGGGCGGGGCTAGAGGAATTGCACAGTGGGGAGTTAAGACACTGACGCACGCCAGCCGGGAGCAATTTAGCCAGAGGAGGGGGAGGGGGTGGATTCAGGTGAGAGGTGGATGGGGTGTGGAGGGAGACACGACATGTTGCGAGAACATGACGCGGCGTTTACGCGCAAAACCTATTTACAGTGAGCCATATGCAATTACGGACGCATAGACATGCATGGATTCCTTCGCTTTACGATCTGCTCTTCTGGGGGTAACGAGGTTTCGGACGAGGGCACCGCGAAAAAGCGAATTGGGGGTTAATGGGGGTGGAAAGAGAGGGGGAATGAGCAGGAGAAGGATTATCCCCAACCCCCTTCTTCCCTCCCCCCCTCTTGCATCCCATTTCCGGTTGTCCAGGTCCGAAAGGCGGAAGTTAATGTAATACTATTGTTGCGCTCCGTCTGTGTGTCACCCGTCACAGTAAAATGCATGTGCAAACACAGCTCTCCTGTAGACAGGGGTACCAATACCTCGTTGCTTCACGAAAAATCACCATTAATCCTTCAGTGGGCGCAAAAAATGTTGTTACACGATTGGACGCGCGAGTGGCCCAATTTCAAGTTTTTTATTGCGTAAAATTTTCATTTTTTTGTAAAATATTGTTACCAATAATTAATTTAGACTAATGACTATCGTTTATTTAGGTTTTTAACGATGGAAAATATTTATAGTCATTAGTGAAACAAAATCCAAATCATTGAAAAGTCGTAAAATATTTTGAGCATCGAATATCCACTATGACCAAATTTATATAAAATATCCAAGAATTGTAATACAACTAATTATAATTTATTAATGTGTTAATTCTATATGAATAATATATAACATAGTAATGACAGTTGGTCGCGTGGGCCACATTTGTGGCCCAGTCACGCTGGCTTCCTTTCGCACGCTATTTAATTCTAACCCAACAACAATTTGTTACAAACGACCATGTGAGGCTTTTGAGGACATAATAATGTGCAGCTCCTGAAACTTACAAGTGTACTATGCCATCCATTTAAAAAGCAATTTATTGAGTGCAATTTCGTGTATTCCACAGTTTTATTTTTCCCAACACTAAAAAATTCGACTCCAACGCCGTCATCAAGGAAAATCCTTTGCAATTGTTTCTGTTTCCACTTGATGACGGCGCAAAAGCTAAAGCCTGTTTTCTCAGGAAGAATGAAAATTTGGATAACCAGCTTTTGTTCATTTAATTAAGGAAAGCAAATATTCGCATTCGTAAAATGAATTTGCGCAAATATTAAAAAAAAGGTGTATTATGATTGGCTGTGGTTCACGTAGCTTGCATTCTTTACTTTGAGCAAAAACTATTTTCAAGCGGCCTCTTTTTTTTACATGAACCCATACACTATGAACCTGATCTAGAGATAGAAAATAAGAACAAATCTATTGCATTTTAATGGGCGCTCAAAAAAGTCAAAGGATATAATATCAAAACATGTATAGCAGACTTATTTCTCTCGGTCCTTTTTCCGTTAAGAAATTAAATTTTAAAAACACCTAATATGTATTTTTTAACAATGAGATGTTTATCATTCTGTTAAAACCGAAGAAAAGAGAACTAATAGGAAAGAAAAAGAATAAATAACAAAAATAATTTCTGAAAACGTCATCTGCTGATATTTTTACCTAACCATTCATTAAACGCTAACCATTTTTAAATTATTATTCTCGGGGAAAAATAGACAATAACGGAGATAGCTACTTTGGCGTTAAACCTTTGCGTGAGATACATTTGCTACAATCGAGATGGGCGTGTGATTTCCCTAATGCACATGAATTGATTACCTCGACGACAGGCACAATACGCCAATTCCGTCAGAATGTCTTCATGATTAATGTATGTAATCTCCTCCTGTTACCTTGATGTAAAACACATTCCCAGTACAGGGTACGACCAAGTGATGAATTACTGTAATTTATACGGCAAGGTGGCTTTCAAAAAGTACCACAAGGAGTAGGCATATCACAGTCACTCCTCTTCTTTGATCACTGCTTGCTTGTTATGCATGCACTCTGCCAAATCGAAGTATCCAATTTTGCCCGGGTCCTCACTTGAGGAATATTCAATCAAGGAACGATTTTCAAGCACAGTATCCCTTTCGTCAAAAGCAGAAGTATCTCTTCCACCATTAAAAGCCTGAAAAAGGCACCACTTGGTACGGCAGGAGACCATAATGAATACGATTCCAGGATTACTTTGCCAACTCCTCAATTTATTAGTAAGCGGGAAACAAGCCAATTTGAGTATAAAAACAGACATTAAACAAATTGACTGAATTTTGACAAAAAAGAGCGAAAGTGAAGAAAAGAAACACTATATAAATCCTCAGACTGAATGAAATAGTGGATTATCAGAATGTACCAGAATGCCCAGAGTGTAATGTATATCTCCTTTGGAATCAAACTAAATAACTACGTCCAAGAGGTACAGAGGAAAAGACTTCCATTATGAACTGTGGCTTTGAGTAGAATCATTCACCTCATTCCTATTCCCTGCTCCCACCGACTTCACGGCTGATATCCCGTGCCACACGTCTCTGCGGTGACTCGCAGGGTAGTATGTAAATGTAGATGTAGTTGGTATATTTATCAGTAATTGAACTGCTCCTATCATGTTTAGAGTGCAAAAGTACTCTCTTAAGGCTATTTTCATAATCTTTGTCTGAATATTTTCGAGATATGGTGACCGTATTTTAGGGGATGACCAACGAAGGGTGCAAAGAATATTGAATATTTTGAGGGATAGCGACATATTTTAAAATTTTGAGATGTTCGAATGAGCCGTGTAATGCAGTTAATAAAGCTGGTATATATTTTTATGTACTGCTAGTACTAGCTAGTATCGCTTACGTAGGTACCGCTAAAACTTCTGCAACTTTTCATTGAGTGTGGGTTACTAAATGATCAAGATGCTGATGCACCCAAAAATCTCTGCTTCAAGAATGACGACCGATGAGGATTATATCTCCAACTCTTAGAAAGAATATCGATTAGGCGACTCTATGGGAGACTACGGACTATTTAATGGCACTAACCACTTATATTTATATTACGAAAAATATCCAACATGGCCGCCAGAGAGAAGACACGCATCTCTCTCTCTCTCTTGTGTGTTTCTATATTTTCGGGTTAAGTTCAGCCCTCCTTGTGCTTATCTCTGTCCGTGTGGGTGTGAACATATATGGTGAATATCCCCACTTAAAAGTGGATCCGATTCCCATTAGCTGTTTCAGCTACAGAAAATTTAAATTTTCCGGCTTCGCGTCGTGTGGTCTGTCGCCTGCCAGCCTGCAGTACCCCGTCACCTCGCCGTCAAGGCCCCAGCGATCCGCCGGCCTCTCGCCGACAGCCTCGACGCCGAACCCTGGGAACGGTCTCATCCTGCTACTCCTCGTGATCCTTTCAGGTGATGTGAGTGTTAACCCTGGCCCTTCTTTGAGCATGTATTACCAAAATGTCCGGAGCTTAAAAAACAAAATATCAACGTGCAACTCCCACGACCATGAGCTCTCAAAATTTGATATAATAGCTCTCTCCGAGACATGGCTGACTCCATCTTTCAGTGACAGTGAACTGTTCCTCTCGCGCTCTCACTCGATTTATAGACGAGATCGTCATTCTAGAGGAGGCGGAGTGTTACTCGCTATAAAATCTGCGTTTCCTTCGAAACGAAGAAAAGACCTGGAGACCAATAGTGAAATTGTGTGGAGTGAAATATCGCTAACTCATGTAAAAGCCTCTAAGGCCACCAAACTATTCGTTGGCTGTTTTTACCGTCCTCCCGCAAGTGACTTGAGTGTTCTGGAAAGCTGTCTCGACTCAGTGCTACGGGCCATAAACCTGGGACCTGTAATTCTTGTGGGTGATTTTAATTTATCCATTCGCTGGGAATCCCCCACCAACGGCCATCCACTCAATGCCCATGACAAATATTTCATTGACCATTTTGTAAATGCACTTCAACTCCCCCAACACTGTCTCGAGAGCACCCGCGATACGGCAACCCTGGACTACCTCCTCTCCACCGCAGCGCCCGAGGCGATCACCCCCGGCCGAAATATCTTCAACTCCGACCACCAGTCCATTGATGCCCATTTCTTCTTCCGTGGCTCGTGGAAATCCCGCGAGGCTTCCCCCACTCCACTTAAACCCTTTCATGCCTGGTCGAAGGTTCGCTGGGAAGACGTCAACCGCTCCCTCGACCTTATTCCCTGGAGTGTCCTATCCTCATTATCCCCTGAAGAAGGAGTGGACTTCTTTCACGCTGTCCTTGAGGCCATCATAAAAGACTTTGTTCCTCTAGCTAAGCCCAAGGCAAAAAAATTCCCCTCATGGTTTAAACAGGATACAATACACATTCTTGGAAACAAAAATCGCGCTTGGTACCTCCACAAGGCCGTCCCAAATGAGGAAACGCGCCGATCCTTCGTTGATCTTCGCCGATATTCCAAATTCCTCATCCGCCGTGACTACGAAAACTACGCGCAGACTGTCTCCTCAAATATTTCCTCCAGCCCCAAAAAATTCTGGTCCTTTATCAACCAACGCCGTAATCGTCCTCAAATTCCTGAAGCACTCTCCTATGGTACCAAAAATGCCGCCGGATCAGAGAGACCTAACCTCTTCCTAAAATTCTTTTCCGATTGCCTGCAGCATGCTTCCAATCACAGTATCACCCCTATCCATTCCCTCCTTCCTGATTCAAATCATTCCCTATCCAACATACAAACGGATTCCCGGGAGATTTTTCAATATCTCTCCAAAATACCCCTCCACCGCTCACCTGGCCCTGATGGTCTCAACCCTAAATTTATACGCAATTGCGCTTCATCCCTCTCACAACCGTTAGCCCTCTTGTTCAATCGCTGTTTTTCCTCAGGAACCTTCCCTCCTCAATGGAAATGCGCCAACGTCATTCCGATACATAAAACTGGTCCCAAGAATGATGTCTCAAACTATCGCCCAATCTCATTGCTTCCGATCCTGTCTTCCGTTTGTGAGCGTATTATTCTCAACAGGATTTACTATTTCACCTCTCCCTTTCTATCTTCCCAGCAACATGGTTTCCTTCCAGGAAGATCATGCCTAACAAATCTTGCTGTCTTTCAGCACCACGCCGTCATGGCAATAGACAAATCAACTCAACTTGATGCCATCTACCTTGACTTCTCCAAGGCTTTCGACGCCATCCATCATCCACTCCTCCTTCATAAACTCAGCCAACAGTTTGGCATACATGGTATGTTCCTCAGCCTCCTTTCTAGCTTTCTCACCAACAGAACCCAGCGTGTAATACTCGCCGGTGCTTCTTCCTCTTGGTCTCCTGTAACGTCTGGAGTTCCCCAGGGCAGTGTCCTTGGGCCATATCTATTCAATTTATTCATTAATGATCTTCCTTCTCAGCTCCTTTCCTCCCAAGTTCATTGCCTTCTCTATGCTGATGATTGCAAGATTTACAAGCAAATTAATAATACTTCTGACTGTATTCAACTTCAACTTGCCTTAAATCAAACTTCCCTGTGGTGTGATACCTGGAAACTTAACCTAAACCCTGGAAAATGCAGCATCATGACTCTTGCTCTGAAAACAAAACCCCTGACTTTCAACTACACAATTAACTCAACTCCCTTAAACAGAGTGACAACCATGAAAGACCTAGGCGTTTTAACCGATCAAAAGCTAAATTACTCCGACCACATTCAGACTGTAAAAAATAAAGCGATGTCCCTATTAGGCCTTCTTTACCGCTTCACAGAAATTAAAGATCCAATAGCACTCCATTCCTACTACTCAACAATTGTCCTTCCCATAGTATCATATTGTTCCCCAATTTGGTCTATGTCAGCCCCGACAAATCTAAAATCCCTCGATTGCATCTCTCACTTCTTTGCCAAAATAGTCAAGCACAGAGTCCCACATTTCCGTAATATGTCCTCAAACGCTGTGCTGTCCTCTCTTTCCATTTCTAACCTCGAAAACCACAGACTTAAAATGGATTTTAAACTCCTCCACAATACCCTTAACTCGACCATTGATTGCCCTGAACTGCTTTCTCTCTTCAACTTCAGGATACCAACTCGATCCACCCGCACTCATACTCTACTCCATCTGCCTATTCCAAGGATATCTCTCACCAAGCGTTCACCTTTATTTCGCCTCCCATCCCTTCTAAATTCACTCCCCCACACTATCGATCCTTTTTATTTACCATGTAACTATTTCACCACCCAAGCGATATCCCACCTGTCAACAAATTAAATATTTTCCCCTTTCCATGTTGGGCTCTTGTTGCTTATTGTTATGCTGTTATTGTGTTTTTGTCCTCTTTCTTGTTTTTTGTTATATGTTTCACTATAAATTGGCGCTAATGCTGTATGTGAACAATTGTATTAAATAAATAAATAAATAAATAAATATTTAATCATTCTGTGACGTCTCGCTTCGTGTCTTACGCCTCATTGGTCAGAATATTCAAAGCCACCACCACCTCCAAATTACCACGCGCTAGTCCACAGGCTGGAATAAATGTTAAACATGTGAGCTGTAACTTTACATTGCATTGACATTAAGACAGATTTTAATGAGCGGAGTACTAAATTATTTCAGCGCATAACTCTGGCTAAAGTTCCTGGCGCTACGCAGCAAAAGATCTTCGGACATGGATCTTGCAGGAGCGAATTATAAATTGCATCTCAGTATTTTTTCCGAGGATATGAACCGATACACATTTGTCAAATTATTTTGCTTTCAAGAATATTTGGAAGTGGTTAGCGACGAAATTTTTCCCGTTTGGATATCTGGGGGTTGAACGACCGCTGAGGTCATATGTCTCCAACAGAATAGGTTATAATGTTAACAGTGGGATTGGATTAGATTCGATATTTGGGGAGGCGACCGACGGCTAAGGTCATTTGCGCCATAGGAGATAGGTAAGGAGGAAGGGTGGATAGAAACCCGACGTCGGCATTAGCCTGCTCTTAAATAAAGGCGCCAAGGGGACCATGGCTTAACGTCTCGTCTGACAGACGGAGGACTGTACTTGAAGTGCCCTCTACAAGACACTCAAGTAGGGATCGGGTTCCTCTGAAAAGTATCCTCCTCTGCAGGGATTTATACCCTTGCCGCCCGTGTGGTAAGCGAGTACTCTAGCCACCACCACAGCAACCCGATGATTACAATGGGAGGTTTATTTGGGAACGGAGGAATTTAGGAGGAAATCCGGCGTTAGAATTGGCACAATCTTCATACAGGGAGCCACGAGGACCACGTTTTAGCGTCCAATGCGACGCGAGTCAGGAAGTCCTCACTTTGCAACATCTAAGCAGAATTCGAAATTCCTGTAAAATGTCTCTGCCCCTCCTAATCTAGATCCTCAAAACGGGTTGCGAGTAATCGGCGCCTTAATGGAACGATCGCCGTCAGCAATGTGGATCACAAGTTGTCGTAATGGACTTTGAGAAAATAAACTTTAATCTCGTTTCCGCAGTCATGCCGAGAGGGAAGGAATAAAGGAGTAAGACTGCAATGCAGAAAAGTATGAGAAAAGGGTATGAAAATGGCTGGAGAGATAAGGGACAGATCGAGAAAGTCACTGATGAATGTGGTCGACGCGACTGCGAGTGAAGGAGTGTAAAGGAGTTTCGGGGAAGCAAAATGGCGTAAATGATACATCGAGTGGATGCGACGGCGTTTGTAAAAGAAACCACGGATATAGAAGCTATAAAGAAAAAGTAAAACACGCCTAGTTAACTGTAGTAAGAGCCTTCTGTGACACCACTCTGCACGTGAGGGAAAAAAGAGGGAGGAGTAACTGAAATGGACACCAATTCCTCCGGCGCTATGAACCACATGACCCAAGGCGCACATCAAATCCTCTTGAAAGTTTCAATGACATGAATGTCTTAATTAAAAACTATATGAATGTATTCTCCGAATAATAAAAAGAAAATAAAAGGTTTGTGATTAAAAAAATCCTTTCACTATCACGTGCAAATTGCAAGAACCATAGAGATGTAACTCATATGCCAATGGAGAGGTCGTGGTAAAAATACCCATACTTAAATCTCACCATGATTCTCGCATTCATCACATGTCTTCTACACCCTTAGATCATGTAGACTCTAAATACGTCCCCAGCGGTGACAATTTCTGCTTTTTATCTCACAACTTCGCTGTTTGACGCTGTTCAATTCCGAGGGAGTATTCTAAGCCGATTGAAGTGAGCTGAGCTATTTGGAAGTGACAGTACTTAGAGAGAGGGAAATTTATAGCATGTGTTACACTGGTATTTTTTTTATTTCTATACATTGTATTTTTATTAAGAACTATTTCCAGGGATTTTGTGAGGAATGACTGATTCAGGTAAGCACTATAGGCAAGGAATTAAAGGTTTTCAACAATGTGTACGAGAGGGACCTAAAAAACAGGGGACATTTACAGTTTGAAGGAATATTTTTTTATGCAAGCATTACTATAAAGATTATTACAGTAGAAAGTCTACCCCATGGTCAAACCTATCTCACAAAGTCGAGATCACAAAACTTCGGTCCGCAAAATACTCTATTTTGGGGATGTGTTAATCTGAATTGATTCGTTTTCGTTTTGCAAGAAACGGATTCATGACTTTATTTTAACCTCTCCCAAATCGATCGTTCTCTTCACCCGAAGTCTTTTCATTCATTCATCAAAACTTCAAATCCACTCCTTCAAAATGTAACAAATTAATGGCGATGGCAAAGTAGAATTGGCCAATTGAAGACAATAATTTTTTAGTGAAAAAAATATCTCTATACATTTATATAATTTGATTGAGGATCTCGTGAGTATGAATATATAAATGCCATAGAAAGGCAGACAAAAAACGTAGAAAAACAAAAGAGAAAACACTAACAAAAAATCTCCTAATATTTCGACGATGAAGCGTTCGTCTTTTTCATACGTTTATATAAATATCAATCATATATTTATTGATATATTTAGTATTTATATATTATATATAAATATTTATATATATTTATATACATTTATATATATTATATATACATAGAGTCTTCAACTCTCCTCCAAAAAAGACGAACGCTTCCTCGTCGAAATATCAGGAGCTTTTTTGTAAGTGTTTTTTCTTTTGTACTATCTATTTTTTTTCCTGCCTCCCTGTGGCATTTATATATTCGTACGTCGTCACTCAAGTGATCCTCCATAAAATTATATATATATATATATATATATTTATTTATTTATTTATTTATATATAAAAGTACATTCAAAGAACAAGTATTTGAAGAATGGAACACCCACGTCGATGATAAATGAGTAGGAGAGTTTAAGCACTCTGGCTAGTTCCCTTACAACATTCCGGAGTTCTGAGGGAGAGTCACATGTGCGATTAAACTACTTGGAGAAAACGCTAAAAGATTAGTTTTTTAAAGATAATTGTTAATTCAAAGAATATTTTACGTCTTTTGACAATTATGGGTGTGCAGTAGAAAAGTAAATTGGCCATAGGCTTCAAAACAATAGATATTAGCAATTTCAAAATTGAAAGGACATCACAGTCATAAAAACATAAATCTTGGCAAAATAATTGAATGGATAATAGGATCCCTCGTAAGATACGTAATAAGACTACTTTTTTCTCATTTTATTGAGCAACTAGAGTAACAAGTTATGAATAATTCATTTTAAGCTTTAACCAAAACGTCAAATAATGTTATACCATTCATATGCTGATAAAGTCTGAATTTTCCGAGTTGCTTAAAAAAATGCTTACAACCTTGGTTACTCCTAAATTCTCTTTATTCATCCCAGCGCCAATTGACCTGAAAACGCAACCATATGCAAATTCTTAGTACCCACTGGGAGGTGGAGTTACATGCGCGATTAAACTGCTTGGAGCAAATTGACTGGATTTTCTATGGGGCCCTTTGATGGAGCTACAGGACCTCTTCAGGTCATGGAATCGCTAGATATCGCAATAAATTAACTAGAATGACCACGCCAGCGGATTCAACTACCTGTGCATATATGAACACTCATGCAGATGATTGGCAATAGCGGACATAAATTGGCAGATTTATCGAGTGATTTCGCTCATGCTGTTCAGCGATTTAGCAGAGTTCTCGGAATTGTTAAATACAAGCGATAAAGGACGATCTGCGAGAGTTAATAAATCAATAAATCGATATGCAAGCTGAAAATAAAAGAAAATGCTCATAAGTGCATACGAAATAGAAACAGGTAAGCCAATTGAAGGAAAAAATAAAACATCTGGGTCAAAGAGGGAGTCAGCCAAGGATCTGTCGTTGGAATAGCGCACTTTAATCACCAGCTTACACGATACAAACGCAGGGCCCCATTATAAGATTATAACATCTAGTTATAAATGATTTGATTCCCCTTTGAAGGCATTTGCTTTGGGAGCTAATGCAACTCCAAGAAAACATCGGGTAGTTGACGCGAGCGACATTATCATCCAATCAACCCAGCAATATACACCATGCCGACAGATTGATCAGATTATGTGTGAGAATCATCCCTTTAACAAATTAATATTGCCTTAAAGAGCAGAACGGAAATTGGAATGGCTTAAAGGCACGCCTACAACCATCCATGACGAGGCCATTGAATTGAAAGTAACAAGAATATTCGATGGCAATGAGATTTAATCTTAAGTTCACATTAAATCGTACGCCAGGCTAAGCATTAGGATTAAATAGCAATGTCAACTGTAATACTATGCCTTTTTTAAATCGGAGGCCAGGGGGACAAGAATGCCAGACATTTTTTTCGAAATTCAGTCCGCTCTTGAAGTCTTGCCTACATCAAATAGTTTTCATACCCCCATTGACGTAAAAGATAATGGAATGTTAAGCTTGAATTATGTTTTTAAAAGTTACTTCAATATCAGATAATACCGATTTTTTCATTAAATATTTCCCTCTGATTTTACATGCTATTTTTCAATGTTCGTTTGCAAGAATTACATTTGCATAATCAGCGGCACGGCATCGCCTGTGAACAATATGATCTGGCAGACTATTACAAAGCTCTTAAACACTTTTCGTTTCTTAGATAGTGCAGGAAAAAATATGTTCAAATTATAAAAATAGCTAAAATCTTATTCAAAATTATAAAAAATTTGCTCTTTGTCTCACAATTTCAAACCGTACGAGGTTTCTTTTGCTCCAGTTATCCTCCTAACTTCCTTAATTATAACATAAATTGTTTCAACCTTTACTGCTTCGAATTGAAGAGTACAGAAGCATTTTACAGGATCAATTTATGTGACAATCAATATCATTTTAGATGACTTACAGTACGCTCTTTTTCAGTCGGTATTTCGTAACATATTTTAATAAGTATGAGGTATATACACTAATTTAGTCCGCAATTGAGGATATTACCATTCGCCACTTGTTTTTTCCTAACTTGCGCTACTATTCGCGTCAATTTATGGCGTAATTCCGTTTACTAACGAATAATAGTACCTGAGTAAGTGTATATATACCTTGCTTTATTTAATATTCAATGTATTGTAAACATCTTCATCACATGCCTGGCATTCGTGTCTCCTAACCTTAGAACTAGCATTTTCACCATTCATTTTATTGTACTGACGAATAGAATAGAATGTACAAGAAACTGAATGGAAATAGAGCAGGTTCTATTTCCCGTTAAGCCATTCAAACAATCATACAATTTGCCGCTTTACATGGTACAATTTTCTACATGCAAGAGTTTATACATTCATTTGTACAATAAAATGTACCGTGTAAAGCGGCCTTAAGAAGAAACATATTCTGGGCATAGCGGAAAGGCAAAGAAAAACTTGACGATGGCACGCGCATATCCTCACACGAAATGCAACTCGAGACCAATGGACAATCTTTCATCTGCTGTACGGAGTAATGAACTTAAAACGTCTTCCTCGAGCCACCCGATTGAGGATTGCGGTTTTACTGGAAAAATTCCACCGGTGCCGGCAGTCCAACCCCAAACCATGGCGTAACATTAACTGTGGCATTTACAGAATAGGACAGAAGGGAGGATGTAAACTGATGGTGATCATTATCACTTAGGATAATGGGACTTGCTGGACGAACTTGAGGCATCCACATTGAACTAATCAAGCGCGTAGTATGGGAAGACAATCTCAGTGGATATTTAAATATTCATGACAGACATCTCCTTCTCAAAACTATTCATTAAATACCGTCAGGGTAAACTAGCTAACAATCAATCTTTGATTTTATAAGAGCATTTCACATTTATATGTACTGTACTTTGATATCATGACAGTACTAACATTGTCAACACACCGGATGGGTCACTTCTATAAATTTTCATATTGCTTTACAAAGTTCATTTGTATTATTTACCCTTCTTACACAACCAAGAGAGAAGAGAAGGAATGAGTTACACAAAAATCACGGACGAGAACTTTTAGATGATTGACTGAGATAGGATGTGAACGAGAGTTCACGTAGATTATACGTACAGCCAAAGAAAAATAAAATATCTGAGTCAAAGAAAGGGAGACAGCTAAGGATCTACCAATAGAATAGCGCGTTTTTACGATCAGTTTCCACGATAAAAACATAGAATTCCATTTTATGCGATAAGAAAATTTAGTTACTAAGGATTTTATTCCTCTTCGAAGGCTTTTTTCGACAAACTGCTACTTGAAATAACTATCAATGCAGAAAATATGCTTTAGAGATCCAATTTATAGCTATTTGTAAATTATTTACCGTCTGGACATAATCTTGCTAGTAGAAGTCTAGGTGCAAATGAATAATGCAGAGTATGATGTGCGAAGAGAAACGCCACAGTGTTAACAACAAAGACAATATTCAACCCAAAACTAGCACGGCTTGGTGCCATTTTTATCGCACCGTCAAAGTAAAGAAAGAAAGAAAGAAAAACATTTACTGTTCAGGAAAAAATCCATAAGATCAAAAAATTACAGTGAATACAGTATACAGGCGAAATAATTTTTCGAAAAAATGTATGATATCTATCACAGCACAAAAACTTATGTGTTCCATACTTTACAAATAACAACATTATACTATAATAAAGAAACCATGATAACATGAAAACAAATTTGACAAAAAAAAGAAAGCAAATTATGTTAATCCCGGGAAAGTAAGTAATCATGGTATTTCATTTTAAATGTTTTAACAGATGTGCAGTTTTTAATTTGAGTAGGCATGTTGTTCCATACGTGGCAAGCTGTTACAAGAACTGACTTATTATAAACAGTAGTGCGATGACCTGGAAAATACAATAGGTCGGGATCAGACCTAGTGACCATAGTAGAAACTCAGGGACAACTGAGGAACAGATCATAAAGTACGTAGTACTCATTTGGCGTGTTAACGTTTAGAGTAATAATGCTGAATATCATCGGTATTCCTCTTTCGATATGAGAATGTGATAGCAATTATTAAAACAATATTAACCCCAGCCAGTAGTATTTTCTTATCCTCTTCTTCTTTATAAGTTGTTTCTAATACGCAAGTACCAATCACAAATACCGAGGGAAAACCATAGCATAAAGCAGGAAGAAATGTAACTACTAGTATTTACATTTTTTGCGATCTTTGCGTGTTAGGCCTAAACACTGAGGTATGATATTAATAGGAATTGAAAAAGGATATAAATTGAACCCGAACTCTCCGTTGCATCAAATCAACGAAAAGGTTACGTTATTATGCGTTTAACGTTAACCAGACATTATAAAAATCGAGCCTGAGTGAAGCTTGTGACCTGGAACATCTCATTCGTGAATAAAACCCCACCAATCCGGATCCAGCGCCGAACCAGCTACCTCCAGCGCGCTCGGCAAAATAGGAATCCTGTGACGCATGGATACCCTTAATTCCCTTCCATACCATTTCTATCGGTCGCCATGAGATGTTTATGGCGGGAGGGAAGGAAGTAGAGAGGGATCCAGGCCAAAATAAAAACCTTTTAATTTACGTCCCAGAACGTGGGGTGCACCACCATAAGAGTTTAAACTGCGAGAAGATTTACAAAGCGACTTTGGGTAGTTCTTCCGTCCAATAGCATTTCTTACTTATGCGTGTCCTCGGGTCGGATGGCTTTATGGATGCAGGAGGATGGTCGTTGAGTCTCAGTGGATCAGAAAAGGTCAGAGACTTTAATTCGGGTCGGATCCGGGTCAGGGGGAGTTTTTAATCTAACCCCTGACAGGCTCGAGGTCTTCGACAGGGGACGGATTATCCCGAGCAATGTCATTTAGGACGAACGCTTCAGTTTAGTGCGTTCATTTTTCCTCTCAAATTCGAAGGTAATTACATGTTAACGACTCAAAAAATCCCTCTCTAACGGAAATGGAGCAAATAAAGCTTCACAAAGAATTATTGAATTGCTGTTTAATGGATAACAAAAAAGATACCATTCTATATATTTATTAAATAACTAATTACAAATAATTTTCCAAACTTTGCATTGAAAAAATATTGCGGTACGCAGTAAAATTCACGAGTACAAATGGCGCATGATGAATTTCATTCTATTGGAGTAAATAATTTAATATGTTCATTACTAAGGCAATTAACCGGTGATGATAGGTTTCACGGAACTTGTTATCTCAAAAGTTTCTCTCTCCATCTCAGCAAACCCTACTTCATCCCGTTCAAGGCACCAATTCTGTTTCTTCCCCTTCCCTTCTTATCCAACATCCTCCCCTTAACAAGAGCTTTAAGATACTTTGAGCGAGATTGTTCTCTCGTTATAATGGAGAAAACATTCGAATTCTATATTATAATTTCAGCATCTGTAGAAAGCATGAAGTAAATGTTTTAATATTAATGGTTCAATTATATACTTGTAAATGATTGAAATTCACAAAAAACTGAATAACATATCTTCATGCGTATTTCACAAGATTCATTTTTTTACGCGGACCGTTTACATGGCAGATGTTGGTTGAAAGTTCATATTCCAAAGGAAAACTGACACGGAAACAATAGCATTCGCGCCAGGTTTAACTACTCATCCACAGATTAAATGGAATCCATTCCTTTGTTCAATAAATAAAGACTAAGTAAAGTCATTTCCAGTGAAAGAGCGCTTATGAAAATAAAACACCGGTAAATTGTGTAGGCTGTTCTGAACACACTTAATATAATCATACAAGGGGAAATGTGATGAAATCCCATGCTTTCGTGAAATCACCGATAGGAGTGTCACAAAATTCCCAACTCTAGTAACGCTCAATGGCTGAAATGAAAACTTTAAAACTTACCATCCCGAATTAAAAAGGGAATACTTGGTACCTAAAAACGGATGCCATTAAGGCCTACGTGATGTCAAAATCAAGACCTGACGCACGCAAGCGGCAGCAGGAGGAGATACGACGGCAGCGCTGTGCCATCAGAGCCCCCCCCCCTCCGTTCGCAGCAGGAACCATTCAGCGGCAGCAGCAGCGGGTAGACACGACACGAGGGGGGGCACGATGGGCTCGCAGTGGTTCCGCGGTTTTGTCGCCTCTCTCCCCTCCCCAAAGCATTCTATCTCCGAAGATTAGCACTCCGCTGGATTGGCGACGCATAATTGCACGGGCGAGACCCCCAAAACACACAGCAGGGCAGCAGCCGCGATGGAGATTTCCAATCGGTCACGGGTCTGTGAGGGCTAAAAGGGGAACGAGGGAACCAAAATGACATCAGCCCCCTCCCCCCTTCTATGGGGGTCCAAAAACAACGCAGCCAACATTCCCGAATCCGCCAGATGACTCCTGACGCTGGTGTAAGATTTTTAAAAACTCCCATGCCCTCAGACAGGGTAATCTACTTCCCTTTCTAAGTTTCAATAATAACAAATTAAAATTTCTCTTTATTATAATCATTTGGCAAATTTATAATGTTAATTTTCGGATAGATGAGGAGATAAAGAGACGTGCAAAGGCACGTGGAACATATGAAGGAATGAGTGCCTGTCTAAGGAAGTGAAAATCGCCGTGTACAAAAGTGTGCTTCTCCCCACCTTATTGTGCGGTAGTGAAACATGGGTACGTCTGATTGGACATAAGAGTAGACTAAACGCCGTAAATATGAGTTATCTAAGAAGAGTTTGCGGAAAAAGTAGGATAGATAGGGTCAGGAATGAGTGGGTAATAAATGAATGTGAGTTAGATGCTCCAGTAATGGCTTATATATGAAAGGAGTGTGCTTCGTTGGTTTGGCCATGTTGAGAGAATGGATAAGAGTCGAATAACGAAACAGATATAGAAGAGTGAAATGAATGGTGCGAGAGGTAGAGGTAGGCCGAGAAAATTGTGGTTGAATGTGGTTGAGGAAATTCTTAGGAGGAGGAATATTAGGAGTCTTAAAAACTGGAGGGCATGTATGAAGCAGTGTATGGGGGTAAATGAGGCAAAAGAGGTTTGCAAGGATAGGTCAGTATGGAGGAAATTATTGAAGCAGAGTTAGCTATACAAATATGTATTTATGAGTGAAAGTCAGTGACTGTGCCTACCCCGGTAGGGAACGGCGTGATTGGTATGTATATATGTAATCTTCTGTGCTAAGCTATGCTTACCTAAATATTATAGTTCCTTGAATGGTTTCTTGCCAGATTATTATGAAAATAATTATAAAAGCTAAGGTTTTTAAAAGGAAAAAAAGGAACTAGGAAGATAAAAGCATGATGACATGGTAGTAATAGAGAGATACAAATTTTAAGGTCAACGCAAGACAGTTTTACTTCATAGCTATTGGTGAAAACAACAGTTCAATGGCATATTCATGTGGTAATTCCTAATTTCCCCCAAGAAAATGCATGCGTCACCAAAGCTAGGTAGTGAACTAGTATGACGCCAAATTTATAGCTCCATAAAGATAAAATCCACTTTTCCCAACATGGTCAGAAATATTGAAGATTTTACGTGATTCACCTGGTATATAAATTCATCTTAAAATTCTTAATTTAATTATATATTCTGATATGGATATTTCGGAATTTTTTTAAAATACCGATATAATTTAGTATCCATCTGTTTATGTCGACTATTTTATCGCTATGGTTGCTGTTATCGCTATTATGACCGCTATAAGAGAATTAAACCATAAAAGATATAATTTATGAATAGTTAAAGGTTTTCTTTTTTTCAGACTCTCCTGTCCTTCCAAGTAAATACTCACTGTGAGAAAATATTATGACTTACGAAATAACATTATAGACAACCATGTGTCCCTTATACAATGCTGTTTATAAATGCATTTCAGTTTGTTAGTTTCACCAGTTAGGATCGCAAGTCTTAGCACTCATAAATCCATTTTCAAATATTTCAATTTCAATTCATTTGGACCCTTACTCGGCTCGCAACGACCCGAACTCTAAAAGCCTTCGAACAATTTTTGGAGCACTACCGGGAAAACTTCCCATGCGTCTACATTTGCGATTAGGCCCGATTTTAAATGATTAACTTTTTTCATGACACGAATTAATTAGGAATATCGGAAACCTCAGTGCGATGTGTGGGGGCTGATAAATATGTTTGGCGATGTATGACACTTAACTAAATGTTTACACTCTCATTCAAAAAGACAATTTTTTAATACTTCAATCACAGATTATTCCAATAATACTAATCGGGAACTAAATTTACAAACTACTAGCGGGAGGCGTGAAAAACATTGAGCTTATTTTATACTATCGATAGAAATCGAAATATATCGATACATATCGTGCACAATGAATTTCTTGTGGATTCTATGGATTCATTCTAACTCAATTAATACGTTCTGGGCCTAAATTCACCATGTGTATCTGCATGAGGTTCGGCTTCAACAATGTCTTCGGTCGTCAAGGGGACAGCGTACCAAAAACGATGAATTTTCAGCCATTTTAATACCTTTTTTCAAAATTTAAAGTAAACCAATAAGAAAACAAAAATCAAATGCAAGAATGTGAATGTGTATTTATTTTTCTTTCCCCTAAAGTCTTTGTTGTGACTTTGTACAATCATTATTTCTGATTTAAATATGCAAAAGAAAAAAGGTCTGCGTGCCAGAATAACGAACTTCACATGTGTTTCTTATGGAAACGCTTTATTTCGTCTGGAGTCGAACCGGAGACCATTAGGTAATAAGTGGCTATAAACCTCTTGAGTGACGTGATAAATCACGTGACAAAGTTTAACGTCATTCCGTGCAGCGGTTTGATAGTTATAACGGACCGCACAATCACACTTTCATTTTTATAGATAAGAAAGATTGATCAACCAAGTTCATTTTCATTCCAATCATTCAGTTTGATAATTCGAATGAGAATTTCATTGATAACCGACTTTCTTAATTATTTCCTTGAACGTTATAAATTCAATAATTTTAATATATCAATTCAATTATTGATTCAATAACTATTTAGCTCTATTTAGTAATTTCACCGTAAATTGGGTTGTTAAAATACACACAGATCGATAGTTCAATGTTGCAGTGTCATTAATAACACTTTAAAATTTTTCAACTACGCAACGATATTTACTATCTTCTTTTTCAACGAAAACAGACTATAATTTTCTGAAGCCATGAGTGGTTTCGAAGAATACTGACGACTATATGGTCGGAAGATAATATTTTGAGGCCACCAATTGTTCCTTCCATTCCATTCAATGCTGTCTAATACATCTCGCTGAAAAAAGATGCATGTATTTTGAATATCAACTTCACCATCTTCCAATTTAATTACGCAACCTCAAGTAATGATTTTTTGGACAATAACTGCAAGGATTATCGTTTTTTGAGACTAAATAAGAAAATTTATCAAAATTTGAAAATGGCTTGATCTGTTTTTATTTCCAAATAGCCATAAATTGAGCCAATTACCAACAGCCGGTAAATGTATCAGTAAAATCACCTCTGGAAAGATTAATCAAACGAGTAATTTGGCAGAAAACTTGAAAAATATCTGATTTATTATATACCCATGGTTTGGTTTGTTAAGAAAAATGCAGTAGACAAGAAATTGCCTATTTAAAAAGTGCCTTAATAAATCCATTAGGATATGAGTTCAATTTTATTATGAGCTATAAGATGGCAAATGATGATTTGTAAGCTATGAAAAGTCATTTTTGGTGACCAAAAAAATCCATGGTTCTTCAGTTATAGAAACCAGTATAGAAAAAATAAATCGTGAGTGAATACAGCTCGTCAATTCCGACGACCAAACGAGACTGGTTTGTTTCCATCTTTTACATAGGTTGCCCCTCTCTCAGGGCTCCACTGCCCACCAATCTAAGTGAGATTTTCTGGGCCACCAGCCAACTGCGGCTCCAACCGTCGCACTGGCATAAGCAATGTTCGAAGGCATTTGGTTAAGTTTTAGATATAAGTATCGGAAAACTTTTTTTTTTGTATTAAGGTTGAATAATTGGAGCAAGAATTATTTGAAGTTATCGGAATTTCGAAATGCTTCTCTCTTAAAATGAAGCTAATTATTTTTTTCATTTCTTGAGGATTCCTATCCAGCTATTTTTTCCGCCAATCCTTCACTAACACTTACCTAATAAGTATTAGAAACAAAGGATCACACTGGATATTTGTTGCAATGAAATGATAATTTGTCAGAATATTCTGAAATGGGCGATTTCGTAACAATTTGTCAGATCCCTGGTTACACGAGGCAACTAAAAGTCTTAATTTTTTGAGGCTCTAATGGCATACACAACATTCTCCGAGACATACTTCGTATTAAAACACGCGAACTATGTTGAAAAACGCAAACCACGCAAATTTGCAAGGTTTCCCGTTCTGTTTACATGGAGCTCATGAAACTTGATGCCAGAGCAAATGCACATTTTAAGAAACGTAATTCTGCTAACGGTAAAAACGGTGCTCCTACGGCAAAGTGCTGAAAAACGTATCCCTTTATAATTAACTTATTTTAGTCTTTTTATCACCGAGACACATTTTATGGCGCGTAGAAAAATAATTTAGGAATATTGATCGGCTAAAATAAAAATAATCCAGCTCAGCTCCCAGTCAAAATATTAAAATGTTTCTCCATGGCTGGCCCTCCTGAATTTATTTATTAAAGACAATATTTGTCCCTTGCTGGAATATTAAAATGGAGCTTCTTGTTAACACGCTTACATTAGCAGTTACATGAACGAGCAGGATAACATTGGGAGTGGTCGGTATATGGGCCCGTGGACCAGGACAAGAAACAAAAGTTTTTGAGTTCCATATTTGAAAAAAAAAAAAAGAGGAAATGCCTAAAACATAAAAGTTAACTTTGTGCGCCCAAAATACTCTTTTTGTACGAAATGACTAGGGAACTATGAAGCGGTTGTACAATTAATTAATAAGGTTAAATTTGAGTAAACCGACAGTACAACGGATTTAATTAAATTAAAAGATTATTTCTTGATGAAGAAAAGGACTGAACCAATTTCAGTTGCTTTTGTCATCACTTTTTCCCAAAAGCAAAACATGTATCTGAAAAAATGCCCGCAATTTCATTTTTGAATTCGAAAATAAAAGTTTTTAATTAAAAAGACACGCCTAAACTCAAACTCAATGATAAATTTACATAATGATCACGTAGCTACCACCAACAACTTTAAATTTATTCACTAATTTTTATATAACATCAAGATTCTTGAATTGTGGTCAATGAATATTTTTTTAATTCCCGTGTGAAGCCTTGCATTTATCATTTTAATAGCATTGCGCATCATGCAAGCAATTAATTATATTACAAATATACTAAATACAATCGATTTATTAATCAAACTTATCGCCGGGAGAGGGTGCGCCAAATTTCCATGCGTGATTTAAACACACCACACGTTCGATTCCCGGATTTTGCCAATTGAGCGTTTAGGTAGGTATCAAGACACTTTGGTCGTGTTGGTGTAAAGAAGGCAATAAATTATCTGCCACTGATGACCGAAGCAAGATATTTGTAGTTTGATGTTCAACTTTTTTCATTATGGAACGGTTGCATACATAACATCTGAATTTGTATAACGTAATCAATTTTACAACTATCTTTGAAATTACACACTCTTTCACTTTTCAAAAAATAAATGTGGAAGTTTTTGAGTGATTCTTCAATTGGATGATGACATACATCGCTGCAGAAATAGAACCAAAAAATAAATCCTATTGATAAGAATACTCATCTCGTCAGATAGTGATTAAACTTGGATTCTCTTCACCTTTCTGCAACTGTTACTATTACTTTTCATCTTTTCATGTTAATATACTCCTATCCTAGGTCTTTCATAGATAATACGTTTTAATCTTTTAGCATTTGCATAAGTATCAATTTTTCCAAATAAATGATCGATCTTTGTTGAATTATTCAACTTGAACCTAAAAAAGGAGAGTTATACGTGTATTAAATTACATCGTAAGTAGAAGGAGAAAAATTAGTATAAATTGGCGGTCAAATACTCTTGGGATAGACATGAGGGGAAATGTTTGAAATTTCGGTTTGGTCCCGATTGGAGAATGGATTGAGATAAGTGCCAAGTGGACATATGAGGTAGGAGTTAATGGCTTGTAAAGAAAGGGTGAATCAAGAAACGCATTGGCAAATTTGGTTGAAGAGGCTTATAATGCGTAGACATTTAGGAGCCTCCTGAACGAAGGAGTGTGAATGAAATATCTCTGGATAATGCTGTCGGGCAAAGAAGACAGCAAATATGACGGAACATGTCATTGAGTTGCAAAAAGATCAAAGGTAACTAAACCATAGTGAACGCCAAGAGACGTTGCTACTGCTCTCTCTCTCCATAAAAACTGACTAACGTTTAGAGTAAAGCGGTATTCTTAACAACCCCTTTAATGGTCCTAATTGAACTATTCACAACCTCTTATCCCGCCTACGTTCCTTAGGCAAAAAGTACGTAGATTGTACTCCAAAGGTTTTTGCGCTACGCTATGCTTTAATTCACAATTCAAAATTTATTTTTATCGTTTTTAGTTTTTAAGAGAAGGCCACTTACCAATCAATATTATGAGTTGTTAATAAATGTAAATTATTTATTAAATTTTCTGATCCCAAAATATAACTAATAAATTCAGGTTAGACTTTATGGAACCTCTCCATATCGGAAATAAAAGTATTCTTGTAATGGTCCACTAAATAGATTTATTCTTTACGACCCGGGTTTCGTCAAATAAGGAA
This sequence comes from Ceriagrion tenellum, assembly GCA_963169105.1. Classification (NCBI taxonomy): domain Eukaryota; kingdom Metazoa; phylum Arthropoda; class Insecta; order Odonata; family Coenagrionidae; genus Ceriagrion; species Ceriagrion tenellum. Next base: position 7,898,205 of record OY720643.1, read on the forward strand.
AGGACCTAAAGATGTCATTGTGTGACGAAGCCCATGTCGTAAAGAATAAATCTATTATGTGGACCATTACTAGAATATTTTGATTACCGATATTTCCTGATCCTCTCAAACCCACACCCGATTTTCTAACCAGAAGGAAATCAAGATTTTTAATCAGAGATATTTCCAAACATTTTTCGCAATAAACGTCTTGAAAATGATGCGGTCGCAGCGTTGAAGTCACTCAATATACTAGATGAGATTTGGAATATACAAACTATTTCTATTATTCTTGTCAAATATGTCTATTATTTTTGTTATTTATTTCATAATAGGTTGATAGGCTGGCTATCAGGGGAGATGACTGATAGCTAATGTCATTTGCGCCATACGGGTGGGTGTTATAGTCGATAGGGAATGGATAATAATAAGGCACACCCTTAACGAATGGCACTAAGGAGGCCACATTTTAATGCACCATGTGACGGATGGAGTACAGCACTTTAAGTGAAGTCCACATACAACCCAAGTAGGGATCGGGATTCTACTAAAAAAACTCAAATATGCCGGAATTTGAACTCAGGCCCTTAGGAAGAGAAGCCAAGATCCTAGCCACCCCATCAACTAGATTGACTCACTTTTATGACAGGATTAAAGGAATACTTTTTATTCCCGTTTGGAAAAACGCTATGCAATTTTGAGAAGGATACGATAAGGGGTTTTCACCGCACCGGGGCCCGTCACCAACGCAACGGGGTCGCTCCCGCAATATCACGACCAAGTATCTGCTTTTATGGTCGCGTGGTGTGAGAAGGGACGCAAGAGTGTGAGAGGATATTCTGAGTCCAGTCACGTAACACGCTTAGAGCTTGGGTGCGCAGCGCCAAAGAGAGCGAGCGAGTGAACTCTGAAAAATCCTTTGGCGAAATGAGCGAATAGATCACGCATTCCACTTGGAACGGATCTGCATTCCTACACCCCACTGTTCGACGAACCAAACGCACGCATTCCATTTCGAACGAATGTACGTAAGCGTATCTGTATGCACATGAAACCTATTTCTGGTAAAAGGCTACATGTATACTCCTCCTAAGAATGAAATTTCGGGAAAATAGAAAAATGGATTGGCTAGGTGACAAATTTTCTACTTTATCCTAGCTTGTACCACTTTTGCTGAGCTAAGAAAAAAAAATTCAATTAATCGATAGGAATCAATAGATGACAATTTAACAGACTATTTTATCTCCTGCAAAAGATGAAATTCATGCAGTAAAACACATAGAAATCCAGTCTGGTACAATGATTAGAACACAAAAATAGATGAGAAAAATGAGAATACATACAGAGTTGCATTATGCTATGAAGAGAAACTAGATTAACAAAAGAAAAGTGCAGGAAGAGCTGGAAATAAGAAAATAAATTGCTGGAAAGAAAGAAAAAGGAACATTTAAGGAAACAGGTGGTTGGTATAGAGAAGCTAAGTAATGCGAATGAAAACAATTATTTTTATCAGGCAGTAGGTCACGTGACTAAAGGTTATCAACCGATAGAAGGGTCCTATAAGAATAAAATCGGCAAAGCCATTGGAGGAGAGTGAGATATTAGAAATATGGGCTGAATATTTCAATGAGTTGATGTATGGAGGTAACTCTGGAGGTAGAAGAGCAAATATAAAATCAAACATTAATACAGGGTGTGACCCTTCCATCAATAGAGGAGGTAAATGAGTGAATAGGTGAAGAAATAAAAGAATACCAGGGAAAGATGGAATAACAGTAGAACTGACTAAAAATGGAGGCCAATTACTAATTTGAGTATAACGCTTGCTAGTTTTTAATATCTGAAATTCAGAAAAGCTTTCGGAAGAATGGAAGACAGCTTAAAATGGCCCAATATTTAAGAAAGGAGACAAATTTGACCAATAACAACATACACGTCACGTCAACTGGTGCCCTATGCACGCTCTGAGCGCACTCTCAGTATGGGTGTCAATAATATACTCAGCAGTGCCATTATTCATGTTCTCAGCTCGTATTGCTGGAATACTTCCTGCAGATTCCGAAGTCTAATAGCATATGCTCACCACATCATTAGGTAGCTGAAGGAAAGTGGATAATTTTAAAGGAAATGGAAAAACTGAGTGATCTGAGAGGCAAGGGTGTGAACATTTGTCACCTGTCGACAATAGTCTTTCCCGCTCTTTGAGGGCTGAATTTATTTGAGGGCGGAATATTTTATATCAAATTACATGCACAATAATGGAAAAGTAGTGTTAGAGATCAAAGGATAACACCAAGGATGGGTAAACCGAAGAAGTCGTGAGCGAATTTGTATGAAGAGACTCTAAATAAGTTAATGGGGTATTAGGAGTCTTGAGCGTGCATAAGGGATATGAATGAAGTAGGAGTGAGAGAGGCAAGCAAGGATAGATCAACAATTCATCGTTAAGAAATTTATGAAGAGAGCCAGTTTCCCAGTTCAAATATCAGGAACTCTCCTCTTTTAATGTGACGACCCCAAAGGAAAATGACATGATGGGGATGTGCCCACGTAATAATTGGAAAAAATAAAGACACACAAACTCACGATCTCATTTTCAATGCTTAAGCTCTATTATCATCAGCTACCTTGATTAAAATACAAAAGATACAACTTAATACTAAACAACCATAACGTTTCAGAAAAATGTGTTTCACCCTTCATATACATCGGTAAAAAAATACATATACGTCAGGAGTCTCTAGTTAAGGGTTTTGCAGACTCATAACATCTAGCGCAAGTGTTTTCCAGCGATGGACGTTTCAGATGAGGATCAGCGTTAAGCCTTTAATTACATTCCCGTGAAGGTTTTTATTTTTCTACTTAGAGTAATATTTCTTTTACCTACAACAACGTAGTATTAAAAACGGTGTAAATTTCATGATGCTTAGGACAATCGGTTATGCAAAAATCTTTCCTGCTCGTCAATACTTATGACGAGAAATTTTAATCTACCAAACTTTTTCTTTTGTTATCCTGGCAATCATCTTTTCATTATCGTTAGTACTCTGTCCATATGTTGCGGCTAAGGTGCATATTTGTAACTTTCATGTGACAAGAGGATAGACGAAGAATGTGGCCTTAGAGCCTCGATCCAGCCTCACATAGATATCTATCTAGTAAAATCTCACCGGTTGTCCCACAGGTTTAACGACTCCATGATGACCAAAGTTTTAATGAACCATTTTACCGTCACCTTGAGCGCTGAGAAAGCCGCCGCTTCGTGTTGTCAGGTTTATGAACTCCCTTTTACAAGTAATTGTCAATGATCGACTGTCTTTGTCCTAATTATTTTGACTTCTTGTGTTAGGAGAAAAAGATTGCCAAAGTATCCATGAACAAAGGTATACCCAAGCTATTCATCCATCTGGCATGGCTTCAAATTTGAAGAGGGGTTCACTTTGAAATTTGTTTCATTATTTTGGTCTACATGGATAAATAAATATGATCCATCATGGAGCCTATATTGGCCGTAAAAAAAGAACACTATGTGACGAAGGTGACATATTTCGTGACTCTGAGGGTATATTACGGACCAATTCTGGAAAGCTCGAATCGTTAAATGTATCAGGCGACGAGAAAAGGATCATATCCCGAAAAACCAATTATGATATCAACGGATAAAGTTCAGTAGGAGTTCAAAAAACTTTCAAATTCTCAGGAATAGCCGAAAATAAGGGATAACTGCAAGGGATTGATTGCATAAACTTGCATTCATGGCTCAAATTAAAAGAAAATATTACAAAGCACTGCCTGGATAAAATTTCACGAATTTGCGAAGGCTTTCAACGCAACCCTGAGCTCATAAATCAAAAGGATGAAATTTTTTGAGGGTGAGGCATCCAAGCGCCAGGTATTTACGAACGGGGAAAAAGATGAAATGAACACCTTTGAGGAGAAAAAAGGTTGGATAAAACTTCAGTCTCTTACCCGAAAGATATATATATAAAAGAATGAAATATTGCCGGAGAAAGCCTGAGGGGAACGTGATAACGGCTCTTCTTTTTCAGCTCAAAACCGGTGATGCCCTAATACGTCCGCTAGACTGCTCATTTTTTAACACTTCTATATATCCTCGCCGCAATGAGGAAAGGGAAGGATGCAAAATACATGCCTTATTCGTCGGGATGGGAAGTGGTACAGCGAGTGAGCGAGCGTCAAACGCCGAGGCATTTGCATCTGAATCGCGCTTCCTAAAGCCATAGAGAGAGAGAGAGAGAGAGCAAGAGGGAGATCATCAAACAAAAGATGAGCGCAAAAACAACTGGATTTTTGTCGTAAAAGCTGGTTCATTCTAATTTCGCACTTTGCAGAGGTAAATACTGCGTTTATCGAAAACGAAAAAATGAGTCGTCCGCCCTGAGTTCGACCTTCACATTTTCCTTGAGCTTACCAAACCGGCCGTATTTACCTTTTCTTTTGTCGCATCAACTTTTTGCATTAAAAATTTGTTGTTTTAGCATACGTTGTTTATCCAACTGCATACGAGTTCACTCATATAAATTTCTTATATGTGTTCCCGGTACCTTCCCCACACATAATTCTCGTATTGGCAGATATACTGGAGGACCCACATTTTCTGCTCGTATTGATGCGTGCCACCTCCATAACGAGAATTTATCGCATTTGAGCATATAATGTCCCACACAGTTTTTCTCAGCATCACAGTAAATTAGTTTCTCCGTATTCATGTCCGCTTTCAATAGTTACATTTTCAACCCACTGTAGCATTGGACTATGTCTACTCGAAAAAAGAACACATGTTTTCCACTTTTTACTTTTCAATCTTCAATCTTTTACAGAGCAGCTCCTTTTAGCTTCCCGTCTAGCTCATTCCCCAAATCCATCAATAATTTATAAATTCAACAAAAATACTGCGAATTAAAACAAATTCAAAGCATAAACAATAATTTATAAAACAATAAGACGTTACACCACAATTCTTCGTCCCCAGCCGACTGATGATACATTCTATATACAATTTCTTAGGACTGTATTTACCATTAAAAACAGAGGCTAACAGAAAAAATATGTTTTTAAAAGAAAAATTTGCATATTAATCATAACTAATGCCATAACTTTGCATCAAGGCAGGGCACTCCTTTTTAATAAATTTGTTTCGTACTCTGTTAGAGAATGTAAACCATCGTGTTCTGGCATTTAATTACGATTGCATTCAGTCCTGTAATCCACCACATTTTTTAATTATTTCAATGGCCATGATTATAGAAAATATCGAGGCATCACTTGAGTAGACGGAACAAGAAATTGACCAATTAAATTTTCATTAGCAAAAAACCTTTGACATAGATGTATTTCTAACAAATATTCATGCATATATAATTGGATATATAAGAGATATATCCTATTATATATCTCCTATATCCGATGCATATATAATAGGATATATGCGTCCAATAGATGGGCATCTCAAAATTAATATTTAATTTTATTCCAGCATTTAATGGTTTTCCTTTCTTTCTTGCTATCAATTTTCACTCCATGACAACGTAAAAATTACCATTGTAATACACCGTATGTTGTACATATTTATCTGAAAATAAAATTTCTCACTTCCTCTGACTTATGCATCCCACACTACTCCGAGTAATAAACTGAGGGTAAATACTGGCCGCCATTTCCTCTTTTGCTATAAAGTATATTTTTTTAATTTTTTATTTACTGTGCCTGGTGAGGTTAACTTAGATATCAAAAATAACAATTTCAGATTTGTAAGACAAAGGCCTTCCGAAGAAAATCAGATCGGATTATCCATGTGTCAATTAGGTGAGTCTTGAGAGAGGTGAATTTATTATTATTTGCCATACGATATCCACGGAAGCGTAATTTTAAAGCGGCTTCGCAAGCTTTTATGAGTTAAATTGTGCTTTTTGTTTTTTTTAATGCCTAAGGTACACCCTTCTATTCCTTCTAATTCATATACATTCCTTCTAATGCCGTATTTTACAAAGCTTCACTTTATTATCGGATTCCATTGCGTTCTGTCGATTCGTTTACATCGCTCCATCACTCATTAATAATCAGCCTCATTGAAGAAATATTCTTCTTTTCAAGCAAAGCCAAAAAGGCGTCCATTTCTTGGATTGTTGTTTCCTAAGGAACATTGTCACTCAATTCTGAGGTTTCAATCTGAATTTGAGAGCCCTGAATCACCGTCTCGTGATATCGAGTGATTGCAATTTTCCAATTCCAATTAAAAGTCGCTTTGAGGTAGGTATTAACCATCTTACTGAATTACATCTTCCGTTTTTTTTCCAGGGCTTTTCTTCATGAACGTGAGAAATTAACAATTTTCTCTCAGCAGATCTATAGTGCTCCATGTCCCTGCTAAGTACGTTCAGGTGTCAGCTGTTTTCTAGTCGTGAAGAGGCGTTTCGCAATGGCGGAAAGATGTAATCCTGGATGCAAGGTGGAAATATTCACAGGTAACAGCCAAATTCTATTGAATTCATTAGATAACTTAAGTCACGAAATAATGAACTTTAGAGATTATGGGAAGAAATAATATTGTAACCAGGTTACTTATAAACTAGAAAACAGCTTAATGGATCGTGAATATTTTTGATGATTTATATAATCCATACACAAAATACTCGTCTTTTTAAAGTCTAAATTATAAAAAATTTAGTCAATCGGTAATTTAAAAATATTTATCTTTAAGATTTCAGAAAAACATAAAACTATATTTATTGAAGAGAAGAACAAATTGGATAGTTTGAAAGTCATTTCACGACTACGTGCAAATACTCTGAACACTTGGCCATTTTAATCGGTGAAATACAAAAACGGACAAACCATCCTTAACAATGATCACTGTTTTAATGCTGTTGCTAACGCACACATATTTCCTAAAATTATTATTAAATCAAATTACAATCCTTCATTGCAATGAAAAGTCCTGGCATTCTAAAAAAATAAAATAAAAGTCCTGGCATTTTTTAAAAATTTTAAAATAACTGATATATTTGACGATGAATGAGATTTACACTAGGCCAAACAACATCCTGTGACTTCAATCAGCCCTACAAGTATCGTTCACCACGTTTACAATTCCCCACCTAGTGTTCTAAGCGAAGAAATAACAGAATAAGTTACTATGCAGTAGTTGGAATTACAGTTCAAATGACGTGATCTTCTTTCTCGGTCACTAAAAAATGCCTCGAGTCACCACGCACCTTAATGCATAGGGTTATTTTCAAAGAACCACGGAACTAGCCGCACAGTTACTTCAACGCAGTCACTCGCTAGTGATCACACAATTGTGTGAAATTCACAGAGGAAAACTCATGCGCCTGGACTGAGAATCGAACCCAGACCCCTCGATTTCGCGCCGAGTGCTCTAACCAATTAAGCTACGTAGGCGTCATCTTCCACTATGAATCTCATAGGGGCTTCAAAGAGCAAGTTGTCCTCACAATTACCGTGCATATGATGCCAGAGGTGCCCGTAAGCGAACGCCAAGCGCCACGGTCCACGGAGTAAAGCACAAATTTAAACACAAAGGTGTTAACTTTGGACATTTTCAAAGAACCACAGAACTAGCCGCGCAGTTACTTCAACGGAGTCACCCGCTGGTGATCGCACAATTGTGTGACATTCACTGTAGAAAATTCATTTCTTTCCACTGTGATCACGATTTTTCCACTGTGGATTTCACACAATCGTGTGAGCATTGGGTTATAACGGCTGCAAATCTTTGAAAGTCTTTCTGTCGATATTTCCCGTCTTTTGCTTATAATTTGTTTGTAATTAGAACACACGCAGCAGAAAATTAAAGGTTTCCTTTTAAAGCCACTTTCATTTATTTTACAATATATAATTTAAGACATGCATAAAAAAATTACACATTTTCATGACGTGTCTAAATTTTTGCGCATTCACCGCCCAAAACTCATCCCGTTCCCCCTTCACATTTCGCCGCCATAAATGCGTGTACTTCTGATTTGAATATGTTTCTTTTTTTATTATCAGGTGGCGTTAAACAACGGGGAATATTCATTTCTGATAACTCGACAAGTTGGCGGAGCCGGGCGCGCCAATTCCTGTGCCGCAATAAAAAATAAAAGTTGGCGACCCGTGTTTCGCAATCCGAGCGGCCATTCCATAAATTGACGTCACGCCGCAGTGAGCCGAAAATACATACATATATGCATATTATGACGGCGCGCGATAATTTTCGGTCGGCACCAGAAATGCATTCAATGTTGGGAGAGGCCGCGGCGGTCCGACGGAAATGTTAGGAACGGCCAGAAATAACACACGCTGTCCCTATCCTGGATTCTTTTCATTCTAAAAAATCGACCCAGCTGCCCATCCCCTTCCATGAAATTGTTGGCTTTGTTGAAATCATTCGCCTGCCTTCCAGTGAAACGTCAATTCATTTGCAGCGAAGGGCCACAATGGAAAATTATTTTTGTTAAACCAGCTGATAAAATGCCATTGCATTAGTAAAAATCGTTTAGATTCAACCATATTTGTTTTCGAATTCAATATATTTTACTCTTTATCAAGATCAATGCCAGTGTAGTACGTGTTTCCCCATGTATCTGAAATAATATTTACAGCGGAAAAATCAGTCGCAATGCCTCGAATCTAACGGGAGAGCATAATCTGTACCACTGGGTTTACGTTTCACGAAAAAAGTCAGTCTATCATTCACCAGCAAAATTATCAGGTCAATGAAATTAAAAATACCCTCAGAATCCGCCTCGCAGGTTCAAGAGGCTTAAATCAGTACATTACATAGTACGAGTCGGAGAAGAGCTGTGGTTTGTCATGTTTAGTTTGATAGTGCCCCAGGCTGAACTGTGACAGTGTTTAACCCTTCCGTGACTGTGCCCTGGAAAATTCTAAAATCAGCTGTGTGGGATACTCGGGTACCCCAACTCTTGTTTCTCGAATATTACATTGTTTTTTGTTTTCCTTTTACTTGGCCTTCAATTACTTTAATAAATACATTATTGATTATTTCCTTGAGATTATCTTGTATTTTTGTGGAGGCAGCATCACAGTTTTGACTAATTTATAGGATAAAATATTTCAACTGAATTTGGATAACCTTATTTTATTTTAATTATACATTGAAATACTTCACCCGCTACAAAACGGTACATGATAAAAATTGGATATATACAATACTGAATATTACAATTGGTGACTTAAATTTCATTTCCCCTCTCCCCTATCTCCTGAATTCTACCCTGTCCTTACATTGCAATCTCCGAGACGTGGCTTAAACCCACTGTTTCCTCTACAGAAGTGTCCATACAAGGTTACTCTCTGTTCCGATGGGATAGGTTGGAAAAAGTGGGTGGGGGAGTCGCGGCCTTCATTCGAAGCGATTTCCGAGTGCGCCAGCTCGGGGCGACAATGCTGGGCCATCGAATACCTCATCTTAGAAATCACTGTAGAGAGAAAGAACATCCTTTTGATGGTTGTTTACCGTCCACCAAAAACGAGTTTCTATGTTGAGTTAGAGGAAGCTCTGTTTAGAATAATATCCTTGTACAAAAATATAATTGTTACGGATGACTTTAATGTCGATTTTGAAACCGGTAATCTGGATAGACGGTATTTATCTAGTCTCTTCTTCTCTCTTAGTCTCCACCTTGTTCCATTTAGATCAATGCATTATCTAGCCAAAAGTAGCTCGTGGCTGGACCTAATTGTAACGGATCAGGCGGATAAGGTCGCTAAACACGGTCAATATCCTGTGACTTTTCTATCCTTCCATGACTTGATTTATATCTCCTATACTCTACCAGTTCAGGAAAAACAATAAAAAGCCTGTAGCGGCCGTAACTACGGAAACAAACTCGGAAAATCTCACCAGAGAACTTGAGACGCAAAACTGGAAAGACATTTTTGAAGTGAAAGGTATCGATAACAAGATAGAATTATTCTATGGGATCCTTTCCAAATTGTTGGATAAATATGCACCATTAAGATTCTTCCGAACCAAGCATGAACCTGCCCCTTGGCTTACATCTGAAGTACGACTCCTGATGAAAGAAAGAGATCGCGAGAGAAAAAAAATTATCAGATCAAAAAATCCATGCTCTCATGATCGCTTGAAAATCCTTAGGAATAAAGTAGCCTGCCAAATTAAATTCCATAAAAATAACTTCCTTGAGGAAAAACTTAGCAGTGCAGTGGACTCCCAAAGTCTTTGGTTGGACTTTCGTAAATATAGAATCATCAGTCGAACACCTAATAGAATTCCTCCGTTGGAAGATCTGAATGATTTCTTTTTACTGTCACCTCATACATATCAATCTCACCCGGCTTCTAATAATTTGATACCGTTTGAGGATAAGAATTTTTATTTAACTTTGCCACTTTCTACCACTGTAAGACAGGAAATTCTTCGTACGAAATCTAATGCAATCGGTCCTGACGAGATTCCAATTAAGTTTATTCATCTGTGTTTAAATGAAATTCAACCTGTTATTCAACGCATTAATGAGTACAGTTCACTGAACTCATGCTTTCCTTCTCGTTGGAAAAAAGCATTTATTCGGCAAATTTCAAAGGTGACCAATCCCAAAGAAGTATCGGACTTCAGATCCATCTCCATACTCAGTGCGCTTTCTAAAGGACTAAAAAGAATTGCTGCCTCACAAATTTCAGAATACCTTTCAAAGAATAACCTCATTGATATACAACAATCAGGATTTAAAAGAAACCATAGTACTCAAACAGCACTTCTAAAAATAACTGAAGACATTAGATTGAATAGAGAAAATAGAAGATTGACCATATTAATTTTATTGGATTTTAAAAAAGCTTACGACTCCATCGACCACGAAATTTTGCTTCAGAAACTTATTGATTTGAATTTCAAAGCAAGCTCCTTGAATTGGTTTCAATCATACCTGACAGGCCGCATGCAGGCTGTCAAAGATGATGATGGTACAATTTCCTCCTGGAAACCAATATCCACTGGATTACCTCAGGGCTCAGTCCTGTCACCACTATTGTTCTCTATTTTTCTAAGAGAAATACCAAAGTGCCTTAGACATTGTGACTACCACCTATATGCTGATGATATGCAAATTTATATCTCTTGCCCCTCTTCCCTACTGCATGACACAATCAGGAAGGTGAACGAAGATATCAATAGCATTTGCACTTGGGCTAACAATAATAATATCTTTATAAACCCTGCTAAAACAAAAGCAATCATTATTGGGAGTAACAAACTCATTAAAGATATAAGTGAAAATATCCCCAAAATAACAGTTCAACATCTGAAGATTGAGTACTCTAAATCGGTACTAGATTTGGGTGTAAAAATGGACTAAACTCTTTTTTGGAATGAATACGTCATGGATATTTGTAACAAAACATTTAAACCTCTGGTCCAAGTTAAAATACATCGAAACAGCCTGCCCATCTGAATTCGTCTGAAATTGGTTACTACGCTTATACATCCATACTTTGATTATTGCTGTGCAGTATATAATGACTTAAGTAAGAAATTAAACCATACGCTGCAGAGAACCATGAATGCGTGTGTAAGGTTTATCTACGATATACCTAAATATGACCACATCAGCGTGCATTATGAGAAAGCAAAACTGCTCAAAGCTAAGACAAGAAGAACATACTTTATTGCAAACCTGACCCGTAAAATAACCACGAAAACACCCAAATATCTTTATGCACGATTCAGATTTTCAGGAGAGATCAAACAAAGAGTTACCCGCGCCCCACTTGACAACCCGCACTTACCACAACACCGAACTCCTTCTTTTCGTAACTCATTTCTGGTACAAGCAACCCATATTTGGAACACAATACCCCTGGAAATTAGGCTCGCCCCAACGGCAGTTTCAGAGAAAAATTGTACTTGTACCTTTTACGGAATAAGAATTGTTGAAAATAATACTATAAATTGTACAATAAAATACCGATTTCGAATTAAATAATCCATCAGTAAAGTAATGCTCACTGGGGTGGAGGTTGGTGCGATGGAGGTAGGTGACGCGGGTTGTCATTTTTGCTCCCCCGGCCAACCGTACACCTCAAGCGAGTTACAAAGTGTATCGGCATACATGCCTACTGGTCATAGTATATATTTCCCAATATTATTATTATTATTATCATTATTTGTTTCTATGTTATATAGCACCTGAGAGAGTGAAACTATTATTTTGCTATTCTGTTATTATTTTGTCATTCGGTAGATTATCCAGTGTTATGTTAATAATGTTAATAAATTACAATTACTGTTTACAATCTGACACGGACAGAGTAACACGCCTTGAAGATGGAAAGCAAGTCGTTTTCCGAAACATTGGCAAACATGAAGCCAATCAACTGGTGCAGAGCCCGAGAAGAGTTTATAAATGTCATTCACCAGGAGAAACTTAAATCTTTTATGTTAATAAATGTTGGTAATTGTTTTTCTATGAATTATGTACATGCAACTGGGAGAGTGTGTGTATTTCTAAAAATGTAATTGGTTGAACCTAGAGTCCGAAGGACTAGGTTCTTGAAATAAATTCTATCCTATTCTATTCTATTGTATAACTACGAAACTGCGCATCGTTCTCGAAAGTCATCATTGTATGCCTCAGAGATAAACTTGAACGCTGTTTCTTTTTCACGCCCAGAGTAATTCATTCCCGGTTCTAAAGAATCATGGCATGTGTCATCGCACCAAATGTGTTTGAAATGGGAACCGTATGCAGCGAGGTTGAGGTACATAGTATGACTCAAAACCTTCACAACAGAGATCATGACAGAGAGGCTTCAAGTAGTGGGGTGGGTTTTTCAAACATACCGTCATATACAATCTGTCCCATACAATATACAATGTTTCGGTGTTTCCTTATCTTCAACACTTCTGCCTTGACCATTTGCACCCTTTTCTCGTTACGTGAAATATTTTTGGGGTGAATTCGATCCAATGCCCCTCCTCCAGCAGGTGTTTTGCAAAGTGGGATTGGGGTGCATTCCGACGTTTGCAGACCCAAAAGGGATGCTGCATCACCTTTGCATGGCTGCATTCTTGCACACGCTTGATGAAGCCAAGTGTTATAAAAATTCCTATGCAATATTAGACACTTAAAGTTCTCAAATAATGCAGAAACTGTATACGTGTAACCACATACAGATAAAAATGGAAGAAAACTTTATTCCCTAGAAATTTGCTTTCAGTAGGCCTCTATATGCTCTCCGCTCGGAGCTTTGATGCCAACCCAGGCACACACAAACACATCCCTATAAATGGGATTTGGGATAATAATGGGTAGGTAATTGGGGTAGAAAATAAAACTTTTCTATCAAATTGAGTTATTTTCGGGTCGTCAAGTACCCCGCACCGTCAGGGAAGGGTTAACGAGAAACTTTGCTATTCGAGGTTGGTTTCACAAGCTTATTGCAATGCTTTCAATTGTAAATACTGTAATGTAGAATTTGAGAAGCAATTTCACGAATACGTTAAAATATTTGATACTCAGACTCATTGTTGGTAACCTATTCCCAGATCTCATGTAGTGCTTTAAAAATTAAAATATGATACAAATAAAACCAGAAGGTTTGAATTCATGTTATACATTTTTGAGGACAGAGCCTATTATTTCAAAAAATTAATTACCTTGCTTAAAAAGAGATATATATATATATATATATATATATATATATATATATATCCCTACAACCGACACGTGACCTTTTATGCCGCGGATCAACACGTTGGGTTTCACAGACCCAAATTGATAAATTTATTTTTTCTTCATTATATTTAGCCACTTCCCGTTTTCCTTCTCTAATATATATGAGGTTTTCTCTCTGTAGTAGTATGGGTATTGGGAAGCCTCTGTAAAATAAAACATTTGGCTTTATGCACATATATAGTAATATTCAACCATTAGGAATATCATAAAAACAACAATTCGAAAAAATGACAAATGCGATAAAGTACTGTTCAAAAAAAAAAAGTACTTACCAAAATGAATTCCATTAGGAAGGATAAAGAAAAACACGTACGTGTTGAAATATGGTGAAAAAACTTTCATTTAGAATGACAAAAAACTGCTACGTGAATACACACGTTGGGTCCGAGAGACCCACACTGTCTTCAAATCATTCGTAAACTGAACACGCTAACGTCACATTTACGATTATAGTGTAGAACGAATGGTTTAAGTGCAGTCCCAAGCTACCGAGAATATCAAATGACATCGCCCAGCCATTTAGGAAGTATTTTTAACTAAGTATGCACGCTGTGTCTTGCATGCACAGACCTGACGTGTACAACGATGGGATATAAATGAACGGTTAAATTCCGATGACAACGTCAGACAACATTTTGTAATCGGAAATGATGGTTTCAATTAAATATCATATTCCGATGACGCTAATATTTTTGTTGTGTCTCCTAATCACTCACCTTGACTAACAACTGAATACCAAAATGATAAATTACTACTAAGCTATCCCAACAAACCTGACCTCTGATGGAACAAATCGCGTTTAGTGGCGGAGGAAATGTTGACTCGCCTTGAGAAAATGTATCTCGCTCGCTCAGTGGAGAATGGGTAGCAAACGCCATTCGCTCCGATAAATGTAAGTTCTGCTGCGACTATGCTGACGAATGGATTTCGCTGCAATAGCATGAAGAAACTTCATTTTCGGCAAAGTTTATTTCCCCGTGATCACACCACTTGTAACATTTAGGAAATAACATCATGGGAGTTTTTCATTCTATCTGGTGCGCTAATCACTAAATAAAAACAGCACTTGAGCACTAGTCTTGCATTCTTTATAAAAAGACCCCAATGTGCACCAGCTGGCACACTTCATAACAGATCGGGAGCAGATTTCTTAGTACTAAACATTTAAGAACGATACTTGCACCCACGATTCTGCGTAAACGGGTCAAAAACAGCTATTTCTTACGTTATAATTACTCTATGGTACTAGGCTTACGTTTCTAAATACTGGTTATGAACGAACTCGATTGCTAGGTACAAAGCATTCAGTCACGACTACCTACCAAATGCTTCTCTGAAGCGCGTTACCAAACGTTCCGTCAGCGCACATTGTTCTATTCACCCCCGTCGTATACACTTAAAGTAGTCCGAGCGAGATAGTTCCCTGGTCATAATAGAGACCATATTCAAAAAATAAGTTAATCACCAGGTGTAGGACACATTAATTAAACACTGAATTGTAATGGTGCAATAAAATAGTTTTACATGACAGAAATGGTAAGTAATTAAATGAAAAATCTAAGTAAGTCTTTAACTTGACTCATTTTTTTCACGCGGTGCGTTTAAAACTCCTTCAAAACGGAAGGTTTTTTTGTGATACCCAAGAACCTAATGCGGTGAAAATATGATTAATGCTAAAAAATAGTTGAGAAAACGAACAAACAACACGCTGTTAGTTTTTTTACGACATTTTAATGTTATAAATACCTCATTTTGTAAATAATGTCTCTCTGAAGTGCATACACGGACCATATCCCATGTAAAAGGCTGGAATTTTTGGAAAATATCTCAGAAAGTAATGTAGTAAGGGGTTGAAGTTTTGGTGTCATTAGAAGGGTGAGATATTTTTATTTAAAATGAGACCCATTTCAATGATTTCTGGGTAAAATGATACTTCTCTCGAACTACCTTAAGTGGACAAATGTGTTCAGATGTGAGCAAACTTCAACACCTCCAAGTGACACTTCCCAACATTGTACCCTATGATAACTATGGACATCATCCAACTTTTTTTTTAATGCAAAGCTAACGCCTCCATCGACCCGCACGTAAAGGAACGAAGAGAGAAATAGATCAAGGACCCCTCTCTAACAAATGACGGCACTTCTGACGGGAGATGGAGTTAATACGATGCAAATATAATTGCTTTCTATGGGTAAGCACCTCCTCTTGAGGAGACAACAAGAAAAAAAATTGGGGATGTGTTTACTTCGCCTCAAAAATGGCTGAAAAGGTGTGACAGGACGGCAAACCTTTCTCCCTTGAGTGACGTTAATGCATTTGGGAACTTTTTGGACGACGCGACGGCGTTTAAGGTAGTCCGAGCGAGATAGTTCCCTAGTCATTATAGAGACCATATTCGAATTATACGTTTTAATTTCACCAGCTGTAGGACACATCAATTAAATGTTGCATTATTAATGGTGTAATATTATAGTTTTATACGACGTAAATTGTAAGTAATTAAATGAAAATATGTAAATAAGTCTTTCACTTGACTAATTTTTTTCGCGCGGTGCGTTTGGAACTCCATGAAAACGGAAGGTTTTTTGGTGATCCCGAAGAGTTAACTGCAGTTAAAATTGGTTTTACTTTCAAAAATAGTTGAGTAAACACAAAATCTACACAATGATTTTTGACGAGATTTAAGCGTAGGAAATGCCTCATTTGTCAAATAATGTCTCTCTCTGAAGTGCATAGACGTACCATTTCCCATGTAAAAGGGATGGTAACTTTTGTCTCCAACATCTAAGAAAGTAATGTAGTAAGAGGCTGAATTTTTGTTGTTAATGGAAGGGTGATATATTTTTCTTTAAAATGAGACCAAATTCATTGATTTCTAGGTAAAACGATATTTTGCTCAAACTACCTTAAGGAATTGCGACTCTAACTCATTGACCATTCTTACAACCTGTTCCCCTCCTCTGCCACTCGCTTCACTAGGACATTGTATTACATTTTCTACTTTCCTATAAAACCAAGAGAATATAGTTTATGCTGAAGATTAGTTATATGTTTAATATATAATTCTACCACTGGTGAGCTATTCGTTGCTTTCAAAAGGCTTAATAATGAGTGAGTAGCACGTGCTGGGAACAAGTATTCCTCGGAGTGAAATTCAAATTCTCCCACCGCCACTAATTTTTCACTTATCTGTAACTAAACACAGTTTATAACATCACAAAATAAAACTTTTTTTCATAAAGTCTCCATTGATCACCAGTCTTATCAAATTTTTCCCCCCGAAATCTTTTCTGGAGACAAACTATCGACCCTAAAATGATAAACATTCATAAAACTGTTTCCCCTCAAAACTGTTTAAAAATTTAGGAAATAAATTTTACAAACATAGACGCCAAACATTTCCTCATTTGAGAGAATGAATAAAGAAAATTGTAAACTTAATTTTGACTCCTGCCATCGTGTGATATGACCACAGAAATGATGACACAGTCGGCTCCTCATATAGAGTAAAAATTGATAATAAAATATATATGTAGAACAATTTAGATAACAGCCATTACGTATGAATACGGGATTTGAGTAAAAAAGATAATATTATAATATATATATATATATAAAACATTGAAACATTAACTGTACATTATTTCACCACCCTGCTCTAGCAATTCTACGATAAAGACGGCTCAGTAGGCAGAATAAATAATGAAAAACCAGAAAACAGAAAAAAATTTAGTATTATATTTTATGAACAGCATATTATTCTAATACAATATAATGCTTTTAATTATAGAAATAAAAGATGATTTTGTAACATCCGAAACAAAAATAAATCAAAATTTTTAGAATAACTTCTCATAATGACTATTCTAATTCTTGACTAACGTATTGTTTACATTACATCTGGCAGAAATAGGCCAAAGGACCAATTTTTAATGATAGGCATTTTAGAGGAAGAGAGGTTTTATAGATTGGTCTGTGCCCACAAAACCATGTTCAGAATAGTGTCAAGTACGTAACACATCATAACTTAAGACTGCACAGTCATTAATTACAGAATTTGTACTACATTACTTATGCTTTTCCTTCTTTCGATCGATGCGAATGGGATCGTGATCACTTTTATTTAAAAGAAAATGTGCGCATTATGAATTACTAATGTTACTTCATTGAAATGCAAAAAGGCTCATACATAGAAAACTTTGACTTGCTTTCTAGTGGTGCAAAAATGTAATTATTGAAATTAATGCATCACAAACGACACTTTTGGAAATAGAAAATTCACATTTCTCATCCGTTCCACGAGGTCTCTTGCTTCATCCAAACGTCCTTACCCCTCTAACCTCCTTCCCCCCCTCTTTCCCCTGTCTTCCCAATTCCCAACCAACCTCCACCCTCTTCAACTAGTTCCCTAGGCTCGTGACATCATTACCGCATCACAGTAACCTATTAACAGCAAAGTGACGCCATTTGCAAGTCAATTACGCAATCAATTCCAGCTCAGCATCCCCCGTCGTCTTGGCGTAACACCCACACACACAGATTAACGAGGAGACTCGAAAGTGATGCATAAGTTGAACAAGCTCTTCTCCCCACTGTATCCCACCCCTTTGCCATTAGTGTAACATCTAGCCTAACCCTCTTCAAGTCTATTACCCATCGCGACTTCATCTGCGCCGACAAGAGAAGCCAAGTACTACTCTTTTGTGAAATCCATTATCCACTTTTAACCGCTGCTTTCAAACGGAGTGTTCTCCAAAACGCAGCCGGAAAAGTGGATTCAACAGGAAAGATTTGACTTGGTTAGAGGCATTTCCTTAAGGTACGTATCAATTCACACGGTTTATAAACTTATGATTGGTTACAAAAATAGTCTGCCAAACCGAGTCATAATCTCTTGCGAGATGTGCGAAGCCTATCCGTTAAGTCAAGTTTACCATTGCCCAAAGAGAAGTTGAAGTCATTTTTCAAGAGTGTGGATGAACTTGAGTCCATCCAAGATAAAAGCGATGTTAAAATATACTGATTTGGATTGAAAATAAATGAAAAGTAAGCAATTTTTTAATGATTGTATGACTTAAGCAGAGGCCACCGCCGTGAAATCTTTAGGCACGTAATTCCCTTCCCAAAACACAACCGGATGTTCTTACAAATAGTCTGAATTTCTGTCAACTCTCCCATTATATAGGGCAAAGTCTACCACTGCGGTGGAGGGAGACTGGGCATAAAATGAAAAATGCATTATTGGAGCAATACCTAAAGTAAAATAAGAATAATTCTGCCCAACTGTTGGTCGCACGATGTTAAAGGCTGGTTAACTACAGCTATCCATCCTCCCCATTCGAGTACTACTCTCCAGTTGTTCTACTGTATTTTCATCTTTAATTGGTCAAATTATATATCCTTTGACCTTTCTACTCAGATTTTTTACCTCCATTTTTCCTTAAATCACAATCATTCTTCAGAAACCCATTGTGCCTCAGATAGAGCCCAATCCATCTGTTTCTTCCATTCTGTACAGTGTTCAATATGCTTTCACTTTTTCTCCTCTGCGTATTATTCGACTCTTTTTTATCCGTCCATTTTATCCCCAGTATCCTCCTCCAACAACAGGTTTAGAGAGCTTTTTATCTTTTTTAGTATGTTCGTCTAATGGCCCATATTTCGGATTCGTAGAGCGTCATGCTTTGAAATCACGAATCAGAGCTCGAATGCTTTCAGATCCCATTTCCTCGTATATATTTCTACATCCTTTGCTTCGATCACACATAAGCCAAAGAATTGAATTGATCAACTTTTGCTCAGCTTCATAATCTTTGGATGTACATTATCCCAATACGGAATCGAAGTTATCAAGTTCCCACTTCCAAAACACTCATATCAAGCAAACGACAATTATATTTTGCATGAAATTATCACAGAAATTTTCAGTTAATAGTATGATAATGAAAAGGCCTACTTGTGGTTAGTGTCAACCGAAAATAAAAAAACCCAATTCCAGGGGTCTTTGGGCATTTAAAACTTTTCTTTATGGTTTTAATTTTAATGCATTGACTTCTACACCTACCAACGACCCAGCAAGCGATCTCAGAGCCGTGAGGTAGGAGGTGTTTGAACAATAGCTATGTAATGGGATGAAATAGTGAACATGATGGGGAAGAGAACAGAGTTGAATGTATGTTGACGATGTTTCTAATGTTAGTGTCATCCTTTTTTATACAATCTCAAATCTACATCTACATACCACCCTGCGAGCCGCCGCATGGGCGTGTTAGGTCACTATAGCCGTGTAAAGATGTAAAATTTCAGGAGCTAAAATGATGACATGTCCGATGGGAGTGTATTTGGAGGAGCTCAGTTTTTATTGTGGTCGTTTATTGTGTGCGGAAAGAACGAATTCTTGTACCTATCAGTTTGGCATTGTATCTCTCTAATTTTATCGCGTCTGTCAGACCAAGAAATGTAGTAAGGCGTAATGATAATATTCTCTGTGTCACTCTGAAACACGCCAGTTCTGAATATCTCAATTAGCCTAAGTCTATCGTGCAGCCTCCGCGTCTCTAGGGGCTCTCACCTTAATCCCTCTAAAAGTTGTGTATCACAATAAGTTCGTTCGTAGCAGTTTTTAACGAAGCGTGCAACGTTTCTTTATATTTTGTTAATGTTTTTGGTTAAACCTTTATGACCAGGGTTCCAAAAGCTCGCGGCGTATTTGAGGTGTGGCCTAACCAGAGCGAAGTAACATCTCTCTTTTTATTTTTCATCCGAGGACCTTCCGATTATACGCTTAACAAAACCTAGTTTCTTTTATGCTGTGCCGCATATGTTTTGTATGTGTGTTCCGCACTTTAGTTTTGCAGCAAAGTTCTCTCCTCTTGTCACTCCCATCAGTTCTAGAGAACCAAAGTGGTCCCAAAATCACAGCCTGATCGGTAATTATTAAGTAAGCAAGACCTTTTGCCAAAGAGTCTCTATAGTTTCCCCACTCAACGAAGCATGTATGGTTTTATATGTCTATTTTGTTTCTATATTTCTCTCTAAGACCCAGGGTTCAAAATGTTGTATCCTGAGAAATTCCCACCCACTGTGTTTTTCCATAGAAAAAATCCATAAGATTGGATAACATTAATATTTCTACGAAGAGGCTTCAAGCAACAATGGGAATTCAACGTATCTCTACTCTAAACCTGTTTTTCACGGCAACGGCATTTAGTGGAAACACGAGTGAGTCAAAGTTTGAAAAGACCCTTTTCGAAAAATCTCTTCAATGGTCCTGGGTGGGTCTCTTGAGGATTTTTCTTCGAAAACAATAAAACCCTACGCCCTACATCACTGCCCTTTCCAGCTCTCTATATCTTAAATCACCCTTCAAGTCGTCTAGAACCCTGATTCATTTCCTTCCACTCCCCTATTGCCCTTTATCCTCTTCTCCATCAAATCCCTTCAACATTCCGTAACATCTCAATACGTCATTCATCCACGTTCTCTGACTCCTCCCTCCCTTCGCCCCATATCATCCCCACCTCGCACACATTTCCTCGCCATCCCCATTCAATCTTACTTCTCCTTGTTCACCCTCCTTCCTCTCCAACTTGTTTTCTCCATTCTTTTCCATGGCTACACCTCATATGCTATCCATGCGTTTCATCCTTACTTAAGGTTGTCCGAGTGAGATAGTTCCCTGGTCATAATAGAGACAATATTCGAATTGTACGTTTTTTCACCAGTTGTAGGACACATCAATTATATATTGCATTATTAATGGTGAAATAATATAGTTTTATATGCCAGAAATGGTAAGTAATGAAATGAAAATATCTAAGTAAGTCTTTAACTTGACTCATTTTTTTCACGCGGTGCGCTTGAAACTCCTTAAAAACGGAAGGTTTTTTGTGACTCCCAAGAACCTACTGCGGTGACAATATGATTTATTTCAAATTTAAATAAAAAACACACAAAGTACACTTAGTTAGTTTTTTACAACATCTAAGTGTTAGAAATACCTCATTTTGTAAATAATGTCTCTCTGGAGTGCATAGACGTACCAGTTCCCACATAAATGGGCTGGTATTTTCTGACAAATATCTCCGAAAGTTATGAGGTAAGGGGTTAAATGTTTGGTGTCAATGAAATAGTGAGATAATTTTCTTCAAAATGAATCCAAATTCATTGATTTCTAAGTAAAATGATATTTCGCTCGAACTACCTTAAAAATCAAACTCTGAAATCATAACGTACAACGATTCACATTGTGAACTTCCACAATTTATTTTTTTTATCCTTTCACATTGAGTTCTCGAAATTATTAGCCTTCTCTTGAAAAGTCATTCCATTTTCAAAAGAACTTTACCATATGTACCATTCGTATTACTACACCAACCCTCAAAGAGGCATATACGTTCAATAAGACCATTCAGGAATACCAAGGTCGACATTGTAGTGAAATACACTTCAGCAAAACCATTATTAGAAAGTATTTCTTTGAAATATCAATCAGTAGTCCACTGTGAAGTCTTACATGTATGTATAATTATGAAAAATGCTGTAAATTCTATCCCAGAAACTATTAGCAACGATCTTAATCACGTATCATGAATTGATTGATACGACACCCATGTTCAACCCTACGGAACTTATATCATGAGAAGCTGCGGCTGATCTATAACGGCATTAGGTACTGAGAAGTTTAATTCCTGCACATAATTATAATAGAAGAGGAAAGAAAAATATATAACCGCAGGTATCATATGCCTTGAAAGAAGCTCATTTCTCCTATTCTACCTCGTAAGGGTTAAGCCGGGGCACCACGGTCAATTTATTCGCTCAATACACCATTGAATACTTTTATGGCAGGACCCTACATTATCAGCCTTCCAGAGAGTTCTTTCAGCCCGGAACTATCGCATCACGCACGTTCGGACTAGAGCTGAGAAACGCGATTAACCGCTATGCAAAATTTCTGCGGACTTTAATGACAGCCTCTAAGCTGATATCAATGG
Source organism: Ceriagrion tenellum (assembly GCA_963169105.1). Taxonomy (NCBI): domain Eukaryota; kingdom Metazoa; phylum Arthropoda; class Insecta; order Odonata; family Coenagrionidae; genus Ceriagrion; species Ceriagrion tenellum. Next base: position 7,920,925 of record OY720643.1, read on the forward strand.
AAAGACCGCAATTGCTTGCCACATTGCGTGCCACGCCGGAAATTTTATGTATTTTCATTTTGAAATTTCAGAAAAGGCTCCTACAGTATCTTGTGTTGTAAAAAAAATAAAAGGGATAGGAATACGGGTTTAATAATTGATTAACTTGCTTTTGGTAGATTGAGTAAAAAAGTTTTATCTCGGGCGAAATTCAAATTATACATGCATACTCAGTCGGTGGAGTGAACGAAATTTTTTTCTTTGTTTGAATAAATATATTCGTGCCCTTAAAAAATTAAATAAAAAAAATATTGGATACGAAAACAAATGATTAGGTGCATGCAATGCACTAACGCGTCTCAGAGGGACGACATCAAATAGAGTGAACTGTAAGCCACCGTACCAGTTATCCATAACTTCACAACTGTAGTCGATGTATGTACGGGAAATTTTGGAGGTAAATCCAGCACAAATTTGACAACTTTATTTTGAGCCTATGATGAGTTTGAATTTCAGCAAATATTGTATTAATAAAAATCAATTAATCCTCAATGCCATTGACTAGGACTTGAGAGCAGGTTTAGAGCAAAATGAAATTAAATATAAGTTTACTGTCCAATTTTTCCCCTAACATTACAGGGAATCCTCAACGTAATAGTTGGAAATATAATACCCAAACCGTTCCATATGTTACAATGAGGCATGTACGGTCTAGCGACAGTTTATAATTTGATACTCGGAGGACGGACAATCGCCTCACTAAATGGTAAAATCCCTCTTGTCTTTCCCTCTCCAAAAACGAGGAAAAAGAAATTCATACGAACGGAGTATAAAGGTAATGGGTCAGATGAAGAGAGAGAGTTGGACCCGGAGACTGTTTTAATTTTGGAAGGATAAAGCCAGCCGGGTGCGTATATCCTCTCCGACTAATCATCAATATGAGACGAGGCAGAGCTGGTGGGAGGGGTCAGGAAACGGAGTAAGGGGGTGGGGGGGAGGGGATGAATGAGGGGATGGGAGGGGTGTAGCGGGGATAGCGGACGAGAAAGTGGGGTGAGAAGGTTGGGAGAGTCGAGGGCCATCACACGAAGTTACGCGAGAGTACACGAAATTACACGAGTACACAGGTCCATATTGTGCGGACGATACGGTGCGGGCGAAACGTTAATAAAGCCTAATTGTAATTCACAAGGGGACCCCCAACTGCCTCCTCTTGCCAGGGTTTTCCTCTCTGAACTGCTCTTAACCCTTTTCCAGCTTCACTTCCACACGCCTAAAACCATGGGGTCGGAAAACTATGGCTCGCGAACCACACGAGTCTCTTTGATTAGACAGCTTTAAAAATTTCAAATGGAAATTATTTTGTCACAGCTTCAATAAAAATGTTATTTCTATGTTTCTCTTATTCATTTATTCGTAAGAAGTCATTAACTATTTTTGCAATAAGAAGTCATTTACGATTCTTACGATTTTTAGTCACAGCACAACCGGTAGCTTAACACTGGTGTTCAAGGGAATACACAAGTATTGAGAATGGGTCTGAAAAATGGGAACTTCATCCAGCCAGTTACAAGAAATGAGGGTTACGAGAAAGGGGGCGTGAATGAGCCTAAACCCTAAGGTAGTTCCATTAAAAATTTTTTTAAATAATACCACGTCTCGCTTGCGGACTCTGAAAACAGCAGGGCAACAATCTGCAGAGCGACTCTTAAGGCGTCCGCGGTCAGTATTCCTAGGACTATGGAACTAAACTTAAGGTAATAACTTTATAAACCTCGTCGCATATAGTAAAGTAATTACGAAATATCATTCTTATTTAAGGATATAATATCATTCTAAATAGATTCCTAATCTATGAGATCTTCAACCACCATTAACTGATATGAGCATCCTTTTTTATATCTGGTAATGAATATTGATGAGACGTGTAATTAAACACATTTATCCTGTAATACATTACACGTTACCCTATTTCCTACCCTAAAAAAACTTGGTTATAAATTATAAAAAACATCGCAGTTTTGTTTTGTAATTTTGATGAAAAATATATTATTAAATGAATTGTAAAAAATGAAGTGTTATCGTAATACCATCGTTATAGTAACTGTACCCGATCATGTATTTATGTGTCTCTTTTTTGTAACCGCTGTATATCATTCTGCATATCTCTGAGTCATTTTTTTGTATTTTTGTATTAGTTTCTTCACTTTATTGTAAAACGTTTGATTGAAAATTAAAAATCATTTTTGTTTGCTGCTATTGCTTTTTGCATGGTTTATCTGTTGGTGGCAGCCCCCAATACAGGATCATCCTAACAGGGGTTATCTATTGTATACCTTTCTATCATTCCTGAAATGAATTCAATTATTATAAATTATTAAATTATTATAAATATCTTTTTTTTATTCTAGCGACTGGCAGGTTTGACTTTCCAAACTCAAAATTTCACCGAACCTTACACTGATACGACGCCCACAGTTTCACCCCTTATTACCTGAGTGAGTGAGTGAGGGGAAACCGGTGCAGAAATGAACTTTTCCCCCGATCGGCCCTTCGTTCCGTTTCACTCCACTCCAGAGGGCTACACACTCCGACAAGCGGGAAACCCCTGGACATCCTCCTCTTCCTCCTCCTGCCTACCCTAACTACCCCCAGACACCCCGCCGCCGCTCATCCGATCAACCCGACCGCTTAACCCCCGGCCTCTTAAACCCTCTCGACCAGGGTGCCTGTGCCTGCCCACACGCCGGGGGATCACACATGTTATCCCCCGCCCCACCCCCCCGCCTAGGGTGAGCCGGAAAAAAATACCCCAAAAGAAAATAAAAAAAACGCCCACCTTTCCCTAGCATTCCCTTTTGGAACACGGAACGTGTGGGAAGAATTAAAAAAAAAACTTAAGAGCATAAAAAAATAAATAGAAGCTTTATTTCCCCACGAGGTAAATCCTGCTAGAAAAAGCAATTTCGGAACATTTCACCCAAAAGTCTCGACTTGTTTCCCATTCCATTTTTGCAGGCTTTCATTTGACCTCTCCTCCGGGAGGATTATTGAATTATTTTACTCAAAATTGAAATTAAAATTATTTATCAAAGAAATTTAAAAATTGTAACTTTGATATTCCACATATTTGAAAGGACCCGGGATTCGACGTTCAACTTCATATTCAAGTTAAGATTCTACTCACCTTTGTAGAATTTTATCCTGAAGATGACGTTGAGCGTCGAAACCCGGCTCCTTTAAAATTAAAATATGTGGAATAACGAAGTTGTAAATTGTCATCATTGAGCCAAGAAATTCCATAAAGTTACGCCAAAAACCACCAATTCTCAAAGTAACTAAAGTGGGTAAATTATGTATTAAAGTTAAAGGCAATAATTCATAGATGACGGCTCGGTTGGCATATTTCGGGTACAAACTTTGGCAAAATATCTTTCTCGGGCTTCGCACCGGGTAATATTTTCTAATTTCGCCGACGTTTCGGGAAACGACTTGTCTTCCATTTTCAAGGCGTGTGTGTTTTCCGTCGTGTCCACTATAACACTGATTTTAAACCAGTGTTTAAATATATAGAAATATCTTTCTCGGGCTTCACACCGGGTAATATTTTCAAATTTCGCCGACGTTTCGAAAAACGACTTGTCTTCCATATCATGTCCTTCCATGTGTGACCCGGTGCGAAGCCCGAGAAAGATATTTCAACATATTACGCGGGGAAAATCTTAAATCTTTTAAACATCGGCAAAGTTTGTTTGAAGAATCAGTGAGAAGAACTGCGCCGAAAAAAAATTATAGCTAAAGGAACAGCGGCCGTAACGTATTTAAATCTAATATTAAAAATATTTCATAAACTAAAACACATTTGCGGCATCCACGAAATATTAGAAAGAGGACAATGTTAAGGATTAAATTCAAATCAGCGTAAAGATAAATTTAGTGCAGTTCTCATTCATATTAATTAAAAGAGTTAAGTACACGTAAATGACGTATTATTGTCAAAAAATATAAATAAAAACCCTGTGATACATCCCTTTGATTCAATTTCGGATAACCGAACACACTTACGGCTCTATGTAACATTTTTAACTTTGAAAATGATAAATAGTGCCGAAATTATGTTTGGTTAACATATATTCAAGATTGAAATATAACCGAATACTTTATACAATGCCTGCCTCAAAGCGGTTAAATCAATAGATTGCGGAGACCATTTCTCACATACGGATTAACAATGTAGAACCTTATGCAATAAAGAGTTTCAAAAAGCACAAATAAACATTCAAGCAATGTAATTCCGGGGAAATATTCATACATTCAATGGTTTCCATTTATCCGATGTTGCATTCGATAGAAAACTATTTCCACAAAACATTTTAACACCCATATATTTTAATCAACCATGATAATTTCTATTTCAAATCTCACATGATGTGTATATGTAGAACGTGCAGTGTAAAAATACAAATAAATGTTACCTGTTTTCTGGAAACCACATTTTAAAATGTTTTTGTATTTAAAAGAATATTTTTCATCGTCCCATTTCCAATATTATTCTATACATATGAAATTTTTTATTTATTTACTTATTTAATTTGTCCACATACAGCATACTTTCCAATTTACAGCAGCAATATAACAAACACAAAAAATAGACACATACATTAAAAAAAAACTAAGATCAATAACAATGTATTAACAATTTATATTTTTAGGGACTAGTGGAGAGAAGCGATTGAGTATTGCTAGCGAGATGAGAAAGAGCGCGTTGAGTAAAAGTGTTAGACGAAAGCGAAAACGGGTCAATGTTGGTAGGAAGAGAATTTATGAGGGAGGAGAGGCGGAAGTGGAGGGAGTGTTTGGTCAAGGATAATCTGGGAATGGACAGGTGGAGTAGTGAGTGCGTGCGGGTGGGTCTAGATGGGATTCGTAAACTGATGCTGGAGATCAGTTCAGGGTAGTCTGTAGTTGAGTTGAGAATGCTATGAGTGAGCCTAAGGTCAGTTTTGAGCATTAGTCTAACTAGATGAGCATACATGTACGGTAAGCAATAAGGCAGCAAAGTATCCGATAGAATATTCAGCGGTAAAAATAGGTCAGAAAGTGTTGTCGAGGGAGCAGATATCAAAGGAAATTGGAATTGATGTTCTGACAATAGATAGCTATTGTCTATTGTCTAAAGATCAGTTCAGGGCAGTCTGTAGTTGAGTTGAGAATGCTATGAGTGAGCCTAAGGTCAGTTTTGAGCATTAGTCTAACTAGATGAGCATACATGTACGGTAAGCAATAAGGCAGCAAAGTATCCGATAGAATATTCAGCGGTAAAAATAGGTCAGAAAGTGTTGTCGAGGGAGCAGATATCAAAGAAAATTGGAATTGATGTTCTGACAATAGATAGCTATAAAATAAATGTTGGCTTATTTTCAGGAGAGCAGACAAAAGCGGAATAAATAAACAGAATAAAAATAAAAGAGAAAACGGTTCGAAGGAAATTGCTTTCCACGAAAAACTGTTATTAAGTAAAAATTCCACTCAAAATTGGCATAAACCATGAGACAGAAAACGCTTTCACGAGGACTAACAAAGGCATCTTAGGAACCAAGAGCACAATGTTTCTCAAACATTTTTACATGGCCAAAATTGCCAACTCTGAGTTTTAAATGCCAAATATACTTTGAATTATGGCTTTACCATATGCCATAATGTGGATATAGTAGGTTTAGGTGTTTCTTCGAGGAAAAAATACTTAAGACTGCATCGTACGATGGAAATAAAATTCTATCACTCACCAAAGAGTATCGCTATGTGAGATTATGCAGTGTGGTCCAAGATGTCAACCTCCATGAAGGGCAATATTTGTAATAAAGGATATTCTTTAAGGCTACATCCTAAAATTAGCACTATTTTAGTGGAAAGAATCAAAAGAAAGAAACTATTCATTGTTTAACATAAGTCGCATATGATATGATCACAACACTGATCGTTATTTATCCACATACTGACGCAGTTCTAAGGTGGACGAATTTAGAGTCTATTATATCAACCATTTTAAATATTTTATTTCACAATTATTTGCATACCGACAAAATTAAGAGCTTTAAATGATATGTATTTTCAATGACCTTTGTCGATTTACTATGAATTTTTAATGATTTTTACGTGGTACTAATATAACTGATGTAATTTGAATGGAAATGGAATTGAGCGATGGGATCTTACCTATAACTGTCATGTTGATAAGGTTTGTGGAATACAAAGGAAAGGTATGAGGTTTATAATGTATGGATCCGTGTGTACTGTGTGTGGATAATCGAAGTAAACTGACATCTAGCATTAATATATACAAAACTTGTAATGTACTTTCCCGAAAGTAAATGGTTTATATAAATATATTATGCAAGAATTATTTTTGTAACCATAACATACAAGTTCTGGATGCCAAATGTAACTTGATATGCAATTATGGTGTCGCACTAAAAGCGTATACTGATTACCGTAGGATATTAGAATCAATACTTGCCCCCAAACTTAAAAATAAACACTCCAAAGACATCGATAATTTATACCAAGATAGCACATGTAACCTTAAAACTGTTTTTATAAATTTTACAATTTTACAAAAAAAATTTACATATTAATCACATGCTTCATGATATGTCGCATACTCAAATTGTAAAAAATTAATACTAATTTTACTCTGTTAATTTACATCAGATTACACGTCACTTTGTCATGAAAAAGGAAAATGGAGTTTCTACGGTTTGTATTGTTCTATGCTATATTCTGCTGAAATCGTTGTTGATTGGTAATACAATTCCGTGTTCCTAGGCAATCATAAAGAGCCTGAGCTGCATATTTATAACCTGATATACTTTATTTGTGAACTATGCAATTGTTACGCATGTTCCATCGACAGGCTATATGGCCAGACGGAATATAAATGTAATAAGTTTAAAAAATAAATAAATAAAACTCGACGTGTACCTTTTGGCACTACCGAGTGGAGTTGAATTTCACCCACAATTCAAGAATCTTGCAATAAACATTCGTGACAATAAAGAGTAGCAATGCCACTTTTATCGATATGTAGAGCCAATGCACAAAAATCATTTTTTAGTGTCCTCAGCTCCGTATACGTTGGTCTCATAAATGACGCAATTTGCGGATGAACGATGATCAGATACGAGATAAGCATTTGGAATTCATATTGATGGTGAATATTTTTCCAGTTGATTCTCCGTTTCAAATAGTTTTCTAGTACTAATGGTCAGTAAGGCACACGCAATCGAACATCGCATCACATTGATGGGTCGACACAACATCAAAAAAAATTATTTTGAGATAACTAGCAACTATGAATGATCTAATGCCACATTAGGTAAAGAAGGAGACAAATCGTTCGGAGAAGGTCGATTTGGATTGCTTGGATAAACCAGTTTTTTTTATCAAAGTATCTTCAACGGTCCTATACACATCGCCAACATTGTTTTCTTTCAAAATAAATGGATCTTTCAATTTCAATACAATAGTCATTCGTCTTTTGTTCATTTTCACACTTCACAAGTGTAGGTCTGGTTTTTCTTATCTATTCATTACACATGAGAAATATCACGTTTCAATTAAGAGCACTTTCAAGCACATTTAAGGTAAAATTTATATTCATGGTATGATCTGGCACTTTATAAAAAAATATGAGTCACGTCTGTCTATACGTAGCCAGGATACCAATTAAAGTGCATAAACTTGATTAAAACATTGAATCATGTTGTGATTTTAACTTTTATTTCCGAAATGATTTTTTGCTGACGCGTGGCCTCAAACACAAACGACGTGTGCTATATTTATGATTTGAATTTGTCTCAAACAGTTTTTCATTCGCTTATACGCGTGAGAGGAAGAGGAGAGATAGAAAAAAGAAATAAAATCGCGTCCAAACACTTCTGCTTTACAGATTTTAAGCTATCCGGGACTAGCCACGGAGTTCCACTTTTACGAAGTCACCCGCAATGCACAATTGGGCGAAATTCCACAAGGCAAATATCATCCGCCTTGACCGGGATTCGAACCCGGATCCCTCAATTTCCGGCCGAGTGCTATAGCCAGTTAAGCTACCGAGGCGTCCTCTTCACTGAAAAGCACTCGGCCGGAAATCGATGGATCCGGGTTCGAATCCCGGTCAAGGCGAATGATTTTTTCTCTGTGGAAATTAGCACACTTCTGCTGGGTTCACTACGACAAAAAATTGCAATCAGGCCCGTCAGCAAGTCAGCTAAAAGGAAATTTAAAAATAAACGAAACGAGTTGAATCGGTCGACGAAGCCAACTGACGCTCATCGCGTGGCGTGAACTCCGAAAATTATAACTCTCAGGAATTTGTTGCATCGCCAGATAGCAGTACAATATTGGAATCACTAAATCTCATTACGATACAAATATAGTTTTGCAAAAGAAGCAATACGTCACATAATTTCATACATTTCAAGTTATCAAATATGATTGATACATGTACTTTCTGATCTTGTATGATGAAACTATTCCATAAAAAGGGAAAAAAAGAGGCAGAGATCAATGTCAACGGCATTTTAATGAAGGAGATTGTCTCTTATCGCCTATTGCTTGATATATAACTCTGGGGTTTAATGTAAAACAAGGCTTTACAAATGGAAGTTACTTCCTTGACGGTAGTCTTTCAAGTTGCTCGTGAGTGATACTTCGATGTGTAAGCTAAGAGCGATACAGTGAATATCATTTCGGCACCACACTATATTGCTAGGTTCGACTGAAGCAATACAATGAGAGAGATAAATGTATTGCCGAAGAAAAAGGTACAAATATTCATTATTTCCACGCACAGAAATCGAAATCAAAACATTATTAGTCGTTTTATGGTGCCCACCATCTGCAATTTTATGATTAACCAAAAAACGGAGATTCGAACAGGTGTGCTGCAGCACTTTGCCGACAATTTATACATAAAAAAACCCAAATAATTCAATAACTGCAATAATTCACTTGAATATAGAGAGGACAATAACCGATTTTTTTCAATTTGCTATTGAGTTGCATGCCCACATGCCGGAAATACTCGGTAGTTGGAACAATGGCCGGCAATACCATTCGAGGCATCGCTACACGATATCTGCTTTTCCAATTCACCCTTATCCGGGCAAGGTGGGTCCAATGAACCAATTGTCATATATTAAAACTCATAAATTGAGAACTAACAATTCAGTATCTTTGAATTTTTATGACTTTGTTAACTGTTTAATATTTTACCATAAAAACTCAAAGGTTTTGGAAAATGTATCTTACTTGGTGTTCTGTAATAAATTGAAACTTTTTCAAACTTAACCGGGAAAGCCGGGTCCGTCGGACCCCTTTCGCTCGGAACTTAGTCCGTTACGTTTTCCTCCATCATTTATGAAGTTTGTCATCATCACAACGTTTAATTGTAGCCAATATAGACTTTACATGTGTCCTTTAAATGTTAGTAACAACACTTTGTAGGTTAAGTGTCATTCCAAGTAAATACAATGACTATAAGGCCGCTTTCTTCATTTTTTAGTATGTACAGTAAAGTGCAGCGAGAGAATAATAGAGTCAACTGACGAGTTCTTACAATCTACCCACAGAATTCAACAAATGTTTACAAAGTAATAGTGAGTAATTTTCATGAAGATGGGTTTCATTTATGCTGCAATATTGGGTTTTGGATCTGCTTCGTCTCAAACGCCACTCTTGTCATGAATACGACTTCTGAAATAATGTGGTTGAAAAAAAAATAGCGGGTGTAAATAGGCTATTCGCCTTGTTTGATGGTTGATTATCTCTGAGCTCTCCTGCTGGATTACCAGACTGTACGTGATAACATTCACTCGTGGATTACAGCTGATTCTATGCGATTACATCGACATTTATACCATAAAACTTCCCAAAGGTGTATTTCTGCAGCATACAATCTACACGGCAGTCGCGGAGTTTGAAGTTTCTTTTCCAAACCGAAATATTGACGACACCAGGAATTTTTGTAAGTTCAGTTGGTTTATAGCTATAAGAGAATATTTCATTATTTTAGGGCATGCGTTTGCAATAAAATTTACTTTGTTCTTAGACCATGTCTCGGCAAAAGTTTTTGCCTGATGCTGACATAAAGAATTTGTTGGACAACGATGAAGCGAGCTACGATGATATACACTACCAGCCAGCCAGACGACGACGAGGAGGAGGAGAGCGCCAGTGAGGATGACAATGAAAGTGAGGCATCTGAAGTGAGTGATGATAATTCAGAGCATGCTTCTGACATCGAGATTACAACTTAAATAGAAGGCCCCATTTCCTTTCTCGGTACGGATGGCACCACTTGGAATTCTAAGCCATTTCCAGTAGGTCGATCTAGGGCACATAGCATCATAAAGGGTCCTATAAATAGTCTTACCACCTGAGAAACATTTAGAAAACCCAATTGATGCATTTACATTCTATTTTGACGATTCAATAGTGGCTGAAGTAGTGCAGTTCACGATTCAGGAAGCTGGAAGGCTGAATGCAAGGAAAAAAGTAACGAATAGTTGGAAACCCCGCGATTCTATTTAAATTATAATATTTTTTGGTTTATTACTCACTGCTGGTCATCTCCGATCAAACCATTCAAATTATGATGTTCTCTGGAGTGCATTTAATGGTCCTCCAATATTTAGAGCCACCATGGGACTACAGTGGTTCAAATGTTGACTTGCGTTTATTCGGTTTGACGATAAAACAACGCCATCCATTCTTCGTCAGAAAGACAAATTTGCTCCAATTCGGGGTGTCTGGGAAAAGCTCCATTCCAATTTTAGAAAATATTACACACCGGACCTAATATCACTGTAGATGAGCAACTCATTCCTTATCGGGGTAAATACCCCTTTAAGCAGTACGTAATAGAGTATTCTCTCATTAATAATTGTAATAAAACTATTTAAATTAACAGAGTTGTAATTTCAATTATTAATAAATAAATTACCCAATGTTATCGAGAGATAAAAGTACCGCATCATGGAGAATTAACGAAAATTAACAATATGGGTTCAATTGGCCCAGCTTTCCCGGATACGGTATTCCTATAAGGTGCCCGGATAAGGGTTAAGTCAACTTTCATCAGTAAAGCTGTCTTTAGACAGTGCCTCATCTCACAAATATTACGCATTACCAATGATAAGTTGCAAATTGAAGTAGATGAACGTAAAATCTGAATCGCTTGCCTATCAGTCTCAGATTGTTTTATCTCTTTGAAACGGGAGTTCAACACTAAAAATGGCATCAACTCCTCATGAACATCACACATCGAAAGTAATTTCAGTCAAAGGAGGCAAATCATAATGAACGAGTAGCAAGTCGTTATCAGTGATTATAAAATAGTCATTCTAATAAAGGAAATTTCAATTTTAAAAATCAGAAAAAGAAATAGGTGATCCGCTATACCGCAAAGCCATTCAAAGAAACGGGGAGCTAGTTATTGCTTTTTCCCTAGGAGGATGAATGTATGCCATCTGAAACCAAAACTTTCTGAAGAGACATACCGGCGCCATGGTACATGGTGTCACGAGCAACTGACACTTAGGGAAGAAACTGTTCTCTAATATAAGCGATAGTGAAGTTCCAAGTAAATGGCGCTTAATTTTGCGCATCATCTGATAACGCATGTCGCACGCTAATGCATGATCCATTTCATACGATATCTCCGTGGGAGTTATATATCTCATTACATTATCTAATGAATATCAAACATTGTAAAAGATCGCTCAATCGCAAAAAAAATCGCTCATTGAAATCAATGAATACCAACTCAAAATCGAAGAAACGCACTCAATTGATTATTCAATAACAGCAGCAATATTCAGAAAATCACAATCGATAGATCCCGGTTTTGCAATGGCCTTCAGTGACAATGAGAGATCATTGTTGCCTTGTCCAAAGGGGAAATGCGTCTGCCCTCTGGAGCCGAAATTATTCGATAGATCATCGAGGCGTGACCTGCGGTTTTTCATCCCGTCGCTCTCGGCCCTTTCTCGCCATCCAGTTGATAATAAAAACTTCCCATCGCCCTGATGTCATTTAACAACGCATTCCACGCGAAAACTCGGCGTTTCGAGAAAATTGAGAACGGGCAATAAAACTCCAGGTTTTCCGTCGAGGAAAATCAACGTCAATGTCTCGTAAATCCACCGAGGCGCTCCCGAAGCGGAACGAAAACAAATGCTATCGATGATTGAATACACGATGAAGCCATGAAGTTCTCGATGCGATCGGACGGCCCAGGGTGTAAGTCCAGTACATTAATGACAAAACGATGGCTATCAATTTCGCGCTGCGCCCCGCTAAGAGATCTAAAAAGGGAAATCCATCACGACCAAAGTTTCATTTAATAAAAGAGGAATAAATGTGTCGCCGTTAATTATCCTGCGGAATCAGAAGGGCAGCCGTAATGTATAAGCCAGAGCCCTGGACATATGCAAACATTTTCACCATCTGGGGGTGATTTCGTGGAATCAAGTCACCACAGGTTTTAAGACAAACTTTGTACTCTTCCGCGCAAATTTTGAGGTGCATAACTTTGGTCTCGATGTGAAAAAGTCATTTGTAAGGGTACAACTGAATATTCATAACAGAAAAGACCCTTAAAATATCCAACAGCAAAGCATGAGAGAACAGGGAATCATCGTAAATTATGATCAGGAGGAGGATCCGTAACTTCGAGCTAATGAGAGTAAAGACGATCGAGTATTGCTTACAACTGTAAATTTCTCAATCATGGCATGATACTATAAAAAGAAAAGTAACATGCCTGAAGATCAATATGAATTTCTACTGCATCATTCATTGATGGAAGAAGGCAAATTTTGCAAAGGAAGAGGTAAAGGTAACGAACGCGTTGGTATAAGTTGTACGAAACGTTGTTGGTTGTTAGTTCATTAAAAGATGTTAATCTTCGTTCAATTAAACATTTTTTTAAATAAAGGGATCATAAAACATATTTATTCTGACATACAATATGTGTTAAGGTAGTTTTAGCGAAATATCATTTTACCTAGAAATCAATGAATTTGGTCTCATTTTTAAGAAAAATATATTACCCTTCCATTAACATAACAATTCAACCCCTGACCACATTACTAGGCCAGCCCTTTTATAAGGGAAATGGTGCGAGTATGCACTCCAGAGAGACCTTATATTAAATATTAGGCATTTCCTACACTTAGATCTCGTCAAAAAATCAATAGTTATAGTGTGTAGTTTGTGTGTTTTATCAACTATTTTTGAAAATGAATCATATTTTCACTGCAGTAAATTCTTCGGGATCACAATAAACCTTCCGTTTTGATGGAGTTTCAAAGGTACCGCGTGAAAAAAATGAGTCAAGTTAAAGACTTATTTAGATATTTTTATTTAATTAGGTACAATTTCTGTCATTTAAAATTGTATTATTGCACCATAATTAATGCAATATTTAATTTGTGTCCTACAGCTGGTGAAATTAAAACGTATGATAAGAATATGGTCTCTATTATGACTAGGGAACTATCTCGCTCGGACTACCTTAATCATTATTATTCAGCATCTAGATTTCCGTTTCCTTCCGTTTTGATGGAGTTTTAAAGGTACCGCGTGAAAAAAATGAGTCAAGTTAAAGACTTATTTAGATATTTTCATTTGATTACTTAGAATTTCTGTCTTGTAAAACTATAATATTGCACCATTAAAAATGCAATATTTAATTCGTGTGTCTTACAGTTGGTGAAATTAAAACATAAATATCAAATATGGTCTCTATTATGACTACGGAACTATCTCGCTCGCACTACCTTAAAACTTGACACATAAAATATATTAGCTTAGTTAAAATATTTATATTCTTCCGTCAAATCATCATATACTCTTTTACACAACTTACAACACATTGCCCATATAGGAGATGACAAACAATATTATATTTAAAGTTAAGCTACGTTGTTACATCGAAGAAAAGCGATATTATAAAAAAATAACACGACGAGAAAACTGTTACACCATTTTTTGTCATTACTATTTGTTAATGACAACGGGGCCCATTTCGTCACTCATATACCATAGTATTCATAGTAAGTATCGATAAAAAATAGGATAGTGGGAAGATACTTAGAAGCCCTGGGCTCATCATTGGGGCAGAATACACTTAATCTGTGTGGCTGAGTGATATTTTGCTCTCTTTATGTGTCTCAGATATCTCCAATAGTCCCTAAGGGTATTTGACCGTTTTAACCGTTTCAAAAGCTTAATATGAAGATATTCTTCACTAACATGAAAATACGTCAATATTGATACTCACATAAGAATTAGATAGCCAGCTGTAATTCATACACTACCCAGCAGTTGTGCCAAATAAAATAGGTTATTCAATCAACGATAAAAAACAAGTACTGAGAATTGTTGAACTTACGACTGTGGAAAAAAATTTGTTTGGTTCGTGAAGAATACTATTTAGTATTTATAACCCCCCGAACTGAAAATTTTGGGATAGAAATCGGGGCAGCCTATAAAAAACATTCCAAATACTAGTTTCTCATAGATGATGGAACAATAAAAAACCGTACGGCGTTCCTTTTCAGAGAAACAGTTACTCTTACACAAGGCTTCTCATTCTCAATGACTCCTTACAGGTTCTATAACTTTAAAAACCCTTAACCAAAACAAATATTAATAAATTTTATAGATCTGTATGTTTGAACGCTATATGCTTCCAATATCCTCGATGGAGTGGAAAAAAGTTGAAACACGTGTTTCGAAGGACCATGAAAGATCAAGAGGCTATTTTAGAGAGGCTCGAGGACCTCAAGGGTTCCTTTCTCGGACCTTTTGCGATAATTCTTAGGTTCTATAAGAAGATGGTTGGAACTCGGTGCAGTGAATTCTTTCTCTGCTTTTTCAAACTACTTAAATTCAAGATATAAGCTGGACATTTTAAAATTGGATGATATAATTGGATGATGAAAAGGAATATGGCATTTAAACTCAGTCATTTCATTCACATATACGCTTACTTAAAACCGATTACATCGAGGCGAGTTTTTGCCTCCAAATGTGTAAATTTTAACACCAATTAAATAGTGCCAAACATTCAATATTCAGTATAACTGAATTACTGTAAAATATTTATTCGGGTATTTTTCACCCTAAAAACTCAAAGCCTGATTAAAGGCTGATAAATTGCAATTATATTATGTCCGTCACATTGGGAGAATAATTGTAACCCTTAAATCTGCATCTACATAATATACTGCGAGCCGCTGCATAGGCGTGTGGTAGGAGGTGTTAGGTCACCAGCCGCGTAAAGATGTAAGGTTTTGGGAGGTGAAATAATGACATGTATTATGGGAGTGTATTTAGTGGAGCTCAGTGTTTATTGTGGTCGCTCTTTGTGTGCGGAAAGAACGAGTATTTGTACATATCTGTTCTGCAGTGTATCTTTCATATTCTATCGCTTCTGTCAGACCTATAGATGTAGTGAGGCGTCATGATAATATTCTCTGTGTCTGAAACAACAGTTCTGAATTTCTCAAACAAGTTAGGCCTTGCGTGTAGAATCCGAGCCTCTAGGGGCTCCCACCTTAATCACTCTATAGGTTGTGAGATACACTATGTTTGCTCGTAGCATTTGTTAACGAAGCGTGCAGCACATTTTTATATTTTATTATATTTATTTGGTTAAATCTTTATGACCAGGGTCCCAAATTACACTTAAGTTAAATTGCAAAACTTAAGATAAATTAAAATCGTTGCTTCTTCTTGCTCTGCTTTAGCCATTGCATCTTCGGATATTTATATTGGACAAAATATTTCAAGGAGGTTTTGCTCACAAGTCAGTCAATTATGACGTTTCTTAAAAGGCTTCTATTTTTGAGAATAAAAAGTAGAACAACAGTATTTAAAACGACATAAAACTAGAAATAATACTGCTCTTAAAATATTGAAATCATGCGGCTTCTAAATATTACTTTGTCATGAATAATGGTGAAAAAAAGTTGTAAATTCCAAGACTAGAACAGACATATTCAGTATTCATCACTAATTCTTGCCTCATGGTTACATTTTGACCTATTCATTGTTAATCGCGATAGTAAATTTGAAATTCAGACTGGAATTTATCTCATCACTCGCCTTTCACCTACTTGCACAGATTTGCACGAGCAAGAGATGAACAATATCTGAAGGGTTTCACTGACGAAGTAAAACATATGAAGGGTGAAAACATAAATATTAATTTCGGCATAAAAAAATCCTTAGCCAAATGGCGGAAGAGACGGGGTGATCACCAACGCCATTTTTTTATCGAGTGCTTAAATGAGCGCGTCAAATCTGATGAAGACAACTCTTTTGTGGTAAAAATAAGAACATGGAACAAGGATAAACGCCGCGCAAAGTACTATAAAATAAAGTACGAGTGAAGAGAAGTGGACCTGAGGCGAGGTTAGATCTCTCTTTCGTAGGAGTTTGACGTGATATAAAAAATTAATCGCGCATCGTCGAAAAATATAATCAACTCTGAATTTATTAAATGCGTGCATTTTTCAGGAGAGAACAATGTTGCAGACCCGCTAATTAAGAAGTTTTTAACAAAATCGACATTGAAATATCGCTTCATGTTAGTTTTAATGAAGTTATACTGAATTAATTTCTCTATCATACATGTAGGTATTTTCAGGGAAATTAAAATATTACAGACCGAGGAGGAGTGCTGAAATCGTTCCGTGAAAGATGTTTGTTAACAATTTTTAATACCTTACCATTAAACTGGCTTGTCTAATTTTTATATTGCCATGACTATCATTTTGTTTTTTCTTTTGTAATGATTTCAAATGTTTTAAAATGAAAGACATTGAGAGAAGTTTTCAATGAACACCTCAAAAAGTTTCAGAGCAGTTTTGCTGAAGTAGTTTTCTCCATAAAAGTAATTTAATTATATATGATTATAATAATGCACACACCTCGATAGCATTGAGTAGAGTCGTGGCAGCACAGAGTCAAAGCTGATTCAAATGTTGACTAGAACTGACAGAGGATACACATTGTTCTACAAAGAAGGCTTTTTCCATTGAAATTCGGATGTCTGCCACACCTCAATAACGATCTTTTACCGGTAGGGAAAACGGATTCAGTCATCTCTAACTGAACAAATCGAACGAAGAATTTTATTCCTATTATAAAAGTCCCCAACGAAAATGCACATCTCGAAACTTTCCGAGGTTCTCGTGGATAAACAAGAGTCGACTAATTCCGGTGATTGGCAAACTGTAGAGGAGACGGAAGGGGAGTTTATAGCGAACAGGAGGCAAACAGGCCGACCGCTCTTGGGAACTGGTTATTTGCACCGAACACACACCCCCCTATAGGTAGGCTCTTCTACCCCACCTTCTCTCTATCTCTCTCTCTCTCTCTCTCTCTCTCTTGATGTCCCACGCATCTGATCGAGGGTTTTCATCCGTCGGGGACGCTGAATTAGGGTCTTTCGACCCCACCCCACCAATTTCCCGAAAGGGTACGACGGCAGGCCGGGAGGGTCGTTTTTACAACCGGAGGGCCCGTTACCTAAAAACGGCCGTATACGCGCCACTGCTTCAGTAAAGGGCTGTGCGTGGTGCAGGAAAAGGGTCGCTGGAGGTGAGAACATTGATACCCTGATATCTAGATTTCCCTCTCCGTACCCTGAAACTTCGATCCATAAATGGGAAGAAGTGTCTAAGAACTCCAGGAAATTCCCAGTAAAAGTTGCGTCATTTTTCAGATCTTCCTCTCCCTGCGTCGAATATATAAGGAATATATATATATATCTCCCACTCCTATCTCGAGCGCAAACTGCGTTAGGGTCATTCCCAAGAATTACTTTCTTAAATGGCGTGAGTTCTGCGAATGTGGGGTATATTCTAAGAGATCTGATACTGCATGCTTCAAACGTAACATCAATAAATGTTGAAACTGAGATCCCTATTAATGGGAAAACCATTTTCATGAAAATAATAATATTAAGCTAGTCCGAGCGAAATATCATTTTACATAGAAATCAATGAATTTGGTCTCATTTTAAAGAAAATTCTCTCACCCATCAAATGACACCAAACATTTATCCCCTTACCATATTACTTTCAGAGATATTTTCCAAAAAATACCAGCCCTTTTACATGGGAAATAGTACGTGTATGCACTCCAGAGAGACATTATTTACAAAATGAAGAATTTTTAGCATTCGATGTCGATAAAAATTCTAACTGCGTGTAGTTCGTATGTTTTCTCAACTATTTTTGAAAATTAATCATATTGTCACCACAGTAGTTTCTTGGGTATCACAAAAAACCTTCCGTTTGGATGGAGTTTCAAACGCACCGCGCGAAAAAAATGAGTCAAGTTAAAGACTTATTTAGATATTTTTATTTAATTACTTACAATTTCTGTCATATAAAATTGTATTATTGCACCATAATTAATGCAATATTTAATTTGTGTCCTACAGCTGGTGAAATTAAAACGTATGATTAGAATATGGTCTCTATTATGACTAGGGAACTATCTCGCTCGGACTACCTTAATCATTATTATTCAGCATCTAGATCCAAAATGAAAATTTTGAAGCTAATAAAAACTTTTTTCACATTTTACTTATATCCGATCGAAGTTTTAACGTTGACTTTTGCCTATTCTTGATAGTGGTACTTATGCGTTGAAACGGAAGATGATAATTATTTTAAAAACTTGTGGAAATACGAAGTATTTCATTAACTTCAACACGTAATATTTCTACAAAGTATATTCGGAAACTATTGAAGATTACGCTGTAAATCAGTTCAGATAAAAATGGACAAATATGACGATGATATCAAATACAGAGAGATAAAGTGAAAGAGACAGCGTCCACACAAAAATTAGAATAGCAAAAAAAGAAGAAGGCACATCTTGATAAATGAAGGATTGGTAATAAATATTTGAGAGTTGATTAAAGAATGGCGGATGACGTCGACCGAGGCACGGACATTTGGACCAAGCGGAGCGCGTTTTTCCCAGAGAAAGCACTACTTGGGTGCTGAGAGTGAGAATTATTAGCTTGAGCAGGAAAGAAGGAAATTCTCCGTTAAAGCCATGGCTGTTTCACTCCTTTCCCTTCTACTACAATTAGACTGGTACATCAGCAGCCATGTCGTGCCCTCCTCGTGTTCCCTTCCAAGAGTTGCTTAACAGGAACGATTTCATTTTGTAGAAAAAGTTCAAGATTTTTTGAGATCCAGTAATATATTCAGCCCGATTTTGCTGTAAAGACAGAATCGTCTCCATTTCGGGACGTGCCGAAGGATTTGAAGTACCATCTTCCATTAAACCCGTGTTATAACAACGCTCAATAAATTAACAATAACAAATGAAGTTCCTCACTGAATGCTCTCTCATGCTCACGGGAGACAGGAATTGCACGTGTTAAGAGTACGTAGAATTATTTTTCACTACTACTAAGTTTATTACTAAAGGGGCGCCGCACCGATAGTTAATAAATTATGAAAAAGGTTATTAATACTGAAATTAAAAAAATTTGAAATACATAGGAATTATATAGTCAAATATTATCCAGTGACACAATGAAGATATGATAAAAATTTGAAACTCGGCATGATGATAATCTATTGGAAAAACTGCCATTTTATAACTTAAGATAGGAGAGTTTGACCTTCTTAAGCCTGAACCAGAAACGTGTACATGCGGAGATCTTATAATGAAGATTGATGTAAGGAGATTGACATGTAAATGCCTTGAATAAAACTTTAACTGATCTGGCCTCCATGGATTGGACACAGCAATAAACAATGAATTCTTAAGACCGACAAAAGTGATGGAAATAGAAATATAACCGGAACTGAGAGCTGAGAGGACGCCAAAGAGTTGTTATTGAAAAAGAAGAAATGCAGGACTGCGGTTAAGCTGTTATCGAGTAGAAAAACTGTTTGATGCCAGGGGCAAAAGCGTGAGAAAATAACACCCAAAAATAGGAATAAATCGTATTTATACATCCGTTTGTTTCCATCATTTTGATAGAGAACTTGAGCAATTTTTTTAAAGTCTGAAGGCAAGTAACTCCGCATTTTCCACATTATACAACGTTTATTTGAGTACTTGGAAAATACGAAATTGATAGTTTTCACTTCAGCTGGCGCTCTGCCTACTACTTTTGGTTAACGCTAAGTCCCACGACGAGTATTCCGGCGCGCTGTTTGTTTGGTTATGCAAAAGAAGTGAGAGGATGCGCATGTTTCGACTCGCTTCGAGTCATCGCCGTTGAACTGCGTGATGCGGAGGCGCTGCCGCGCGTTCACTTTTTTGTAGACCGCCGACACTGTATAAACGATGCCAGAAATCTTTACAGGAGTTGAGAATTGGCAAAGGTTCAAACCTACAAGCCATGTTTTTACCACGTTTTGTTATGAAAGTATTCCCCAATGCCAGGCTCCAATAGCAACAAATTTGTGAGGACAACGAATAGCTGGCAATGACAAGTCATGGAGTTTAGTAATTAACGTTAATCGAAAAATTAACCATACCTTAACTTTATGTTGACTGTGTAAGTTGAGTTGAATAGAAATGAGCACTTCCTAAAACTGTACTGGTATTTAACTGACGAGTATTTTAAGCAGTACTTGTACCGGACCAATAGTACCAATGCCACATTATTTCATGGTTAACCAATATATTTACAAGGCATTTTTATAAATAATAGGTACATTAACGCAGATCTGACCTCAGTAGTCCGGTATTACCGTAAGTTGGAGTAAGTTAATTTCAGTAAAAAGAATGATTACACAGAAATCATCACCATTTTTTTAACCAACATTTAGTGGTAATCTGTGAACCGGCACGAGAAAATTTCTTTGGAACCTACATAATAACTTGCTACATCAATAATAATTTATATAAGGCAATTTGAATATTGTCAAATGGCATACTTAAAATTAACCTATGAGTAAAATATATAATTTTCAATATTTGAGGATGTCACCCTTTATTTTATTCGTATCAGTGAAACACCTTTTGAGATATCTGAGGTGGATGGAGACAACTCCGCGTAATACATCTACGGATAATTTTGTATTATTTAGACATGGCCATCCAATTCAAGAATTCTCAAAGCAAGTTTAAAGAACAATTTTTTGCTAGCAATGAAGTAAAGTTAAATCATTAACAGTAGACTTTCCGAAGTGTACACTTCGGATTATTCTACTGACACGACAATATAACCACGATCTAAACCTGAAGAGATCTGCTACCTTTATGTACTAGCCCATTTTCCGTGAAAATGACGTAAAAATACATACAACAAGTGTGCAATTTTTTTCATTTCCGTAGAGCTAATATTTGGAATAATTTGTTAATACTTCGTGATTCTTAGGAGTAAGTTGTAATAGAGTATGCAAAGTTACCAGCCTTGGCAGTACCCGCACCACGTGCAGCTTTCCCTGCTAACGGTCACGGTGCTCTCCCGGTCAGTCTTGGCACATTTCCGCCAGTATGCCACAAGAGAAACCAAAGCATAGTAATACCCTAGTCCCGCTTTCACTAGTCTACTCAAGCTAGGATCCTTTCTGAAAGGACTACCTTGAGAGCCAGCATACCATAGCCCTCGACCCACCAATAGGAGGTTTATGCGGTGTACTGACACTTGAGAGAACGGATGAGAGTAGAATAACGAAACAGATATATAAGAGTGAAATGAATGGTGAGAGAGATAGAGGTAGGCCGAGAAAGCTGTAGTTAAATGCGGTTGAGGAAATTCTTAGGAGGAGGAATATTAGGAGTCTTAAATACAGGAGTGTTTATAAAGCAGTGTATGGGGGTAAATTACGCAAAAGAGGTTTGCAAGGATAGGTCAATATGGAGGAAATTATTGAAGCAGAGTTAGGTGTACAATTTATTTTTGTAGCTCTAAGCAAAGGATAATGTAGATATGTGTAGTTCATGCGCCAAGAATGATGTTATTTACAGTTCTCGTGCAAATTAATAAATGACAATGCAATAACAACTTTTCCTTTATTCCAATGGCAAAGCTGGCCTAAAATTCTATTCAAAATGCAATGGTGAAGAGTTAAATATGAAAGTTATTGGTATGAAACGAAACTTATGAGAGATAAAATGTATTTTTCCGAAAAAGTAAGATCTTCATGTGATAAATCAGACGAGCTATAAAACTTGCAAACTGCATAGCTCTTGGTTTCATTTATCTTATGCCTCATAAAGGAAATTCTCACCAGCGTTCTTCTCCAATAATTCTCTTTGGTAATCTCAAGGGCGATTAGAATTCAACTCATTAGTGGCAAATAAGAGAATTTCATACTTTACTAAATTCTATTTGGTTAGGACGGATTTGTCAAATCCCAGGATTGTAGCCATTTTGTACTAAAAGTATGAGGCCGATATGTTATGGAAGTCCATTTGGAGAGGGGAAGGTAAAGGACTTGGGCTTTCTTCTTTTTCAATTTTGCATTGAAAGAGTTTAAATTTAAAGACTTTACCTAAAATGTACCTATCTGAAGTCATTCTTGAAGATAAATGGTAATAACACCATGAATCGTTTGAAAAGTGGTATTTCTGGCGACAAGGACAGTTCCTCATGTGTATAAAAGACGACCTCCAGTATAATTTCATGAAAATGTGGACGATTTGCCAAAGTACATTAAAGCCAATTGTTTCCAAGAGAATCACAATAACTCCATTCATTCAACTCCATCCAGCGTGAGAAGCACAGCAAGGAGCCAATCATTAGATAGAACAAGAATCTACATCTGCACAACACCCCGCGAGCCGCCGCATGGGCGTGTGGCAGGGGGTGTTAGGTCACCAGCCGTGTAAAGGTGTACGTTTTTTTGGAGATGAAAAGGTGACGTAACATATAGGAGTGTGTTTAGTGGGGCTTAATTTTCATAGTGGTCGCTTATTGTTCGCGGAAAGAACGAGTTTTTGTACCTATCTGTTCGGCAGTGTATCTCTCTTATTTTATCGCATCTGTCAGACCTAGAGATGTAGTGAGGAGTCATGGTAATATTCTCTGTAGCGCTCTGAAAAATATCAGTTCTGAATATCTCAAGCAGCCTAAGCCTAACGTGAAGCCTCCGAGTCTCTAGGGGCTCACACCTTAATCCCTCTAAAAGTTGTGAGACAATTGGCACTGAGAATTGGCACTCTCTCATGAGCTATTAAATAAGAAATCAATTTTCAGTCAAAATATATGTTCGTAGGTCTACCTAACCTTGGCAATCGGCTTTTAATCTTCTGAGCGGTCTTCTCGATGTATTATTATCAGGCAGAGTCGTAGGGATGAAATATTCAAATAGTATTCCTGCATATCTATTTCTGTGGCTAAAATTGATGTAGCAACATTATGAGCAGCCTCCCTGTTCATACAGTTACATATAGTTAATATTGATCACACTGAGAGATCATCAATAGAGAGCAGCACTTTCGGCGTGAATATCACCTCCCTACCTATTTTTGGCACAAATGGGGTACAGTTGGCATTCCGATCAGACCACAACTATCAATTCCTCTCCCGCACTGGATTCCAGCGCCATATACTCAGAATTATTTTCTTTCTGAATGTTCACTGACATAATTACTTTTTGCTGTTTGCTTATTTGTCTTTCCTTTATCCTTCTTTTCAAGCTTCGTGTCAATTCCAATCATAAGCTCCCACCTTTCCGTCTCTCGTGTTTGGGCTGCAAGGATAATCCCAGCGAACTTATATATTTTGTACACAACCCTTAAGTACATAAAATCTACAACGATAAATATACACAAAATAAAATCCGTGTTTTTCGTTACTTTCACTACCCTGACAAATTTAAATCAAAAAGACTTAATTATTAGCATAATTATGGAAAAATAGTTTCCCACTAAATTACGAAACTAATTTAAAACTCAATCAGCAAGGGGAATGTGTTTGTTATAATTACCTCCATTGGCAAGGGAGCTGTAACTCTCAGAATTTTTTCAGTTTTTATTTTCATCGAACCAAAAAAGGCACAATATGAGGCCATATTTATTTGTTCAAAAAGTGAATGATGCTAATCAGCTGGGAAAAACTGAATCAACTACCCTAGGATACGGCACGTATCTTTCTTAAAAAACGTCAAAACAGTAGAAAGAGCAGAGGCCCAGGTGGACTGTAGAAGGTGCTTACTCGCTGATGGGCCTGGAATCTGGACACATATATTCTCTATGGCCAGCAAGGGATCTTTCCCTCCCTTTAGTTCAAAGTCCAGATTTTTTCCCGCATCCTTTGTTTCGAGCCTTCCTTCTAGTTTTTCATCGTCCTTTCCCACGCATACAACACATTGCCCAACGGATGGGACTGTAATGAACATGTTTCATATTGTGTACCATGCAAGTGCGTAGTTCATGGCTAAACATTTGCTAAATCATTTCGTCTCGTTAAAAAATGCATTAAATCATAGAGTAAGCATATATAGAGTGGCAAAGCAATGCTAAAAACTGGACATAAATTTTTAAGATCTTTGGGAAGAATTTTCAGATTCCACCACCTTAAGGAAGGAAACATTTTGGCTTAGGGAGGTCACTTGGAGGCGCAAGTGGTACTCGGTGATTTTGCATCAACATACAGAAGAGTGGATTTTCCATGGCTGTTGTGTGATTTTATTGAGTATCAATTGTTTTTTTGTTGCTGTGTTACATCGGTAAACAGTTAACTCCGTGTTTGGTAATCGCGTGTCTTATCATATTGACATGAATTCGATTCATTATAGACGATGCTCATTGAAGGCACATTAAAATACACGTTTTATTTGGTCTCGACGAGTCAATAACATTCGCTTCCCTTGCTGTGGGTCGATTAGTAAACATCCATGCACCGAAATCGTCTTAAGAACATTATGCGAGTTATGCAACACTAAATGAAGTGGCCGTGTGCCAAAGCTCATTTGTTATGGCTTGTCGTGCAATTTCGATACACCTGTTCCATCTATCGGCCAAAGTGTAATTTTAAATCTCATATCCGAATCTCCCTATCTCTTTGCCACACTATATATGTACTTACTCTATGATTGAATTCATCCTGATGGCTTGTATCTCATTTAAAGTTCAATGATTGAAATAAACATCGTTCTTTTGCATGCAAAGTCCAGCAAAATTCTAAGTGATAGCATTTAAGGGATTAATGATTTCAAGTTTCACATTTACTTTAGCGAGAAAAAGAAACAATTTTATCTCAGTTAGTATGCTCGTTCATTTATGAATTGGTGAAAGTTTGACCAATTCATAAAAAAACCAACCAAAGTAAAATTGGTGCGTTGGGCTATAAATAATCATAAAGGGTAAGACATATTCTCTCTGATTACACTCCACGATCAGCAATGTAAACAATTGCAGATTTATATAAATTTGTATTATTATTTATCAGTGAAAAGTAATAAACCTCAGAGCGAATGAAAAGTGACTCGGCTATAAATGAACTAAAATATGATGCATAATTTCTAAGAGAGACAGAATGACCGCAAAGGATGCGTATAAATTGTCACACTCAACGTAAGACTATGCAAAAAAAGTTATAGATTTATATAAATTGAAATCTCCGCTCTTTCTTTCCCAGAATTCTCTAAAGAGATTGAATAAATGAACCATATATTCTATCGCATGTTCTCATTAAAACCAGCATTCAATCCAAAGTCAGTACAGAGAATGTTTAATAGAATGTTTCCCAATCATTAAAATTGTAAAGTGCTGCTCAGAATCTTCATTGAAATCAAACCAAAAACTCTTTCAAGGTAACAATGTTAATGAGAAAAATTACAACATCAAATATTTTTCTTATCAAGTAAAAATGGTGTATTTTTTTCAGCACAAGACACTAGCACCGAGTTTTATTCCATGCCTTATCCCATCCGGGATCTCGCATTGATTTCAATCTGTAATTTCTGAATGCACGCGCAAAAAATTAGACTACATCACTCATTCCATACCAAGAGTGTTTTACGAGTAAGTAAACGTGGGCTCAAATGAAGTAGGTACATACAATCTAAAAAGGATCGTTGAGGTTAACAATAAATAAATGAAGGAACTATAAATGCATTCGTGTTTTACATAACAATATGAAATTTATTTTCCATTGCAGGTAAACAAAAATAATAAGTATAATTAAATAACAATAACAATAATTCGAGATTATTCATATATCAATTGGTATCAATACGAGACCATATTGAAGGCAAATATACGATTAGTAAAAATAACGTTAATCGATGAATGCATAACATATTTCCTTCATAATCCAATGCATAGTCAATGAGGTTCTCCATTTAATCATTTGAATACGGCATGACGTGACATCACGTCATGGTTGTCTTTACTCTGGAGCTGATGACGTGATATCACGTCAAGTGTACCGTGAGTGTTCCAGCTTTCACTGGTTAACTTTCACAAGGCTCCCTAGTGAAAGCTGGAGCTCTCATAGTACCCATGACGTGACATCACGTCATCAGCACCAGCGTATAAAAATCATGACGTGATATCACGTAATGCCGCTCTCAAAGGGTTAACACCCAAATAAGACGATGCATAGTACGAGACAGTGCTTTGGATGGCACAAAATATCCACTCAAGGTTCCCGAGTAATTTTTTCCCCATCCAAAATTCAAAAGGGTGACGACGAATACGTTAGGAGACAAGAGGTGGGAAGGTTGGGAACGAGATTAAAATTCACTTAAAACGCAGACGCTGCTGACCCCTGGCGACGTAATTACCAACTTAACCGAAAGTAAGTTCTCGGAGACGCTCATTATTCTTTCAGCGGGTTTCGCCTGTGTGTGTCTGTGTGCTTGTATGTGTGTTTGTGCGTCGTAACTTTCAATGGAGGCAAACCAGACGACGAAGTAGGAGAGATAGAGAGAGAGAGACAGGCAGAAACAGGATGAGAGAGGGAGTTAGAAGGACTGAGAGAAAGCTACCAGCGCTTCTCGTGTCGTCTCTTTTTTTTGTAACGGCTGGGGAGGTACGAATGAACGAAAAGAGACTAAAAAAAACAAGGGCAAGGAAAATTCTCTTTAACACGCCTCCTCGAGGCGAGATTCGAAATAAATGTAAAAAAAATACGTACGCAATGCGCAACATTCCAGATGCTTGGCATTAGGTTGCCATGTGGATAACCACCACCTCATGAGGTAAAACCCACACTCATTGTATTGCATGTTTCCAGGCACATTCAATTCTTTGTTTTTCTTCTATAATGCATAAAATCTATTCACTTCGTCACACACTGTTTTTCCTCCCCCCTCTCCAAGTTTTACTTTCATTTCAACTTGTAAATCTTACTTTCTTTTTCACAAGGAGGATACTTGAAGCGGTTGGCGGGAAAGTGAGAAAGGAACATTCGTGTGGCAGCGCATTTCAAGTTTTCTCCCTCATAATGAACGCAGGGAAAAAAACGAAGCCGGAGTTCAGGTAGCATAGATGAGGCGTCGGTGCCAAAGAAAAACTCACTTCACGGATTCAGCGACGCGTCACAAACCGGAACTAAACTGACTCTTAGAAGGGATTGTTAGTAACTATTCGCCTGATAACTTTTTCTGTGATATAAATTTATACACCCTGGAGAGAAACGATCCCTTCCGAGCATAATCATTCTACCAGTGCATGTGAATGTGTATCACATTGCACGTTTATTTCTCAGTGCTTTGGAAATTATCAACGGCCGGTCGTACTAATGTGACGCTAGTAAATCCGGCGATAGTAGGGGTCTATCTAATCGCCAGATTTTGTCGAATGGTCACCAAATTTAGGATTCATCACTTATTTTACATTCTAAACAATACTAGATATGGACGAGAGCACTGCGACAACAATTAAATTTTATAAATACGGTACTTATCTAGATTAGGGATGGTACTTCATCTGCTTCGGCAGCCAAAACAGACGACAATAGACGATCGAATCAACAAGCGGCTAGGTGACACGAATTCCCCCTTCTATTTTAAATTATTTTGCTTCATTTATCGCCGGTTGCAAGAACATTCAGTTATGGAATCAATAGTTATGATATCTATGAAGTTATACATCTCATAAAAATATACGGGTTGCAGGAACACATCTACTGCTTACATAATTTATTTACCAATAGTTAATGGCTTCGAATGTTTGACCAATCATCTACCGCCGGATAAAATTTATGAAATTTTAGCCTATGAATAATTGCTACCGCACATAATAATTAATCAGTAAGAGTAAATAAAGTAGTCATCTGTCTCAAAACAATTATTTTATCAAGTAATTAAAACTCCAAGTGGTGCATTGCGCATCCGCCATCTTGGCTACTTACGTAGCCCATTACTTCATGCCATAAGTTGTGTGACAATAACTTTATTGACTGTCTCTGCAACACTTATTGAATGGTTGCCATGGCTTACAAGTCCCATAACTTTATGGAATACATGTGTGTCATTCCTTCAACTGGCCATATCGAAGGGAAAACTTTCCGATTGTTTATAGTTAGTAATGCAACTAACTGATAGATGTCGACTAGTCGCTTGTTGATTCGATCGTCAATTGTCGTCTGTTATGGCTGCCGGAGCAAACGAGGTACTCATCCCTTATCAAGATAAGTACCGTATTTATCATATTTTAATTGTTGTCGCAGCGCTTTCGTCCAAATCTAGTATTGTTTAGAATGTGAGCTAAGAGATAAATCCTAAATTTTGTGACCATTCGACAAAAACTGGCGATTCGATAAAACCCTACTATCGCCGTAAATTCGACGTCGTTATCGCTTATAAAACACGACAAATGTCTGCTGTGCTACAGAGTAAAAGAAAAGGATCTCTTACGCGTGTATTCCCGCGTAAAATTGCCTTGATCTAAGGTGGCATGATGACTTAAACTCCCGGCCGATTATTGGGAGATTCAAATTCAAATTATATTACATGGATTATTTCGTATCGAAATATATTCCATCTTCACAAATAATCCTGGTTAACCCCCAGGGTAGCTATAAAAAAAGTCACTTTGGGCCAGTTTTAGGTCTTTTTACAAAATTTATTAGAATGAAATCTGGCAAACATTCTGTTTTCGATTCTCAATGCTCAGATTAACTGACCGATAGTCTTATGTGCATAACAAAACCAAAAATGGCTGGAAATATCATTAGCGTAGTGAGGCGTAAGATGAATTTCTTAGAGTCAGGTTTATTATGCCGAGCATTGATTTTCCTCAGAAAAGCATCCGAAATACATGATTCCAAATTTTCAATGCCTGCGTAAGATGATGGAATACCTCAAATACTCAATTAGCAACACTTTAATGTAAAGGCAACGATATCGACGGGGATATTTATTAAATTCATCCAATATGTTACACGTAGCAACTTTTAAAAGTTCAGTTTTATATTATCTATTCAAACATTTTCTCTGAGTAATATCCCAGAGATGCTGTCTAAAAAGATTCCAAGGTTTTGGCGACCAGCCCCTACGGTGAGTCCTCCCAGTGCGCGGGTTCCCCCGGTTACTAAATACGCAAGAAAAGTGATGGCAAAATAAGACGATGACAATTGCAAAGGAAAATAAATATGGAGGCGACGGAAAACTACAACTACAACAGCCCTTTGTAAAAATAGTGATAAACTCGTTCTACAATTTAGTTGACGTCAATTAACCTACAGGGTATTATGTATTTTGCAAGTTCGGAACTCGAATTAATAGAAAAGCTACGACATGAAATGGGCAAAGTGTTCCAGATTTTACAAAAATGAGTATCTAAGCCTAGCATTATGATCACGTTTAAAGCACTAATACATCAGCTGCGGATGCCCTTCAAATTCATCCAGGAATGTGCGGATGTAACAATATCGGTGAATGTTTAACATGCGGTTTTACGTAAATGTTTTACATTTTTAATGAGTCACGTTTAAGAATTATGCCGATCATGCCGAAATGTCTTCTAGAAATATCTATACTAGGAATTGACTGCCTGACTTTTTCTTCTTCCTTCCCACCCGGAAATGGAGAGCAAAAATTTGAATTATATCTCAAAAATTCATTAACCCTGAAAAGGTAAATCAAAAGTCTTTAAAAATCTGAAGACTACCTTATTGCTTAAAAAAAGCTGTTTCAACGTTGTCCACAGTTTTCCTATTCTGCTCTTCGATTTTGTTTTGATATGTGAATAACTAAGAAATATTTTCTGACATCCAACCTCGACTGCCAGTTTAATTACTGCACAGGCGGCTCAGACGAATTAGGGCACATAGTATAGGATTAATATAGTCGATTCCACGCAGTACATCATGGAATCAGTAGAAAACCATCGTATGCCGTTCTATATGTCACCAGCTACTCTGCCTCTATTCACTCTATGGTAAATTTCTGTTACGTTTTCATCTCGAGTAGGGTGAGCATTGTAAAATTTCCAAAGCAGGGAAAAGAGAATAAAGCTCTCAGCACTTCGCGTCGTATAGAGTGCACTGGCGAGGGAGGGGGATGCATGGCGAGAGAAGGAAGTTGAAAATTTCCGGGCAATATGAGCGAGCACGTGATGGGGAAAGAGAGGGAGACGCGAGCATTTTCCCGAAAAAGAGGCCATGCATCACGTTTCCCAACGTCATTTCAAAATACCTCCAGCATAATTCTGCGTGGATGGGAGAAGAAAATACGATAGTAACAAAAATATTAACGAGACGCCGAATAACATTTTCTTTCAAGGACGAAAGATTTTAAAAACATATACTCCACGCGTTTTGGAAATAGGATTTGAAAAGGATGGCGAAAAAATATCCTGATTTAAACATTCCTTTTCGCGTCCAATGACGCATTCCAACCACATTTTAGCCGCTAACGAGGAGGGAACGGCGATTTTTTTTGTATACATGCGGTGATTTCGCCATTTCATTGAGCAGGCAAGCCGTGGAGTTGGGGAAAAAAATAAATAAATATATAAATATATATTTATATATATATATATATATATATATATATATAAATGCACTTAGGATCACTCAAGTGACGAATATATAAACAGTTTGCCAGAGGAAGGCAGACGATAAACACAGAAACAAAAAAATGAACACACAAAGTTTCTTGATATTTCGGTGCCACTAGCACCTTGGTCGCAAGAGGGAAGATATATATATATATATATATATATATATATATATAAACAGTTTGCCACTGGAAGGCAGACGATAAACGCAGAGAAATACAAAAAAAATGATCACACTTACAGAGAGAAACTCTCTGTAAGTGTGTTCATTTTTTTGTGTTTCTCTGTGTTTATCGTCTGCCTTCCAGTGGCAAACTGTTTATATATTCGTCACACGAGTGATCCTAAGTGTAGTTATATATATATATATATATATATATATATATATATATATATATATATATATATATATATATATATATATATATATATATATATATATATATACACATACATACATACATACATGCACGCATAAATGTATACAGATCGGGTTATGGCAGGCATTAGGGTTGGGGTAAAATGGGGCGAAAAGTTGTCGAGGAATCAAATGGGAGAGAAGGTTCATAAATCCGGGCAAAATTAAGATGGGAACGTGGTTTCAGAGTGTGTGTGTTGGAGAGGAGGGATGAGCCGAGGACGAGGAAAGATGTTATTGGATATGCAATAAAAAAAGACTACAGAGGCGACATAAACACTGGACCGTTTCGCGTGAATAATGTCTCTCCGCCGAAAAATAAACTGCTATGCTCGTCCAACATGCGAGTTGTGTCCCACCCAACACGTATCTCCTCCTCCGCCAATCCAATCCTCGCGGGCAGCACTTTATCAAACTTCCCGCACTTCAACCAACCCTCGTAGAGCAAGGCTGGCTATATTGCAAATCTAAATCAGCAAATTAACACCGAGGCAGTCATAAGAGCGTGTTCGCCATTGGGGCTTACGATAATGATACTCAAAGAAGGAAAAAAATAAACTTAGTCGACGCGGCCATGATAGAGGAAACAACATGAAGTAGATTTGGAAGATAAGAAGAACAGTTCACTGCACCAAATATGATACTTCTACCATTGTTTCTCAGGGCATCTTGGGTACAAAATTTTTGATCTAGACATTTCCTATTGATTTAAATATACAAAATCTACAACAAGCATCCACTAGATTTCATTAAATTCCGTTTCGGTGTTCCTCAAACAATTTTTGAGTCGGTAACATCCCTGTATTTAGAATTATTTGCTTGATTATACTATTGTAAATTTATTAATTTTCCTCTTTTTACCACTATTGCGTCATATTTTAGTCAATAGTTATTGCTTGAGCTATGCCATTGTAATCTTACGTTTAAGCCCTGTGAATAGAGTATTTGCTTTAGGAACTCTTTTGGAATTTAGAAAAATAATGGCATTAACTCCTATTTATCTCGTATTAATTTGAGTTCACCATATAATCATCAAGTTGGTGAAAACATAAACGCCTAAAATTCAATTAATTGTAAAATCTATCCCATATAACCATTGCCACTTTAGATATTCCCCAAACTTTTCTATCCATTTCTAGTATGTAAATCCGTCATGTACGTATACCTAAATAAACTTTACAGCGTATTTCAATGATAAAACATATTTTACAGTATTTATAAAGTGGTTACAACACATTTATTGAACTCTGCGGCTTTAGGCAACACTCCAGTCTCTGTTTTACCAATGTGTTATGGTTGAATGTGCTACATAAAAAACCAAAGTCCGAAATGTCTGTTCACCAGAGTTAATTAATTATGGCCACCTAAAATCACTCGCCATAAATTTATAGCTCCAACCTTGATAATCAACGGAAAATGAGGTTGGGATTACCCTTCCTGCGTCCGAATTAATTTCGCATAGCGGTTACTCTTGCAACAGGATGTTTGGAATGATCACCTCCGGGGCTCCGGTTAATATGGCGTGCGGAGTGCACTGTGATAATCCCAGCGACGGGAATTCTAGATTCTCATGGCTCGGTTATTGTCAGCCATTCTCCCCACAAGCTTGTGCACACGAGTGGAAGTCCCACATCGAACATTGATGTCGCATCGCATTCAAACAACGGCGGAATGTGCACAGTGGCTCAAGACGACCGTATTGGCCCCAGTCACCACTGTCACGCGTGCCACAGTGTCCGACTTCATTGCAATATGACGATAGCGGCTGCTGCGTTTTCGCCCTTGATATTATATCTGCAGAACTATTAGCAGCGGACCCGGAATATCACGTGCTTCAACCTCCAATTTTATATCGCGAATGGTAGTTTAAGTGAGAGACAATTTCGCATAAATTTCGATGAATTTATTATCTCGTTATATGAAAAACAATTTAATCATTCCAAAGATGATGATAATAATACTAAGGCATCTATATTCTGGAAATATTGAGACTAAAGCCGTCCCTTCTTCCATGTCCCTTCGTCAGATAAATACATGAAATAAGTGTAAAGAAAGATATATACATATGTGGAAAAAACGTAAAAAAGTAAGGAAGATAATATCCTTCACGAAAAAACCCACTGCAGGAAAATACCTACACATGAAGGGGAGTGTGAAAAACCTGCAAAAACCTACAGACAGATTAAGCTAATGTAACACAAACAAAACAAAATAATCATGAAATACACATGAATGATAATAATAATGAAAAGGTTAATTTATGCAAAAGTACAAAGTTAAAAATAACTACATAAGATGATAAAATAGCAGCCAATTTACATTATATTTCGAGTAATCAGCTTAAGTTACCAATCATTTTCCATTTTAAATACAATAAAAATTGTTTTCCTAAATGGCACGGGTATATACTCTTGAGAGCTCCTATGAAGAAGATAATATCATTTAAGAACAAGAAGGAAATAGTAAGCCGCATTAACCAGGCCAAGTTAGACTTCAACAAGAAAAACTAACTCTTCACCGCCAGAAACATTAATTTAAGGATTAGGAAATTGCTATTGAAGAGTTTTGGATGGAGCGTTCTGCTCTCCATGGTAGTGAGACCTTAACAATCGGAAAGAGAGAGAAGGAAAGAATGGAGGCATTTGAAGTGTGGTGCTATAGGAAAATGCTGAAAATACCCTGGGTGGCAAGGGTCACGAACGAGGATGTGTTTAAGACGATAGGGGAAAGACGATGTCTACTCAGAATGCTAAATAAGAGAAGGAACGCCTGGATTGGCCATATTCTCCGACACGACACTCCATACTAGAAGGTACAGTAGAGGGAAAAAACCAGAGGGGCAGACCTAGACTGGACTACATGGGACAGTTGATGAAGGAACTAGGTTTCCAATCGTACAGTGAAGTGAAAAGATTGGCCCAAGATCGGATAAAGTGGAAGACTGTTGCAGACCAATCCTAGGATTGTAACCAGAGAAGAAGAATATCATCTAATATAGTTTCACTGCAGAGCATGATATTCCCAATTAAAAAGAGGGAAAGTCGTTTTTCGTGTCGATGCCATACATTAACACTATAATCCTTAAGGCAGACATTTAGACTATTTTTGTATGTCTAACCATTTCTCTGAGTCACCACTTCATCTTTGGCAGCACATTAGCTTTCAACCTTGAAGTCCTGAAGTTTTACATGCCCTAATATTTTTCTCAGTGATTTACTTGCTTTATTTTCGGGAATATTTCTTCTTGCTTCCCCTGAAAGCAGTCATTTTAACATAACAATCCAATGCTATGCAATCGCGTACCGCGTACACAAACACTCGTACGAAGATTCATTATCATTAGATAGCGATTGAAAAAAGGTTATGATAAGTAAAAAATGCGGTGCGGTAAAGATAAAATGCTTCGATGACCAAAGATATGTTTTTTTTACTCCTATTTAAAAAATTAGCAATGATTTTAACTCGATATGTATACCCATTCGTCATCACAGGCCTCTTCATCGTCATACCTCACCTCTTCGTCACCGAAATTTGGTGTATTTTTAATAGTTTCCTTTTCCGGAGATGGGATACGGAAGATTTAAGGATTAAAGTATAAGCCATAGTGCGCATTCTTTCCAATGTAACCAGAAGAAATGCGTAGTTTTAGCGGCGGAAATCAGAGGAAAACATGCGGACCATGGCACATAAATAAACTTACATCAGGCTTTAAATTCCTGGGAATGGAGAAAATGGATATGAAACTGAAGATGATCGAAAATAATCGGCCGAAAGGCCCGATGAGCATACAAGGATGGGAGCATTGTTTCCTTATTTCAAACTCCGTTCTCAGTTGCATTAAAATAAACCGCGTAGACAAATACTCCAAAGCCAAAAATAAAGACAGGTGAGACGAAGGCTTTCCGGGGTATAGCAACTGAGTTTCCAAGTATGACGTCATTTACATCGTAGTTGCTGCGGACGCATCTTTCTCCAATGAGAATATGTATCTGTTAAATGATTTAAGCAAGTTTGACCGAGATAGTTCCCTAGTCATAATAGAGACCATGTCCGATATACACGTTTTAATTTCACCAGCTATGAGACACACGAATTAAATGTTGCATTATTAATGGTTCAATAATATAGGTTCACGTGACAGAAATTGTGAGTAATCAGATGAAAATGTCTAAATAAGTCTTTAACTTGACTCATTTTTTTCACGCGGTACGTTTGAAACTCCATCAGAACGTAAGGTTTATTATGATCCCGAAGAATTTACTGCGGTGACAATATGATTAATTTTCAAAAATAGTTGAGAAAACACACAAACTACACACTATAACTATTGATTTTTTGACGAGATCTAAGTGTAGAAAATGCCTCAATTATTAAATAATGTCTCTCTGGAGTGCATACATGTACCATTTCCCTTATAAAAGGGCTGATATTTTCTGGCAAATATCTGAAAAATTAATGTGGTCAGGGGTTACATTGTTATGTGAATGGAAGGGTAATAGATTTTTCTTAAAAATGAGACCAAATTCATTGATTTCAAGGTAAAATAATATTTCGCTCAAACTACCTTACCTAAGCAAGTCTGAGCGAGAAATTTTCCATCACATGGACCACGCTCAATTTTTATTTCTAAATGTAAACCATCGGAAGCAAGTAAGAAGTTTCATCGGTACACATGAATCATGCGCGTTGAGAGCAGTATAGAAAGTGAATACTGTAACACAAATGACACAAAAACTGTCTTGATTGACGCAAATACTCAGCATTAACTTAACTAACTATACAAACATACAACAAAATTTAACTTGTTTAATTTGTTCACGCCAAATACTGAGGGGATAGGGTTGTTGTGGTTGCTAGAGATTCGCCTTCCTGACGGGCGGCCAGGGTTCAAATCCCTGCAGAGACGGATGTTTTTCAGCGAGAACCTGATCCCTACTTGAGTGTCTTGTGGAGGGCACTTCAAGTACAGTACTCCGTCTGTCGGATGAAGCGTTAAGCCGTGGCCCCCTTGGCGCCTATCGTTAAGAGCAGGCTAATGCCGACGCTGGGTTTCTATCCACCCTTCCTCCCTCACCTGTCCCCTATGGCGCAAATGACCTCAGCTGTCGGTCACCTCCCCAATCCAAGCCAAACACTGAAAATTTCTTCACGACCAAGGAGTTTTTGTGTAATTCTGTAAATATTACTGGGGTGAGTTACATATTAATTTTTTAAAGCTTGTTAGAAATTTTACAAACTTCTTTCTGTGCACATGCCTAATAACAGGTGTCAATGGAACTGTGCTCTCCAGGCATTTCTGTCTTGGACGAGGTTCTCCGTTGCCCTGAGCGTCCCTCTCCGTATTATTCATATCTGTCACCTCACCAAATCTTATCCTTCCTCGTCCTCCCTCTCCATTAATCTTTTCATCTATTACGACTTCTGGCAAACAATCTCTCCGTCATATGTAGCCTATTTAATTTGCTCTTCTCATCTGTACATTTTACAATATAGTTATCCCCTCTCAAATTCCTCTCAGCACCTCCCCATTGTACAAGCTACAATCTGTTATTTATGAAAAGGTCTTTAAAGAACAAATCCCTCCATTTAAAAAAAGAGACATAAGTTTTGGCAAATAACAGGAAAATTGTTGTGGTTAGTGCCTCTCACTGAATGTACATATTTCACTAATGCAATTTATCGGCTCATAAAAGTTAACAATTAGGAGGTATTTTCTTGTGGGATGAAGGGTTTGTACTTCCACGTAATCCATGGGCACGTGCAGCTCATGAATAAGCAAAGCCAGCATTTAACACAGAAACTATGCAATATTTACAACTTTTTCAAAGACTAGTTTTGCGTTGCTCACATGTGCTATGGCTGGGAGGTGAGCGAAATAGAGTGCTTCAATTGCTAATGATTTACATCATCGAGCTTGACGT
Source organism: Ceriagrion tenellum (assembly GCA_963169105.1). NCBI lineage: Eukaryota > Metazoa > Arthropoda > Insecta > Odonata > Coenagrionidae > Ceriagrion > Ceriagrion tenellum. Next base: position 7,958,257 of record OY720643.1, read on the forward strand.
AAAGAGTTTACAAGATATATATGTATATGTGTGTGTATATATATATATATATATATATATATATATATATATATATATATATATATATATATATATATATATATATATATATATATATATATATATATATAACTGCACTTAGGATCACTTAAGTGACGAATATATAAAAGTTTGCCAGAGGAAGGCAGACGACAAACACAGAAAACAAAAAAATGATGAACACACTTACAAAGTTTCTTGATTTTTCGGTGCCACTAGCACCTTGGTCGCAAGAGCGCGTTAATCGTTATCTTCCTTCTGTTACCTCCCCTTCCTGTGCCACAACAAATATAGTCTATATCCTTATTTGCAAATTATGTACAGCTTTTTACATTGGGCTCTGTAGTACCCCCCTCAATATTAGAATTAATAATCACCGTGCTTCTTGCAATCCCTCTTCAACCAACTTCTCTTTCTCTGTCCCCACACATGCTGCCTCCCACAATGTAAAATTTGATGACTGCTACAATGTAGCCATTCTGGCTTCCCTCCCGCCCACAGCCACTATCATTAGTCTGAAGACATTAGAACAATGTTGCATCAGATTTTTTAACGCCCTCTGTCCACCTGGCCTCAACCGTTCCCATTAATTTTATCCCCCACATTTCGCTACATTGTTTCTTTCTCCCGAATAGGTCTTTGGCTCCTTCCCTCCCCGCCCTTCCCCACCCCTCCTACCTGCTCCTTCCCCTCACCGCCCCTCCTATACGACTCTTCCTCCTCAATCCTCATTCTATCACTGACGAAGGTGCGGGCGACCCACCGAAAATTTAAACTCGTGAGTTTGCTTTTTTATGTTTTATGTTTAGTGTCACCCTGTGACGAAGATTTATATTGTTTGCCACGTTCGTGGAATCTTCGCAAGAACTTTATATATATATATATATATATATATATATATATATATATATATATATATATATATATATATATATATATATATATATATATATATATATATTGGAGTCAGCCATGCGGCGATGAACACACGATGTGGATAGGATAGAGGAGATAGACACACAAAAAAAAGAGACGATCACACTTACATAGCTAGCTTTCGGAACTAGTCCGTCTTCAAGGCGTATCACGGAACAAATGTCGTGTGCGCTGGTGAGGATAGGGGTAGGAGGGGCGGTAGGTTAGGGGAGTGGGGATGGGGGAAGGGGAAGGGGTTTTTCCCAGCGGTTGACGAACGGTTCTTGAAAAGGGGAAATTTTTACCAGCTCGTGTCTTGGCCGGAGAGAGCGGAAGGGGTCGCAGTGAGGGTGGGGGGGGGGAGAGGGAAGGGAAGGGGGTAAATGGAAAACAACGGGGAGCGTGCGATTAATGTATTTTATTTAATCCGGGCGCGGCGTACGATTTTAGCAACCAGATTATGGCCAGCTCCTTCTGGCGCACTTCAATTAACGGGGCGTCCGGGGGAAGGGAGATCAATATTGCCACCTCAAAGCACTTGTCAAAGGACAAGCCATGCTTCCGCACATGAGTAGGGACGGGGAAAGTGGAAGATGGGTCTTTACAGGTGCACCGATGGTTATTCATTCTAATATTAAGGGGTGTAATACATTCGCCCACATAAAAACCGGGACATAGTTTACATTGTAACATATAAACTAAGTTGTGGGAGTCGCAAGAGCCGGAGGCTTTGATGTCGAACGGCGTCTCTGAGTTAGGACTCTGAAATGAGGATAGGGGGCGAAACATGTTGCACGTTTTGCACCGTGGTTTGTTGCATCTCTGTGTGGTGGGACGGGGAGTGTCATTCGATGTACCCTCTCGCGAAGAATTGGAGCGAAGAAGATTGGCTAAGTTAGGTGGACGTCTGAAACATACTGTGGGGCATTTGGGTAGGAGATTGGCTGTCGATCTGTTAGTATCTAAAATTGGGAATAAGTCTTTGAGGATGGTCTTGAGTTTTTGGACGCCAGGAAAATATGTGATGTGAAGATTTAGGGCGTCCAGGGGGGTGTCTTTTTTACGTGGGGTGAAATTAGCAGAGGAGGGTAAAATACGTTTTTTTAGAAGTGGCTCGGGATAATTTCTATTGGATAAAGAATTGTGAAGCTTATCAAGGTATTCGTGAAGTTTTTCTTTGGAGTTGCAAATCCGGTGGCCATATATATATATATATATATATATATATATATATATATATATATATATATATATATATATATATATATATATATATATATATATATATATATATATATAATCGTTCACTCATTCACTCAGACCGCACAGCGGCAAATACTCACATAAATATTTATACAGAAAGGTAGAAAGAAAGTGGATAGGAACATATAAAATTTACAAACACAAGTGAGTGTATATATATATATATATATATATATATATATATATATATATATATATATATATATATATATATATATATATATATATATATATATATATATATATATATATATCCTCACATAAAACTTCGTCAAAGGGTGACACTAAATATATAAAACATATAAAAAGCAAAGTCGCGATTTTAAATATTTCGGTGGGTCGCCCGCACCTTCATCAGTGATAGATTGAGGAGGAAGATTTGTACAGGAGGGGCGGTGAGGGGAAGGAGCAGGTAGGAGGGGTGGGGAAAAGGGGAGAGGGAAGGAGCCAAAGACCTATTCGGGAAAAGGGAAATAATGTAGCGAAAAGTGGAGGGAAATTAATGGGAATGGTTGAGGCCAGGTGGACAGAGGGCGTTAAAAAATCGGATGCAACTTTGTTCTAAGGTCTTCAAACTAATTATAGTAGCTGAAGGCGGGAGGGATGCCAGAATGGCTATATTGTAGCAGTCATCAAACTTTACATTGTGGGAGGAAGCATGTGTGGGGACAGAGAAAGAGAAGTTGGTTGAAGAAGGATTGAAAGAAGCACGGTGATTGCTAATACCAATATTGAGGGGGGTACGACAGAGCCCAATGTAAAAGGCTGTACATAATTTACAAATAAGGATATATACTATATTATTTGTGGCACAGGAAGGGGAGGAAACAGAAGGAAGATAACGATTAACGAATTTTTTAGGTAGTCGGTCTGTAATTAGAATTAAACAAGTTTTGTATCTTGGCCGGTTACAACGGGTGGCTGGAGCTTTAGAAATATTCAAAGATTTATGAAGGAGGTTAGTAGCTCTAAATATAACAGAATCCTATTCCCCGAATAGGTCTTTGGCTCCTTCCCTCCCCCCTTTTCCCCATCCCTCCTACCTGCTCCTTCCCCTCACCGCCCCTCCTGTACAAATCTTCCTCCTCAATCTATCACTGATGAAGGTGCAGGCGACCCACCGAAATATTTAAAATGCGAACTTACTTTTTATATGTTATATATTTAGTGTCACCCTTTGAGGAGGTTTTATATGAAGTATATATATATATATATATATATATATATATATATATATTTATTTATTTATATATATATATATACCTTCTAACATTCTGACGAAGGCGGTTGTGTCCGCCGAAATATATCAAAATTTCTGTGAGTTTTACCTTTTTTTGTGCTCTATATGTAACTGCTAGTCACGCCTGTGACCTTTTTTTATATCTGTGCACTACAAGTGTTTTTCGCCAAGTGGATATATATATATATACAAATATATATATATATATATTTATTTGTATGTATATGTATATATGTAGACACATACAGAGAGAGAGAGAGAAAAAGAGAGAATAAAGGAAAGGGAGAGAGGTTTAGCGAGAGAACGTGAGAGAGAGAGAGAACGCATGCATTTGAGAGATTGGACCCCGGTAACTTGGCGCGGCTGCGGGATGGGAGAGGGAGAGAGATGAATAGGAGGAGGTGGGAGACAGACAGACAGGAGAGAGGAGAGGAGGGAGAGTACACATGCATGCATGATATCCGAGTGATGGAAGGGGAGGGAGGATTTCGCGCGGAAAGGGGGCGGAGAGGAGAGCAGAGAGGAGTACCACAGGGGTCCCCATCTGGCACCCGCCCCTTGACGCGACCTATTTTATGGCGGCGGGCTGCGAGGGAGGGCTTTAAGGGATGGGATATGGTGAGATGGGGGAGGGGGATGAAGGGAGAAGGGTGGGGAAGGCTCTGCGGTAGATTCTGATGGCCTGATGGGCTGGGTTCGGTTTCGGGGGTGGGAGTGGTTTTGATGATTTTTCACACGGGGGATGGGACTGTGAGTGGAATCATGGGGTGAGCGTCAGGCGTGCTGGATTCAAGATATACTTCTAGTTATTTTTTTCAGCGCTAATGGTGTTGAGGGATGCGTTGGGCAGGGAGAGATAATGGCGGTCTGCAACAATGCAGTTTCAGGTATTCCGAACGTCAAGTTCTTTTCACGACACGATTACGAATCAACGAAGAAAAATGGCGCCGAGTTCATCACTCACCCAGTCACCTATTATATGCATATACTATGTTTGCATCGGCTTGGCGATCGCTTGTCGAGGCACGGTGACAGCAAGTAGAGTATTGAATCGCCATTCATTGTAAAATAAGTCAGAAACGGTAAATAAAATCGCCCCTTTCATATCCCTCAAATGGGAACTAAATAACTGCGATTTTTTTCAACATAGTGATTCCCAGCTTATCCTTTATGATGGAATTGTGGCCTTTGCTCCTTAAAAGTGATTGCAGCTGTTTCTACAAGTGTAAAAGTATGACATAATCTACGTTCACAAATTGGTCACTGACCGTGCCAGTAAAGATGTTCAGGTAATGGTAGGGAACAAAATTAAGGTGATGGAAGATTTATAAATACATCAGAGATTAGCGTGATGCTGAAGAAAGAAAAGAAAATGATTGACTGTAGAGCACAAAATTGATAAAAATCAGGAAGAAACATTGGCTGCAGCACTAAGTTTATTAGTATTTATATTAATACTACAAGTAGTTGTACATTGACGAGAAATATAACTGCCCCAGTAAAATCTAAGGTCATCGACCGTGGTAACGACTTCATGCAAGTTGGCAAATACTGTCTCAAAATATTATATTTTATTTGTGCTCTCTCTAGCAAGAGAATTTATCAATATTTTTACTCTAGTTTAATCAGCTTTATCAACGTGCGAAACGGATTTAATTTAAAATGTGTAGTTCACCATTCATCTCATAGATTCTCCAACATCACTAAGTTTCTTTCCCAAAAATATGTTATTTTATGACGGGTTTCTAATTTCAAAAAAATATGTTGTCTGTACCAAATAGGCCAACCAGAAAAGCTTTGACTCCTTTTGATCCACATCTGTATTCGGCATAGTGAGATTCTTCAGCTCGTTTGTAATCATTGAGAGATTTAATACACTTTTTATGTCCTTCTTTATCTTTAACCTTATATGTATAATTACTTCCTTTTAATTCATATCACAGTTTTCAAGATGCACAACATGTTCCAAACATAATTCATAATATTAGCACGTAAAACCTGAGAGGGATAAAGTGGCTGGTTTACTCTTATAACAACACCAGAGGAAGTCTTTAGGGCTAACGACAAAACGAGGGATTATGAACGATAGCAACGGAGGGAAATCCCTCGAAATATCTTATCATTGGCCCTAAAATCTCCAAAAACTCTACAAAAAGTCACAAAACTGCAGGAAAACTAAATGGATAACAGCTTTATGCCCTTTTAACTATCGTGCGTGAGAATCGCATGCACAGTAAACCATAAGATGACAAAATAAGCATATACTGTCAATATATCCCACAAAAAACGAAATTAAGTTTATCACCAACATACTTTGACGTAAAATGACTACCAAAAAGTCGCGTACTTGGAACAACATACAATTCATCATGGTCTGTGCACAGAGCGGATAAATTTTGCAGTGAAATTTTTGACCTGTTATTTGACTGTTTCATTAGAGATGTCGAATTTCTTGAGTTAATTCACAGAGATTTCGGAGGCCCGCGTACATTTTTGATCTGTTTAAGCCACTAATGGTTTATCGTTATTGGAAAATTGGTTCATTTCCATTGGAATTAAGGGAGTAGAGCCCACCAGGACAAGACACGAACCCTCAACCCCCTGAAAAGCAAGCGAGGACTTCACCCCGCCGCAACTGGGGCCCGAATGTTTTAAAAACACTATCGCATTTACTTCGCTTGAGTCATCTATGCACCTGTCCAGATTTAGCACATATAATGGCAAATAGAGTGAATAACTTATTACAATAATTAACAGACGAAAATAGATTATTATTCATGCGAGGAAGAATATAAATTTAATGTGTGAAATTTTCACGGGATTCACACCGGGTTAAATTTTTGGCTGCAAGCAACGTTTCGATGGATAACACTTCCAACGTCATCAGGGTATCATTATATCTGATACCCTGATGTCGTTGTCATCAGGGTAATGATACCCTGATGACGACGTACAAAATCATTCATAAATTGAATATCTCCGAAAAATAAACGTTTCAATTCACGTGGCAGATACCTGACTACCATTTATAACTAGTTTCACGTTAATCTATATTTTGTAGTTTTATCTATATTCCAATTTATGCATATATTCATTGAATCAATGACAAAAACCGCAAGGTAGATCTATTTTTAGAATGTACATTGGTTCCTAAACACGATTTCTTTTACAATGCCCAGACAATACCATTCATGCCATTGTGATATCCCAACCTATCCTTAATCTTCCTCCGCCCTGCCTATTGTTCCATACGATCCTTCACTCTTTTACGACCTCGGACAACCCGTTTCCACGTCAAATCTCTTCCATTCACTTTTACTGCCCCTTTCGTAATTTCTCCGACAAGTTCCTCCATCCCATTCACATGTCTGACTCCAGCCGGGGTTTTCCCGCTTCATAACCATCTCGCTTTATCAATTCTTCCATCGTAAAAAAGCCATTGCCCGAATAGCAGGACGAATGTTTCGGTCATATCTGGGTTCCTGTTTCATGCCAGTTATAAGGGAACAACGGAGGTCGCGAAGGAAAAGCCGAACCGGGCCTTCTCAAGGGCGATAAACCCTAAATGACGCATCCTAATGCTTCTGCAACCAACATTTCACGATCCCTTTTGGAGGCTCTTAACTAACATTTCCTACGAGGAAAATAAAAGCGTTTTTATTCGGCCTCCATAGATGAACAGATCCGACTCAGCCATGATATGCATTCCTATATTACAAGAGCAATCGTGAACACAGAATGATCCCTCTCATCGGCCATTTTATCCATTCGATTTCCGTTTAGAGGAGAGGAAAGCTTTTTGTAGCGTGGACTGCATCCGTGTATTACCAAAATATTTCCGATATGTCCGCACGCTATAACCAAGCTTTTTCATTTCCTAGACTTTCTTAAATAATATTCAGGGGATTATAGTACGATGAACTAAGTTTAAGAGACCACTTGGATAAACTATCGGAAATCGATTTTCAGATTCGTTTCGGATTCAAGTTGGAAACAGCCTATCATTGATACAAATTGTTTTCCATAAACTTATTATGTACAATTAAAAAATATATATTTTTTACCCATGATTCATTTTTTATGTGCATTCAGTTCGTGCATTTAAGGTAGTTTGAGCGAAATATAATTTTACTGAGAAATCAATGAATTTCGTCTCAATTTTAAAGAAAATATCTCACCCTTCTAATGACACAAAGAATTCAACCCCTAACGACATTACTTTCGGAGTTATTTTCCAAAATATACCAGCCCTTTTACAAGGGAAATGGTGCGTGTATGCACTCCAGAGAGAAATTATTAACAAAATGAGGCATTTATAACGCTTAGATGTCGTAAAAAAAACTAACAGCGTGTAGTTTGTATGTTTTTTCTCAACTATATTTGAAAATTAATAACATTGTCACCGCAGTAGGTTCTCAGGTATAACAAAGAACCTTCCGTTTTGATGGAGTTTTAAACGTACCGCGCGAAAAAAATGTGTCAAGTGAAAGGCTTATTTAGATATTTTCATTTAATTACTTAACATTTCTGTCATATAAAAAACTATATTATTCCACCAGTAATAATGCTATATTTAATTCATGTGTCCTACAGCTGGTGAAATTAAAACGTACAGGCACAATCGAATATGGTCTCTATTATGACTAGGGAACTATCTTGCTCGAACTACCTTAAGATGGACACGCTTCTTATTAAAATCAAGGTCCGATATTCCAACGAAGTTAATTGCACAGTCACTCTTTGACATCAAATTAGAATAAGCCAGAGCTGGAGAATGAAATGCAATGTTTCACTGGCAATACATAGCAGCTAATATAGGAGAAAAAAATATTTCCCGATTTCCAAATGAACATTAGCCTGTACGCGAAGATGAATGAAAAGAAAATAAAACATATCCCTACCTGTTTTTTTTTAAATAGTTATCATTGCTACTTTCCCATACTAGCATTTTATCATGATTTTGTATAATTGATCAGTTGTTGGCATTTTATCCCGTATTTTGCACATAAAATAAAGTTTCTTTTATTTACTAACCGATATTAGCCTTTTCTCTCCGTTTACTATCATCAAATTAGGAGCAGATAAAAAAAACTGAATATTACAGTTAATTCTAAATTCCAGGCTGTTCTTTGTTTTGTTTCAACAATATGATTTCAATCACGCCGCAGTTTAAATAAAAACATAGTTACCCCAGGGAATATGGATATTATACGGCGAGTACATTTTTAATAGGAACTTTTAACCCAGCCATATGATTTGACTGCATTACCACTTCTATTAATTAATGTGCGTTGATTATAAAACCATTATGTCGCTAGTACTAAGATGATAAGGTGTTCATCATTTAACTTAAATTCAATTTCTCAAATTTTTTCGCTTGTTTTTAACAGACTTCTGCCAAACATTTTTAACAATCGATAAACATTTCAATTTTACTTCGTTTCGCTCTTTCCTGCATTTAAAACCGTGCAATGCCGAGTTCATTCTGGGAATGGAAATGAGGAATTTTTTGAGGAAATGATTTTACTTTCCATTTGACATAAATGGCAACTTATTAGACAAGTTTGTCCATTATGAACATATATAAGTTTAAGATTAATTAATACATTTAACACTTATTTTAAGGACATTAATGGGTTATTACGGCACTTTTTAACTAAAATCGTGGTTATGGATGAAATGAGTGAGATAACAGAACAAATTTATATTTTTTATTAAACTCTTTCAAAAACTAGTGCCTTAGGTTATAATTCTTACATTTAGCCAGATCAGCAGAATGTGCGTTTAATATAATGCAAGTCACTCAAAGGATTAAGTCCTCGTCTACTTTAAATCTCGGACCCAATCAGGCAGAACGGACAATGATCTATTTATTTTCGTTGCTATCATGACGGTAAATCTGCTGATACCGGATCGGACGCAATGACGCCCGCAGCTTCCTCTCTCATTCCAATGCATTAGCTCCCTTCATCACTTCCATCCACTTTCATCCCAAAACTCCATCCGACATCCGCCGTTCGCCCCCTTTTTGCCCTCCTCTCTCCAATCATCATCTTATCCGAATTCCACGACCATCCCCCCCTTCTGATCGCCTCTCCCAACAAACGCCTTCCTTCCTTTCCTGCGCTCCTACCCTCTCCCTCCTCCCCAGAACAAGATGGACCAACGGAAGGAGGAGCAGGAGGGAAGAGAGGCGCTTGCCACGAAGGATAAAATCATTATCCCAGAGCATCCCCTTCCCCCCCCCCCTAACCGGCCCTAAGTACACCCTCTAACTTCCAACCCTCACCCAAGATCCATTTCCCCTTTACACGCAGGCCTCACTACCCTCTTCTCTACTCCGGTCTCCATCCCCCTCCACCCCACACGGGGTGGAAGATAAGGCAATATGCATGCTAATGACCGCCGAGCCACAGGTCCGGTTCTCTTCTCGGCGGAGGAAAGGCAAAAGGCAAGCGAGACTGGACGCGGAGCATTTCAGCAATGATGCACGTACGAAACAAAATGGGACAATGTAGCAAAATGCAAGCTGGGGAAGCTGGTCCCCAGAGCGAACGAAGCGTCCTTTTAAACTCCTCGCGAGATGTTTTTAGAGGAAAGGGAACGCTTTTTGCAAGACTAATGAAAAATGACACATGGCGTACCACCCGTTGTTGATCTTTCGCTCTGTAGAAATGAAAGAAAAAGAAAGTAGGAACTAAATGTAAGAAATTGCTACGGGATCGACGAACAGAAACTAACTACAGTAAGTACACATACAACTGTGAAAAATTCATAGAGAAAATCATTTTTATGGGCTAGATTAGTACCCAGAAGAATGCTATCAAGGAACACAAAGATAAGAATATACCATACTATAATAACCCTACCTGTTTTACTGTATGGAGCTGAGATATGGGCCCTGAGTAAAGACATGGAAAGGAAGCTGATATTGTTCGAAAATAGAGTGCTTAGGAAAATATGCGGCCCAATAAACGACAATGGAGTGTTGAGGATTAGAAAAAAATAGAGAACTAAGAATGCTGTATAAGTTCCCAGATGCTGTGGCTCTAATAACAAGGAGAAGGCAAAGGTGGGCAGGGCAAGTGTGGATGAGCCAATAGTCGCTAATAAAAGCAGTGTGTGAGGGGCAGCCGCATGGACGACGTCCACTTGGGAGACCAAGGTTAAGATGACAAGACCAGCTTAGGAAGGACCCTTGCACAAATGGGGAGGACACCATAGGAAGCGGAGAACAGAAAAGAATGGAGGCACACTGTTGACGAGGCCAAAAACCTGCTGAGGTTTGAATGGCCAAGAAAGTAAGGTAAGGTAAGATTCTAACCCAGACCCCTCTATAATGTCCCGAGCGCCCTATGAATTGCAAAATAATTGATCGAGAAACTAAGCCGCGGCCATTTTTGCAGTCCTCTGAAGTTGTCAGCATAAAACACCTTTGAGCTTGCACTAAACACGGGAGGAATCCGCACACCATTAAGTTTCAATGAAATGCAAACGACAGCAGAGGAAAATGAAGGGGAAAAGAAGCCTAGGAAGTAATGAACCAAAATGGATAACGGTAGTTTGTTTAACGATTTAGCAAAATTGACAAATAAAATATCATTCGCCAGAAATTGGGTTCGAACCCAGTAACCTACATATTGCGCTGATTGCTCTTACCACTTAAGCTAAAAAGGCGTTTCCTGTATTGAATTTCATGTAGGTTTTTCTAATCAAGATATACTCGCATATACCACGCCGATGCCTAAAGTAACAATGTTCGTTGGATAAGCTTTACTTTTCAGGTTATAAAGGCCAACTTAAGGTAGTCCGAGCGAGATAGTTCTCTAGTCATAATAGAGACCATATTCGAATTATACGTTTTAATTTCACCAGCTGTAGGACAAATCAGTTAAATATAGCATTATTAATGGTGCAATAATATAGAATAATATATTGTAAGTAATTAAAAGAAAATATCTAAATAAGTCTTTAACTTGACTCATTTTTTCACGCAGTGCGTTTGAAACTCCTTCAAAACGGAAGGTTTTTTTGTGATACCCAAGAACCTAATGCGGTAACAATATGATTAATTCTCAAAAATAGTTGAGAAAACGAACAAACAACACGCTGTTAGTTTTTATACGACATTTGAATGTTATAAATACCTCATTTTGTAAATAATGTTTCTCTGGAGAGCATACACGTACCATATCCCATGCAAAAGGCTGGAATTTTTGGCAAATATCTCGGAAAGTAATGAAGTAAAGGGTTAAATTTTTAGTGTCATTTGAAAAGTGATATATTTTTCTTTAAAATGGGACCAAATTCATTGATTTTTATGTAAAATGATATTTCGCCCAAACTACCTTAACACACAGGGTAGGTTTTGCTTTTGACAAATTCAAATAACTAAACAAAATGGCCGAGCAGTACTTCCAAAGGATTAACCGATATAAATCACACAAATGCGATCATTTTACTCATTTTTTCACAATTTATTGATCACTTGGCAATATATCAAGGTTTCTCGGTTCAAACCTGTCCAGAAGAATGATTTTCTTCTCTGTAGATTATATTCTCAATGAAGTGATCACTATCGAGTGGTCCCATTAAGTATAATGCGCCGTTGGTTTCACAGTGCGATTAAAATTTTAGGCTGCGTCGTCACCAAAAATCACTCAGTTATGCAAAGTCTTTACGGTTGATTCTCATTCATGAAAATTCAGAGAGAAATGTACAGTTCTCACAAAAATCCTCTACAAAAAGTAAAACATCACAAGGGTTATTGGAACTTTGACATTGGTTGAAAAAAGTTACCTATTTTTTGCTCCTATTTGTCGCAATTCGTGGAGGTACGTGGAGGTTAGAAATCGTGGAGGCGGGAAAGAACTACAGTTGAAACTCAAGACTCGCTTGTAATTCAAGTTGAGAAGATTACGTTGGCAGGAACTTTGACAGCATAAGAACGAGGAATGAGACTTAAGGTTGATTGAAATTTTCGGTGGCCGCGATCCACCTTCCGACTTTTCATCGACCCTGCCCAAATCAAAGGCCAAGAGCTCACCACCCTCCCGCTTCCCACCTCTCCAACACCTGACATCATAAAATATATGCGTTGGAAATGGGGGATAAGGCTCAGCAAAAGAAGTACCGCAATTGAAACAATTAGTATATGAGTATAATTTTGTTACCATTAAATGTCGTTGAACAATTACAAGATGTTAAAAAGAACAGTTATCAGAATCCAAACTAAAAATTACTCTCTTAATTTCTATATTCTATTCTATTACTCTAATGAGATCAATCACCTATAATGAGTCCAAATTCTCAATATGGGAGAGCAACAATCACCACATTGGTATTGCTATTTTATTTTTTTGAAGAGATAAAAAAGGTAAATATTTGATATTAGGAAGACATATTAGCAACCGACAAACAGTCATGGTTCCAACTGTCACGCCGAAATGAAAACTATTAATGGCTACATGAAACTCACCATAAAGTATCAAATATGTACATGAATATTTAAGAATTAAAAAAAATAAAATTTATATTTTCATTAAAAATATTCATACGCATCCGTAATCGTTATTCGCTTTTGAATCAACAACTACGCGAAAAATTTGAATAACATTACCTGATTTGAGTCGTATTATTTTAGTTTCACATCTGGAAAACGCAAGGCAAGAGACCAATCCTAGAATCGCTCGAGGAAAATGTTGACAAATTTGAGACAAATAGTGTAAAATACACTAAAATGCTAAATGGAATTTCTATTCCGTCAAAGCAATAATATAAATGTCAAAATGAGGATCACTATGGACACAAAAGAAGAGAATAACCGGCATCGCGATGACAAAAACCTCTATAAACCTCTAAAACAAATAAACGTACTAATACACAGCGTGTATATCACGTGTACATACAGGACAAAATACTCAAGTGCCTAGCCATTGACGTAGCAGCATAAGAATAAAATCGTTTATCACGCATCTTTTGATGAATTTTTACGCGTTTTATTAACAAACCATACGGATGTCGGGACTCCCTATGGAATTACATTTATGGTGTTACACGAAAATGCACATTATGCACTTTGCGTTTCAATAACTTGAGCGAAGAGATGCAAGATCAAATTTCCTTTAAAAAGTATTACGTAAAAATATGTCAACTGAAGACATATGTACCCACACATATCGCGTCAATTGAGCTCCAAAAAAAGAGGGAAAGTACCAGGCCGTTGTATATTGACTAACATCGGTGACAGCATTCCCAAATACAAAGACGTTAGAAGAACACACCTTGCTGCGATTCGATATCATTACCTACAGTGCACTTGGCAAGACTTTGACGAATACATTCCATAATGGTTGGAGATGTTGAGTCTGGACAGAGATTCCTGCAGAGCGGTTGAAAATTTTTCATAGAGACGCATTGGAGTTCCATATCTCGCACGTTTTCCTCCAATGGGGACTGACATCAGGCGCTTTGCAATTCAAATGGGACACAGGACGCTTCTGGCGAGGTGTTCACCTGGAGTTTTATCCTCGGTAGGGAGGATAAAACGTAAAAATAAAAAGAGCGAGACGTCACCTACATGACGTTAGGGGAAGTATAAAAAAATGTTAGTGAATGAATAGAAAAAAGTTTTCCGGGAGTGTCACTTAAAAAAACACGAGAGAGGAGAGAGAGAAATATAAATTGGTTTCCATCTGAGTGGAAGAGAAAGCTTTAACTCCCCATTATCTTCCTCGCCTCGCACAAACAACGGAGGCATAAAAAAATGGATAATCCCTGCACATATGGTAGAATAACCTGCCAAGCGAATGCAGAGGGTAAACCCTCGAACACCATTCATTCTTGAATTCCACCAAGCACACCTTTCCTCATCCACCCTCTAAATATGTAAAAAAAAATATTTAATACGTTTTCACGTATCTACCCATATACATGAGGATCTTGCAACCTAGTTTAGAGACCATTTTTTTTCACGGAAGAGAATTTTGAGATCCGAGGGACTCTGGAAGAAAGGAATGAGCACTTATACATCGAGAATCGCCTGAAAATTGACTTCACATTAGTTACGCATGCTCGAACGCCAAACTGGTTCAATGAAAATCTAGTAAAAATACGAAGGTTTACCAACACAAACGAATTAACACAATCAATTTTAAAATAAATTGAAAACATGTCTACTCACGCATTGAACATTTTCCTATGTGTTAGAGCACCTAGCACCTGAGATCACAGAAATATGACATATAAATGATAAATTAATCCTAACAGATGCATTTTCCTGGAACTCGAACCCTATTTACAAAAAGGAATTGAAAATGACCTATTGTGAGAGTATTTTTGGAAATAAAAATAAAGATTTGAAGAAGATCACTTTGAATTCAAATTGGTTTCATTCAAAGAGAAAGAGAAAAATAAAACTTAAATATTATTAAGGTTGTCTGAGAGAGATAGTTCCCTAGTCATAGTAGAGACCATATTCGAATTATACGTTTTAATTTCGCCAGCTGTAGGAAACTGGCATTGACACTGACACTGGCAAAATATTGTGTTATTAATGGTGGAATAATATAGTTTTATATTACAGAAATTGTAAGTAATTTAATGAAAATATTTAAATAAGTCTTTAACTTGACTCATTTTTTTCGAGCGGTGCGTATGAAACTCCTTCAAAACGGAAGGTTTTTTTGTGATACCCAAGAACCTAATGCGGTAACAATATGATTAATTCTACAAATTAGTTGATAAAACGAACAAACAACACGCTGTTACTTTGTTTACGACATTTTAATGTTATAAATACCTCATTTTGTAAATAATGTCTCTTTGGAGTGCATACATGTACCATAGCCCATGTAAAAGGCTGGAATTTTTGGCAAATATCTCGGAAAGTAATGTAGTAAGGGGTTGAATCTTTTGTGTCATTAGAAGGGTGAGATAATTTTCTTTGAAATGAGACCAAATTCATTGATTCCTAAGTAAATTCATATTTCGCTCAAACTATCTTAATCGCCTGTATTTCAAAATAAGAAAATTAAGGCTTGGAACACACGTTCCGAGTCAATTCACACTGATTCTGGGCCCCTTATTTCCCATAAATAAATAATAGGTCGGTTTGGTGGTGTATGACAGAAGAATCGATTATTTTATCTTAGATTAATCTCATAATACAATGACAGAAAACTAATACCGGAGATTGCAAATAAATCCTTCGAGACTGACAAACATTATAATTATTACTATATTATTCAGCTATTGCTTAAAACACACACCTTCTCCACTGGATGCATTAGTTTCCCAGTAATTGATATCATTAAGCGTTTGTTTTTATTATTTGGGGCATTCAGAACGTAGTTCTAACATGCCTGAACATAAATACTTCCTCATTCCTTTTCTCACCTCGTAAAAATACCTTTCCTGAGGTCCTTTATCGCAGAATGCTACCAGGCTATACAGCCTCACAGTATCTTGAAGGATACAATTCAGATGCAGAAAGCTTAGGATCAGTACGTTTTCTCTTACCTGGAAAGGAAGAAAAATTTACGTCAGAAAAATTATTATATACTTCTTACATACCAAATACATGCACTGGTACACAATATAAACAAAAGTTTAACATTCATTACTTTTCCCTACACCATTGAAAAGTACCCTCCTCTGTATTGTCAGCCAGCATTGGGAGTTTAGAGCTAAACTATGGCTGATATTATTAGGTCATAAGATCTCATTACGAAGATAAAGAAGACATTCCAGCGATATTTTTGTGCATGGATGAAGAGGTAAAAGCATTTTGAGCCATCTGATATGCTATAAATGATTATCATTAATGAACGAAAGGAATTTTCTAAGCATACATAACGAAAAAAGATAGAGATTTGAAAAATGGCAAATGAGAAAAAATGACACAGAGTTCCCAAATAGCTCAAATTTTAATTGGCCTGATTAGTTTATGCGATAAAAATCAAAATAATAGAGAATAATAAAATTATCACCAGATTATAAAAATTAAGGAGAACGTTCATATTAGCTATCACGACACGTTAATTTCCACCATTGAAACGATAAAATGACGCTAATTACATTTTCGTTAACATTTAATGACAAACTCCACTCACTCCACTAATACCGCATATTTTGGTGTCAGAATCGATTATCGAAAATTGGTAACCATGGGAACAAACAATATGAAAGTAACTTTAAAAGAGCGCTTTCATGCATTTCTTTCACGGCGATTCCTTCATGAAGGCACTTTTTTATTTTATCAATAGAGAAAGAAATATCACCATATTGCGATATTGGCCGGTAATTTCCTGGACCATGTTCGTTTACGTTTCACCACGATATTATTAACTCGCTTTCTTTTCTGTCTGTCTGGTACAAATTTTTCAATCGATTTCAAATCAAATTCCTGATGAGTCAGAGACTTGAAACTTAAGAAATGGCTCATAGCTGGATGAAAATACAATAATATGCAGTAATAATGCATATACATTATTATATATAATACTGAATAATAATAAATAATTGTAAAAGTTAGCACCACAGTGGAATTGAGCAGGGCACAAAAAGCGGAGCACAAAATGGAAAAGCTCGTGTCATCGAATGCGATACATTTGACAAATTCATTCGTATTATCCATTTAACTGTACAATCCTATTGGTAGCTAGGTATTACATTGTTTTTATTTCAGATATGATCACGCAAGACTAAAACGCAGAAAATTATTATTTAATTAAAAAACTCATTTCAAACAATCACGCCTTAAAACGGGCTAAGAAGCATAAATTAATTTCTCCTAGCCCCATACAGATGTATAACCCCTTAAAAATTCCAAACCCAATACGGATTATCCTGAAACTTTGTGATTGTGAATTTTAATAGCAATGAAAATACTTGTAAGATTTAAAACGAAAAAAGTGGGCCGATGTAAAGGGGGTATGCAATAGATAATAGTGAGGAGTGTACAGAGTAGCTATCGTAGAGAGAAGTCACACAACTGTTCATATCATTCGCAGTACAATAAAACTGTTAGTGACTTAGGTGAACCATTCATGCATCAAGTATCTATTTCATGCACTCCACGTTTTTCGTTTTAAATCTTACAATTATTTCAATGCTATTTAAATTCACATTCCATTCTTCTTTATGTATCCAATCGATTTTAATGTCTATCGTCAAATCTAAGATTCTTAGTCCTCGGTCTATGTGCCTTGATAAGGACGTTAAGACGTTGACATTGATCGGGTGAATAAAAATAGTGGAATGGTTATTAGTATTTTATTAATAACGTTCAATATTGTGAACTTCCACAAAAGACTCCTTACACTCCGTCAATTCCCCTTTAAAGGCTAAATATTCCTCAAGGAATAAGGACAAGGGATGAGGAAGTTCAAATGTCAGATGCACTCGGCGCGATTCTGAGAGATTATGGTTCAATTCCCAGCCTCAGCCAATTAAATTTTCCCCAGTGGAATGTTGCACTTGGGTGTATTCGCCGGTGACTGCAAGAAGACCATACAATGTCTCGTGCGAGTAGTCTCAATTTATTCCTTTTGAAGTGGCTAATGGCTTGAATTGAGTTAGAGGAAACCACTGGAGACCATTTCAATGAAAGTGATCAACATGTTTCATCCACAAAAAGGCCTCAGATGAATCGTTCAAGCAGAACGCTCTCAGTGGTTAAAGTGCAAAGATAATGGAATGGGTTTGCTTGCATTGTTTCCCGGAAGCGACGGTTTTTGTGATCGCCCGCAATGTGGATGGAAAGTATTCTTTGTTTCGCTTGGACAAATGACCTCTAGGGTCTACTCTCGTTTTTTACTAATTACGGAACGCGGGTTTGAGATGTAGGATGCGATCCTTGGATATCGACTTCATCACACTGAATACCTGTCCATATCATCGATAAATTCTATTGTGCGTATTTCAGGTATAAAAACACTCCACAGTCACTCCCATGTACCTACGTAAAATCATTGCCTTGACATGAGCCAAATGCATGAAAAAAATGTAAAGGATGCAAAACTGTAGCCTTGTGTTAGCTAGAACTAATAATTGGATAGATACCAATTCCTGGAATGAAATATCCAGCATAAAAGGCATGGTATCCAATAAAATAAAATGCTGTAGTCCATGTCAGAGGCAGTGTATCAAAATAATTCACCAAAGTGCCCACAGAATGACGAACAAGAAGCGATGACGACAATATAAGCAAATAAATTTTGACGCCCACAAAAAGGCATTACTATTATTTCATGAAAATGGATCTATCATTGTGGTCGGATAAATCATTTACGGTAGGAAAAAATATTTGGATTGGTATTACCTGGAGAATCGGTCGTCCGTATTTGCATCCTTAGGAAAAACACGGTTACATATCACTATGAAGGAAATTTTTTGAAACTGATTACCTGCAGAACCAATATAAACCAGCAACTCTACCTAAGAACCTGCTAAAACCACATAATATTTATAGAAATGTATTAAATATATTGTTATGAACACGGAAGGCACATCAGTAAGCACAACCTTGTCAAATGAAAGGCCTCGAGTATGGATCTCTTCCTGGGCATTGAATTTGGTGTCGGGTTTGTATTTTGCATACATCTATATCTACATAATATCCTGCGAGCCGCCGCATGGACGTGTTGCAGGGGGTGTTTGGACACCAGCCGTGTAAAGGTGTAAGTTTTTTGAAGATGAAATGGTGACATGTATTATAGGAGTGTACGTAGTGGAGCTCAATTTTTATTGTGGTCAATTATTGTTCGCGGAAAGAACGAGTTTTGTACCTACCTGTTCGGCAATGTATCTCTCTTATTTTATCGCGTCTGTCAGACACAGAGATGTAGTGAGGAGTCTCTATTTCGCTCTTAAAAATATCAGTTTAGCTGAAAAATATCAAGCAACCTAAGCCTAGTGTATAGCCTCCGAGTCTTTATGGGCTCCCACCTAAATCCCTCTATAAGTTGTGAGACACTATATGTACGCTCGTAGCAGTTTTTAACGAAGCGCGCTCCTTTCCATCGATTCTGAATTCGTGCCTCAGAAGGGGAGGATATCAATCATTGCAATTCCCAATCCCTCCTTCTGTACCATGAAAAGGGTCATTCAAAGGCAGTACTCACTCTTTTAGGAGGGATATATAAAATTGAGGATATCTTGAAACCTAACCCAAAGATAAGAATAAACGCAGGGCTCTTCCACCATTCTTCCTCGGTTCCGCAAATAATACTTCTCAAAACAACCAACCCACGAGTCTTTGGTTATTCAAATGGAATTGGAGAAGTGAGGATGGGTGCAAGGTTGGGATATTGGAGGGTTTCGAATGCGTTCATTCTCAAACTCCACTGAAATACCCTGTGCCCTCATCAGATAAATGTTGGTAAGCACTGAACCTGGATTTCGCAGAGGTTCACCTCACATAACAACTAACATCATCAACAATATGCAGGATTGTCCACTAGAAGTTCAGAAGCTAGAATACCAACTAGGGTATCAAGGATGGGTTAGTTC
Organism: Ceriagrion tenellum; assembly: GCA_963169105.1. Classification (NCBI taxonomy): domain Eukaryota; kingdom Metazoa; phylum Arthropoda; class Insecta; order Odonata; family Coenagrionidae; genus Ceriagrion; species Ceriagrion tenellum. The sequence continues at coordinate 7,978,226 of OY720643.1, forward strand.
AAGGACTTAAGTACTAGAAAAGGGAGATGTCACGATATAACCAAAGTATTTGGCGCACCTTCAACTGTAGCGCAGCGTGATCACTGATATTCTGAAGTCACGTTTAACGTGCCATGTTAAATCCGGTTACCGTACCTCTAGATGCGAGTTATTGTTGTTTCTTTCTCAATAATTAATTTATGCTCTGGTGGTCAATGTGTTGACGCCACATATTTCAGTATAAAATTCATCATCATTCATCATTCATCATTGTGATTCTGTCCTTGGACAGGTTACAGCGGTACAGTCCTCCACAGCATTCTGTGCTGGTACTCTCTCTCTCTTCATCTCTTCATAGCTTCTTCCTTTTTCGGTGTCTGTCGGCAATCCGTGCCTCCTCCTTCGTCTTCCTCTCTTCTCTTCTATTTTCCCTTCTATAATTAATTTCTGAACACTATTCCTCCTTAAAATATGCCCAATCCTATTAGTCTTCCTCTTTTCAATTTCTCTCAAAACTACTCCTTTCTTCTCCAATCCTCCTCAAGCACCTCATCATTCCCAACTCTATCTTCCCACCCAATTCTCTCCATTCGTCAACACAGCCACATCTCAAAGCTTTCAAGTACTTTTATTCTCTCTTCTTAAAGGTCCATGTTTCGCATTCGTACAGTACAATACTCCATTTGAAGCATTTTGCGAATCTTTTTCTTATATCTGTCCTGACATTCTTCAATATCACCAGTTCCTTAATCTGCTAAATGCTACTTTTCCCTGCGCAGTTCTACTTTTAATTTCCTCTGTACAATTGCCGTTCTGAGTAACTATACTTCTCTGGTACTCGAAGGAATTTACTTGTTTTGATTTTTCTTTTTCCTGCCGCCATATATTCAATGGTCTTCCTTCTGTCTTCGCTACCCTCATAACCATAGTTTTCTTTCTATTTATTATCATTCCATACTCTTCACTTTTCTTCCAAACGTGTAAACTTATCAGTTTGATAAACAGCAATAATCGGTCATTGGTCGTTCAATCCTAAAATTATTTGACTGCAGCCCTCCATTCTCCGCTCTCTAATGCCAGTTCTCTCACCCCCTGGGAGTTTTTCGATTGGTCATCCCTAATTATTTGGTCTATGCATTAATATCACTGCCATCTCTTGCGACTTATCCCTCCATTTTCCCATTTCTTCTCCTTCCTGTTCTACACTTCTAATGGTCGATGTTTCCAATCTATTGAGTAGCACGTTCCTCACGAATATTTCTATATAATTTTCCTAGTACACAGCACTATCTTCTTCGACCACAGTAGTTTCCATTTCGCCACGAACACTTAGTTAGCTTGGAGGCTAATCCAAAGCTTATTGAAGTCCGTTTTTACTTCTTCCGTCTCTCGTGAGGGTACTTCCGTGGTAGGAGAAGGAATCCACTCGCCACAAATCCTTTCCTCTTGGAGTAACTTTTGCATTCAGCGTCTATCTTTAGTAAACCTACAAGGACTTGGGTCTTCGTCTTATTCATGTTCATGTTACGTCCCTGAATACTGAAGTTTATTTTGTTCATTGATATTTGAAGATCATCACAATTTCTTTATTTGGCTATAATGTCATCTAAAAAGAGAGGACGGTTTGTGTTTTCTCAAGAATAACAGTTCTTTTGAATAAGAGGAGAGTTTCATTTTCTCAATCACCATGCCGAGAACTTTATTGCTCGTCTTTCTCTCTGCCTGTCATATTTTAGTAACCACACCAATAAACTTCGTCCTATACTTTAAATAAAAAATAAACCATAGTTTTTTCTATTTTCTGGTATTTTGAATTGTGTTTTAAATGCATCAGCTTGACTAAATCCGTCATTAGTTTATCCAGTCTAGAGATGGTTTCCGGCATAAGCAGATAGTATGGATAGTATAATCTATTTATTTTGATGAATAAAATGATGGAAACTTCAGGAAATGCTTCAAATAAAGACGTTTATTTTTTTCTAATTAAAGCCGAAGCGCCACCTGGTTACCGGAGACTGGAAACATTTGACCTTTCTTAACCCCTAGACAGGCAGTTTAAACTCAATGTAATGCTTTCATCCCGAGGGTTTCAATGACCATTGACAATGGCTGCCTGCTGGAATCCTCAATCATGAAAAAAACCGCCATGCTTCAACTTCGTACCCCTTGGCATTTGCGAGGCAACGGATTTAGTCCACGGAAACAAATGAACGCGGAATTACGACTCGTTGTTTTCCATCACGTGTGCAGCATATCCGACGAGATATCGCGCACCATACGGAGACCCTTAAAAAAAACGCTTCTCCCAGTGAAAGGGCCTGATACATAAAAGTACACAGCTCTCAACGATTCTCACTACTAGGTACCCTCTGCCCACTTCCGCACAATTTTAAATAGTCCGAAGAACTAAGGTCATGACCTCACGGAAACAACGTAAAATGACTTAAATTTTCATTTAGTTAATATTTCGACTAATTGAAGAAAAACGCGTTTTCTACAATTTAAGTTTTTAGAAACTTAAGCCTTTTACTCAATAAATTTTCAAAGATTACAATTTGACATTAAATGATGTTTAAAGCAAGAATGCAAAATAAGAGAAGGAACGCCTGGATTGGCCATATTCTCCGACACGAAAACTTGGTTAAGACCATACTAGAAGGTACAGTAGAGGGCAAAAACCAGAGGGGCAGACTGTACTATATGGGACAGTTGATGAAGGAACTAGGTTGCCAATCGTACAGTGAAGTGAAAAGATTGGCCCAAGATCGAATAAAGTGGAAGACTGTTGCAGGCCAATCCTAGGATTGTAACCAGAGAAGAAGAAAGCAAGAATTGGTGGCGGAAGAAAAAAAGGATTAATACAATTTTTACGAATAACTGTCCATCAGAAGCAAATTCTTTCAGGAAACGACAATAACGATAACAACAAGGTATAAGTCCATGTCCTTTCTGTAATCAGTGGCAAGAAGCAACAAGAAATTAAATCAGAATTATCAATTTCATTCGAAATAGCGCTGCCGTCGGTTTATATGGCTGGAAAGAGTTTTCACCAAAAATTATAAGCGCTAAGTAATCATAATCGGTACAAAAGTCTTCACACGAAAGCGATACCTACACCGTGGGTGGAGTAAACATAAAATCTTCAAATACAGTAAAATATCTTGGAGTTACCTTAACTTCAGATATATCGTGGGGATTACACAATAGGAAAATCCTCGGATGAAAAAGTCAAAGAGGGATGCTACTTCGCTCTGGTTAGGCCACACCTCTAATACGCCGCGAGTACTTAGGACCCTATTCAAATAGATTTAGCCAAAAATATTAACAAAATACAAAGGAATGCGGATCACTTCGTTAAAAACTGCTACAAACAAACATATAGTGTTACACAACTGTTAGAGGGATTAAAGTGGGAGCCCCTAGATACTCCGAGGCTTCACACTAGGCATAGGCTGCTTGAGATATTCAGATCTGATATTTCTCAGAGCGACACACAGAATATTATCATGACGCCTCACTACATCTCTAGGTCTGACAGATGCGATAAAATAGGAGAGATACTCTGCCGAACAGATGGGAACAAAAACTCGTTCTTTCCGCGCACAATATGCGACCACAATAAAAACTGATCTCCTTTAAATACACTCCAATAGGACATGTCAACATTTCACTGCAAAAATTTTACATCTTTGCACGGCTGGTGACCTACCACCCCCTGCCACACGCCCATGTAGCGGCTCGCGGGGTAGTATGTAGATGTAGCGGTAGATATTTTGTATCTCAACTAAAGCAGGACATCAGCGGAAGCGGAAGATTATTGGGCACAAAAAAAACCCTAAGGTGGAGTTCAGCATTCGTTTTGACTCGGTGGTCAGAAGAGGCGATGGAACCTATACAAATGCTCAAGTGAGAATGGAGTGGATTTACGAGGAGCGTACAGCACTACTTATACAAGAAAGGTGGTCGTCCATCAATCGGGTCGAACAAGGTGGCGTAGGTGTGATTACTACATTAAGCACTAGCTATTGAGTGCGTTGAGAAAATAATATATGTGTGATATTTGGGAGAAACAACAATTTGACCTCGAGGGATGAAAGACCTCGTAAGATTTTTTTGATGTCCCACTGATACATTTACACGGACGAAGCGGATCCATGTTTCCTCCGGAGACAAGGCAACTTTCTACATCCACACAAAACCCCGCGAGCCGCCGAATGGGCGTGTGGCAGGGGATGTTAGATCACCAGCCGTGTAAAGGTGTAAGTTTTTTGGAGATGAAATAGTGACATGTATTATAGGAGTGTATTTAGTGAGCTCAATTTTTATTGTGGTCGCTTATAGTTCATGAAAAGAACGAGTTTTTGTACCTATCTGTTCGGCAGAGTATCTCTCTTATTTTATCGCATCTGTCAGACCTAGAAATGTAGTGAGGCGCCATGATAATATTCTCTGTGTCGATCTGAAACACACCAGTTTTGAATATCTCAAGCAGCCTTAGCCTAGCGTGTAGCATCCGATTTTCTGTGGGCTCCCACCTTAAACCTTCTAATAGTTGTGTAACAATATATGTTTGCTCGCAGCAGTATTTAACGAAGCGTGATGCTTTTCTCTGTATTTTGTTAATTTTTTTTGTTAAATCTTTATGACCAGGGTCCCAAATGCTCGCGGCGTATTCGAGGTGTGGCCTAACCAGAGCGAATTAGCAACTTTAAAGTCGAAAATGGTGAGAGTTTCAGCATCCATCTGTAAATAAAATTTTCTATATTTTTTCGCTGTAACCAAGAACGAACGTCAAAACTACACATAAACTGAATACAACCGATCTAATCTGTTGTCTATTGGTGCTTAAGGGAGTTAATCGGCTCTATTCTGTCGGAACCAACGGCAAAATTACCGTAGCCTCCGTCCCTTAGGATTCCTAGTTGCTTATTCTCGAGTCGTCTTCTGATCATGTCATATACATGACGTCATGCTCAGCACGGGTTTTTTTAGAGGCCACAGGAATGTTCTACCTGTATTGATTTTACCCTGCTAGAACGAAAAAAAGGTAAACAGAGACCCGGGAATAACTTGAGCCAACTCTTAACGACGAGCTCCGATGGGTGTAAATTTTAATCACTTAATAACCCGGCATGAAATATTTGCTTAAGTTCCCTCCAGAGTTTTGTGAGAGACCTTGAGTAAGGATGTTAAGAGTAGACTGGTGGAGAGTCTAACATCTATTGTAGCGCTATACGGTGCAAAAGCTGAGGAAAGAAGGAGACTAGTTGTGAAGCGCTCTTCCACACGGCACTTAAGTAAGTATCCTGTTGAGCGTGTTCCAATATTAGAACTCGATACTACCGGGTTAAAAGGTCAATATTCCACCAAAAAGGTAAACCTGATGCTCGCCGCTTGATTATTGCAGATCTGATCCCTATTCTACGAACTGTAACAAATTATGAAACACATAATAATGCATCTTATGACTGATTTGAAAATTTAAAAAAAGTTTTCTCACACAGGAACTTCTTCGTTTGGAGATGCTAAGTCGATGCGGTTAAGACGCTACTACCTTTGCAGAAAACGTATACGTGGAACACGAAATTTATTTTTGTTTCATAACACTCTCAGAATGAAAAATGTCGCCGGAAAATAGTTCGTAGTTTATCAGTGCATCCAAAATTAAGTATGAAATTGATATCCATTTCCAAATGAAAGAATGGTAACTTTCCATACAGATTCTCTAATAATTACCACCCATGGTTTCAGCACCTAGTGCCATTATCAAGGTAAAATTTTTTAAAAACCCCACCATATATTCCTAGGAATGGAGGGTGAAGGGGTTCAGAGAGAGGGCGGGGGTTAGGCAAGGGGGAGGGAAGTGAGACAAAGAAAAGCCGTTGATGGTGAAGGTCAGGCAGCATGATCATGGAGTTGTCGGACACAAGGGAGAACAAGGTTCAAAAGAGGTGACCTGTCATTTAAAACCACATCATTACATAACTTAGCCGGGCTATGAGCAATTTCATATTGCCCAAAGAAATCCAACTTAGCCCCTTTGTCAAAATGGCGTAAAACAGCCACGTCAAAATTACTAAAATGATTAATATCACACAAAAGTTTAGCAAAACAGGATTTATCGTCACAATTAATAAAACTTTACGCTTTTATATATTTAGTATGAGGATTCTTGCAGGTTTAGCAAAGAAATGTTTTTTTTTCATAAAGCTATTCTCTTGACGATACTAACAGTAAGAGGAGCAAAACGCTCAGTTTGACAATATACGATACGCAGCGAACACCTCTTTCCCCTATCATATCTGGTGTTTTCTCACACACTGCCACACGCCCAAAAGGAATCTCGTAGGGTAAGTTGCAAATGTACATAGGGAAATAATCCAAGTAACTGTTTTTTTTTTAAATGCGTCGATTTGCTTCTTTTTTTAAGGAGGACTCGCAACAGATACCGTCCATCACCAACTTGCAGGGAAAAAAAAGCATTCAATTGTATCACGAGATATATAGTTACAAATTCCCAACATAGAAAACAATTATTAATACTAAGATTGAATGTAAATAATATCAACTACTTATCAAAAATCTTACCAAATTACCTCAAAACATAAGTCGAACGGGAAAACATGATTCAGTGCACTATTTATATATTTTTTTATGTAAATGAATAATATCACATTAAGTTCGAACTAAGAATCTTAGACATAGACATTTTGTCACATTCAGCAAGTCGTTGATGTAAGTGAATACGACGATAAAACAAAGTACAGAACTGATTCCCCTATTACACCGGATTTTTATAAACAACAGGATGTCACAATGTTTACTTAATTATTTAAACATTGCGTCCTTGTCAAGACCGTACACTACTGTTCCAAATGATTTAAAACCTATATCAGTCTCTATAATGCCACGGGGATTAAAAAACAGATGCTACTTAATATGCTATCTATACTATCAATCACTCTTTCATGCGTTACCGTTTCTACATTTGGATTTCTATATTTCCGGTTTCCTCTGTGACTTAACCATTTTAACTACAACATTAACATATGCGGCGCAGCATTGAAGAAACTAGGTTTTGCTAAGCGTATAATAGGTAGGTCCTCGGATGAAAAAGTAAAAGATAGATGCTACTTCGCTCTGGTTAGGCCACATCTCAAATACGCCGCGAGCATTTGAGACCCTGATCAAATATATTTAATAAAAAATAAAAAATATTGGTAAAATACAAAGGAAAGCAGCTCGCTTCGTCAAAAACTGCTACAAACCAACATATAGTGTGTCACAACTGAAAGAGGGATTAAGGTGGGAGCCCATATATACTCGGAGGCTGCACGCTAGGCTTAGGTTGCTTGAGAAATTCACAACTGATATTGTTCAGAGCGACATAGAGAATATTATCATGACTCCTCACTACATCTCCTAGGTATTACAGATGCGATAAAATAAGAGAGATACACTGCCGATCAGAGAGGTACAAAAACTCGTTCATTCCGCCAACAATAAGTGACCACAATAAAAATTGAGCTCCACTAAATACACTCCTATAATACATGTCACCATTTCATATCCAAAAGCTTACATCTTTACACGGATGGTGACCGAACACCCCCTGCCGCACGCCCATGCGGCGGCTCGCGTGGTATTATGTAGATGTAGATGTAGCACATTATTCGGTTCTGCTCGTAAATTAAAGCAATAAAGAAAGGCCAACCAAGAAGCGGAAAGTGGAAACATACGATTGGAATTTCAATCTGCGAGGCCATCATCGAGTAACTAAAGCGTGTGCGTTCCATTATGCAGGCGGGAATTGCTTGGCTAACCCATGTTTCCACGCCCATAACATTCTGGGTGTTCGCACCTGATAAATTATGCACCCCCTTTCCGGCTTCAAAACGGTTTCGAGGAATGAAATTATTAAGGCCATAACAGTCGCTCAACCGCAACGATTGCCTCCCATTTCACGTCCTCGGACGCATTGGAGGTCCTGCTGCTGCGTGAGTGCCCAATTAAAAGAACGTCCTGTCTCTCGCATAAAGGGTTTTTAGCATTTTCCGTGCACTCCTGTCGCAGGGGATTCGATTCAATATGGTTTGGTAGAGTAAGTACATATAGAACGGCAAAGAGATAGGGAGATTCGGGTATGAGTTTTTAAATAATACTTTGGCCGATAGATGGAACAGGAGTATCGAAGTTGCACGACATGCCATAACAAACGAGCTTTGGCACACGACCGTTTAATTTAGTCTCGCATAACTCACATGATGTTCTTATGATGATTTCGGTGCCTGGATGTTTAGTAATCGACCCATAGCAACGGAAACAAAATTTATTGAATCTCCGAGACCAAATTAAACATATATTTTAATGTGCATTAATGAGAATCGTCTATAATGAATCGAATTCACGTCAATATGATAAGACACGCGATTATCAAACACGGAGTAAACTGTTTACCGATGTATCATAGGAACGACAAAACAATTGATACTCGATTAAAAGCACTCATCAGCCATGGTAAATCCACTCTTCTGTATGTTGATTCAAAATCACCGAATACCACTAGCGCCTCCAAGTGGCCTTCTCCGTAAGCCAAAATTCTTCCTTCCCTAAGGTGGTGGCATCTGAGAAATTCTTCCCAAAGCTCTCAAAAATTGATGTCCAGTTTTTAGCATTGCTTTACCGCTCTATACTATATACTTACTCTATGATAGTTCTTACTGGTTTTCTGCCTGGGCATGTAATGAGCAACCAATGCATCCATCGATAAGACAGCCTTCTTCACGAGGAGAAAGTCTAGCAGAGAATGAAATGGACGTTATTATATAGCAAACGGGGTCCGATGTTGACGGAGTAGTTATTCCGAACGGTACTCATGACAAGTTTCCAAGCTTTGCGTAAGTTAAGGCCGTGGTTTCAGCTGATGTGAACTTCCCGAATTTTAACGGGACGGAACGGTCTGCTCGACGACCCTGTACCAGTATTTATAAACGTGGGCAGAAACTCAGGATATTCCGGCGCAAATAATGCAAATGGGAGGCGCTACGCACCGCCAATGCATAATTTTCAGGTTTAGAAACATAATTCTCATATCACATGCCTTTATCCTTTTTTCAAAGTTCAGGTTACTTCGACAATGAACGAATGATGTCGTAAAAATTCACGCACATGGGCAAAAAATGTATTCTACGGGAACAAAATTTGCCATGGAAAAATTATTTGACTTAGATTCAAACCCGAATCTACCACGCAGGCGACCAGGTGGGTTTGTCAATTACATTTCCAAGCAATCGCATTTCAGGGCGAATTTAGGCGGGATTTTGTACATGACAGTGGTCTAGAAAACACGAATGTGCTTTAGTGTTATAACGCGGATACAGAAAAGGCCTTATGCCCCTAAATGAACCCCAAAATTCGTCTCGAATTAAGATCACTCGGCAGTTAAAATCACTGGCTGAAGTGCAAACTCTGGATCATTGAGTACACTTTATTATAGCTTTTCAAGAACGTCGAAAAAATACTTGAACCATACTCCAGTTAAGTTCATTTGTTTAAACAGTCAAGTTCCTATACATGTAGTTATATTAATGACGCCAGAACTATCTTTTAAAATTTTTGTATTCAGTTTTGTACAGCTAGGGTTATCGGCGTGGAATTGAAAATTTAAGCAAACACCAAGTGTTTCAGGAGGATAGTTCAAAACTTCTGGAGGAGCTAGGGGCGGTAATATTAAAAATGTTTTTTAATAAAGCAGCATGAGGTCGCAACTCCTACGTTACCGAGCTATGGCCACGAAAACATTTTTTCAGAAGTATTCTGCAATCACAATGAAAATACCCAATTTCAATAACTAGTATCGATTGAGGAGATTTGTAACTTTTCATAGTGGTGCATAACATATGTATTGTTCTTGCTCTGCTATCATCAATGCTAACACTATCTTATTTTCAAGATGGCTCTCAAAAATTCGTTGAAATTTAATACCTTAAAAACAAATAATGTACGATAGCGCTCTTAATTTCAGATATATCAAAAAAAAGTAAGAATAAAACTTTTAGTAAATTAATTACTTAATTCATTGCAGTAAAAATCACATCTCTATCATTTACAATACGAAAGATATGGTTACTTACTTATCCACAAGAACATTTGTTGACTCGTTGTATTAATATCAGTTAAGTTTTCATTGTGATTGCAGAATACTTAAGAAAAAATGTTTACGTTGCCATAGATCGGTAACTATGGAGTTGCGACACCATGTTGCTATGATAAAAAATGCTTAAAATCAACTCCCCACCCTCCTCCAGAAGTTTCTAACTTTCCTCCTGAAACACCCTGTATGTGTATAAAAACATGTTTCTAACTTGACATGATACCTTAATAAATGCTAGCCACCATTATAGTATTTAATCCGTATGTATTATTTCTCACAGGTGTTTTTTGGTGGATAGACCATAAATCCCAAAATTCTTCATCAAAATTAACTGTTCAAACATCCTTTTGAAGATAATGTTCCCCGCTTTTGCCGAAAAATTAAAAAATTATAATTTATGAATTTGTTTAAAAAATTGATAATCATATATATTATTGATCCTGGAGGTTCGGCAACTAACGCATCTGTACTGATGTGCGGGTTGCGTAGGAGCAAGGGTAGTTTTCGTTGTAAAGCTTATCTTTCGCGATATTGATGTAAAATAGACAAATTGTTTAATACTACAGTTTTTGTTAAATAAATTATACAACGCCATCTGCTGACAATATAATCAACTAATATGTCGGCAATGGTTACGTGCTTAAAAGACTGTAGGAGGCGCCATCTATTAACACATCTTTCAGTTAGATTGTTTACATTCTACATGCAATCAGTGTGACCATTTACTGTTTACGTTTACGTTATGTATCTTTAACACAAACATAAATTACATATAATTGTCCATGGGAAGAAACAGGTAAAAGAACAAAAAGAAAGAAGGAAGAAAGCAGGAAGAAGCTGCATACTGTGCGAAATATTCGCTCGGGTCATCTAGTATAATATTAATAATCATTGCACTAAATCTGCCAAAATTTTACCGATAGGCAAAATGGTAAATTAATTAATGGGTCTTTCTTTCTGTCTCCCGCATTTGCCCGCGACCGCGAATTCACTCAAATAAATACACAATGCAGGAATGTCTAGAATGTTAAAGCTTCTTATTTATCCAGCAATATGTTTAAGTGAAAATAGTTGATTGGACCATATAAGCCGCAGTACAAATTAAAATTAACAACTATGAAACACTTGACGCTATCAAAAGATGATTTAGATGGTTTGTGGGAATTACCAGGGAAAGGCGTCAGTGGGAATAGAGAAAAACGACAAAATCTTTGCAAAACAGAAGAGAGGAACTCATAGTGCACTCAAAGTTACTTTTCTCCAAGATACATCCGACCAAAATACAAGCTGTAACAGTAAGGTTTTAGATCCACATGCACTCGTACCTTCATTTGATGACTTCATCTTCATAATAGCTTATCTTTTTCGTGACAAGTGACCTACCACTCCGTGCTACACGTGGGGATCGGGTGGTTGGTGTGGTGGCTTGAGTTCTGGCTAACCAAACGGGCGGCCAGGGTTCACATCCCTGCAGAGGAAGATGTTTTTCAGAGGAAACCCGATCCCAACTTGAATGTCTAGTGTAGAGCACTTCTAGTACAGTTCTCCGTCTGTCGGATGAGACGTTAAACCGTGGTCCCCTTGGTGCCTTTCGTTGAGAGCAGGCTAATGCCGACGCCGGGTTTCTATCCACCCTTCCTCCCTTACCTATCCCCTATGGCGCAAATGACCTTAGCTGTCGGTCGCCTCCCCAAAAAATCCAATCCCATCCCTGCCACACGCTCTTAGAGCGAACTACATGTTGGTTTGTAGATATTGTGATTTAACCGCTAATATCATAAGTATAAGAAAAAACAATAATATACTTTTCACCAAAATGGAATACTTTGCAAAATGCATAATTAAGTCCTTTTATTCTGCGCAGTGTGTCAAATGTTGAATCTTAAGCCTAAGAATGTGTTGTTTCATTCGACGGAGCGGAATGTTATTTCATGAGAATCTCACCACCATCTTGCTTCATTCACTTCATTAAATGTCAGTAACGGAGTTTGACCTAAATTCTTTCCTCCGACCCATTTTATTTCCGACCATACTTTCCACAATTGCATCTTTCAATAGCTCTACAGCAGATGAAAGTACCGAATCCATTCAATTCGCATTGTAAGTCTTTGCCATTGACACAATCAAAATCCACCATTCGCTGTTGATAGTCCGTCTTGACTCTTCATTGAGTCGTTTCAGAGCGATATAATACAATTAAATTTCAGTTTTTATGCGGATTTTCATAGAAGTAAAACTCTTGCTTCCGCACTGTACCGCAACAACATGATAGGTAATGGCATTTCAGGAACACCTGAAGATTTTTTAATGCAGCAAACTCCGAGGTATACTTAAATCCAAAAACAGTAGAAAAATCAATTTGCTACAGCTTCCGCATTTTGTGGGGATGATTTTTTTCTGAATTTTAATGAAGAGAAAAATGGTTTTGTAAAGTTTTCGAGCAAGATTTGATATAGAATCCTAGAAAAAATTGTCGAGGGTGCATTTGATTAAGTGCAATTTTTGAGGATTTTCAAGCATCGATACAAAAGTCTGAAAAGATAAATAAGTGAACAGCTGGAACATTCTGATCTTCAAGCATTATGGTGACGGTGACTCCCAAAGTACTTATTTTTTGATCTTCCCTGCCAATTGTTATTTCAGAATATTTTCGGAAAACCGAATTTCATGTCTTCTGCAAAGGATTCCATCGAGTGACTCGAATAGACTTGACTGACATGAGTGAATGAGGATCTACATCTACATAAGACCCCGCGAGCCGCCGCATGGGCGTGTGGCAGGGGGTGTTCGGTCACCAGCCGTGTAAAGGTATGTTTTTGGAGATGAAATGGTGACATCTATTATATTAGTGTATTTAGTGGAGCTAAATTTTTATTGTGCTTGCTTATTGTTCGCGGAATGAACGAGTTCTAATACCTATTTGTTCGGCAGAGCATCTCTCTTATTTTATCGCATCTGTCACACCTAGAGATGTAGTGAAAAGCCATGATAATATTCTCTATGTCGCTCTGAAAAATATTAGTTCTGAATTAATCAAGCAACCTAGGCCTAGCGTGTAGCCTCCGAGTCTCTATGGGCTCCCACCTTAATCCCTCTAACAGTTGTGTAACACTATATGTTCGTTCGTAGCAGTTTTTAACAAAGTGCGCTGCTTTACTTTGTATTTCATTAATGTTTTTGGTTAAATATATTTGACCAGGGTCCCAAATGCTCGCGGCGTATTCAAGATGTGGTCTAGGCAAAGCGAATTGGTGTCTCTCTTTGACTTTTTCATCCGAGGACCTTCCTATTATACGCTTAACAAAACGCATCTTTAATGCTGCACCACATATTTTCTGTATGTGTAATCCCCACGACACATCACATGTTAAGGCAACTCCAAGATATTTTACTTTATCTGAAGACTTTATATTTACTCCACTCACAGTATAGGTCGTGTTTGTATATCGCCAGTTCTGCGCGGCACAGCAAACTGAGAAAACGGCGGTGCCATCTGGACTGAAATCCTCGTGGAGAGCAGCGATAGGGCCGGAGGAATGATTGAACGGACGCCAAGTAATAAAGCCAACCAACGTTCGGCCATAAGCATCGGCGTTCCATAGCTTGCATAGTCGCTTGAGTCGAGAAAATTAACTCTCACCGGTTCCTAGATCTGAGTTATATTGCGGTCCCTAGTTTCATCAATTTAGCATTCCAGTTGGCATGATCGAAGCGTATAACTGATTTTCGGAAGGTTACTTTCAAAGTAAAACTCAAAATGCTTTCATTGCAATTTACCGGTTTACCATCTCATACTTGCCAGAAAGAGGAATTATGTTGGGGTAATTTTATGATTTACGACTGCGCCTGGTGCTGCATACAAAATATTCAACGTAATAAATGCTTCATTCAGCTTGAAGTTGGAAAATACTGCCATAGAATACTGATGGAGACATGATCATTGCTTTACAAAAAACAGGAATTGAACATTGAACTTTCTGTCCGTGCACGAAGCCGACGATTTAGACTTTCCATGAATCTCGTTACGGCATGAAAATAATTAAGACGACGGTTAAAATCCTTGTTTGTGGAAGAGAGAAGCTGTAGACAGAAATCACACTCAGAGAAGAGTAGTTGCAGTGAGTGGATTCCTTCACCTATCCCGGAAGTACTCTCACGTGGCTAATCACCGTTGTATCACGGAACTAATAACACAACGGACGTCAGGCGAAGAAAACCTCAAGTTCAGAAAGCACTCACAATGGAAAGGCAACTGATTGAGCTCAAAGGAGATTGGCTTACAAACGAGGAAATAGTATGAGAAAACATCCGTAGGGAGGGCGGCAGTGGACGAATCTGAAACATGGACCATTGGAAATACAGCGCAGAACAGAATTAAAACCTTCTAAACTGGGTAAAGAAGAATAATGCTGTAGATAAAATGAACGGATAAAAATATAGGAACCGTATGAAGTAATTCATTTACAAAGAGTCCAAAGAGGAAATCCGGGGAACAAATACAAAGATAAAATGAAAAGGAAACTGAATAAAAAGAAATTCAAGGGAGTAAGAGAACTAACATTTGATGGGAAAGGATGGGTGGGCTGCAGTCAACCAATATAAGGATTGAACTATCGACGGCAATGTGAAAATTTCAGAATATATAATATAAGGATGACCTATCAATAGAATAATGGCCATTTAAGGCCATAAAATAACACTTGATTGCTGTAAGATGTAAGCCTGCAGTGTCATCATAATTATTGCATTTAAAATTTTTATCCTTTAAAATGTCGACACCTTTGAGAAAATGGAGAAAAGTTTGACTGAAGGGATTTATAAACCCATAACCTATGATTCCCGGCCATAGCCTTAATTAGCAACTCTAGGCTGTTAGGCAACACTTTAGGTTGAGTAGTGGTCTGTAAATAAGACTTTTATTCCATTTTAAAAGTCCCTATTCCCTTGGCCTCTGTTTCTTTGATGTTCAAGCACTACGACTTCTTAAAGGTTAAATAGTTAAAATTTTTGGGCGCAATCAAGCACCCAGGAATGACATGGTCCGGTGCTGATATTTATTATAGATACTTTCTACTGACGATGCTAAATCAAAGGATTCTTTAGGACGCATTCATAAGTATTTAGGAAACCAGGATCATTATTATCCTGGTGAAACACAGCGAATAAGCCGTTTTTTTCTAAGTATCTAATCCATTAAAAATTAAACCGCCGATGAATTTGATTAAAATTAAAATGTGATAACAGAGTTTGCAAGTCACATGAGAGCATGCGTCAGAGTTGCCACTAAGATTTTAACTTTGAAGCTGCCTAGAGTTGCTAATCAGGGCTATGGCCGAGAATCATAGGTTACGGGTAAAAAAATCCTGGGAGTTGATTCTTGTAATTCTGAGAATGAAGTCACGCGTAAAAGTAGCAAACTATCGTATGATAGAACAATTGCGCGAAAATGGCACTTTTACTAAATATTACGTGTTTCAAGATGTCTTCCACGCTTTTTGTCCGCTTTATTCTTTAGCGCAATATATAACTTCAAGTCCAATAAGGGAAAAAAATAGCTCAGGGTGGTGGAAAATTGGTTTTTCAGATCGAGACAAGGCTAAGTTTTCCTAAAAGTTAACAGAGCATGACAGCTCCCGTGGAACCACTTTAAGCTCTGTGGTTGAACAGGGTACACTGTAGCCATGGATAATGAACCATCTTCAATGACTTGAGCATGATAACACTCAAGTGCGATGATGTATGCGTTGGCAGATGCAGAGTGTACCATTGAGAATGGAAAAGCACATAAGGGAGGAAAGTGACTTTGGAAAATTATTTGATCTGACTAGGATGTAACGCCGCGCTCCTTGAATTGTTGTTCGTTTTGTGTGTTTTAATGTTTAATAAGTTTATTGTTTGTTTTTTGTATTTTCTCTTATTTCTTATTTTTGTGTTTTTCTGTTTAATTTGTTTATTCTGTAAGTTCGTTGTTGGTTGTGAGGGAGTTGTTTAAGTTAGGAGAGAGAGAGAGAGAGAGAGGCATTGTTGGAGAGGAGAGAGAGGAGATAGAAGGTGAACTAGAAAACGGAAAATAAAGCGCAACCAAAAGAAAACACTAAGGCGTTACAAGGATACAAACCCAATTGCTACTCAAGTGCGATATCCACGTAAGGAGGTTGAAGAGATTTTCATTTGTGTACAGGTTGTCTGCTTGTAGGGTGAGTTCCACCCCATTCAAAGATTTACTGAAATTCATTGTGGTCGGGGAAATGTCCACAATAAAGTAGAAACAAGAAAATTTCTCGCAAAAACGTTTGTAAGGAGCACACCGTTGTATGGCTGAGAAAGCTGGACATTGAGAAAGATGGAAAAGTCGCGGTTGGAAGTTATGGAAATGTGGATATGGAGGAGGATGACAAAAACAAGATGGACTGACAGAAAGAGCAATGAAGGAAGAGGTGCTGAGGGAAATAAAAGAAGAAAGAAGACTGATGAAAGAGATGGAGCAAAGGAAGGTTAAATTCATTGGTCATATTCTTCGACATAATAATTTTTGAGAAAATATAATGGAGGGGAAGGTACTCGGCAAGAGAAGTAGAGAAAGGCCAAGAAAGAAGTTCCTAGATGATGTACGAAGTACGTTGGGATTAAAAAACGTATGCTGATGTGAAGAGAGCTGCAGTTCACAGGGACACATGGCTGCAGAGACAAGGCTTAGCCTTTAGAAGATGATGTTGATTGTGGTCGGGGAAAGTTTTCAATTTATTTGAAATGTTATAAAGATGTGCGCTCAATGAGCCACGATTACCGCTCCAGCCATCTTTAGCGAGATCTCCATTTTGCTTGCCTTTCGGCACGAAATTAAATCTCCCACGCACGCAGTCGTATTATTTAAACACCTGGCGAGAACCGAACGCCATCGAAGCCGGCCCTGAAAGACGTGGGAGAGAGGGATGGAGAGAGGGAGGGATGGAGAGAGGGAGGAAGTAATTGGGGTTCCATGAAATCCATCCGCCGCCGCTGCGATCGCGGGATTAAACTACCGCCATAATTCAGAGCGACGATGTTGAAAGCGATCCCTAGGATCAGAAATCATAGCGTTCCGCCGGAGAACGTTGTTCTCGGCCCCAGGCTGATAGTCGGTGGTATAGATGGCTATCTCATGGGTCAAGGGTTCGAGACATCGTTTCAGCTTCTGACGCCTAGAGGCCAGCAAAAGGGGCAAACCCAATGACGATCGTGGCTCCGGAAACCCACGAGAAAATCGATAATGCGAGCTAGAGTGGAGTAAAATGGGGGCTCTGGAATGCACAGAGGCGCATTTGATTACAATTATAAATATTTTCTTGTCTACAAACGGTGTACTATTAGAAAGGCGTGCCATGGACGGGTTACAAAAATAAACATTTGTTGCGGAAGATTTAAAAACTATTGTGACGATCGTGAATATATATAATGGATTGGAATCTCGTTGCCTAAAACTGTTGTCTAGAATTTCGTAAACAAACAACATTTTGGAATGTGGTGCCGCCTAGTGATGAAAGATGGAAGTTCAAATGTAAGTACAGTCGATAGTTTGTAATTAAACACGTCGTACTGGTTTTGCCATGAATATAAATGGGTTTTACTTACAAGTAATCATAATGCAGTGGATAAAATATGTAGTAATACACGCGGGACGTAATTATACACTTTTTTTATATCGTCCGGTCTACAGATATATTTTATTCCTCTCCAAATTCAATTACACAAATGCACAATTAACATCTTAGCACTTCGCGAAAATCGATATACGGAAATTAAATAATAATGCGAGGTGTCTTCATGAGTATTCCCAATGGCCATCATTGCAGTGTAGGTAAAAAGGAATGCACTTACCGCCGCCTTGAACAGATTCTTATTTTTCAATCCAAGTCTCCTATTTTGGGTCCTCGTAGACGCATACCCTGTTTTGCAGCCTTGTACGAAGCAAGTTCTGTTTAAACAAGGCATTCTAAATTCTTTATTTAGGTCGAACGGGCTTAATGCATTCCAATTACAATCGGATTCTGGCAAACAACGTAGTCGGCACACGATGAACGTTTCATTAACCTCTAATTACTGATTTCCTGTAATAGATATTTCCTCTCTAGCATTTAAAAAGTAAATTTTTGATCACTAAAGTAGCAAAATATATTCTAAACATCAATTAATTCATATCTTCTCGATCGTTATTAAATATTCACCAAAGTTTCACGTTAGCAGCAATAAACTACGTCTTTTTACAATAACAACAGAAAAGACTCTAATCGAAGTGGCGCCAAGGACTGGGTGAACTAAAAGTGGAAATTTAAGCCACACGTATCCTAGGCAACAATGCCGAACATCCGAATCCATAATATATATTCATGGTGACGATGTAGTTATTTACCTTTCCGTTGTTGAATGTTCTTTTTTTGTGCAGTTTTTTATATCATTTTTATTTGTACTTAACTGGAGCGATGGCGTGCCCTCTTTAAATACGATTCCATTTATATTACATTCAATTAATATACTTTATAAATATTCTCCGAGATCATGTATTTCCTAGGAATGAAGGTGTTTTTATACTCAAACAAAGTATTTCACACTTGCTTACGAAGGTCTCCGTTATTTTTGGATGCACAAGACAGTATAAATACAATTTAGAATCGTTCATTATGTATTAATGAACTAGGGTTATTTTATTCCTGCGTCTCCTCACTGAAGTAATCGCATTAATTTATTCTGCCATATTTTTTTCATCCACACCCATGCATTAGCTCTAACTCCGGCATTTGGTACTAATGGGCTCCTGTGCCATGAGGAGCGGCAAAGAAGGGACTGGTTACTGCACCTCGCCCGGAACCGCCACAAAAGCGACCACCCTTGATTTACAAATTCAACCCGATGGGGTTTGGATCCTAATTACAGAAATACATACACCACTCAAATTGTATGCATTTATTTATTCATCCAATGGGGTTCGGATCGCAATAAAAGAAATATGTCATCATCAATACTTGTCTGCTTTCGCAGGTCCTTGTTGCCTCCATCTCTCTCTCTCTCTGTCCTCTGCTTTCCTCTTCAATTCTCTGTATCTCCCTCCATCCTTCAGCAAGAGTTAAATATCTACGTGGATGGAGAACATCTGGAGCAGATAAAACGATTCAAGTACCTGGGAAATGAAGTGTGGAGGGTTGGAAGAGTAAAATGAAGATAAGAACAAGACTTGGTATGGCTAAGGAAGCATTTAGGAAGAAAAAGGCTATACTAACTAGTAAAATGGAGCTGGAACTGAAGAAGAGAATCGTCAAATGTTTTGTTTGGGGTGTGTTTTTGTATGGTGGGAAAAAAATAGACGATGACAGAAAAGGATAGAAAAAGGGGAGAGGGTTTATAAATGTGGGATTTGGAGGAAAGTGCTTAACATCAAGTGGTCTGAAAGGTTAGGAATGAAGAGGTGTCGGAGAGAATAAAAGAAGGAATAAAGCTATTAAAGACCATTGAAGATGGGAAGAACAGCTGGATGGGATATGTGTACTGAGAGGGAAATGTTTGTTACGAGATGTACTGGAAGGAATGGTGCATGGAAACCGCAAAAGAGGAAGAAAGAAAAGAAAGAAATACATACACTGCACAAATTTTATACAAATATAAGCAGTATAGATTACGGCGATTTTTCCCCTCTCTATCTTGAATTGTATTTCTTTGCGATAGTCAACTCTGCTTGATGTTCACTCCTCCCACGTGTATCCGTCCGAGGATCCAATTTGACGACTATTTTACCTCCGAAGTATTTTACTAAGAATTATTCCGTCATACAGTATATTTTTGAACCTCTAGAGCATCGCTCCTCAATAATGGCTCTATGGATATATTGGGGCTCCGCGAGTGATTCTCTGTGGCTCCAACCGTAACTATTATGAAGATAACAATAATTAAACTTCTCCTTCTACCTAAAAAAACAAAGGACTCCAATTAAAGGTGTAAGTTGGGGTAGCCTTCGACAGGAGCTCGGGCACCTAGAGTGGTCCATTGCGCCAACCCCATGTTTAACCTGCCTGCCACATTGAAAAACACACATTGCCACACACATTGAAAAGTAGAAAATAATCTTACCAAGTACGTTTCTTAGGTTAAAAGATTAGAACTATACGAAGGAAGAGGCGTGCCAACAGTGAAAATGATTCCCATATCATCACCAGCGTAAAATAAATTCGGCACAAAGTCAAACCGTGCGCAGTGTTCGAGAATTGGTTCATTTAAAAAACGTTTAAATCCTTAGAATGTATAGCTCTCGAGTGTCAAATTGAGGTGCCAAAAACCACCATCACCCGGTTGGAAACCCAAGAGCTATACATTCTAAGTATTCGCCGGGAAAACCTTGAATCTTACACTAAATGAAAACATATTTTGGGGCTCCAAGAGATAATTTACCATTTAAAAGGGCTGCGCGGCTGAATTAATTAAATCTAAGCTTGAAAACCTCTGATTAATAGCGACAAATGCAGTGCACCCTAATGTCTTCCACATCAGAGCAGGTCGCCCTTATGTCTTCCAGATCAGAGCACTGTGGCAGCTTCCGGGAACGAATATCCTTGACAGTGCCCTCAACGCCTTCAACTGCTGCCTTTCAAAAGTGGAGCCGAGCGCTTTGGATGGCACGCGCGGCGAAGGAAATTCTCGTTGTCTCGTTCCAGAATGACTTCTCGACACAAATGTTTTGGAGTCGGAATATGAAACCCCAAACCCAATCAACCAAAGAAACAAATAAAAATCAGAGAAATTGGGAGCGCACTCGGTGCGGTGCAAATTCGTCATCATCATCAGGAGTCACCAATCCGAAGGAACGTTTGTTGCAGCCTTCTCTCACTGCACTTTCCTACCTGCAAATAGCGTCGCCTTGGATAATATTTTACACATATCCAAAATTTGCCTGGTATATTCCTTTATTGGTCTTTCTATCTACTTATTCGCTTTCATTTCTCCTTCCGTTATAGTTTTTATCAGGATACTGTGTATAAAAATATGTCCGATAAGTTTGTGCCATCTTCTTCTAAGAACTTTCATTTTTATTTTTTTTTCCTCCAGCATTTTGCAAGATTTCTTCTCCGACGATTCTCTCCGTCCGTTTCATTTTCAGTATTATTTGATAAGAGCAATAGTTCATTGTTTTCAACCTATCATACTCCGATGATCTTTTTGTCAATTAATTGCTACCATGCAAGATCGTGACCCAAAGACGCGATTTAATGTGCTTCCTTATCCCAGATTGATGTTACTGGCAGTTATTGACTCCTCTAAATTAGGGTCACAACACATTTTCAACAAACATAATAAAAAAGTTGAGCAAAATGATATAACAGGACTGTCAGGAGAAAATTCCACTCACCAAATCACGAGGGAAAAGAAATGAAGGTGTGGAAGGTAATACTAGGAGTTAGATGTAGAGTTAGATATAGCCTAAATCAGATAAACTAAACACTAGGAGTATGTATAAGAGTATAGAATATAATTGCATAGAGGGATTCAGTGGAACAATTATGAGGGTTAATAACTGATTTACTTCCTGTAACCTGTCATCCTCTTCTCAGCCATCGCACTGAAAATCATATTTCGCATGTCTTGCAGCAAATGCATTGAAATTTTTAACATATTTTTTCTCTATGTACAATTGATCAAAAAAATGTCTAAATCGGTTTTTTTTCATACCTATTATTTGGAGCTAAACAAAACCGCATCGTGCACCAAATTAATGCATAAAAATCACGCAGCATCTTTTAGGGAAGATTAAGTCAAAATATTTCAATTCCCAAGTTAAATTTAGAAAACTGCCTTCGGTTTTTAAAATTTCCCCTACCACTACCACATCATTGGAAACCTCTTTTGCTTCTGCTGCATTAAAAACACTGATTCTATGAACAATACCATGCCAAATCGTTCATTTACATCTCTCTTATATATTTGCTGAAGGTCGCCATTATCAACGTTCCCTTAAATAGAGTAGATCGTTAACTTATCTCCGATGATAATGAGTTTTTAAGCACCAGATTCACTATAATATATATTTTTACGAGATTTTTTCTGTTTCGGAAGGAAACACACCAAATATAATGAATCTTCGACGCTGACAAAGAAAAACACCATCGGCTCCTGTAATCCGACGCCCTTTCAGAGCAGAGCAGAACAAAAGAGTTATGGCCGAGCGAGAAAACACATTTGCATCGATCGGAACCAAGCGCTTTATCCTCGAGAGGGGCCGTGAAGAGGGACAAATGTAACACCCACCACTGGTCCCTCTCCGAACGAATGAATGAGCTGCGGTGTAAGAGCACCCTCGGTGGTCCATGGCCACAATGGTGAGTGGCTACAAATAAGCGAATCGACGAAGACAAATTAAAAAGAGTGGACGCATTTTAGCAACGAATTTCATTCGCGGACGCAATATGTCTAAACTATAATGAAGGAGTGATGAAAGGAAAGAGTTACTGGGGAATGCCGAGTATAGAATACATTAAGTCCCGGTTTAATAACCTCTGGTTAAATGTTTTGTCAAAATAAAAAACTAACTTATTAATTCGTTCACCCATCGATATTACGGACGTAAATCAACAAACAGTTTCATATAACACAAAAAACCAGTACTCTTCATTTATATAAGTTTAACGAAAAAACTACTTCGCCATGTAATTATCCTGATAACAAGCATAATAAAACCGGGCCTTTATGGCTAACAAACCTGACGATGGGGAGATACGAGCTTGTATCCAGTTTATGTCCAATGATTTTGGGAATGTAGGAATGATGAAACAGAAAATTATCTCGGTAAACAAGATGCCTAATCAGTATTTATCATCTTCAACAGTCATTGATCCGATAATTAGCTTGAAGCAGCTTCATTGCTTCTTCATTAATCCTGTTTAATTCCTAGAGTTTTACAAAATTATTTTGAACGCTTTTAACCCTTAGGATAAACTCATTTGGTTCTTATAATATCTAGTTAATCAAAATGCTTCATCATCTTTCGTTTAAAATAATGCAATATAAAATGAACCGAACCTATTTAAATTTTAAGTGAGGTAAAAATGAAACACTTCGAGGGAAATATTTAGTTATCTAAAGATAAAATGGATTTAAGAGTTGCAGCAATTCAATGCTTAAATAAATGAATGCTGGAGATATGTCTGGTATTGATGATTCAGCTAGACTTCTAGAAGTCTAATCAACTGGACGATACTAGTCTAGCTTCATAAATATATCAGTTGCCCATCGAGCACAAAATTTATCAAAGTCATGAATTTATAAACAACAGAGACAATTGAGACGGGGATTTTGGCTGCAGAACTGGCTTCTCATCCGGATGGACCGGGTAGGAGTTCCACATCCGGCTAAGATTTTTCAACTAAATCTTAATATTTTCTCATAATCCATCCAAAATTTATCAATAATCAAAAGACGTAATTCATGTACAGTGCCCCGATCGCTAGATGAGACGTTAATACAAAGACCCCTCGACCATTATCGTCAAAACTAGGCCTACATCGTAATTAATCTTGATGATTCAATAAGACTAATTAATTAGCCAACCTACCTACCAAACCACCCACCATTAACCTACCAAAAATTATGCTGAATTCATAGATCGTGCAAAACATTGTAGTTCCATCTACAGGCATTTTGTCTGCCCAGCTTCTTGATGCACTGTCACATGTGTTCCCAACACACTTGCGAATTGCGAATGAAAGCCTAACTTTACCCATTCCAAATGTCCCCTTAGTTCTAACTTTTCAACCACATTTTTATCTGACCTTCTCATACAGGTACAAAAAATAAAATATGTGGAAATGTTAACGTGATTCAGCACTACTTTGCGCAGAAAACATAAACTGCAGACTAACGAGCCCCATGGATCACACGTATTTGTTGTAAATGAAAACAGCTTGTCTTTTACTTAATATCAAAATCTCTTATAGCTAATTAAAAGATTCAAATTTATTATTATAATTATTTACTTTCTGCTAATTCTTCTGTTATTTTCGTATTTACTTGTTAAAATGTTTGATTGCAATGACAGTTAATTTTTCTAAGCCTCGTGTATGTACGGAGCACTACCTCAGAGCAATACATTTGTTTGATTCATTTATTAATCAGCAGTCCATATATCAGGTTGGAGTCAGTTGGAGGAGTTTTTAAAATTGTTCTCGTGACAGGGATTTTTGAACTTATGGTTAAGGGTAAAGCTTAGGTAACCCAAATATTGCTGGTCCAAAGCACACCTCGGGCATGGTAGCAATACTCGTTTGATTACACGAACTTAACGCTGCAAATACAAAGCACGAGGTGCGGCATAACGCTAGAATTTTTATGTACTTGAAATTCAATCGCTTCTTTGGTATCTATTTACATTATAAACAGTAACAAGTAGCTATTTACTTAGCTTTAAAGGTGTACGATGGAAATACTAAAGGAAATAATGAGTGACAAAACGTCAGAGTCTTTCATTATTGTTTTCATTGATTTCCGGGTTACTAAGGCTGTTAATTGAAGAACAGCGTCCACTGACTCAAGAAGGCGTGTTTGGGTTCACCTGATTCTAATCTCAGAAATTTTTAACTTTTTTTTTCAATAATACGTACACATTTACATATCTCTAATGCTGGACTATTATTGGAATGGCCCTCTACAAGGTTCACACTCGTTAATGCCATTGCCAAAGCGGTTTCCAAAATTTCTTGCGTTTGCGCGAGTGTCTACGATGCTACCACAGTAAACAAGCATAAAAGATGTGAAACATTCTACTAACGTCTCCAGCTATAGCCACTAGTTTTTTTGATATGGAATGCTTACAAAAACTTGAACATTCTATTCTTCCAAAATAAATATTTAATGGATTACTAAACCTGCAAGATAAATGTCTACCATCCTCCAATTTATAGCCTTAGTGTTCCGGGAATCTATAAAAATAATAATAAAAACTCTGAGATGCTTCGGGTAAACACTGTTTACTATATTATTTCCATCATACACCTTACAAGCAAATTAGAAATCTCGTTTACTTCAGATTTCAGCCTCCCGCTGATTTTATATATATTTCCTAAACCCTTTTTTATATCAGTACACCAAGAACGCACAAGTCATACGTAACTGCCAAAGATAGAAGAGATAATATTCGTAGGAGTTCCCAACTCTATGCGAAAATAACAGCTGCAAAATTAGGACGAACGCAGTTGATTTTTTTCCTGTTTACCTAGACGGAAGGGAAGAAAATTAATACCGCGCGTAAACGAATGCCATCGCCGGTGCGTTTGACATGATTGGGGGGTTGGAGGGAGAGAGTTGAGAGCATTGGAGCGCACTTAAACTTCAAAGAGAGCCATTTCCCACAAGCGCCCCACGTAAAGAACGTTTGGAATAGATGTCAGGGCGAAGTATTCTCGTTTTGCCATTCGGCAGGGTGGGAGGGGAAAATAAAAGAGCACACACAGACATTGAAGGGCTGATAGAAAGTCGGTAGAAATAGAGTGGAAAACCCATAAGGGAACTGAGAGCTCTCCAATGGATTCAAAAGACATACAATATTCTCATTTCAGTCACAAATGTAAGCCTGGTGCGACCGATTGCAACTGTTTCCTGTCGAATTTGAGAGCATTTATAAGAGAAACAGCTACATAAGAACTGACCAGGATCTAAAAAAAGATTTTGTACAAGCAATGTGATGTTATTTAGCAGTAAACTCTCGATATCAAGACATTGTTCGAGGTGGAACACTTCATGAAACCATAAAAAGAACGAACATGAGCATAACCAAAGAGAAAGTGTATGTTCTCTCCATATTGATTGGAAAAGCAAATAGCTTTCTCGCAAGGAACCAAAAGCCTATTCTCGAGGCGAAGTAGAAATAAAATATCAGGCTGTAATGAAAGGCTTCATAAAGTTAAAAGCAAAACGCCAATTTCCACATAGAAAATATTAAAGACAGACTACTTTCTGTATACTATGTTTTTCCAATATGGTGATGTTATGACATCAAAACTAGTCGGTATTTAAACTCTTTACGGGGAAATGAGAATTTTTAAGCCATTGAAAATATGTAGTCATTGCTCGCATAAAATGAGCATATGTATAAAATGCATATGGCAACTCGACATGTTTCAACAGTATAGGCCTCTTTGTAATGTTTCGTACAGGCTCGAATTACCTTGTAAATAGGGTAAAAAAAAGAAGTGGGATCCAAGTGCATCCAGGTGCCTCAGGGACCAACAGCGAGCCGTGAGTAAAATGTGGAAATCATGTTAAATATTGCCCATAAATTACATAAATCCAATTGGAAGCCAACTGAGCTAAGTTACGAGCTTGAAGTGACCCCTACGAAATATTCCTGCAGATGGGATAACCTCCTGAGAAATATAGTATTGCTCGCAAAACAGAGTAATTATGAAATTGAAAGCGTGATCTGTCTAAAAAAATTCAAATTCACGGCCACTTTGGTCAAACAATCATAATTTACAGGAAAAGGCCATTCACGTTAAACAGAACAAATATCCTCAATTTAATATGCCTTGAGAAAGAATGCATAAAATGAGCAAAGGGGACATGTAAGAAGTCACAAAGATGACCTCTAATGACATTCTGAATGTATCGGAATGGTTTTAAAATGCAAACAACCGGGCCTAAACGGAAGAGTACGGAGAGGACGGCGGTGGACAAGAGGGCCTAGGGTATTCGGAAGTCGAATTGTACAAGTACAAATGGTGGCGTTTGATTGGCAGGGTTTTAAGTTGACTAACAATACGTCAAAGTCGAGATTTTCTATACCAGATCACGATTTTATCGACAAAGGAAGAGGACGCAATCATGTATTGACGGTGGTCATCTATCAGCTTTCTAAATGTATAGTCATGTATTTATGCATCGTTTTCATGCGAAATAAAACAGGAAACATATACATTGTGACCTTAAACAACTTGCGTAAGATATTCTTTGAGAGTTGAGGAAAAATGAATTTTGAACAAAAAGAGTCACCGGAGACCTTCCGAATATTTTGTATGGCTTTCTCAAATTTGTGGAGATGTGTAACAGTTTATTTATTTACAGCGGGCATTTAAACAGATCGACCGAAGGTAAGCAAAAAACAGCCTTACTAGGCCGTCCTTCTGAAAGGAAAACTAAAAAGACTGCTCTATTCGTATACTTTATATTTTGGCTTCCCTGAACATTGAAGAAAAACGACCGTTCTATAAGAAACGCTGCAGAAGGAAATTTAAATACCACCAAATTCATAACCGGCATCTGAAATTTATTTAAGCACATTACTCTTATTATAGGAAGTAAGAATCATCCTTACAAAGGTTTTCGCGTCGTTAGTGTTTTTCCGCATTTTCAGGCTCTCCATCCACATTCGTTGACTTTGGCCGACAACGGTTTCGATGGACATCCTGCTATCGTCTTCAGGTCAAAGGTGGAAAGAAGCTGTTTTGGCCGCCTCATAAACTGCTGGTCGTTCTGGTGCTCCGCTGCGATTGGTCGGAGCGGATGATCTTTCTCAATGAGATGCTGAGGTGATAGTCATTGCCTCTGTGGAAAGTTTCCGGCAATTTTCAAACCTCTATTGCTTCCTTGATTTGTTTTGGATAATAGCGGCTATCCTTGGCTAGTATTTTTGCATCTTCGAAATTAATGCTGTGTCCCAGCACACACCAGGCATATTCAGCAATGGCAGACCGATTGAACTGCTTATTTTTCGTTGACCTTGCATACTCTTTTATTCTCGTACCCATGAACCTGCATGTCTCGCCAATGTACGATCTTCCGCAGGAGCATGGCACTTGGTACACCCTTTCACAAAACTCCTGTGTAATGCGGTCCCTGGGTCCAGGCAAAACGTCGTGTTTTTTCAGGATCCTTACGATTTTCTCCGATGCCCCGCGAAAAACGGAACAGTCACTCGTGCCCTTGTTTGGGTTTATTCCTCCTTCTCACTGATATTTTGTTCCTCAGGCGGCCGGTCCAGTTTCTTCCCCCCCCCCCCTTCACGGTCCTTTTCAGGACCAAAGTATTTTTATAGCCGTTCCTGAGTAGAGCTGTGGCCAGGCGTTTCTTCTCAGAATCTAATGAATTTGCGTCCGAGATGCTGCAGGATCTTTTCATAAATAAAACCGACTCCTTAACTAAATTTCCAACTTTGTGAATTTATTTTAGATAGTCTTTAGGGAAAAAAAAGATACTTAACAGATATTTCATTCGAAAAGTAAAAAAATCAAACACTTTTCATTGAATGTCTTTAATTTTTTTCCGAAAGAGAGGTATTATTTTCCTACACATTTGGAATGTCATTTCATTTGCTATGGTAACCTTTTCTTATAAACAATGGTTTGGGTTACTGACAGAAATTACGGAAAGAAAAATATAGCAAATATTAATGTATTTTTTCGAAAAGCTTCAGTTTATTTCTTGATTCAACTAACTAGACGTCACGCATGTGACGATAGCCATAAGTGAAATTGCCCACGCCCTCAAAATCCAATAACAGAATTCCAAAATTCACCATTTGCCACTGATGTCGCTTCATTTTGCGAAAGAATGCTTAGCCAGGAACTGGGCTTTTTTTCAAGGTTCTCTCGACTGTAAAGAGAATATAAACGAGGCCATAATCCTGGGGATGCATTTCATATTCCATGGAGTAAGGCTTAAGAACGAGGCGCAAACACTTTTTGCCATGGCAACGAGAGCCGTCGCCAACGCGCGCCACTTGACTCTCATTTGCGGAGGCAGGTATTCCCCATCGATTTCCGTTCCTTAATATGAATCGCACATTCGCGTCATTACGGGACTTGACACCGTGCACCACGATATACGTTGGTTTCATCATTGCGACCAACGCATTGCGCGGGAGCGGGCTCATTTCCGAGCGGGACCGAACAACAATTCCTCTGCAGAGTGGGGCGAGCAACCATGGGCGAAACTCATCTCCTCCCGAAACCAAATACCATATGTATATATAGCCACGGAAAAACGTTCCGGAATGGCATATGGCCCGGCATTCGACTGAGGGCGAATGCCAGGCCATATGCCATTCCGGAACGAATGTCAGATATTACTTCCACTCCACTTGTTAATAACTGAACTCTTATTATTATACCTGTTTTGTCCTATGTAAATATGCAACAGCACTTTAAACTTCACCAATCTGTAAACATTAATCACACCCCGAAGAGTAGAAATCCTAAAACAGGGCCTAAAACAATTTAATGTAAATTATCTTGTGTTATTGGGAAATAAACGTATTGAACTGAACTAAAAACTGGCTCTCTGCAGATGTATGATGATAATTATATGGACCGAAAAAATTTAACGATGTGGTGCCTAGAAGAAGAAATGAACAATTTAGCAAAGTGGAAATTTGCCACGAAAAGAAAAGGTCAAAAAGAGTCCAGGTAATTGGATATTTATTGAGGCATCTATAGA
The DNA here is from genome assembly GCA_963169105.1 of Ceriagrion tenellum. NCBI lineage: Eukaryota > Metazoa > Arthropoda > Insecta > Odonata > Coenagrionidae > Ceriagrion > Ceriagrion tenellum. The sequence continues at coordinate 8,007,801 of OY720643.1, forward strand.
AAATGCTACACGGAAGTAATAAAGGAAAACGCGAATGGGAAATGATGCAAGGAGAAGACTCGCGACTATTATTTGCAGAGGATTGAGGATTTGAACGAGGCGCTTTTCAATCACTCTCATGCGTTGTTCACAGTGCACACAACACTAAAGTTGCTCTACATCCATTTCAGGACAGTGAGTGCACTTAAAAACAGATCGAGAGTATTTTTGTGTAGTAGCTTGCACTTAGGAAGAAAAAAACGTCGGAATCCGTATCCTAGATTTAAGTTCGATGGTTGATTTCCAGTTAAGGCTTCAAACTCGGTAAGTGTTAAGTTTTGAATCGCCACTTAGCAGTCATCGGATCGATCACAAAAGAGATTTCGGAAAAAATGATCGTGGATCGGATCAAGATGAAGAGGTGACAGGAGTTTTTGCCTCTCATTTCGATAGTCCGATAGTTCGAATTACGGCAGCGGTGGAAATCGATTCGACATAATCTCGATCTCTTCTGAGAGAGAGCGCTTCAAATGTTTTGGCTCTCTTGGTTCTGTTAGCTAGCAAACTTTGGAAATACGACCGACAAATATTAACGCCAGTAGGACAGGATAAGACCGGTGGGCAGTGAAATGGGGGAAATGAATGGAGGAACCTGGCTCCGGCATTACTCTATTTTCCACGAAAGGTCCCAAGGGGAACACGATTTAAGGATTCAACGGCCCCTTACGGTTTCTCTCCCGGTATCTTGACATTCCGGCTGAATTTTAACTGATTTACATTTCCCTGGATATTTTCTCTTTACGTTAAGTCCCAGCAACCATTATTTAATTTTGGTTTATTTGGAGAAGCAAATTTTAACAGACAGACCGATTAGTTTCCAAAAATAAACTTTTGAGGAATCCAAACACTTTTTTCACTGAATTTTTAAACATTTTCATTGAAACAGCATTCGTTTAATGCGAACATTTTCGGTTGACTGCAAAGGTGTCCGTACTATACTGACTATTTTAAATGATATCATATTTTGGTTTATTATAACGAAAATGGCAGAACTTATCAAAAGACAATAAAATAACTATTACTCTTTTCCTGCATTCTCCGTATCATTTTTAGAATCAGTCTACAGTGCATTCCAAAAGGAATTAAATCTGTCTTGGTATTGCCAAAATTCTGGGAAGGAAGAAATTTTTATCCCAAAAACCCTGGATGAGCGAAAGGCAGGTAATCAGTAAACCTCAGGTCTAATCCCACAGAGTACAAGCTAGAAATGTTCCACAAATTAGCCAAGGTGCGGACGGACACTTTCAACCATGAATATATATAATGGATATAGATGTTTGGAATTGTTGCCTAGTCTACTGTTGCCTAAATGTCCACCTTTAGTTCACTCAGTCCTTGGCGCCACTTCGATTAGTCTTTTTAGTTGTTATTAAAAATAAACGCAGTTAAGTGTTGCTAACGCGAGACTGCTGAATATTCAATAACGATCGATTATATATATGAATTACTTGATACTTTGAATAATATATTGCTATTTTTGTGAACTGAAAGTTATTTTGTAAATGCTGGAGAGGAAATATCTATTACAAGAAATGTGTTAGAGGTTTATGAAACGTCCACTGTGTGCCGACGACGATGTTTGCCAGACTCTGATTGTAATTTGAATGCATTAAGCCCACTTGGCTTAAATAAAGAATTTTGAATGCCTTGTTTAAACAGAACTTGCTTCGTAGTTTTTGGCGACGAGATAACAAATTCATAATATATATTCATGTTTTCAACAATGGACAATTTCTCTTATTTCATTGTTCACGTTTGAAAGTTTCTTGTGCCACTGAGAAACTCACTACTAGCTGTGGCGTATCTTGATGTTTGTAACGGCGCTGAATTTTTACAATTTCCCTCAATGGAAAGGTATTGATCCAGAAACAATGAGACAATATTGCTCTCATGTTATCGCTGAAGAAGTGGCATCAAAGCTCGAAGGAGAAATTCGGAACACATATCGCTCCCAGGCAAACCGGAGACTTCGGAGAATTCCCCACTCCAAGAAATCATCATCTTCGCCCACTCTCACCGTTTACGATAAATATTCATGAAAGCGGCAAATACTCGGATAGCTACCAGAGAAGGAGTGCGGCCCGCCGCCAAGTTTATATATAGTTAAAACAGCGGATGGGTGCGTACCACCTACTCTGGGAGGGGCAAAAGTTCAACCCACGCCCTCCTCTCCAGACTTCCCAGAGGTTTTTTTCTTGCAAGTAATGAATAAAATTATAACTTGGACGGACGAACGCGGAGAGACGCCGAGAACGGCGATGTTATACGAGAGCGGAAAGTAATACAACCACGAATGTGAGGGAATATCGCTAACAGAAGGAAAAGAGATCGTAGAAATGTCTACTGGCGAGGGAATTATAATGCAAATCGTCCTGGTGTGCAAAATATAATGCTGAATTCTCCTGAAAACCGAAATATTGCGAGGAATGTAATGATAGGTTGGAATGGTTTACGGGCAGGCGGAGAGTTTTGAGGTGAAGGGAACCACATTTTGACCAGATCTGGTCCAATTTGACCATCATTGTTCCGGAAGGTCCCCGATTCGATGACGAGTTGCGGCAGACCACACGACACATACCATAAAGGGAGTCGGCGGACACCCTATCCCAAGAATTTGGGCAATGGGCTTCGCCGGTTCTCAACAGATATGTGTTAAGTCTTCGCGTAAGCGAGACTGACGATGACTCTTCTAACGTTGTTGGGGGAACCCAACAGCTACGAGGACTATGGGGGAGGCGGGGGCCCATTGTCGTCCTTTTGACGGAAATCCGCCTCATGGTGTCGGCCTCCTAGTGGTTGTACTTCGTTAACCCTTCCCACTCCTTTTACCCTTTCTCCCACCGCCTACCCATTCCCAGGCGATAAGCGAGAAGCTTCTAGACCTGGCGATAGGTTTTTAACCCATCGAGGTGACTCGAACAAGGTAGGTTGGAAGTTGCAAGAATGTCCTCTTTGAGGCTAGCTACCATTAGAAGGGATTCTTTCCACTCTGAACAAGGAAATAAAAGGCAAAGAATTGTACACCTCCGCGTCGCAAGAATGAATCGGCATTTTCTCTCACTTCGTTTCAAGGAAATTGATTCAGTTCCCTCCCGTGAACCCAACCTGACGGCTGAAACAGATGCAAATCAGAAATCGACCACCATCTATACCTTAACTTTTTCCAATGCATACAATCTATAATCTGGAGAAACGTGTAGGTGAATTGTACAGCTATGGCATAAACCAGGGATACCCAAATGTGGACGATACCCTGCCCCTGGGAGTGTTGTTTTAATCTTGCACAAAGAAATAGGCCATATATAAAATACAACGTTAGCTAATGTTGTATTAGATATGTGGCCTAACCAGGGCAAAGTTGCATCTCGCTTTCAATTTATTTATCAAAGAACTTTAATTGTATTCGCTCTTATATCAAAGTTTTTTATGTATAGACGCAAATTTTTCGTATGCATTATCCACATATAAAATCTGAAGTCAAAATAATTCCAAGGTGCCATATGCCATCTTCATCAGACTCTTTCATGTTGATCACTTCCACTTTTCAGGCATAGCGTTGCGTTGGTGAGATTAAAAAAAAATAAATGTACTAAAGTTGATTTATTAAGGTAAAATTCGAGTCCCGAATCCAGACACCACCAGTTAATGTTTTGAAATCTAAACATAAGAGCATTTACGTCGGCATTTGTGGCAAAACCGTCATTAAACGGTAAAATGTTCCAGTCAAATCCAATTTTTATGACGTTTATATTACATGGATGAAGAAACTGGACAGATGGGATCAAATAGATAATTTAACTGGAGAAGAGAATAAAACTGATTAAAACTTGGCAATGTCCACTGGATTTTTTATTGGTACGACGCGTTTCGACGCTTATGCGACACCATCAGGTGCAGGTACTTAAAAATAAAAAATCCAGTGGACATTGCCAAGTTTTAATCAGTTTTATTCTCTTTAACAAAAATGTCCCACGACATCTAGCCGGACTTCGTTGAGTTAACTGGAGAAGGCCATCAAGGAACTCATTCGAGTCAAATTCTATAAACATCGAGTCAGTAACAATGACAAAACTTGACGCGCTTAAGACCCCTCATTGACTTCACTCTCAGCATACGTCAATAAAGCCTCAGATCTTTCAAGGTGCGGAGAGGTTGATATTAAGCAGTGTTAAGGAACGAATGATTTTTTTCGGTAAAAGGCTGCGGGCATAACACACGTATGTAGCAGTTGCATCACAGAGTGTTAAAAACCTATCCGAAATCATTAAAAGTCAAAAATAATAACCATAATCTGTTAAATTTGTAGTCGTCATCATAGGTGTGCTCGGTGGAGTTAAGGGCTCGCTGCTGGAGAGCATCAAGTGCACTCCGTCCTGCGTGGCACAGGCGGAGTCACTTGCAACTCGCATGCAGAAGGCCGTAATACTTGGGTCCCTCCGTCTACTCCGCACGCACGACCCAACCGCAGCGTAGCCACACATCCGATGGGCGTCGGACGTGGCTGCGATCACTACCCTACCCCTCTCGAGTCCTCGGCCATTATGACGGCAAATATAACCCGATGCTTGCTGAGGACTCGGAGGGGAATGTTACGAAAGTAATGGATAATAAATAGCTATAAATATAACGGAATTAAAGCATAAATAAAACCATAACTATACGTACGATAAAGTTGTGCGAACAAATGAATCCCGGATAGGATCTCTAAGGCGTTGTAAGATACCCTTCCGATCTTAACACTTAAGCATCAATCGCCAGTATTTTTTTTCAAAATAAGATATCGAGATGATTATTACAGCCCTGTAATAATTGCTGAGAGAGAAAATCTGGAGAGATAAAAAAATCCTATTAAAAATGGGTCGATTCGACAGCTAGCATTTGGCCTCATTTTATTTGAGATCACGTTATTTGGCTAGGGATACACGTAAAAATAAATTTTAATTATTTCTTAATGACAACTGTTTTGCACCGACGTATTGATAACTATTTCTATGAATATTAGGAAATGAGTAACATTTGGGATGAATCACCGACAAATCTAAGGCCAAGAAGTTATCAGATCAGATAATATTTAAAACATTAATAAACACAGACTGTCGATTGGATAGATTAATAATTTCCCCGAGTAAGGTTCTCAACTGAGCAAAATTACAGTAATGGCAATAAATGGCGGTACGTCAATCAAAATCATTCCCATTTTTACGCCTATGAAGAAACACATTATCCCATGATTAAAAACAACTTTGCGTTAATCCACAAAATTTATTATAAATGCGGTCCGGGTTTCAGCAACTTCGTGCCATCATCTGGTAACAAATTTCAAATCACGTGACCTGTAAAATTTGTTACCAGATGATGGCACGAAGTTGATGAAACCCGGGTCGTATTTATAATTAATTGGGTAGACTGCAACAAAGTTGTCTTTAATCATGGGATACTACTCACTTCCACAAAGTGAAGTCGGATACGATTACAATATCAAAGTCAAACACTCTAAGGGATGTTTGCAAGGTATGCTATCGAATAATATTCTCAAGAACGAATACACTTCGTGATAAGTCAAAATTACTCGTGCAGGTTTTTTTAGCAGACTGTAAATCCTTATTAAAAACTCCTATAAACATACCTCAGCCACCTGATTCAATCCAATACCTTAAAGAGAAAAAAATTTCCGTCTCCAATATAATTCGAGTGAATTTATCTCGTTAGCCCTCACATTTCAGCTTGAGTGAGGAAGTATGTACGAGGAAATATTTCTTCATTTACTTTTTCGAGAGGCACTCAGGAGATTTGAATTTTTTTTCAGGATACGGACGCGCAGGAGGTCAACATACATTCATCGCGAGGAATTTTTAAGCGCACGGTAAATTCAAAAGTTTTTCGCAGATTTATGAGTTCATCGTTAAATAAAAAAGGCATCTCTCCACTAAAGGGATCGCGTCGTACAATCGAGGACGACGAGAAAAAAATGCCTCCAGAACGAAAAATCGGGATTCTCGTTTTCGGCGAATGGAAGTCCAATATCAGAAGAATAATGAGTTCCACAAACGCACGTCGGAGCTGTAAATAAGCGCTCTCATTCACTATAAGGCGATGAGAAAGCTCAAAGCACAATCCCTCACTCAGCGAATGAATAGTAATATGCATAGGAAAAAAGCCATTTCCTACCGGCATTCTCAGCCAACTTCCACCGAAAAATAAAATAGAATGTGATTTCACATTTACTTTGATAATTTGAAGTACAAAGTATGCTATTCCCAAGACGTCCTATGCGACGGACCAGTCGAAGTATTGGAAAAAATATAAACACCTTAATAAAATATCAGTCGATTTTTTTTGAATGGGGATAAAATTATAATTTGTTCGACTGATAGGCATTGTAGCTCAGCTGAAAACAAAACGTCACTTAGTGGAATTATATTATCTCTTCGATAAAGAATAAAAATTCATAGGGTCTAATTCACTGTTAAACAACGGAAAACCGACTTGCGTTTCGATTACAGAGTTATCGTAAGCAAGGTCGATTATCTGTCACTAAATGGACTGGCCACTACTCTGTGAGTTTTCATTCTATATAACGGACATGTACAGCTCATTGACCTAGGGACATACACTAAATATCATTGTGATCTTTCTCTATTATGTCAAAGCTTCGACAATGCATTGATAAACATCAGTACACAACACTATTCACCAGATCCTTCAAGTCACTTGAACAAATTCAAATGAAGTAACACAAATATTAGTCTGAAAAATTACTTCACTGGAAAAATATGATGCTGGTAGTGTCTCAAGAGTGATCGATGTTTCCATTGCCAAGAAGATATACGGCAGGATCTTCAAAGCGTGTGGGCTCACGATTTTAACATCTCCATTGACATAAAAAATGAGTTATTTATTGTTTCAGGTGCGAGAAAAATTGTAAAATCAAGTTCTACGCGAATCTTCTTTAAAAAATGTTGCAGAGGGTGATTGAGGACTTTGAAAAAAAATAATTAAACAGTATGGAATTTTAAATATTCAGCATATTTTAAACAGAGACTATATATAAAGGGGAAGAAACAAAAATATTTTTAATTAATAAAAAAAACTTTATACGTGCGAGATGCTTTTAAATGTAAGTAATACGCCTTTGTGTTATTCGAGAGAGCTTCCAAGTCAATTTAACCCTTTCCGGCCCAAATGTGATTCCAAATGGAATCACGTCGCTTTCCTGCGTCGAGCGTCGATTTTGTCATATGCATTTCATGTAGAAGATGATGTAATCTACGTAAAGTGAAAATGTGTGGTGAGATGAAATAAATGTACGAATTAATGAAATTCATGTGAAAAAATCGACGCTCGACGCAGGAAAGCGGCGTGATTCCATTTGGAATCACAGGACCGGAAAGGGTTAAACATCTTAAAATTAATCAATAAATTATATTACAGTAAATGGACAAAAATTTGATCAAAATAACTAAAAAACTTCATCAAAAAAGTCGTGTGAATTCCCTTCAATTCCACCGTTTGGCGGCGTGATCTAAATATAGAAAAATATTCGTACTAACTATTTCATCTCTCAAAGTTCCAAATACGTAATGAAGTTTCGTTTCACATAGATTTCTCCCCTTAATTTTCAAATAATAACGGTAATTTACGGATTTTAAATTATGGTTTGCATAGTATTGAAGTTTATAAATTCAATAAAGGCTGACAAGGCATTCCTCCCGCGAAAGGGAGCATCGCATCCTGTCCCCAAAGACACCAGGGAGAGTGAACACCAGTATGCGGCCTTCCACAAATGCAAAGCACACGTCATAACTGAAGGATGGCCAAAAAGCTCCAAATTGAAATTTTCACTTAGGAGACGACGATTATTTTTACTCAACGTAGACTGAGCAAGACTTTTCCAAGACATATTAGAGACCATTTTTGAATTTTATGCTCGCATTTCAGCGGTTGTAAGAAGCAGGAGTAAACATTTTTATAAAAATGGCGAAAATATGTCGTTCTAAATTAATAAAATTCCCAGCAATCAATTGAATGTGTATGCGTTAGTCCCTCGGCTTATTTTTTCATGCCGCGCGGGGAAAATCCCTCACATCACAAGAGTTTGTTCGTGATTCTGAAACAATTATCGCAAAGAGCAATTGGTTCAATTTTAAAAATAATGAGAAAACATATCAAATAAACTTTTAATTTGCCGACGAGATTTATGCTAATTAGAAGGTCCTTCGTTTAGGATTATTTTAAATTAAGATCATCTGGAGTGCAAACCCTTTACCATTTCCCATATAAAATGGCTGGTATATTTTGGCAAATATTTTGGAAAGTAAGAACGATAAGAGGCTGATATTTTGGTATATTTGTAAGGGTGAGATACTTTGCTTTAAAAGAGAACAAATATCTTGGCCTCTGGGTAAAATTAGAAAGAATGTAAAACATTAATTGTTCAGGAATAAATCCATAAGAACAAAAAGTGATAGTAATACAGTTAACAGGGTCATAAATATTACAAAAAAATTGATGATATCTATAGAATAATGTCTTCTCATTATATGACATATGAAACGTATTTATTGTATAATGACAAGTAGAGTTAGACATAAAGCCAGTTAAAATACAGCATAAAAACTTGTGTGTTCAATGCTTTAAAAATAACAAAATTGTACAACAACAAAGAAGCCATAATAACATGAAAACAAATTTGACAAAAAAAGGAGAGTAAATTATGTTATTCCCAGGAAAGTAAGTAATTATGGTATTTAATTTTAAATATTTTAACAGATGTGCAATTTTTAATTTGAGTAGGCATGTTGTTCAATACGTGGCAAGCTGTTACAAGAAATGAATTATTATAAACAGTAGTGCGATGACATTGGGAGATACAATAGATTGGGATCAGACCTAGTGGACCTTTGTAGAAATTGAGGGACAACTGAGGAACAAATCATACAGTTACTTAGGTGATTTATTTTTACACAGAACAAACAAAAAGGATCCCAGAAAGTTATCTCTACGGGATTTGACATTGAGCCACCTTATTTGTATATAGAAAGTGTTTTTTAAAAAGTTGTTTACATAAATTACACCTCGAGCAACTACATTTAAGCTAAATATCAGATCCATTATCGATACAGTGGCCAACGTACGAGGCAATGCACTTCGCATCGATTTTAGGATAAATCTAGTCAAGATCAGGAAATACTTTTGGATGAGAGAAACTAAGCGGGTGTTCGGAACTTGATCAAGTGGTTCTCATCTTCAAATCCAGGGAGCTCCAATTAAGAAAACTAACCGATACACTCTGCTTATTAGTATCCCGATACGAGAACATTCTTAGGAAATCGATGATTGTAAAAGATTAGTAACAGCCCCTGAAAATCTCAACTGCTCCAGGTCAAGTGGTCAAGATCGGCGTTTTATCTTTAACCACAACAATTTACCATGCTTGTTGTAAATAATTTCGTGAGATAGTTACAGTAGTTTATTACATAATTGTTTCTGGTGTCATTTCAGAATTAGCACCACTAGTTATCAGATGAAATTATCGTGTTGTATGTGAGGGTCAGCGTTTGAGGATTGTGAAGTCGAGTTCTGCCGCGGTCGAATATATAATTTTTTACAAGCTTGGATTTTTTAAATGAGGCATGGGCTTTGGTTGGCCATTTTTATTGAGTTTAAAGATAATTACCTACCCCTACATAATTGACGCAATTTTTCCGAGGGATGCCAAAACCGAAATCGATGTATCAATGTTAATCGAATCCAATAGGCCACAAACCAATTATATGGCTTACTGTTCAATTTAACTTTTTTAAATCGACTCATGTTCACAATAATTTTTTAATGTAACTTTTTAAATGCAATACAGTTTTTAAATATCTCTGTTCCACCCGTTAGAGCGCCATCAATGTATCTAATGGCGCTCTAAAGGGTGAAACCGGTTGTGCAGAGTTATTAAAGAGTATTTTTGGAATTTACAATGTTACTTTTTTAAATCATTATCATATTGGCTTTTCTAATTTTTAAAATTTCCTTGCAGTAATTTGTATGCTACGACCCGTGATCTTGAGGAAACCCCGACTTATGATTGTATCATTGTTAACAATGGGAGGAACCTGGCGCCGGCATTACTCTATTCTCAACGAAAGGTCCTGAGGGGAACACAGTTTAAGGATTCAACGACCCCTTATGGTTTCTCTCCCGGGATTCTGACATTCCTGCTGAATTTCGGCTGATTTACATTTCCCGGGATATTTTATCTTTCCATAAAGTCCAAGAAACTATTATTAAAATTTAGTTTATTTGGAGAAGCAAATTTTAACTGACCAATCAGTCTCCAAGAAAGAACTTCCTCTTCTACTTCTAAGGAGTCCGAACTCGTTTTGTCACTGAATTTTTATAAATTTTCATTGAAACAGCATTCGTGTGATTTCCCAGGATTTTGTAATTTAAAATACGAAGTTATTGCTTCACCTCGTGGTGTTGAGTCCACAACTCTTCACGGGCGCGGTGATGTTATTTCAACGATGCTGTCTTTGAGCACCGATCCAAAATGGTGAAAGCTTCTCAATTGATCAAGGAAACAAGATCCTTAGAAATGATCCAGAATTTTAAGTAGAGATGAATACCAAAAGCATTATTCAATTTTGACGAGAAAATGAACCATTTTCTGCCAAAAAAGAGGCTTTAATACGCAAAATAATGTATTTTGACGTGAATGCTGTCATACATTGCATGGGGTTGCTCACATTTAAATCGGTATAGATATATGGTAGTACGATATACGGTACGGGGGATCGGTTTTCTGTAGTGGCAAGAGTGCTGGCTAACCATACGGACGGCCAAGGATAGAATGCCCGCAGAGGAGGATGTTTATCAGAGGAAACGCAATCCCTATTTGAATGTCTTGTGGAGGACACTTCAAGTGCAGTACTCCATCTGTCGGATGAGATGTTTAATTGTGGTCCCCGTGGCACCTATAATTAAGAGCAGGCTGATGCCGACGCCGGATTTCTATCCACCCTTCCTCCCTTACCTATGTCCTATGGCGCAAATGATCTCAGCTGTCAGTCGTCTCACCAAACATCCCATCCAATCCGGTTAAATATTTAAGCTTTAAAACTTCCAACTCATGTGTTTATATAGTCATAACTGACTCCCAGGTAAAGAAAGAATTACTGAAAGATACTCAGGTTCATTTTATTCAAATGGCATTGTAATGTAACAAATATGAAAACGCTTACGGCTAATAAAGAGTATAGAGACAAGCCATACTCGTTGTACCGTCCTTTTACTGGGAAAATTTGGTTTACGCAAAAATAGTCTAAGAGCTTCCATTCACAGCGAAAATTAGAATTTATTTTCATTTCATAAGACTGACGAAAAATGTGCACCTTGAGGGTACTGAAAATACAAAAGCAATTCGCGCCTTAGTGCAGAAATATTCAGGCAAAATGAATTCAAATCTGCAAATGAGGAAAGACGAAAAAGATGTAAAATGGCGCACAATAAAAACATACGTAGGTTTCAGGAGCGAATTACAACAAGATTAAGCGACCAAGTAAAACAGTACTTTGATATTTGCAACCTCAATAGAGCGCTGTCCCGGAAACGTGATAAATTGAACGGAGGTTAGAAGTGTGCACATACCTACTGTCGTATATTCCACAAATGTAAGTGTTTGTACAAATCTCCTTCAACGGGGAAAACACGTTTACTCTCCGCGGTCTCCCGAAAGATAGGCCAGCGAGGAAGATATGTAGGTCACTGAGGCAAAGTGGGAATAGTATTCTGTTACCGCATCACCTATGACATGGAGTGCAGTGATTTCATTCACACCTTATTCACTACACGTAGTCTGATTGAAAGGGTTTTAAAGCTTTGCTGACAAAATTGGGGCGCCGTAAAACAAGATTATAAACGGGCTTCAACGGCTATGACAGAGGGAGGTGACAATAGGGAACACATATCCTCATTCACGCGGACACTTCAGAGCAAGTTGGGCAGCCTAAACTCCAAGGGAGATTTAAACCCCCTAATACCAAACACAAACTGTTTATTACAAGCAACGAAGGCGCCTGTAGGGGTAGGTGTTCAAAGACTTACAATCTTCATAAAAACAACAAATCCTAATATCATTTTTCTTTATTTCTAAAAGCGTTAAGGCAAGCAGAGAACCCGAGCTCTACATCAACAAAGAAATAATTATGTACATCAGGATTTCAGGTCATGTGTGATTCAAGGAAAATTAAGATAGGTCATTTTGAAGAGGAAAATCACAGTACCGTTATTTATTTAGCGCAGTCATGTTTATGGACCGAATAAAATTCAGAAAAAAGTAATTTAAAAACAGGTTGGGGCATATTATGTGTAGATTTCTTGACCTGAAATTATACAGAATATCACCATGAGAACTAATTAGTAAACGAAATTATCAAAAAAAAACGCTGAGCCATATTCTACGTCGGAAAACGTTATAATGATACAATTACAGATAATTAGTAATGCATATAAGGCTCTCTACCTCACTATTAGGAAGCCTGAATTTTATCAACATGAAAATCACGTAGAGGATCTATTTTGTGTAAGATATTCAATTTTTCTCGAAAATGAAAATTCTCTCGCCGACATTTAGAGTAGTCTAATTGAATGTATAAATAGTGGCTCTCTCCTTGGCTAAAAGAGTAAATAATGTCTGAAGATATCTTTATTACATTCACATTTTTTTAACCGCTGCAGAGTAATATGTCTTGGGAGTGCCCGACGATGTATGATTATTCGCGGCATTCTTCGATCAGTCAAACCTTTGGCCAGTGTCTCAGGGACATAGTTTATAAGGCCTCCAAACTAGGCCTCACGTAACTGGTTTCTTTTGGTGTAATCTCCGCCAATGGTCTAACAAACCCATTCGATGTAATACGATATCATTTGATCAGATCCCGTTCCTTTGGCACCTCACCCCTTACAATTTATCAAAGTGGGCCTCTTAAGGTTTTCGAGGCTCCGGATGGATTTTTCCAGTGACAGAAAAGCGTCACACCAACGAAATAAAAGATAGAGGATCTGCTGTTAAACAGTTCGCAGATGTTTGAACTCACGTTGTTTCCGTCCAATTCAAAGGAAGAGTGACGCGCTCAAAACCATTTTCTCAGTAACAATCCAGTACCTTTACAACATAAAAAACGAGACTTACAATATATAACAGAGGATTAAAATATTTTGGCGATTTTTCTCGTAAAGCTCCTTGACTAGAACTGAGGATTAGAGGAAGTAAATCCATTTCTGCAATATTCAAATCCTATTTCCTTTCATGTCATCTTAGCAAGCCGGCCTTTCTCTCTCTTCTGCTTCACCACCCCCAGCTTCTAAGCTTAAAAACAGATTTTTCGACGCATCTAGGGAGGGTAATTTTAGTCACAAGAATTTTAATGCAGTGAATGGTAGAGTTAGGCTACTGCTGGATCCTAAAAAGATTATTTGCTTCTCTGGACTCAAGAGAAATGATTAACTATAGTATGGAAATCGATCAGATTACTGGTTTATATATGCCTCCATCGACTTACAAAGGAAAAACTCGAAGGCCATACTATAGACAAAATCTGAATACTACGGAAAAACACGGCTTGCAAAAGGTCCTTAAGTGTCTTACTGCATGTCTGTGTTCTACGATTTGGACGAAAATAATTCGATGTCTCGCTTCAACCCAAGACGAAGGATTATGCATTAATGCAATGTAGAAGGTGGCCATAACACCTCATTTTCTGTTAGAAATACTTGTAAACTTGGACGCTAAACCGAGTCATTCCCTTAACAAATATTCAGTAAGTATTTCATGTCATACATGAAAAATATTTCAATTTTCTCCAATCAATTAAAACCATTTGCCAAAGCAAGAGAAATCTATGCGGCATTCGAAATTTAGATAAATTATATTGAAGTGTCGAATTTAGTTTAATGGAAAAAATAATTGGAACAAATTTAATGCAATTGAATTATTATGAAATGCATTTCAGGTGTCATACGGCCAGGTTTTGCATCATCGCATTTAAAAAAAAAACTAAACCATCAGAGCCAACAAAACCCCCCTCACACAAAACCCGTACGATGCAACTTTTTAAAACATTTTTCGTGGATATCACAAATGACAACACGTAATAAAATGTTCACTTAACTGTGCACATAAACAAAAGTCGTCCCTACCACCTTGACAAAACTTGCAGTTTCTTGCGAACGTAATGTGACCCGTTTGGATGTCATTCATACATTCCGAGTTACATGGAAGTTTTTGGTGCGTACAATTTTGGTGCGACACCCTCAGCCTCAGTATCCTCAACCATACCGATTCATAAATGAACAACTGATCACCACCGAAACTTATGGTAGCGACCGAACCCGTCGACCGTAGTGACTCAGCTGCACCAAAATTCTACAAAATATTTCCTTAAAGGAACAATTTTTAGGAATCATACGACACCTTAACACGAACGGCCTCGTCCCTATATTTCTGGATGTCCTCACTCCGTGGAAAGATGTCTAACGGCCGTGAGATATTTCAATCGCCAGGACGCTGCATTCCGTCCCACTCCAAGGCGGCGTCGAGGAATCCTCGTAAACAGGTTGAATGACACCGTTCCAGGGTCGGCCCTCTAACCATTCCCACGCCCTATAGGTTCTATCGCGCCCTGGAAACTCAACGGCATTGTCCCCACCCAAAAATCCTTATCCCTAACATTCCTGCACAACGTTGGACTAACTCCTCAACCCATCTCCCGCACACATATTCGGTGACCATGCATTACGACCTTCAGGATCGTTAAAGTCAAAGCGGTCGTTTTTCGCCCCATTTAACGGCCAAATAATACCCGCCATCATTTTTTCAGGTTTTCACGAAGGCAGGGCGGGAACTTCCACCCGGATTCTCAGCCTGGGTCCGTCCCGTTGCCATGGATTTATTTACGCTTCTCATCGAGTAGACGCAAAGGACGCAATCCCACTGGTATCAACAATTTACACTTTTCCCCTCACCATAGCCTTTACATTACATAAACTTTGGCCTTTATCAATGCCAAAAAGGAGTCAAGAAAATTAAAGGTATTTGCTCAAGTACATTTTTCTAGACTACGTGAATATTCGATTTACAAGGATATCTGCAGGGATACTTTTAAATGACCTATTGATTTTAAATGACATTCGAATTCGGAAGAGAGAGATTAGTCACTAGTATCACGCCAAAAAGGATTTCTAATTTCAAAATCAGCGAATTATAACCTTTTAAGTTAACGTTAGGTTTACCAATCATAGGTTATGAAAATTTAAGGAAGAATTAAATGGATTTAACACTGTAGCTTAACACTTAACACTAAAACTAAACCCGCATTTTGTCAAAAAATTTCACCAGTGGGTTTTTTTATTTATGTATTGACAAATATCCGCCGTTTTAAGCTACAACGTCAAAATGTAAAACAAACCACCATTTCTATATTGGGCATCCTGCTGTATTTCCGTGCTAATGTTTACCTTTCGCCATTGCACATCGTTCACTGCTGCTGATGAGTCCCGAAATGCGCCAAAATCCAAGCATTGAATAATAAGCTCACATTTTCATGGAGAAAAAACCTTATTGAATGCACAGAAATTGTTTCTTTATAAATGGAATGCCCTTATATAGTGATCGGCAACATCATCAAATGTTGACATGATCCAATAAAGAGCAGTTTTATCCTGAGGGTAAATCAAAACAAAATATGAGAACAAAAACAAAAGATTGCCTTTCTCTTGGCGTTGAAGTACGCGGATTGTGGTACACTATTCACTACTTAGGGACTGTCACGATGGATAAATTAAAGAATTGATGTAAATGGTGAAATAATTTGCTCAAACTTCAAATTTAAAAAGGTAAGCTAAAGAATAACTGATTAAAACTTTGGCATTTTGCCTTTTATCAACGCCAAAAAGGAGTCAAGAAAACCTTTGCATCCTTAGAGGCACTGGTATACAAAATATCTCATCGGTTATAATTAGCAGATATGTGGATCGAGAAAAGTCTTCTTTTAGGTGGAAATAAACCTAGCAACAATTTATTTACCATAGAAAATTAAGACTATTATAATTTTCAATTTTAATGCTGTCTTGTTGCCGGCACTTCTGTACCCGCTCCTCTCCCTTGTAGATGTATCAACAGGATATCTAGAATATTCCCTTCTCTCTTGTTTCCTCGCATTGCTGCGGTATCCAACTACCACACAATACACAATGAACTCCGCACCAAGCTATACTAATCAAAAGAACGTAATAGCTTTCGTCCTAAACGATACATAGAATTGCTTAAGATGCGCAACAGTCAATCTTGCGTCAGTGGTACCATAATTTATGCCCAAAACAAAACACAAATCCTCTCAAAATAGACGGGAGGTAAGGGTCATAGTCAAGCCCTCCTTATTTTCAGAAAAGCTTTTTTTTGTTCACAATCGATTCGAGTGCAATGCAATATGATAGTGCAACTTTCTTCCCTTTCTCTCACCCTTATTCCCTTCCCTCCGACAATCTCGTCTCCGCTTGGATCCCCAGCAGACCAAAATAAACCAATAAGGGTCATCTCCCTCCTTTCCACTGCCACTAGAGGCATTAACACAGGAAATCCGGTTTCCCGCGGCGCAACCCTGGGAACTCAGATACTCAGCATCGTGACATAAACGGAAATATTGTAGAATTTTAAATAACACCGAATGTTTTTATAGATGTTTGCATGTTTATCAAAATATTATGTAGCATAAGGGAATTATTCATTTTGTCCCCATAATAGATAAATTTTCGGAACAAGGAAAACACTTTACACATTGTAGGGCATTGTAAACTATTGTTGAGAATGAATATGCTATGGGATCACCTTGAATATTAATTTTTTTTCAGGAAGGAATAGACGATGCTATTGATGGAACAAACGGCTAAACCGATCAATGGCTTTCGGTGTCATTTTTAGCAAAGCATTACACATCTCTTAAAATCCCCAAGCAGAGGAGGATGTTTATCTGAGGAAATCCGATCCCTACATGAGTGTCTTGTGGAGGGCACTTCAAGTGCAGTACTCCGCCTGTCGGATGAGACCTTAAACCGTCCACCCTTCCTCATACCTCATCTTGTAAATAATATCTCTCTGGAGTGCAAACACGTACCATTTTTCATGTAAAAGGACTGGCATTTTTTGGAAAATATCTTCGAAAGTAATGTGGTAAGGGTTAATAGATATTTTTCTTTAAAATGAAACCAAATTCATTGATTTCTAACTAAAATTATTTTTCGCTCAAACTACCTGAATGAACCGAATCGGATCAAATTACATGCTTTGGATGTCAAGCGTTAAGTCGCACACGAGATCACAAAAAAAGGTCACATTTCTCTTGTTGTTGTATGTGTGTGCGGTTACGCCCCAGGAGGAGACGCGCCAACGGAACCCGTCCGCCCATCCCGACATCAAACGGCATTAAAAGGCGCAATAAATTCCGAGGAAAACGGGGACGCATCGACCCTTCGGGTCAGAAAGGGAAAAGTATATCAAACGAGCGCTTTCGGAAACGGAAACAATCGGATTCTGAGAACAACAACACGGTGCGTTGGAGTCGAGCGATGCCCTGAGGGCGTTGTGCACTCTGTGACGTTGTTAAAGGGTGCCAGCGAAGCATGCACCTCGGTACATAGCGCCCGCAGAGGCACCAAAACAGTCAGCAATCGACGTAGCTCGCGTACTGGTGCTATGACCTAGAACGCGCGAAATAGACGCGTTCAGACCAGTTCAAGTTGAATCTAAGAACATACGTGACGTGAAGGACATAACATTAAGTCTCCAAATTACCATCGCTCGCACCGTAGTTAGGCCGCTATATTCTAGCTATAGAATAGTTCTGTTTATTTACTTAAGTTAATTAATGAGGAATCACTCACTATATTAGGAAGAGATTGTTTTGAACTGACGAATAAAATAGTGAAAGACTCAAGAAGACTTTGTTTTAATCAGGAGTTTTTGTGTTTTGATTCCATTCCGATTTTTCTATGTAGTCTGTGTAAAATGGCATGGGTATCTTTTTGTCTCCATGGCTACCCCGAAAGGAACAAATGCTTGTGATTGACCAACTTGAAGCCTCGCGTTTCATCTTGATTTAACACATTAACAACATAACACAAAATATTAACATAACAATGCTACACGTCATGAAATGCCATCTCGGTGAACTGCCAATACCTTCCCAGAAGACAAGCACCCGACATCACGGTGCGTACTCACATTTATGTGTTACTATCATAACTGCGCGATTCAAAACAAATCAAAAACCCTACATGTCCAACATCCTCATTCTTTCAAATAAATGTTTTCGTTGATGAGACACTAACTCGCATAAAGATGAAAACCGAAAAAGTATTAAACAAACAGATTTACGAGGATACATTTATCATATTCTAAGAAACATCCATCAAAAGGTCATTTCTGTACATGGGGCCTAAGGTATTCAATGTTTTGCCAGAGAATATAAAAATGGACAGTAATTCCCGAAAATTTTCTGTGTTGTGAAATCATGGCAATTCACTCAGCACACTATTGAAAACTTCTTTAAAAGCAAAGAATGAAATGTTGCCGTACCTTTATTAATGTTTTATTGCATTAATTGTTTTGTAAATCCTTATATAACACTTCCATGGTTATTGCTGACTTCACTAGTTTATAAGTCGGGGTTTCAAGGTTGATTTCTTTTTACCAATGTATATTTTTAGTTTTACTCTTGTCGAGAGCAATGTGTGTTTTTGTTTGTTTACGAAGGTAATATTTAAACAGGTAATAACCCTTTAAGGTTACCTAAGCATCCCAATCATATTGTTGCTAATATATTTTACCATTGTCGGATGCAATAAATAACTATCTATATATGTTAACTTAAACATGCCCCCGTGGCCGTATGCACGATCCTTTCCATTGAATCGAGCCATTTTTGCAAAAATATTTGCAGCAATTTTCTGAACACAGCTCAATGTGTTATGATGTTTGGTGTATTTTTCTTTTCACAATGTCCTGAAGGATCTGGCTTGTTTTAATAAGTTGCCCATGAAAATGACATTTTTATAAAGGACCAAAATAATATTATTTTTTTCGGTATTTCATCCTCCAAATCATAGAATCAGATTTTGGAGAAAAAAAACTTAGTTGAAATGAGTGAAAATTGTTTCACAGTAACAGGTTTACTATTGTTAGGATAATCTAGCCTTTAAGGAGCGTTTTAATGGAAGTGACTAAGAATTCTCTGGATTTTTAGAGGCATAAGTTTCTTTCCTTTTCCCTTTAGAGTACTTAATTCTCAATTACAGCATACGTCCTACTTTATTTCATCCCTTTCGTCGAGACCAACCTCTTTCTTTCCCTTCGCCGTTTGTCCAATATCCTGTGGTCCTCAGCAACCCTTCACCACTCATTATCTTTTCCAACCACATATTCCTCTCTCCTACCAAATTTTCCTCTCATCCATCTCCCTCAACCTCCAAGTAACCACTCGTTACTCATTCTCTCCCCCCGTCCACCCCTACTTGACCCATTCTCCTCCACACCTACACTCAAAAGCCTTCAGTCTACTCTCATCCACTCATATCAGAGCCCATGTTTCTGCGACACCGAATGTATTATTTCACATTAAACTCTCCGCCAACATTTCCTTTTCATTCTTACGCAGAGTCCTTATCAAGAGAACACGCAAGTAAAAAAAGCAGATATGAAATAACCCTTCTCTTTGAGATGTACTCA
This sequence comes from Ceriagrion tenellum, assembly GCA_963169105.1. Lineage (NCBI taxonomy): Eukaryota > Metazoa > Arthropoda > Insecta > Odonata > Coenagrionidae > Ceriagrion > Ceriagrion tenellum. The sequence continues at coordinate 8,027,608 of OY720643.1, forward strand.
TCAAGAGAATAGCCTAAAAGTACTCTCGAGTGGAAATGTAGAAAAGAGATGTTAGTAAACACCAATGACGCCCCTTTCCGAAAAAGCTACAAATATTTGTCACCCAGTTCAGAAAACAGAAATCCGAGATTTTAAAAAATCGATAGGAAACCTGGGCGTCGTTAAAAATATCTTAATTTGTGCAATTTCTGAAAAATTTGCAAATTTAGATTATCCCCACACCGCATATATGAATGCAGGATAGGCAAATGAGCGAAATATGAGAGATAAATATGTATCAAACGGAAACGACCTAGGAATCATAGTTACCCCTTACTAATAGAACAACTAGCATAACAAATAAAACACGATGCCATGATCTATTATCGTAGTTGAAGCGAGAGGTTTACATTTAAAAAAACAACGAGCTAGGTCTTATTACTAAGAAAATATCTCATCTCCCTATTTCTACCAAAAATATCAGCCCCTAATTGTACTGCTACTACTTTTCGAGCTATTTTTCATGGAATAGGAGCCAATTTAATGGGTTTTGGTACAACTATGACCTTTGGAGAGACATAATTACAAAAATAAATAATTTATGACTTAGATAGCGTTGATTTCTAAGAAGAGAGGCGCCATGTTTTGTATATTATATGTACATTGAGTTAATTGCCGAGATTTTGGTCATAAAACAGTTTTTACGTCATTTATTCTACTACATTTACATAATCTACATATACATAATATCCTGCCAGCCGCTTGGGTATGTGACAGGGGGTGTTGGGTCACCAGCCGTGTAAAGGTGTAAGTTTTTGGAGATGAAATGGTGACATGTATTATAGGAGAGTATTTACTGGAGCTAAATTTTTATTGTGCTCACTTATTGTTCACGGAAAAAAAGAGTTCTTGCACCTATCTGTTCGGCAGTGTATCTCTATTATTTTATCGTATCTGTTAGACCTAGAGATGTAGTGAGGAGTCATGATAATATTCTCTGTGTCGCTCTGAAAAATATCGGTTCTGAATTTATCAAGCAAACTTAGCCTAGCGTGTTGCCTCCGATTTTCTATGGGCTCCCACCTTAAACCTTCTAAAAGTTGCGAGACACTATATCTACGCTTGTAGCAGTTTATAACGAAGCGCGCTTTAATAATGAAGCCTAACACACCAAAATTACGCTCAAAGTACGATTACGTATCTCGGGCCTATTATCTCTCTGTTTCTTTATCTATGTCTCTCACTTATCAATTGCTGGTGTTCTTAAATTTCTTACCACACGTCGATGTGGCTGATCACAGCGGAGCATGCAGGTGTAAAATACGAGAGGAATTAAATGGTGTTCCCTCTCTCCCTAATGAATGCACCTACGCGCTGGTCAGTCGGACATCCAGGTGTCCCTTTTCATCCAGAGATGAAGGTAAGCAGGAATGCAGCGCCGGGATATTGCGAGTTAACACCGACACCTGGCAGCTTTCCACTCCGCCAGAGCACGCGATGCGGAATGGGCCATGCGGCCATGGCGGGACACACATTTCACTCGGACAGGAATGAAGTCGCGATGCGTGTCCCAAATATCCCGTTCGCACCCCTGGGAGCCGAGGCAGGAATGCATCCGAGTAATTTCTCACCCTCCGTATGTCGGCTGAATAGCCTAACGCTCTCAACTTCTGACGTCATTTTATTGCGAAAATACGTCAGGATTCCGTTCTCATCCCGGTCGGACTTCCTTATTTTCAATGAACATTATTCCACAACCATGGTACTAACTGATCCTTTCAATAGTTTTATACTACCGTTCGTTTTTTCATTTTTAGGATCTATTTTATGAATAGATCTACATCTACATAATACCCCGCAAGCCGCCGCATGTACGTGTGGTAGGAGGTGTTAGGTCACCAGCCGTGTAAAGGTGTAATTTTTATTTTGGAGATGAAATGGTGAAATGTATTATAGGAGTGTATTTAGTGGAGCTCAATTTTTATTGTGGTCGCTTATTGTGCGCGCGGAAAAAACGAGTTCTTGTACCTATCTGTTCGGCAGTGTATCTCTCTTATTTTATCGCGTCTGTCAGACCTAGAGATGTAGTGAGGAGTCATGGTAATATTCTCTGTGTCCCTCTAAAAAATATAAGTTCTGAATTCATCAAGCAACCTAGGCCTAGCGTGCAGCCTCCGAGTCTCTAGGGGCTCCCACCTTAATCCCTCTAAAAGTTGTGAGACACTATGTGCACGCTCGTTGCGCGCTTTTTAACCAAGCGCGCTGCTTTCCTTTGTATTTTATTATTTTTTTGGCTAAATCTATTTGACCAGGGTCCAAGCGTATTCAAGGTGTGGCCTAACCAGAGTGGATAAAAGTAATATTATCAAAAAGGATGGAAAATCTGTACACAGATGGTAACACAGAAACGAAAATAACTTCTAACCTCTGTAAATGTACTTATCAGTCAACATAAATCTCGTGGAATCCCTAATATTGCCACGAAACATCACCATATTATGCACCAAAGGCTTTAACGCCGCCGAATTCTAATGTCTCACCCACCATGGAGAGGTTGAGATGATTCTCAAAATTGAAAGGAACATTTATTTAGGAAAATTCTAGTCCCCAGTAACATCCTATTGGCTTGAATCTAATGAAACCAAAATTCTATACTAAATTTGAATTAAACGCCACATTCAATCGTAACTTTCTATTCAAACATAGAAGTGTCACATGTTTCACCGCCTATTTTTCGAATTCCTAACAGCAGAATATCTCAAAATATTTTAGAAGTATTTTCAAGTCTACGTAATTAAATACTATAAAATGACCAGATCGGTGCTTTTTAAGCGATGGTTTAGCATAGAGAGACGCCCAGGACACGGGCATGCCAGAAAAAGTATATCCTTAAAAGGAAATGGTGCTAAATTGGCTGAAGAGCGGAAAACCGACTAAACGGCTGGCTAAACTAATTAAACTAGCCCGTTTATTTCTCTTGAAATAATTTTTACATATTCCTTCTGCCATTTGAAAATACTTTTAACCGAGGATACCAATAATCTTATACTCTTGAACGAGTGCAAAATACCATGAATGCATCTAAAATCTCTCTCTCTAAAACGGCTCCAAACGCTTTTAATGAAGCAGCATTTCCCCAGGATTTTTAGGCGCGACGATTGCATTTGGCTAGGTCTGATCCCTGGGAAAATTCGTTGAGGGACAGAGTTGGAGCTCAGAATACGCTTCCAAGGTGAATCATGAAAAGCATAGAAATTGATGCCAAAAACTGTTTACAATGCTAATTATTCAATTGAATAATTAACTGTTATTGTACCGTACACTTTATTAACAAAATTGTACGACACGTTTGACTGTTACGCGCCCATCAATTCGAAGCAACGCGATGCAAAGGAGACAAAAGGGGACGAAAGTAACACCTGTAGAAAAAGTTTGTTCAATAAATTAGACAGTAATATTTCTGTCAATTAATCACTAAAATACGCAGTTACATCGCATTGCGCTCTAAACTGTTAAATATATTATTATACCTAACTGATTAAAAGTGTAATAAAATGCTCCTCAGCCAACAATATTTCAATGAAATTGCACAGGAATGTTTAAATTTTATTTTGTCATTCCTCCACTGATCTAACTGAAGAAAAATTAAAGTAAGACTGAAGATGGGCATTTAGATATCGATTGTAGTGTAATAGGAAAATAAATGCAACGCAGCAACTAAGAATAATTGCATGTCAATAATATGAAGACGAGTCAGGCGAAGAGCTTGTTATGGAGCGTAGCGTGGCGTGAGACAGAAACGTGGACTCTGAGAATGGATGACGAGAATTGACCGCAGGCGTTTGAGATGTGGGTGTGGAGAAGGATGAAGAAGATGCAGTGTGTAGGGCAAGGTGGGTTAGGATAAGACGCCTTTGGATGAGATCAGGATGGGCAGGGAGGGTGTTTGACTTAAAGGGGGGATGAGGGTGGTTCGGTGGGGTGATATACATCTACATAAAACCCCGCGAGCAGCAGCATGGGCGTGTGGCAGGGGGTGTTTGGTCACCAGCCGTGTAAAGTTGTACGTTTTTTGGATATGAAATGGTGACATGAATTATAGGAGCGTATTTAGTGGAGCTCAATTTTTATTGTGATCGCTTATTGCTCGCGGGAAGAACGAGTTCTTCCACCTATCTATTCGGCAGTGTATCTCGCTTATTTTATCGCATCTGCCGGACCTAGAGATGTAGTGAGGAGTCATGATAATATTCTCTATGTCGCTCTGAAAAATATAAATTCTGAATTTATCAAGCAACCTAATCCTAGCATGTAGCCTCCGAGTCTCTAGGGGCTCCCACCTTAATCCCTCTAGAAGTTGTGAGACACTATATGTACGATCGTAGCAGTTTTTAACGAAGCGTGCTGCTTTTCTTTGTATTTTATTATTTTTTTGGTTAAATCTTTATGACCAGGGTCCCAAATGCTCACGGCGTATTCGAGGTGTGGTCTAACCAGGTGATTCAGCTCTCGCCGTATCTTTCTTTGACTATTTAATCCGAGGACCTTCCTATTATACGTTTAACAAAACCTAGTTTCTTTAATGCTGCGCCACATATGTTCTTTATGTGTAATCTCAACGATATATCCCCGCGTGATACAGAAGGAAAGATGCTGGGCAAGCAGGGAATGGGAAGAAAGGGAAAAGTTTTGATGGATGGAATGAAGAAGGGGAGGGCCGAGATGAAGTGCATTAAGTGGTAGATTGGGCCCTGCTCGCATTAAAGAAGAATTTTCTCCGACTTCAAACAAATCCTACCTTTAGCCGATGGATTAATTCTATAACATAATCCAATATTTCTCCGCTATACAAAAGGAACTTAGTACACACCCACACACGCTTGGGCACGAATTTATTAAAGCAAATGGATGACATTTGTCGAGAAAAAATGATTTCACTAGTCTAGGAGTCTTTCGTATGGAGCGTCCTGCACAATGGTGGTGAGACCTGGACAATTGGAAAGAGAGAGAAGGAAAAATTGGAGGCATTTGAAGTGTGGTGCCATAGGAAAATGCTGAAAATACCCTGGGTGGCAAGATTCACGAACGAGGATGTGTTTAAGAGGATAGGGGAAAGACGGTGTCTACTCAAAATGCTAAATAAGGGAAGGAACACCTGGATTGGCCATATTCTCCGACACGAAAGCTTGGTTAAGGCCATACTAGAAGGTATGGTAGAGGGAAAAACCAGAGGGGCAGACCTATACTGGACTATTTGGGACAGGTGATGAAGGAACTAGGTTTCCAATCGTACAGAGAAGTGAAAAGATTGGCTCAAGATCGGATAAAGTGGAAGACTGTTGCGGACGAATCCTAGGATTATAACCAGAGAAGAAGAAGAAGGAGTCGGGAAGTGGAGTGGAGTCAACCAGGCTAACACCCCTGACGGGTAATGAAAGACACGGGTTCGTGCCCCAGTCAGGTCGAATGATTGTTTTCGCGGGGAATTTCATCCCTTTAATGCGTAATATTTGCACCCTTTCTTACTCATCCTAGATCTTGTAGCAGGCATTGCATAAATACTTCGTAATTTAATACGTCCTGAGTGCTACATTCCGTCACCAAGCCACTATCGCAGTAGAAAAAATTCATAAGGCCTTACATCTTTTTCCCGCTCGCAAACCACTTCATTTCTCACGTCACCACCATGCCATGGTAAATTTTTTTCAAGATCCCGACCTGAGCTCCAAAAGGCTCCAAAGGTCCTTCAGAAACGTCGAGTGCTCGCTCGCCTGTCGACACAAGCCGTCACTGACATTCGCTAATTGCGATGAAATTTAATTTGGGCCGCACTACTGGCGGCCTGCCTGCCGGGAAAAAAACGAACGAGGCCTTGCTCTTTAACATTTTAACGAATCGAGCCTCCAAAACGGGATCCCATTTGGATCGATTAAGGAGATAATGAGCCGAGTGAGTAAAATAAGATTAAATGAAATTAATTCGTTCACATGGAAACCAGGGACAAGGATTTAGGGGCGTGAACATCCGGCAGGACTTCACACGCACACTCGTGCCATATTAACAGGTAAATGAAACAGAATTACTGTAATTACTGATGAAAGACGCGATTTAATTACTTGGATTTCGTTTTATTTCGGGGAGTTAAACGAAGTCTCAACTTCGATACCGCGTTAAAACCTCCCGAATTTTCTGAGTATCATTATTGTTTATAGTTCAACATAATTCTTCATCTTTCAATAATAATATTTATAGCAATAATGTCTCATGATGAGATTTCTTTTGTAAAACTTACACCAATTATACTGGGGCACAGGAGATTTGATAATTCTCATTGACGACGTAAAACACGACTTGATTGTCCCCATTTTTCTTCATTCTGCGGAGCATATTAAGTCCCAAATGATCACAGAACATGATTTGAACAATGTTTGAGGCGTGATCATTGCTCTAAAAATCCCAATAAATTCAGAGTGTGGGATTTGACTTACATAAATAAATGTCTTAGGAGGACATACGAGAGTAAGTATGAGGAGAAAAAAACTTGCAAGATAAAAGATTACTCAAGATACAACAGACACTTTCGATGCTACGAAGAGATATGGGGAGTATGCTGAGCTTCGGTGAGTTTTTTTGTACCGATTTGATGAATATATATTATGGATTGTTATCTCGTCACCAAAAACAGTTGTCTAGAATTGAGTAAACAGACAAATTTTTTGGAATGTGGTGCCGCCTAGTAATGAAAGACGGAAGTTGAAAGGTACATACACTGGATGGTTTGTAAATAAACACGTCTTACTGGTTTTACTTACAAGTAATCATAATGCAGAGGATAAAAAATGTAGTACTACACGCGGGACGTAATTATACACTTTTTTAATATTGTCCGAACTACAGATATATTTAATACCTCTCCAAATTTTAATTAAATATATGCACTATTAATTTTCTTCTTCTTCACGAATATTTCAAATGGCTATCATTGCAGTGTAGGTAAAAAGGAATGCACTTACCGCGGTCTTGAACAGACTCTTATTATTTAATCCAAGTCTCCTATTTGGGTTCTAGTAGACGCATTTGCACATTTGCACACCCTTTTTTGCAGCCTGGTACGAAGCAAGTTCTGTTTAAACAAGGCAATTTTAATTCTTTATTTATGCCGAAAGGGCATAATGCATTCAAATTAGAATCAGAGTCTGGAAAACATCGTCGTCGTTGGCACCCGACGGACGTTTCATAAACCTTTAAATACACACAAAAATAGCAAGATATTATTGAAAGAATCGAGTAATTCATATCTCCTCGATCGTTATTGAATATTCACAACAGTCTCATGTTAACAACAATTAACTACATCTATTTACGATTCAACTGAAAAGACTTTTTTCTAAGTGGCGCCAAGGACTGGGTGAACTAAAAGTGGAAATTTAGGCAACGCGTAGCCTAGATAACAATTCCAAACATTTAAATCCATAATATATATTCATGCATATACCCTTGTTATTGGCCAGATTTAGGAAATATTTTAGCTGGATTCGACAATAGACTACTGCAAGACAAGTTTCTCTGTCTTTAATCCACTGCGGACTAATTAATGATATTCTCAATAGTTTAAATTTTGAAGTTGTGGCGCATTTAACCGGGCTCAGACGCCGTGAACAAGCCGAGCGAGTCATAAAATAAACGCCAATTAATTTCATATCTATCGCACATGGAAAAAGATAAACGTAAATTATGACACGAAATGGAAAATGCAAAGAAAAGATGAGTAAAAATAACTTGGACATCGTAGGAATGAGAGAAGTGAGACGGTGAGGATATGGAGAAATAGAAAAAGGCGATCACAAATTTGTTATTCAGACGAGGAAAGAAGCTAGTGGAGAGTGTCAAGTATCTATGCAGTGGGATGACTGAAGATATGTATTGTTCAATGGATACGAGAAGAAGAATGGTAATAGCAAAAATAGGATTAAGGAAGCTACTATGCGAACCGATAAATGTAACCGAATCAAAGAACTGAAGAGGAGGCTAGCAAGAAGTTTCACATCGAGTCTTGGATCTTAAATGGATCGGAGACATCAAAGACTTGAAAAATTAAGAAGGAAAAATAGTAAAAGACAAGAAGCCCAAGAGATGCAGAGAAAGATGGAAAAAGTGAGTTAGAAAGATAATGTGAGAAATGAGGAGGTGTGGATGAGAACAGGCGAGGACATGGACGGAAACGAAAACTATGAAGAAGAAAACAGAACTGGAAAGGACAAGAAGAAAATAGAACTGAGAAGAGATTGTTTGCTGACGACAAGAATGGAAGGAATGGTGGAGGGAAAGCGGAGAAGGGGAAGGAAAAGAAAGCAAACGTTGGACAATATCAAAGGGGAGGGAAAATACGTGAAAATGAAGCAATTAGCTGAGAGAAGAGGGGAATTGAGGTGAATTCCGCGAGGATGCCTACCGATTGAGGCAAAAAAACACGAATGAATGAGTTGTACACATACTTACTTCTTGCACAGATCAATACTTGTGGAGCTACACAAACGACGGCTACTTAGCGATTTCTCGTATTATGTTTAAAAATGTACAAGAGCCAATGACAGGATCCTCGAATTCTAGGTCTCTGAAGTGTGTGATGAGGCAGCATTAGACTAAGTATACTCGCATATCCTATTTTTTTCTGACTTATCAGACGACATATTTTAAAATATAATTTGCAAACGCTAAGTAAAGTCTAATACAAGCAACGTAGTCAATCACCATGAAAGTATCGAATCAGAGATCAAAAGTCATATGCTATCTTATTCTCAACTAGTCTAGGGTAATGACCTACAAAATTGCCATAAAGACAACTGTTTAGCGACAATAGTCCAATGGAGCGAGCAGAATGAATAAAACGGCCCTGGCAACCGTTGAGTTTAACCGCGGAGAACCTTTGTGTGCATAGGTTAACCCTTAAGATCCACCGCAAAGGGTTTTTATCCGAGGGTATTGGCAAACCGCCATCTTTTCGTAGGATTTAGGGTGAATTGGAAAAGGAAGACCATACATGGAACTTTACAAAGTAATTACATACCCACGACGCCATCCCCAACCGGGGAACAATCGACTTATCCATGATGCTGCTCTAGTACCACAAAGTTACATCGGAAGCCATAGATTATAGTTTTTTCAACGGAAGAAATTTACATTTATGAAGACCAAAATATGAAAAAAAGACTTATTTTGACCCCAATTTTTTATATATTTGGTTCATATTGCTAAGATATATAGCTGAGAAAAAATACTCCCTAGAAAAAATAACGGAAAAATAGCCAAAAGAAAATAATATATCGCTGCTCACAACTCTAAGCTGGAAGGAAAAGTTTCAGAGGGAAAAAAGGCATAAAAATATCACAAAAACTTTTTCAATAAACTTTTATAATTCTCTAAAGATTTAAGGTAGTCCGAGCAAAATAGTTCCTTAGTTATAATAGAGACCATATTCGAATTATAAGTTTTAATTACACCAGCTGTAGGACACATCAATAAAATATTGCATTATTGATGGTGCAATAATATAGTTTTATAAGACAGAAATTGTAAGTAATTAAATGAAAATATCTAAATAAGTCTTTAACTTGATTCATTTTTTTCGCGCGGTGCGTTTGTAATTCATTCAAAGCGGAAGGTTTTGTGTGATATTCATGAACCTACTGCGGTGACAATAGGATAAATTTTCCAAAATAGTTGAGAAAACACACAAACTACTCGCTGTTAGTTTTTTTTACGAAATATAGGTGTTAGAAATACTTCATTTTGTAAATAATGTCTCTCTCTGGATTGCATGCACGTACCATTTCTCATGTAAAATGGCTGGTATTTTTGGGCAAATATCTCCGAAAGTAATGTGGTAAGAGGTTAAATTTTTGGTGTCATCAGGAGGGTGAGATATTTTTCTTTAAAATGAGACCAAATTCATTGATTTCTAAGTAAAATTATATTTCGCTCGGACTACCTTAAAGAATGTTTAAGTCTTTTAAAAAGCCCAACAAACAAAGATGTCAAAATTTAAGATTTTTAAATATAAATGCGCAGTAAAAATAAACCCGGCCGTCACATGTTCCGATAATTCGCCTGGAAGAGTTTCCATTGTGCAGGCATTGCTCATTGCCCGCAATGTGTGCCTTTTATCTCATTTTTTGTGCGGCAAAGAAGTTAGGATAGTTGCCTCATTCAACGGATGGCAGAACTCAAACATGAAAACTTGTCGAAGGAGATAGAAAAGTTTTCTTAGTTTCGTACGACGACATATAGTCGAGGAAACGCGAAAAGCGGTGTTTGAGGGGAACCAAATTAAGTGGAAATAGGCTTTGCACAGCGATAAATCCTTGCCAAACAGCGATACACAATGAATGGCTGGAATAAGTTTTCCTGAATGGATTGTAAAAATAATAAACGAGAAAATAAGGTAGTCGTAATAGGATATATCATGTTTTTGTTCAACAGCAGACATGATATACAATGCAATATTCCCGATAGCATTGACAACTTTTTGAGAAACCATAGAAACTGGCCTGGTGAGCTGTAAGTGTCAATCAAAAAGGATACATATGAGACTCAGTTGTTTTCAAAATAACTTTCCATAAATCAAACACTCGGTCAGGTCGGCATAAATTATATCCTTGGCCTTCACTGGATATTGCTTGCAGTTTAAAAATTGTACTTGATAACAGTGTACATGGATGAGAAAATATAAACAAAGGATTAAGACTAGGATGCAATATCTCTCCAGCACAGTTGAACATGTACTTGGAGTAGCCCATACTAGAAGCACTAAAATTGGATTGAATGTCATTATTATTAGCGGAGAATAAATAAGCATGCTCCGCTTCAAAGACGACATCGCAGTCATAACAGAAAATCGGGATGACCTTCAACAAACAATAAGCGCAATGGATCGAGTTCCACAAGAATACAACATGCAAATAAGTAAGAACATAGGAGTGGCAAAGCAATGCTAAAAACTGGACATAAATTTTTGAGAGCTTTGGGAAGAATTTCTCAGGTGCCAACACCTTAGGTAAGGAAGGAATTTGGCTTACGGAGAAGGCCACTTGGAGGCGCTAGTAGTACTCGGTGATTTTGCATCAACATACAAAAGAGTGGATTTACCATGGCTGATGAGTGCTTTTAATCGAGTATCAATTGTTTTGTCGTTCCTATGATACATCGGTAAACAGTTTACTCCGTGTTTGGTAATCGCGTGTCTTATCATATATATATATATATATATATATATATATATATATATATATATATATATATATATATATATATATATATATATTGACGTGAATTCGATTCAGTATAGACGATGCTCATTGAAGGCACATTAAAATATGTACATGTTTAATTTGGTCTCGACGACTCTATAAGATTTGTTTCCGTTGCTATGGGTCGATTAGTACACATTCAGGCACCAAAATCATCGTAAGAACATCATGCGAGTTATGCGACACTAAATGAAGTGGCCGTGTGCCAAAGCTCATTTGTTATGGCTTGTCGTGCAACTTCGATACACCTGTTCCATCTATCGGCCAAAGTATTATTTAAAAACTCCGAATGTCCCTATCTCTTTTCCACTCTATATGTGTTCTATGGTAAGACGTAGACAAAAATCCTAGTATGCGGAAGAGAGAAGCTGAATGTAGAAGTCACCCGGAGAAGAGAAAAATAAGAGCAAGTGGATTCCTTCACTTATCTCGGAAGTACCATCCCGTGGGACGGAAGAAGTACAACGGACATCAAGCGGATAAGAAGATTTTTACCGAGGAAGCCTTCTTAGCATGGGCGAAGTTCCTCTGGAGGGCGTCCCATTTCCGGTGTAAGACGACTCTTGTGTATTTTGGTAAATATATCGAAAAATGGCATAGAACAGGGGTTGATATTTTTATATCTTTGGATGGGAGAGATATCATTCCGTAAAATGAGACCAAATTCATTGATTTCATTGGTGAAATGATATATCGCTCAAACTATCTCAAATTGCTAAAGCACTCGGTGCGATACCGAGGGATTCGGGTTCGAGCCCCGATCAGGGTGAATGATTTTTGCTCTGTGGAAATATGCACTTATGAGCACTTGCGGATGACTCCATCTACATGTACATACTACCCCGCGAGCCGCCGCTTGGGCATGTGGCAGGGGGTGGTAGGTCACCAGCCGTGTAAAGATGTAAAATCTTTGGAGGTGAAATGGTGACATATCCTATGGGAGTGTATTTAGAGGAGCTCAGTTTTTATTGTGGTCGCTTATTGTGCGCGAAAAGAACGAGTTTTTGTACCTATCTGTTCGGCAGTGTATCTCTCTTATTTCATCGCATCTGTCAGACCTAGAAATGTAGTGAGGCGCCATGATAATATTTTCTGTGTCGCTCTGAAACATACCAGTTCTGAATATCTCAAGCAGCCTAAACCTAGCGTGCAGCCTCCGAGTCTCTAGAGGCTCCCACCTTAATCTCTCAAACAGTTGTGTAACACTATATGTTAGTTCGTAGCAGTATCCATGAAATTAATACGGTGGATAGTCTCAGTATCCTCAAGATTATATTGACCTTCAATTATTTGGGATGAATCAAATAGTAATTCAAAATTACACAGATTCAATTGCTACTATAAGTACTACTGGAGTAACTACTGACCTATAATTTATCAACTTTCAAATACTAGCAATGATAATCTAGTACCGATGAGTGAATATTCGTGGAATTTGACATGCTTACCATCGGTCCAATACGAAACGGATACCATTTTATGGGTTCTAAATGCTTGCCCGGGATATAAAATGAACAATAATAAATCAAGCAATATGTTACCGGCAGTATTTAAAGCAAAGTTCCCATCGGATTTTACCAGGCCATCCCTAGTTTCCTCGACAGACAACGGTCTCAGGTGAAAATGACACCGCCAAATTAACCATAAGAATATACCACTAAAGGGCAAAATGGTAAACTATTACAGCTCAGTTGAGATCTTATTTTATTTTACAGGAGATTCAATGGAGCGGAGTAGATGCTTGAACCAGACGGGAAAAAAAGAGGACGTTCTGTTTCGGAGATCAAAGTATTTCCCGCCAAAATAAAAAATAGACACCCGAAAAGGCGAACGCCGTAAAAGATAGGATTTTTTTCGCCGTAATATTTTCGGCAAGAGGTTTTTTTTTAGTGTTTACTCCCCGACAGATCAATATTGTGGCCATAGGGGACGATCCTCTTATTAGAAATCCTTCCGAATGGATAGCTCAACAAAGCAGGCCAAAGAACATTAGGACTGTGTACGACAGGCTAAAAAGATGGGAAGAGATCTGAAGTAGGTGGATCGAGTGGGCTCAACTCGGGAGGAAGCCGACCACAAAAAGCGAATGCATATCTTTAACGGAAAAAACCCAAAGTAAATTAAGAAATACGAACAGAGTGAAGAAACTTTAAAATTAGAATGCTCTAAAGCTTAGGCGATTACATCCGCTATAATTGATTAACGCAGCATCTTCACGATATTAAGGTAGTCCGAGCGAGACAGTTCCCTGATCATTATAGAGACCATATTCGAATTATACGTTTTAACTTCACCAGCTGTAAGACATCAATTAAATATTACAATGTTAATGGTTCAATAATGTAGCTTTATATGACAGAAATTGTAAGTAATTAAATGAAATTACTAAATAAGTCATTAACTTGACTCATTTTTTTCGCGCGGCGCGTTTGAAACTCCTTCAAAACAGAAGGTTTAAGCATTCCCGAAGAATTTACTGCGGTGATAATATGATTAATTTTTACATATAGAAGAGAAAACATACAAACTAAACACTGTTAGTTTTTTACGACATTTAAGTGTTAGAAATCCCTCATTTTGTGAAAAATGTCTCTCTGGAGTGCATACACGTACCTTTTCCCATGTAAAAGGGCTGGTTTTGTCTTAGATTTCGTAAAACAACTAACAGCGTGTAGTTTGTATGTTTTCTCAACTATATTTGAAAATTAATAATATTGTCTCAGTCTCAGTAAACTCTTCGGGATCGCTTAAACCTTCCATTTTGATGGAGATTCAAACGTACCGCGTGAGAAAAATGAATCAAGTTAAAGACTTATTTAGATATTTTCATTACATTACTTACAATTTCTGTCAGGTAAAACTATTTTATTGCACCATTAATAATGCAATATTTAATTGATATGTCCTACAGCTGGTGAAATTAAAACGTATAATTCTGATATGTCCTCTATTATGACTAGGGAACTATCTCGCTCGGACTACCTTGAGGGGCGCTTCCAAAATTCCAAGATTTTGCTGTTTTCTCTTGCAATGATTAATACAACACAGCAACCAGTTTTTAAAAAAATTACAATACGAGCTGTATGTTCTTCATATTTTTCTTCTGCTTCATTTAGCAAACCTTATCCGTGGTTATTATAAACAAAAACAAATGTGCACGCTTCAACACGGCATCTGAGCCAAAATAATCTAAGCTCTCTCGTCGGCGTCCATTCAGACCACAACTTTACGGGAAACACTTGGGAAGACTTCTCCTTGTTTCGCTCAACGTAACACGGGTCTCTTCCATATGCGGAGCAGCAGAATAGGAAGAGCACCACCTCTGGTATAATCCCTCTCGGCTCTTGAGCCACGGCGAGCCTCACAAAGGACAGCCAACACCCCGAATTCTGAACTCAAACACGGGGCCTCTCTACCTCCCTCCATCTCTCTCTCCTAAGAGCGGTACCGCCAGAGAATATACGTACACTGCTCACAAATGGCGACCGAACCCTGGGGGTGCAGAATAACACAGGCACACGTAGGGCGAGCAAGTAGGCCACTTGTTTTGGCCTTCCCAAGTTGCCGCTCCACCCGAAAGTCTTGGGGAATGTAACGTCTTGAGCGCTGCCGCGAGACGTGAAAACGGAGACAATGGGAATACATCTGCGAATCCCGAGGTGGCGCAACAGTTCCATCTCGTGACTACAACTCTGGGAGCAATCAAGTCGTAAGAATTAATGAATCTCTTCATCTTTGGGTGAAAGTTTTCGTCTCAAAAGAGTCTTGATGGAATAATAGCATTAATGAAAAAATTAAATTATTTTTTTTTTACATTTGTAGACATTGAAGAAGAACGACTCTTTAAATGAACTGAAGTGCATATTTTAATGTTCTTTAAGGCTTCTAGGGCTTTGTAGTAGGAGAAATGTTGACTCCATGGCCAAGCAGCTTTTAATACTCATGAAACATGTCGAAAATTAAACGAGAGCATCGAAGTTCAGAAAAAACAAGACACAACGGAAAGGTGATGTTATTGAAGAATGGTGAATATTTCCTCGGCTTTCATTTATTGATTCTTTGCAAATTGTAGGACTGGATAATGTTTAAATATTTTCATTCATTAACAACAAAAGATGCATTTAAAAAAATGTCTCTTGCCACTTTGTATGTTTATCAACTCTCGCAACCTTTGGTGAGAATTCAATGCTGTAGATTTCGAAGTTTTTCCTAGGCTGAGTTACGAAGTTCATGAAGTTGACAAAACTGCTAAGTTTAGGTAGTGCGGCGTCGCTTATTGCAGTAACGTGTCCTCATTTTTTGTAACATTATACAATAAAAATTAATTGATGACATAGAAATAACATCATCTTAAAATTGGTGTATAAAGTATTACACTAGCATTTGTGCCCGGTGTGTCAGTGCACCGCATATACCTCCTAGTGGTAGGTCGCGGGCAACGGTATTCTGGCTCTCAAGGCAGTCCTTTCAGAAGGGATCCTAGCTTGAGTAGAATAGTGAAAGCGGGCCTAGGGTATTACTATGCTTTGGTTGGGTACTGCGAAGGCTGGTAACCTTGCATACTCTATTACAACTTACTGCGAAACGTCAAAATGTTGCCTCGGACAGCCGAAGCCACGATGGGCGGCGGAAGCTGACTAAGGTTGGCCCATCAAGATACGGACTGGAAACGAACTGGACTCTCGGTACTTGGAATGTGAGAGGAGAGTATGGAAAGGAGCGTGATTTGCTGGATGAAATGAAAGTGAGACGAATGGATGTTTTGTGTGTATGTGAAACTAAGCGTAAGGGGCGGGATGCTTTTACATTAAATGGCGGTAG
The DNA here is from genome assembly GCA_963169105.1 of Ceriagrion tenellum. Lineage (NCBI taxonomy): Eukaryota > Metazoa > Arthropoda > Insecta > Odonata > Coenagrionidae > Ceriagrion > Ceriagrion tenellum. The sequence continues at coordinate 8,043,714 of OY720643.1, forward strand.
TCTGGTATTGTGGTCAGGAGTTGAAGATAATGTACACGGCAGTAAAGGTGTAGGACTCATTCTTAATGAGAGAGCTAAGTTGCTAGTAAGGAAGTCCGAGTTAGTATCCCCTAGATTGCTCTGGGTTCGCATGAAAGTAGGTATAAGGAGAGTTGTGATTAAGGCGTGTTATGCACCAGTGGATGGAGAGAGTGACAGTGTGAAAGATGAGTTTTGGGAAAAACTGAGAGAGGTTTTGAATGAATGTGACCCTGGTGAGAGAATAATTTTACTAGGTGACATGAATGGGTGGGTTGGTGTGAGGCGGGATGCATCTGAGAGAGTGGTTAGCCCTTTTGGTGACCCCCGAGTGAATGATAATGGTGAAAACTTGGTGAGTGTGTGCTTGGAAAAAGGATTGTTTGTGTCGAATACATGGTTTGAACATAAGAGAATACATCTGTATGTGGTGATTGTAAAAGCATGATTGATTTTATTGTGTATGATGAGAGATTGAGAGAGTTAGTGTGGGACATGAGAGTGATGAGGGGTGCTGAATGTGGAACAGACCACTATTTGGTTCTCCCCAAAGTTAATCTGGGAAGAAAGTGGGTACCAACGAAGAATTTTGTGCGTAAGCAGCTGAGAGTAAAAGTGGAAAGGTTGCTAGACAGCGAGGTAAGAATGCGGTATGGTTGCATGCTTGAGGATGCTCTATCGTTGAAGCAGAGAGAATGGGACGAGTATATCAGAAACTAGAACGTAAATGATGCGTGGGAGTGTTTAAAAGGAGTGATTGTGGAATGTGCTGAAAGTGTATGTGGAAAAGGAGTGGTAGGAAGAACGAAAAGTGATGCTTGGTGGAATGAAGAAGTGAAAATTGCAGTCAGAGAAAAGAAAGAGGCGTATAAGGATATGATTGCTGCCAAATCTGAGGAAGAGCGTACTAAGGCATGTGAGATTTACAGAAAGAAAAAGAATGAATGCAAAATCGTTGTGAAAGAGAGCAAAGAAAGAATGCGTGCAGATGAAGCTAACATAATGCAGAGCGATTTTGAAGGTAATAAAACGCTGTTTTGGAAGTGGGTAAAAAGGGCTAAGATTGGTGAAGGCTGGGGAATGAATGTGGTAAAGAACCAAAGTGGAGAGATCGTGTGGGACGAGAGCAATATCAGGGACTGCTGGAGGGAGTATTTTGAAGAATTGTACAATAATATTGCAGGCGTTGAGGATGAGCCTTGTGAAGTGGTATGTGAGAATGTAATGATGGAAAAGGAGATCAGTGAGAAGGAGGTCACAACGGCTGTGAGAATATTGAAAAATGGGAAGGCTGCAGGCATAGATGGGATATCCAGTGAAATGTTGAAGTGTGGGTGTAAATTACTAATTTGTAGGCTGCGTAAACTATACAATTTATGCTTACAGGTTTCTGTTGTTCCAGCGGATTGGAAGAATGCTATCATCGTTCCGTTGTACAAAGGGAAGGGAGGAAAGACCGAATGTAATAACTATCGGGCCATTAGTTTATTGAGTACCCCGGGAAAAGTGTTCAGTAAAATATTACTCGAAAGAGTGAGGAATATTACTTCCGACAAAATATGGGGTGTGCAGTGCGGGTTTATGCCTGGGAGAGGATGTACTGACCAGCTTTTTGCACTTCAGCAAGTGATAGAAAAATGTATAAGTATCCGAAAGAAACTGTACTGTGCGTTTGTTGATTCAGAGAAGGCATATGACAGAGTAAATAGAAAGAAGTTATGGAAGGTTTTGAGAGACTATGGAGTGAATGGGCAGTTATTGAATGTAATGATGGCGATGTATAACAATAGTAAGGCAAGTGTAAGAGTTAACGGGGTTCTGAGTGATTGGTTTGTAATAAATCAGGGTGTAAAGCAAGGATGCGTAATGTCTCCATGGCTGTTTAATGTATTTATGGATAAATGTGTTAGAGACGCATGTAGTGAAAACGACGGTGTTTTGATTGGAAATGTAAACGTGCTAGTTCTTCTATATGCGGATGATGCTGTTTTGATCTCAGACAGCCAACAGGGATTACAGAAGCTCCTAGATAAGTGTTTTGAATTAACGGAGAGAATGGAATTGAAGGTAAATGCGTGCAAGACTAAAGTAGTAGTTTTTGATAAGGAGAATGGGGAGAATAACTGTAGGATGAGGTCGAATGGTGAAGTAATTGAACCATGTGGATGATTTTGTGTACTTAGGTAAGATGTATGCAAAAGATGGAAGAATTGATGAGGAGATAAAAAGACGTGCGAATGCTGGAAGGAAAGTGGTAGGTAGCATGTGGAGCATATCAAAGAATGAGTGCTTGTCTAAGGAAGCGAAAATTGCCGTGTACAAAAGTGTCCTTCTTCCCACTTTGCTATATGGTAGTGAAACATAGGTATGTCAGGATAGACATAAGAGTAGATTAAACGCCGTGGGTATGAGTTATCTGAGGAGTATTTGCGGCAACATTAGGATGGATAGGGTCAGGAATGAGTGGGGCATGAATGAATGTGGGTTAAATGCTCCAGTAATGGACGTGTATGAAAGGAGTGTGCGTCGTTAGCTTGGCCATATTGAGAGAATGGATGAGAGTCGAATAACGAAACAGATATATGAGAGTAGAATGAATGGTGTGAGAGGTAGAGGTCGGCCGAGAAAGTTGTTGTTGAATATGGTGGAGGAAATTCTTATGAGGAGGAATATTAGGAGTTTTAAAAACAGGAGGGCATGTATGAAACAGTGTATGGGGGTAAATGAGGCAAAATAGGTTTGCAAGGATAGGTCAGTATGGAAGAAATTATTGAAGCAGAGTTAGGTGTACAATTATATATTAATGAGTGAAACATTTTGACTGTGCCTACCCCGGAAGGGAACGGCGTGATGGGTATGTATGTATGTATGTATGTATGTATGTATGTATGTATTATTATTATTATTATTATTATTATTATTATTATTTAACTCCAAAATCAGGGAGTTCAAGATACACTCAAATCATAATACTATATACATATGTGCGTTTGTTAACAAGCATGTTGTGTATGAAAATTATCAAACTTCATCGATTCAAAGGGATTACTATGCTTTAACATTTTACTCTAAGTTTTAGGATTTCGAAGTACCTCACATGTTTCAGTCAAGAGATCACAAAAAAACACTTCATTCACGATGTATCTGTTGTGTTTTTTGATGATATTGTTTTGGCACACATCCTTTTCACATTTTTTGGAACTAGTTTTGCAATAACAAAACTCTTTTGACACACGGGAAGGACCATAAAAAGGTCAATCTTTCTCGAAAATTGGACATCGTTCATTGACTTCTCCTGTTTTTCCATCAATCAACAAGTCTTTGTATCCCCAGAATTGCAAAAAGTATGTCGCACTACCGTTTGCACTGTTATAAGCCCCTTCAATTCTCAGTCTCTTCTGAATTTTCTTTTTTAAAGCCGACTTGAAATGTACAGCGTCAATCTTGTTTTTATAATACAAATTTAGCTCTTGATAAATGGCTGACTTCGTGGCTGTAATCAAATAGTTAGCCAACCTGATTTGGAGGTCACCAAAACGACTTTCTTTTGGAAGTCCCGCGTATAAGTGAAGTAACAGAATTTTATCATAGCCCGTAATTAACTTCAGGCATCTCACGACTGCCCTCCACAAGGCTTTAACCCCGTAGCACTGGAAGGTGAGATGCCATGCAGAAGCCAGTATGCCAGGGCACCATGGACACTCACTCGTATCAGTGACGCCAACGCGGTGCAGAAAGATCCCATCCGCCCAAGCGCCATGACACAGCCTCCAGGCCACATCAGCATCGACACCAAGAGTGGGCCATTCCCTCATTACAGTCCATTCCATCTTATCGTCTGTGTGCTTGGATTGTAGCGGCCATTGATCTCCATGGAGTAGATATAAGGCCTCATGGTAGACCTTACATTTAGGCAAGTGCAAAGGCATTACTGCGATAGTTCTTCTACTGCAAAATTGAAAAGTTGGCCGAAGATGTGGTGGTGGCCAGCCCGTAGGAAAAGGCCTTTCGGGGGCACGTTCGTTTGGTGGTACACTGGGTATAACACTAAATTCCTTCCAGGCCATCATGAGTGAGTGGTAGAAGCGATCTATATTCTGACCAGCTGTGATGGTCTCAGGATTTGCAAATAGATGATATAAGTCTCCCGATCGCCACTCCCGGCCTATACGTGCTAGGGCTAAAGATTTCCAGGGGCCGCATTCGTCAGAAAAGAGGAGACGTTGTGCAAAAAGGAAGCGAAAACCAAGAATTTTACTTTTTATATCCACTAGCCCCAGACCGCCCTCATTAACTGGTGCTATCAAGGTATTTGAGGACACCCAGTGTTTTCTATTCTGCCATACGAAATTAACTAGTATGGATTGCAATTTTCGCACAGTGGCTTCAGTCGGAGTGTATGACTGTAACAGATGCCATATCTTAGGAGCTATGAACTGGTTGCAAACCAAGACTCTCCCCCTGAGTGACATTGGCCCAACCCTGACTTTCCATCTTTTAAAAGCGTCATTTATTTTGGAAAATATATCTTTCTCCATTATAGCATCTTCCACGCTTGGGTTAACGTCGATCCAAATGCCTAAACATTTAAAACCGTTTGTGGTCCAGGTAATTCCCAGTGGTTTGTCCGTGCGAGTTTTCCATGGTCCTACCCAAAGACCATGACACTTGCCCATGTTGAGCCTGGCACCACTGTATCGCGAATACTTTTCAAAAGTACTTAAAACTTTTCCAAAGTCTGCCTCGTTCGAAATGAAGACATTGATGTCATCAGCGTAAACGCTGGCCACCATGGTTGTTTGAATATTCCCCAAGATAGAAATGTGATTTATTTCTGCCTTCAGTGATCTTAAGAAAGGCTCGAAGGCCAAAGAATACAGCTGTCCAGACAATGGACAGCCTTGGCGAATTCCCTGGCGGAATCGAAAAGGGGCGGACAGGCAGGTGCCAACTCTGGCCATGCACACTGCTTCGTTATACAAGGTTTTAATCATGCCAATAAAATCCTTGCGAAATCCCATGTTTTCCATTAGTGAAAAGAGATATACGTGACTAACATTGTCAAAGGCTTTCCTTTGATCTAATGAGAGCACGGCAAGTGGTTCATCACTGTCGACGTACTTCCTCACGAGGTCACGGACGACAGAAATTGCATCATATATAGTTCTTCCAGGAACGCAATAGGATTGTTCTTTCGACACTACGTTGGCAATGACCACAGATAGTCTATTTGATAAAGCTTTTGCAATTATTTTATAGTCTGTGTTCGTGATAGAGAGCGGTCTTAGGCAGTCAATGGATTCTGGGTTAGCATTCTTGGGCATCATAGTTATGACCGCCGTTGCCGTGGAGCGCGGAAGCCTACCTCTGCAGAAACTTTCCCTCATCATCTTGAAGAAAGGCACTCGGAGCTGATCCCAAAATTTCAGGTAAAATTCGGGTGTCAGGCCATCAACACCAGGGGCTTTATTCTTATTGAGGCCCTTCAAAGCGGCCAGCACCTCGCTAGCCTCAATGGGAGCGTCCAACTCTTCGGCAAGATTATCGGGTAACCGATCAAGGGTGGAGAGTATTGCATAGTCCTCAGAGTGGTTAGACTCAAAAGGTTCTGCAAAGATCTTAAACAGGTGTTCTCTCACTTCTGCAGTGAGTTTCTCAGGGTCATCGACCCACTCTCCATCGATCTTTAATCTGGCTAAGGGCTTGGGCATAGCTCTGGATGCCCATTGAGCCAGATGAGCGGCAGCAGGGGTGTCATTGGCTACAATGTTTTCCCAACCAGCCCTAGCGACCAGTGCCCTAGCTTCTCTGTCAGTGTAGCCATCACCCATATAACCCCATTGATTCAAGCGGAGCCCTCTTTTGTATATTATTGCATGTTCCTTTATTTCTCGCTTGATAAGTTCCCAGTCTGCACATGGGCCCAATTTGTTTGAGGCACAATAGAGTGACTTTAACAAGACTCGAGTATAGTGACAATATTCGTCACTCGAAAGAAGTGTATTGTCAAAACGCCAATATGGAGTTCGTCGCCTGTTTTTTGATATTTCGACCCTTATTATAACCGCCCTGTGGTCTGAAAAACTACCAGCAGTGTCAATCTGCCTTATCTTTGGAGCTCTCTCTTCAGATACGTAAAATCTGTCGAGCCGTGATCCAGTGTTAACACCACGGTGGTGTAAGTGTGTGTAGCCTGACTCTTTTGGATGTAGGCGACGCCAGATATCGATAAGATGGTGAAGGTTGACCATGGAACGCAAGGCAGCGGCATATTTTTTGTTTCTCTCGACACCCGTGGATCTATCTAAAGCGGGCACCAGAGTGCAGTTGAAGTCTCCTCCAACGATTACCCACACATTATGACGGCCCAAAGTGGAAATGGCTTCGTCTATATATCTATTTACCAGCCGAATGAGCTCGACGGCGTGATGTTGATCGTGAGGCCCATACAGAGATACTATTAGCAAGGTTTGGCGCTCTGGATATTTCAAAGTCATTTTTAACCCAAGAGCATAGCCTGGCTTAATAACCTCACTCGAAAGAGAGTAAACTCCGATATTCCTTTTCACGGCTATAGCAACGCCGGCATGCGGAATCAAAGGGGTGGTAAAATAAAAATCATACGTGGGCAGGGAACGCATTGTTGGTGAATCTGTATTTGTTTCCTGCAGTAGCACTAGATCGGGGTCATGTTTCCTCAGGAACAAAGATAACTGAGCCCACTTTAACTGACTCCGCACAGAACGTACGTTCAACGTCAGTATTCGTAACTCACTCATGTCCCTTGCCTTTTTTAGTGCTCTTATAAGAGTATAAATAAATAAATACTCAATAAAATGGCTAATGATGATTTTAATAAATAAATAAATAAATAAATAAATACGTCTCCGACCCTAAAATCATTGCCATTTAAAACCGTAAAAACTATATAAAAGCCAAAAAGCGGCATATTAAAAGGGCAAAAGATATAGAATAAATAAATAAATAGAATAAATATTCTCTCTTTCGCCAACAAACCAGTTCAACTTTAGCATTCATTGCATTGAGTTCATAGCATGAAGTAGTATACTTCGAGGTAAAACACAATGAATATGAACCAACTGTAGCAAAGAGGATAAATAATGACAAATTTTCCTTCAGAGGCAGTGTTCGGAGTGCTGGATGACACAGCCATATCATTGCTGGAGCGCATTGACTAGCCTATGTATCCGATTCCTCAAGGCCTGTTCTTTGACTATTTTCCTATCGTCCAATTCGGACAGAGTGTTGAGGAGCTTGTCCGCATCGACTAGAAGCTCTCTCGCTTTTTTCCGTGGATCTAATCTTTTGACCCCAGATAAATAAGTTTTTAAGACGTTGAAGGGAATTGCGCTAAAATCAGGATTATCAGTATAAAAATCTTCGATTTGGCGTAAGCCTTCTAGGTCTGTGTGTTTAGTTCTTACTCCCTTTTTCCTCTCGGGTGAGTCAGCGAGGCCTTTGGTGTTCTCCTGCTCGGGCGACTTCTTCCTCTTACCTGTCCTCTCAGACAGCAGAGAAGAACCAGGAAACGTATCGTCATATAGGTCATCAGCATTGGTAAGGAGAGAGAGCGAGGAAATAGATTGTGAGTCTAAGTCCTTATCTTGTGATTCACCTAGTGAATCATCTGCAAGGACAACAAATTTAGAGTTAGATGGCATAGGATCAGTGACAGGTGGCAGACTGTCGGTTCTGCTTTCAGGAAAGAGAGATAAAGCACCCGAGGGTGATTTAGGGATGGATGGCAGAGAAGAGGGATCTTCCGTGGTGATAGGAGGCAGCGGCACCACTCCCTCAGAGGATAAGGATGGGAGGGGAGGAGGCTGAGGGGGTAAGGGGGGTCCCCCCTCCCTCAGTCGTCGTTCCCGAACAGAGTCGGGGTCCAGCACTTCACGTTCCTCCTGAGGAGGGACAATGCGGGGGCAGTCCCTGGCATTGTGACCATGTTCTTTACAGGAATTACATTTCTGGTCATTGTGTTGAAGGAATATTCTCTGTAGAGTGTCACCGATCTCCACCAAAAACGAATCGGGAAGGACTATGCCGTCACGCCTGACCACATAGACCATCCGCTTCCATGAGCTTATGTGGTCAAAGCCCTCCATTTTAATGTTAAGGGAGAGACGATAAAAAGGTGACACAACTCTTACAGCTTGGCTCAAAATTTCCGCTAGGTCGCCATCGGCGACCTCAGGCGGAACATTTGAGAGGATTAGTTTTTCGGTTTTAGTGATCATCCGCCTTGCCTCTACCCAGGTATTATTTATCGTGATACCACCATAATGCACTAGAAATGTTTCAACCAGCTCCTCTGTTTTCAAATAAATGCATATTCTTTGGTGAGGCAGACGCGTAGCGTGAGTTACGTTTCCGCCACCACCTAGCTTTTCCCCTATTTTGATCACGTACGTGTGAATGGAGGTATCAGGCAATGCAGGCAGTATAATACCCATTTTTTTATTGGGTCCCACTGCAAGAGGAGTAATTTTTTTTGTCTGAAATGCGAAGACGGTTTTTCCGTCCGCGGAGAAACCACGCTCGCTCTGAGGGTTCGGGAAGTGACCGGCGTCGGCGCGCTGCTTAGCGACCGACGAGTAGCTGCCTGCGCGAGGATAGGCAGGGAGGGGGGTGGCGGTATTGGGGGTGGGGTAGAGGTGTTTTGAGGCCTCCCGTGCGGAGCGGGAGGTGGGGGTAGGGGAGGGGAGTCCCTCCCTTGAGTCGGAGGAGCGGGCGATAAGATCAGCTTGTGGAGGGCGGGTGAGCTCGCTCTCAGCTGTAGTGTGTGAGTTTTGAGAGCTCTCCTTCAAGGTCAACGGTTCGGGCATGGGTTTGAATGAGTCCTGCTGGTCGAAGTTCTCTAGGCTGCTAGCACGTGAAATTGGGCGAGACACAATGCCACTTGTAATTAAAGACGTATTATCAATTGGGCTAATTTGGGATTGGGAGTGCACAGGGGTGACGGAAGCACTGGCCGCCGTGACGAGCAATCCATGCTCCCGACGTAACAGAGTGCTGGGAGGCTGATTCTCGGAGGTGTGGTCCGGAGAGTTCAAGAGCTGAAAGTTCCGAATAGGTGATCCATTGCTCGTCTTCCTAGGGGATGCAGGGGTGGTAGAAGTCATCGTGGATGATGAAGAAGAAGTAGTTGAAGTAGATGATGAAGTTGAGATGGTGCTGGCAGCTGATTTCGAAGTGGCAGCGAGGCACTCGTCCCGGCTTTCACCCGCCGCGTCCGACCGGGCTTTCGCCCGGACGGCGGGAGGACTCGCCGTCAAAGACAAAGCGAGTCGTCGGCAAACACAAAACCACCAATAAAAGTAAAAAATATGGTAACCACACAGATGAGGATGAGTTGATGGGATGCAGTAGGTGTTCACGCACACGTGGACACCAAAAATACAGATGTAAGATGAAAATAACACACAAAAAACTCTGTTTTTTCGGGAGCTCTGTCAAAAGCGTCCGAACGCCACGGAGTATGTATGTATGTATGTATGTATGTAAGATATAAATTCTCAAAGTACAGCGGCATATCATTTTAACGCCGACCCTCCTGGCGAACGAGGGCGTAGTCCAATCTTTGAAGTTAAATATCTCCGTTTTTTATGAACTTCCCACGACAAAACTTGTTTCTGAGGTAAGACAAAAGACTAAAGTGTCAAGCTAGAAAAAAATTCTAAAATACAAATGGCTGTATTTTTGTTATTAAAATTTAAACATTTTAAATTTAAACAATTTCAATAAAATTTAGTTAATTTACAAAACTGATAACATATTGTTGCTGTACATTATATTGCAAACAAAATAAGACAACCGTTTCTCTATCTTTTTTCATTTAGGAGATATAGCTTAAAGAAAAAAGGTCTAAGTGCACAATGGTCGAAACTTTGATCGTCTCTAGATTTGCTAATGTTTTTCTCTAAAAACGCTTCTATACTTTTTTATTTAACGCCAGATGGAACCCACACAAAAATTTTGGTTCGAATCGGAGACATCAAGGGTCAACTCACTGCTGATCTGCCGTGGAATGAACCACATACATATTGTGTCTCACAACTTCTAGAGGGGTTAAGGTGGGAGCCACTAGACACTCGGAGTCTACACTATAGGCTTGTTGATTGATAAATTCAGAACTGATATTTTTCAGAGCAACACAGAGAATATTATCGTGACCCCTCACTACATCTCTAGGTCTGACAGAAGCGGTAAAATAAGAGAGATACACTGTCGAACAGATAGGTATAAAAACTCGTTCTTTCCGCGAACAATAAGCGATCACAATAAAAATTTAACTCCTCTAAATACAGTCCTATAATACATGTCACCATTTCATCTCCAAAAAACCTACACCTTTACATGGCTGGTGACCTAACACCCCCTGCCACACGCCCATGCGGCGGCTCGCAGGGTATTATGTAGATGTAGTGTGGCGACAAAATCATATTCTCTACGTCGCTCTAAAGCACACGTTCTGAATTTCTCAATAAAAATAAGTATATCGCGCAGCCTTTCGAGCCTCTAGGGGCTCCCAGTCTAATCCCTCTTAAAGTTGAGAAACTCTTACATGTTCACTGGTAGCAGTCCTAAAAGGAGCGAGCAGCTTTTGTTCGTATTGTATTATTTTTTGGATTCAATATTTTGTCCAGTATCCCAAATGTTCGCGGCGTATTCAAGGTGGTCCCAACTAAAGCGGAGTAGCATATACCTTTCACTTTTTCATCCGAGGACCATCCTATTTTATGCTTCATAAATCCTAGTTTCTTTAATTTTGTTCCGCATATGTTTTGTATGTACGTTCCCCATGATCTATATGAAGTTAACTCCAAGACATTTCACTTTATCTGAAGACTCTATGTTTACTCCACCCACAGTGTAGGTATGGCATTTGTATGATGAATTTTGCATGAAATGTACTGTGGTTAATTGACCAAGATTTACCACTTCTGGTACCACGGAAGAACGTTGTTTAGATCCGAAGATAGAACTTCTCAGTCTGCGTATTCGCTTATTTCGCGGTAGATTAACGAATGGTCTGCAAATAACCTTAGTTTACTGCTAACTCGAGAACTTAGGTCATTTATAAAAGTAATGAATGAACGGGGGCCAATAAGATTTCCTTGTGGAACACCGTGTGACTTCGACCATATCAGAGCTCATACCCTCAATAACTGCTTTCTGTTTGCGATCACTGAGAAATTACCCTATCCAATTCGGTCTTTTTATTGACTCCACATGACTTAAATTTGTATACCGGTTTTGATGTGAGGAACCCTATCGAATGCTTTCTTGATATCAAGTAATATTGCGCCAACCTATGGGGATGGGAGGGCTGTAACGAACGGGAGGAAAGTGCGCTGTCATATTGCGAAGCGATCGAGACTGAATGGGGAGCTCCCAACAACAGTTCAACGGAACTTGTTCACTGGAGCTTGTTTACAACGTTTTGCAAGCACTATAGTGCACATGGCAAAACAACGTGACGCAATTTAAGTTGCCTAACTCAGCAAATTTCCTTGACAGCGCCACTGCGCAACGCACGCATTAGCACGCGGCGGCGAAAACTGCGCTACTCCTTTCGCCTTTCTTTGGCCATTGTGACGGCAAAGATAATAACAATGGCCATAATTTCATGTATTTCACTCTACCAATATAAAACCTTGATTCTTTCCAGTGACTCAAAGAGGAATCTCACACCATAAGAAATCTATAATTACAATATCATAGTATAACCAAAGAATATGTAATATTTAACGATCCATTGTCCTGATCCACAGAATCCATTGTTTTAATATTTCCTACTGCTAATGCATTGTAGCCATTATTTTACTCGACTTACAAAAAACAAGAAGGAATCAATGAGCGGATGTGTGGGCTAATCACCTCAGATATTGTGCTAAAGCCGTAGCTATAGGAAAAATTGACGAAGGAAATAAAAGCAAGGTAAATCGGCTATCTTGATTACCCTGAGTTTATCGCGCGTGTGAGAGCTGGGAGGAAGGAGGATGGATGGATGACGATTGGTCCACACGGGGTCACCCTCGCTGCGACGACACGGGTCGCAATCGCAGCGATTGATGACATTTTTTCGACATCGACACCGGGGCCAAAAAAGGTAAAATATCGCCCTCAGCGTCGATAAATATTGTACATCGATCAATAGCTATCACAGAGTGATGTGGATTACCAATACGTCAACGGGAATGAAAGGGGATCAGGTTGGTGTGGTGGTTAGAGTACTCGCCTACCACACGGGCGGCCAGGGTTCAAATCCCTGCAGTGGCGAAGTTTTTCAGAGGAACCCGATCCCTACTTGAATGTCTTGTGGAGGGCACTTCAAGTGGATTACTCCGTCTGTCGAATGAGACGTTAAGCCGTGGGCCCCTTGGCGCCTTTCCTTAACAGCAGGCTAATGCCGCCGCCGAGTTTCTATCCACCCTTCCTCCCTTACCATTCCCCTATGGCGCAAATGACCTTAGCCGTCGGTCGCCTCCCCATATATCCTATCCTATTCTATCGACTCCCACAACTATGAAACCTCACTGCTGAATACGAACGGGAAAGTAAAAATATCACCGATGGTTATCTTGAGTCATCACTGTACAGCTATTTTCATAGTTGAAACTTTTCCAGAAATCCTGTCCTAGTTTGCTCCAAGATTGCCAACAATGGAATTTCTCCATATTTGTTTATTTTTTTAAATTTGGTGGAATCAGATGTCAAAACAGATTGGAATTTTTAAAAAAATCAAAAGTGAACAAGAGTAACTGGTGGAATGAAGGTGCCCAGAGGTTGGTCAGAGTGTTGAAGTCAATTTTTCCTGGCACGTACCTCTTCTAGCAACCTCACAACGACGGGACCTGAGCCTTTCATCCCAATTGCACCTTCAACAGGGACAACAGAGATCAAGAAGTGGGGCCTTGCCCGTCGTTCTGAGATCTGGGCTCAGACAAGCCAAGTTCCTGATTTAAGGACCCAAACCGGGAATGGCAAGAAGACTCGTCTTGATAAACAGAAATCAACTACGCGCGATAGTGGGACTCCTAACTGGACACTATCAGGTCATGAGGCACCTCCATCTTCAGAAGCTTGTGGACCCTGCCAGATGCAGATAGTGCAAAGAAGAGGACAAGACAACATCTCACGTTCTCTGTGACTGTCCGGCCCTGATATGGACTAGAATTAGGCATCCGGGATCTTCCTTTCTGGGACCAGCTGTAGTTAGGGGTATCCCCATAGAGGACATGCTGGCCTTCAGCAAGGCCATCAGTCTCTTTGGGTGATACAAATAAGGTGGTAAGCACAAAGGATCAATAGGTCTAGGTGCCTCAGGTCCTCCTCGGGGGACCTCCACCGCAATTCAATCTAATCTACCTCTTCTAACAAGAATGGTTGCCACGTCCCTCTTGCGGAAAAGCCTTTGTTGCATTAAAAATTGAATTTCGTGACGCAGGCTTCATACAATCGTAGAACTATTCCAATGGTGACACAGGCTATTCCCTAAGCAGGACGTGGCTGATAATTCTGAAAGAATGGAAACTTAATAGGAAAAATTTGCGCAAGACTCTGACCAATCACAGGACATATAAATGGCACTGCCGTAACATATTGTGGACCAGGCATCATCATTAACTTCCCTGGGCACGAGGGCCGTTTTGGACCGGGAAACTTTGGAGAATATGGAACAACTCACTCAGGCGAAAATCTGAGAAAACTTCACTCAACTAATTAGCCGAGAAACTACAAGGATAGTCCTAGTTTACCTTAAATTAGATCGGTCGTATATTTGGAGAGGTGACAAAAAAAATGCTGTCACATTCCCTCTGTTAGGTTGGTGGGTGGGTTATCAAAGGATTCATTGGAGATAGGAGGAATGGCGGAAAGAAACCCGGCGTCGGCAACAGCATGCTCTTATAAAAAGAAGAACCCTTATTCCATTAAAACAACTTGCATAATTGTAGTTGGTGTAATATCAGCAAGAACATAATGCGCACCCTTGAAGAGAAACTGAAAAATTGAATCGTGCCCCCATAATACTATGGCGCACCCGAGAGGAAAGAATGGAATATACACTATCGTCTTTGATAAGAACTCGTTATACAAGGTAACTCAAGCAAATTGGATGGGAAAATTTCATCAGTGACCAGTCTTTTTTCATCAGCAAAGTTCTGAACATCCACGTTATCTTTTACTCAATTACCTAACGAATGGGCAATCCTCGTTCAAAGTGCTCATGGACTGAAATAATTTCTTTTTTCGGATGGGACGCATTTATTAACGTTATTGGAAAACCAAATTGCGAAAACGTCCAGCCAGCCGTCTGAAGCGTACCAACTGTCACACGGTTGAGTCGTACTGACTACGTCAACCGTTATATTTAACTGAAGCTTAAAACTTTTTACAAATAATTCCTTCGCTGTTTTTTTCTCTTTCAGGCAAAACCCGTACGCATTGAAAGCCTCCAGATCCATTTAATCTTCATTCACAATTAACTAAAATTTGTTTTAGATAAAATAAACAGCAATCCTAAGCCATGTAATGGTTCCTTGATCATATCCTCCTCAAGAATCTTTTCATTAATTATGAATTAATTGCCATAAGTTCTCCCACTAACTTAATAATAATTAGAAGATTATTTATTTCCGTTAGATGACATTCAATACATTGAGATTGCAGCTATACCCGTATTTCTGGGTGTTTAAAACGATATTAATTTTTATCCTCCACAAATATGGAGGAAAATGTTTAAAATCTATTATATAGCCCATTCAATGATCACGAATAAAAATATTAATGACTCTCGAGCCATTTAAAAGGTTGAAACAATGAGATAGTATGAGAGCTTTCCATTCAACCGTCCAAAAGCTTGCATTATCTTTATGAATCGGCTTTTTTGCATCGATATGTTAATTCCATCATTATGACCAATTAATACTCAACGCACATTTTCGTTCAGAAAATATTCCATAGACTTTGATTTATTATAATGGATGTGAATCCTGGATTACATGAGGGTGCTCTTTAGGAAAAGCTATTCATACCAAAATATTTTTATTTCTTAGAATGCATTACTAGGAGTGATTGATGTATGCATAAGCTCGAAACAAAAAAAATTCAATTCAATATTTCAATTAGGGTCATGTCAACGCCAATCGATCGTTCTCTATAATTTTCCGAGCGATAATCCACGCCCCATTGGTTTATGGAGATATTTCCTCGGTGCATAAAACGCCAATAATCGTCGTGAATAAATATTTAATTCGGACTAAAACGCGGTGAGAATGGCAAACAGAATGTTATTTACAGTGAGTTGTTGCCTTTGCAGATCATCAATTTAGAATATGCCGAGATATTCATATGCTAATGCCAAATTTGAAATTTTCATTCCAGAATTGCTGCGAACGGAGTTGAGTTCATTAAGATGTAGCATTCAGCGGAAGATTTTTAGTTTTTTTTAAGTTTTTCATTCTGTAGCACAATTTTCATTTTCTATTTAATTCATTCACTCGCTACTTCTGGAAACATCTCCCGGTTGATGATTCAATTGCTGCAAATTGCTGATTCGCATTCCGTAATGAAACCCATGGGTTTTCATCGCGATGATTTTCTTTGATGCTCCCAGAGAAAAATGAAATAATTTTGGATCGTTACCGCATCACACGTGTTCACACCACATCACAAAAAGTGTTGAATGGCTTCTTCTGATAATTTTCAAGCGCAAATGAGCGGCAAGTATTGGTTAGAATTTGGCGTTCATTCTGTTACATATTGCGATGCAGAGCTGCCAAAGCTCGAGAAGAGGCACTAAATAAAGCTCCTGGCTTCATTTTATCTGCTAATTGTAAGCAATAAACTTCACATAATATTAAAATCATAAAATTTTAACTTTGACGAGAGTTTCCCAACAAAAAGTTAGATGAATTTATGATACTCATACTAAAAAAATCGAATCTCTGGTTTGGAATTTGAAACTATTTCCCCAGATTCTTGCCTAAAGCTTCGACCACTGACGCTACCTATGCGTCCTCTTGCAAAGTTAATTTTACTAAAATCAACAAATAAGCGTTTAGTACTATATAAATGAATCTGGGCTAGAGCATTAGTCTAGATGGATTATTCCAATTTTGCTAAATAAAGATTGATGTCTTCAGCAACCTTGTCCTTTAATCAATGGTTGTATTATGATTTAACAGTAGAAAAATAATTTATTTCAATCACCAATTCAATTCTGATAGGAATAATGTCATTTCAAAGCCAATAATGGTTGATACATTTAATATGAGCTAGCGCCCTTTGACATATAATCAGCTTTCACAACTTGACGCAAGTTTTCTTTTGCTATCTCATGTCATTAATCAACCTTTCCTGAAACATGAGCTTGTTCTGTAAAATGCCCTTGAGTACAGGATTGCAAATTCCGGATATTGAAACTTCGTAAGGTATAAAAACCGTAAACACGTATCCCAAACATACATTGATCGTTGGACAGAAAATTAAGTTACGCGGAGGAGCAAAGAACAGCATAAGAGCTGATGCTGCTAAACTTTTTTAAATAATATAATATTAAGACAAAAAATAATGCCACGGAATTGAATCTTTCTTAGAAAAGGTGTTTTAAGGATTTAGAAAGACCTTAATTGATCTACTAAGCAACTGCTTTAGACAAGGAATAGAAATCAGCTCTCGGATAGGATGATTGTCGTTGCAACGGAATCCAACTGTACGATCTCTTCCACATAATAGTTGCAAGGATGATATAACCAGTCAGAATAAACCTTCTCAATGATTATGAGAATTACTAGTCCAAGGGTTATCGATGTAAATTTTTCGACTATTTGAGTAAAATAATTGGTTATCATGATAATCGCACTCGTAATCTTGCTTTCCCGCCTACTTATCCTTCATGTCGTAAATCACTCTGACAGTCGATCGCCTTCCCATATAACTAACATACCAAAGCGAACTCCAGTCTATGCGTACTCCGTAAGTCTATACAGATCTAACCGGTAATAAAATAAAATACGGCAAGTAATCATTTGATGTTTCAAGTGCTAATAAACAGAGAATAGGAAAAAATGAAACCACTATTTATCTTTGTTCTCAACCTGAGGTGATTCCAACGTGGGCCCCAGGAACTGACCTCATTAAGAATCGATTTCGGAGAAGAGAAAAACAAATACAGATATGAAGTGGCGTGAAGTCGTAATGAAGCAACTTAAGAGAACATTCAGTTAGGTTCAGCTAGAAGCAAAATTTCTTACGACAGTGTGAAAACTGTTTTTAACGACAAAGAATATATATGGTAAAAAATTAAAATAGTAACTATCTCTGCATTTTATTAGGCATTTATTCAAGGAATTATGTCCACAGGGGACCCCAATCTGATAGTCAGACGTCAATGATGGAAAATAGCCAAACTTTCACAGTATTTGAATTCAAGAAAGACGCGTAAGCCAAGAAAGAGACTTACATATGACTGTTAAATTACCTTGTGAGTGGTCAATTGGACTTCTTTCTCTATGCTTTACATTTGATATTTTTCACACTACTGGGTTCATCTTAATTCGGACGCGAGACTTTTTTGTTCCTAATATTCTTCAATAAAAGATAATAATACTTAGTTTTATATTTTCAGTTCCCAAAAGAACCATTTTCATGACAGGACACAGAAAAATTCCTCATTTACCAAAACTAAAATAAAAACAAAAGTGTTTTGGCCCAAGTACTCATCGATGTACAAATTGACGGTGCCAGTATGCCTATATCTCATTTATTATGAGAGATTGAGTTAAAAATACTGTAAAAGCACGATACCGCGGTAAGAATAAGGAAAGAAGTCGTCTCATCGAGCTGGAAATATAACGTGATAAAAATATATTCGTCTATTGTAAATATATTTCATTGGTGTCTAAAGATTGGCTAAACCATTTTTGCAGCACATCATTCCAGAATTTTGCATTTTTATTAACAAAAATGTCATTTTTTTCATTTACATTTACAAGGGTATTAGATATTCCATCTCGTATACGGACTGAATACGAAGCGATTTACAAATATTTTAGCACGGATTGTACAAAGTATTGAAGAGACCGATCATATTTAATTAAAAAAAGACTCCTTAGTCGTCTCTACGAAATAATTTATTCCGCCATGCAATATATTCATACTATAATTTATAATCGATCACGGTTTCGGCAAACCATTGGCAACAGCAATGCATCGTAAAAAGGGCAATGATTTACAAAAACCATGAATAATACTAAATTGTGTCGGGAATGTTGGAAGTCTCATTTTCATTCTAGGCATAAAATGTTGAAGCTAAAAATACGGCAAGCCGTTTTCAACATTGTAGGATATTGTACTAAATCACTACAACGATGTTTATGCTGCCTTTCCTCCACTATTTCAATGCTGACCCTATTTTCTCCTTCGAAGTAATGTATTAATACCATTTGGGCTGTCCTCTTGAATGGAATGAATAGTAAAAACGCGAAATATCAGCCATCGTCCATAGACACAGGCGTGCTCACTCGTTTGTGATCCTCTGTTCTTTTTTCTCTTTCGTCCGAATCATTCATGAATTTCCGTATTATTACGCGCCATAATAAATTCTGTTTTGGACGAATTGATGTCACTTTTCTGTTACCTAGCAGAGGTTACCCGGGAGACCTTCAAAACCTCTTGGCTTTGGGCCAGCTATAATGCAGCATCAGCGGCCAGAAGGACGCTCTTTCCTCGAGCATTAAGAAATCAACTTTTCAAAACCATATAAAATCTGCAATTTATCTTATGGCTGTCGCCACACGTCTAAGATGAGGAAAAGATATATAGATTCTTGAAAATGAATAGGTTTTCCTTTCCTCCAATAAGGGCATCACAATAAGGGGTCACCAAAAGAGGAAGAATGAAGGTCATCCTTTCCCTTCTCCAAATTTAGTTTCCTAATAACAACTAGGCGTTGACCATTCATTTTTATATTAATAGAATGGACGTAACCAAAGAGAAGGCCTATAAAACCCTGGTTCGACCAACGCTAGAGTACGCATCTCTTGTATGGGACCCATACAAGAAAGGAGAGGAGATGAACTTGAAGAAGGTGCAAAGGATAGCGCCTAGGTATGTTCTAGGGAAACAATAAAACAGAGAGCGTAACAGAAATGCTTAGTGCACTGGAATGGGAGAGTTTACAGGTGAGGAGGAAAAGGAGCAGGCTATGTGGGATGCACAAAATAGTGATTGAGGAAAAAGCATGGCATGAATTTGCGAAGGGCATGATGAAGCCAAACTTTGTGGGAAAAAATGATCACCAGTTCAAGATAAAGTGCCGATCACAAAGGACAAATGTTAAACTGTTCTCCTTCTTGAACAGAAGCATACGGGACTGGAATGAGCTACCAGCAAAAATATTTGAGCCCTTCCCAAAAAAATTATGTATTTTTAAAAATAGGTTAAAGAAGTTGAAGGTTTCAAGGTCTATTCATTTACTCGGCTGTTTTTAATGTTACCACCAGGCCAATGGCCTACTTGTACCTGTTTAAATGTTATAACAATAACAAAATAGCATTTGTGTTGAACAAGAACACACTAAGCTCCTTTGTGGACGAAGAGCAAATAATAAAGGGCAGCGTAGTGTGTTGAGGTCGGGATGCCATGAATAATGATGGTCAAACTTGAAAAGTCGGAAAGAAAATTTTATTTAGGGATAAATAACCATTGTATAATTCTAAAAAAGAACATGTATTAAGCTATCCTGGACTAGCCACGCAGTTTCACTTTTACGGAGTCACCCGCAATGCACAATTGTGCGAAAGTCCACAATCATCCGCCTTGACCAGGATTCGAACCTGGATCCCTCGATTTAGGGACGAATCCCGTAAAGGTCACTAAAATCCACACGGAAAGAGGACCCCTCGGTAGCATAACAGGCTAACCGGAAATCAAAGGAATCCGGGTTCGAATCCCAGTCAAGGCGGATGAATTTTCTCTGTGGAATTTCGCACAATTCGTCTAAAAAAGAAATGAAGCGAAGAAATATATACGAGTACAAACGGACACAACACTATCCCACTCGTCACTTTAGAGCCTACAAAAAAAATTTGTATAATAATACCTCGATAACAAATTTTTGAGTGCATTATTCGCCCGTACTGAAGTTCTGACAGACTGTTCATACTGGCAAATTTAATAATGGCTATATTTTTGAATAAGTTCAGGCTATGATATGAAGTGCAGATTAGAGCAGAGCGTTGAATTTATTGTATAACGTCTCATTTACACAAATCAAATTGGAAAACTCCTTTTCTATGAAGCATTGGAGGATCATAACTCAGTATAAGAATGAATTGCACCGTTAAAGAAACATATCCAATTCGATAATACCAAAATAAAAATACTAATAGGACCCAGGTCTCAGATAATTGAGACTTTCGGGCAGACATGACAATGGGGGAAAGAAAATATGTGCATTTCAATAGGATGAGGAGATTCAGAAACTACACAGTCCTAGAAAAGGAAATCCTGCAATGAAGTTTAACGCTGTAGTACCACATATATAATTTAATATATGATATAATATTTATTACTCAACACAATTAGACATACATTAATCTTTTAAACATGAGTAATATTAGGTAGCCTGAAAGTAGGACCTGTATTAAGACTGCCACCATTTGGTCAATAGTTATGCGTTAGTCTTTTGCATAATTGAACATAGAAATCGATACACAATATTACATATGAGGTTATCAGTACTTTAAGCGGAATTAGGAAGTTTATCACATAAAATTATAACAAGGTATCCTCTATTCTTTCTTGAGTCAATAACCAAGATTGTATAGTTTTCAATACTGTATAAACAGAATTGGATTTAACACATGAAGCAGGCAATAGATTGTACACTTTAGGTCCGACATACAAAAAACATCGTTTACATAACGTTAGGTATGTTTTGGGCAAGGGTACACGAGATTTTCGAAGGTTAAAGGGAGAAGGAAAATACAGTAGTAACCCTGCATTTCAACTTCTTATATTTAAACGTCCTAGGACCTTATAAATGTATAAATGTCTCAATGGGAGCAACCGCAGTTGAAGACAAAGTGGAAAGGATCTTTTGAAACGGCTCTTTTTCAAAATTACTCTAATAATTTTCTTTTGAAGAAATACGGCTGGTTTTAAGAAGTTTAAATAAGCTCCATCCCAACAGAAAATGCCATAGTTTAGTCTGGATTGGACTAAAGCATTATATATTAGCCTCGAAAAATTTAATGGACATTAATTTCTTAGAAAGAAAAAATTTGGTTGAGTTCGTCGCATAATATTTGTTACATTGTAAATATGTTGTTGCCATTTCAAGGATTCATCCAACATAACTCCCAGGTATTTAATATCAAGTACGTTTATGTCCATATAAGCCATACTCAATCGAAAGACCCTAACTTTTCTATTTTTGCCGCCAATTTAAAATAGTTTTATCATAACATGACAGGGATAAATCGAATTTTGATATTTTATTAACCTTCAAAGAAAAAAAACCAACGAAAATATTTGTATAACCGTCCGCATCTATATCACAAGTGTATTCCATGTGCCATCCGATATCAAACACGGACGCGTAAAAAAGGCATTTGCCCGTCTCTGAGGGGGATAATCCATAGGAGCAGACACAATGAATCGCCATCCACGGATAAATGTGAGGCGTCGATCGGGGAAAAAAAGGAGCAGCCGATATATAAAATAAAAAAACGACGTGAAAAATGAGGTACTGCAGTCATGGGGCGTCGAAAAGATATATACACCCTCCGAACGTCGGAAACTCAATTTTCCCTCCGTCGCTCCGTTACTACACTTGTTCCCAGATAACGCCCCGCTATCATTTTTTTCGCATTGGCGGAGGACAACGCCGAATATCAGCACATAACCATAAACGACTTCTCAGATTATCTTTAGCCCGTTCTCCTCGGCTGCTTTCTAAACCCCCCTCCGCCCATCCAAACCGCTTCAGACCGTACACAAGCCGATCCGAGTGTTTGGAGAGCTGGCGAGAGAATGTTGACTCGGATGAAAGCCAAACTCCGATTTCAAACCGATAGCTTATTAAATAGTTCATTGATGAACATCAATTACTTTCCCATAAAATTAAACTCCATAATGATTTCCTTCGACCAAAGACACTCCAAATAGGTCACAAGTAAGTATATCAGGGTGGCTACTGATATCTGATTTTCAAATTCCCTGACCTTTTCCTGACTTTTCCCTGATGGATTTACCAATTTCCCTTACAGATCGCCAAAAAGTCACCTATTATTGGAATATTATTTTCTGATGAATTAAATTTTCTACGGCAGCTTTAAATTTTCTAATCATCGTCTGGTATTTTTAGAACTGCAATCATGTATTTACTGTAAGCTTGTGTGCTCCAGCTACCTCTCCACCTGAGTTTCGGAAGTTAAATAAAACGCGAGGTAAAATTTTCCGAACAGCATAGCATCGGATTCCTTGTAATGAGCTTAATACATTGTGATAATGATTTTTAACACAACTAGGCAAATATCGAAATAAGGATGTACAAAAGGGATACATTGTATGTACGTCTGATTCACAACTAAATAAATAAGATTCATAACAGAATATTCCACGAATTGATGATGCTTGTTCCTTGTGCGTTGGCGACGGACATTAGTTTTAGTTGGTGAAATAAAGGTCGCGAAAGACTGGCCGATAAACGTAATGGTAGAAAAATAACGAGGATTTCTATTCCAGTTTCTCCCTGACTGTTACGAGAATTCCCTGACTTTTCCAGAAATTCTAAATTCCCCGACAATTCCAGGGTTTCCCGGTTTTCCCTGACGATCGCCACCCTGAATATCAGCCAGCAATGGCACTCAGATCAGACTACGAACACCACGTGATTCCTTTATCTTTCTCTTCTTCAGATTCCTTCACTGTGTATTTGATATTTTCAGAGCCAGTCAAAAGTGCGACCAAACAGGTATTAGCTTACCAGTTGGTAAGTAATATAGCCGCACTGATGACACACTGTGAAAGGTTGCATACGAGGATTGATTATAAATAAGTCTAAGGTCATAGGATTCTCCCGGAGTGGGATTAATACAAAAAATCTTAAAGAATAATCCTGGCGCAGATGGAACAGTTTACATGATCTCGGAAAACTCCAGATAAAAACGAGGTGATCAGCAAGCGTCTCGCTTAATTGCGTAGGCAAAGGACACAGAGACGAAAAGTAGGGATATGATGAAGAGAAACTCGAGTGAAACATGCGATAAGATCATAAATACACATGGAGCATAGCTATGTATAGTTCAGATACTAGGCCGCTACCTAGAGAAGATTTACGCAGAATAATGGCCGTTGAAATACGGGTGTTAAGACGGATAGAAACAGTAAACTGAGTGCACGGGAGAACTGGATACGGTAGGGAATGAATCTGTTAGGAAAAATACAAATAAGATAACAAAAGCGTAATACTTGGGGGTAACAACATTCTGAAAAAGGTAATAAAGTGGAGAATTTTTCGACGAACGCAGGAGGAAAAGAAGAATAAGAACTTAGGACCGCATATAAGTAGACACAACACATGAAGAATTGAAAGGGGATTTCACGCACTAAAATACAAGGCTTGATGAAAAAACTTAAAAAATTAGCAATGCCGGAGCAATTGTAAGTAGAACAGTCCGCCATATAATTTATAGAATACTCGAAATTTGGGGACCGTTTTTAGGCATCGCACTATTGAAAATTGTAAATTAGTAATGTTTACTTTTGCAATAACATCACCTACAGATAAAGGGGTCTTTCTGAATCTCAAATTCGGGGAGAGAATCATTAATGACGAAATCTAAAGTAGCTTTGGAGATAAAAGAGGAGCGACAAAAAACTCGAGAAAAAAGAAGAGACAATCTTATTTGACAAATTGTGCGACGTAGCAGCCAGTTGAACAGATGAACCAACGAAAACGCATGGAAAGAATTGGATTGGATTTTAAGGAGGCATTCGACAGCTAAGGTCATTTGCGCCATAGGGGATGGGTAAGGGAGGAAGGGTGGATAGAAACCCGGCGTCGGCTTTAGCCTGCACTTGACGAAAGGCGCCAAGGGGACCACGGTTTAAAGTCTCATCCGACAGGCAACCATCAGACAGTTCTCTACTTAAAGTACCCTCCACAAGACACTCAAGTAGGGATCAGGTTTTCTCTGAAAAACATCCTCCTCTGCAGGGATTTGAACCCTGGCCGCCGGTATGGTTAGCCTGTTTCTAGCCACCACACCAATCCGATCCCCCGAATAGAAAGAATTTCGCCGTAAACAGAGCAAGAGTTGAATGAATCAGAAAAAGGATGAAGGTTGCAAAAAGCTTTGAGGAAGAATTATGTAAAAATGAAATGATTAACTGAAATGAGGTTGGAGAGTTGCAGCGAACCAACCCTTCAATTGACTGCTACTTGGGTGTGCGAACACGGTTCCATCTTTATGTGGTCACTGTCCAAAATGAAATCACTCGTGAAAGCCAATGCTCCAAGTTTCTGTTTTAGAAGCACAGTCCATGAACATAAAACTAGTGTTTTTCATCACCAAACTAACTTTTGAAGAAGCAGGTTTTTGCTCTCATGAGCGCAACTGAATGAAAGTGCAAGCGAACGCGTTATTTATTTATTTTTTTATTTATACTCACACTCCCGAAAACAGCAAAACAAAGGAATCTTATATCGGGTAATTTAACAATTAACAATAGACGAACAACAACACCCACGTCCTGAGTGATGAAAAACCACACAGGCGGGACTCGAACCCGCGCCCCTCGGACTGGCAAGCAAGGACTTAACCCCGCCGCCACAGTTTACATTGAATATTGATTGCGCTCCCGCGATGGTGACGACAGTTACTTATCAGTTGACTGGAATTGGAAAGTTTTGAAACCGTGAATAAAGACAAATGGGAGGCGGAGAGATTTGTCCGCCAACCAACTGTACTTCGATAGCAGAGTCATTGAAGAGCGCGAACAAAGATCAATGGACAATAATCACAAGGGTGTTTCTCCGCAATGGCTATCATCTTATATTTGGGCATATGCGCCAATGCGACTCACGGGAGCCCTCCTTCCTTTATTTTTCTAATCCCAACTCGCCAGATATCCGCATCACGTCCCCTTTTTATGGCTGGGAATCCGAAGCACGTGGAGCATACTGTGAGCGTTCGTGCCGTGATTTCTTTAAACATTCAAGTCAGGTGTTGTGCGCGCTTTAGTGCATATAAATCCCCACTCGCCTCTTCCACAACGCAAAAGGCCGCTCTACCGCCCCCCTAATTTGGAAAGAAAGCGCTGAACGCATAAATAAACGGATTCAATTACCAAAATATCGATCTCATCTTCGATTAATGCGATTTGAATTTTGCTGACAGTGAAACTAACGCCAAGACCCATTATTAATGACTGAAAATACAAAATGTTTCCTTAGTAAAATTAATAAATATCACATGCTTCATATCTTCACATATCACATATCTTCAAATCCTAAAATTGGATCTAGGTTTTGAGTTACATCCCTCATTAGTTTTGTGCAAAGGTATCGCGGTGCATGGATCTTGTTCGCGCTGACTGACTATATTGTCAAAGAGTTAAAAGAGAGGATATTTTAGAAACGATTAATGAACTTGCAACAAAAAAGCGATCGATCATTTGGCAACAATTTCAATCTTTTTGAGCTATTTCAATTACATATTATACACGTCTCGAAATAAAACAATCCTATGAATTCCTGATATAAATATTGTTAAACAAATAAGTTTACAGAAGAAAAGCTCTAAACTTCATCTAGTAAGATGAGAGTGTCTGGAAAAAGATAGCCAATGAAAATAGTTAAAACTACATCACAGTTAAAACTATTGAGTCTGAAATAGAAAATTAAACCACCCAATAAGGTTATTGAGGAAACAATTTCCTTTCAGAAGTGCTATGGAAGATTTTCTACTACAAGGGAAGTTTTCTGCACAATTCTTGACCAGCTAATGTTGAAATCAATCCTTACTGCTTACTTGTAGAAAAAAATATCTTCAAAGTATGTACTGTAAGTAAGCTAAAACTGTTCTAAACTCAGCATTTATTACAGTTCCTCTCCTCCTAACTACACAGGACTACACTGTGGCAGAGTCATGGAGAAGGATTTACACTTAAAGTGTACTGTGGAGAGAGCTGTACTGAATATATTGTGCCAAAGTACTGCATTGAATAGCACTGCAATTTTGCTCCTGTAACTGAAATGCGTCTGTGCACTAGCAACTACACCGTCACTGTACTGCAAATATGCTCTTGTTAATAATTATCAACAGTTCTTTGACGGCTCTACAAACTGTACTGTGGCTCTGCCATAGTAACAATTACTGTGAGTGCGCTCTGTTTACTTCGCTCTGGCAACTGTACTGTGCCTGTGCTACAGTAATGTTTTCCGAGGCTGTGCTCTAAAAACTTAACTATACTGTGTCAGTCAATGTTAAGACTTTAGTACACTTCTAGTCAAATTCTTGAGTACAGTTGGAGCTCACATCCACCTTAGTGGGAGCAAGATTTTGTTTCTCTGAGTATAATCGGATAACATTGAGGCGATGGGGTTAACAATTGGAAGGAACAGATAATGAGGTCTGCTGTAAGTTAAGAACAGGTTTACATCCGTAAGTACTGACACACAGCATATTTGATCGGTTTTGATCAGTAAGTGTTTAACTTGAGAATACAATCTTGTTTGCAGTGTAAAAAACATATCAACATTATTTTTACACATGAAAATTCAAACTTTGATCGTTTTCAATTTGAATATTGCCTTCTCTCCGGCAAACCAGCGACCTATTAGCCCGTGTATCTCACAAAAATATTTCAAACAAATTCTAACCCCACATTGGTTTCCTCATTGTCTACATCTACATCTACATAATAACCTGCGAGCCGACGCATGGGCGTGTGGCAGGGGGTGTCAGGTCACCAGCCGTGTAAATGTGTGAGTTTTTGGAGGTGTAATGGTGGCATGTATTATAGAAGTGTATTTAGTGGGGCTCAATGTTTATTGTAGTCGATTATTGTTCGCGGACAGAACGATTTTTTGTACCTATCTGTTCGGTCGGGTATCTCTCTTATTTTATCGCATCTGTCATACCCTAGAGATGTAGTGAGGATACATGATAATATTCTCTAGGTCGCTCTGAAAAATATCACTTCTGAAATTATCTAACCTAAGCCTAGCGTGTAGTCCTTAGGGGCTCCCACCTTAATCCATCTAAATGTTGTGAGACACTATATGTTCGCTCGTAGCAGTTTTTTATGAAGCTGCTTTCTTTTGTATTTTATTTATTTTTTTGGTTAAATCTATTTGACCAGGGTCCCAAATGCACCTGGCGTATTCGATATGTGGCCCAACCAGAGCGAAGTAGTATCTCAGTGTAGTATCTCCCAGAGCGAAGTAGTGACTTTTTCATCCGAGAACCTTCCTATTATACGTTAAACAAAACCTAGATTACTTAATGTTGCGCCAAATATGTTCTGTATGTGAAATCCCCACGATATATCAGAAGTTAGTGCTGACGGATCCAAATATCGCAGCATTCCTTATTTATAGCATATGCTTGATGTAAACCAAACTACGTCACAGTGTTGGAACCAAACTATTGGCAACGACCCACCATACACTAGCAGTGCCATATGATAAAAGTGATTGAAATCACTCTTTATCCCTTGACCACAGTCTCAAGAACTAACGTTAAGACGATTGGCGACCGAGCGCTTGTGTTTAGAGAGTCATCATCTCAATTCTTCAAGCGCCACAGCCTACCCTCGACACTTAGGAACCCGCATTTCGCGAGATTTTATAAGTCCTGCACACCGTGTCTCAAAAGACCTCCACAGCGTAGCGCCAGGAACTATTGTGAGATCTTCAGTGTTGCTTATCGTCCTCTTCTGGGATTATATCAGAGAGATATCACCAAATACTTCGATATTAGATTCGACCTCAGTATTAGTTCAACGTAATCATTGAAAAAATGTTAAAACCGCCAGCGGCATGTTGAACGGTACTAGACCGTGCGCCGCCACTGCGACATTTTTCCACGGTCACAGTGGAAAATTCGAATTTAACGCTTTGATAAACCATAAGTTAAACAAAATTCACCAGCTGAGGGAAGCATGAGGAAAATATTGTAATATGAATGGTACCACAATACACGTTTTACGACTTAAAATTTTCGGTAATTAAATATCTATGCAAGTCTTTAACTTGACTAATTTTAATTGAGTTACGCTAAAAACTATTTCACAATGGAAGGTTTTTCTTTCAATTCTAAAACAACTACGGTGAATTCTATGCGACGTGTTTTTAAAAATATTTACGAAAAGATACAAGCTACATACAGTCAATATCTCCGCGAGATCTTGGTGTTATAAATTCCTCATTTTTTAAATAAAGTCTCTCTGGAGGCCATATTATTTCTCATGCCAAATGATTGGTAATTTTTGGCTAATATCTCAAAAATCAGTGCAGTAAGGAGCATATATTTTGGGGTCTTTGGAAAGACAAGATATTTCTCCATTAAATTATCCAAATTTATTGAACCATAACAATACCTTAACAATAGTTTTACGAGAAATTGAAATGCAAACTATAGGAAAAATAAAGCACATTGGAAGTACCAACGCAGTTTCGATCGGAATACAAATAAAGCGCTTCGCATAAGCAGTAGGAGAGCAAACGGAGAGTCACGGTAGCGTAGAAATGGAGCACCAAAGGATAATTGAAGAATCCTCTTCGAGCGCCAAATAAACCGTGATAGGATCTACGAATCTATTTTCCCGCGATCTTTCCTTGAAACAGCAAGTTGACGAAGATCCAGTCTCTTTGAAGAATCAAGACTTATGAGTAAAATCTCGGGGTTATTTTCAATATATTATTGGAACAATAAATGAATAATTTAAATCCCTTACGTAATCTCAAACTTGCGACTACGACAATTCCATGCATTGGATCCTACATTGAATTTTCATTCTCTTGAAATTCTAGTAATGCCGGCAATAGCCACGGTAATATTTAACCCATGTCAATATCGTTAGCTGTTTCAGATAACTTCAAAATTCGTCGAAAGGTAAACACCTTCGAGTGTTCCACGTTTGGCTTTAGTCTCGTGGACAGCGGCAAAATACGAACGATTTGGACTGTTACAGTGACGCCATATGCTCAGCAGTCTCGAGCTCCCTTCCCCTTCAAAGTTCCATAAGTCCAGGAAGTTCAGAGGAATAGGACGCTTCTGGAGCACACATGGATAAAGAACTGAGGGCAATATCAAGGGATCCGGATGAAAGATGAACACAAAAAACCCACAGGCGATAATAAGGAACTTTATACGAATATATAAATTTAGTTGATGTGAATGATCTGGAGTCGGCCATCAGACTTTGGGTGTGCTAAGAGTAATTTTTAATCTGCGGATTGGTGACGAAAATTGAATTTGCTTTGCTTATGTTATTTTGAACAACCATATTGTGATTTTTGACCAATATTATTGTATGATGTAGGATTAAAAATATGAAGCAATGCAACCTCTTTTTTCTATGGAATTGTTATAGCAAAAAACTACGATTTTTTCAGACAGAAATGGAAGACGGAACTAATAATTAACCTAGGTTACCTCCGGTTAACGTAGTCCGAGCAAAATATCATTTTACATAGAAATCAATGAATTTGGTCTCATTTTAAAGAATAATATGTCACCCTTCTAATGACACCAAAACTTTTACCCCTTACTACATTACTTCCGGAGGTATTTGCCAAAAAACACCAGCCCTTTTACATGGGATACGGTACGTGCATGCACTCCAGAAATCTACCGTTTTGAAGGAGTTTCAAACGCACCGCGCGAAAAAAATGAGTCAAGTCAAGACTTATTTATTTATTTTTATTTAATAACTTACAATTTCTGTCATGTAAAACTATAGGATTGCACCTTTAAAAATACGATATTTTCAAAATGAGGTATTTCTAACAATTACTTATATACTTATATGTCGTAAAATAACTAACAGCGAGTAGTTTATATGTTTTCTCAACTATATTTGAAAATTAATCATATTGTCTTCGCAGTAGGTCCTTGGGTATCACAAAAAATCTACCGTTTTGAAGGAGTTTCAAACGCACCGCGCGAAAAAAATGAGTCAAGTCAAGACTTATTTGTTTATTTTTATTTAATTACTTACAATTTCTGTCGTATAAAACTATAGAATTGCACCATTAAAAATACGATATTCATTCGATGTGTCCTACAGCTGGTGTAATTAAAACGTATAATTCGAATACGGTCTCTATTATGACTTCTCTCTCGGACTACCGTGAACTATAGACGTATGCCTTCTTTCTCAACATCTGTATTGCACGTCCGAATTCTGAAAAAAAGTAAAATTTCTGTCCAGTTCATCGAACTAGTCCAAATTCCCATTCTCCAGATTTGAATTCAAACATTCGAATCTTTCCGGACCACCTCCGGGTCTGAGTAAATCTTTCTCCTCCTCTCCGGGCACAGTCAACCGGAAAATATGAAAGTGCTGCCCCCCCCCCCCCAATGAGACGGCCTATCCCGGAGAGGAAGGTTACCCCCTCGGGGACGTCTCCTCCCCACCCCTTCCCGCCCCCTCGCACCCACCCCCAACCACCCAACCCTCTTCCACTTTCAACGGGTTTGGCCACGAGACCCGTCCCCGTCAAAACGTCAGCCGGAAGTCGCCCCTCTGCAATTTAAATTACGTCGTCGCGGTCGAATGGACTCCGAAAATTCTCCAAAACTCCCGCGGTCTTTTTCTCTTCTCCTCCAGAAAAGCAATCTGCGCAAAAGGGATAGAGGCTCCGACGAATGACGCCGACAAAAAAACATTACTTTCCCCGTTCGAAATTCACGGAATCGGGGTTATCACACTTCGATTTCGAGGAGAAAGGGACGAATAAAATTGTTTCCTTGTCAAGTGGTTGAAACAATGAAATGGTATTGTTTATGCAGCGTAAAATATAAATACAGCTTCTCGCGCGAGCACATTGGCAAACGATGAAATTACACAGTAGAGTGGGGTGAAATGATGCAGAGCAGTATTGTGGCGGCTAAAAGATATTATCCATGATACAACATTGTTTCAATCCACACAATTTATTATAAATACGACCCGGGTTTCAGCAACTTCGTGCCATCATCAGGGTTATCCAGGGTCACCAGTCCTGATGATGGCACAACGTTGCTGAAACCCGGGTCGTATTTATAATAAATTGTGTGGATTGAAACAAAGTAGTTTTTATCATGGATTTTACTCACTTCCACAAAGTTAAGCCAGAGACGATTACTTATAAAAGTTATTAGTACATTTATTTTTTAAATATTGAAAGTTAATCACATAAAACTATATATTTCTTTATTTAAAATTGAGCATAAATAAATGGTGAATTGGAAATAAATGGAAATCCTTTAATTACCAAAAGTATTTAAACTAATATATGTGGAAATATGTAAGACCACGAAAATTCAGAAAAGATTTTTAACTAAAAGAGATAGTTTCATTGCGAATCTGTATATTTTGTATTCCTCAGATTAGATCATGTATCTAGCTTTCTCTAGGTTCATCGTAGGCTTTCGTAAATAATTATAACCTCGCCAACCTACCAGAGGTGCATGTATAACAAGTAATAATATGAAGTTAAAGTTCATAAATGCGAGGAAAGAAGAATCTTTTCCAGGTCAAAATTTATGTGAAATATCATTAAGTATTTTCTCTAAAGTACGTGGATTAAAAACAGCAAAAATGGAAAAATAAAGCATATAAAATTATGTCCTAGGGTAATACATATAAAAATAATTGTCAAGCGAGGAATAATGAAAAATTTTATAACATATATTTCCCAGAAAATCTCGATTGAAAAAAAATAAAATGGAAATAAGAATCCTATTCGGAGATACAACGGTATTGAGTATAAAAATGAGAATGGTGCTTATCCTATAAGTAAAAATCATGTGGAATCAATCGAAAATACTCGAATTTGCATTTCTATATATCGTAAGGATCATTCACGAATTCTTAACATTCTGCTCAAAATCACACGGTTCGGCGTGGGAGTGAAGTCCAGCAAAGCCGGGAGTGTAACGAGGTCCGCGCCGAAGTAAAGAGGGGAGGAAAAAGAATAGACGACCATCGGATCACTCTGGATTCCAGTGCCCTGAAATGGAAATGTAAGGGAATAAAAATGAAATGCGAAGCACGTGCGGGAAAAAGGCAGCAGAGAGAGGCAAACCGATGCAGAGAGAAGAAATAAATTGATTGAAAAGATGCGGTCCAGCGCTAAGTCTCCGGGTTTTTTTTTATATTTCCCATCGATTGCATTCACCAGTCTCCAGTGAACGAAAAAAATGAGCATTTTTAAGTGACCGCGAGCCAAAAAATATCAATCATTGGTAAGGCATACGTGACGACCCTTGGGAATTTTATTAAACAAAGTGAGAAAAAGACGAGAAACGAAATTAAAGGATATGTCATCAACTTAATCGCTTGATATTCTTTCGAGTGATTGGCATGTTCTATGTTCAATCTCTACATTAACTACGCATTTACGGGGTAATCCTCGTACGTTTCTTAGCATAAAAGTGGGATTTACCAGCTAAATTTGGTGAAAGCATAGAGGTATGTCACTACGTAAATTCGTGATATTTATTTTTCGTGCTCTTTTAAACATTACGTGGATTTTCACAGCAATTTTCATTAGAAAACTACATATCTCTCGCAATTCCTCGCAATTCGATACCATATTATTGATTAAAATTTTCAATTATTTTCCATTACGTATCCTCATTTCTTTTCTCTGTTTCACTCAGTTTTACTCATAAATACATATTTGTACATCTAACTCAGCTTCAATAAGTTCCTCCATACTGACCTATCCTTGCAAACCTCTTTTGCTTCATTTACCCCAATACATTGCTACATAGACGCCCTCCTGTTTTTAAGACTCATAATATTCCTCCTCCTAAGAAGTACCTCAACCACATTCAATCAAAAATTTCTCGGCCTACTTCTACCTCTCTCAACACTCATTTCAATCTAAACCATAAGTATTTATCCTTGCGAAAAAACAAGAAGATTCACTGAACCCCACTTTTGTAAAAAAGAAACAGGTCGAGGAATATTTCTGCGCGAATAATTGAAGTTTGGAAAAAAATTGACTCGCACCAATTTTGCTTCCAATAATGGCTCATTGGATAATTTTTATTGAATATTGGTTTGAAGTTTAACTCATAATAAACATCATTTTCATCCCTAGGAGTATGGCGGCAGTTCCATCTTTAATAACGCCTTTTGATTTCATTAGGAGAAGTTATTGCATAATTTTGCAAAATAAGAGATGCAATGTTTCCTTGATTGCACCAACTTTCAATGTGCAGGATAAGCCGTGCAATGCTTGACACTCAAAAACTACTCAAGCTCAACTTCTCATGACTATATGGATTTAAAGAAGTGAAAATAAATGACTGAGTGAATCCACATGGCTTTTATTCACCAACTGACTAGTTCCAACATAAGAGTCTTATTATCCAGTGATGTATGGATAATGATATTGAGACTACCAAGTTGAAATTGATTGTGGAGTCACAGAATTGTTCATTCGTTTCTTATTCAACAAATCTACATCTATATCTACATACTACCCCACGAGCGGCCGCATTGGAGCCGGGCAGGGTGTGGTAGGTCACCAGTCGTGAAAGATGTAAAATTTTTGGAGGTGAAGTGGTGACATGTATTATGGGATTGTATTTAGAGGAGATCAGTTTTTATTGTGTTCGCTTATTGTGCGCGGAAAGAACGACTTTTGTACCTATCTATTCGGCAGTGTATTCACTTATTTTATCGCATCTGTCAGACCTAGAAATGTAGTGAGGCGTCATGATAATATTCTCCGTGTCGCTCTGAAACATCAGTCCTCAAATAATGGGGATTGCTGCCTTCATGTCAAACATAACATCACGTTAGTCATTATGTTTCTGTGGCGTTGACACGAATGTTTCTCCAGAGATTCCATGAAGAGATTACGTTTGGTACATTCACTTCCTATAAAAATAAGCTTTTGGGTTGCTTTAGATGACGATTCTTCATAAAAAAAAGCTCATGCGCCCGCGTTATCGTTGTTTTTCAATAGCGCTCAATCGATCGGCATTCTCCAAATTGTATAAGGTGCTTTTATAACTAGTTTTAATCGATAGTACACGTTCTAAGGTGACAAAATGCAAACATTGTCCTATGAGTGCGATTTTCGTTTTGGATAACAATACGAAAGAAGGACCCGTTGGGAACTCTTTCAAGATCAATTTTTTCTTGTGAATAACACTTGAGTAAAATAGACAATTACTATTTTTTTACTTCGTTTTCTCGATAATAACCTTTGAATTCACATAATTCCGAGTTCGATTCGTAAAAAACTAGAGTAGAAATCATACGAAGGAGTCTTTCATACGTAAAATTATATTTTATAGCATAAATTTGCTTTATATTTCGTTGGAACTATCTCAACGAATCCAAAATAAATAGTAACCAGCATTTGAACCATCAAGACGACCAGGGAATAAGGGAATCCAGTTGTGGACGCTACAAAAAAGGCCTCTTCCGATATGTTTTTCTCCGGGAAGATCCGTTGTGACGTTTTTGGCGATCATCCGGACCCGTTTGTCAGGAGCAGGCAACCGGATCGCCATAGCGACTCGAAGTTTTATATGATGTGTGGCGTGTATTCGAGATTATGAGCGTGCGTTGGCACCAAACAGTAGGAATCGTCTTCTCCGAGCCTTCATTCTCCATCGGATGGAATCTGGCA
Organism: Ceriagrion tenellum; assembly: GCA_963169105.1. Lineage (NCBI taxonomy): Eukaryota > Metazoa > Arthropoda > Insecta > Odonata > Coenagrionidae > Ceriagrion > Ceriagrion tenellum. The sequence continues at coordinate 8,078,632 of OY720643.1, forward strand.
CGATTGAAAATGGCGGACATAAAAGAAGCCGAAGAACTGAGGAACGAAGTCCGTCGTCTCTCAAAATCACCTCTCGTTCCAACACTATGGAATTGACAATGGCATTGCAATGCATTCTCCTCTCAGCTCGAAGCCAATACCATGGCAATCCGAAATCTTTTTACGTCCTCTACCACTGAAGCAAAAGTGTACAATTTTCGCACAATTAGCGATCAAAATGGCATTCATGTTACTTTTTGAATCCCGTGTCCGCATGAAGCAATTAATCGTAGTAATTGATTTGATAAGGGCTGAAATCTGGCGTCCGATACACGGCACAATATTGCACATTTGCGCCGGATTAAACGTAGGTAACCACTTTATAAACGGTAGCGATAAGTACTTCCCAATCTATTTCACCCCACTCCCGTGGTACGTCTCTAAAATTATTTCATATTCTATTAACCAACACTCATCAGAAGCCGTTCCTAATCACTACCTCCAAATTTAGCAAGTTTTACACTCGAAAACTTAAAATAATTTTAAAAAAGGTTTAGCTTAAAACAACTTTGTAAAAACTTGAAAAATCTTGAGTTCAATAAAAATATTATAAAATGTGTAATAGATGGCTCTTCCCACAGCGCAATTGAGGTTGTTTTTCAATAACATGAGCAAGTTACTGTATATTCACACAGACTTTTACACTCTCTCTCTCACCCTATTTTGTTAAAATATTAGTTAATTATCATACTGCATGAAACCTTTACGTTGCACCAAACTTAATTCCGTACTAACCTCTTCCCTATGGGTGATACCCTAAGCCTACTTAGCATAAATTGCAAGCGCATAATTCTCCCAGGCGCACCAAATTGGTCCCTCCCACACAAGATAGTCAGTTATACAAGTAATTAGTCCTTTTTCAAAGTAATATGGCTTGTAGAGTAACTAATCTTAATAATGTTTCCCTTTAAATTCATGATCGATGTAGTTGGGCATTAAAGTTTATTAAAATCAATATTAATTTCATTTATATGTGGCGCAGCATTAAAGATACTAGGTTTTGTTAAACTTATAATAGGAAGGTCCTCGGATGAAAAAGTCAAAGAGAGATGCTACTTCGCTCTGGTTAGGCCACAACGGATAGACGAGGAGTATTGAGTTGAAGGATGTGCCAAAGCTTTGACCAGAAATGGTCCGAATTGACCCTCCATGGGTCCGGTGGCCCCTGATTCGAGGACGTACTCCGGCAGACCGCACGGCGTCTACGCGGAAAGGGAGCCAGGGAGACACCCGATCCTAATTCTTTGGGTAACGGGCTCATCCGGTTCTCAAAGATGTGCGGAAAGTTTTGGCGAAAGCGAGACTGGCGGTAACTCGTCTTACGTTGTTCGGTTAACCTAACTAATACGAGTACTTTGGGGAGACGGAGGCCCAATTGAGGTCCTTTTGACCTCAATCTGTCTCATTGGTGTCAGCCTCGAAGGAGCTATTGGTTTCGCAAACCTTCCCTTCCCAGCCCTTCCTTCCCACTGCTTCCTTGCCTCGGACATAAGCGAGAAGCTTGATTCCAGGGTGGAAGTTGTAATCCCTGCGGCGAGAGCCGAATCACCTGGTTAGGCCACACCTCGAATACGCCGCGAGCATTTGGGACCCTGGTCATAAAGATTTAACCAAAAAAATTAATAAAATACAAAGGAAAGCAGCGCGCTTCGTTCAAAACTGCTACGAGCGTGCATATAGTGTCTCACAACTTTTAGAGGGATTAAGGTGGGAGCCCCTAGAGACTCGGAGGCTACACGCTAGGCTTATGCTGCTTGAGATATTCAGAACTGATATTTTTTACAGCGACATAGAGAATATTATCATGAGTCCTCACTGCATCTCTAGGACTGACAGATGCGATAAAATAAGAGAGATACACTGCCGAACAGATAGGTAAAAAAACTCGTTCTTCCGCGAACAATAAGCGACCGCAATAAAAATTGAGCTCCACAAAATACTCTCCTATAATACATGTCTACATTTCGTCTCCAAAAAATGTACACCTTTACTTGGCTGGAGACCTAACGCACACTGTCACACGCCCATTCGGCGGCTCGCGGGGTATTATGTAGATGTAGATGTATATAATTTCTCTAATTCGCCATGTATGCAATAATTTCTGAAAAAATCCCATCAATAGGCAAACTTCTTAAGGGTCTCCCAAATGTACTGCTCCTCATGCTTTGATTTTTAATTGCATTTTTGTCTTAGGGTTAGTGCACTTGTAATATTTTCATTCCTTTTTCATGAAAGCAAGTTAAGGTAGCGCATCGTTGGTAATCGTAGTGAGCCCGGAGTAGGATACTCCGTGCTCACTACGATTGGTATCCTACTCCGTGGTAGTGAGTATTCTCTCTCCATTTAATTCACCTCTCAGGTCTTTTGAAAGTATTTCTCCTGAGATGCGATGGGATAACGCCCTCGTTAGTCATCGAGGATAATAAACGCGAGTCTCCTGGTTCGCAGCATATGAGGCGCGCTTTTGCATTGGATCAGACCCCCCAGAACCATTGCATTCATCAAGGGGAACAGAACCTTCCCCTAATGATGCGCAAATTAATTCGCGCGCTAAAGAAGGAAAAAGCGGATGAAAAGAAAAAGTGGGTTTTTTTCGAATAATCCACCCCCCCACTCCTCCTCCCCAACCAAAATCCCGCTACGTATTGATTTTAATGTATCCACTCCTTCGAATTATCGAGATTCTTATGGGCAAACGAGCCGAAATGGATCTGGGGGGCTTCAGAGAAATATAATCCACAATGAATGGAGGGAGGAACAAAAATTTCGTTTTATAGAACGACCTTCATATCCTTTTTACGGAAATAAAATTATGATAAATATCCCATTTCAAAAAGGAATTCCAATTCATCTTTTAACCATATTCTACTAAATCAAATCCCTCCAGTTCTTCTAATTCTTCGTTATGGATGTGAGTGGAAGTGGGGGTTCAAAACGGCCTTTAGTGCAAGGGGTAAAAAATAATAATGGGTTTTTTTCACGTTCTGGTGCTCTTCAACGACGCCTGTCATCTCGAATTCATGCGCACAGATTTTAGGGAAACACAATTTTTCGCTTTCACGAACTAAATTCTAGCGAATTAGATCCTTTCTTTTTTATCATGTGCTTATTTCGCGTTTTTGAGAACGAGTGAGACAATTATTGTTGGCAGCAATACGTAATATATCGTAAAAATGTGTAACTAAGCGACCAAATTGATCCAGACATCATTATAAATTAATTTATCAGTACGACTGACATATCTCATGTCATAAAACAATTAGCAGTAGAACCTGCACCATTATAAGGAGGACTAAATATTAATTTATACGATAATTATACTATCTTTGTTAGCTCCATGGTGAATCACTACTTATATAAGCACAGGAATTAGAATTTTTTAAAGCCAGAAAAACTTTTGAAATCTCAATAAATCCGTTTATACGATGTAGGTATAGTTGTCTTCCGCTTAGATTGCCAACGTTAAAATCGAATGTAATTTTTCTTAACAATATTTAACAGAGCGATTTCTATGACTTCCTGCATTTCCCATAGCATCTGTTGCTGAATTTGATCATTTTGAGAAACGAGAAAAGACAATAAGAGAACCAAGAAAACTATGCACTTTCCCGCTGAAGGAAGAAAAAGCGTTTTTTGGGTAATACGTACGTGTACCACTATCCTTAAAATAGAACTATTCAAGGAACACAACATTTACCTCTGATGGCTCAGTAAGCTAATTTTTTTTATAATTCTCTAGATTGATAAAAAATGAGGGAAGATGGTGAGTAAACATGTCCCTAAGGATAAAAATTTACAGCTATGCATTTAAGCGAGTTAGGGCCATGTGTTTTTTCACTTTTTATGAAATATATGAGACACCAATTATTTGAAGCCATTTAAATCAATTTATCTGGATCTGTAGAAGGCAAACGTTGGCCAAACTTTTCCGATCCACGGTTTCAATTTTTGATTGTCGACTATGCAGTATCTATGCCTGCACCACCAACTTTTGGCCTTAATGCTACTGATCAAAGATATAACTGAAGATATTTATAGGATCCATGTATATAGAGGAAGGCCATTTTTAAACTTATACATACCTAAAAAGGATATTTTAAGAAACGACTCAAAATCTTGAAAATTTGTAGCTGAATTATGTCGAAGAGTTCATTCCGAATTTGTATTTTAAGAGAGGCACTATGTTCCAGTTAAAAATACAGCCTGATGTCCGACTCTAAAATGCCATGCGAGTTATCTTTCAATAAGCATTCCTACGATACAATTTTCCTCGCAATTCAGCCAAACAAAAGATCTAATAAAATAGATATCTTATTGAATTGATGACACCTTTACTTGAAATACCGGAAAATACTAAGTATTCCTAATAGTCGATAAAGCAAACCCATAAAGGCGAAGATTTTCTTTTGTTAAAAATACATACCTAGCATAATAAAACTGAGAGGACTGGGAAATCAGAGACGTAACATAAAAGAAACAAATATGAAACAAAATAAATATTTATTCGTCGAAGAAAGCGTCATTTTCACGGCAGTGCTAACTTCGATTGCGCAAGTTGTGCCCGCTGCTCGCTGTTGTGCTTTGGAACGGAGAGATTAGATTGGGCACGTGGAGATGCAATTTCCAATGCGCGTAAGGAAGAGCAGGAACTACGAGTAAATTGAGTCATGGCGCGCGGCGCCCATGAGTGCAGAGCCTGCATAGCAGCCAGCCATCTGGAGTGACGGCTAACCATCACGATAACGGAAAACTAATTACGCTGAGAAAATAAAACAAAAGATAGGCGGCATGTGCCTTCTACTCGCTCGGGTATTGACTCTGTCCACTCACATGTATCATGGTATGCCTCTAGCCATCGTCATAGAAGCGTATTAAGTGCGTGGATGTGGGCTTTATGGATTTGCCGGCGATGTCGAATGCCACGTTGTCAGTCCGGGATATCGCATCAGATGAGTGGTGACACACTTTTTTTTATTTCGCGGATATATTTCCGTTCATGGCTCCAAATTACCAGGGCGTATTAACATTATTATAATATTAATATTAAAACGTTTATTGTCGTAGACCTTTAAGGTCTTTCAGACTAATATCACATATCAAAAATAACATAAAGCTTACATAACATTAAAAAATATATAAAAATGGTAATTATATTACGTGTTACTCAATATATACAACGGCTTATTGGATGTCCCATTGCTTTGGAATTCACAAGAACTACTTCTTGGTGATGTATAACGGAGAAAGTTAACAAATGATCAAAGAATAATAATATATGATACACAATAAAACAAATTCAAGACACATTATGATTGTGTACAACAACTTTTGGACACTATATGCATTTTTTCAGTTAACACTTTTTCCACCGATTATGGAATGGCCTATTATGGCCTAATAAGAGCGAAGTAGGACCTCTCATTCGCTTATTTATCAGTGGTCTTCGACGTTTTGAAATGAGAAGTAACTACAAGTTTTTTTATTGCTGTGAACCACAGTTGTTTGGCCAGCCAAGCGAATGGGCCGGTTCTACTTGCGAACAATTTCACCCATGCTTGTCGGAACAACAGGGTGAATTACGGCAGACGATCACAGGACGTCAACATATCCATGCCGTCAAAATGATGAGAGGGAAAAATCAAATGAAACTTAGTAGAAACTTAGGGATATTGGGGATAGTTTCGATTTCCTGGAATTTGAAGATTTAAGGCTGCCCTGTCACAGAATCAATATTTCCGCTGGCAAACTTACTATTGCTGTTTTTCCAAAAGTAGCTGTGACTATTTCGGAAAATAATTTATATTTATAACTAATTTAAGTGCAATTTTAATGTTTTGTCCACAAAGTAGGTCCAAGCATCAGAGGATAGCCTAGGAGATATTTTTCATGGACAGAAAAATCTGAAAACTCCCTGATGTTATTAGTTAGAACCTTTTGAAAATGTCCCAAAACAACATCTTTTCCTCCTTCAAGGTGGCTTGCAAACTTTGAACAACTGATATGTGACACAAAATAAAGACAATGGTTCATTACTAACTCAGTGAAACAATTTTATAATCAAAATAGACTAGTTTAGTGTTCTCCGCGCTTTTCACGGCCTCTGCAAATCATGGACACTCTGCAAAGGCAGTAACACCTCGGCTATCGAAATGAACTGCTCATAAAATGGTCAGCCTTGAAAATTAAGACGGAAATCACGAAGATTTCGTCTTTATTAAAATAAGACGAAATTGGCGAGGAGGAAGATTAGAGTAAAAATTATACTTTTAAATTCGTAACATGACGATTTATGCGCACACCAGCACTTTCTCACTGTTTATTTTGCACTTTTGGCCATGTTATTACGTGGAACGCCATTGATCACGGTTTCTCTGGTTAAGGTTATTATTAATTGCCAGGGCTATTTCTAATTTATCTTAATAACAAAATTCTAATTAATTTTAAATTTCTAATTAAGAAACAAACAAACATTTCCTAGCAACCACTAGGGCAATGAAGGAATAATCGTAAAATAGAATGTAACAACGTAGTAATTTTGCAAGCACACGGCCATATCGGAAACGTTCTCTCATGGTTTAAGGTAGTGCGAGCGAGATAGTTCCCTAATCATAATAGAGACCATATTCGAATTATACGTTTTAATTTCACCAGCTGTGAGACACACGAATAAAATATTGAAATATTAATGATGTATTAATATAGTTGTATATGACAGGAAATGTAAGTAATTAAATGAAAATATCTTTAACTTGACCTAAAACCTTGATCTAAAAGTCTTTAACTTGACTCACTTTTTTCACGCGGTGTGTTAGAAACTCCTTCAAAACGGAAGGTATTTTTTGTGATACCCAAGGACCTGCTGTGGTGACAATATGATTAATTTTCAAAAAGAGTCGAAAAAATATACAAACTACACGCTGTTAGTTTTTTTACGACATCTTAGTTTTAGAAATGCCTCACTTTGTAAACAATGTCTCTCTGGAGTGCATACACGTACCATTTCCCATGTCAAAGGGCTGGTATTATCTGGAAAATATCTCCGAAAGTAATGGGGTAACGGGTTAAATATTTGGTGTCAATGGAAGGGTGATATATTTTTCTTTAAAATGAGACCAAATTCACTGATTTTTAAGTAAAATGATATTTCACTCAAACTACCTTAAATTACGTTTCGAACCGTCAATGGGTTTTCAAGCCGAGATTTGAACTCGATATTTTCTATAAATATCGGCTGAGCAGCGTGGCTAACCAATCGATGCCATTTGCCATTGCGATATCCTATCTCTCTCTCCTTCTATATTCGCCCCCTGCTCTCTTGACGCGCACACGTTCGTCGGATGGTTCGAAAGCCTTCCTAGTTCCATTTGAGAACGACGCGAATTATATCGGAAGGGGGCTCCGTTTCCCTGCAGCCTCATTCCGCGAACACTTCAAGTGAAGAGGCTCACAAGTGATGGAGATGGCATTTCTAGACTGAGGGGGAGGTGGGGCGTTCATGGGTGGGGGGAGGAGACTTTAAACAGGCGCCGGCAGCTGGCTAATGCAGGCGCCGGGATAGTTTCCACCCCCACCCCCTTCCTTCTGCCCTAATTACCCACCGGAGAAGATGACGTCAGCTGTGACGTGGCTCCCACAATACCCACGTAAACTTCCTCGGGAGTCCCAAGCAGGAGGGAGATTGTCACCAAATGATCGCTCAAAGCGATCATCACCCCTCGACATACGGATCTTGAAAAGGGGATTTAACGAAACAATTTCAAAATTCTTAATAATCATTTTCAAGAAGATATATATACGTATTGAAATAGTCTCCCTGCCAGTTACCCTGTTAGAAGGATTTTCAGATGGCGAAATACGTCAAATTTGGAAATAATACAGTAGCAGACCTAATATCGACCACAGGATTAGTAAAAACATTAAATAAATATTTACATGGGTTGCAACTACCCAATATTAAATAATTTCAGGCTTAATTTTGTGGAACTATCTCTATATTGCAATTAAACAGTTGGCAAATATTCCACACTAAACATTTATTGACAGCCGACCATGGTTTCGATGCAAAGTGCCATTTTCAAGATGGCACTATTTGTCAAAACCATGGTCGGTCGTCAATAAATGTTTATTGTGGAATTTTTACCAACTGTATCGTTGCAATACCCAATATTGTTCACTTTTCATCCATGGGTGCTGAAGTTTCTTTTTCGTTTCTATCACTAAATAACTTGGATCGACGATATTAAAGGGTTTTGACTCTACGTTCACTACACACTCCTTTTTCATGTCATTTTTACTCTAGATTTCTAAAAACGTCGAACCGACTGAAATATTGTAAAAATTACGAATAACAATTAAAATGGGTGATGTCTACCCGACAGTCATTAGCAATTATCTACTCTACGAATACCACTGATTTCTTTAAGTCGGGTCCATATCCTACTTTTTACATTACTTGCACTTAAGATAAAAAGATGACATTTTTTACTAATTACATTTATAAAAGAACAGAGGAGAGAAAAACAACAAAGTTTTGATTCCTATGTTTCGTTTTCCAATGTGATTCTTTTATAGCTAAAAATACCTTTCCGTCTCAATTATCGTCCATTCCCACTCTATTTCAACAAAATAAACATGAATACATATTATGAATTTAGATGTTTGGAATTGTTGCCTAGGCTACGTGTTGCCTAAATTTCCACTTATAGTTCACCCAGTTCTTGGCGCCACTTCGATTAGCATCTTTTCAGTTGTTATTGTAAATAGACGTAGTTAATTGTTGCTAACGTGAGACTGGTGAATATTCAATAACGGTCGAGAAGATATGAATTATTTGATGCTTTATATGACGATATATTTATGAAAATAAATTTCAATGCTCTTGGCAAATCAGGTCAGGGGTTGGTATCTTTGGCACGCAAGTCAAACGTGGCACGCGGACATGCGAAACAATTCCTATCCAAATTTATTTTCAAATTTTCGAATGCGGCCTTTCAGCGGTGTGCAAACACCCCGGTAGAGTAAGTCCTGAAAAAACAATATAATTTCCTCGATTCTCCTCTGATGACTACTTCATCCAAAAATACCAGTGCTAACTTTTTATGTTGATGTTAATAAAAATGTCTTTAAATTGAGTGACCAGGCATGGCATTTGCAGATAGAAACTCAATTGATTCTGGCTTAACTTTGTTAAAATCCATTCTAAAGATTTCAAATGCGATATGGTACTTTTTTCACAGTTTTTTATTTCAGGTCGACCGGTTTCGTCACATAGGCGACATCATCAGGCATTTCGTCACATAGGCGACACCACCTGATGATGTCGCCTATGTGACGAAACCGGTCGACCTGAAATAAAAAACTGTGAAAAAAGTACCATATCGCATTTGAAATCTTTGACTCCACAAAAGACTTTTTTGAAAAAACTAGTCACATTATTTTTAATTGTCAGCTTTACAGGTTTTACATAATCACAAATCATATATTAATATATCAATTAATAAGTTCCCAAAAAATTTTTCGTTGGGGGGTTGCAAAATTTTGCGTCAGAGATTTGGCCGATGCCGTCAATCACTCTCCAACATGTTCCCCACGACTGACTGAGGTAAAATAATCACCGTTAGAATTAATAAGATTGATCCGACCACACTCCCCCCCCCCCAAATAATGACTCCTTCAAGTTAACTGTATATTGATCATCACACTGAAAGGATCCTTTTAATCCAATGTACCACTTTGACATTCATCCTCTCGTCCTTTAGCTTCAACGGCTACCCTATTCCAGTGTTTTATAAGTCCTTACATAACCTTAAAAATATACTTCCGACTCCTTTCCAAATTAAAGTCATTCATCCATACTGAAAATTGGAATTCCAACATGCTCAGAACTTGCCGTAAGAAAAAACTACGCTTCACTCCAATTCTTCAAAAACCGCCGCAATGAGTACGATTGGCTGTTCAGACCATTGGCTCTGCACACTAAGCATCCACAGAAAAATATTGGGATCATTTATACTGAGGCAACTTTATCCCATATCTTTTTTTAAAATACCTAATCGAGGAATTATAATCATGCTTTTCAGTGGTATCAAAATATTTCACAAGTTGCCCGAAAATATTAAATATCTCAATCTTAAATACGCTTCAAACATGTACAAAACAGTAGATTTTAAAATTTTACAATTATAGGAAAGACGCAAAGGTGATAAATATATCTATACTTTCATAAAATACGCACATTTATATGTGAATACGTGAGGGATGCTTTAAACAAAATTTTACGTGATTTACGAATGAATAAAGGAAAATTGTGGATTAGTTATGTTCCCTCAGAGCCAATGAGGTGGAACCTACACATTGTAGAAAGAAGAACTCTTTGCAACAATAACGACACCTAGTAGCCGTTTAACACAACCGGTGCTGATTTATTTAATCAAGTAAAACATCAAAATTGGTTGCATTAAAAATTGATCAGAGGAAAGTTGCAAAGATGTGTTCTTTTGAAAAAACGTATTAAATAATGTGAAAACATTTTGTGCACATTTTCTAAAGAGTCAAGAAAAGATTCAATTGAGCAACTTAACGTTTTTAAAAACATCTTTCTTTCTTGGTAATGGAGTCATACACTTCAAATCTACCCCTATGCAGCAACAAAAATGTTTCTCTACCGTTGCCGTTCGTTGACCTTATCAGGACCTCAATTTCCTCTTTCGGATTTTCTTTTTGAATATGCCAGTGGCGTAATTTGAAAGTCAATACGGGGACATAGCCAATTCAAAATGAACAAAAGTGTACCACAGAAATATTTGCCAATTCCTTTAACAGGAATTAAGATGTTAATTTCATCGTAAAACACCGTTTCACTGATATTTTAGAGGCACTGCATGATTAGCAAAACATTCATACAGAGAAGTAAGCAACGAAGAGCATATTGCCTTTTTCGTGGCATTATTCGTAAGCAGAAACATTTTTTCACCCCACATGACAAAATGCCTTTGCTATTCTTCAGCAGCTCACCCTATCTCGTAGTGTCCCAAATATTGAAGACGTAATTTAGATACCTTCCGCTCTGTGTGAGGGCGCCAAGGTAAAAGGAAACAAAATATAATCATACACCATGTAGCACATGTAAGCCGGTGGCCGAATAAACACAGAGTCGAGTATCACAATCAGCCATGCCATGCCGCCTACATCTGGGTCAATCGGCCGCGGAGCTATCTCCCGCGTGCCCACGGCGAACGCAAGATAAAAAATAGGACAATATTCAGAAAATGGAAAACTGAGGAGTCAGTAATACTTCCATTGGGATGTGGAACAGGAAGTTTTTCATTATAGAGGGGGATTAAAAAGTTGAAAAAGCGCTTTAATTGCCTCGTATTCTGCAAGGTAAAAGAATTTTAGATGAAAACAAAAGCCTCAACGTTAGCAAAAAGGGTGAATCCTTAGCTCAGCAAAGAGTTTGGGCGATGAATCACGCTGTTTACTTTGGTTTCCATGTTGTTAAAGGAAATTAAAATACGAGCAGTTGTTTTCTACTGATTGAGAAAAAAGGGGTACCTTCGCGGGCATCGTGTCAAATCAGAACATTGCCTTTGGTGTAAAAGTGAGAACCAATATTAAAAAGGATATGAATTATAGAAGAGGAATAGTACTTTGAAAAGCGTTTCATCTCCAAACGTGTACATATTTAGATCAATATTCAACTGTAGGGAAAACCCGATCATTAAATTTTCATGGTACTTATGTATCCAACGAATGGTATTAATATCTAAATGATCTCACCATATAAAAATAGAAGCAAACTTGAGAGTGACGTTAATTAGGCAAAATTATTAACACGAAAAAAAAGCTCAAAAAACTATTAGTTCATACATATTAGATCATGCTTGTATGCTCATATAAATTTAATTTGAGCAAATGACGAATGAAATACACATGTTTAAATACGTTTTCAATACAACACCAATCATCTCAGACTTTCTCTAACACTTAAATCGACTGAAAATACCCAAATGGCGAAGAAAATTCAGAAATTAGTAGAAAAAGGTGGTTTGAACACGAATAAAAAGGCGCGACAACTGGTTGAAAAGACTAGAGAACAACATAAGCAATTCGATTGTCCCCTGAGTACCACTGCATAAATCAAAAAGCGTCCGTGAAACAGGTGTGCGACTCACTGGGAAATATGATACCTTTTATAAGAACATATTGCGAGCACGACACTGGATACAAATACTCTAATAAAAAAATCATCAAGCAATGTACAGGATGACGAAGCTGAATGGGAACACAGGCCTCTCTTCCAGCTGAGCAGGAGTCATTGATCACCTAAGCATGTCTCGGCGAGGCAAGACCCCCTTCCCTTTCTCTGCATTCAACCAGAACACTAAATCACCACAATACCCTCCTCGCTGAAAAGTACTCACGCTGAGTCAACAAAACGCATATGAAATACATTCTCCCTGCTGCAATCGTGAAACTTAGCGGAGAAACGTGATGCGATGACACACTGTAGGAAGCATAGCATTTCCCTTTAGTTAAAACAATGTCGAAACAGCAATGCAAGGAGTCCAGCCATGGAATCGCTGGTTTAATCATGAGGGGGAGAAGAATTCCGTTCATGGAAACGCCCAATGAAAGACCAAAATAAACGTTCTCATAAAAAGTTATTTACTAAATGGAACTTGGGTCAAGGATATCAATAGCACGATTCCATTAGGGACGCTAAAATAGTATTTAGGGTGCTTTGGTGGTCTGATGTTTGGAGGATCGGTTCGAATCAGATAATTAACACTCTTATACATGTATATCTATCAGAGTAGCTTATATTACATTGAATTTGAGATGGAAACATAATACGAACACATAGTAATCAATGGAAAAAATGCAATGCAGTGTATATATCTCATGAAAATTTAAACTGCATACATTTTGGGGACATTTTCATTCTAATATAACGTGCACATCAAAACTAACTACACGAGAATCTTCTCGTATTACTTTACAGCATAATAATTAAATTTATTATTTTATCCGGATTTTTTATTCCATTATTTATTCGGATTGTGCTGCAATTAAATGGCTTTCACATGGGCGCAATTTTAATAATATTACTAAAAGAATTGATTATAAGTACTCCCTTTATCTGGTTAGTCTAATAATGAAAATAAATTTGTTATTGGCAACACAGAAACAAACCATTATGGTGACAAAGGTGGGCAGTGGCCACAGGCAATAAGCGTGCCCACTGGGCACGCTTATTGCCTGTTTTCCATCAACCGCTACTCACGAAAAGTGCCAAAAAATCCAGACAAGCTCTTAGAGTCGACGCGAATCCTGTTCAAAAAGACTTTAAAACACAAAGTGAACTCTAGGCATAATAGTTCGGGCTTGAAGTTACGATGGCAAAACGTGATGCATTCGTTGATAATGCTTTCAAGGCCATTTTGTGAGACTTTGATAAATTAGCAATCGCAAGAGAGGTTTTCAATTTAATATTCAAAGCAATTCCATTCCTATGAGATGGATAGGAACGAGATTTCACATTTGATTTCAAGTGAAAATATAGTATTGGCATTTGTATCTTAACAAATTGAAATAAAAATATTTACCCAGACGACCTAGTCATGATGAATGTTTTGAAGTTGAATATTGGCACACATCCAAGGAGAAAAATTTAATCACACGTATGTAGAAACCCAAGGGAGGGAAGATATATAAATTTATGTTTCCGAATCTAAAAATTACCTCGTTTGCTAATAAATGAGAATTTAAAATGAAGGTGTTAATAATGTAAGATATTAGATAAACTGTAACATGATAACAATCTCACCATTCGTTATTTATTGTTACGTAAAGTATATCATCCAGACACAAGCGGTGAAACATTTTAAATTTTAACCAGCCAGAAGATATTGTAATATTTAAATATATATCGTGCAGAATCGTCATGAAGATATATTCTATAGCTATTAATAATAACATTCCTAGCGGTGTATACATTTTTAAAACGCTTTCCTCTTCTTCACGTTATCTTTCATTGTGGTTGTGAACTTCAATCCCTTAAAGATAGTAAGTAATCCTATCTCTCAAAATTCACAAGAATCAATCCATTGTGATAAAAATCTTTATTTTATTCCTACAACGCGGAAACGTCCTCCATATAATAGGTCTATCCAGAGGTTTGAAGCATTTTTTATCATAATCACAACACCATGTTGCTAGGATATTGTTCACAGTGTCATCTGCTTGGAGTGTGTTGCCTGTAAACTCAATGGACTAGATTCACATATCTGACTGATGGGTACTGAACTCTTTAGGTGTAAACAAAAGATTTAAGCAGGTGGTAACTTGTGCATTCCTATTATCTTTCCATCGTGAAAATCTTGGACCATACTCTCGAAAACAACTCGATCGTCCCCATTTACTGCTAATGAAAAATGGTGAATCAATGATAACATCAAAAAAATAATTGAATTACTGACCCATAACTAAATTATGAAGAAAAAAATCAATCTTCTAGCGAACTCCGTTGAGAACAAATATCTTGATAACAAATATCTTGATAACACAATCTTAGCTAAATGAATTAATCAACTCCGACCCTGCATAATTCTTCAAGCGAGGAATTATAAAACGACCCTAACTTTCAGGGAGAGCCAAAAGTTAAGGCAGAATGTATACTACTGACTAATATTTGAATGCTATTCATCTCAAATAAAAACTTGCTTTTATAAGAGCCTACAAACGGTAAAACATTTCGTATCAACCAAACAAATAGCCATTTAGTTCATTTTGATCAGGTCTGATCGGTAAACTACAGCTCTCCATTCCATTCTCATTTTCTCGAACCGACTAATTACTTTAAAATTCCTCGATTCGATATCCTCGATTATTTGCTTTGCCCTCGGTATCCCTCGGAAACTCTTCCAGTTCTTTTCTCCTTTCACTGCACCTAGATTTCATGAGGCTTTAACGTCTCATACTTTTCCAATAGTTAAATTTGTCAATGTCATTTCGTTGAATTTCCATCAAGTTGACGAGATAGAGAGCATATTTTGCATCTTTTAAAAATCAATTGGCTCATATTCTCTTTCCTTGAACTTCCTCGATAAACTAACTCTCAAATTAAAAAACCAGCCGACTGTCCATTCACCGGAATCCAACTCCTCTCTTTCCATCCTTAAACAAAGCCCCATCTTCAAAAAATCCCCCTTCGTTAAGCCATTTCACTGGCTCAGGGCTCAAGTACCAGCACCATAAAAAGTTACCCTCCATATAAATGACCGGGAGGAGTCCCAAAGAGTACCGCTTTCATGATCTCGTTTCAACCCCGAGATGTTAAATCCGATGACGATGCCTCATTCAACTTCAAAGGAACTAAAGCGCGTCCGCAACTTCCTCAAATCAAGAATCCCCTCAATCACCAGTTTAGATTACACTTTATACCATATTATAGCTCATACAAAATTCGAAAAAATGCTGATATTGCACGGTTTTCATAAGCGATTATTCTGCACAAATTAAGCAAGTCTCAGCGGCTACCACAAAACGGTTCTATTTGGGACATATTTCACAGTTTCTAACCATTGTGTATATACTTAAGAGCATTCATTTGCCCAGGTGATAAGGAAATAATATTTCGATTTATGGCGTTTGATATTCATTTCCTACGACTTTGATATATTTACAACCAACGCCAAAAATTTCGACATGTGGCGAAACACAGGAAAAAAATGACACCGTCAGACTTGGACAGCAAAAAAATGGAGAAAAAGGAAGTATTATATTATCTGAGAATGAACTGAATTTTATATTACCTGGAATTTGAGTGACCAATAATAGAAGAAGCAAAAAAAGATATACTTAGCTAAAAAAATGGACACGGTTTTATTGCATAGAATGAGTGCAGTGTTTGCTATCAACACAGTCTTGTAAGGAAGTACATCATCAAAGCATAGGAGTGGATAAAGTGCAAGACATGAGTGCGATGGGAAAAATTATTCAACGTAAAGAGGAGAATCAAAATCGCATGATGGTGCTTATTTAATTTTGGCCAAGAGACAAAATGTGAAGAGAGGAGGATATCGTACAATTTATTGCAGCATTTGCCGCAGCTTCACGGCGATGAAGGTCAATCCCAGGGCCCAATGGACATCAAGGAAATGGATATATTTTACATAGATCTTGAAATTAAGAATTCTCATTCCATTAGCAGTGAGGCTTTGATGAACACAGCAGCAGAACAAACATTAGACGCAATGGAAGTGCAGGTAGTCGAGGAAGTCGTCCTTCATCCTCAGGGCATTCTTATGCCCTGAGGATGAAGGACGACTCGTCCATCGAAACGTCGGCAGAAATGGAGAGCCTGACCCGGTGGAAATCCCGAATAATCTTCAACGACATAGTTCGCCGGGAAAACCTGCGGGCATGCCATCTATTTATTTAGGAGTACCTCAGGGTTCTCTTCTCCGTGCGAAGAATTGTCCTCCTCCTCTTCGTCCTCTGGGTCCCTTGGCCCACCGCCCCCGCACTCGGAGGCAGAGGACGACACGGACGGGGACGGGGGCGGTAGCGGGGGCAGCGAGGTGGCGGAGGCGGGGACCTGCTGCTGCGGCGGCGGAGGTGGCTGCGGGGGCGGTGGCGGGGCGGGTTGTTGCGGTGGCTTCCTCCGCCCCCAGCCCCTCCTCTGCTTCCCGTGAGGCGGTAAGCGGAACGGGGGCGAGTGGGTCGGGGGCCTCCGTAGGGGCGGTGGAGGAGGGGGCGGGGGCGGTGGCTGGTCTTCGGGGGTCGTGGGCAACCGGGGGATGCCGGACAGGGTGGAGATCCCGGAGGCGGAGTTGCCGTGGCGGGCGGCCGAGATGGAAGCGAGCGCCGAGGACCAATCGGTCGGCCCTCCGGCGTGGTGGATCTGGGACAGGTGGTGCTGGTGGTGGGCGTGGTGCCCGTGGTGTCCGTGGTGGTGGTGCGAGGGGTATGGCAGGCCCCCCCTGAGCCCTACGGGGCCCTCCTCGTCCTCCTCACCGTCGGAGGCCGGGAAGACCCTCTCGGCCTGCACGCAGCACATCATTAGATTCCGGATTGAGCAATATGGTCTCACTCTATACACTTGATATTCTGATGGCCTCTACTTTAGACAGTCTAAAGAGGCCGCTGAGCGGGTTGTTATATCCGCTGTTTTCAGAGCTTTCTTAACGATATGGAGCTGCTTGCTCTAGAAATTCCCCCTACATTTAGTTCGAGTCACCACGAAGGAAATTATCAGATTAATTACACTTGAGCAACACGTTCTCACTCGTCGTTTATGTGATTTGATGTCCCTACTTATGCCTATCAAAAGGGACCAGAATTGCACTGAAAAACGGACTAATAATGTATCAATCCTTGCCTACTTCAGGATTTAACAACATTTATCACCGTGCCTGCACTAAACCTTCCGTTAGAATTCGGATCGCGGCAACGATCTCCAAATACGTAATCAGATTTAATGGAATTCTAATCACCACTTAGTAGTAACGAAATTATATAAATGTATTTATCTTTGCCTTCGTCAAAACTTTCAAATTTGTTTTCGTCAGAGCATAGAAGAATGTTTCGGTCATCTATCCTCCCAAACAAAGCACTAGGTTGAGCCTTTCTTGTCATAAAAAATAACACTTAAAAAGGGGAGGGGGTGGTTTTGACCAGGTCAGGTCTCACGGACTCTCGTGTATTTACTTCCCGCTATTCAATCCTCTATTCAACTGCCTTCAGGGAAACAATTCGATCAGGTTCTCTTTTGTCTCCCGTTTTTATTCCCGCCCGGTTCCTCTCCGACCAGATTTCCCAATCGGCGGACCCTCGGCCGTAAAGTGTAACAGCTCAGCGGTCCTGCCTCTCGCTGCTTCGAGCGGCATCTGTACGGATTTTTTTATGGATCCGTGGATATTTTATCTTTTTATTTATACGTATACACAGACACACATGATATATCGTCTCCAGATAAACTCACACAAGGACACACAACATGCACTTAAGAAAGAAAATTTCTTTTTTTGTCACAACTCCACTTTCCTCGTTTCACAGGGGAGATGGCCTCTATCTCGCGAATATTGTTTTGGCCGCGGCGACGTCCTCCGAGGGCAATCCTCTCGACGTCCTTGGATATCGCACCCGAAGTGGGCCGCTGAACTTACTCTACTGACACCCCTTCTCCCTCTAGGCCTCTCGATGGATTCACATCACGCCTAGAGGATCTTCCATTCCTCACCAACACTGCCACAAGAGGGAAAGGAGGGCGTCCACTTAAATTCTCGCGCTCTCAGCGATGTTTATTGCACGGCGGTTCGATGACAGGTGCGCGTGAGGCCGTGCCTCCTAGGGATAGGGATTTAACAAGGAAAGATCCAAATAATACGCCGTCAAATTAGATCTCCACGCCACACGCGCTCGCTACCGAACCTCGCTTTGAACTCAACGCTATCGACTCGAGTGCCACTCTTCGCTTTGGATTCTTTCACTCACGGCTTCATTCACTTGTTTACCCTATTGTTCCCCCGTGAACAAATGCGACATAAAAAAACAAGGTGTTCATTCGTAATACTTCATCATTTCAACCCTTACACTTCACGATTCCAGAGGGAAATTTTCAATCACTCGTTGAACTCCTATGTAAAACACTAGCATTCAGTGAGAGGATGCTACTACCCCATCCTTATAGGAACTGACAGTTAAAAAAAAAAGTCGCCATTTGGGTCCAGTCTTGAATCGTATTCCTTTGAGAGTAGTCTTCCTCAATGAGGTCCTGGTGTCACAGGGACCAGGGCACACCAAAATATATTTCCAAGATTTCAACCTCTTGAAGTGTTTCAAACGGGAGATGGAATATACGTCAGGATTCCTCATAAACAATCCAATGAGGGGATAAAATTACATGAGTCAAAAACAGAAAGAGGACACTGCCGAATCAAGATACTCAAGCACACCCCGGTCACAATAACTATGCCACGTATTCCCCTTCCTTCACCCGCAGATGGACGGCGTCTTGGAGATACGCCCACCTTGTTAAAGAACCGCGGTCTCGAATCCGGAAGAAGAAACACACGACACGCGTTAAGCGTCGAACCAACGACGAACGAAGCACAACTTGAAAAGAAGTAACCACTCCCGACGTCTGCCGGAGACGTTAGATACGATCCTGTTATCGCTGGTGGGCTGGACCAGTGCGTATCGCCCACAATGCAGCCGGCCTCGCCGAGGAGGTAAGCCTCCTCCGACACCAGCTCCCCCTAACCGTCTAGCGCCCGCCGGAAGTGATGCCACCGCCGCGAACCGGAAGCGACGGTCCCCGCGAGACTTCTGAAGAGGCTGCGATTCGGGAAAGACCTCCTCCGCCGTCTCTACGGCGCATGCACTCCGGGCCTGACTATTGCACACACACACACACAGACTGAGAGGGAGCGACACCACTCCTGCCTTCCTTACTTCTCTCTCTTTCTCTCGCTCCCCCTGCCGGGAAAAGCTGCGGGAGACGTGACTACCACTACTATCCCCTCGAGTCGTCGCCTCCTCACAACTGATCTTCAAATCTCCTTTCCCTCTCTTTCTCTCCCCGTCCTATCTTCTTCCCTTTTCTTCTTTAAAGTCTCTTCGTTCTCTCACGTCAGTGGGAAAATATTCAGGAGGAGGAGGAGGTCGTGGAGAGGAGTGAAAGAGGAGGAGGAGATGCCACCGCGGTCTTCACTCGCGATCCTCCACCAGAGTGTTGCTTCCGTCGACATTTTTCGAGTGTGGAAGTCATCGTGATGGACTGAGAGGGATAGGAGGACGTGGAGAAGAGGAGAAGGAGCTTGGGTTAAGAGAAGTGCGGAAGAGAGGAGTTAAGAGAGAGGGGGAAGAAGAAAGAGTGGCACGGATTCCGTGAGGAGAGAAAAGGCGGATAACACAGCGGGAGACAATACCGCAATGTTTGCGCCCGGGAAATGGGTCAATATGCGTCCCCAATGGGGACAACGCGGTGTCCTGGACCACTACACACACACACACACAAACACGGACTCAATCCGGAGGAGGAAAAACGTGTTCCGGAAAGGATGGAAAAAGTGTAAGGAGGAAGTTAGAACCAGCCAGGGTATGAGAGAGAAATGAAAAATACACCGAGCTGTGACGAACGGGGGGGTTGAAAAATAATTGAAGATTAGGATGGAGGCACGCGCGAGAGAGGTCCCAAAAACGTCACCTGCTAATTGATTCGTCCACAATCGATAAGACTCCCGAGATCAGGAGCGAAGACCCCTTCTCAGTGTTTCCCAACACACATAAACACACGCCCTCACGTGTCACGAGCCAACAAAAATCATTCTCTCTCTTCCCCTTTTTAACCCCGCCTCTTCCCCCCTACTCTATCGCTATCCCGTCCTCAGCACTAGGGGAGATCGCTGTCGAGAGGATGTTACCCCTTTAGTTTGTTTTTTTCTGTTTTTATCCTGTTCACCGCCGACCCCACACGTCAAGCTTTTCAAAATAAAAAAACTGTTCTTGACCGGACCTTCTTCCGCGAGGATGATAGGAAGCCGATATGGCCGAATTTTTTTATTTATATTTTTTTTAAATCGGCCGGGGAGGAGTCAGTTCATTTGAAGCACGCCCCCCCTCCACCCACGAGGCTCGTTAAGTCTTTTTTATCAGTTATTTTCGTTCCTAAGTTTTCTTCACGCCTCGCTTCGCCCATATGAGTTCGTTTTTTTCCGTTTCGACAGCGCCGAAGAATTTTGTACCACACGCGGCTCGCGACGATGTGCTTTTTACGTCTAAGAAGCGATTTTATTTTTCGGAAAAAAGTGTGACCTCTTTATCTGCGGGATCTGACGAGAAAAAGTCACGCCAGGGAATCTCCGGGCGCCTCGTGAGAGAGTTAGCGAGCGAGAAAGATGAAGAAAGAGACTAGGATTCGGCTGGAGACAATTCGGATCACGTATAAAAGACTCCCATCTACGGAAGCGCTCTGGCGTCCCCTCCTTTCTGACTTCTTATCGCAATGGCCCTCGCGACGAAGCGAGAAAGAGCAACCACTCAAGCTGTACCAGCACCAGAGAACCGCCGAAGCACTTAAAACGTATACATCTCCGTACGTACGGCGAGCCTATTTGTCCGTAGTGTGGCATTAATTCTACCCACCGTTAGCCTCGCTTAATTCTAACCTTACTCAATGTGTTTTTTCTCCTATATATGTTTGTGGATATTTTGTGCTTTCTCAAGCCAGTGGCCTCGCTTCACAGATGATTTGAAAGATGATGTTTAAAGAGGTAAATTGACAATGTAATATAGAATGCATGGCATGTATCCATGGATATACCGCACTGCCGCGGGCGTTGAGGGACCCTTTTATCAGAGTGCTCGAATAAAGAGAGGATATGACGAACGAAGGGATGAGATGGAGGAACAAATATGAATAGAACCTTGAGAAAACAATAATACAATAGGTTAATGGGAATTAAAAAGAATTTTTGGGTGAAGAAATAGAAATTCGTGAAAACAGAAAGTATCCCATTTGAGTACAGTAACAACTTTTGGCAAACAGAGGGGACAGAATTTTGCGAAAGTTAACTTTATGCTTACAGGGAAAGGACTTGGTGGGCTGTGAATGCGTGGAATATGAAGGTTTAGCGGAATATTAGAGAAACAGATGATGAGAAGAAGGTTAAACGTTTGGGTTAGGAGTTAGTGCAGTCGACTCGTACAATTTACGCCGGGTTATGCAATGAAACAAGTCGAGAAAGTAAACTGTGGGTTTTCGGGGGAACAGACATGTTAGGCTGCGAATATGTGGATAATGAATGGCCTCGGGAACAGTTTGGTGATAGAAGAAGATGAACAGAGGATTGGAACGCAGGACAGGCAACCGATTCAATTGAGGACAGTGGATGTGATGAGTTGAGTACGTCGGAACTTGGTTTCGTCGGCTGGTTACAGTATCTTGCGGGCATTGATGCTCATGTGTTTGCCTCGGATGGAATACCTATCGGCGATCGAAAAAGGACTTGACTGGGCATTGATACGCCGGAGAGAAGGATGCAAATGGTTAAGGTCTGCCTTCCGGGGGAGAGGTGACCGGTGTTGGCATAAAAGGCTGATGGCAGGTGGTTTTAAAGAAGTCAGGAGAGAGGAATTCGTGCGGGAGAAACAAAAATATACACCTAAAGAGGTGGAGGTGTTCGGAAACGTCGGTTGGTTGCCGAGAGGTAGTGTGGGGTACGGGATGGAAAAGGGACCCTTTCAGACGTGCGTAAGGGTTTTGGCGAGGAATTGCGGGCAGGGTTTTTGCGGGAAAAGGGAGTTCTCTCTTTTTTTTATTCTCCTCGGTAGGAGGCGCACGGGCTAAAATAGTGATGAGCTCAGACGGAAGGAATGAAGGGAGGAATGTGCGAATGGCTAGGCGCCCCCTCTCGTATGAGGTAGGGGAGGGAATGTGGGAATGGAAGTGAGGGAGGAGGAGGAGGAATGTGCGGAGAGATGGCACGAGTTTGGAGCAATGCAGTGAGAGAGCTGGTTTGAGTCGTCAATTACGGTCTGCAATGAAGCGGTGGCCGTACATTGGCCACGCCCATCCCTCAAAAAAGGTTTGCCTCACAGAGTAGGCATGGGGGGGAGGTAGCGACGGGAGGGGTGGGGGCGCGAAGCAGGAAGCGGGGGGACGGGTGGGAGGGCAGGAGAGAAGGGGTGGCTGTAGAGAGATATGATGATCGGAGCGAGCAGCAAGAGAGAGAGAGAGAGAGGGGATGATGATGCGAAAAGAGAGGGGAAGTTCAGACGGGGACGCAGAAGTGAAAGGTGTAGAGAGATATGGGAGGAAGAGGGGAAGAGAAAGGGAGAAAATCGGGCTGTATTGTGGAGGGAGAAAGAGAAGAAGAGGGCGACGTGAAAGGAGGAGTATTTTTTTCCACCACCAAACACACAGGAGGGGTGGATGGAAGATTTTCGGGTATCTGTCGTGGGGAGGTATGGTCGGTGGGGAGGGAAAGGAGATGAACGAAATAAGTGAAATGAGAGTGGCTTACGTGGGGAGCGGAATAAATACTAAGACGAAGAACGGGACGAACGGAGGAATACGATTTCAAACGCAAATACTTATACACACGTATGTGCGTGTACAAAATATTTTTCCTCTACCTCACACACCTTCTCCGAGCGTAAAAATAATAGAGAAGTGAGAGAATATCTCGGAAACTGGTAGAAATGAATATAACAATTCACTACTTGAGGAAGCAAAAGATGGGCATGTTATCACACTGCACGATGATGATGAGGAGCCAGAGCAAGCAGTTGAAAGGGGAGGCAGGGAGGGAGGAAGTATGTAAGTGGGAGTTAGTAGAGCTCCCAGAGGGAGGAGAGAATGGAGAGGAAGGAGTGTTTTCCACAGGGACGAAATAGGAACGAATACACTTCTTCACTTGGGAGTGTGGGAGATGGGTATGTTATCGCAATACTCAATGATGAGGGGCGGGAAAAAGAGGATTGGTTGAACGAAGAGACAAAGCAGGGAGAAGGCTTAGTAGAGAGGGAATGTGCTTATCATGAAAGGAGGAGGCTTCGTAATAGGGAGGAGGAACTGGCTGGCAGCGGGCGGGCGGGCGGAAGGGGGTGGTGGTGGTGGCACGGAAAAATAATAAGGAACGGAAAGACAAAGGGAGTTTATTCTCGGAGGGTAAAGTGGGAAAAAGATTTTGCTGAGAAACGGGATTTAAAATGGGGAATACTCGAAGGTTTTGTGGGGGGGAAGGAGAGGAGAAGCACGGAGACAATGCGAGGAGAGAAATGAATGGGAAAGAAGTGAGCCTTGTAAGGAATTGAGAGGGTAAAGGTCGTTTAGTGTGAGGGAGGAGGAAGGAGGAAAGGGATTGAACACTACTGAGTAGGGGGTTGATGGAGGGAGGGG
The DNA here is from genome assembly GCA_963169105.1 of Ceriagrion tenellum. Lineage (NCBI taxonomy): Eukaryota > Metazoa > Arthropoda > Insecta > Odonata > Coenagrionidae > Ceriagrion > Ceriagrion tenellum. Next base: position 8,102,579 of record OY720643.1, read on the forward strand.
CTTGAGGGCTGCGAGAAAGGGTGAGTTGGTGGCGGAGATCTTGCGGCTGCGGGTTCGTTTTTGTGAGGTGAAGTTAAGGGAAAGGTGAAGAGAAACGAGAAGGGGAATTCTAGCGAGGCGAAGGATATTCGAGGCGAAACAGAGGAAGGAGACTGCGGAATTGGAAGAAGCGAATGACGAGAGAGGATAAAGGAAGGATACAAAGGGGAGAAGATGATGAGATGGGAATAAAACGGTTGATAAAGAAAATGAGAAAACGGCGGAGGGGGAGCAGGTGAATCTTGGGAGGAACAACACACTCAGCAGGCAAGGGAGGGAGAAAAAAAGGGGAGACGGAATAAGATAAGGAAAGTTTTGAGAGAAAATCCTTTTAAAAAAAGGAAGCGAGTAAGGGAGTAAGGACGGGACTGTAGAAGGGCTGATGTTGAAGAATGGATTAAAAATAAACTTCCCTCGCACGGGGAAAGAAGATCCACAGCCAAGCAGAGATGGGTCCTGGCGTTAATACCAACACTTATTCCTGTTACAAATACGCAACGATCGAAGAATATACACAGTGCCCATATATATTACTCCTTTTACGTCTGGCGAATCTTCAATACTTCACCCAAAAAAACTATATACAAATGCACGTATGTGAACTTTTCATGGCAGCCGGATAGAGGGTAAAAAAAAACTCCCGAGCCATCAAATTATACCGTCCCTTCAGATTTTTACTGCCAGGAATGTGAACCATAAAAACGACACCAAAGTTGGAAATTGGGCCGCTCGCGCAGTTTGTATTGGAACCTTAACGATACCTCCAAGTCACGGGTTTGAAAAAAATAAAGAAGCAAACTTTTCGTCCGAGGAATAATAAAAGGGCGTAAAAAAAGGACTCTCTGAGGGTCACAGTCGAGGAGATGGAAACGATGACTCAAGAGAAAAAAGCCATCCTTAAAACAGAAAGAAAGAGAGCGAGCACCTTTAGCAGATTGCCTCAAGATTCCTGGTTAAAAATAAGAAGGATTCCAAAAAAAGACTTTTGGCGGATGGTGTGAAGACTAAGAAAAAGGGTTTTCGAGGGACCAGGAGGGGAGGAGAAGAAACGTATTTTAGGTTTATTGAGAGGGTGGTGTTGGCGAAAAAGAGTGCAGCGTTGGAAGGGGGTGTTACTCTCCAAGCCCGTCCTAAAGGAGGGGGGGGTGAAGAAGAAAGGGTATCCCCCCCACAAGAAAAAAGTCTCAGGGTTTTATATATATATATATATATATATATAATAAGGGTACAGATGGAAGGAGAGGGCGAACTGTGAGAGGCGGGAAGTTGGGAGGGGAATGGAGAAAAGTGAAAGGAAAGCCAAGGATATGAGGGGTTAGAGAGGGAGGGTGGGTCACAGAGGGTGGGGCGAATAAGGATATCTTTTCCCAGTCTCGTCTCGTATCCTGCCGCGCCCCGCCTCGACAAACCCCCCTTTTTATCTATCCCTTCCCACCCTCAAACAGCGCGCATCCACGCCTAACTGGCTCACTCTATCGCCAGCCGGCCCGACGTTGGCAGCTGCTGCCGCAGTGTGGATCTCCTGGGAGAAGGCGCGGGAGCAGCGGCGGCTCGGGTGCAGGGCACCGCGGCCACGCCGGCGCGGTCGGCAAACGGCGGCACCATCACACACACACACGCACACGCAATAACACGAGCGGGCACGCACACTAGGGAGCTGACTCACGCACTTTGGCGGGGCGGAGCGGGGGGTCCAGCCGCGGGGAGGAGTTCTTGTTCGCTCGCACGGGTATAGAGAGAAGGTGATAGGTGGGAGGCAGAAAAGAGCGCAGATGTATCCGTAAATGGAGGACTATGTATATATACTAGACTGCGTGAATGAACAAAAAACAAGTGACAAATGCGTAGCGAAGCGGGTAGACCACGACGACACCACCTTCAGCAGGGTTCTTCAGTGAGTTCACTCGGATGAAGATGAAAAAGAGAGCTTGGCACAGAATCTTCCACTCCTATACATATTCACCTGTCCTTCGACGAGAAATTTAGTCATATTAACGCCGGATATGATTCAAATCGTGGGTGTCGGCCTCGGCGATGTTGTCTAACACGGTTTGAGTGGAAGAGAAAGTCATGTCATTGAGTCCACTCCGGTGCAGCCAATGGGTTGGAATTAATTCCTTTGATTGTTCTCTAATTTTCGGGTCCGATATCAAAGATTGAACTAGCTGAAGACGATAAAATGGTGCCTAGAACCGCGAGTATCAGTTTTGAGGGATGTCGTTTCATCTGGGTTAAGGATAGTTGTCTCCGACGACCACTGGATGGTGAAGACAGGTACGATATCCTTCACACCTCGTCCAAGTTCAACTGCGTCGACGTCAATCCGAGTCTGTATAAAATTAGACTGCCCAAAAGGGTTGTTCAATCTGAAGGTAGCAGTTTAAGAATGCCTTTTCGATGCGCCAGTTGGAAGGGATATACAAGTTTTCCACAGTGCCCACTCGAGTGAAACCGAAGAAGGGTTGGAACGAAATCCTCCACTCCTCTTCAACCTTACCGGCACGTCAGCGTAAATGTTTTTTTTTTAAATTTGGAGATGATAACTCGAACGGCACCCACGGATGGTTCGATGGTACGCGGGTGACCGGTTGAGAGAACGTCTTAACGAGCGTAAGGGTACAGGGGAAAGACAGAACGTGTTTGCGGGGGTTGGGTTTTGGTTTTCGAGGAGAGAAAGAGAAGAGGGCCGAGGAGGCGACCCTGTGGGACCGGGTTGCCCGAGCGATCTGAGGCAAGCTCACCGGAGTCGACGGGATGGAGGGCACGGGACCCCCCCCCCCGTCACCTCCCTCCCTCCCTTACTTCCCCTCAAACGCCCCTCCTCCTCCACCCATCCCTTCCTCCGTCTGCCGTATTCCAGCCTCCTCCCGTGCCGGAGAGAGAGAGAGAGGAGCCCAGCCGGCCGTTTCCATGGCAACGATGGAGCCAGCATCCCTTCCCTATCCTATCCCACGCTGCCTTTCCTACCCCTCTCCCACTCTCACCCGCTTCACTGCGGGGGCGGTAGATGAATGGGCTTTCTGGAATAAGAGCAAGTTGCGAGGCGGAGAGAGCGGAGAAAGGGAGAGAGGAACGGATGGACGGAATAGAGAGAGGTGGAGAGAATGGGAGAGAGAGAGAGAATAGGGAAGGAGCAGTAGGAGGAGGAGAGGAGGACACACACACACGTAACCAGGAGGCGGCAGCTGAAGAGGAGACAGTATAGAGCAAGGCAAAAAGTGGAGGAGTAAAATAGTTTTCCTTCCTTCTCTCTCACAATTCGTTCTTATATCTTCAATCATGTATCAGCCACTTTGCATTCACTAAAACAAGGTTTATACGCAGATAACTCACATCAAATCATTCTTTTCCAGATTTTAGAAACATCTATGGGCATGGGATAAGCTATTAGACTCAACTCTAAATTTCTTATCCAAACTCTAAACTTTTTTCCACTTTCTTGATGTGTTACAGCCCGTGTTCAATTCGTGATTTATATTATTTAGACATGCGGCGGCCCCCATGATGATATAGGAGAGAAGTGGAAAAGAGACAGATGAGCTAGAACAGGAAATACACAACAGTTTTCCTCATTCCATCTTTCCTTTAAATATTTCATTTTTTATTCATTATTATATCATTTGAAGGATTGTATGCTTTCTCGGTGCACGGCATTAAAGAAGACTTCTCCTCTTTCCGACACCAATGAGCAGCATAAGATGACCAGCGAATGGTTCCTTGAAACGACGGCCATAGAAATCCGGTTCCTTGCCAGGGAAGTCTTCATCAATATTATATTTTCACAGTTAATAACTTTCTCATTGCCATAATGATATGAAAACTAGAAATGTGCCTTAATGCTTTCCTGGATAACTATGGCATAAAAATTTTTATTTACACTCCCAAGATTTTCCCCACTGGTCAATGCAAGTGTAATTTATTTAGAAAAATAAAAGAATAAAGTAAATGACAAAAATGACCAATATCATGAAATAATTGGCACATGCACGCATGTTTAACAGTCGTCAAATAGGGCTCTTGGGTGAGGACTGAACTCCACCGATACTGGATAAACACACAAGGTACTTTGATCGAAATATCATTTTACTTATAAATCAATGAATTTGGTCTCATTTTGAAGAAAACTATCTCGCCCTTTTAATGATACCAAAAATTCAACCCCCTACCACATTACTTTCGGAGATATTTGCCAGAAAATACCAGCCCTTTTACGTGGGAAATGGTACGTGTATGCACTCCAGAGAGGCATTATTTACAAAATGAGGAAGTTCTAACACCTAGATCTCGTCAAAAATCAACAGTGTGTATTTTGTGTATTTTCTCAACTATTTTTGAAAATTAATGATATTGTCACCGCAATTAATTCTTCCCGATCACAATAAACCTTCCGTTTTGAAGGAGTTTCAAACGCACCGCGCGAAAAAAAATGAGTCAAGTTAAAGACATATTTAGATATTTTCATTTAATTACTTACAATTTCAGTCATATAAAACTATATTACTGCGCCATTGATATTGCAATATTTAATTGATGTATCCTACAGCTGGTGAAGTTAAAACGTGTAATCCAAATATGGTCTCTATTATGACAAGGGAACTATCTCGCTCGGAGTACCTTAAAATGCAAAAACAATCATAATACAAAACATTCGTCACTGAAACAATATCACAATTTTTTAGTGCATATAAACTTTCTTCTCACCTCTTAAACTTGAACATGGTGTCCCTCAAGGTTCTGTCTACGGTCCCTTGCTGTTTTTAATCATGATAAATGACCTCCCTAAGAATGTCCCATGCATGTCTTTTCTATATGCCGATGACACTACTTTTGTTCAAAATGTAAAATACTTTTCGAATACAAACAGTATTTCAAATTCTGTATTGTCGGTAGCTCAAAATTGGTTTTCTGCGAATGGGCTTGCTTTAAACAATGATAAAACTCAAATAGCATTATTATAACTTATCCCACAAATAAAACACAATCAAAGTCTCAGATTACTTGGCTTTGAACTTGACTGCAAACTAAAATGGGATTCTCATATATTTTCCACCATTGCCAAGCTATCCAAAGTAACTTATCCCAACTCAAAGGGAGTTTTCAAGATGCAAAAAAGGGCAATTAGAATTATTTCAGGTTGCCACTCAATGGACCATTGTGAACCTCTTTTTATAAAACTGGGTATTATGACCCTCTATGGTCATTATATTTATAAAGGTGAATGTGAAGTGAAAGAAAACCTGAGATCATTAGAGACAGGAGCCAGCTATCACCACCACTTCGCAAGAAAAAGGGACAATTTAGCGGTGCCTCACTTTAGATTATCCAAAAGTGCGAATTGTTTTAATGTACTTAAACTTCCATTTTGTAATATACTGCCCCGAGAGGCTAGGTTTGTCAGCCTGTCTAGGTTCAAATTGACCTTTAAGCGTTGGATTTTGTATAAAGCATTCTATTCGTTGCAGGAATTTGAAGAGTGTGATACTTCAGACCTCAAATTTTAATTCCTTTTTCCTTTTACATATGACGATGACTATTGCATTGTACTGCTTAATGTCAAATAAAAATTATTATTATTATTATTTGTCTTGACACTTATCAGTCTGTATTTCAAGTAATTAATTCTTACTCTACAGTGAGAAAGGAGCCAAGAAAAAGCGAAAGAGAGAATTGGAAATGAAGCTCAGCTGGAGCGGCAAATGAAGAGCAGATAGTAGTGAAAGGGAACAAAGAACAAAAGGAATGGAACTTTATCCTCGTTTCCTCCATCCGCTCTTTTTATCTCTCTCATGTTTTATGTTCAATTGTGCATTTTATAGGGAGAATTAGTTTGTCCCTTTATAAGTCGGCTGACAGGTTCCAGCGAACGCTTGAAGGCAAGAAATTATTGGACGTGAGGAACGTACTCTCAAAAGACTTCTGTCAGGCCGTACAGTTTGGACAATGAAAACAGCGGAACAAATAGCATTGAGAGAAATGGAACAGTGGTTTTATGTAAAAACAGATGAAGATAGCATGAAGTGAGAAAGATGCCAATGTAGAAGTCCTATAAAATGGTACGGGAGAAAGAATACGCTGGATGAAGGAATTTGGGGCATTATGATTTCGAATCATCCTACAGCTGCGAAATTACCCAGCGAGCCGCCAATTTGGCGTGTGGCAGGGGGGTTTTAGGATCACGTATCCTGGTGAAACACCGAATGTGACTGTAACCATGTCAGAGCTGATACCACCAATAAATACTCTTTGTTTGCGATCACTGAGAAATTCCCTCATCCAATTCTCTATTTTTTCATTTACTCCGTATGATTGCAATTTGTATAAGTTTGTTATGTTGCACATTGTTGTATGTCTCCTTTAAATCAAGGATCTCAAACTTGCATTTTCGATTCGCCTGATTTTTGGATGTCACTAAGGACGAGTGCAAGCTGTGTTTCACAGAATCTATCCTTCCGGAAGCCGTGCTGACTACTATGTACGATTATCCAGGAATGTCATTATATTGCTAACAACAATGTGTTCGAGAATCTTGCATATAAGTGATGCTTACGACGTAGGCTGGTAGTTTCCTGGGTCGCTTCTATTTCCTTTTTTAAATACCTGAGTGTCGCTGGCTATTTTCCATTCTTGGAGTACCTTGCCTTCGGATAGTTATTTGCCAAATATGATTACAAAGAATGGTGCAATCTGTGGTGCTAACTTTGGAGAACGTGTTCATGTATTCCTTCTGGAACTGGGGACTTGTTACTTTTAATCGAACGCAGTTGTTTAGTAATTCCATCACGTTGAATAGTTATGTCAGGCATAGGCTCATTAAAGTCACGAATATCGAAATTATGTACCTTTCCATCCTCAAATCATGCCCTTTCGAAGTAGTCGTTTCATAAATAGGTATATGTTGGTGACTGTTTCGTCGTCTGTGTCCAATAGCGACTCTACTGACGAGGATTTGTCCTGGAGCCCTCTCGAGTAAGACCAGAATGACTTAGGGTTTACACCTAGTAACTCACCTAGGATTTTTTCTTGAACTTTTGTGGAGCAGTGCGCATTATTTTCTTCATTTTTAAAATTCTAACAACGAAAATTTCTTTCACCGTAAGTTCAGTTCTTGCAAATACCTGACTTAATAGAATTCTTATTTGAGTTGTGCGATCACCTCTGTCTCCTGAGCTTCCAACTTACTTCGTGTTTATACCAACGAGGTTCATTGGTCTAACGCTTGAAGGAATAACGCAGTGAAAAGAGTTGGGAGCTAAAGCTAACCAAACATAAAACAATACCGCTGCAACATGGTAATGACAAAAAGGTAGGGAAAACTAGACACGCGAAGGCATGCATACCAATAACATGATTCCGTTGCTTTCACGAGTATGCTAGATTTTATGATAACTAGGTAAGACTTATTCATTCCGTATACCTTCATTTGGATGTAATTATGTATAAAATATTCCCAATAAAGATACGTTGCATCACAAATTAACTCATTATAATCACAAAATATGAACGCGATACTTAAATATGACACATCGTTAGCATACATTTCACCTCCGTCCTCTCAACCCTCCTCATCTTCCCTATGCCATCCCCTTAACATTACTAAGTGTCCTAGCACCTCCTGCCTTACGCCCTGGCGGCGGCTCGCAGGGTAGATAAACCTTCATTTCATTACCTTGACGTTTTGCTGTCCTTATTTAGTAATAAAGCACTTTATTTGTTTGTCCAATATTATAGGTGACTTGAGAATCACATTAACGCTCTATTTTAACTGTCGATCTATCTGCTTTCTATCTTTCTCTCTCCTCCTTCCTCCGCTTTCCTTCCACTCTTCTCCTTTTCACATTTCCTTCCCCCCTCCTCTCTCCCTTCCCTCTCTCTTTCTCGTTCCCCTGCAAGCCTCAGGGACTCTCCAGGGAACACAATAAGCGCTAGGGGAGTGAGGGGAAACCCTTGGCCACCCAGCCGGAAAAAGATCATTTGCGTACCTTCGTAGCATTGTTCTCATTATCATCAGCTTCGAATTATATCGGGAGCGCCCTCTCACTCGAGAGAGAAAGACAAGAGAGTTGGGAGGAGCGAGGATTTTTTTATTTAAACAAGCGACGCACGCCCAGCGGTTTCGATTTCCCAACGCCACGTTTACTGGTGTTGGAAAGGGGGGGGGGCGCGCCAGCCGTTTCTTAACAACGCTTTTAAAAGGTCGTGATTGCACATCCAACAATACAGACCGAGATTGCGTGTGCAGTATATGTGGACCCCAGATGTCAAAAGGGGTCTAAGTGACATTTTTGAAAAAAATAAGTTAGGTGCAGGAATGGGATGTGAAAATATAAATCTTTTAGATGGTAAAGGGATCCGAGTGATTTTCTTGACAGGTGCTGCAATCTAGGGTAATGCCTCTTAACTACTTACTGGGTTGTACCAAACATTTTCAACTTTGACTTAAGTTTTCTCTAAACAATGGTTTTGTTACTGAGACCCCTTGACCTCTGGGGTCATCATATGTGATCCCTCAATAATTTGAGATGTTCACTTCAACCTTTACGCACTTCTGCCACTCATGTACTCTCTTTCACGGTTTAAATCTCTCCCACCCAATCAAGTAAGAAGAACTTTAGATCGAAATAATACTTAATGTAGTTTTTTAGTCATTTTGCCTCTGAAGGCTTGTTCGCACTAAGCTAGTAATTTAGTCGAGTACCGAGTAATTTAGTGACTAAATGTGTCTGAACAACAATAATTTAGTCGAGTGGATTATCAAGTTATCTCGTCGAGTCGATCCATTTCGTTCTATTGTTTTGTCGGGCGAGTAGCGCCCCCCACCACCACGCGTCACTGCTCACTCGTTCCTCGGCTAAACAAGTCCGGAATCTGTCGTTTTAGTCGAGTGCCGCAAACATGTCGTTTCGCTGGAGCGAAGAAACAACTTTCAAATTTGTTTCTAAATATGTACAACATGAATGCTTTTGGAATGTTAAGTCCCTACATTACAGACATTAATTCAGAAGACAATTCGTAGCTCCTAGTTCATCTCTTCTATTAATCCCTTTGCGCACCCATAGTTTTTTTTTTCTCTGTCAGACAAATATCTTCATCCACCTCTTCCAAAATAGCCATTGCCATAAGCCTTGTCAGCTTATTCACTTTATTGCGTTGCAGTCCCTTCATCTTGCAAAACACGACTCACTTGTCAACTGTACTCGACCGTAGTGCGAATGGTTTTTGGAGGGTAGCGGGTATTTTAGCCACTAAAATACTCTCCACTAAACTAAATTATTAGTCTCGTGTGAATCAGGCTTAGTGCCCGTATTCATAGTCGTATTCCTAGGGGTTACCTTGGTATCCCCTAGCCAGGTAATACCTGGGGATCCCCTGCGCTGAGCGATTCATGCACCTTACCTGGGTAACACCCAGCCAGGGGACGCCTGGGTAAGAGATTTGGCAACAATCCCGCGGAAAATATATATAAACCGTTCCTCTGAATGGTTCTCGATGTTTTCGATGCTCATTTTTCACCGTAACCAAGCACGCTATAAACAATAATATAGTATATTGTTACACGACGTTGATGAAAAATGACTGAAGAATTATGAGAGAATGTTTACAATATTACTTAAATATTTATGCAATATGAATGGTGAGGAATACGAGGGTGGTTCAATAACCCGTGTTTGTGAACAGAAGACGTTACTATGGAAAGTTGTTGATATTATCGTGTACTGCCATTAGTACAGTGGTATCAATTCGTCCCACGCGTGGGCAGCAGTACTGCGTTAGGGGAGCTTTGGGTAAGCTTCATGTCTTACTCAGGAAATCGACGCCCTAGGGGAGGGTAGGAAACAGAAGTCCCCTGGGTAACGACTATGAATACCATTTCTGAGCCAATGGGGTTCCCCCACACCTGGGGGACACCCAGGTGACGACTAAGAATACGGCCCTTAATATTTCATTTCTCATATCCATATGAATATGAATATAAATAATACTTGGCTGATTTCCATCACACTCGCACTCCCGCGCCCGCACAATAACGTTAGCATCCACCAATTCTACAATTAAAAGAGGAAAACACTGAACATGACCACCAAAGAGCCATTCAATTTCTCAAACTCAATTTCCAGCGCAAAAATATAAAATCAAAGTTATTCAAATTAACTTTAATGAGCCCGCCACGCAATTTGTGTTTTAATTAGGTCTAATTTTTTTGTCAAATTTCTAATTCCTAACCCCTCACTGCCGTATACCCCAGAGTTAGATTAAAAATGTGTTTGTTATGTTTTTCAGGTTTTCAGAATTAAAAAAACACGTAAACGAGCGAAAAAATAACTGCTCGGGAGAAAGAAGGAAGAACCGCAGCGGAGGAATAAACACATATTTGGAAAATAAAACCAAGAAATGAAAAGGAAACCAAGGGATTCATTTGTTTCTCGCAGTCAACAATCGGCCCAGACCGAAAATGAAGAAGCAAAGTGACCAACAAAATGGGCGTTCACAAAATCTTCAACAAATACACAAAAATGTCGCCGAAATGGTAATGACAGATTCTTTCCAATCATTGTATTTACAAATGATGCAGTACGAAGTCACTCGCAAGGGTGCATATACACCAGGGTTTTAATTCGCCATAAAATAAACCAAGGTCAAGTCAAATGATTTTTTCATGGTGAATTTCAACCCTGGTGTACTGACAGCGTTAAACATATCGGTGCATGGTACTAAGAGGTGAACGTATTTGTTGATGATCCTCTGGAATTTTTAACTATCAAGATGAGACTATATGATGGAAAAAATAAAATAATGAAACTGTATGATGTTTGCCTATACAGCGGATTTCTTTACTCTTTCGAGCAGTGACAGCATATCCGAATATACACAACCAGTTCCTAAACTGAGACGTTGTCTGTCTCACATTTCCAGCAGGTGCCATGATCGATTTTACTCATGCGAATATCAAAACCTGCGGTCGCGAGAGGGAAAGTTTATACCTGAAAGCACAGTTTCTTATGTTTATCAATACGATACCTGACATACCCAGGCTTCGCTGCGCCAGAATAACTTCGGGAGGAGAACAATTCTGCATACTCAGATTCCCGCTTCCCTAGATGAAACAACCATCCCTAGGATATGCTCCAATATCTACAAAGCGACGGTCCTGCCGGCTCTCGCACGCCTTGAAATACCTTCTTCTATCCTTCAATCCTTCCGTAAGTATTCACCCCAGATAGGAATAATCGTCCATTTTCAAAGTACTTCATCATTTACACACTTTCCACAATCATTCTTGCCAGCCAATAATCCAAATCAATATTCCTAAAATACAGATGAAAATGGTATGAGAAAATGCTCCAAACCACCTGCGGCAGGTTGAAGCATTTTCTCATACACATAAATCAAATGTCGTGTTAGTATCCAGCACGCAATTAAGTCACAAGCTTCATTAAGGTAGTGAAGCGAAAGACCATTTTACCTAGAAATCAATGAATTTGGTCTCATTTTAAAGAAAACTATATCAACCTTCCAATGAAATTTTAAATATTGGCGGCATTTTTCTATACAATAACAGACATGATGACGCGAAATATTGAATCCCGACACCGGGACCGATATCTTCATACAGACCCGCATTGAATGGGTTAAGGTAGTCCGAGCGAAAAATCTTTTCACTTATAAATCAATGAATTTGGTCTCGTATTAAAGAAAAAAATCTCACCCATCAAATGACACCAAAAATTTTACCCCTAACCACATAACTTCCGGAGATATTTGCCAAAAAAAATACCTGCCTTTTGACATGGAAAATGGTACGTGTATGTACTCCAGAGAGACATTATTTACAAACTGAGAAATTTCTAAATCTTAGATGTTGTAAACAAACTAACAGCATGTAGTTAGTTGTTTTCTTAACTATTATTGAAAATTAATCACATTCTCACCGCAATAGGTCCTTGGGTATCACAATTAACTTTCCGTTTTTAAGGAGTTTCTAACGCACCGCGCGAAAAAAATGAGCCAAGTTAAAGACTTATTTAGATATTTTCATTTAATTACTTACAATTTCTGTCATATTAAACATTATTATTGCACCATTAATAATGCAGTATTTAATTGATGTGTCTTACGGCTGGTGAAATCAAAAAGTATTGGTATCATTCGAATACGATTCTCTATTATGACTAGGGAACTATCTCGCTCGGACTACCTTAGTGATCATTCATTGAATTGCTGATAATGGAGTTCATAGTTGTGAACGGTAACGTTATTCCTCTGTGCTTCAAAATATAAAATACCGGCTTATTTCTATCACAGTATGGTCTCCGTTCTTAATCTTCAGCTTGAGGCCTTGGAGAGAGGTTTTTAGAATTCTCTCAGAACCCCTGCAGACGAGGAGAGCAGACGGTTTTAAAACTTTGGCTTTGAAATTAGGGCTTTTATTCGTCGATATTTCAGAAAGTATCCCTTAAAAATTAAACATGTTAGTCCCCATGGAATTGTTGGTAGATGTGACAATCAGTTAGGAATTTGCAGAAATCGCCAATCACCGGTAAAAGTGGGCTGTACCGGGAATTTTTCCCGAGGCGATTTCTATGCATTTCCTCATCGCAGTTTTAAATTGCTGACCTTCACTAATGGAAGTTTTGAATTTGGGAGATTTTCGTTCATCGATGCTTAAAACTGCAGGAAAAAAAAGAGTTTAAAAAAATAAAACCGTAGTTTAAATAGTCTTAAAAATGAAGCCACGAAAAACGACTTGTTTAATGGGAATAGAGATGAGATAAAAGGAATTTGATGGTTTTCAAACACCCTGTTACTCAAAATATCTGAACACAGAAATTAAAAACATTAACGAAATGGAAAAGGCATTTAAAACAAAACTCTGATCGAACTCAACAGCATGTTCCTACCTGTAAGACAGCATATAGTTGTTTACATACAAAGAAGAAGGGTTTCTCCGATATCCATGTGAAGAATATTAAATCTGTTACATGTCAATTACACCGTTGAAACTTGAAGGAGCTTTGTTAATATGTGAAAAAGAAAATCGACAATGATAGACAGATTTGACTTTGATAAATTTATTTTTTTCATAAAGTAAAATTTATAACGCTTTGGTTTAGGATATCAATGCATTGCAAAAACGATTTTTTAAAAATGCCGTTTCACAATTTAATCTTATTTTTCTCCCCCACACAAGGTATCTGCAGCAGAAACATACAGACGAGGACAACTTCTCATGCACCATGGATCAGATTTGAAAGAAACTAAGCGTTAAACTGAAGCAATAAAGATTTTAAAGATTGATGCGGTGGCGGAAATGGAGTACGCACTCAGAAATTGATAGTATTTTAATAAAAAAAATAATTTTAAAATCTGAAATGCGAGTTTTCGTCAGTAAACGATTCGATTAAAAGATTTGCAACAATATTCACATTTAAATGAGTCGTCATATGAAACACGCCATCCTTCATTTCATTATTACTTTGAAGTAGTTCTGTGCGAATGCGTCGAAATCGAATCGAATCGACCCGAAAAAGGCTTAATTCGATTCGATTCGCCTGCGAATCGGGATGCTTCGAAAGCGAATGATTCGTAATATTCGAATCAGATAGATTCGTCTTTGAATTGTTGTATGCATTCGAACGTGGCACTCACCGCATTGCATGCCGTCCGTTTAGAAGATGTTTTCCTCACAGAAACGAAAACTTAAACGACCGCACGTTCTTCTGTGCTCTTCTATGTGCCACTATAGAGATGCATAAGCTAATGTAAGGCCCTGAAATGTAGTGAAAATCTATATTAATTTAACTCTGCATAAATGTTTTCATTTTATTTAGAAGTCGAATTCAATTCGCAAGTGAATTTTTTTAGCGTTATTTGATTCGCCAACGAAAATTTTTTAAAAATTCGTTTCGATCCGATTCGAAATATCTTTTGGGAGATTCGATTCGGTTCGATTCAAAATGAAAATCCCTCATTCGCACACCACTTCTTTGAAGGCAAATGAAGGAGCACATTATTCTCGATACAAATCAAGGATTTTTTTCAGCCCAATGAATATGCTATGTAATTCTTACGACATTACTGATTTTCACACGGGATACAATGCCTAAGGGAAAGCGATGTCGTACCTCATCGACCAACGACAAATTTCTGGGCCCCGTATTATTTCCGAGGGATTTGAATAGGAATGAATATATCGGCGCATGAAAATCGCATAATTTTGGAAATTTTTCTAGTTGAGTAACGCGTGGAGGCATAGCCGGCACATGGCATCCCGACATTGTTTCTTATCACAAAGAGAGAGGAGTTCTTGGACCATTTTCTGTGGAATATCGGTGACCTACTGAACATCAACCATCACATCCATGAGATTCACATTTATAGAATATTCAAAATGTATTGAGGATCAAAATCCATCAAGTTCATTAGAGTCAATAATTTTATATCACGACTGGTTTGGTGGAATTTATACATGACGAAAGATGAACAGTTTAAATTTTCCAATACTTTCCATGCATTAGATTACATCACTATCACTCTATTCACATAATTATTAGTGGATGCAAATGATGGATAACATCAAAGACGATCTGAATTTCCCCTTGAGGAAAATGGAGAAAGATATTCTTTCGGTCAGATAGATCAACGGAAATCCACCAACATTATCTAACGGACTAACATAAGAAGTTAAAATATGTTTAGCAAATATTATGATTAAAAGGAAGATTTTATTCTTGTCGCCAATATATAATTTTTGGTATAGAAAATATTTAAGGTTCAAGAGAAATTTTTTAATATCGTGGTAATTCTGTAGACATGCCCTCACTCCCAAACCATAGCCAAAAAATATCTACTGAGGTGAGCAGAAAAACACATGCGGATGTAAGGTACAATCTAAGCATTTGAATATAATATGCTTATATAACTGTGAACGTATTATGTAAATATGTGCACACATTGAATAAGATGACAGCAACTGAAATGTATAAATGTAAAATAATGAATTTGGACATGTTGAAAAATAAATCTCATAAAACAGCGATAATTATTACCATTTGAAGACAAAAATCAACGTGGACGTAGACAATCAATCGAATATTTTTTAATTTCCTCATTTCATGCTCCTTTAGCTCCAGTTTGAACAGTTTACTCCAAAGGCCCCTTGCTACAGTGGTTTATCATGATGCATCCTCAAAATTAAAGATGTGAGTTTAAACGATATAATAAAGAGGGGAAAATTAGTTCGCGCTTTTAGTCACAAGAGAACAGATAAGAGATTCGTGTTAACATGAAAGTTGAAGAAATCATTTCATATAGTAGGAAGCTGACTATCTAGTCTAAACTTTAAAAATTACTTAACTTTATCAAAGAGTGTTTTCAAACGGACTGTGAAAATTACTTTACGGCTTCAAAAACCTATGCACTCGAATTTTCTGAGACTATCTAAGCTATTCTAAGCATCTTAATCTATATTTTGGTTTTCTGAATACTAGGTATGTCCCACGCATGCGCGACAGAGGTTGAATTTTGACCAAAACATTCTCTACACTCCTTGCTACAAAAGTTTCGAAAAGAATGATTTATAATAGATTATACAAACACATATATTGTTAAGAATTGGTTCTTAAGGGTGGGAATCCGACATTTTAGGGAATATCTTAAAAAAATCGTTTTTTTACTCATTATGATACCATAATATCTGTTAGCCACCACTATAAAAAATAAAACATATTGTTGCGCGTTACTGGAAAATTTTGAACCAATATAACCACATTATTTCAAAATATGTGGGCTATGAGGCTACAAGTTAAAATAGCATTAAATCGCCGAGAAACCAAACCGGTAACTACTATTCTTCGCTGTTACATGTTATTAATAAGTGCTCGTAAGCATAGTTGTGCGCAATCCTGTACCTAAAAGGAGATTCGCTAGAATCACCTTAGCTGATGATCTTAAGGTGCCTTTGCTTAAAACAGGCAATAGGTCAATGTATTATGTATTCCTTATGTATGTTAATGATATCACCACCGTCGTTACGAGTAAAATAAGCCTTTCCGGGGAATAGGCAGTATTATACAGGGATATGAACACCAAGTCAGATATAATTGCTTTGAAGAAAGATCTAAATGCTAGAAAAGAATGGTGCAATACTTGACAGTAAGAATAAAATTTTTTAAAGTGCATGATTACGAATTTTTAGAAAAAAATAATTCTCCCAACTAGGCGTACGCAATAAATAAAACCGAAAAACCAAATGTAAAATGTGCGTAATGTACTTAGGTGTGACCCTTACTCAGGAGATGTCCCGGGGGAAGCGCAAACGGGAAAATGTACGGATAGGCAAATTGTAAATCGGAATTTATTAAAAGAAGACTGGGAAAATGTGACGAGAAAGTAAAGGAGCGATGTTATTTTTCTCTCGTGAGAACTCATTTTAAGTTAAGCCGCCATTATGAAAGACCCTTAGGAAGTAGGTTCAGTTTTAGTCATGCATCGAATACAGCGGATAGCAGCAATATTTGTTAAAAATTTCCACAATAGATATAGGAGTTTTACTGAATTGTTGAGAGAATAAGGGTGGGAACCTCTGTATAATCGAATGAATGAATATAGATAAAATCTTTTACGAAACTTTCATGAAGAAAATTCTTTGCCGGACGTTCAACATATTTTGCTAGACATACTGTAATGGTAGACGCAATCACAGGCTTAAGATCAAGGAAATAAACCGCAGACCCAATAGATTTAGAATGCCACTTTTTCACCAAAAATAAGAGACGATAATAGTTACGATAGATCAGTTCTAGGATACTGACTAGGTTAAATAGATTTTTCAGTAGTGCTAAATATCTTAACATGATTATGAGCTAATAACGTCGCATGCAATCTCAGGCATGATACACTTGCATGTTTTAGTACCTTGTAGTACTATTCATTAATCGCATTAATGATACTAACTAGTATTTTTATCTTGAATAGTGATCTGCATGGTAGCATGTTCTTCTACGTATCGCTCTCCTGGTTTCTGGTCTGACGGAGCACTGTTATCCTGACTGCTTTCGGCAGCTGTGCCTGGCATCCGGGCGAATGTGCGCGGTTCTGCTTTCAGCTGGGATGGGTGCTGCATGCCTGATGTGGAATCACGCCGTGCCACACACCCTAGTGGTGGCTTGCAAGGTTTTTCGTAGATGTAGATGATTGTCAATGCCGGATCTCTCTCCACCCTCACCCCCAATAATCCTCCTATTAAGATCTGATCCACCAATTCTCAATTCTGTAGGCAATCCCCACCCAAAATAACCTTATTTACAATTCGCTTAGTATATCGGTTTCTTCCTGTAAGTATTCTCCCCACGACTTTGGCTGTGATTTCATCTATTTCATCATATATCATTCGTAAATTTTTGGCTAATTACTAATCCATTGCTATTCATTAACAGTCACGGCTAATATGGACATATTTTTACATGAATATCAGGTTGGACAATAAGAATCAACGGAGGACTAATGAACTTATGAATAAAAAATTGGACTAGTCAAGTAGAGCTATCTCATCCTTATAAGTAAATTAAAGAGCCTTCTGAGAATTATTATTCAATAGCATTCTTAATTAATTTTCCCGAGCATCTCAAGGAAAGTTGAGAAACACCAAGGAAAAATGCTAGAACCATAAACGCTGCAACACACTTTAATTAGTGGAGAAAAGGGTTTCTTCATTAATTTAAAACAGGGATAAAATTACAGGGCAGAATTAAACCACCAAAAGCACTCAGTTTCACAAACAAAAGAACAACTCGGTCACAAAAAACTGTCGGAATGATCGTTAGAGGCGTCCCGTAATTACCAATTAGCACCTGTTTGATACACCACCACCGCCGGTCTCCGTTTTGCTTCCACTACTAAATAAAGGCAATGGAAACTATCCGAATCGAAATATCAAAAGCCGGGCAAAATGTTTCGGCCACGCCACCGCCGCGATCAACCTGGTTTGGGGGCCCTGCGGACGTTAATTGCGGTCATACCCTCCTCCTACGCGGCCATAAATTAGAATCCAAACCGAGCGATTTTCATCCCAATATTAACGAGAACGGCAAAACAAGCAAATAACTCCACCTCTCATCCTTATATTACATCGCTAGCCCGTGCTCAATACACACAACGGTTGCCTCTGCTAAACAATGTGCCGTGCTAAAATAGATCCACTTCATAGCCACTATAGCTTGTTGTGTTGAGTTCCAAGCAGTGCGAAGCGATGATATTACGAGACAAAAACACCACCATTAACTTGCTGATTGACCACCTACCTGTCTTCGGCGCTCAACTCACTACATTAGCATGGATGTAAAGGTTGAACCCGGTTCACTCAACATTTGTCAAAAACTGCGAGCACCTCAATGGGTTCAAAGTTCGACTTTTAGTCACGTTGGCAGTGGCGCCAAGCGCACCCTTTGATTCCACCTTGTGACGTCATATCCCAAGTGGCATTAAACAACTTGATCCTTGAAAGCCTAAAAAAAACTCTAAAGTGAAGAATATCGCCACGGTAACTTAACTTGCTTAACTAGATTCCGGCTCAATATCGAGAGATTCGGCTTTGAGTCTGCATGTACACATTACCCCGTGGGTCGACGCGCGGGCTCGTGGCAGGGGGACACCATCCGTACAAATAATAATAATAATAAATTTATTTCACCATTGGAAATAAATACAGTTGCATGGCTAATGTCAATAAAATAAATGGAAATAATAAAATGCACATATAAGGAAAAGACATCCAAAATCACACTTTCCTAAAATATTGATACCTAAGTTATAATTGAATTTGATACAAAATGAATAAACTACACAGGAAGTTCACACAAACGAGCAGCAGGGACATGGAAACTAAAGGGGCTCCGGTTACCTACTCACAAATGCCAATTACAATATATCCTCCAAATATTCCGAAACACTATTATATCATTTTACAGACAGAAAACGTTTGAACTTCATTTTAAACACAGAAAGTGAGGTACAATTTTTTATTTCATCAGGAATCTTGTTGTACAAGATAGAGGCAGAGTGACTGTGACCTTTAAGACAGAGAGAGCTGGAGTATTAATTAGAGTGAATATTATTTCTTGAACGGGTGAAATAATCATGCTAGGTAGAATTAGTAGGAAAGTTAGAGAGGTTTGCTTTAACGAAGCAGGCACATGTAAGGATATATATATAGAGGGAAGTGTGAGGATCTTAGATTTAGCAAAGAAAGGTTTGCCGAAGGGGTAATACGGTGCAGTGAATTTCACCATAATTTTTTTTCGGAGCGGCGCCCAGTGGGAAAATGTGCCTTTTGAAGCCCAGATTAAGGAAATAAAAAACATTTTCCGATCAAAAAATATTTTACCGGGGCGCCAGGGCCTGAAAGATGAAGAACAGGAAGTGAGTGCTGTTTTGGCGGGTTGCCTCCATTATTCGTGCACTCATTCGGCCTCTCTCGGAGCTCCCCTGGCGTCAATGTGGACGGGGATGATCCTGAAGGAAAGTCTGAAGCAAACCTTGGTTATTTCGCTACATGTAGGCTGAAAACAACAAAAAAATATCGACTTTTCAGATTTTTGTGCTATATGTGGCGCGTTGCCGCACATTAGGCAAAAATAGGAGCATGGAAATAAACTGCCTGCGGGAGCCTGTGGCCGATTTCTCACTCGCATGCGATGGAGCCGTGGTACTCGAATGGGCGATCTCGCCCAAAGAGCGTCCGAGATGAAATTTGGTATGTGCCCGAGGTAACTGCGTTGAGGGGTGTACGAGTGAGAGAGGAGCCGCGCGTAAAATTATGGCAACAGTGAGCGAGTGAGTGGAGAAAAGAACATGGCCTCCGACGAAACAGGCTTCATACTGTGGCGATGGATGGAATCTATGTACAACAACTATTTATAAGACGAAGGAAAATTTCCAAACACGAATATAACTCCCCAATGTGTCAGCTATAGCGAATCGTTACGGGGTCTCAACTGTTGCAGCAGCTGCTCTCACCATTGCAGCGTGGGAGGACAGGGGTCTCGTTGGGACTTCAAACGTCGTAGATTACAGTATGATTCGTCGAGAGAGGGTATGTCTTGTGAAAGCTCTTCAGAGTATGGAGACAACTGCTCTGAAAACCAACCCACCCAAAGCGATCTGTTTCGACGGGAAAAGGTGCGACACACTTTCAGTAGAAGCCGTTGGGGGGAAACGCTGCAATGTTACTGTCAAAGAGGAACATGTAGTGATTTTTGACCAGCCCAGTGGCAAGTATTTAACACATATACCACCCACCAGCGGCTAGGCTGAATATATCTCCACCTCCATCCTGTCCTATCTGAAATCATTGGGAGAAGACGATTTGGAAGCGATTGGAGCCGATGGAACCTGCACAAACACCAGCTGGAAAGGAGGGATCACAACGCTCATAGAGAAGAACCTGGGGAAGGAACTGCAGTGGTTGATCTGCTTGCTGCACCAAAACGAGCTGCCTCTCCGTCACCTGTTCACTGCTGTCGCCCTACAGACCTAGCGGCGAGGTATCCAGGGGATTTGAATCATTCCCGGTGGGTCACAACAGCAAACCGCATCATTAGGACGTACATTGCTACCAAGAAACCTAACAATAAGCTGAATATCCTGACAAATTTTATGCTTCGCGTGTATGTGGCTCAGTGGTTTGTAATTCGGCGTGTACCATCTTGCGCTGAGAAGGCGTCATCTCTTCAATGGAATCTTGCTTTCCAGATACCTTCCAAAGAATTACAGGGATAAGGTTGACAAGACCATTCAAACTAATGGATTCTTCGCTCACCCAGAGAACATCGTTCTAAGCATGTTTTCGGACACTCGGCAGCCTGTGCGAAAGCAAGCTTTAGAGCTCATTCTATCCTCGAGAAAAAAGAAAGCAGCTTCTCGTTCACAAGGTGCCGAGCGGAGCTTTAACGTTCCACTTATTTTAATTTCAAAGCCAAAAGCTATGAGTGCATGGCAGACTTAGCGGGGAAAATAGTCGACCCGCCTGCACTGAGGCGGTACTCCGATGCTGATCTTCAAGCTAAGCTCGACGCACCCGATGGGCCAGAAATCTTAGAGGTACCACCATACAAATGCCACGCGCAAAGTGTTGAGAGCATGGTGCAGGTCATGAATACAGTATATACACAAGTGGTTGGCTTTGAGAAATGAGATCAGCGCATTAGAACGAAGCTGATGTCACAAGCAGCCATGCCAAAGTTCCACACCAAGAAAGACTACAACTCTCCGTTTGCATCGAAGAAAACGCGAGAAAGCGCCCATTGAAACCCCCATAAAGCACAAACAAGTGCGGGAGGGTGGACACGGGCGGATGTCGCGGTGCAGTCACTGCCTCGTGGTGACACCTGGATAAGTTTCGAAGGGAAAGTCCTAGAAACGAACATAGGGCTGCACAAAAATTGCCAAAGAACGTGAAAATTCGATATTTTTTGTTGTTTTCAGCCTACATGTAGCGAAATAACCAAGGTTTGCATCAGACTTACCTTCAGGAGCATCCTCGTCCACATTGGCGCCACGGGAGCTCCGAGAGAGGCGTGGAAGTGCAACCCGCCAAACAGCACTGATTTTCTGCCCTTCATTTTTCAGGCCCTGGCGCCCCGGTTAAATATTTTTGATCGGAAAATGTTTTTATTTCCGTAATCTGGGCTTCAAAAGGCACCTTTTCCCACTGGGCGCCGCTCCGAAAAAAAATTATGGTGAAATTCACTGCACCCTAATGGGGTAATAGCGAAGGTGAAAGGGAAGTGAAATGGTGAAGGTAATTCTGGGAGCGTTTTAATTGGAGCTCAGTTTTTATTATGGTCACTTATTGTGCGAGAAAAGAAAGAATTTTTGTACCTATCTGTTCGGAAATCTCTCTAAATGCAGCCAATAAGTGCCACTGGAGTTTGCCAAAACTGTTGAAGAGCAGGCTTCAGTCGAGAACTACAAAAATTAGGATATACCTAGCGATTATCCAACCCGTTCTCTTTCATGGGTCAGAAGTTTGGACAATGACAAAGTACACACAGAAAAAGTTGTTAACTTTTGAAAACAAGATATTAAGAAGAATATACGGACCAACTCTTGAAGCAAGAACATGGAGAATAAAGAAACACAGAGAACTCGGAGATTTATGCAGAAGACCTGATATTGTGGCCGTGGTTAGAAGCAGAAGGATAAAATAACATGGCTTGATCATGTAAGAACAAGAGAAGAGGATACAGCCATACGAAGAGTGTGGAGGGGACACTCAGAAGGAAGACGCCCACCAGGAAGGCCGAGAATAAGATGGGATGACCAAGTGGCCAATGATGTGAAAAAACTGGGTGGTGACATTGAGATGGCGGAAAACAAAAAAAGGCTGGAGGCAACTTGTAGGCGACGCCAAAAATTAGCTTTGATTAGAGTGGCCCCTGGAGTAAGAGTGAGTAAGTACGAGTAAGTATCTGTTCGGCAAAGTATTTTCCTTATTTTATCGCTTCTGTCAGACCTATAGATATTATAGAAGTCAAAGTGATGTTCTCCGTCTCGCTCTGTAACACACCTGATCTGAATACCTCAAGCAATTTATGCCTGTCGCGTAGCCTCCGATTCCCTTAGCATCCCCCAACCTAATCTCTCTAAAAAGCTTTGTAAAATTCTATGCTCGCTCGCAAAACCCGTCCCATGAGTCCCGTTTAACACAAACGATTTTCCTTTGAGGATTTTTCGCACTAACCGCAGTTTCAGCACTTTCAATGTCTTTGTCATTACTTTTTAGAAAGAGTTATTAAAATTGTTCGAAATGGGACTTTCTGACTGTTAAAACATCAAAAAAGCACAGTGCCCTTCGACTAAATGAAAAGTCAATCCCAACAACTTAAAAGACACGTTTGGTTTGGCACACTTGAAAATGAGCTTCAAGACTCTCATAAGAATGGACACCCCTCGCTCATGTTATGGAGCGCCATATCACATATTGTTCTGCCACAAATCCTGAATGGTGACTAGTAAGATGCCATGCATATATCTGTCACAACTTAAGTTAATATCGAGCATGATTGGACACAAGCCAGACAATATGCGGATGTTCATTTCCGGATATCTAGAAAATTCTCAGTAAACAGCGTATTCCTGGTTTCGAATCCAAGACATGCAAAATGTCACTAAGATCATAATGTTAGTATATTAAGCTTATTTTCAAAACTGACTTGAGAATTACTATGAGGTCGTTGGTTTGTAAATAAATTCACATTGTAATATTCCACAATAGTTTATATTATTCCAACCTAGGTTTCGACTTAAGTTAAGTCATTGTCAAAGTCACCTTGATAATAAAAACTATTGTGGGATATTACTGAGTGAATTTATTTACAAACTATCGCAATGTTGTTCCAACAAGAAAAGCGTGAGAATTTATCTCTAATATATATTAGAGAATATTTGCCATGGGGTCGTAATGTCAGTTGAATTTTAGACAAATACTTTAAGTAAATCCGAAGATGATATAGTTTCTATGTTGAATCTTAAATTTTTGTCCAGGTACGAATAAGTATATCAGTTAATTATTGAGCAAGAAGAACAATGGTATGCTGTTGTTTTTTATCACGGCAGTAAAATCGATGTATGCCAACAGGAAGGATTGGGCAGGGAAATACGAAGAGGCAAGGCAAGTGTGACGATAATTTTCATTAGAAGAGTGCAGTCAGCCCATCAAGCTAAGAATGTACTCAGCTGCTGTTAGTATAACGAAATTAAATCCCAGTCCCCGGCCGTGGAAAATAAACATTTAATGAAATCATCGCGATTCTCAAGCGGGAGGATGGAATTAAGTCAATTAGAACAAGAGAGCAAACATTATCAGGATGCGGAAACGATTTTTAGTGAATTTGTGGAGAAATGACCGGAAATAGAAAATACAATAAGAAAAGCATAGCAGTCAAAAGGTATGCTTTGAAGAGGGTGGTTAAAAAATGAGCTCGAAATAAGTACGTAAATAAGTGATTAATTAAGAGTATAATGAGGAGTTTATTATTACACGCATTAGAAAACTTATTATCAAAGAGAGTCGAGAAGCGTCTATAGAAGGTGAGATTTAAGCACGAGATGAATGGAGAAAATGAACGAGTTAGCGAGAGAAAGACAAGTGAAGAGGTGTTGAAGGAAGAAATGAAACACGAAAAATTCACTTAAAGCAGAGAAAGTGAAAGAGAAAGAAAGAGAGATTCTGAGAGGCTGTGGGAAGTTTAATTAATACACGAAGGAGAGATTGAGAGCCCAGAAAGTGGAAAACAGAGAGGCAAAGACAGACAAAGAACTAAGAAAGCACGACAGACTATAGTGTTCTTTGCTCAGTCCATGAATATATATCATGGATTAAGATGTTTGGAATTGTTACCTAGGCTACGTGTTGCCTAAATTTCCACTTTTAGTTCACCCAGTCCTTGGCGCCACTTCGATTAGTCTTTTCAGTTGTCATTGTAAATAGACGTAGTCAATTGTTGTTAACGTGAGACTGTGGCGAATATTCAACAATGATCGAGGAGATATGAATTAATTTATGCTTTCAATAATATCTTCCTATTTTTCTGATCTAAAAGTTAATTTGTAAATGCTAGAGAGGAAACATCAATTACAGAAAATGTGTAAGAGGTTTATGAAACGTCCATCGTGTGCCGGCGACGATGTTTGCCTCACTCTGATTATAATTTGAATGCATTAAGCCCGTTCGGCTTAAATAAATAATTTAGAATGCCTTGTTTAAACAGAACTTGCTTCGTACCAGGCTGAAAAACAGGGTATGCGTCTACGAGGACCCAAAATAGGAGACTTGGATTGAAAAATAAGAATCTCTTCAAGGCGGCAGGAAGTGCATTCCTTTTTACCTACACTGCAATGATGGCCATTGGGAGTACTCATGAAGTCACCTCGAATTATTATAAAAGTTCCGTATAGCGATTTTCACGAAGTGCTAAGAAGTTAATTGTGCATTTATGTAATTAAATTTGGAGAGGATTTAAATATATCTGTAGACCGGACGAAATTATAAAAGTGTATAATTACGTCCCA
This sequence comes from Ceriagrion tenellum, assembly GCA_963169105.1. Classification (NCBI taxonomy): domain Eukaryota; kingdom Metazoa; phylum Arthropoda; class Insecta; order Odonata; family Coenagrionidae; genus Ceriagrion; species Ceriagrion tenellum. The sequence goes on from OY720643.1 coordinate 8,127,683, forward strand.
CGTGTAGTGCTTCATTTTTTATCCACTGCATTATAATTAATTGTAAGTAAAACCCATTTATATTCATGGTAAAACCAGTTCGATGTGTTTAATTACAAACTATCGACTGTACTTACATTTGGACTTCTTTCATTCTTTAATCACTAGGCGGCACCACTTTCCAAAAAGTTGTTTGTTCACGGAATTCTAGACAGCAGTTTTAGGCGACGAGATAACAATCCATGATATATATTCATGGCTCAGACTTAGCGAATTGTAAGGCATCCGATATGTATGATAAGTATTTAAGAACAAATAAGAGAAAATAACTTGTAGTAAATGGGCGTTGTAGCTGGATGTTTTCTTAATAAAAAGGTTGCTTATAAATATCCACCCCAAAATTTAAAAAAGACCATGGTTTCAGCAATTCATGGCCATTATCAAGGTACAGTGTAAGTGTATAATCTGACTTAAGTAGTTTAGGCAGAAGAAAGGAGGAGGGGTTTCGGCGATGAAGAGATAAATATACAAGCAAGACATCCAACGGTGACCTTAGCGGTTGTCATCCGTCACTTGTTCTATCGACGGAAGAATGATTCACGCCAGAAGGGAACAGGAGTTAAAGGCAAATTTTTATATATCGGAGACACCTCGGAGGACTACACAGTTTCGAGGATTTATAGTTACTCTAATTTATGTCCTAATTCGTGTACATGTAATATTTCTTGGACAAATTCACTATGGTGGCCATTTAATAATGTAACTTTAAGGGAAGTCGGAAGTCGCATCGCATAACATAACATCGCATTTTTCATAACACTTTTTATGACCATCAAGTCTATTTTTCTCCTCCCAACTATGAACGTGACGTGTCTAATTAAATAAATATTTATAGCGCTTAAAAACATTCATCTACACCTACATTTCACCCTGCTAGCCACCTCAAGGGTGTTTGGCAGGGGGGAGAGATTCATTTGAGATCACCATAATATCACATTCTTTGTAGGGCACGGATATAATAAAATGAGCGAATATGTTTATAAAAATTATGCAAACATGTTATGCGGTCAATATAAGCCTTCAACGTCCAGTAGAATACAGCGGCGGGTGACTGGAACTAGGTAAAAGATTTATGTACAGAGTGTTCCTGACATACTGATTGACGATACTTAAACCCCCGGCGACGATCCTTCGCGGGTTAGTCACGAAAAGCACACCAGTCGCCGCCATAACGGCCCAACTGTGCAACTCAGGAATAAAGAAGCACTACACTCGTGGTAGAATGAACAAATAGCAATGATTTTGTGTAATGCAAAAAATATGCGATTTCCAATATTCACCCTGATCACTGCTGTAACATATTAAATTGTCTTTTGTAACGGCTAACCATAAATTGGCATTATTGCCCCAAGCGGCAAACAGAGACGATTAGCGAATTAGTAAACGTCCAGTAGAATACACTCAAGCAGAATTTTCAGTCATTTATTCTTAAAAATTTATATCAAACATTAATTTTGACAAGGAAAGGAAAAAACAGAAAATTAGCAATGAGAAAAATGATCAAAATAGCCAATATTTAATAAATAACCTTCAAAACATTTCCTCCCGAAGACTCTTAGTGGAAGTGGCACATACTTATGGTAAGGGTAGAGTCCTTATACGATCATAGCACACGAACAGTAGGGGTAGTTAATTGAATAATACAATATTTTGTATGAAACAATTTGATGTATACGTAGATGTAAGTAGAACGATAATGTAATGATTCAGTTATGATGATGCCTTAGATGATTCGAATAATGGATTATTCAATTAGGTTTCACCCGTGTACTTATTTATTACTAGAGCAACTAATAAAATGGCGGGTATGCGAAATATTGTTTGTCTAATCCTTGAATGAAACAGTCGATACGCAAGGGCGGTAATTTTGAACGAGGGTTCGTTTATAGGTCGAATACGTGCACGAATTTAAAATTGAATTGTCACCAAAAATATTTCCGACGACAATAATTAAAAATTCAGATTTTCCTCATTTCAAATGTTGCAGTATCCAAAATACAGTGTTAACTGCTTTTTCTCTCGCTGCAATATCGGTGAAAAATATTTAAACTTTACATGGTAATTATCCTAGCGTTCTAGATCTAGTTCTATCCTAGAGAGTAGAGCTGATTCTAGGAGGAGAAGCACTAGAGACGATGGACGAGTTCTTTTCTTTAAGAAGCAAAATAACATCAGATGGGCGGAGCAAGAAGGAAATAGTAACCCGCATTAACCAGGCCAAGTTAGTCTTCAACAAGAAAAACAAACTCTCTACCGGCAGCAACATTAATTTAAGGATTAGGAAATTGCTATTGAAGAGTTTTGTATGGAGCGTTCTGCTCTATGGTAGTGAGACCTGGACAATTGGAAAGAGAGAGAGAAGGAGAGAATGGGGACATTTGAAGTGTGGTGCTATAGGAAAATGCTGAAAATACCCAGGGTGGCAAGAGTCACGAACGAGGATGTGTTTAAGAGGATAGGGGAAAGACGGTGTCTACTCAAAATGCTAAATAAGGGAAGGAACACCTGGATTGGCCATATTCTCCGACACGAAAGCTTGGTTAAGACCATACTAGAAGGTACAGTAGAGGGAAAAAACCAGAAGAGCAGACCTAGACTGGACTACATGGGACAGTTGATGAAGGAACTAAGTTGTCAATCGTACAGAGAAGTGAAAAGATTGGCCCAAGATCGGATAAAGTGGAAGACTGTTGCAGACCAATCCAAGGATTGTAACCAGAATAGAAGATCCTAGCGAATGACTGATGCCGGCGAAAGATGTAAAGATGGATGAAGATATTTAAAGGCGTTTGAACGCCGAAACGAAAGTCATAAATATTATGTGTCGAACATCAAGGAATAATTTTACGTCTAAGGAAATAAAAATCGCGGTGAGCAAACGCGTTCCCTACCCAACGTTATCACATGGCAGTGAAACCAGGGTTTGCATGAGTCTAGGCTAAGTGTAGGGGAAGTGGGATATCTTAGAAATGTTTGAGGTATATGTAGAAGGGAGGAATGAGTGGAGAATGAAGGAATATGTGTTAGATACTCCAGTAATGGCACAGTGTGAAATGAGTATCACCATTAATCGTCTGCTTTCTCAGGTCCTCGGTGCCTCCATCTCTCTCTCTGTCCTCTGCGCTCCTCTTCAATTCTCTGTAACTCCCTCCATTCTTCAGGTCATCAATCATCTCTCTTTTCTTTCTTCCTCTTTTGCCGTTTCCATCCACCATTCCTTCCATTACATCTAGTAACAGACATTTCTTTCTCAGTACATGTCCCATCCAGCTCTTCTTCCTATCTTCAATGGTCTTTAAGAGCTTTCTTCCTTCATTTTATTCTCTCCGACACCTCTTCATTCCTAACCCTATCAGACCATTTGATGTTAAGCACTTTCCTTCAAATCCACATTTATAAACTCTCTATCCTTTTCTGTCATCGTCCATGTTTCTCCACCATACAAAAACACACTCCAAACAAAACACTTCTCTTCTTCAGTTCCAGCTCCATTTTGCTAGTTAGTATAGTCTTTTTCTCCCTAAATGCTTCCTTAGCCATACCAATTCTTGTTCTTATCTCCATTTCACTCTTCCAATCCTCCGTCACTTCGGCTCCCGGGCACTTAAATCGTTTTACCTGCTCCACATGTTCTCCATCCACATAAATATTCAACCCTTGCTTTACCCCCACTTTCATTACTTTAGTTTTCTTTTTATTGACTTTGAGTCCATATTCCTCCTCTGTCAGTGCTAGGTGACCAAGCATTTTATTCAAATCATCTTCACTTTCTGAAAATAATATTATACCATCTGCAAATCTAATTGTTCTTATTTTTCATTAACCTATGGCTACTCCTATATCTTTTTCCAACACTTCTCAACCATTTCCTCTGTACAGATGGTAAAAAGTGTAGGAGTTAAACTACATCCTTGCCTCACACCTCTTCCAGCTTGAAACCACTCCGTTCTGCTGTTCCCTATCCTCATAGCTGCTTGCTGTTTCATATACAGTTCACTTATCAGTCTTCTCTCCCTCCAATCAACTCCCTTCAATGTCTCAAATAGACAAATAAAATGTGTATGTTTCATTCATTTGTCGAGAGAATTAAAGAGAGTGGAATGACTCAACAGAGATAACTGATAGGAGGATGGATGGCGTGAGAGGAAGAGGAAGACCGCGGAAGTCACGAGTGAATTTGGAATAGAAGATACTCCAAAGAGGAGGAATATTTGAAGTCTTAAGAAAAGAGGGGCGTGTAAGATAGTAATTGAAACAAAAGATGCAAGGAGATGGCAGTATAGTGCGGAGGAAATAATAATAGTAGACTATGCCCAGCCTATCCACGAAAATGAAACGTTTCTCGTTGCTACTCCCTCAAAAACAGAACGGCCTGGCGTGAAGATTGTTTCAGTGTATACCTTCCCTATGAGCGTCTAATGGCCCGTTGCAAGAACATTTAGTCATGGAATCAATAGTAATAAGATCCATGAAGTAATTGATATCATAAAAATATTTGGGTTGCATGAACATATCTACTAGTTACATAACTTATTAACCAATAGTTAATAGCTGTGAATATTTTATCTAATCCTCTACCCTCGGATGAATTGAATGAAATTTTAGCCTATGAATAATTGCTAAAGTACATAATAATTAGTCAGAGTAAACATACTGGTCATTTGTCTCAAAACAATTCTTTTATCAAGTAATTAAGTCTCCAAGCGGTTCATTGCGCATCCGCCATCTTGGTTATCAATGGAACTCATAACTCCATGACATAAGTTATAAGACGAATAAATGTATGGAATCTTTCTGTAACACTTATTGAATGGTTGCCACGGCTTATGGGTCCCATAAGTTTAAGAATGCATGTGTGTCGTTCCTGCAACTGGCCATAGGAATGTGAAAATCTAAGTGCAAACTAACCGCCACGGACGTCCAAAACAGCAATCCCCTTAGTACAAGGATACTACAGCGACAAAAATCGACCCTTTTGAGTAACGATGTCGTTGACAGAAATAATTTTAATCAGAGATCGAAAATAAAACGTAATCACTAGCCTAGAGTCACAGCAATCAGCACATGAGGCCAATAAATTCAGTACGTATTGCCGTCGATAAAGTTTGCAATGAATACCGCTCGGGGAATACGAGATTCTTGGTCTAGATGAGGGAAATACATTTCCGAGAAGACTGCTCCACATTTCCTCTTCCTCCGAGGCTTTTATCAGTCGCGACAGGCGAACGTTTTTTTTTATTCGTCCTCCCGTCTTACTGTGGGCGTTTTCATGCGTGGGCTGTTCCATTGAATTGCCAGCCTGAGTCCTCTACCCACATTGCTTTCGTTCTTCCGCTTCGCTGCGAGAACCTCCCCATCGCTCACCTGGGATTCTCATTATTTTTGTGATAGTTGCACAACAAAGAGCCCGTAGTGAATTGGGTTCGTGGAGGCTTCATTTTTCGAATGAGTTTTTGATCCCACTTATAACTTAAATAATGAGACGATTATTCTATTTCAATACTTTTTATGCAAAATATAAAATCTGATAAAAAAATTATCTGAAAAAACACATATCAACTTCGCGCTAAATTTTCTTCTTAATCTTCAATATTTTCATTCAGTGATTCTCTATCCATTGACATTAATAAACCAAGAGTTCCCCTTGGTCTCCGTAAATGGTCTAAAGGTAGATAGCAATTGCAAAAGATCATCTATGAAATTTTCCACTTCGTTCAGCGACAGAAAATAGAACTACCTTGTTCTCCATTATCTGTGTCCTAATTTGTCGTGCTCATGTACTATCCGGGGGCCATATTTAATTAGGCTACCGCATTATTGAGTCAGATATGCATATATTTTATTGCTTGTTTGCTTTATAAGAATTTTCATTGCTAATAAAATCGGATTCGACTGTAGGAGTAATCATACCCTGCCAGTAGATATTTTGCAACAAAAATGCTAAGACGTGTGAAATTCTCTCGGCATTCCCACCGGGCTAAATTTTAAAAACCCATAGCTAGAGTTTCTGTTCCGTACATCTCTACGGTGGCGAGGAAAATATCAAGAATCCTGAATAAACATAACATCCAGGTTATTCATAAACCACCAAAAAAATTAAGAGCTCACCTCTGCCGAGTGAAAGATGATTTGGGACTCAAGACACCGGGAGTTTACCAAATTCCATGCCAATGTGGGAAAATATACATTGGGGAAACAGACCGCACAATTGAAACACGCTTGAAAGAACACAGGAGATGCATTAGGTTGTATCATCCTGATAAATCCGCCGTGGCGGAGCATGGGCCTAATGGAGGACCATCTCATCTCCTTTAGTGATGCGAAAGTCTTATGCGAGGTCAATGGTTATTGGGAAAGGCTATTTAAGGAAGCCATGGAAATGCATTTTCAGCCCAATAACTTAAATCGGGACTCGGAGTACTCGAGAAATCAAGGGTGGAAACCGTTAATTTCAAAAATAATAACGGAAAGAAGAAACAACAATGGTCGGTCAGATGTAACCGTCCAACGGTACTATATTAGGGAGAACGCAGGCGGCCCTGGCATCATTACCCTCATGACGATGGAAGTGTTATCCATCGAAACGTTGGCAGCAGCCGAAAATTTAACCAGGTGTGAATCCCGAGAGAATTTCACGCATAATATTCGCCGGGAAAGTACAAAATCATTTTTATGCCAAGACATAATCGGAGAAAAATTCACAATAGTGCATATGGAAAATTTCAATACATTTTAGGGAGAACAAGACATTTTTTTAATTAAAAGGTGATTTTTTGTCTTCTAAGTGATACTTTCGATGTAAATACAGGTCACTATCTCAAAAGGTATGCAAAAATCCTTTTTATTTCATAATTATCGTACAACAGATAACCCTTTCGTGATTATTGAGTTTTTCATATTCCTTGGTGGTTTTATTCCTAATTAACTAACACAATCGAGACTCAGACTGCTATTAAGGGATAAACCGCGAGCAAGTTTTATAAAGAAAGAGTATCAGATTTATATGTCTTAATCCGAATACAATGCTCCCTCGTCAGTGCTTACCAGGAAGGGGAACTGTTCGATGCGTAAGTATGCATGCAATTTGATCTAGAAACCACACTAATATTACCTTGTTAGATTCAATGAATTAATTAAATTATATCTGATTATAAAACCAAACCAAATTGTTATAAAAATTGATTTTGAAGGGCTGGCCTTCAAAGCAACAGTTTAATATGCCTCCAGCTAACCTTGCACAAAATTATTGTGCATCTTTAGGGTTTGAGCTGAAAAATTAAACTGAGTACATTGAAGGTACACACATTAAACAGAACAATGGACAAGCTTATTGATAGGGCAATAATTTGGCTGAAAGGCCTTGTTCAGTATAATGTTCCCTTAGTATATGTTCAGTGTAATCCTTAAATAATGTTCTCTGAATTTTTATTTGGCATTAACACGTCTAACTGCTGCAACAGACTTCCTTCATGCCTCATATGCGAGGAGTTTCATTAAGTTAGATTTTACTTGGCAGAAAGCTTGGGCAAAGAACGACAATCGGCCTACCTCCACTTCTTCTTGAGCCACAGGCATTATTAAGCAGAAGACAAGAGCTGTACTTGAAAACTTAAAGACGGTGTCAACCCTTCTTATTTCCCAGGGCTTGTTATTTGCCAAGAATCATATCGTATCCTTCCATTTTCTCCATTGTCATCCACCTCCTTTCTTCACTTCCGATTTTCGTATCTCTTCTCTTCTCACAATTCTCTCTCTTCTCAGACCCTACTGGTATGCCTTCAATCAAATTCTCTCCTTCGTGAAGCTATTCATTCGGTGATTGGCTTCACTTCATAGAACTCTCTATTATTCTCCTATCTTTCTCCGTTACAACAATGGGTGACTTAAGATTTTCCTCGATGCTTTCAATTTCGCAACCGCCACATATTTTTGGAGCGGTCTGTACCATTATTTTCCTCTCTCTCTCTCTCTCTCTCTGCAAGTGTCAGCATCATCATCATCATTGGCATATTTTTACTTTTCATTTTTTGTCGTTAATACTTGTAGCCCCATGCGGAAAATTGGTGGAAACCATCTATTCTACTGCATTTCATAATTTGCTCCTTCATTTATTTCCCTCTATTTCATGAGTTTGTGACTGTTATTTCCAGTTACCTCGAAATGTTGTCCTACTAGTAGACCTTTGTCTAACGATTCATCAAGAAACATTTTCGACATTTTACATAGCTTTCATTTACAAGGAAAATATACTCCAAGTCAAGTTTTTTACCTAATTACCAAGTAGAATGATTAGTCGGCAAGTTTATACATTTCAGATTACGCATGTTGAAAAAATAATGCACTTGCATGTTTACAAAGTTTTAAGATCTTTCTATGTTCGAACTGGTTATTCACCATTGTCGACTCCAGAAAGGTACTCGTATATAATGAGGAGAAAATGTAATGTATATTTATATAAACCAATTTAACTATATTTAAAAGCCTAAGGTATTCAATGTTTTGCCAGAAAATATAAAAATGGAGAATAATTCCCGGAAATTTCTGTGTTCTGTGTAATCATGGCTTTTCACTCGGCACAATGTTGAAAACACTTCAACGCAACACGCAAAGCAATGTTGAAAACACTTCAAAAAATTTCAACGCAATTTCGTGCGGAAAAGCTCATTCTTAGAATTAATTTTATAAGGATTCGGTCTAAAATAAAAACAGTTACAGAAATTAATCTACCCCCTCCTCATTTACGCTTCACCATTAGCACCAAAAGCATTAATGGAAAGGTAATATGCGAAAATTATGGGCTTCAAACTACCTCACCAAGTCACTTCGGTACATCACTCGAAAACTGTTTCCAATGGCTAACATAGCTTAGAAACATAATACAATAACGGAACAACAACTGAGCTGTGTAAATACAAACTTCGCCATGCAAACTAGTTCATTGCTCGTCGTGCATTGGCTTCCGTTTGAAGAGTATGAGTCATCATATTGCGAAAATTTCAGCTCGAAAGCTTCTGTGGCTTCTTACATCACTTAGGCCCCTGTCGCGATGTTTCCAAGAAATGCTATGCGTTATTCATTTTTTTAAATTCAAAACGGTTGATCCCTTCAGCTACGGTAGGAAAAAGTGAGGCCGACGACAGGCGACGAAAGTGTTGGTTAGGGGTGGGCGGTGAAAGGGAGGAAGTTTTGGGATGGAAATTTGCTTTTGGGGGAAAATTGTGAAAATATCAAAGGCAGAGCGATCCTGAGGCCCCCGACGGAAGGGAAGAATGGAGAGAGAGAAAGCAGATGACAGAGGAAGAGAAGACCATTTCGTACCTAATGATGGAAAGTGGGACGGCTCTGATGGAAGCAATAGGAAGAGAAGGGAGGTTTGCTTGCGTTGATAAAACATTCAGGAGAACATAACTCCCTAGGACATGTTTTAGACACAATTATCCTCAGTCATAATAGAGACAACGTTCGATTTTCACTTTTAGATTGAAGCAGTTTTCAAGGAACATGAAATAAATACTGTCAAATACTGACGCAAAAACTTTTTCTTGTGTATCAACACAATATCAATGGTACCTATTTCTGTACTAACAAAACCATTCATTCGGCAAACTTTTAATATTTTCATTAACGTCTGGCAGTGGCAAGCCAGTAGATTCATTCATATTCCCGAGCAAAAATATGCAAAGGACCGGTGCAGGCATAAAAGTTCTGAGCGGTTAGAAGAGCGAAAAAGCCAGAAAGCACAATGCTCTGTCAACAAATAGGTATTTTCCACGTATTTGAATCTTTTTATATTCTGATTCTGTAACTTAAACTTCGATACATCGATAGATAGGGGAAAACACCGGACAAGAAATATATTCAGCTTCCAAAGGATGGAAGAGGAAAGAAACTATAGTTTTGATCGACACGCTGGGATTTCATCCTCAGCAAAATAAATCTCTACTGTTGTGAAGACCATTAAAATGTATGTAGCAAGTTATGAAGAACATTGTGATACATATACATACATACAAATCTTTTTGTGTACATTTATTCAAAAATACTCAATTCTTACAATTCTATTCTTACAATCGTATTCTTACCATCATAACTTTGGAAATTGCCCAATTAACCCTGGAGGCTTTCTGGGTGGATATGAGTGCTAGATGCAATGCGGATATTTTTAGGGATACATCTGAAAAAACGTTCTAGGCTGCGTTTGTTTATTCCTGACGAAAGGTAGCGGTAGCAAGGGAAGAAAATGCTGGAAAAAACATTTTCCGTGGTCCTGGATTCTTTTGAAACCTTGTGTCGTGACAAAGCGGGAGTTGAAGCGAAAGACTATTAAGTAGACGGTGTAGGACTGGGGAGAAATGAAAGAGGATATGATCGATCCGGGTGCAAAAGCATTTCAACGTCCCAATCAACTAGTTTCTCCCTCACAATTCGTGATCTTTTAAGAATATTGCATCCTATGACGTATAAATATAACGAAAACGGAGCAATTACTAATAGGCTTCAAAAATTGATCATTAGGATTGGTCCGAAAAAGTTATGCATACGGACGCCAGAATTACTGTTACCTGCGATGATTACCCCTGACTTCATTCTGGTTCCTCTTTCATCCAAATGCTGTTTCCTCTTCTAACCACTGATTTTTATTTTTTTATTTATTTCATTTGAACTTATATCAGATTTATATTCCATAAGACCGTCTGTCGATGAGACATGCATACCAATTGCATGGAACACAATGATTTATAATAGGTTATAAATGAGCAGCTCAGGCTCATTATGATTGCCTAGGAACACGGAATTGTAAACAATCAACAACGAATTCAGAAAAACGTAACATAGTACAATATAAACCATAGAAACTCAATTTTCATTTGAAAATAAAATAATGAGTGATCTGAAGTAAATAAGCAGAGTAAATTAGGTATTAATTAGTTAGAGTTTTAAGTAACTTAAGATAAGATTCATTTCATTTTAAAATGGTTGATTCCTTCACCTGGGAGCCTCTGCAATTGGCTCTTTTGCTATTTCCGTTACGTGCAAATCACCTACGACACCTTCAACCCAAGCCTCATCCGATGACTACAACATATTCTTAATTCCATAAATAATGTAAAGTCATCATTTTTGATTTCTTCAATTATCTGCGTTTATGTTTTTTAATAGTGTTAAAGGATATAAACTGGAATACAAAAGCAATAGGGATTAAGGGGTAATGAATAAAAGAACAGGACATGTTCCCAATCAGATTGAGGGCGATGTAAAGGACTTTCACAACTCATGCTTCGAGGTCATTTCCCCCGAACTCTTGACCCTATATTGCATTACCTTCCGAACTGTACGCTACCAGCGCAAAGGCATTTCTGCTGCCAAATTTTGCACCTCGCCGCCTCCGGCATTCGGACCCCCAACACAGAGTACCGAGTAAATATGACAACCATGGACTGAAACGCGCTCGACTGCCCTCTAACGCAAACTTAGAGAATCGCTCCCAATATGCGAATGGGTCGAAATTTCTCTCACGATCGCACACACTTCACCCAACGGTGTTCTGAGAGAGTTCTCAGCGTTCGAGCCCTGGTGAATGAATGGAACTCGACACGAATCACCAAAGCAAGGACCGAACGAACGTTCAGGATTTGTCCTCTCTTCGGAAGCGAAGGAATATTCGTCATTCGAACGGGGGTCAAGCTGGTGGAAACGGTCAAATACGGCAATCCTCGTCACAATGTACACCCACTACACACAATAGGGTCACCATTGTGACTACAGCTAAAAGCCAGACTTACGCCCGCAGATTAAATTCGGCGAATTTGAGGCTGATGCCGTGACCGTTTATAAGACCAGTAAATGTACAGAAAAAGTACAGAGAAAATTTATATACCAATGAATCCCATAACTCCCTAGAAAATAGATGAATTGTTTCTTCTATCCGGAATGAGTCACGCAAATACTCCATTTCCCTGGCTTTTCAATCCAATCTGGCCAGCCTCGCAATCATATGAGCCTTATCACATTAGTGTTTACATTTATGGTTTGCATTTATATAATCCACATATCATACATATGTCTTACGTAATCCACATATCATGCATAATCTACATATTCAAAAATTCATGGCTATTCATTCGTAATGCTGAAAGCGATTCCACCAAATAATGGCTTAAATACATCATTTGATTCATATCCTGGATTCTTACCAAAAAAAAACGGGCACTTCGCTTGCTTTCTAAAGTACAGCACTATCTTTCCAAGGTTACGTTGTTGCGTTGGGAACTTGGGGTCAAAACATGAAGGAGAATGGTATTTTACTGAGTAATAAAATTGCGATTTTCACGAAATATGCTGTTTATAAGAAGTAAATTATTCCATTGAATTTAATAGTCATACCATTACTGAAACTTGCTATGTTTTCTCTAAAGTAATCAGAAAAATTAAGGCATAACAATTGACAAAATTCGCTAATTAGATAAAATGGCAGTGCAGTTGCGTTCTGTGGCCTAAAATGCTCTGATTAGAAATTATTCCGATGACTGATGCCAACATTTGTTCCTATTTTTGTTTTTATTTACAGCTTAGGTATATTACCACAGAAAACAGTTTCTCAGAAACAACACAGATGAAAAGGTTAAATTTAGTGCTGGCTTTGACTGGCACACACAACGCCTAAAAAAATCAAATTATTTCAGTGATTGAACGATGATACAATCCAGACACCGTTTTTTTTTAGTTTTTCAGTTTTAAATAATATTTGAGACAAAAATTCCCGGAACTGAAGCAATAATAATTAAATCTAACTCAGCGTATCAAATCTAAATGTACAAAAATATGTTTGAAGTGTTATTGTTCGATAGCGTACTTAGTGCTTCTTTTATTTTCCTTTGCTCCTGTGGACCAATGGGAAATAAATCTCTGAGAGACCCAAATTCTCTCGTTGTTAACATATCCCGTCCCCTCCAATTCGTAATTTCTACCCTATTTTTTATAGAAAAGGGAAGATTTCACCTTTAGCCGCACTTGATTACTGGGATTCTGAGGGATTCGTGGTGAAATAAGACACGTCCGTCAGGTTAAAGAACGGAAGAAAGACTCATGTGTTCGTTCCACATACAGAGGCATGTGACACAAAACAAAAGAAGGTAGAAATTATGTCACCAGTAAAACAAATGAAATAACACTGCGGGATTAACAAAAGTGATAAACTTTAACATTTTTATGCCCCAATGTTTAACAAAAAAAACTTTATTTCAATAGCTATAAGTTTGGCCGATATGGGCGTTAATAGTTCAATCAATTAATGTGACCGTTGACTAATGTGAGCATATTTCACTTTGAATTTGATCTCCATTGTCTAAGGCACGTGAAAGTGAAAGTCTTCATTGTCTGAGTGAAAGAGGTATATCTAAAAAAATATACGAAATGTGGAATTTAGTATTTCTTTTTAATCGTACAGTATCGCATTTCCCTCACAAAAAAATCTATGGTCGCACATCTCTTCCGGAGTCGTAGTTGAGGCATTCGGTACGGAGCGTTTCAGGAGAGAGAGAAAGTGAGTTTCGTTTCATCGAATGAGCGCCTGCTGTTTTTTTCTTGTTCATCTTATTGCGGCGCTTTATTTTCTTCAACAGAAATATCACGGGCTTGCAACAGTATTCACCGTGCTATCTCAGTCTTTCCGGTAACGTAAGTCCTCCACGAGAAAATAAAAAGACTCGCAAATGGGCCGAGAGGCAGTAACATGTCGTTACTTCTGCAGCCCAAACATTTGGGGAAACATTCAAAAAGAAATAATTTTCTGCTCTTTTCTTCCGAAAATTCTCGGAAAGAAATTCCCTAACAAAACTCGTTTAGCCCCGCCTTTCTGCCGAGGGGGGGATTTTGCTCAACCTGAGATAGAAATTTCGTTCGATAACGGAGGTACATACAAGGATTCGCGCATTTTTTTGGGCTCTCCACAGTCAAAGGATTCACCGCACCCATCCCCAATTTCGTTAAAAATCGCTAAGAGCCAGCAAATTTAATAACACGAGTGATGGAAGAAATAGGACGGGAGCGACCAGAGATCTAGAAATGATATATGCTAAGCCAAGCCTAACTGAAAAATTCAGAGCATGCAAATTTCAGCATGACATGGAGGATATTTAACCAGGCCGGCACTAAATCTTTAGACTGACAGAAGCAACAACATCAGTTGGAGAGATTGACACAAAAATTCCCGTATAACAATTGTATGATCAACGTTTTTGCAGATAATCATGTAAATTGACGAGCATTAAACATTCCCAAGGGATTCAGGTAACTTCAATTTACAGATTTATAGTCCAAAAAGTGAATAACAATCCTTACAATCATTTTACTTCCAAAAATTGGTATTTATTCCTTGGTGATTCTCTCCGTTCATTTGTTTTTCAATATTCTTCGAAAAAACATCCACATTATTCGTTAATGTTTAGAATTTTATAACACCATTTTTTTAATTGCCATAATGCAGAGGTAGACAATAACGTTTCCGGTGATTAGGTATGGCTTGCGCTATGTATGATAAATATATGGGATATGAACATAAATCCCCATTTACTCTCTAGCTCTAGCTTCTTACGCTTGTTGGGCCCAACTCGTCCCCAAATAACTTTTATGGTCACTTCCCCAAAGGGGTTGGAGGACATTTTCGAGTGGAAAAAATGAAGTCACACGGTCATCCGCCCCTCAAGTAAAAGATATCCCGGACATCCCTTGAATCCCCTTACACCACGGTAAAATAATGCCGGGAGTCGATGGGAGCTCAACTTAAGGACTTCGAACGCGATTAGATTTTTGAATTCAAATCGTCGATGTAGGCGTTAAATTTCGGGTAATAGTACAGAATTGGGAAGTGGGAAAACACAGGAAATTGACGGTCGGGAATACTAGCGAGCTTTTTCGCTGAGAGAATGGATAGCAGAATCAGCAAACACAAGAGCAGGAAGGAAATGGAACCAAGCTATCACCCCTGGAACACACTCTTTTAAGTGCGAAGAGACGAGTGGCGAGTTTCCTCTAGCCTCGGCAGTAATGTCATCCTCTAAAACGCAAGGAACTCGTATTTAATCGAACGGCATCGAAAATAAACTAGCATGTAAGATATTTCTATCATATATAACGTCATTCTATAATTAGGCTTTTCGTCAGACAATCGTCACGATAAACATGTCAAATTTTCTACTATCATCAACGATGCAAAATGTTCTTTCAAGCACATCACCAATAATGAGCGATTTACCACTAAATAAATCACAATCCTAGTGGCATAAAACTTGAAACATATTCACGTACAGGACTGACTTACCGCTAGCCTCAAAAATACTCCGGAGATTCCATGGTAACTAAAAGACTCGCTACCAAGCGACAGCCTAACGAATGTAGTCGCTTTCCAGCGACCATATTACCAATAAAGTTGTGATAGATAAGCAACATAGTACTGATTTTCGTTGCAAACAAATGATGGCGAACCGACAGGTCGTCAGCAAGTCAATGCTAGGGGATCGGGTTGGCGTGGTGGCTTGAGTACTGGCTAACCATGCGGGCGGTCAGGGTTCAAATCCCTGCAGAGGAGGATGCTTTTCAGGGAAAACCCGATCCCTACTTGAGTGTCTTGTGGTAGGCACTTCAAGTTTCGGATGAGACGATTAAACCGTGGTCCCCTGGACGCCTTTTATTAAGAGCAGGCTAATGCCGACGCCGTGTTTCTATCCACCACATAATTCTTCCCTTACCTGTCCCCTATGGCGCAAATGGCCTTAGCTGTCCATCGCCTCCCGAAAATCCAATCCAATCCAACGAGTCGAAGAGGGAGCGCGGAAAGGGGCAATGTGAACTTCGAACCTAATGGGTGACGGTTATATCAGCTATATATATACACGTGCAATGAAAAAAATCACTCGGCTGGACCGGGATTCAAACCCGGACTTCCAGATTGCTGACTGGGTAAATAAGACTATTTATAATGTTTCCAGGTCATTCGTATAGTATGGCCCTTTTCAGCCTAATTTAAAGGCGGTCTTAATTTTAGCCAAAGTATCAAGGATTTCAATTGGCTTCTCAGCAAGAAGTGTTTTTTGACAAACAGGAGGAATTGTGTTGGCTGATTTTTTGCACTGGTCAATTTAGAAATCGCTACAAAAAATTGGGGCATTAAAATAAATTTAACCCAACCACCGAAAAATTTCCTGAGCATTTAGAAAACAAAAGGTTAAGAATCCATAACAAAAATCTGTCAGAATTAAATTTGAAATTGTAACAAAAATGGAATGTTTGACATTTAAGTGTTTTGATCACTATTACATAACGGAAAATGTACATTCCATAATTGGAGAAGTTAACAGGAGAGATTGTGTCACCAATGAATGAATGGTTCCGTTACATCACTGATATATAGCTGACCGAATGCAAAGGATGACCAGGGTGTATTTTGGCATCAACTGTCGCCTAATTACTGCATAAATATGGTAGAACAATTCGTTAAGGGAATATAGCTGCCATTGCTGCTTTACCCCAATCAAGAAAAATAATTTAATTCCAGTGAATATAGCGAATACCAGCGAAGAGCATAGAAAATCAACTTCCTCTCCTATTTCGTTGACAAGAGCACCTTTTCAAGGAAAACTAAGGGCAATACCTACCGTTGCAGAGGTCACTTCCGACCGTTGCAAGTAATGACAAACTCATTGCTTGAGACAGGACAGTACTAGATAGCATACGGAAAAAAATGCGAGAAAGAAGTCTGTCTTTACTCACCATTTACCGGCGGCTTTCAATGAGTCAAAGAATAACTGGAATCGATCCTTACCTGGAATAAAAGAGAAAACTCATGAAATTTTGCTCAAATATGATGAAAAGCATGATATTTCATATATTACCAAAATATCTTACAAATATTCAACTAAAAATGTATTAATATGTAGTATTTTCCCAACTTTTAACCTTCATAAGGATTAGGTTTTTATAGGTATTGGATCCATGTTTTTACATTTCTCTCTATTATTTCTATGTGTTATCATTAATAGCAAGAGCGGGATTCATCACTGCAAAGAAGAACTATTTTTTCAGTGGTGAATTCTTATACTATCCCACAGCGGAATGCAACAGTAACCGGGGTTCTTCGTGCAAGTAACTTCTGCCACCATTCTCGCAGGACTTACAGTACAGCAATTTTGTTAAGTGCATACCATTCTCACCGTTCCATTTTAGGGAGGACACAGTAAAATATATGATAAAATTTCAATTCTCAGAACTGCGGAACTGGGTGCTCAGTAACTATAACGGAGTAATCCGCACAATAACTATAACGGAGTCACTCAAGAACGAGATACTCCCAGCGACGGAAAAATCATTCTCCTGGGGGGTTGTGTTTGAAACGCGCGAGTTAATCTCGACTACGTTACTAAGGAGTCACGTGGTACAACAACGAACGGTCCGAGATTTTGTTAAGTTTAAATCACTCTGATGGATATCTTAAGAGTTGGCAACGTGGTTTAATGTGCCTCTAATCGGAAGATAATAACCCATTAACAATTATACCGCGAGAAAAACTCGGTTGAGAAGACCTCGTGAGATTTTTACAAGTGGTTCAAATACACCGAAATCTCGAACCGTTCGATGTTTTGTCACGTGACTCCTTAGTTACGTGGTCGAGATTAACACAAGCGATTCAAACACAACCCCTCTTGACTGGGATTCGCACCCAGGCCCCTCGATTCCGCGCAGAGTGCTCCGACCAACTAAGGCACTCAGGAATCCGCTTCCACTGTGAATCTCACGGGGGCCATAAGGAGCGAGGCGACTACACTAGTACCGAGCATATAATTCAATGAATTACACGCATACAAACGTTAAGCGGTAGTGTCCATGGAGCAAATCCAACCTTGAAACATAAAGTTGTTTACTTGGACTAATTCAAAGAACTGCAGACGGTACTGCCAGGTGCTCGTGATACTACATTAAACCCCACGTGATATCCACAGCGGAAGAGGACACCTGGGTAGCATAATCAGGATGGCGATCATCAGGGAAAACCTAGAAAACCTGGAATTTTCAGGGAATTTTGAATTTCTGGAAAAGTCAGAGAATTCTCGCAACAGTCAGAAAGAAACTGGAATAGAAATCCTCGTTATTTTTCTACCATTACATTTATCGGCCAGTCTTTCCCGCCCTTTATTTCACCAACTAAAACTAACGTCCGTCGCTGACGTGCATGGAATAGGCACCATCAATTCGTGGAGTATTCAGTTGTGAATCTTATTAGTTGTGAATCAGACGTACAATGTATCTCTTTTGTATATCCTTAAAGCGACATTTGCCTAGCTGTGCTAAAAATCATGATCACAATGTAATACGCTCATCACAAGGAATCCGAGGCTATGCTGTTTGGAAAATTTTACCTCGCGTTTTATTTATCTTCCGAAACTAAACAGGTCGGGAAGTAGCTGGAGCACACTAGCTAAGAGTAAATACATGCTTACAGTTCTAAAAATACGAGAGGATGATAAGAAAATTTAATGCTGCCGTAGAAAATTCAATTCAGCAGAAAAAAATATTCCAATAATAGGTGACCTTTTGGCTATCTGTCAGGGAAATTGGTAAATCCATCAGGGAAAAGTCAGGAAAAGGTCAGGAAATTTGATAATTGGATATCAGTAGCCACCCTGATAATTGGTTAAATCATTCGACGCGAAATCAAAGTGTCTGAGTTCGAATCCTAATTCAAGCGAATAATTTTTCCACTGTAAAATTCAATCAAGTGTGTGTATCTCAATGATAAGTTCCTAAAGCCAACTCTGCTTCAATTACTTCCTCCACGGTGTCCAATCTTTTAACACATCTTTTGCGTCAGTTGCACTCATGCATTGATTCTAATACTCCCTCTCTTGCACTACTAATACTCCCTCTCTTGGGAGAATCTTCAACCTTAATCAACCAAGACTTCGTCCATCCCTCTCCCGCACCTAATTCAATCCTATATCTTAAACCTGCTTCGCTCTTTAATTATCGTCCATTCTCTCGTACGTCCATTACCCGAGCACACCTTCCACATTCATCCCTCAACCACACATGTTTAATACCTACAGTTTTTAAAGCACCTTCCGCAGCGTTAGCTAAGGCGCTGATGCACTACACAGTGTCAGTCCTTCGTACACCATGCCACGCACGGTGATTCTCACCAAACTCTGGTGTGTAACTTTTAAATCTCGACGGAAATCACCGAGGAAAAAATAGTTTCTCAGACATTGGAAGCACACCTATGGCATCTTTGGCAATTTGGTGAGATTTCACATTCTGAGGAGAATTTGCAGGTTTTTATCACTGCATAATAAGTCGTAATTTCACTAACTCTATCAGTAGGCAGGGGGTGGATTTTGGTGATAACTCACCCTCTGCCATAAACTCTTGAGATGGCTTTCAGGGTGTTGTGGAGCCGTAGATTTTGAAGAATCGCCATTTTGGGCGAGTTCAAACACAATTTTGCATCTTTTTATCATATTCTCGTCGGTAATTACCAGGACCCACGCGTACTTTGAAATGTGTCATCTCTGTTATCATCCCAGCAGCCAATTTGGTAATAAAATTAAGTTTCGTAATTTCACTCTATTAGAAATAATTATAATTTGCCAATAATTACGTGCCCCTGGCAGTGGAGCCAGTAAAGTCTCACCGACTTCATTATTCCTTTGGTTGGGACTGGGGGAGTATTGACTCACGTTCTGGTGCAAGAATTCACTGTAATTCATGCCATTGTCAGTAATATCCCTCATATGACACAAGATCTAAAAATAATCGTCATACCAATCACTGTAGATTATCAAAGACTTAACATTAAATCCGACAACTTGGCAAAAAAACTATTTAACAAGTTGCCTGGCAGTGTCAGCTCAGTAGGCTGTGCCAAATTCAAGAGTGTAATTGATAAATGGTTGTGTGCTAACCCTCTTTATTCCATTAATGAGTATTTTGAGCTGGAATTTGAATTCATTGTATTTTAAATGTGCTTATTATTATGCTCATTACAAAATGATTATGTATGACGAAACCCATATTACAAATGTATTTTGTCTTTTGGTGAATAATAAATTGAATTGAATATGGGTTATATGTTTAAAAGACACCTAACTTATTTCATTCATCTTTTCGACAGGGAAATTCTAAAAAAAAAGATCGTGAAAGACTTGAGGTTTTTATGAGAAGTAAATTAATCTAATTACGCAATAATACCGATAATTTTCGAAATTAAAGGCTGAAACTCTACAATAGATCTACAAAAGGAACAAACTACTCTACATAGGAAATGGATTCTCATAATACTCCTTTAAACAATCGGATATGCGTAGTAGATAGTTAAAGTAGGTTTTTGCAATTAATTAATACTCATATATTCATTAATATTAGTTGGACATAGTTAAGTGCATGTCGGTGATTACTGATTCCCCGAGTACGCAACCTAAAGATTGTCTGCAGAGCAGTCCCTATGTAAATGCGAACTGGTTTTCAGCACTCGTCGGAAAAATGGGAAACGAGGACTGAAATATTAAACCTGGTAAAAGAATTTTTTCTCTCCGAATTTCGACGCTCAAAAATGTATAAAAACATGTTACAGCCACCGGCAGTTCCGCATGTATTCACGGAATTACTTCAGTTCAACGTGGTTCAACGTGGTTCAGGTCCGACGGCACGGGTCATTCCGTGCACACTGCCCGCCACTTGCAGGCAAAGGAAAGGCCACTCTCGACGAATCGGGCGTCGAAATGCGAGCCGAGCTCAACGACGGCGCTCGTGACTGAACTGATGTTTCCATCATGGAAAGCTGCGGTCCAAATTTAAGAATAAAGCAGTCCAGGAAAAAATCCCAAGACCAAAGGAAAGCCAGCAAATTTTTTCGGTATTAATAATAGTTTATTTTTGCATTTTTTGCGCGCGTCAACGGCTCAAGTCACTTGAACCTCGCCGAATCATTCGGACTAGATTGAGCAAAAAATATTCCTGAAAAATGACACTTCGGTTATTAAGGTGCAGCGTTTTACGTATGCATTAACAGAATGCCAAGCAAGCCACCTCATGGCATGTGGCAGAGGGTAAGTCATCATCAACAGGCAATACGCTATTTTTTCCATTTGTATATCGACTAAGTTGAGAATCTTCCCGTTCTAATTAGGCATAACTTTACACAGAGATAATGATATCAGTTTCATTCAATAACTCTAAAACTTGGTATACGCTATAAATATTCGAAATGCGAGGATTTTTAGGTTACCCTCAGATGCCTAGCCTCAAATTTATACGGTGACTGAAAAGAATAAGGGTGAAAAACACTTCAGAGTGACTTATTGTGTTGACAAACAGCACGCTTCTGAAGCTTAGCCATCTGTTATGGGGAAAAAGAAAAAGGAGCGAACATAATTTTCAAAAGAACATTTCTTTGATAAATAGTAACAACACATTTACAAACAATTCTCAGGCCTCAGCCTTTCTCGTCAGCTGACGGGTTATTGAAGCGCAAAAAACAACATAATTAATAGAGATAAGAGAGATTATACATCTATTCTTAGATGCGATGCAAGAAATGAACTTATGAAATTATAAAACGCCAAATCAAAGCTAACTAGCTATCAATCACTCCAATTCAATAGTGGAAAAGTACACTGAATCTCGGATATCACAGAATAATATAACAGCATGACAAAAAAATATTTTTCCAAAACAAATCATTAATTACGCGCTGAAATAAGACGTAATAAAAAGCGAGCAACGAATAAAGTGTAGACAATGTTCACATGACAACAAAGGCATTTTCCCACGAAAGCAACTCAACAAAATGGCACTGCAATCCCATATTTCCCTGCGCAAAGAGGGATACTATGATTAACTTCCAATAATTATGCATGCAATCATATTTTCCATGAGTTATCTTTCAAAATCAACAGTATCAACTCCTTATTTGAAGGGGATTACTTTTTAGAATTTACTGTATTCAAATTGTCCAATACTACGGGTGACAAACAATAGCGACAGTTTTTTAACCAAAGGCGTTTTAATATAATTGATTTCAAAGCAAAGCAAAGAAACAGCCATTAGTCTATTTAATTATCACTTTCAGTCATCTAAATCATCACGCTGAAAAAGTCGCGGCTTCTAAAAAGTTAGATTGGCGTTGATTAAGATAGGATTCTTCACTCTGTAGGAATTATTTCTTCCCTCGTAATAGTCACGTAAGAGTTATTTTAACAAAGCAATAGTTAGAGCAAAAACAGCCTTCAAGATGCCAAGATGATTGATCATTCAGTAAACTGAAGCCTTCGTTGCGCAATTTATTCTGGAAGCCAATGATAATGAGGAAAGCTGTCAATGATTCAAGTAGCTGAGCAATAGTTATCCCTTTAAAAATTTTATCTCACGAATAAATCTTGGGCCAAGATCTTGTTCTCTAGTTCCAATTCAGAGTACATCAAGCTAAGAACCACGTTTTCTTGACAGGGTAAAACAGAACATGACGCAATAACAATCCATGCGTTGGAAGCGTAGGTACCCACTGCTGCTACTGCTGCAATTAATCGCTATAATGAGAGAATACACGAGATGTTTTTCGCCCTGCCTGCGGTTACCCTAGAAGGTAGCAGCTTAATGCCTACGAGTGTCCCGACTAAGCCACACATGCAATGCATTTCGGCTCTCGCATGTTTTGCTTATAACGCCCGGGTGAAACGAAACCTGGGCTGGGCTGGGACAAGGACCCCCATAACTGCTTAAAAACGGTCGTTTACGGAGCGCCCCGAGGAAGGTCCACGGTGTTCGGTTTCGTGAGTGCGCCCTGTCGCCGTAGAAATTAATCACTGTGGGCACAAAAGGGTGGCGCTGGAGAGTGGACATTGGGCGCACCGATGGCGCCCGGCACTTGATGGTGGGGGGCGTTAGCAATTAGTCACAAGCACCTTGAGATTCTTGCGGTGGAGACCCGAGTAGCTTGGGAAGAGAGAAAGGAGCTCGTAAACCCAGGTTTCACCCGAGGACATATTTCGAGCGAACGCTTGATAACTCAAATTTTCACCATCCAGCGGTTACTGCGGAAGTTTGTCAGTTAAATGTCACTTGCAATTACCCTCACCATCAATATACTCCTCGGTTAAGAATTGGATAAAATAAATGCTATAAAGTGAGTATATATAGAGTGGCAAAGCAATGCTAAAAACTGGACATACATTTTTGAGAGTATTGGGAAGAATTTATCAGGTGGCACCACCTTAGGGGAGGAAGAATTTAGGCTTACGGAGATGGCCACTTGGAGGCGCTAGTGGTACTCGGTGATTTTGCATCAACATACAGAGGTGGATTTACCATGGCCGTTGTGTGCTTTGTATCGAGTATCAATTGTTTTGTCGTTCCTATGCTACATCGGTAAACAGTTTACTCCGTGTTTGGTAATCGCGTGTCTTATCATATTGACGTGAATTCGATTCATTATAGACGATGATCATTGAAGGTACATTGACATACATGTTTAATTTGGTCACGACGACTCAATAAGGCTTGTTTCCGTTGCTATGGGTCAATTATTAAATATCCAGGCAACAAAATAATCGTAAGAACATCATGTGAGTTATGCGACACCAAATAAAGTGGCCGTAAGCCAAAGCTCATTTCTAATGGCTTGTCGTGCAACTTCGATACACCTGCTCCATCTATCGGCCAAAATATTGTTTTAAAAACTCATATCCGAATTTTCCTATCTCTTTGCCACTCCATATGTACTTACTCTATGTAAATACATTCACAAAAACCATTATTAATATTTAGCAACATTGGATATGGTTCATTCCTTTGCTCGAGTATTAGATTCCCATCCAGGTAGCTAGGATTCGAATATAAGCAGTTTTGAGGGTGGACTGTCAGATCTCGATCCCTTTTTTGGTTTCACACCAACAAATCTTTCATAAACGCTGGTCGCTATCTCCTTAAAAGATTCCTTTGTTGAGGTACGCATTTATTCTACCGCTCTACACCCCAACCAAGTGAGTTATTTTCTTTCACGCCTTGACTTGATATCTTTTCCGCTAAATCAGTCCCTTCCTTCTCCAAAACTCCTCGGACGTTTCGACAGAATTCTAACCTTATTATCATTAGCTCCAACTTCTGACAATTATCGATTGCCTTTTCTGATCATTTTCGGCTAAGTCATTACCGTTGAGGACCTTGGTAATCAAATGTTCCCCTCCTTCAGCCGATTCATTCACTACTCTAATCTTCTAAACTATTTAAAATCCCCCCATATTATCATTCTTCATCAACAATTGTAAATGCAATTCGTACTTCTGAGTATTTCCTGATAGAAATAAATGCTAACGAGTGTAAGGAATGGAAGAATTTGGGAGCCATTACAATGAGTTACTCTCCTTATGTTTCCAATGTTGAGAAGAGCATCTTTTAAATTGCTATTCCATGCTGTAAGAAATTCATGCATAATAAATTATAATTTATCGGTCAACATTCAGTTAATAGCTTTTTTTTGGTGTGACGTTTGTAAAAAAGTGTTTTCGGTTTGCACGTCAAAATACCGACATACCGTCAAAAAAATATACGATCATGTTGCTAGGCTTATTCAATGAAATTTAAATGTTTCATTGGTACTATTTTTAAAACTGAAGGATTTATTCAGCCTTATCATAAGCATTAAAGAGCAGTTTTATACAGAAATGGTTTTCAAAACTTAAAAATCCAAGGTGCCTCTGGAATTTAATCAGTGATTCGTGACCTGAGTAATGGCTAATGTCTGTGGATATGAGGATATTCACAGATTTCATGCAGCGGACCCAGATTTTGTGTTTTGGTGTCTCGATATTTACCTTCACACCAATTTTTCATTCAATATGAGTACCGGGAGAGGCTAAGCCAAAAGACGGTAGCCGACAAAATTACACATTAATGCGGCGAAAATCATGATATTTTAAAGATAAGATAAAAGAAAGTTCCAGTAAGAGCCCTAATCGGGCGAAATCGTAAAAGGTGTCACGCCACTGCTGGGACCACGCTGTAGCACCTCCCGTGTAAAACCCTCATCTTTTTGACCACCAGGACTAGGGAATGCTGGGTATGTGTTATATGTTTATGTAAAATATGTGTTTTTCAATTAGAAAGTTGACATTTTTCATAATTGGAAGCCAATGTTCGACCCCTTTGCGTCGCAACTTAAAGTCAAATTTTTAACCCTATATTTTGTACCGGTTTAGAACCGGCAATCAAACAAACTGGTCAGCATTTCAACAAGCTCATCTTTTGTTATCACCCCAAGGTAAGGCCACGATATTGCCTTTATGGATAAATCAAAAAATAGCACAAATTCCATGAGTACTATGTTTATTACCATGTAGGTTTTCTTTGTTATAGTATCATCAGGAGACGTTGCTATAACAAGTAAAACTTAGGCCGAAATAAAAATAATCAGGTGATGACTATTAGGCTATAACAAGCGAAAACTAGATCGTAATAAATATTGTACTCGTGGAATTTTCTCCAGTTAGTGACCGATCAGTTATGTTTCCGTTCCCCAAAACATCGCCCGAGTCTTGAGATTTTTAACCTAAACGAAATCACCCGCAAAGTGCGCGCAAAAGTGGGAGAATTCCGCGGAGGAAAAACTATTCGCCTCTTTCGTGACTCGCATCCGGATCCGTGGATATCGCGTCGAGTTCTTTAATAAGTGCTACCGAGGCGTTACCATCCCGCAAGGATTTTTTTGAGGGTTTTAAAGGGGGATGTACGGAACATGTTACAGTTTCGCACTTATTTCCACTTGGGGGTCGCTCCGTAAAGCCAATACCGTGGCTAGTCCCGTTTAATTCCTTTAAATCAGCGGTTCTCAAAGTGGGCCCTCTTACCGTTTTGGGGGTTGAGGCCTTCATTTAGAAGAAACAAGAAAGATGAAATGTGAAAATCAGGTTGTTATTATGATGGATAGTAAGCTCATGATTATCTCTGTGTAAGGTCTGGGCTCCAAATTATCCATTAATTTGACCATCCTTTTGTGTATGGGGGTGTGAGGGATACTTATATCGGGAAAAATGGGCAAAAGACTCCTTTGAACGCATTTTCTCGGCACCAAATTGGTTAACACTACGATTCTCATCACTCACCGATGTCAATAAGGTCAATTGTAAAAGCTATACCCATTTACAATCACTGAAAACATACTCGCGCTACCAATGGAAATGGAAATGGAAATTTTGAAAGTCAAATCATACCCGAAACTCATTCGAACTTCCCGCAGCCAGTCACCTACCGCTACGATGTTGCCATTTTTCCGGCAGTGGATCACCACGTTTTTAGCTATGTTCGCAAAATTGTTCATTTTCCTCGTAGGACGACGATTAAAAGATGTACTTACTCGTACAATTATCGGTAGTACGATGAAAACATTAATTTGTTGTTATATGACGTAGTTTTAAAAGTTTAAATAATAGTGAGCATGGTTAATTTTGGGGAGGGAGACCCCCGCTGCGTGGGTCGAGGAGAGAGGCCGGCGATGGGTCTCCGCGTCCGAGGAAGGGTTAGGGATTAGGACCGTCCGCGAGGTTGGCCCCACCCAACTTGAGACTACCTGAGATGTGGCCCCAGATATTCGGTTTTAACCATGTTATTATTTATAATTACCCTCGCATTAACAATACTTACACAAGATAATTGTAAGACTTAAGTCACCATAATATAATTCCTTAGCATAAATACCACGACTGGTGATGAACCTTAACGCTGGTAATCTCTCTATTAAGGTAGTCCGAGTGAGATAGTTCCCTAGTCATAATAGAGACCATACTCGAATTATACGTTTTAATTTTACCAACTGTGAGACACACGAATTAAACATTGCGTTATTAATGGTGCAATTATATAGTTTTACATGACAGAAACGGTAATTAATTAAACATAAATATCAGCGTAAGTCTTCAATTTGATTCATTTTTTCCCGCGATGCGTTTCAAACTCCTACAAAACGAAAAGTTTATTGTGATACCCAAGGACCTATCGCGGTGACAATATGATTAATTTTCAAAAATAGTTGAGAAAGTGTACAAACTACATGCTGTTAGTTTGTTTACAACATCTAAGTGTTAGAAATTTCTCAGTTTGTAAATTATGTCTCTCTGGAGTGCATGCACATATCACTTCACATGTAAAAGAGCCGGTATTTTTTTTGCAAATAACTCGGAAAGTAATGCGGTGAGAGGTTCAATTTTTGGAGTCATTAGAAGGGTGAGATATTTTTCTTTAAAATGAGATCAAATTCATTGATTTCTAAGTAAAATGATATTTCGCTCAAACTACCATAAATGTAAACTCAATCGGCTACAGTTCTCAACAGGAGAACACAAACTTTCATTTTCATTTCACTCCATACATAACGCTTGTAGTCAGTGGCGAAGACACTCTCCTCCGAGTATTCGTCTCTATGTGAGACCGTCCAATAATAAACCCATTTCTTAATCATCGAGGATTTACAGCCCTTAAGACGTCCAATGGAGCAAAAGTTTCAGAAGGCAAAATGAATTCGCACACAACTTTCAAGGAGTCGACATTTTCCATCGTCGACGCAAAGCGATTTGCTGCGCCGTTGTCACTGATGTATTTTCTATTTTCCGACCCGTAATGGCGAGAACAGTTCGCGCAAACTACTGGCTCGACGTCGGATTAAGGCGGATACTTCACCCGAGCACCACTCCGGCAGCGCCACTTGTTACCATAAACTTTTGATCGCAAGAAAAGTGTTCGCTCGAGAGAGGTGGGCTTTTGCGTCTACTGTTTCCACCAACGAGAACATCTCGGTACTCCCGGCTACGCTTGAGATATGAGTCCCATAAGAGCGTTGATCTTTCCTCATTCTCAAGTCCCATTTACAATTTTACAAAGCGCGGACCCGCCGAGACTTATTCTGTCGTGCAAACGCGTGAAGGCTTTTTTTTACATCTTCGCTCCCATCCAGTCTCCACAGGAGTGACATGAGATGCTAAGGAGATGGATGCCACCTGCGCGCATGGAATGGCGTCGGGTTTCGCGGAATGAAAAAGTTACGCGCGTCAAATACTGCCTCTCTATAAATTCCGCCACGACCCTTTTCAATGGAATACATACATTACACGTATTTCTCGTATGTGAGCGGTGCGCGGAATGTAAAATTTTGCTTACCAACACAGATATAATTAATCATAGAGTAAGTACATATAGAGTGGCAAAGAGATAGGGAGATTCGGATATGAGTTTTAAAATAATACTTTGGCCGATAGATGGAACAGGTGTGGAACTTCGATGCACGACAAACCATAAAAAATGAGCTTTGGCACACGACCGCTTCATTTAGTATCGCATAACTCACATGATGTTCTTATGATGATTTCGGTGCCCTTACTAAACGACCCATAGCAACGGAAACAAATCTTATTGAGTCGTCGAGACATTTATTAATTAAATATTAATTTTAATTAAATTATTATTATTAATTATTACATATTAAACATAAATTTTAATTAAACAAACTAATTAAACATAAATTTTAATGTGTAATTTCAATGAGCATCGTCTATTATGAATCGAATTCACGTCAATATGATAAGACACGCGATTGCCAAACACGGAGTCAACTGTTTACCGATATATCAAAGGAACGACAAGACAATTGATACTCGATACAAAGCACACAACAGCCATGGTAAATCCACTCTTCTGTATGTTGATACAAAATCACCGAGTACCACTAACGCCTCCAAGTGGCCATCTCTGTAATCCAAAATTCTTCCTCCCCTTAGGTGGCGCCACCTGAGAAATTCTTCCCGAAGCTCTCAAAAATCTATGTCCAGATTTTAGCATTGCTTTGCCACTCTATATATACTTTATCTATGATATAATCCACGCATGAGCTTAAAAAGCATGTGATATCAATAGCCTTTAAAAAGTGCATGATCATTCGGAAAAATTTAAGGTGCCGCACAGATGCTCAACGATTTCTCGACGATAAGGATTCAATCTTACCGCTGCGTTATCTCATCCGATGGAGGGAGACGATCATCTTCATCTAAAAAGATTTGAAACGGATAAACTTAGCAAGTGAACCCCATCGGATTACGGGCAGAAATACCTAGCAGCGAAAAATCTAGGCCACTATCGAAATCGTGAATTTCTCATTAAAAAGGGCACTTACGAAATTTGCGTATTTTATAAACCGAGGATATGGATATCGTTTATTATTTATTTTGAGTATTTCTATTCAATTTATATATTTTTGATATAAGAGAAGAAGTTGATGGCTTATGAGGCTTGGAGCTGGAGAAGAATGCTTAGGATTAGTTGGGTAGAGAATATAACAAATGAAGAAGTATTCAGAAGAGCAGGAGAAAGCAGAAGCTTTATAGAGGAGCCTTAAAACAAGAAGAGCAAATATGATAGGACACATTACTCTCAAGACAGCTAGCAAGACAGCCTGCTAGCAAGAGTCATCGAAGGGATGATGGAAGGGAGGAAGACACTAGAGGAAGACCACCACTTGCATACATCGCACCGATAATGACAGACACTAACACAATTTCATATTACGAACTGAAGAGAATGGCGGAGAGTAGAGAAGAATGGCGAGTCGCTGCAAACCAGCCCTAGGGCTGCAAACTGAAGAAGAAGATATTTCAAAACATAAGATCCGAGGTTACTGCATTCTTTAAAAAATTTGTATAACAGAAATATTAAAAAACCACCTATTACACTACAGTGGCAATTTGCATTCTAAATTGCCAACACTCGAAATTTGGCAATTCTGATTTGACAATTTATTTACCACCCCACCCCCTGTTCATTTCAAGACTGACAAAAACCATCGCTCATTATCGTGGACTTATGTCTTGGTCACTAGTGCAATGCTCTCTACTGCTGGTCAATGTTACTATAATCATTAATTCAAGGGTACTATGAGATATTAATTCACGCAGAAAATGAAATCAAGCGGAATGAGGCGATGGTAACTATGGTCTGTTATCAAATGCAGGTAACATCTACGAACTCTACCAAGAGAGATTAACATCTGCAAATGCCAACGTGGTTCTGTCCACATTTTTTCCATGTCTTACACGATCAAACGCGATCAAAAGCGATCTTTTCTTTTTCTAGCAAGCCAATAACAGCTCCCACAAGAACAAATTTGAAATGTTTTCAAAAAAAAAACATCTAAAAGCTATAATACTCACACCAGTTCACTAAATGCTACAAACTATTCGAATGAAAAGAAAATTGGGGATTGAATATCCGATCATTTTTCTGAACGAAATCTATTCATGAGGATATGCGACGTGTCCTCCTACGCCACCCTTTAATCTTCTTCAGTTAAGTAGCCATTCAGAAAATACAGGATTTCTAGAGATACAATTATACAGCAATTCCCATTGCAAGCCATAATGGTTCATTACGCGTTTCAGTTTAAAGTATTACTCTTGCCAAATTCCTTTCCATCAATTTGACTCGAGAAATTTTGCCAATGGCCGTAAATCCCAAGCTATAAAATTCCCAGAACTAAAACGTTTCGAAGGGCCTAAAACGAAGATTCACTGATGACCGAGAAGGCAGTTTCAGGTCCCCTCGCATGCCAACCAATTCGTCGCTCATCAAGTGTTTTTTTTTTTATTTTCGGTCCGACTATTGACCACGAGCGGTGCTCTTAAATATCTTCCAGCGAGGTAGCTTAAACATCTTCGAGCGTCAGTTAACGTGAAACTGTTTATGCTCTAGTTATAATTAAAGATACCACCAGAAAAAAACAACATCTACATCTATATACCACCCCGCGAGCCGTCGCATGGGCGTGTGGCAGGGGGTGGTAGGTCACCAGCCGTGAAGAGATGTAAAATATTTGGAGGTGAAATGGTGACATGTCCTATGGGAGTGTTTTTGGAAGAGCTCGGTTTTTATTGTGGTCGCTTAAGAACGAGTTTTTGTACCTATCTGTTCGGCAGAGTATCTCTCTTATTTTATCGCATCTGTCAGACCTAGAAATGTAGTGAGGCGTCATGATAATATTCTCTGTGTCGATCTGAAACACACCAGTTCTGAATATCTCAAGCAGCCTTAGCCTAGCGTGAAGCCTCTGAGTCTCTAGGGGCTCCCACTTTAATCCCTCCAATAGTTGTGTAACAATATATGTTCGCTCGTAGCAGTATTTAACGAAGCGTGCTGCTTTTCTTTGTATTTTGTTAATTTTGTTTGTTAAATCTTTATGACCAGGGTCCCAAATGCTCGCGGCGTATTTGAGGTGTGGCCTAACGAGAGCGAAGTAGCATCTCTCTTTGACCTCGCTACCAACAGTTCGCTACCCAACTGTATTTTTCTTCAAAGGAGCAACATCTGTCCGGAATTGATGCCCTAAAACTAGCCATTTCCCATTAATTTTTACATCTACACACTACCTTGCGAGTCACCGTAGAGGCATGTAGCAGGGGACATGACGACACCATCTGTGAAGAGGGGAGAGAGATGGAATTCTGAACCTATTAGCTCGTTAGCATGACTCCCATATTTTGCCACTTCAATCAGTTCCAGATGTATAGCACGGGGCCAAAATAATACCTCATGTGTCGTACTGGAACTTGCTTGATCTGAATTGCTCACATAATCAAAGCATGGCGCATAGCTTCCGAATCTCTACCGGGTTCCAAAATGAAATTATATTAACAATAGGACTTCCATTTATGGGAAACTGCATATCATGGAAACTTTATATATATATATATATATATATATATATATATATATATATATATATATACGTTCTAATCCTGACGTACAATGCCAACCTTACGCTAAATCCACATCCCCTTATCTTTTGACCATGAGCATATATCATGGATTAAGATGTATGGAATTGTTTCCTAGGCTACGTGTTGCATAAATTTCCACTTTTCGTTCACCCAGTCCTTGGCGACACTTCGATTAGTCTTTTCAATTATCATTATAAATAGACGTAGTTAATTGTTGCTAACGTGAGACTGTGGCGAATATTCAATAACGATCGACGAGATATGAATTACTTGATGCTTTGAATAATATCTGGCTATTTTTGTGATCTAAAAGCTAAGTTTGTAAATGATAGAGGAAATATCTATCACAGAAAATGTGTAAGAGGTTCATGAAACGTCCATCGTGTGCCGACGACGATGTTTGCCACACTCTGATTATAATTTGAATGCATTAAGCCCGTTCGGCTCAAATAAAGAATTTAGAATGCCTTGTTTAAACAGAACTTGCTTCGTACCGGGCTGAAAAACAGGGTATGCGTCTACGAGGACCCAAAATAGGAGACTTGGATTGAAAAATAAGAATCTCTTCAAGGCGGCGGTAAGTGCATTCCTTTTTACCTACACTGCAATGATGGCCATTGGGAATACTCATGAAGTCACCTCGAATTATTATAAAAGTTCCGTATAGCGATTTCACGAAGTGCTAAGAAGTTAATTGTGCATTTATGTAATTAAATTTGGAGAGGATTTAAATATATCTGTAGACCGGACGAAATTATAAAAGTGTATAATTACGTCCCACGTGTAGTGCTTCATTTTTTATCCACTGCATTATGATAAATTGTAAGTAAAACCCATTTATATTCATGGCAAAACCAGTTCGACGTGTTTATTTACAAACTATCGACTGTACTTACATTTGAACTTCCATCTTTCATCACTAGGCGGCACCACATTTCAAAAATTTGTTTGTGTACGGAATTCTAGACAACAGTTTTAGGCGACGAGATAACAATCCATAATATATATTCATCCTCTTGACGACCAAGTAGCCATCAAAGTAGCTGAATAGATACGTCAAGTTCACTAGAACTCGTACCATTTCGAGGGATGCATGTTAGTACACACAAATTTACAGAATACAAGTTACATACGACGCACTGAAAATCAGGCTGAGAAACTAAAGTCCGCCTCCAAAACTGAAATCATAAACTTGTAATTGTCACCAAATGTTCTTAATAGATTACGGTTGAATGCTAACCCCACGGATCGGCGAGTATTTACCCATTCAATCACAGTCACAGCTAACACGATGAATATTAGAAAAGTAGTATGCGATGATTACTCGATGCCTGATAATATACAACAATCACAGACTGATGAATTTTTGATTCAATGGTCAACGATAGGTAGATTACACACTGTTGGAACAACTACGACAAGAAACAATTATTTAGTAAAGATATCAACATAGCAATACAAGAGCAGAGAGATAATGAGGATGAAACAAATCTGTAATTATTGGCGACTACAAATACCAGCCCAAGAATAAACTGTTTGGTGAGGCACGATTTCGCTGAGTCAACATCATGTTACTTCGAGGTACCCGATATTCCAATTACGAATCGATTGAGCGATCGAATGAGCCATCTTTTGCCACTTCCATTTCGAGGTTGGCCTACTTTCGAACGCCATACACAACTTGTTCACTTCGTCCTTATTCTCTTCCCCTCTCGTAATTTCTCCATTCTTTCATTCTGGTTCTAACTCCTCTCACATGACCTTTTGGTTCTCGGGTTTTCGGCTGATTTAATTCGTCTCTCTTGAAACCCCCATCAAATTCGTCAGCTTTCTTTCGAAAATTCTCTTTATTCCATATTTCTTCGGGATATTGCCCCATCATTTATTTATATTCCATTCATTCTGGTTTTTTTTCAGAGGAAATCTTGAGCGATGTTTTTCCTGCAATATCTCGTAGTCTTATCATCAATTTCTGTCTGCTTCTTCATTCTAAGCAAGCAATGCTATATTTCACCACCATTTTTTAATCTCTAAGACGACCTTTTGAGGAAATGAAGGGAATACTACGCAGATCCAGGCATAAAATTTGGACCCTCGGTGTACTTAAATACAGTTTAATTAGCCGATGATCAGGTTATTATGCAAGATAGAGGAGATAAATTGAAAATAGTTGAACAAATTATTGCGAGTGAGTAAAGATATAAAGAGAAGTCTCTTAACAGCTGGGAATATAAGCGTGGAAGTAAGGAAGCAATTCATTAGGACTTACATTTGGAGCGCATGCTTCTTTATGGTAGCGAGGTATGGAAGATGATGTTACCATATTACTTATTACAACTCACCATTAAGGGGATTTATTTAATTGGATTAAACATATTAAGAAAGAGTTTCCGCCAACGACATCGCGCAGCTCCGCGTCCCATTACAAGAGGATCAAGTGGATCCTCAAGTCCCAACGCATATTGCGCGGCGAGGGAAGTTTTTCAACTCGGCTTAGCGCCAGAAGAGGAGAGGCTTCCAAAGTGGCATAGCTCACCGGCGGTGGTGCCATCTCGCGGCGTCGCAATTACCAACAGGTTTTGCGAAGATTTCGCAGACCGAGTTATTTCGTTCCAGATTTCGCAGCATTCTGGTCACGTATGGCAGCGGTACATGGAGAACCTAGGGTACTTCAGAATTGCAGCGAGGGTCACATTAAAAAAAAAGCTTTAAGATTCTTCCTTGCAGAGGCAAGGATGGTCACAGGTTACGCAACTTATAAAGCTTCCGCGTTCCGCGTTTTAGTTTATCTGCCTCGTTGTCTCAGCTTTTTGATGTCCCAAGGGTTCCGCTATACATTTTATGCCCTTCGTCGTGATATCCCTTCCATTTGTCACACTTGATAACAGGGGCCCCCCTACAGTGGTTGATACGGACCCCCGGGTTCGATATGGCATTGAGAGAGGTCAATACAAGTTTGAGGGGTAGATTGGAAGTCGATACAGGAAAAGTTACCAAGTATCATTGATATAACCATGAATATATATAATGGATTTAAATGTTTGGAGCTGTTGCCCAGGCTACGTGTTGCCTAAATTTCTACTTTTAGTGCACCCAGTCCTTGGCGCCACTTCGACTTCAGATGTATCGTTAATAGACGTTAATTGTTGTTATCGACTGTATTTACATTTGAACTTCCGTCTTTCATCACTAGGCGGCACCACATTACAAAAAGTTGTTTGTTTACAGAATTATAGACAACAGTTTTTGGCGACGAGATAACAATCGATAATATATATTCATGAATATGTAGAGCTTTAACTTTATTGCGAAGCAGTTCGCATTTCGAAGTAAAATGTACCATTTGACAAGATATTTTTAATAGTGTATCCATTGCACCTCATTAGCCTCAATTAACGTCAGATCGCCATAAATTTTCATCCAAAAAATAATATGCACAGGATACTTTTTGATAAAAAAATTTGGCACCATAAGCTAAAAAACATAAAAGTTACATGTTTTCACGACTTGTTTTGCTAATCCAATTATAGTTATGAAAAGCCAAAGATTCAGTGGTCGATGAAGTGTTAATAATTCTTGAATGGGTCGAACTTGTGGACCCTTCTCTACATAACAAAAAACTACACTCTTATCAAAAATGCCTATAAAATACATGAATATTTGTACTAGAAGAGTGAACTGTAACACAGTTGTAGCCATAGCGCATGGACTTCAAAGTAAGTCCCATTTTACCCTTCCATACGATTTCAACAAAGCAACTATGAATGAGTCTAGAAAATCAATTGTTTTCAGATAGTTTGAGCGAAATATCATTTTACTTAGAAATCGATGAATTTGGTCGCATTAAAATAAAATATGTCACCCTTCTAATGACACCAAAAATTCAACCTCTTACCGCATTACCTTCGGAGATATTTGAAAAAAATACCAGCTCTTTTATGTGGAGAAATGGTACGTGTATGCACTCCAGAGAGACATTATTTACAAAATGAGGAAGTTCTAACACCTAGATCTCGTAAAAAAATCAACAATGTGTATTTTGTGTATTTTCTCAACTATTTTTGAAAATTAATCATATTGTCACCGCAATTAATTCTTCCCGATCACAATAAACCTTCCGTTTTGAAGGAGTTTCAAACGCACCGCGCGAAAAAAAATAGTCAAGTTAAAGACTTATTTAGATATTTTCATTTAATTACTTACGATTTCTGTCATATAAAACTATATAATTGCATGATTAATAATTCAATATTCAATTCATGTGTCCTACAGCTGGTGAAACTAAAACGTACAATTCGAATACGGTCTCTATAATGATCAGGGAACTATCTCGCTCGGACTACCTTAAATACACGACGCTTTCCTTATCTACATCCAGCGCTTAATGTAATCCAAACTCCGCTATAGCGATCAACCCTAACGATGCGCAAAGACCATCCTTGTACCAAGGCAGTAACAAACTTTTAGCGACGGATGAACCAGAATTGACGCCCAACACCCTTAACCCGGATAATCCTTCCCCTAACCCTTTGATGTCCTCTCCACCACTTCATATCCACGACCCTCACTACCAGGATCTTACCCCTCCCCCACCCTCAAACCACTGCTCCGTCCGCCAACCACCAACATCGTTTCTGAACGCTCTGCCCCATCATTCCCGAAGGATATATGTGTAAGTTTGAAAACATCCCGTCATTTCACCAGACTATGACGTCAAGCGTTTAATTCCGGTAGTGATTAAATCTTACCTCTGGAATTACCAAGAATTTCCTTTCACGTATCACGCATATCTTCCACAAAGTCAAGCAGGAAATTACTTCGCATGGATAAATGTAGGGGTTACAAGGGAGGGAATGGAAATAAAAAGGCTTCCTGAGTGGGATAAACGCAAACAAAACGGCGTGCACAGCAAAGTTTCCAAATTGTGAAGAGATCAGGAGTTTGCAATGGAATCAAAAAATGAAAAACGTTCAGTTCCATCTAACTCAAACTTTGAAAGGAAGGATGCTTATAATTATAAACTAAATCTACAATTTATCGAAGGAGCCAAGTCTAGGATGCATGCGAAGGGGACCAGGGTCTTTATTTAAACTATCGCTCCCGTGCATAAGTCAGTTCAACCTCAGCGGAATCGACAGGGTCTTCAAATAAAGAGTACCACCACCTCCGGGACTCGAACACGGTCCCTTACGGTGTAAGGCCACAGCTACAATAAATTCGTATACTTATATCAAAAACACCCTTTACTGCGTTCCGTAAATAAGTTATTGCTAACTGACACGAAGCGCTGCTTACTATATAAATCCGATTCCTGTTCCAACAGTCTCTCAATCTGTCACTTAGATGCAACTGCACCCCACGATTCTCCGATGGCATATGGTGCGAGAGATCGACTGTTCATCGATTGCATAAGGTTTTCATAATTCCGTTAGGGTACATTCTTGGGGATTCATACGAGACACCGCGTCGGCTTTTTTTTATAAAGCAAGAGAGTATACTCTACTCTGGGAGGTAACACAATATTATGACTGTGTCATGCTTCGATACACATGACGTACAAATCTTCATAAATGGAGATATTAAGGCCATATATATACATTATAGGTTTTATATATATATGTAAACGGTGTAAACTTTCAAAAATAATACTTGAAGATTTATTGTTAATGTAATTTTTATCATTCGATGGTTAACTTTTTAATAAAAAGCAACGGTAATTTATAATCCTAATAATTGTGGCTAAGTACGTAGTTTTATCTCTTT
The DNA here is from genome assembly GCA_963169105.1 of Ceriagrion tenellum. Lineage (NCBI taxonomy): Eukaryota > Metazoa > Arthropoda > Insecta > Odonata > Coenagrionidae > Ceriagrion > Ceriagrion tenellum. The sequence continues at coordinate 8,165,281 of OY720643.1, forward strand.
AACCAATTGACTACTCTCGTTAATGTATTAAAGCATGGTCTTACGAAAATAAAACAGAAGGAGATTAAAACTGACCTCAAAACCAGTTTTACTCGCAGACAAAGTGATAATAATGATGAAACTTAACAATCCCTCGTTGAATATTTGATTCGATATGAAAACAGGTGTTGTTATGTTCCCCTAATCAAATTCAGTTCAATTATTTGACATTACATGTCCTCTGAGGATTTTATGGAATTTCTCCATTGTGTCACAAAGAAAAAAAATACTTTTTGTGAATTCTACATATAATTAACTCACCCTTCCGACCGGTTCCGTAACTGAGTTACATCTTCAGATGAATTTGTTAGGAATTCGCAAAGTCTACTCTTCCTCTGTGTTACAGCTATTGGATACTCTGATTTAATGCAAAAGAAATACCCGAATTGTCCAATAGGTTCAAATTTCCCGAAAGGCTACAAGATATTATTAGAGAAGAACTCAGTGTAAGACACTTGCAAGACACGATATCTTAGACGCAGTTTCCACGTTTCGTTGTTCATAAATAGACGATAGAAGTTTTCTAGAATGATATTCAAATCACGGAATTTCCAATTCACGCGTTGCCTAATAGCCCGAGCTTTCACCACAGAAAGCTGAGGGTCGCCAGTTTGATTCTAGGTCCATGATCCATCATTATCTCCGACAATTCTCGTCACATTATATATCCCATTAATCGTAATATTTATCAATTATCACGATACTATCCTAGCGGAAAGAAGTGAGCAGATTAGGCCTAAAACTGAGTAGGTCGTGAAATAAAGGGGGTGATATATCGTGGGGATTACAAGTACAGAACATATGTGGCGCAGCATTAAAGAAACTAGGTTTTGCTAAATGTATAATAGGAAGGTCCTCGGATGAAAAAGTCAAAGAGAGATGCTATACTTCGCTCTGGTTAGGCCACACCTCGAATACGGCGCGAGTACTTGGGTCCTTGTTCAGAAAGAGTACAGCATGAAAATAAATCAGGTACAAAGGAAAGCAGCGAACTTCGTTAAAAACTGCTACTAGTGCATGTATAATGTTACACAACTGTTAGAGGGATTAAGGTGGGAGCCCCTAGAGACTCGGAAGTTACACGCTAGGCTTAAGTTGCTTGATAAATTCAGAACTGATATTTTTCAGAGCGACACAGAGAATATTATCATGACTCCTCACTACGTCTCTAGGTCTGACAGAAGCAATAAAATAAGAGAGATACACTGCCGAACAGATAGGTACAAAAACTCGTTCTTTTAGCGAACAATAAGTGACCACAATAAAAATCGAGCTCCTCCAAATACACTCCTATAATACATGTCACCATTTCATCTCCACAAAACTCACACATTGCCACGGCTGTTGACCTAACACCCCCTGCCACACGTCCATGCGGTGGCTCGCAGGGCATATGTAAACGGTGTAAACTTTCAAAAATAATACTTGAAGATTTATTGTTAATGTAATTTTTATCATTCGATGGTTAACTTTTTAATGTATGTAGATGTTCATGTTCATTTTTAATGTATGTGGGTGTTATGTAGATGTAGATAAGCTCCTGTAACGGATACGTGCATGAAAGGAGAGAGCTTTGTCCGCTTGGCCTTGTTGAGACAGTGGATGATATTTGCACCGTGAAGCTGACTCATGATCGTATGCAGTGGTCAGCAATCGGTTATGCATTTAATGGTTCACTGCCAATCTCCATTCCACTCTGTCTTCAGCTAACCGCTTCACATTCCTACATTATTACGCCCTTCATTATCTGTCCAATGTATCCCACTCTCGAGTTTCTCCGAAATCCTTCATATTCCATTTGCCATTCCATCATTTTTGCTATGGATTTATGATAGAGTAGTAATGTTTCCGGAAGGGATGAATACAGACATAGGCCGTGTGTCCAGCCAAGTTTCCAAAGCGTGAATTATGTACGAGGAAGAAGTGCATCGACATAATTGAAATTCATAGTTGAATCTGGTGGAAAGACTCGTTTAAGGAGGAATATTAGAAGTAGGGAGAACAAAAAAGCTTGAAGGCATGCAGCAATGCTTGCCTGTAGCTGAAGAAAAAGAGGTAGGCACTATATAGGGTATCGAGAAAGGAACTATTAAACCAGTATCAAAGCGATTCAACCGAGAATCAAGCTTATTCTGTAGTGCTCTCCCCCAAAAGGAACGGCGTGATGAATCATCATTCATTCATCAGAGTGATTCTGTCCTTGGACAGGTTTCGACGGCACTGCCTCCACAGCATTCTGTCCTGGGCCTCTCTCTCTCTTCATCTCTTCATAGCTCCTTCCTTTTTCGATGTCTGTCAGCATTCCGTGCCTCCTCCTTCCTCTTCCTCTCTTCTCTTCTATTTTCCCTCCTATAATTAATTTCTGAACACTATTCCTCCTTCAAATAAGCCCAATTCAATTAGTCTTCCTCTTTTCAATTTCTCTCAAAATACTCCTTTCTTCTCCAATCCTCCTCAGCACTTCATCATTCCCAACTCTTATCTTCCCACCCAATTCTCTCCATTCGTCGCCACGGCCACATCTCAAAGGCTTTCTTCTCTCTTCTTCAAGGTCCATGCTTCGCATCCGTACAGTAAACTACTCCATATGAAGTATTTTGCAAATCTTTCTCCTATATCTGTCCTGACATTCCTCAATGTCACCAGTTCCTTAATCTTGCTAAATTCTACTTCTCACTGCGTAATTCTACTTTTAATATCCTCCGTACAATTGCCGTTCTGAGTAACTATACTTCCCAGGTACTTGAAGGAACTCACTTGTTTTAATTTTTCTTTTTCCAGCCGCCATATATATTTAATGGTCTTCCTTCTGCCTTCACTACCTTCATAACCATAGTTTTCTTTCTATTTATCTTCATTGCAGACTCTTCACTTTTCTTCCAAATTTATTATCATCATCTTCTGGAGTTCTTCATGATTCTCTGCTATTATAGCCTGGTAATCCGTGATGAATATCCTTCAATTAATGAGTACCTTAACCGTGAATATTAGCGCCATTGTGAAGCACGGCCAAATAGTGCCTAGACTAACCCCTCCTCACTGATATTGATATTAAAACCCCCAAGAACGCTTTCCTTCCCACAAACCCCCTTGCCTGTGGCTCTTCCACCCCTCTTTCATCTCTCTCTTATAGCCTTTATCTTTTTAAATCATCCTTCCCACTCTCCCCTCACCCAACACCACAGCTTCAAGATATCCGTCCTCAATACCCACAAACCCCATTCTCGATGTTCTTTTTTCTCTCCAAATGTGAAATGCAAATTACTAAAACTTGACGTCGCGAGTGAATGGTAAGCGGAGACGAGAGAAAATAACGTCAATCTCAGCCAGTTTGATTTTCTTCAAACAAGAACATTTATGTAACAAAGAAGTATTACAATTGAAAACAAGCCCATAAGCTAAATACCGTAAACTTGATCTATAGAAGACGAACCCAAGTCTCCGCTCCAGCAGGTCCCTTCTCGTCCGCGGTCAGTTTCAAAAGAGGCCGGGCCCAGCGTAGAGACAACGCGGCTAGCGATTGACGGGGGTCAGCTGACCAACGCAGGAGTTGGGGGTGTAGAGGAATCCTTGTCGGGCTGTTGATTGGCGGATGAAATGGCGCTAGCGTTGAGTCGGTCAGAATAGAGTGCGCCACTATCACTTTCAGTATAAAAGTGAGTTGATTATTCCATCGCGGACGGCGAACGCGAGACAGCGAAACGCGAGTCCACAATGCATCGCGAGAGAGGGACAGTCGTCGCGAACGGTGTTTGCGAGTTTGTGGCATTCGCGAGTCTTTTGGCAATGAGTGGCTTTTCTGGCAGAGTGGTTTTCTCAGAGTGGGAGAAGGAAATGTTGGCACAAATGCAATTGGAAAGATGTAGGAGTGAGAGGAGGCTCTTTTTTCAATAACACTCCATCACACGATGCTCGCGTGCGCTATAGTATCGACTTTTAAAGTACGCCGAATGGACTACGTGCCGTGTTTTTCCCGTTGTTTCGCATTCTCCTCCACCCGTCCCTTTGGGATGGCCCCAATCCTGAAAACTCGAAAGCCGAAGAGATTCGCCGATAATCCTTACAAATTGGAAGCGACTCAGAGAGATAGGCGAATGTTAAGTCGAAGCGCGGTATTGCAGTAACAGCGAGTATTGAAATGGAAGCGGAGGTCCTGGTATTCAGGCTCTTGACAAGCTGCCATGGTAACTATAAAGGCTGTGGGGTTCGAATCCTGCCTGGAACTATGATGATTTATTATTCAGAGTATTTCAGTTTCAGGTTCGGTGATTTAAAGTAAAACCGCGGCAATTCAGTTTCCCCCGTCGATCCAACTGTTGTGACGGCAGATTACGCCGAGAGGTAGTGTATTAGAAAATACGCAATCCAAAGTCTGATGTTTCGATTACTTTTTACCTGTTCCTAAGAAGACAGAGGGAAATGCAAATTTATACAGTTAACGATCACAGTAATACGATTGCGATATTTTCCATGCTTTTTAGCCATGAAAAAAATTACTCATTCCAAACGCTGGCGTCACAATTTACTTCTATGAATTTTGACACCCATAACCTTATTATGGATTCAGATTCTAAGCGATACGAGTACAACTGAATGGCTGACTCATTTTCGGCGCACACAAAGGAGACAAATAAGAGCAAGTATATCGGCCGATGACGCTTACAAAGGAAATCGGGAGCGCATGAAGTCAAATGAAGCCACGAAGTTAAAAAAAAGGCATTTTTTTAGTAGCCTTCAACGATACCGAGCTGGCAATTAACCCTGGAGCACTTCCTTTCGATAAAGTATGAACTTGGCGATACGGAATGAGATAGAGCAAAAGTAGCTCAAAATGACATTTTCAAGAGAAATCCCGTGAAAATCGCGCAATTGACATTCCTGTAATTTGAACTTACGAGGCTCAAAAAAGCGCAATTCGTAATTGCCAAATGGAGTATATATCCTTAAGTCAGATAGGGGACGAATAAGACCACCAAAAAAATAATTTAATCGCGTGAGGGATGATGACATGAGTGGGTTGACGAAAATTTCGAAGGAGTGTAATGGCCATATCGTCATTGACAGAAAGGAAAAAAAGGGGAAACGGTTTGAGAAAGAGACGACAAAAGCGGCGGCGACGACGACGAAATGGGAAGGGATGGGAAGACTCGGACGAGAACTCGAAACGAACACATGAACGACGGGAAGAGAGTGCGGTGTGGTGATCGATCGAACTCGCTCGCTCGTGTGTATGTATGTATGTATGTCCAACTTTCCGAATTCCGTCGTCGGCGGGGCGAAAACCAGCTGGGGAAGGAAAAAAATGAAATAAAAGCAGAATGTAGGGGCGAGGAGAAGAGAGGAAGAGAGGAAGAGGGGGAGTGATGAAAAAGAGGGAACGAGAGAGAGAGAGAGAGCGAAGTGGCTCACGTACTCTACGGATGTTGAAGGTTACAGAGAAGAGGAGCACGAGTGGGGGCGGACGGGGACGGGGACCTGTACCATAGAGTAAGTATCTATAGAGTGGCAAAGCAATACTAAAAACTGGACATAAATTTTTGAGAGCTTCGGGAAGAATTCCTCAGGTGCCACCACCTTAGGGGAGGAAGAATTTTGGCTTACGGAGAAGGCCACTTGGAGGCGCTAGTGGTACTCGGTGATTCTGCATCAACATACAGAAGAGTAGATTTACCATGGCTGATGTGTGCTTTTAATTGAGTATCAAATGTTTGTTCGTTGCCATGATACATCGGTAAACAATTGACTCTGTGTTTGGTAATCGCGTGTCTTATCATGTTGACGTGAATTTGATTCATTATAGACGATGCTCATTGGAGGCACATTAAAATATGTGCTTAATTTGGTCTCGACGACTCAATAAGATTTGCTTCCGTTGCCATGGGTCGATTAGTAAACATCCAGGCACGGAAATCATCATAAGAACATCATGTGAGTTATGCGACACTAAATGAAGTGGCCGTGTGCCAAAGCTCGTTTGATATGGCTTGTCGTGCAACTTCGATACACCTGCTCTATCTATCGGCCAAAGTATTATTTAAAAACTCATATCCGAATCTCCCTATCTATTTGCCACTCTATATATACTTACTCTATGGTATGTCCAACTTTCCGAATTCCGTCGTTGGCGGGGCGAAAACCAGCTAAGGAAGGAAAATAATGAAATAAAATGGAGGGAGTGAAGGAGGAGAAGAGAGGGAGAGCGAAGTGACTCACGTACTCTACGGATATCGAAGGTCTCAGAGAGGAGGGGCACAAGGGGAACGGGGGACCTGTACTCAGTCAAGAGGTTCTCTCCGTCTCCACCCCAACCATGAGTGGCACTCCCTCCCCCCCGCCACTTGAGGAAGGAACTACCGCAGCCAATGGCGAAAACTACCCCCTCCTCCTCCACTCCACACACTCTTCCTGCTGCGCTACCTGAGCGACGTCGGAGTCCCATATACGGCGAAAAGGAATTTCTCGAGTGCAGAAGAGAGAGGGGAGAAGGAAGTCGAAATTTTAAAAGTGTGCCCAAAGTATGGTTTCCGAATTCGCGACGTTTTGGAACCTTCGAAGGTCGAAACAGGGAAATCTTGTGAATAATGAAAGAAATTTTGTAATTTCCACTAATAAATTATACAAGTTCCTTGGTAACTTTGTGGTATTCCATTTTTCAGAGACTTAAATGATAACATGTACAATACCACAGACTTATAAACACACGGCCCGGGTTTCAACGCTTAAGCGTCATCTTCAGGTGTCTTTATTTGTAAGACATTGTAATACCCGGTAAAAGACACCTGAAGATGACGCTTAAGCGTTGAAACCCGGGCCGTGTGTTTTATAAGTCTGTGGTATTGTAAATGTTATCATTAAATTCTCTAATGACCACTTAGTTTTTTTTTATTAGTACTACGCGTTTCAACGATTACACCGTCATCATCAGGTACAAACGTTCACTCGTTGTGCCAGGAGTGGCGGTTAGAATTAAATATCAACAAACGCAGCGTTTGCACCTGATGAGGACGCTGTCATCGTGGAAACGCGTAGTACTAATAAAAAAACTGAGTAGACATTACAAAATTTCTTTCATTATTCATAAATTATGTTCCACAACATCTCGCCAGATACCGCTAAGTAGGTATATCTGGGAAATCTTATTTTCCAAAAACTCCCCGAAATTATTCTTCATATTGAAAATAAGTAGAATTATACATATTAGTTATACTCCGAAAGTTATACTCATTGGTCGTGTGCCAAACTCATGGGGCATAACTCGTGCTATTTCCACTGACGTCTGTAATAGGGAACATGCATGAAAGTCATTTCTCATATTTAAGTATTGAACGCGACAAAGTATTTCATCACAAATTCAAATATATATCATCTATATGCGTTTGCGTTTACCGCAGACAATGATAATTAACTCTCAAAAGAGTATAAGAATTGGAAACAAAAGCGCTTGTTTTTAAATTGCATCTCGGTGCCTTGGCATCACTTCACAGTATATTTTCAATATTTTACAGTAATTTCAGCAAGAAGGATCAAATCACACTACATATTCGTCTTTCACAAAGGAAATTAAACGCTAATCTCCTCAAATTACCTAAAAGAACCCGAAATCTACAAGGAAATACTCTGTATTCCAGTTAAATATGCCATTCCAGTATATTATGCCCCGGGTTCCAGATGTCGCAGTCTATAGACGTCATCAAACGCACGTCATTTTTGACAGGAAATAAATAAAAAATTCGGCTTGTGTTTCCGATATTACCGTACACTAAGAATGCGTAGTTAAAATACAAACAGCATTTAAAAGGAATCCTTACCGATGTGATGATAGAGGGTCAAAGGGTTGCCAGCAAGCAAACAAAGTCCACTCGCTAGTGTGTCTAGAATACGCCCATCTAGAACACGATACGATAAGAATTGTATCGATGTAGTTACAGTATCAACATATCACAGCTCTGCGAGTCATATGAATAAATATCCTCCACGAAAGTTCTATCGATTATTTTCTTTATCCTCATTAAAATTTTCAACAGTATTTTGTAACAAAATATATAAAAAACATCAAAAACCATTTCCCTTTGGTATGAAATGAATGTTTGACTAAGCAAACCAACGATATAAGGCATAAAAGGCTTTGATATCATACGGGTAAAATGTACACTGTGATCATCTGATATCTGCTGGAAAAAATATATATCCTAGTTATCATTAGCGGCAGTAGTTAACCCAAAATTATAGCTAATTTTCTGTGTCGATTAGAGGCAAAATTTGTCTTCATCTTGGCTAATTGCGCGACAAATTTTGTTGGTATTCTTCCTATTTATCATGCAATACATAAGGAGGATACTGATTGGTGGCAGCTAGCTAAGATTAAATATGAAAAATGAGGTTAAGGAATTTTTCTGGGGATATTTTATTTCAGATTTTTTACGTCAAATATATTTCTGGAATTTCCATCAAAATTGGCATAGGTGTAGAGCGAACATCTTAGCAAAAAAGGGTACTTCCACAGTGCACTTACTTCCACCAACGTACTGAAAAAGTTTTCACATCATGAAGCATATTATCTTTTGCAAAACACTAAGGAAAGGGCTATGCTGTACGCGACGTGGGAGGGTGATGAATTGCCAGCGCATGGGAACTGGTCTCTCTCCGGCAATTCGTTATTAATGGCAAGACTACGAAAAAAAATTACGAAGTCTCAACGAAAATAATGGATTTTATTCCAAAGTTTGTGTGATTTGCATATTTTGCAGAATAAGGAATCTGGTCGCACAGGACTTCATCGTTTTTACCCACCTATCACATTTCGAAAACCTTATGGGGAAATGGGATGCCGCAGTGATTAACATATTTCACAAATACACGAACTCAAGACGGTGACTGAGAAAAAATAACCTATTATTTAACCCCGAAACCGCACCTGCAAGAAGCATCACAAATAGATCCAACTAGGCAAACTGTCTAGGAGCTATAGAGCGACCAATGAGCTCAAAAAGGCACTATTTTCAACCAATTTATAAAACCAAATTGCAATAAGCACTACTTCAAATTTGAATTTTATAAATAATTAGTAAGATTCGTTCATATTTCTTGTTTACTCCTTCTACTCTACAACAAGAACGAAAAATGGCTTTTGTTTTGGGAACTAACTGAGAAGGCATATCACAGGGAAATAAAATTTTAAAAATTTAATGATACTTCATTGGCTCTCAGTACATAATCTTCCCCAATTCAAAGACCCTCTTCTTATCATCCCAGCCAATATTTGAAAAACATACATGAAACTCATTGATGGCTCAAAATAAGAATAAATAAGTTAAAATATATCCGGAAAAATATTTCTTTTCGCGGTTAGAGCAATTTATATCGCATTATACAAGAGAAAAACAAAGAAAATACGAATCATTTTTAAATGAGAATGGCTCTTATACCTATAGATGTACCTACTGTAGATGTACATGTAGATCTACTATGTGATAGGTGAGATACCTACCTTGCACCTATATTTAAGAACAACATTTAACATAATACTCAAGATTTTTGTAGTTAATTTATATTTTTAATTTTTTTGATGTAAAGGATTTGCGATGAGATTCACCCAACATAAAATGGATGTAGCCATTAAGTTCTCTTCAGTCTGTCAACATTTAGGTAAAAAATGGATTAGGTACATGGGCTGGGACTAACCACTCTGAGGAAAAGGGTTTGAATTCGGGTCGTGGCGGGGATCGGGTTAGTGTGGTGGCTAGTATACTCGCCTACCACACGGGCGGCCAGGGTTCAAATCCCTGCAGAGGCGGGTGTTTTTCAGAGGGAACCCGATTCCTACTTGAGTGATTTGTGGAGGGCACTTCAAGTACAGTATTCCGTCTGTTGGATGAGACGTTAAACCGTGGTCCCCTTGGCGCCTTTCGTTAAGAGCAGGCTAACGCCGACGCCGGGTTTCTATCCACCCTTCCTCCCTTACCTATCCCCTATGGCGCTAACGACCTTAGCCGTCGCTCACCTCCCCAAATATCCAATCCAATCCAATCGCGTCGTGGCTGAGGTTTCTGAGCGGAGTCCCGATCCCATGAAAATAGCATTCCAAGTGGAGCACTCCGCCAGTCGAATGGGAAGTTATGACTCTTAAACCGAGAACCTTTCTAGACTTTCGCAAGAAGCACGATTAAGTCCGACGCCGGATTTCTCTTCATCCGTATTTCCAAACCCGAGTCGCCCTTCCATCACTTATTCTCATTGCGTCCAGCGCAAATGAGCCCCATTGTGGGCAATCTCTATAAATAAGCAAAGAAAGATGAGAGACAAATGTTCCAAGTCAACGAAAATCGGATAAAGACAGACAGATTTGTGAGCAATGACACTCATCATCAGTAGTCATGAATCCAAGTGAGAGTGGTTTGCCATAGCTCTCCAATTCACTCCGCAAACTGCTTGATTCCTCCACTCACTCAATACATTCTTTCGTAGTTTTCCTCATATATGCAATTATTGCTGCTCATCTCCAATGCTTCTCGTTCATTTAAATCCTCTATCTCTGACGCTTACAACGCGCGGTCTTGCGTCCTTGTTATTTTTTTGCACGACAGAGGACGGGGAGAAATTCGCTAGTTGTTCGCTCGCAGTAAAGGAGGAAACACGGGCTCCAATGTAGTTCTCATCGTTCAAAGTGGGTGAATAACTACGGTGACTGAAACGCACCACAGAGTAAAAAGCCGGAGTAATTTTCCGTCTCGGTGGGAAAATCCGCTTCCCATCGACGTAAAGCCATTAACGGACAGACCCAACGCCGCGATAAAAGTAAAGAACCCAGAAGAATATGAAGTTTCGACGTCCAACTGAAACTCCCAACTTCGTTAAAATCACACACGAGGAATCGACGAATGGGTCCATAACTGAATTGAAAGGCATGAAACGGATCTCCTCGCGGATCTTAATTAAAGAGGGAGCAGTCGAAAAAGAGCGCTCTCCCCGCCACCTATACTGCATTTAGGGAGACAGACAAATCATGATCTGAAACTCCCACTGCGATTAATCCATTATTTTAGGAGATAACTGGCAGCGGGCCACGTCAATTAGGAAATAGCCTTGGAAGTAATAAATGGGTTTTTTCCCCAACGCACGCGTGTTTGACGGCAGTGATTAAATTGGTTGAAGGACGTAGCTATCACGCCGCGCTCACCAGGCGCCATTTGCAACCGAACGAGTACTCTGCATGAGATATGTCAGAGAGAGTATCGCTAGCGAGACTCAACTGAAAGATTGGATTTTTTAAAAACTCCCAAAGTTTAAATGGGGGTTCTATTGCATCTGTTTTTAGTCAAAACGAATACCAAGCATCGCCTTTTTTAATTTTACTGTGTATAGATACTTCTTTCGTGGAGGAAATGCCACACTTATCAGAAAAGATTGTAGATATCAGAAAAAGTATGTAGTTTATATTCTTAATAAATACTTTATCCTGTCATAATAGTCGGATATTAGAGCGATTTCTATCGAACTAACGTGATAAGGCGCCAGCCAATGACGTAATTTATAAGTGATGCGTAACGGGGAAAATCCCTTACTTTGATTAACATTCACTACTCTGGCATAACTCGCTTCTAATAGAGAGTTTTCATGAAAATGCATTTACACGGATAAGAAAACTCTATATTTCTCACGTGCTCCGTCCATTTCACAAAGAGCAGAAATATTCACCGTTTTAACAATCCTTTATTTGAAGTTCAGTTGTCGAATAAAACGAGGAAGAGTACGGCTTTGCAATTCATATCAAACGATGATTAGAATTCTATAAAGATCATTTTATAAATAAAGTTACATTCATGATGACGAGTAAAACATATGAATTTTTTCTACGAATAAAACATTTCATTTGACTAGTCTCGCATCGACCAGACACTGCCTTGTTTAGGTTTTCTGTTACTTCACAGTAAAATACCTACCTCCCCATTTCTCCTCTAACTGATGATGACGTTATATCATCTAAAAGAGTAGGTGCATTGAAACTACTGAACAATGTTATCAAATGGTACATTCTTCAGCGCAAGATTACATGAAACCATTACCGATCAAGAATAATCTAAGTGTAGTTGCGGAAAATACTAACGGCCTTAATAAGCGCTGTGTAAGCCGGGAGATATTTATTCCGTCGACCCCGACCTCTCCAAGTCGTCATAAACTACGAATAATACTGCCTTCGAGTGGAAAAAAAGTATGTACAAACGGGAAGAAACAAACCATAAAGGAAGACACGCGACGAGACGGAATGAAATTAGGAACTATGTGCATCGCGACAGCGGTCGGCTTTACCGTCGCCATTTGCACCATTTCACCCCTCCCTTCATCCCCTTTCTTCATTCCCCCCCGACAGCAATGGGACGTTACGAAAACATCATTTTTCGACAAATGTCCGGCGGTTGGCTTTTCATCAGCAGCTGCGCACCAGACAGGGCGCCATTAACAGGGAGAGCTATGGTAATAAAGGAAGGGCGGGGTGCTATTTAAAGCCGGACTGTTCGTGTGAGCGTTGTGCTCCGAGCGAATGATTAGAATGAAGCGGCCGGAAAATAACCCCGTGGTTGAGGTGCCCAGAAGAGAGGAATACGATGCAAAAAGGGGGAAGGAATAGCGACGGTTGTGCACATGGCACCCCTATAACATCGAAGTCCTCTTCGATGGAAATGGTGAAGGTATTCCTGCAACATGAGGTTTGCAATCAATGTAGGCGTGTCACTAATTCAGTAAAGTCTCTCACTCATGAAGTTTGCATGATTGAAGGACTTAGGCCTGATCTAGTAATTTGAAATTGGGATTGGATGTTTGGGGAGACGACCGACGGCTAAAATCATTTGCGCCATAATAGGGGATAGGTAAGGGAGGAAGGGTGGAAAGAAACCCGGCGTTGGCATTAGCCTGCTCTTAACGAAAGGCGCCGAGGGGACCACGGATTAACGTCTCATCCGACAGACGGAGTTCTCTACTTGAAGTGCCCTCCACAAGTCACTCAAGTAGGGACCGGATTTCCTCTGAAAAACATCCTCCACTGCAGGGATTTGCACCCTGGCCGCCCGCGTGGTAGGCGAGTACAACAAATTAAAAGAGGTTGTTTTCATCCATAATTTGTAATCTATCAGCCCCTTGTGAAATGCAATGACCAAGGTGCAGGGGTTGATTCTGTTGATTTATAAAATTACTTTCCTTAGATATTATAAGTCAAACTGTCGAACAACTAAATGATTTCAGGTTTCCGTCCTTGCATTCCATCGTCTAAGGATATTCGCTTTTGGAAATTGTACTGATGTCTCCAAGTGAGTACATTTTTCAATCTTTCAACTTTATGAATTTTATAGTTTGCTTGGCAATCGATTCACGGGATTCAAATAGGAACCTGTGACCGAGGCCTTTATGGCTTAGGTCATGTGCTCAATGCCAGAATCACGCAGAGATTTCAGCGGGGATGTTCTTCACCCCACCCTCTCCATTGACAGTTACACTACCCTTAATGACATAATCATTTTGCACGTCATATGTTGAGGATTCTTTATTTTCTTTGAAACAGTTTTATTTTTCCTGCTTCCCCATGAATTTCACCGAGTGCTAATAATATATCCGTAATACACAGGACGGCCAAGGTCCACCTCATGGCTTGACCACCCTCGCCTTTCTCACTCTACCGCCACCCACTGTAAGAAAGAAAAATGTCCTTCTAATTATAGAAAAACGGTCTCATCCGCATAATTCCTTTGCAAACAACATTTCAAAAAGCATAATTGGGTCGTCTTCTTTTATCTTAGGTTATCCTTGTTGTTGCAGCCACGACTTCCAATAATCTCTTTTTTCACCCTTCCTCTTCATTTCATTGTACGAGGTGCATCCCAATTCCATCGCCAATACTTTTAGGTACGAAGTTCTCGGTCGTCCTCTCTGTCTCTTGCCTAGAATTTTTCCTTCCATAATATTTTGTATGAATTTGTCGTGCCTGAGTAAGCGTCCGATGAGCTTCGCTTTTCTTGTTTCAATTGTTTCCAATAGTTACCTTTCTGTATGTACTTCATTTAGTACTTGCTCATTAGTTTTCCTGTCGGTCCACCTAGTTTTTGTAATCCTCCTCCAAAACCACATTTCTGCAGCTTCAAGTTTGGTCATTTCACTCTTCCTTAGTGTCCATGTCTCGCATCAATATGTTAGCACACTCCATACAGAGCTTTTCAGGAATTTCTTCCTAGTCTCAATACTAATGCTGTTATTTACTGGGAGACTTTTTTAATTGAAAGACTTTCTCGGCTAATTGGGTCATTTCTCTTCAATTCAACAAAAAATGGTCCCCTGAAGTTTCAATTTTTTAACAAAATGGTGAATTTGTAACACCTCAAAAAATATACCCAGGGAATGTTATGAGAAAAAAATACATGTGACTTACACGCATTTGAAAGTATTCACTTTTTTGACAAAAATCTGGGATTTGAATCGTGTTTGTCATAAACCTCCGCTCCCAGTTATGGTCGAGCGATGATTTAATAAATAATCTAAGGCTTTTTTATCAACATTGTACCCTATAATAATCTTTAATCTATAATCACTAATTTTCTATTTTTTGTAGTCTTATAAAGTTGTAAAAATGGTTAAACCAAGTTTCTCATACGCTCCATCTTACAATCAACTGAGACATTTTTTCATACCTTGTATGAATCCACCTACCCTTAAAAAAAATTCCACAGTAAATCATAGATGCCTTTGCAAAAAATACTTGAGGTAGTGCGAGCGAGATAGTTCCCTAATCATAATGGAGACCAGATTCGAATTATTAGTTTTAATTTCACCACCTGTGAGACACACGAATTAAATATTGCATTATTAATGGTGCAATAATATAGTTTTATATGACAGAAATTGTAAGTAATTAAATGAAAATATCTAAATAAGTCTTTAGCTTGACTCATTTTTTTCGCGCGGTGCGTTTGAAACACCTTCAAAACGGAATGTTTTTTTGTAATACCCAAGAACCTACTGCGGTGACAATATGATTAATTTTCAAAAAGAGATGAGCAAATACACAAACTATACACTTTTAATTTTTTTACGAGATCTAAAGGTAGGAAATGCCTCATTTTTTAAACAGTCTCTCTGGAGTGCATACACGTACCGTTTCCCATGTAAAAGGGCAGGCATTTTTTGATAAATATCTCCGGAAGTAATGTGGTAAGGTGTTTAATTTTTGATGTCAATGGAAGGGTGATCTATTTTCCTTTGTAATGAGCCCAAATTCATTGATTTCTAAGTAAAGTGATATTTCGCTCCGACTACCTAAAGCATTTACATTTATGTCTCATTCAGCGCCGCGGGTTCAACCCCAGAGCAGATTTAGGCACCATTCATGAAGCAATAGCCCAGACATATACCGGTAGCATTATCTCTTTGTATTAAGTATTATTAACTATATGATTAACAAGCAGTGGATTAGATTTGTTCTTTATAATGATATATAAATTCTATTTGCGAAATTAACGGGAAATGGGCGAAAAATTCATGAGAGGAAAATCAGAGTTCCTTCAAAACTAAGCGCTCAGAGGCCATCAAAAGAGGAAACGAAAATAAAATTCACTGACATGAAACCGAGAACTTGACCTCAAGCACTAAGCACGAGTATTCTACTTAAAACAGAGATTAAATACAAGGCACTTTCTCACATTGAATTTTATGGGGCGCGGGCGGTTAGTAGAAATGTTATCTAAAACACCTAAGCTTAAAAGAAAGATTGAGATACCCAGCTTATGCTGCACAATTTTTCTCGATTTTCATGCTTAACTGGAGTCATACCCAATATCTTTTAGTTGGTCATTGACCTCTTTTTTTAGTTTTTTCCACAGCTTTTTACATATGGGGCGAATATTTCTAGAGCTGTATATAATTTATGTACCAACAGTTTCTTCCACGGCCACCAGATTATCACAGCACACTCAGTTCCGGCTAACTTAAATACAACAGCATCATACTTTGGATTCATTATCACATTTCCAAAATTCACGTCCAATCAACTCAAGTTTTTCAACGCCGATCCGAAATTTATTCCGCGTACGTCTCAGCACGGGCATGAGTTGAGATGGACTCAAAAACATTTCACGCATTTTGACTTTCTACAAACATGAACATAAGCACTAACGTGCCGTATTTTTAACGCTATTTTTGACAGTAGAAAAATACTTACGGCAAATAGCGCGGAAATGACTTCATATGAGGCTTAACAGTGAGAGAAATGAACCAAGTTAATGATCGAGACAGATTAAAACCTCGACCATCTCGTCAACAAAAAAATTGTGTTATGAGTTACATTGCTTTATGCTCAACTTGGGGGCGTTTACGGTCAGTAAATAAATGAAATTGGCTTTGCTTTTAAATATTAATTTACTGTACTCTCGTTTTCGTCACATAGGCTATGATGTCACCACTGTGACGAAACTAGTCGGGCATACATTGCCTATCTCGCTACTTCCTTTCGGGTGGGCACAGTGAAAAAAGTTCAATTCACGGTGAAAGGCCAGGAAAGCTAATTCCGAAGCATAAATTACCTGATACCTGCTCTTTGTCCAAGCATACCTCTGTTGCTTCAATTGCACTGTCACACTGCTTCAAACACGCCTCCCTGCTCACAAGACTCCCAATTTCCCGTGTCATTGAGAGTATCTTGGTCTACATTCACCCATTATATTCTCTGACTTCCCCTTCCTCTCACACCACTCTTTCCTCTTTCATAAATCTGATTAGCTATTTGACTCCCGTATTCCCTCTCGCCATAGCCAAACCAACGAAGCACGACCTTTTCGTGCATATCCTAGGGTTGGTGTTTCTCATTCTTTCGTCACCCCAGTCATTCCTAACCCTATTCAATCTGCTTTTACTGCACACAGTTCATAATCACCTCATTCCCACAGTATTTATTTCACTCGTAACTTAATACTATCATGCCTAAGTTTCGCTACCAAACAGCACACAAGGGAAGGTAGAGTCATTTATCCACTGCAATTTTTGCTTCTTGCATTTGGGTATAGAATGGCAGGAATTTTTCAAAAGTTACTTGCAGCAGGCAACCATAGACGTGAATTCCAGATGTCAACAACTCCAAAAGTCCACTTACAAAACATTTTAAGCTTGGAAAAGTTCTTTGCTGAAGCTCATTGCGAACAACGTAAACAACAACCTGTCTGTCTTGGCATAAAATTGGAAAAAAATTTTATTTCAGAGTAAAAGTACCCCGCAAGATCGCGCAGAGGAAACTTGAGGAAGTAACTTACCACTGTAAATCGATCCTTACATCATGCAATCACCCCTTAATTACAACTTGATTGATGAATTTACAGTGCATTAAATAATCAGTAAAAAATTAATTGTTATTAGTTTATTCAAATATCTTCTTTATCGTATTTCGATCCGGACGAATCGAAGCAAAAATATTCAAACCCCTGGATCGTTTTGCTTTCTCCAGTTGCCCATCTCCAAAGGAGACGTAAGAAATGGCCGCGGTCCATAGTTGGAGGTGGAGAGTTGTCCAGAGAGAGTCCATTGGCGGTTAAATGAGCGAAGAAGCAAGAGTGGAGCGAAGTTGCGAAGTGTATTAAGGGCGAAGGGGTGGGAAGAAAAGTTGGTCGAAGGGGGGGTGTGCGAAGATGGATGCGAAGGGGAGTTAAGTGAAGCGATGGGTTGGGGTTTTAGGATTTATTCGAATGGTATGGGAACGGTACACGCGCATCAGTACAGTAGGAACAAAACACGGTGGCAGACACCTGAGAGAATCATCACATTAAAGCGGTTGTAGTGACTTTTGTTCATGTGCACATTTGTGCGAAACTTTTCGAACATCTTCTCATTACAACAATCTAATTATATATAAAAGCGAAACAATATGGATCATACCAACTTAATTTCTTGGCAATTCAATTCCATTTTAATACTTCTTGGTCAAATGCCAATTGACAAATATTACGTAATATTTCGGCTACATACGCACATACATTCTTCTAGGAGCGAAATAATTCATTTGCTATTGTTATAACTGTTGCTAGGAGACATCGACTTGAGTCACGCCGAATAAAATACTCGAAAAAGACATATTTCAATTGAGTTTTGTCTAAATTTCGAATGTTATAGAATAAATTTCTGCTGAAAGGTCTACGCATAAAATGCGTTAATTAAGTAAAAACTTTTGAAATATAATTCTTTTATCATCTTTATTGCTGCCAATAGGGAGAGTTTCAACGCATAAACAGATGTACGTGAGGACACTGTCGTCAGAGAATTTTCCCCATTGGCTAAAAAAATTACAAGACATGTGCACTCGTTGGCGCACGACTGCCGCACCAGCACCTTAAGGGAGGAAGTCCCACGTGGAAGGGCCTCCAAAGGAGCCGAGGAGAGAAATACATTATAGGCGACACTGCTGATATTCCTGTTTTTGAATTTAGAGAGCGGTAAAGTTCGAGCCAGTTTCATGTTTTGTTTACGATCCAAATAATTCTGGACCAAACTGCATAGACTATGGTTGCAACACATCGGAGATGCTCATCTATACAACTGTAGTTACTGAAAGCCATAGAGAACGATGGATTTAATGTGAATAATGTTTGAGATATTAATGCGGGTACAATGTTATATGACCTCGGGAACCCTGATGATCGAACGTGGAGACTACCTTACTTCATAGTGTGTAGCTAGTACACTGAGGATGACTAGGTACATAATCTTGACATTTCTCACTATAATGAATCGATCTTTGACATAACTATTCAACGTGATGGAGTGACTAAAAAACTGCGTTCGATTAAAAGTAACAAGTCCCTAAGACCAGATCCAAACAAAATACCTGCACGCGTGCTCAAGGAGTTTGCGCCTCAGATTACACCTTTCTTAGAAATTATAAGTAGCAAATTATTAAACGGAGGCAAGATGCCCAAAGACAGGAAAATAGCCAATGTCACACCGATATTTAAAAAAGGAAATAGAAGTGACCCAGGAAATTATCGACCTATATCGTTAACATCACTTTTATGCAAGATTCTCGAACACATTGTCGTTAATAATACGTATTTCCTGGATAATCGTAACCTCTTACACAGCAGTCAGCATGGCTTCCGTAAGGGCAGGTCCTGCGAAACACGGCTTGCGCTCTTCCTTCATCATATCCTAAAATCAGGTGAATAAAATAAGCAGATCGACGCGATATTCCTTGATTTCAAGAAGGCATTCGACAAAGTTCCTCACGAAAAAACTCGCATATAAATTGCAATCATGCGGAGTTAATACAAAATTGTGAACTTGATCAGGGACTTTCTCAGGGATCGAAAACAAAAAGTAGTTATTGACGGTTTTATCTCTGATATGGTCGAATTCACATCCGGTGTTTCTCAAGGAAGTGTGATCGGCCCTCTTTTATTCATTATTTATGTTTATGACCTAAGTTCTCGAGTTAGCAGAAAAATTAAGATTATTTGCAGACGATGCAGTTATCTACCGTTAAATGAGCGAAGACAAGGACTTTGAAGTTCTGTCATCGAACCTTAACAACGCTCACTCGTGATGCCAGAAGTGGGGGGATAGAACTGAATCTTAGAAAATGCATCACTGTACACTGATTGCGAAAATCAGCACACAAACTATATGCTATACCTATACTGTGGGTGGAGTAAAAATAAAAAACTTCAGGTAAAGTCAAATATATTGAAATTATCTTAACTACAGATATATCGTGAGAAGCACACTACAAAACACATAAAGAGGCAAGCTAAACGGCACAGCATTCAAGAAACTATGATTTGATAAGCGTATAATAGGAAGATATAGCCATAAAAATTTCTAAAATACAAATAAAATCTGCGCGCTTCGTAAAAAACGGCTTGTTTCAGAGCTTTTAGAGGGATTAAGGTGGGAGCCCCTAGATGCTATACGCTAGGCGTAGTTTGCAAGAGAAATTCAGAACTGGTGTGTTTCAGAGCGACACAGAGGATATTAACATGACGTCTCACTACATCTCTAGGTCTGACAGAAGCGATAAAATAAGAGCAAACTATTGCCGTACAGTACAATAACTCGATCTTCCCGCGCACAATAAGCAGCCACAATAAAAACTGAGATCCACTAAATACACTCCCATAATACATGTCACCATTTCACCTCTCAAAACCTTATCCCTTACATCTTTACATGGCTGGCGTCCTAATACCCCCTCCCACACGCCCATGCGGCGGCTCGCAGGGTATTATGTAGATGTATGAATCATACATACATATGAATCATCATAGATGAATCATGAATACTATGGCATATTAATTTGTTCAGTAAATGTGGTTGGCAAGACAATTTGAATCCATTTGGCAAATCCATATTATCCGAAGGTCCTAAGCCCGAGTACCACCGAGGAGTATTATTCACCGACCATCAGGACATAAGGGATGACGTAACACGAGTTTCCAAACTCTCCCATCAGCAATCAACCCTTGACTTTCTCGTCGTCTTCATCTCAGCTCTTCCTTAACCCTCACACCCACCCACCCTTTCCTCCTTTCGCAATTAATTCTCGTCACAACTTCCAACTTCACTCCAATTGGTTCCTCCATTTCCTAAATCCTTAAGAGTACGTTCGTATGCATTTATTACGTAAACGAGGGCCCAAATACAGAGTCGGCCCGAGGCGTGGGCATTGTGTGGTACAGCCACAATGAGATCAGTCAGCCAGCCTGCGACTAATAATGGGATATGAAAATGTGACAGAAAATATGAAAATTGGAAAATTTCACCAACTTCCAGCAAGCATTTTCGTCCCATATTGTGTTCCTTGCCACAATTTTTCCGCGACTCACGCTCAAAAATAAATTTAGCATGTAGAAAAATGAAACCAACTATGTAACCTTCCTTGATATTCTAGTCACAGGGGAGGAGCATTGAAATGAGCTTGGGCTGAAGCTCTACCACAATTTACGGTTGAAATTAAAACCACTCAAAATACGAATAATCCCTGTTAACACTTTCCTTTAAAGCTCTGAGATTGGAGGCAAATTTAAGATTGAACATAGAGTTCCTGACAGGAAGTCAAACAACAATCCCTTGAGGGTCCATCTTAGAAACACGGAGTATCCTCGAAATAAGGGTACATTTTTCGAAATCATAATCCATAAGTTCTGTATTTGGAGCGGCTGAATAACATTTGGCCCACATTTGAAAAGAGGAAGTGTGAATCCCCTCAACCCAATGACTCCACTGAAGTTAGGCGACTTGCAGTGCAATGGGATATAATTTGCTGCTCACCGCAACATCATTATACACCAAGGCTTATAAAGTACTAAATAACCATGAACTCGCACATAACAAATAGTCAGAAAGTTATTTTGACCTGAGTAGCTGACCCAGGGAGGACTCAGGAGAAATTCGGGAGGAAATCGTTGCATCTTTTTATTTTGTCATCAACATAAACTTAACTGATATATCGTGGTGGTTACACATACAAAACATGTGGCGCAGCAAAAAAAAAAAAAAAAAAAAAAAAAAAAAAATAGGATTTGTTAAACGTATAATAGATAGGTCCTCGGATGAAAAGATCAAAGAGAGATGCTACTAAGGCTCTAGTTAGGCCACATCACGAATACGCCGCGAGCATTTTGGACCCTGGTCAAATAGATTTAACAAAAAAAATACAAAGGAAAGCAGCGCGCTTCGTTAAAACTGCTACGAGCGTAAGTGTCTCACAACTTTTAGAGGGATTAAGGTGGGAGCCCCTAGAGACTCGGAGGCTACACGCTAGGCTTAGGTTGCTTGAGAAATTCAGAACTGATATTTTTCAGAGCAACAAAGAGAATATTATCATGACTCCTCCCTACATCTCTAGGTCTCACAGATGCGATAAAATAAGAGAGATACTCTGCCAAACAGATAGGTACAAAAACTCGTTCTTTCTGCGAACGAGAAGCGACCACAATAAAAACTGAGCTCCACTAAATACACTCCTATAATACATGTCACCATTTCATCTCCAAAAAACTTACACCATTACACGGCTGGTGACCTAACACCCCCTCCCACACGCCCATACGCTGGCTCGCGGGGTATTATGTAGATGTAGATGTAGAACTGCGGCAGGCGTCACTGAGTTGAGGTTTTTGATGCCCGAATATAGGTGGAAAAATATTTTCTCATTATTTTGCACAAACTGTTCGTTATCCACGTTTGCACGATAATTCAGAACGTATTCTTCCGTATAAATGAAGAAAAAGACACTATATGGCGGGATTCGATCCCACGATCTTCTGGTTAGCAGCAGCTAATACGCCCAAATTATATTAAAGAGGTAGAATATCACTATTAATGTATCAATTAATTTGACCTGGGTTTGAACTCGGATCTCTCGTTTGCCGGTCAGCCGGTTCCTTCGCCTATGATTGGAAGTTAATCGCAGAGCAAGTGTTAGCGGCCTCATACCTAAGTGCGGCAGTTGAGCATTGAGCGAGGAACCAAGTACTAAAGTTGGGAGTTGCCAAGGGAAAGGATCTTAAGCCTGAATCACACGACACTTGACCTTGTACAAGTCCGAGGATGCTAGCGAGTACTGGACATCTAGTACGAAACCTAGCATGCTTGAAACCTTCCTATCACACGATACTTGAACTTGCACATTGCCTTTCTTTTAAAGCCTTTGCCCTTAACGGCCTTATTATGGTATGCAGGTGATTTGGTATAAAGAAGGCACGAGTGCCTACCATAATTATCGATTAAAACCTCAATAGCCTCAGGTACCCCAGCCATTGTGTATTATTGTGAGGTTTGTGTTGTTTATTTGATCGCGGGAAATTGTAATTGTCTCGAGGGACTATGGAGGCGCTGACATAAAAATTTGACGACCGCATTGAAAAGAGCGAAGGTGATTGGACGGAGGCTACTAGGTCCGTACTAGGAGCAAGTATCAAACTAGTACCGCACCAATTACGAAAACAAGGATACCAGCTAGTATGCTAGCGATCATGCAGGATTTCCAGTATGCTTGGTCTGTATCACACGATACTTGACCTTACACAAGTCCTAGTATGCTAGCTAGCATCCTCGGACTTGTACAAGGTATCGGGTGATTCAGGCTTTAGACCAAGGGGATGAGTACCAAGATGAATGCAGCGTGTGAGTTGAAGGGTGGAAGTGGACGGAAAAGGGTTCGGGAAAGGGATGCGACAGATCGAGGGCCATTCCCGCGAGCCATCGCATTGAGTGGCCTGCGTTGGAGTGTTAGAACACCATCCCCGAGGAAGCAAGAGGACAGAGAAGGGAATTGGGAGCGGGAAAAGATTATAATTGAGATAAAGGAAACGGTTTCAGTCCTTGTTTAGTGGAAGTTATCCTTCACTGCGAAGTTCCAGAACTCCGCCACTGATATAATTGAAACGATCCGGGTTCACGACAATGTCATCTTCAGTCCAACATGAAAATTATGCAAGTCTAGAGAGACCTAGAGATTAAATAATTCACAAAATTCGTTCGTTATAATAAAAACCATAAGAGGCATTCATGTTATTCAGCTCTTCTTCGAAGCAGAATATTTTCTGGCTAGACTCCCTCTCTCTCTGTTTCTGCGGTAGTCATTGATGGATGGTGCAGAGGAAGGACTTAAAGAACCGACTTATTTTACACAGTTTATCCTGTTCCTTCTTTCACTGCTTCAACAGGTATGCTACTGGGCTTCAATTATGGGTAATACCAACCACCAACAAAGAAGGAGCTAAATGTCGTGGTCCTAGCGAGAGGAGAGAAATTACAGCAAGTGGACTCCTTCACCTATCTCGGAAGTACCATCCCGTGAGACGGAGGATGTACAACGGATATCAAGGGAAGATTAGCCCAAGCTAAGAAAGCGTTCGTGGGAAAAAGACCACTGCTGTGTTCACAGAAAAGAGAATGACGAATTAGTAATCAGAATGTGAAAACATACCAGTGGAGTTTGGGGCTCTACGGATTGGAATGATGGGCCATGGAAAAAGCAGATCGGGAAAGATTAAAAGCATTCAGAACCTGCTGTTCATAAGATCTTACAGACGAATCATCTACATCTACAAAATACCCTGCGAGCCGCCGCATGGGCGTGTAGCAGGGGGTGTTAGGTCACCAGTCGTGTAAAGGTGTAAGTTTTTTGGAGATGCAATAGTGACATGTATTATAGGAGTGTATTTAGTGGAGCTCAATTTTTATTGTGTTGGCTCATCGTTCGCGGAAAGAACGAGTTCTTGTACCTATCTGTTCGGAAGTGTATCTCTCTTATTTTATCGCTTCTATCAGACCAAGAGATGTAGTGAGGAGACATGAAAATATTATCTGTGTCAATCTGAAAAATATCAGTTCTGAATTTATCAAACAATCTAAGCCTAGCGCGTAGCCTCCGAGTCTCTAGGGGCTCCCACCTTGATTCCTCTAATAGTTGTGAGACACTATACGTATCCTTAACGATTAGCATTGCTTTCCTTTGTATTTTATTAACTCTTTTGGTCAAATCTTTATGACCAGGGTATGACTCTATAATCCCAAATGCTCGCGGCGTATTCGAGATGTGGCCTAACCAGAGCGAAGTAGCATCTCTTTTTGACTTTTTCATCCGTGGACCTTCCTATTATAAGTTTAACAAAACCTAGTTTCTTTAATGCTGTGCCACATATGTTCTGTATGTGTAATCCCCACGATATATCAGAAGTAAAGGTAACCACGATATATCATATAGTGACTAAGATTATATATAGGAAAGATAAGAGACTAAGAGGATAGAAGTGTATGCAGCGCTATGCAGAAAAGAAAGACTAGATGGATTGGACACACTCAGAGACACAATGGGTTTGTGTAGAATATTTTCGAAGGAAGTATAGACAGAATATTCCGAAGAGGAAGGCCAAGGGACCAAAAAAATATGGAAGAACGACCGTAAGATGATTTATCAGAGGGAATGGAACAAACATTTGATAGGCAAGGATTGAGGACTATAGTCAGCCAATATTTGGGTTGATCGGCAAATGAATGAATGAAACCATCACCAAGTAAAATGGCCTTAATGAAGTTTTATGTTTCTTCCGGATGATATTCCCCACAATGGATAACAATTATTTTTTAATGTTCAGGAGTCTGACTTTATCCTTCGGACAGAAAAGTGTCCACTTTTACGGTATATTTACAAGAAAACGAGTGGGAATGATCCAATGGAATTTCCATTGGATTCCTCTTGAAACCAGTAACTGATATTATGGGCGGCATTCTTCTGGGATTTTTCACCACGTTGTTGTTTGTAAAGACAAGCAATCTCCGGCATCATCTGCCTGCCTTTCGCCTGCTGGAACGCGAAGGCGAAACTGTTGTCTTTAAAAACAACAACGCGGCGAAAAATCCCCATAAGAATGCTGCCCTTATCATCACAGCACCGCGGAAGCCTTCGTACCAACTCAGTACCTGATAGGCAAATTAGAGTGGCATTCATTTTTATTGTCTACATTTCAAGTAAACCATGTTTCTTTCCAGAGTCCTGAATGTTTTCGATGAGATCAAACTGGATTTCTAGACTCCTCCTCCTCTGACAGGAGGGCGTGTGAGAGAGAGAACCGTTTCGGGAGCATTGGGATTCGAATGCGCGCGCGCGGGGCGAGAGGCAAAAGTGGAAGACTGCGCAGGCGAGGTCGGAAGTTGCCAAGTGAATTAAGGGAATGAGTAAATTTTGGGATGGGAGGAAGAGGCAAGATGAATGCAGTGGGGAAATTAAGGAGTTAGGGTTAAGGGTAAAGGGTTCAGGAGTTGGGGGAGAACGAGAGAAAGACAGAGGGAGTGAGCCCTGAGGGCATACAGAAAGGTGCGGACGAGTGGGAGGGTGTGGGGAGGGTGTGGAGGGCGGGTGCGGGGGTGGGGACGAGGGCTATATGTATAATGAGGGGCGGGAGATAGGTGTGAAGAAAGTGACGGAATCGGAGAACAAGAGAAGGTGAAGGGAGAAACGGTTTAAGGCAGTCCGAGCGAAATATCATTTTCCTTAGAAATCAATGAATTTGGTCTCATTTTAAAGAAAAACATTTCACCTATCGAATGACACCAAAAATTTAATCCCTTAATAAATTACACTCGGAGATATTTACCAGAAAATACCAGCCCTTTTACATGGGAAATGGTACGTGTACGCGCTCCAGAGAGACATTATTTATACAATGAGGTAAATCTAACACTTAGACGTCGTAAAAAAAACTAACGGTGTGAATTTTGTGTTTTTTTCAACTATTTTGGAAAACAAATGACATTTTCACCGCAATAGGTTCTTAGGTATCACCAAAAACCTTCCGTTTTGAAGGAGTTTCAAACGCACCGCGCGAAAAAAATGAATCGAGTTAAAGACTTATTTAGATATTTTCATTTAATTACTCACAATTTCTGTCGTATAAAACTATATTATTGCACCATTAATAATGCAATATTTAATTCGTGTGTCTCACAGCTGGAGAAATCAAAACAAGTAATTCGAATATGGTCTCTATAATGACTAGGGAACTGTCTCGCTCGAACTACTTGAAAGAGAGCAAGGACGGAGAGATAAATGGAAATGGACGGCAGAGGGAACAAACGGACGGAGTTTAAAAAGGGAAGCGAGAAATGGAATACGAGGAGATGGTATAGGGCTGTTATTCTCATTGCCTCTCTCTGGCGATGGTTTCCCTCTCCAGATTCTCGGTTTCGGAAGAATTTCAGTCAATTTGAATTTTCCGGGAAAACTCTCCCATTCCGGAAAATCCCAGAGTTATTTTTCTCTGCATTTAATACCTGTAATGTTGTGTTTAACTGGAACTTATTCCTAACACAAAACTCGGAACATCTCTTGAATCACTTGAATGCACTAAATACGATGCCACCCAAGTCGACTGAACCAGAAAGGACATTCTCAGCCGCGGGAATTTTTTTGACTAATGTCAGATTTTTTGATTACGAATACTCGACCTCATGCTTCAATTGAAACATGTGCCAATCGTCTTTTTACACAATGAGTTACACCAATAAGTTTTCTCATTTAATTCTCTTGCAAGCTGTAAAAGACACGTATTTTAAAAATGTATTTTTAAAATTCCAGAAATATTATTCTTTGCGTGTGGGTAAAGAATGGCCAGAAACTGATTCATCTCTAGGAACCGTTCACTTAAAAAATTTATCACTTGAAACATATTCGTCTGATTGTAAATAATGAAACTTTGATCAATTCTACGCACATGTTTAAGTAGAGTCATTCTGCGGTCAAGTTTTTTCAATCTACAAAGGAAAAGTTCTAGTCATTTTTCTAAATTAATTTTTTCATTCCCAGGGAAAATGTATAACAAGATAATTGGGCTCGGTTTCAAACTGCTCTCGGAGGCAACAATAATTAGCATGCTTACAGGGTAATCCATTAAGCAATTGCTAAATAATTTTGCTTGTAATAAAAACATAAAATATAGAATACAAAAAATGTGACAAGAAAATGAGAGCAAGCTAGAGGGATTAATTTTTCACTATCTTCGTTTTATGATATTACACAATTTAAATTCACTAATAAATTCATTAAGTCACACTTATAAATATTAGTTATTCCAAGGTAATTCTCATTCTCTTTTAGTAATGTTCTTCAGCGGTTCAAATGATTTTTATCGTGTTCACCACGCTATTTAACGAAACCGAGCAGTAACACGATCATATTTGCTTCCAAATTTCGAATAGACCAATTATTTATCCCAGAATAACAATGCAAAAGCAGACACAATGAACGCACGGGGCGTTTCAATCCAAGACTTTTTGTCATAAAAAACAAAGGAAAAAACGCTAGGCAAAAGAAATTTAAGGCTAAATATTTTTTTCGCCAACTTGTCAACAATTCATCACGCTTTGGAGACAAGATACCCCCAAAAAAGGTATTGATGATTACCCAATGATGAACGATTGCGGGCTCTCATGTCAGTTGAACACACGCAGTAATTGACGATACTGCGAATGGAAATACACTCATTTTTCATTGAATCATTAAGTTGGCCGATTAATCGTAAATGAATTATGGCACAGCGTAATACAAGGTGCAGAAAAAATAAATACCCAACCGATCGAACAACAAGAGATATAATGGGTAAGATAGGGTGATAAATTGCGACCACCTTCAAAGAGCGAGCGAAGGGCAAATTCCATAGAAAGGGTGAAGAGGATAACTAATCATTTTGAAGCACAATGGCCAGGAGAAACGGGATGGACCTGGCAGGCACAGAAACGCAGAAGAATACATATAACTTATCACAAGAAATTGGACAGATAGTCGTCAAGATTTTCCACCAGCAGTGGCATATCTAAAGTAGGATTCTGAGGTGTGGGGAGTCGTCTAGAATAGTTTTTATAGGGTCCAATTAGAAGAGATTTAAAACAAACAAGGTGATATAGAGTAATGAACAGTAAGCGATATCATTAATGATTGAAACTTCATAGTGAAACATATGTGAAGATAGAGAGAACTCGAGCTGAATAAGTTTCTGCAAGACATTAAAGCTCAACTCATCATCACTGTTGATTCAAACCTAAGATTGACATTTGATATATCGTGGGGATTACACATACAGAACATATGTGGCGCAGCATTAAAGAAACTAGGTTTTGTTAAGCGTATAATAGGAAGGTCCTCGGATGAAAAAGTCAAAGAGAGATGCTACTTCGCTCTGGTTAGGCCACACCTCGAATACGCCGCGAGCATTTGGGACCCAGGTCAAGTAGATTAAACTAAAAAACTCAATAAAATACAAAGGAAAGCAGCGCGTCTCGTTAAAAACTGCAACGAACCAACATATAGTGTGTCACAACTGAAGGAGGGATTAAGGTGGGAGCCCATATATACTCGGAGGCTGCACGCTAGGCTTAGGCTGCTTGAGGTATTCAGAACGGGTGTGCTTCGGAGCGACACAGAGAATATTATCATGACTCCTCACCACATCTCTAGGTCTGATAGATGTGATAAAAAACGAGAGATACACTGCCGAACAGATAGGTACAATACTCGTTCTTTCCACGCACAAAAATCGAACACAATAAAAACTGAGCTCCTCTAAATATACTCCCATAATACAAGACACCATTTCACCTCCAAAACACTTACATTGTTACAGGGCTGGTGACCTACCACCCCCTGCCACACGTCCATGCGCCGGAATCACGGGGTAGTATGCAGATGTAGATGAACATGAAAGGCTCTGTGTCTTCGATGAAAGCCAATAAGTTTGAAGAGAGGGGAGAAAAAATGAAATTGACGAATTCTGTAAAATAATCCCTCATCCTATATAAGTATTCGGACTGGGAATTAAATCCAATAAAATATAGTGGCAGTACCACTGACAGCGAGTTAAAAGTGGCAATTAAGGTTAGGTCTTATCTCGAATATGCCGTGAGCATTTGGGACCCTGGTCAAATAGATTTAACCAAAAAAATTAATAAAATACAAAGGAAAGCAGCGCGCTTCGTTAAAAACTGCTACGAACGAACATATAGTGTGACACAACTTTTAGAGAGATTAAGGTGGGAGCCCCTAGAGACTCGGAGGCTTCACACTAGGCTTAGACTGCTTGATAAATTCAGAACTGATATTTCTCAGAGCGACACAGAGAATATTAGCATGACTCCTCACTACATCTGTAGGTTTAACAGATGCGATAAAATAACAGAGTAACACTGGCGAACATATACGTACAAAAACTCGTTCTTTCCGCACGCAATGAGCGACCACAATAGAAACTGATCTCTACTAAATACAATCCTATAATTCATGTCACCATTCCATCTGCAAAAAGAATTTACACCTTTACACGGCTGGTGATCTAACACCCCCTGCCACACGGCCAAGCGGCGGCTGGCGGAGTATTATGTAGATGTAGATGAAGATTGAAATTCTGTCACCCTCCGTCCTTCCTAATCCAGCACTCGTTCCCCTTCTTCTTTTTAGCCTTTCCGATGTCTTAATTTGGTCTGTGTTTTTATCCATTGGCCTCCATCTTGCCTGAATTTCTCTTCTATTTTTCCTTCAAATACATTCTTCAGAAACCTACTGTTCCTCAGAGTGGGTACAATCCATCGGGTTATTCTTCTCTGTTCCACAAAGTCCTTTCCTGTTCTACTTTTCTATACACGTCCTCAACACTTATTTTATCCGTCCCATTAAGACAGCGCGAGCGAGATACATAGTTCCCTAGTCATAAATAGAACCCATATTCGAATTATATATTTTAATTTCACCAGCTGTAGGACACATGGATTAAATATTGCATTATTAATGTTGCAATAATATAGTTTTATATGACAGAAATTGTAAGTAATCAAATAATAATAAATAAATAAGTCTTTAACTCGACTCATTTTTTTCACGCGGTACGTTTGAAACTCCTTCAAAACGGAAGGTTTTTTGTGACACCCAAGAACCTATTGCGGTGACAATATGAGTAATTTTCCAAAATAGTTGAGAAAACATGCAAACTACACGCTATTAGTTTTTTTACGACATCTAAGTGTTAGAAATGCCTCATTTTGTAAATAATGTCTCTCTGGAGTGCATGCACGTACCATTTCCCATGTAAAATGGCTGGTATTTTTGGCAAATATCTCGGAAATATATGTGGTAAGGGGTTAAATTTTTGCTTTCATAGGAAGGGTAAGATATTTTTCTTTAAAATGAGACCAAATTCATTGATTTATAAGTAAAATGATATTTCGCTCAAACTATCTTAAATCTTAAGCATCCTCCTCTAACACAAAAAGCTACGAAAATTTCGTAATTCCTTGCCTTCTCTGGTCTGCTTTTATGATAGTTCATGTTCCCGATCCAAACAATGTCATTCTCCACTCTAGTGTTTTCACACACGGAAACCCCCTCCACGGATCAGAAAACTGCTTTGAAACTAAGATAATATATCCGTCCCAATATTTCCCCCTTCTCTGGTTAAATAAGCGTTCGGAAGTCATAATGGTCGCGACTGATTCCCTAAAATGATGTTATATTTCTGATGTGGCACTTGAGAAGAGCAAACTTCTTCATTTTAGACATATTACACCATGTATTGTAGCATATTTTAATACATTTTGGCTATTCGTGTGCTTGGTATACTAGTAATGGAGCTAAATCATGTCAGCCACTGGAAATTGAAGTTGATGGCACAGTAAAATTAGCATATAATCAATAAAAGATATTTAGGTGTCTGTTGATATAATCCAGTACTCCACAAATAGAACCTAAGACAAAGAGAAAAGCTAAATTGCTGCACGACCAAGGAGATTGAGTCCGCATGGCTGAAGGGATGAATTTAAAATGCGATCATAATTAGTTGGAGAATATTCGTAAATGTTTTGGAAGTAATGCTCTTACAATATCAAATTCACTGTCGAAACTGCATTTTATTACCGAGCAAACTCTTTTAAATCGCTTTGGGGTTGAAATAAAGTTGCCGAGAATATAATTGGCCAACTAAACCAAGTGATATTTAATTTAAGCTGAAGAACAGAATTTTTAATGATCGAAAGCTGTGAGTTATATTTTACCTCTCCATAGCAGCATTGAACTAACTTCAATTTAATTTTTTTATGGATCCAATATGGCTGATGAATACGATAAAGCAATATTTGAGAAAAGTCAGCAAACCATAAGTGTAAGATTTTGACCTAAATTTCCTGTCGTCCATTATTGAAATGTAAAAATTCACACACCAAATTTATGGCACCATTTAAAAGACATCGACCCAAAAGCTTTCTGCATTGTCGTGAAACTGCCAAATTGGACTTCAAATTGTGTATTTACATTTTGCATAAATGATTACATTTCTCGACTGAAAATGTTGACTAAGGTTAATCTGCATCCATTTAACAATCATACTGGTAATCAGGTGAGTACGGGTGGCAATTGTTAAATGCAAACAAGAGGAAAAACTATTAAAGAAAATCGAAATATAAAATTGGTAGAACGGCGAAAGCTTGTATTTCTGTGAACGAATAATTAAAAACACATCATATCATGATTAGAAAATTCTTGCGAAAAAAATGCGGTGATGTCAGTATCATTGTCTCTTTCCTTCCTTTCCCCGTGTGCACTACGAGCTGCGTGACATTCAAACTCCACGTAGGATATTTTTCAATACTTTGTCTTTGCCAGCACCAAAACTTATTGAATGGTTCAGTACAATCCGTTAATGGTGAGGCGTACAGAACTCCACAAGATTTCGAATATTCCTTTCGCTTGTTTGAAAAATCCGAGGGGAGGTTAGCTTGTGAAAATGTTGTTCAAGTTCGCATCCAAGTGAGAAAATGGTATTTTTTCTGAGCATGAATTTTTTCAGCCAGCAAGGTCAACAATAATCCTGTACTCCTCGTTGCTGTAAAAAGGTACTCCACTCATCTATTAATGCACCGAATTTATGAGGAAAGAATTAATTTTATCTATAGATTTTCAATAGAATGTCGTGAAAATAATTTCTTCTTTGTAATACTACAAGCGTCACTATATAGGTTTCACTCTATTACGCCATTAAAAGGGGCATTCATCTCCACCACTTTGTTGTTCTCGGCTGTTCCCTAATGTATGATATCATGAAGATTATACCTACATTAATAATTGAGAATTTAAATGCAGAATTTGTGGCATGCATTCATTATAACATTGTCATAAGATAATATTGAAAACGTGAAAGTGATGATAATTTAGTAAATTCCATCAAATATTAGCAACATCGGTATTTAAAAATGGGATGGGGATATTCTCTCTCCGTGCATGCATTTATGAGAATGAAGGTCCCACCATAGTGATTGAGAGTATGAGAGAAAGAGTACTGCAAGTAGGTATCTCTCGGGACATTGACATGCCACAAAATTGATCAGAGAAATATTGACTGCGGAAGAAGAATATTAAGAGGACATGGTAAGCAATAATATAGCTATGAGAGGTTGGTCGAAAATAAACGGGTCTAAAAAAGGAAAAAAATAACATGAGTTTGGTATGGAGGTTAACAAAATTGTATAAACGATACTGGGAAGGTATCGAGAGGCAAAAAGTCGTGAAAATACTCGAGAAAGGTAGAATTGTACTGCAAAAGATGTATAAATATGAGAAGCACATACAAGATTTTGTACAAAATAAAGGAAAGGACTGTCAGACATGCAAGAAAATGGATACAGCAGATGATGGTGAGAGAATACAGGACATTTCACAATAGTTGGATCGCCAAAAAAAAGATCGATAAGGTATATTGGGTGCGAATCAATCAATAAGAGGATTCATAGAGGGAAAAAGAGCATGAGTTGGGCGAGGACGTATAGTAGAACATTTTTAAGGATATTTTGATAGTTATTGAGAGAAATAGCATTACGATAAGGCGTTTAGAAGAAAGTATTTATTATACTGCGACATATAGGAAGTTAATGTGAGCATATGGAGCGAAAGACGAAAATTAGGAAAGGGGCTCTATCCAAGGGACAAAGGAGGCAGCAATGCAAGAACAAAGAAAACCTGCCAAAGTACTTTTAAGTAATTTATATAACTATCGATTGTCCGAGTCAATAATTATAAGGAGAAGCCCGAATCATTGAAAAACAAGGACAACTGAGTGACACGGATTAACGAAAAACACCGGAAATGAAGAGGTTATATAAATGGATTATGCAATTGAATTCTACAGAATAAAAGCATTTTAAATTAAAGAATTAAACCATTGAATGGCTCCATGGAGAACTTGGAGAGGTTTTTCATTATACATCCAAATTTTTAGCATTTTCTTTGTCTTTACCATTGGAATATCATAATTTGGAGAAGTGTACAGATAGGAGATAGAGGCACAGATAATCCGCAAATCATATGTCTCTCACAAGGACAATCGAGAGTTTGCTGTGCACGAATACAAAGGGGAAAATCCAATACTACTGTGGTATACATGTGATATTTTTCGCGCTATGAATGTTTCAATTACTTTCCTCGCTCCGAAAGCTGCCCGACGCCGGTTTTCTGCTTACGCTGGTGGCCTTAGCTGTAAAATTGGCGAAAATGTTACGGCGAGCTGTTAACGATTCAGGTGGTGGCTATATTTCCTGGCTAAAGAAGAAAGGACGTTAATTGAGTGTAACGTTATGGGTTGGGCGGAGGCAGAAAAGCCTCAAATGGCCCCAATTTATTCACGGCTACCGTGGAATTGGCCAGCTGTATATGACGTCCAGCACTTCGCCTCCAATTAAATGAGATGTGTTTAGGACTGTAGAACCTCCATGACGTTTAATGCTTCCCCAAAAGTACATACATACACGGTTTGAAAAACTTTCTTCTCGAGAATTTGAGCGAGTGGAATACATGAAATATGACCCATTCCACTTTAATGCGGCTCCCTGGGAATGATGAATACATTCCGGAAGATAATTTTTCAGCACCGCGAGGAACCTAAACCTTTAGAAATGGCCGTGATGATCCATTAAAATCAAAATTTATCGGCACTAAATGGAATAAAATTCTATAGACGCAAGAATAGCGATCTATGATAGGAGTAGGAATGAGCGAATATTTGAGCCTTCGCTCGGCTAATAGAAATCCGAAATATAAGTTGGCGTCGTGACTCTTTGACTGATTGGGAGAATATCTCGCTCCCCTGAGTGACCTTCAGTCTTTAGATTTTCCTCTTTCAGCGTCTTTTTCCCGTCGTCTCAGCCGAGAGTACGCCGTCGTCAGCCGACACGACAACATGACCTCATTCACTCCGCGTCGTTTTCACTCCAATGACGCTCTCCTCAGCAAATGTCACAGGAGTCCCAATCCCGCCGGGACCACGCACTTCTGTGGGTGAATTTCATTCTCGTTTAGTTTTTTTTACATGTTTACTTAAGAATTCCGTCTTAAAGAGGCGTGCCAGAGGAAAAGGAATCACCATACTATGCACCTTTAAAAATGACATCCATAAAATATTCTCACTAAGTATTATCACATACTATTATTAAGTAACAAACGGGAGTTCCTAAAAAAAGAGAAGTACATACATGCCAAACAGGGCAGGAGAAACAGCAAAAGGCATCCAATCGCATAAGATGACCATCAGGGGGATGAAATTCACTTCGAAAAAAATCATTTAACTTAAGCGGGATTCGAACCTGGATCTCTCAACTGTCAGGTACAGTAGCTATTTACACCACCAAGCCACCTTTCTTTACAACGAACTTCGACGGGGTTTATGCGAACAAGGTATTCCGCTAGCAATAAGTAAATTTAGAAGTGGCTGATGTATTGTTGTCGATTTTGAAAGACGATTTTTTTTCTGTTTTAACGTGGCCAAAGTCACTGAACATATGCAAAGAGATACCTCGCTGAAAATACCATGATGGCTATGATTTCGCGTTATTAACCATCAGTCGATCGAAGGGTCGCTCGATGCAGAAGATACGTGATAACTTAATCCACCTACACTCGTAACACCGCGGAAGAAAGCAGTCAGTTTAATTTCTGGTACTTAGAACGCAAATTACTTTAATTTCCTCCACTTTGGTTGGATTTGGCGTTCGACTAAATTGGCTGCCACAGCCAGTTAATTGGATGGCTCCCCAGCGTCTATTTATATTGGATGCCTTATCATTCGGTACAGGGAGAGGAATATGATTGCTATCTTCAGAAAATACGGATCTCTTGAGGTTTAGTAAAACCTGAAGGGTAGACAAAGGAACTTGGAAGTAATGTTTGATCATGGATACTTCATATTATAAATTTGAAATACATCTGCGGTGCAAACTTGTGCACCGATTGTGTATATTAATTTATGCATTTTTGGTAACCATGGAATTTCACAATGATGGCCAAGACAATGCGCAATGACCAACCTATTAGAATCAAGCCTTGAGTGAAATTATATCGACCCATGCGGGAATAGAAATTGAGATTCTTGAGGGTTAACTGGCGGAAATTTTACAGAGCCCCGGATGATATTTTCGTTTTAAAATCATTGATACGTCGTTTTTTCTTCGGTAGACAATAGATTTTGGAAAACAGCGGATTTCATGACTCCATCGCCAACATTTTTCAATTATACATTCGCCTCTCGAGGTGATTTGTTTTTCATGAGGTCTTTTGATTTTGCTTCTCAGTATGCCCAAGGGGCCCAAGTCTTACTCCTCGACCTCCCTGTAGTAATTCACCAGGATTTCTTCCAGCGGCCTCGGGCCATGGTAGAGATATCCGATGCATTGCTGCTCCATGTCTCCACACTGTCTCGGTACATTCTGTTTCGCAACCCTGATGTTGCCACTCTATAATCTCTCTCTGTAGTGTTTCCTCATCATCTTGTTCTGCTGTTCCGGTTTTCCCCATCTGCATATTATCGTTGTTTCCCTCGCAGCAGTTTCCCATCTGATCCTCTCTAGCCTTCTCTTATTCTCTATTGACTTGGTTCCTATGCTCCCTGAAGATGATGGCCTCACCTCCGTTTTTGGGGGTTCTCGTATTTTCTTTTTTCTTCTATTAGTTTCCTCATCTCCGTCGTTATCCAAGGCTTCTTCGTGTTCGTCCTCTTACTCACCAGTTGCTCTACTATCACTTCTGCGACTGCTCACTTCAGCTCATCCCATTTTTCATCGGTACCCACTTCTTTTTTCTAGTCTTTTGTCGACTGCTCTAGTGAATTTTTCTCAAGTCCCTTCTTCAGTCAGCATTCATCTACATCTGCATCTACATACTACCCCGCGAGCCGCCGCTTGGGCATGTGGCAGGGGGTGGTAGGTCACCAGCCGTGTAAAGATGTAAAATTTTTGGAGGTGAAATGGTGACATATACTGTGGGAGTGTACGAGGTGTGTTAAAAAAATACCCGGAATGTTTAAATTTCGCGCGTTTGGAGAGTCCGATTGTCAAAAAAAAAATTTTATTGTGTTGGTATACATGCCCCTGAAGTATGACACAATTTTCGGCTGTATTCATTGTTTACTTTATCTGTGGCAACCGCTAAGGTTAGACGTGTTTTCATGAGCTCGGCGATTTTCGATTGTTAAAAAAAATGGATCAAAGAATTACGTTACGCGTAATTAATTACGTTGTATTACGTTATGCGTAAAAAATGAAATGAAGTGTAACAAAGTGTCCGAAATGTTAACAAAGGCCTATGGTGAGTCTGCTATGAAAAAAACAAGTGTTTACGAGTGGTATAAGCGTTTCCAAGATGGCCGTGAAGGCGTTGAAGATGACGAACGCCCCGGACGCCCCAGCACATAAACAACCGATGAAAACGTGGAAAAAGTGAAAGCAGTGGTTATGAATGATCGCCGAATCACAATCAGAGAAGTCGCTGATGATGTTGGCATATCGATTGGCTCATTCCATGACATTTTTGCGAACATTTTGGGTATGAAACGCGTGGCAGCAAAATTTGTCCCAAAATTGTTGAATTTTGAACAAAAACAGCGGCGAATGGAAGTTGCTCAGGAATCACTAAATGAAGTCAACGTCGACTCAGATTTGCTCAAAAGAGTTATAACAGGTGACGAAACTTTGTTACACTTTATTTCATTTTTTACGCAAAACTTAATACAAATTCTTTGATCCATTTTTTTAACAATTGAAAATCGCCGAGCTCATGAAAACACGTCTAACCTTAGCGGTTGCCACAGATAAAGTAAACAATGAATACAGCTGAAAATTGTGTCATACTTCAGGGGCATGTATACCAACACAATAAAAAAAATTTTGACAATCGGACTCTCCAAACGCGCGAAATTTAAACATTCCGGGTATTTTTTGAACACACCTCGTATTTAGAGGAGATCAGTTTTTATTGTGGTCGCTTATTGTGCGCGCAAAGAACGAGTTCTTGTACCTACCTGTTCGGCAGGGTATCTCTCTCATTATATCGCATCTGTCAGACCTAGAAATGTAGTGAGGCGTCATGATAATATTGTCTATGTCGCTCTGAAAAATATTAGTTCTGAATATCTCAAGCAGTCTAAGCCTAGCGTACAGCCTCCGAGTTTCTACGGGCTCCCACCTTAATCCCTCTAAAAGTTGTGTAACACTATATGTTCGTTCGTAGCAGTTCTTAAGGAAGCGCGCTGCTTTCGTTTGTATTTTTTATTAATTTTGTTATTTTCCATTCAAAGCATTCCTGCGTCCCATCTTAGTTCATGTTTTCTCTTCGAAATTTTCTTGTGTCGAAGGCGACTCACCATCGCAAGTAGTTTGTGGTCACTATTTATATCCACACTTGGATAGCTCTTGCACTAATTCACTTGATCCGAGTATCTGACTCTGGCAAGTAAGTAGTCTTTTTGGCCCCTGAAAATATCTAGCTCTATTTCATCCTAGTATATGTACTAGCCTTCCTCCTTTGGGCGTTCTTTCGCCCAGTCCGCAATTCCCTGCGCGTTCCTTCCCTCTCGTGCCACAGCCATCCGCTGTCCAATTATGATGGGACTCTCCATCACCCTTCCACTACTCCGATGATTTTCCCCAATTGCTTGAACACTTGCAAGGTAAAATTATATTAATAAGATTTACATAAAACTTCTAAAGTTTCCTCAAAGGAATAGAAGAAAATATACTACACCAAGGCCGAAGATAATAGAAGAAGATAAAGCGAAAGACATTTGTTGACCGGAGAGTAAGAAAAGACGTGGAAAGTAAGAGGGGAAAATTTATGCGTTGGGTTGTTTTAAGTAGTCCTTAGATGGCCAATATCGATATAACTAAATAAAAGACATTGAATTATATCGGAGTTTATTATTTTTTACGTTCGTATGGTATTGCTGGTCGTTTGTTGAACTTGTCTAACTAATACAATAGCAGGTAGTTGAAAACTACTAGCGCCAAAAACGCCACTGAGATATAAATTAACTTCAATTTCCAGTTTACCAGACAACAGTTGGTGTCCTTGATAAAAACAACTTTCGATCCATCTTTGTTTTCTTCATGGATACCAATACAACTTTGTTTTTATCATGGATATTACTAACGTCCACAAAGTTAAGCCGGAGACGATTACAACAATTGGTGTGTTGGTTATCGGTTTTCAGAATCTAAAATTTGAGTTTCACGACTTTTCACGTGGGCAGTGAGGTAATAAAAAAAACGAGAGGGAGGGATTTGCATGCAGGGGGCGGAGGAGAGGCGGCCATAAAAAAGTTTAAGAGAGGGAGAGGAGCAAATAGATAAGGAGAGAGAATTGGCACAGAAGACGAAACGAGGGGTCGCCATGGAGATGAGAGAGGGTTCTTTTGGCCCGTGGGGAAAAAGGGCCGAGGGTGAAGAGAAGACAGAGTGTGAAGGACACGAACGGTCGTTTTCATGGATATTTGGTTTAACCGAACTCGAAAAGACTTTGCATTGACCTTGTGTTAGCGAGGACTCGCAGAGAGAAAAAATAGCCGAAATATAACATTAGCGGGGATCGGGTTGGTGTGGTGGCTAGAGTACTCTCGCCTACCACACGGGCGGCCAGGGTTCAAATCCCTGCAGAGGAGGATGTTTTTCAGAGGGAACCTGATCCCTACTTGTGGAGGGCACTTCAAGTACAGTACTCCGTCTGTCGGATGAGACGTTAAACCGTGGTCCCATTGGCGCCTTTCGTTAAGAGCAGGCAAATGCCGACGCCGGGTTTCAATCCACCCTTCCTCCCTTACCTATAACCTATGGCGCAAATGACCTTAGCCGTCGGTCGCCTCCCCCAAATATCCAATATCTATAACATTATCGTCGACTTACGCGTGAGCTTCCAGCTGTGCGATGACGATGATATGGATCATGGTGCGAAGGTCGGATTTATAATTAGAGTGACATAATTTTAGGACGCATGATCGCAATCTTTTTTATTCCTCAGCAGGTTTTATGAGTCATTTTTTATTTACGAAGATACATTAAAAGAGAATAACATAAAGAGAAGAAAGACAATTATTGATCAATCGCTTTGGAAAAACAAAAATAAGCGTAAATCAGTTGTTTGCGTTGACTGCAACACTTGACACAATATCGAAAGATCTGAGTTCGAGTGCCGGTCAAGGTGAATGCTTTTTTTCATGTGAGGGATTTTTGAATTTATATGCACTCGCTGAGGACTCCGTGGACATAATACAGATACTCAATAGTACTGATATCCTCAATTCCTTTTTCATTAATATAGCGTTTAATACATCTTTCGATTACAACATATTTTTAGAACCACACGAATAATATTCACTCAGCATCTGATAATAAATATTTGAAATCCGACGGATCCTCTAGAAGCTCATAATTTTCATGATGGTTGTCAAATTGTCATGTTTTCATAACAAGTTGTGAACAAAAGCTATTTCAGCCATTGGCTCCTTTCTCTCTCAAGCCTTTTCAAGTCAGAAATGTGATAATATTGAACTTTCTAAATGAATGTACAGACTCAAAGAGGGTATATAAAGTCCTCAGATTCCAGCGAAATCGAGTGGAATTTGATTATTTTGAAGATATAAAATAGGTAATTATTCACAGAATACAGAATTTACTTTCTACCCGGGTTTTGATGTTGTCACACTTCAAGATGATGTGATAACGTCGAAGACTGGGGCGGAAATAAATTAAATATTTCCTGGAAAATTGCACGTTTTATTTCTCCATTAAAGAAGATATATTCTGAAACTGCCTTTCAAAATGTTTAATTATAGGGTCAAAACGAGGTTCCATAATTTTCGTCACAAACTTTGAACAAATAAAAATATTAATTCCGATTTTGGTGATTAGATGTTTCAAAACGCCAACGTCTTACCTCAAACTCAAAAAAATCTATTATCCATTATCTAATGTATTTTTTTCGTAAACGTTCTTAAATCCTCATATTAATTTCACGTAATTTTTTCAGATAATTTAGCGTTAACCTTTCTATTATACCTCCCTAAGGTTGGAAATAGAGAGAGGGCGTGAATACCCTAGGGTTTGTGGGATAATGATAAGGAATGATAAGGGTATGAGCAAGAGAGGGAAAGCGGTTCGAGAGGACGCTGCGTCACCAGTATTTTAATGGAAAGGATTAATAAAATTACCCTCATTAGCAAAAATTCGTCCGCATCCCGAGAAATGAAATATTTACATTCAATTAAGGATGAAAAACTTTCGATAATTACCCGAATAAAAAACTTCATTTAAATTCGCTCGAGGGGAAAGAAAGAAGGGGATGGCCGGAGGGGACTCGCATAAAAAGAATACTCCGTTAACAGAGAGAGAGAGAGAGAAAAACAAAAGGCTGCACACTTTCCCTCCAAGTTTTGGCGAGAAACTAAAGTGTGGAAGAATGGCCTCCTTTGGGCCGCGCCTTTTAATTTTCTAGTTTGCTCGGGGGGAAGAAAATGAAAAACTTTCTCACGCACCTCTCTTGGAAACTTTTTCGCCACCAACATGGAGCCTTCCGGGCATCGAATTCTTAAAGGATGTTTATGAATGGGGATTACTTCATACGATGTTTAACGTCCTCATCGGTGAGTAAAGATAGACCTGTGGAGGACATTGATGAAATCTTTTCCCACATTATCTCTCTTCAATGCGTTACAAGTCTGTATTTAAGAAAGCGGCACTAGTGATTGGAAAGGTCGATAATTGGTGACATTCATTCCACTGATTAATTCAGTACAAAATTGAAGAAATTAGAGAATTTTCTGATCCATAACTAGTGCAATATCTTCATAATTCACCAGACAGTAACATCTTCATGAAGTTGGCAGGTGCGCTGAATTATTTAATTCCGTTCTTACGGTGTCTTAAGGCCAGAGGGTAAGGGCCTCACGAAATACCAATCAAACAAAAAGTCAAACAATATTTTTAATTCATTGGTTACTTACTTTAAATGTTAGCACCCAAGCATTGATGCGAGAAAAATGGCCTTTTCGTAACATTTACTGGAACAATTTATTTTCGTTTCTCAGCGCTTATTTATCTTCATAAATTAAAAAAGTTACATGTATAATGAGAAAAATGAAAGTGGTTAACACTTTCACCGTGATTTCACAAGAGGAACTAGCCTTTTTATTCAATACACCATTAATCGTCCAATACTAAGTTTGGTTGTCTTCTGCCCTCCATCTCTCCCGATTGTATTGGATATTT
Source organism: Ceriagrion tenellum (assembly GCA_963169105.1). Taxonomy (NCBI): domain Eukaryota; kingdom Metazoa; phylum Arthropoda; class Insecta; order Odonata; family Coenagrionidae; genus Ceriagrion; species Ceriagrion tenellum. Next base: position 8,207,398 of record OY720643.1, read on the forward strand.
GGGGAGGCGACCGACGGCTAAGGTCATTTGCGCCATAGGGGATAGGTAAGGGAGGATAAGAAACCAGGCTTCGGCATTAGCCTGCTCTTAACGAAAGGCGCCAAGGGGACCACGGTATAACGTCTCATCTGACAGACGGAGTACTGTACTTGAAGTGCCTTCCACAAGACACTCAAGTAGGGATCAGGTTTTCTCTGAAAAACATCCTCCTCTGCAGGGATTTGAACCTTTTCCCCTATTTCATTCCTGTTCCCTGAATCTCTCGTAGTTCTTATAATCTCTTTATTCGGGCTCTATATTTGTTCCTCGGCTTTCCGCTTTGGACTTTTCCTTCTGTCATTCCTTCAGTTATATTCCTCATAGGTCCATTGTGCCTAAGAGTGTGTCCAATCCATCTGGTTCTTCTTTTCCCTAAAGTGTTTCATACGGCTCTTTTCTCTACTATGCTTGTTTATACTCCTTCATTTATTTTTATCCGTCCATTCAATCTTCAGCACGCTCCTCCTTTAGTCGGTTTTGAATACTTCCAATCCACCTTTAAAATGGCCAATGCCTTCGATCCATAGAGTTCCACGCTCCACACGAATTCTTTCACATAATGTTTCCCCTATCGTATTTCTATTCCCTAAGAACAGAGTAGTTGCCTCTCTATTGTGATCTTCCAATTTATACTATCATTGTCCGAAAAAGTCACATAGTATTATGCTATCACGTCAAAGCGGACCTTAAAGTCAATGATAGCGTTTAAAAAGAGGTCCTCTATTTTAGAGACCGAGGGGACAGTAATAGCATAGAGTAAGTACATGTAGAGTGGCAAAGAGATAGGGAGATTCGGATATGAGTTTTCAAATAATACTTTGGCCGATAGATGGAACAGGTGTATCAAATTTGCACGACAAGCCATAACAAATGAGCCTGGGCACACGACCGTTTCATTTAGTGTCGCATAACTCACATGATGTTCTTAAGACGATTTCGGTGCCTGGATGTTTACTAATCGACCAATAGCAACGAAAAAAATCTTATCGAGTCGTCGAGAGCAAATTAAACATGTATTTTAATGTGTCTTCAATGAGCATCGTCTATAATGATTCATGTAAATATGATAAGACGCGCAATTACCAAACACGGAGTAAACTGTTTACCGATGTATCATGCAACGACAAAACAATTGATACTCAATAAAAAGCAAACAACAGCTATGGTAAATCTACTCCTCTGTATGTTGATGCCAAATCTCCGAGTACTACTAGCTCCTCCTATTGGTCTTCTCCGTAAGCCAAAATTCTTCCTTCCCTAAGGTGGTGGCACCTGAGAAAATCTTCCCAAAGCTCTCAAAAATTTATTTCCAGTTTTTAGCATTGCTTTGCCACTCTATATATGCTTACTCTATGGTAATATGTCTTTACCGTCTATCTTAAAAGTGGGATATTATATAAAAAAGGATATTATATAAGGAAGTGCCTCACGAGAATGATTGAGGGACGAATAAAGAGGCCAAGTAAATCGGAATATGAAAGTGAAGGATATGAAACGGTTATAGTGACTTAAAGGAGTTAGCAGGGCAGAGCGTCGATTGGACGGCCACCGTCAAGCCACACTAAGATTGAATGACAAATGAAGGGTTGATATTCACAAAGACAGGGTTAAGCCACCCATCACTGTCCCCTAATACCAATCTCTTTAAAATATTACATATTCCTTTTGTCCAAAAACCTAGGTGAGATAAGGGCCGGGTTGTATTTTATATAAATACAGATTTTGCTCATTTCTGGCAGTCAAAAAACTGTAACGAGTATAAGCTTTTGAGGAAACGTGAAAAGCATTTGGAGTAATCATTGTGGTACAAATACTTAATAATAGGGAGCGGGTATTAAAGCCACATGTCATATTTAAATGGAGTACACGATGGCAGATTTTCATGCAGACAAAAGTATGTTCCCTTAATTTGCTTGCGCTCAGCAAAGACACATATAATAGCTTTAAGAACATACGTGATCCAAAACGACTTTCTCAATTTCCTGACATCACCACACGGCAGTTCTTTTCCCATCCACCTGTATTTCAACGCGAATAATTTAATCATACATTCAAATGTCTTTCAATAAAATATGAAGACTTGTTTTCGACTTAGGCAAACCGGCTGAACTTAAAGTGAAAATATTTTTCCGTAATATTCTCGATGACGTACATTTTTTAAGTAAATAAGTTTTGAAATCGTCAAGAACGAGAAATATTAAGGAGGAAATATTTACATTAAATGACGCTGTTCATCGACGAAACTTGGTCCTACGTATTTGTGAAAATGATCTTCACATAAATATATTTCATATAAACATGCATATTCCCCATTTCAGTGTTTACCATTACAAAACAGTGCGATATCACGTTGACTTCAAAAACAGTGGTCATTCGGAATAATCCGACGGACTTCCATTAGACATGTCCATCCAATTTTGGTATTGCATCTCACTCCCGGGTGTACCCGGGAATCGGTCAAATATAAAAGTGAGGTATTACCGAAGAGATAAGGATTTTTTATTATCTTATCGATTATTCCTGTTCCTAAACAAATCAGCACGATTGAATGAGTTAAACCACAGTTAAGATAACAATCTGTTGCATTCCAGTAGAGTGAATTGGCCTGAAACTCTTTGAGAGACAAAAGGTTGTTTTCATACACATATCGTGTACACCTTTAACCCATTAGGCAAAAACTTTCTCGCGACAATTTTTGAATGTTATCATTTCATTTAACTTAAACCCATAAATAGCAGTGAATGAATGTTTGAATAAACAACTCTATCATCTCGAACGTGCCAAACCAACAATTTAAAAAGTCATTACTGTATCTCTTTACCAGATAACTCTGCTTAAGTTAGTCCGAGCGAGATAGTTCCCTAGTCATAATAGAGACCATATTCGAATTATAAGTTTAAATTTCACCAGCTGTAGGACAAATGAATTAAATAATGCATTATTAATGGTGCAATAATATAGTTTTATATAACAGAAATTGTAAGTAATGAAATGAAAATATCTAAATAAGTCTTTAACTCGACTCATTTTTTTCGCGCGGTGCGTTTGAAACTCCTTCAAAACGGAAGGTTTTTTGTGATACCCAAGAACCTACTGCGGTGACAATATGAGTTATTTTCCAAAATAGTTGAGAAAACATACCAACTACACGCTGCTGGTTTTTTGACGAGATCTAAGTGTTAGAAATGCCTCATTTTGTAAATGATGTCTCTCTGGAGTGCATACACGTACCAGTTCCCATGTAAGATGACTGGTATTTTCTGGCAAATATCTCCGAAAGTAATATGGTAAGGGATTGATTTCTTTATGTCATTAGAAGGGTGAGATATTTTTCTTTAAAAGAAGAATAAATTCATTGATTTCTAATGACATTTCGTTCTAACTACCTTAGTTCTAAGTCTATTGCTAATCCCCCGCTATTAAGAGAATAACGAGGCTTAAAAAGCTTTACGCCCGTTAAAACAGAATTACGCATTCGATAACAAAACCTTTCTTTGTCCGAATCATTCATTTGAATGCTCAAAAGTATAAACATTACAAATTTAGATGAGAAACGAGTAATCTGACGAGACAGTAGGGAAATCCCAGAAGCACCAGTCACACAAGAGTACAAAATAGAACCAGATTATAAAATGTATCATCTCGTATTTTTCCGAATATGAGACGCCAATTTTCTCCACTGTTACAGATTCGTTAATCGCTATCCGCATTATTTTCGCGCCCAAAATAAATTGAATTCCGGTCCGTAACCCGCGTGACATTGGCTACCTGCATTACACTGGCGCACGGAGTGACAACTGGTTCCTCGCGATTTCCCATTCAAACTTTATTACAAAGCTATAAATAACGAAAATATCGCATTTAATACGTCAGCCAGAGTATGCTATTCATAATTACGAGTGTTTCATCCATACAATCGAGAAGAGGAAGAGCTGATAGTAGTAAGAGTCATAATTTGTGAACTAAGTTTATTTCTCGAAATGCGTGGCCAGTAAGATGAAATGAGCTCAGTGACTGTATTTTTAAACTCGGATACACAAATAGCAAATTGTGGAATGGTTCGCAGGTTTTACAGAAAAGTAAACCATAGTTTGTCAGTGGAATGGTTAGGAGCTGAGTGATGTGTCAATTTAGTTTGAAGGGAAAATCTTCAAGAGTTTGGCTTTTACCAACGACGAATAGAGTTGAAAAATGTGTTAATAACATTTTTCATGCTCCTGTGGGAGAGTTTGGGACTTATGGGAGAGAAAGAGATCGGTGGAAAAGAGTTTTAATGCTAATTTCAAACTATAAGCCACTTCCAAAGCGACAGAGACACCAATCAAAGAGGCTGGTCAGCAATTCACCATGTCAGAGAATTCACAAGCCACACCAGAGTATGACTGGTGAATAGCTTAACTTCTTTAACCTTTATCTTACGAGGTTTTTCGCCGGCCGTATACCTAGACTACCGAGGTTTTTTAAATTTTCAGCCGCTAAAACGTAGTGTTTTAGAAAAAAATTAATTGTAAGAAAAGTATTTGTAGTATCACAATAAAATAAAAAGGCTTTTATAGAGTTTTTACAGGGCTATAATATGACATCATTTACTTGTGATAGTCAGTATTTAAATATTTTAAATCAAAGTTTAATTACAGTTTATATTTAAAAAATTGTATTATTTTCGAGGGTATAGGCTTTTTTTTACCAAATAACGAGCGATTTCTCTACACAAATTGTGCTACATAGTGCCATTTGTTCAAGTTTTAAGTTGTTCATAAAATTAAATTGTGCATCGCCTTAAAAATATAGAAAAACATCGAAAGTACGTAGACAGCTTTTCTCCGATTTTTCTCCGATTTCTCCAATTTTCTAATTCAAGTTATCTGAAAGAAAGAATTTTTTATCATAATAATTATGCGTATATTGCCTAATTACGTACTTTATTCGGATAAATTTATTAATTTTCCGTGTGCTGGGCTTATTTTTTTCCTTTTAGGCATAATTTTACTGGATATGCAATGCAATTTAGTTAGAATGTTTTTTGGTATCAATGCTATGCTGTGTTCTGGAAGTCTAACAAAATTTCAGAATAGAAAAAAATGTTTGTACCGACAGTATGGATTATAATCCTACACACACTAACCAAGCAGTAAATGCAAAAGAAATAGATTGTTTTTAGACGCTGGTGGACCCCTTCCAGCTCACTTTCCCGGTACGTTACAAATGCGTCATCGATGAAAAACCGCAGTCGGAGTTGTGTACTGAGCGGTTCTGTAGTAGGTTATCCTTTCTATTTCGACACGATGTCTCAAAAAAGGAAATGTTAGGGTGAAGGGAAAACATTTTGATGAAGAAGGGGAAGAGATGGGTGGAGGATGGGAGTGGAAGGTAGGAGTAATTGAGAGAGATATGAAGAAGTGAGACAGGGAGAGAGACGGAGGCCCAAGTTACTGCTGAGGGTTGATGATAAAACCTGATACGCACGAGAGAGAATATATTTTTCTACTTCCGACATGAAAACATGAGTGCACCTGGCATACGGAAAATTACGGCAATTCAAAACTGATAAAAATAGCAACTTTTGCAATAAAATAACCCATAATATTTTTGATAGGTTATGTAAATTTGGTAAAAACCTGAATCTTTCCCTCGAGCTGAATATCACCGTAGTAATGTCAGGCTGCTAAGCTTTTTCTATATTGACAACTGTGTGATAGATCCTGAAACAGGGGTCTACATAGAGCCCAACTTCACATTCCGGGCACCATAGCCGCACTTGTGTCTGTTTGCCTTTTTCAGCACACACCTTACACCTACGCCTCCCACTTTTTTCCGGCCAGTGAACATTATGTCTAGCTTGTATTCTCGAGATAAAAGCATGTTTGGAAGTTGGACGACCGATATTTGATGATTGCGGAGACAAGATATCCTCCGAAGCACAAATTATTAGGTCCCTCACCAGTTGCTCACGAAAGTGTTTTAGTGACATCTTTCCACCAACAGAACGTAGAAGGACTGAGGCATTCATAATAGACATGTCGACAAGATGGAAAAAGAGTTTTTTTGTCCATTTCCAAGTTTTTCTACTAATCGTGTAGCTATTTATCATCCGGTCACCTTTGTCCACGTTTTTATTATAGCTTAGTATAATGACCGGTTTTAGCGGATTGTTGACATCATCCGTGAAAACTCCTTCAGCGGGAGCTTTGTGCATATTAGTCAAGATGAAGACCTCTCTTTTATCTTTCCAGCATACTGTGCATAACGCCCCTTTCACTCTCACCTTGAGCTCCCCTCTCTTCATCTTCAAATATTTCGGACCCCAATGTGGTGGCATCCCCTTCCTATTTGCTTTCACTGTTCCACAAGCATTGAACCCTTTCCGGTGAAGTTCCTCAAACAGACCTGGAGATGTAAAATAATTGTCCATAATATCTTGTGCCCTTTGTTCTCTAACTTCTTTATTAGGTTGATCACTGTGCCGTGAGTTGCTGACCTGTCACTCGTTTGAGCCTTCTTCTGCTTGCCTAGATACACATCCATGTCGTAGGTATATCCAGACGAGTCAGAGAGTTTGTAAATTTTAATGCCAAATCTTTTACGTTTCTTGGGAATATACTGACGAAAAATGACTCGCCCCTTGAATGACACAATCACCTCGTCTACAGCGATTTCTTCTGATGGATTGTAGTACTTAGAAAATAACTCCCTCAGGTGTTCCAAAAGCACTCTTACTTTCCATAAGCGATCGTAATCTTCATCACTTTGGTCGGGTGCATCTTTGTTGTCAGAAAAATGTAAAAATCTTAAAATGTGCATGTAACGCTCTCGAGTCATATATTTCCTGTAGAAAGGAGCATCATATAGTTCATCAGTGGACCAATAATCCCCAAGCGCATCCCGACAATCATGTCCCATCAAAATTGTCAAAGCGAGAAACTTGAGGATATCAGGGAATGAAATATCCGAAACTCTCTTAGATGTCTCCGAATTCTGAAGGGACAGATCATAGTATTTATTTGACTCAGTTACTAAGAGGTCAATAACTTCGTTTCCAAAAAATAACCTGAAAAAATCAAGGGGACTATTCTCCATCGTGAGTGGCGCTTGATTTTTATCTAATCCACACGGTGGTCCGGTAAACACATGTACTCTTGGCTTGAAATTTCGCGAAGGTAAACACCAGGAGGGCTCACCATCCGTGTCACTGTCTTCATCACTACTGCTCTGTCTGAATTTCTATATCTTCCTCTGCTTCGGAGCCCGAACTCAAGAGCACTTCCCTCTCAATTTCTTCTTCGCTAACTAATGTTCTACTTCCAGAAGCTGTACTGCAGGATCAACAATAAAAGTAATAAATTGGTCACAAAATCACTTATGCGACTGCACACAACACTCTCGAAAGATCACGATTTCAGGAGTGACTGTCTCACAAAGCCGCTCCGCGATGAAAATGTTAGCCACAGCAGATTGGCGGTTGGGAAGGACCTTGAAGGGTATGTATGATGAAAGGATCGCCAGCTAAGAAAGATATTATTCAGCATCATGATATCTTGACTAATGCTGACGTAAAGATCTCCTTGCCTCCTTACTACCGAGATAAGCAAACCCGAACAATAAGGATGAATCATTCAGGGGACGGATGGTCAGGCGGAACCTAATACCGTGTGGTGATAAGAAAAAAAACCTCTCTTGGAAGTAAGACGCTTCTCACGCAGAGTGATTTATGTGATGATATAGGTCTAATTGGATAGTATATCTTCCTGCCATGGCCAAAGGATTTCGTTTCCTCTTCTCATAGAGGGTACATAAACCTAGAGGAATGCGTAGCATTATTTAGGCGTAAGATGGTCGAAAGAAATGTCATTATTTTTACAAGACCAAGAAAATATGTTCACGTTAGGAAGAACTTCCACATTTTGAAATCTTCTATTAGAGACACATAACTTTGAGCAGTCTATAACTTCAATTGTACCGAGGAAACAATTCGGTTCTTTCCCCATACATACGGCAATCAAACCCGGGTGACAGGAGTCTGATCGTTCATGTTATAATAAGTCATACAACACCTAATACCCTAAGATATCCACAGAAAAAAATTCAGATGAAAGAAGGATCTATTCCTAGTGGAATTCTTCATCAAAAATATGATTCCCGGCCATTTGACTGTCCCAGTGGCCTTAAGAGTGAAAGAAGATCGCAGTGTGCCATATGAACACGCTCGGTAGTCTAGGGATATTTTTTTTGTGCCGGAGAGACACGCTCGGCAGATAAAGGTTAATAGCTCACCATGTCATGGAAGCTATTAAGGAATTTGGCGCCTCATGTGGGTTTTAAAACAAATGAGAATTGTAAATAATACGGAAGTAATACTCAAAGCTACAAAAAATTACTTTGTAATAGGGAAGATCGTGACCCGATCTAATCATTTTCCTTCTCACTAAATATATTTAGCTAAAATGATCCCTGGGACAGAATCCGTGCGTGAAAAGTGTGTAATTCAGGCTGTACACCAACTTCCCACTTATAAGGAAATGCCTTTAAATCCTTCCCCTTAATATTTTTATAATTAACATAGTACGTATTCAATTCTCGTCAAAGTCGGCCAGTGGGTTTCCATTTTTAAACCGTGGAATATTCCAAATGATTTTTCTAGAAATACATGAAGGAAGGGAGTAGGTAGCATTTAGAGCATGTAAAGGATTGTGAGTATTTGTTTAACGAAGAGACATCCAGAGTTATAAAAGGGTACTCGTCCTCACTTCACTTTGAAGCAGTCAAACTTGGATATCGCATGACTCAGGTAAATTTGGCCTAAGGTGTGTTTGGTAAGTCACGTGAGAAGAGATTTCGGTAAAATCGGGAGGGACAAGTTGAGGAATGTGTGATCATGAAAGAATTTAAGTGAGAGATGAAAGAATGTGTGTTGAATGTTTCGATTTTGGATGTCTATGCCAACTGTGAGCTTCGATTCTGAAATAATGGATGACATTCGAATATCAAAACAGACACATGAGAGAGGAGAGAATGGCGCGAGAGGACTGGATACACATTAAAAAATCAATAATGGATGTGGTTGAAGAGACTCTTAATGTTAAAAAGAGAAGGATTATTGAGAATGATAAAGAAACATGCGGTTTTTATAATAATCAGATACGAGAAGGCAGCGGAAGCAAATAAGTTTTACAAGGTAAGCAATAAAGAGGGAATTATTAAAATCGTGGCTAGTTTTCCAGATTTATGGTAGTGTGAGCGAAATGTCATTTTACTTAGAAATCAATGAATTTGGTCTCATTTAAAAAAAATATCTTACCCTTCCTATGAAAGCAAAAATTTAACCCCTTACAACATTACTTTCCGAGATATTTGCCAAAAAATACCAGCCATCTTACATGGGAAATGGTACGTGTATGCACTTCAGAGAGACATCATGTACAAAATGAGGTATTTCTAACACTTAGATCTCGTCAAAAAACCAGAAGCGTGTAGTGTGTATGTTTTCTCAACTATATTTGAATATTAATGACATTGTCACCGCAATAGGTTCTTAGGTATCACCAAAAACCTTCCGTTTTAAAGGAGTTACAAACGCACCGCGCGACAAAAATTAGTCGAGTTAAAGACTTATTTAGATATTTTCATTTAATTACTTACAATTTCTGCCATATAAACCTATATTATTGAACCATTAATAATGCATTATTAAATTTATGTGTCCTACAGCTAGTGAAATTAAAACGTATAATTCGATTATGGTCTCTATTATGACTAGGGAACTATCTCGCTCGGACTACCTAAAAGCCGATAGTTAAGCTCTTTTGACCCACTCCGAAAGAGAAAGACCATGAGATTATGAGTTTTCCACGAGAAAATACCTTTCAAGAGCTTTGAGAGGCATGAGAGGCCTGCCGTTGGCTCATTCAAATTAATGAACGCTCACAAAATTTTTATTTAACTGCAAGCTTGAAACATGTAATTAAAGGCACTTAAGTAATAGCTTCGGCTGAGAATATCGTTAAGTATTTAAACAAATATTTCCTACTTAGGCCCTTTGATTATATCTCCACTACGAGGAAATCAAAGTCATTTTACGATAGACTATCTCTTTGAAAAATGCAATCTACTGTTGAAAAGTTTGAAAGTAGTTCAATTTCTGTTTTTTGGACAAGTTATAAGTTGCATGAAAACGCAGCAGTATTAGGCATATATATGTATGTAATGTAAGATACACACACCTGTTTCGAGTCACCTCGCTAAGGTTAAAAGCTTACCCCTCGGTCTAGAAGCTTCTCGCTTATCGCCTGGGAATAGGTAGGCAGTGGGAGAAAGGGTAGTGGGAGTGGGAAGGGTTAGCGAAAAATGCAGCCAATAGGAGGCCGACACCATGAGGCGAATTGACGTCAAAAGGACGACAATGGGCCCCCGCCTCCCCCTAGTCCTCGTAGCTGTTGGGTTACCCCAACAACGTTGAACGAGTCCCCGACAATCTCGCTTGTGCGAAAACTTACCACACATCTGTTGAGACCCGGCGAAGCCCATTACCCAAATTCTAGGGATAGGGTGTCCGCCGGCTTCCTTTACGGGTGGACGTAGTGTGGTCTTCCGGAGTACGTCATCGGATCGGGGCCCTACCGGACCAATGATGGCCAAATCTGACCAATTCTGGTCAAAATGTGAGGCCCTTCACCTCAGAAGTCTCCGTCCACCCATTGTAAGGTGGCTTGCTTCTCTAGCAAGAAGAATGTCTCGGCTCCAGGAATGGATGCCGTGAATAACTGCCCACCCATCATCTGATGTAAGATGGCTTGCTTCTCTGTAAGATGCACTGTTAGAAATCAGATTTGAGATGTCTACATAGCCCTGCCCTGCGCGCCGTTGCAAAGCCAAGTGGCAAGGAGCGTTAGGACACCAGCCGATGAAGAGGGAATAGGGTTTAAAACGTAAGAAAAGACAGAGGTGAAACGTATGCGGTGGGTCTGATGTTATTTTCACGCAGTATTTATCATAATCACTAGCAGTGCTTTGGACAAGAAGAGCAAATTAGAAGCTGAGAAAGGGAAATACGGGATGAAGTTAATATCAGCTATTTAAGATGGAGTTGATTCTCATTTAGATGGTTTCGCAAGTGATCAAATTCTCACAACAAAATTGGTGGCAAATTGAAAACTTGAAACAGTCTGGGAGATGACCGAAAAAAACTCAAACGAAACTATGAGAAAGGAAAACGTATACTCATTGGTTAGTATAAAGAAAGTAGAGGTTTCAGTCCGGGCTTGTGGTAGAATATTATTTTAAGTTTGAAAAGCCATTTTAATACGATTCAGCAATCCTGCTGCATGATGGTAATCATACAGCCTCCAACATAAATAGCCATTTATAGTGATTTATAGTGAGAAACTCGTCCATTTTTTCTACAAACGAAAACAATATTTCCGTTATAACAGCTATCAATAACACCGAATCACTTCCTGAGAAAATCCGTTGTCAAAACTCTTACGTCAGAGATTAAGACTTTCCCCGAAGTATTAAATCGCTTTGAACGATATGGCGTTTGCTTGTCTTCATCAAGCGATTTCCCTTGCCCCCCAAAACTCCTTAGCCAATAGTCCTCAAAGGACTCAGCCGTCTCTAGCGAGTAAGTCAAAATCCCTTGAAAGGAATTCACTGGGTAAAAATGGCAAACTGAAGTACACAAAAGACCTCGACAGAAAAAAAATGAACATTCGCATCATAAAATACTAAAGCATGTATGATTAGAACTACAAAGTACAAAAAAACGAGAGATGTTGTTTAGTAATAATCACATTCGAAAGCTAAAATCAGCAAAGCAGAGGATGAAGCAGACCACGGTTTTCAAATATAATCAATTTTCCAGAAATCTCATGAGCTCATTGTGCTGGATAGCTAATCATGTCTCTGTTTAGAACAGAGTGTTGTGAAACTCATAGCAAGCAGTGGTTTCAAATAAAGTAATATTAATAATGATTCCATGAACATTGCAGCAACCATTTTAAACCCAGCAATTTTATTTTACCGATCATTTCTTTATCATTGTTACTTTACTTATAATTCTCTATACACATGTTGAATAATGGAAAAATAGATTTAATTATTTCATCATTACTACGAGCTTTATACTCTAATTACCACCGACTTCATTTCTATCATGAAAAAAGCACTCCCTAGCTCATATCCCACCTTATTTACGTTTCCTTCCTAAATTATGTGCCAATGTTCACTAGGAACCGGCTGTAACTCTTAAGAACCCAAAAGCCTTAAGTCACCTCCACTATATCGTAAACGGGAAAGAAGTCTATTTTTCCCAGAGGATTTTCTGAAGATGATGACTGATGATAAGGCCGGCCACACCGTAAATCCGGAGAGAATCCTCGTTTTACGGCGACACAGGCGAGCGCTCAAGGAACCAGGAAGTCTAGCGACCATCACAGGGCTTGAGGGAGAGAAAATTGACAAAATATGAGAATTCTCACCCAGTACCTTTTAATAGCTTTAAACCACTAGTTGTTTTATTAAGTATGAGAGCCTCGAACTACGGTAACGTGTAAAATTTAAACGGGACAACCATATTTAAAGAAAAAGCTAAACTTTCAGAACTGAGTGCGGAGTTCCATACTAATTTAATCACAATAATCAAGATAAGAGAAAAGAATAAACAGGAATTAAAATCATCTTTTCATTTACTATACGTCACTTGAGAGTGCTAAAGGGGATTCTTATACACTGCATAAAAATAAAGATGACCTGATAACTCAGCAATAGCGTTCAATCACACCGCAACGAAGTTCGGAAAAACTTTTACTACGATTTATCACCACACACATCAGATGCATGACGCAATTGATCGAGACATCACTCTATTTCTACTTTCAATTTTTCTGCTAAACGCAACAACACTCAACTATTGCTCCGTCAATATACCAATTCTATGTAGCCAGCATTCGCACCCAAAATCGTCGCTTTTCACACATCAACACCAAGTCTACATGGCCTACGAGAAGATACAAGTCTATATTATTTATTACAGAATCCACTCATTTCTTAGTCACGTCTACGACAAGGCAAATTACAAATAAAACAATCTTAATACAAAGAAATAGGCAAAGGGCTTTGGCAGCCATTTTATTTGAAGGGTGCGTTTAATGATTACGATATTAGCCAAATAGTAGCCGCGAAAACCTTGTATTGTTTTTCACAAAGGATGGAGGCAATGATAACGAATACATTTGTAAACGTGGTATTCCTTAAAAACTGCACATTGGTAAAAAATTTATGTTACACTGCATCTAAATTACGATAACTCATAAATACTAGATATCACAATGTGCCTTTGCACCAAAGAGATGCAATTGAACACTCTTATTTTCACAAAAAACCTACCGTGGTTTAAAATGATGGTGTGTGCTGAGCATTTCTTTTAATTGTGCCTATTAACCTTTAAGATAGCTACAAAATAATACCGCGTTTTTTAATCTCAACGGGCCCCATGCCTGCATTGACCAAGAAAAGTAAAAATAAACGAAGAGGCTTGCGGCTGATGTCTTCCCAACTCAATAAACCGACAACTACAAAACTGAACATCGTAACCGAACAGCCAGAAGCAATAACGGTGTAGGTTTCATTAGGTAGGAAGTGATGGAGCCCTTTAAGGATACTTCAGCGCACAGCATCAACATTTAAGCGCTCTTTTTATGAATGTACCCTGACGTATTAGTGAGAGTCCTTCATTACACACTGTGGAAAAAATGTATCCATGCTTTGGGACATCCCCTAATGCCATGAAATAAAATTAGAAGTTCCAACGCAGCACCTGAGTTCATTTGTAAACATGCCATATATCGCCGAAGGTGATACTTAAGGACAGATTTTTATCGTCGCGTTCCAATGTTTCCCTTTGGGAAAAAAGAGAGGCTTTAAAAGCACGGTCGTTTCGCCGAGGACTGTTTGAATGGGTGTGAATTAGCAGGACGGAAAAATCGGGAAGCATTGTAAACGCTTCTACCCGATCGGTCGGTCTTAGAACACCCGAGGCAAGAGAATGTAGTTTAATTCGAGGTCTCACGACGTAACTCGAGTATAATACGATTTAAGTCCCAAGAACGTGTGAACGACTTTTTTCGTCCAATTTAACTACACTTGTGAAGATTTAAAAATAAGACACAGAAAGAACAAGTCGTACTATTTTAGTAGCAGCGTGAGACAACGTTTCCGCCATTTTCCTCAACAGCACAGATAACATCCATAAATCAAGGTGAAAAGAAAAGGTGGGTTGAAATATTTTATCTACATTGAAACAATATCATCAAAAGTCTAGTAAATCCGAGGGAATTTCTTTAGAATGGCCCATTTTTTTTCAAATATATAACGCGATTGATGCAGCTGGAATCGTCGCCTGGAGTATAATCTACGACACCCAAGCGTAAGAAACGGCTTTAGACAAAGTGTTGCGTAATGGATTAATATTACCAAACTTCCAATAAATCCGCGGGGTAAATTTTCACCTCAATTTTATAGGTAACCGTTCTGAGTCCACACAATACGTCACCTTCAAGGTAATAAAAAAGTTCTCACAGGCACCTATGCATTACCTACCTAATAAGGAAATCTCAAGGTTGTATCATAAAAAAACAGGTTCACGATAACGATCCAGGGAGTTATTGGAAAAAGCAATTTTTCGAAAATACTCTCGAAACTCACTGTTCTCTCTCACACCTTTTTTAAGGAAATTCCACCTTAATAAAAAAAATGTGAAATTTTAAAAAAATGCTGAATGATTTTAAATGAATCTAGGTCTCGCATTCACTACAGCGCGGTAGTTTGGGATTTAAGTTTCTAAAAATGACCCACATCAATCTTGAATAATACCAACGGGTAGATTATCACATTAATTTATGGACAGTCGACCATGGTTCCTTCCATAAGTTACCTTCAAATAAAAAGAAAGTCCATGCTGCCACGTTATTTAAAACATTCCACTTTCAAGAATTTCACGGAACAAAGAAGTTTCACGACTACGATTCGCAGAATTTTTCTGTATCCTAAAGCATTCTTGACGGTTCAGTGAAAAGGCATAAAAAGAGGAACAGAGGACGTGTTTTAGTAGCAGCTGACCCCGTGTCCGAATCATCATCGATTTTTAAAGGATTTTGAGAGGAATTTTGCAGAAAAATCATTTTATAAATTACTATAGGGCTCTCAGTCATCGCACAGATACGGTATTCAATCCGGCGTGAAGAGAAAAGAGTTGCTTAAAGAGATATGTCCTCTCCCCACCCCTATGATATGACTAATTTCTCTTTTCGACTTTTCCAAACGAATATGTAATACGCTGACGCAATTTGTGCGAAATTGCACAATTTTTCCTTCGCTTTTACTAATTCCCTCGAGAATCAAAAACCTCCCCCTCGAACTATTTTTATGAACTTCGTGACGAAAGAAATACCAATGGAATTGTGGGTAGGGAGACACTTCCACAAAGGACCCAAATTCAAGGAAAAGTTCGCAGATATTAGAGCGGAAAGTTCGATGAAAGAGCAGCCCAAACTTTTCATGAATAACTAGGTATTGTGAGATGAAAGTATAGAATGGAAAAAATCAACGATGCCAATAGTTGAAAGTAGGTCATCATTGCCCTTTTAACGATAGACTTTTTGA
Organism: Ceriagrion tenellum; assembly: GCA_963169105.1. Classification (NCBI taxonomy): domain Eukaryota; kingdom Metazoa; phylum Arthropoda; class Insecta; order Odonata; family Coenagrionidae; genus Ceriagrion; species Ceriagrion tenellum. The sequence continues at coordinate 8,223,091 of OY720643.1, forward strand.
GCGTGCTCTTTCTGAACGACAACTATCCATCAGTAAGTAAAAATTGGAAATGAAACGATCCCAAGGTGGAGTACATAATTAACAACTAGCTCACAGCTATTTTACGCTAATGCAACGTAGTAGAGTAAGAGAAACCAAATCCACGACTCTTTCAATTGAACAGTGATTCTGCGCATTACACTAAGAATAAAGGCTGGGACACAATCAACGTGTACGTGTAACGTGAGCCGTTAACGGGAATACGCGAAAAGATGGCTGACGGGAAAGTTTAGCGAACGGACACAATTAACGTGTACGTGCGTGTACGCGAGAGATGGGCAACTTTCATCTCTTCGCGTGTCCCGTACACACGGAAAACCAATCAGAGTTGTCCTGAGAATCAGGGAATGGGAGCCATCTGTCGGCAGATACATCCAACTGTTGAAGATTGCTCTTGGCGAAGACAACTTATTTACTTCCACACTTGTTTACACCTGATCTCTTAGTTGCGCCAGCGTTAGTCAATTGTTACTCCGGGCCGCGTTAACGTCGATTGTGTCCGCTGACTTGCGTTCCCCGTCTCCCGTTGTCCCGCTAACGTCCCGCGTCACACGTACACGTTGATTGTGTCCCAGCCTTAACAGGGAATACATTTCCATTGAATTTTCAATAATCCCTCACCGGGTGGCAACTGGATCTCTATGTTCACAATTAAGAACAGAATAATAAAAATGATTGAATCACGCATCTAAAATAGTTCTGATGCAATGCGGGGAAGGTTGTCGGCACGTATTGATTATTTTTATTAATCAGAAAACTTTCCTAAACATACTATCGTGTACTCACTGTACTAAAAATACTATTCCTGTCTTATTTTGATGACATATTATACGGTTTGCTGGTTTTTAAACAATATAAAAATGTACTGCGCAATTCACCACTTCAGGAAAGAGATAATACTTTTTACTTACCAATTATAAATGTTGTGACAGACCTCTCTGCTTTCCTGGGGGAAACTTTAGTGAAACTTTTTCATCTATGAAGCAGAGCACAATGAGAAATAATGGTACTCGTAAATAATTGGCACAAAGTTTAAGGTAGTCCGAGCGAGATAGTTCCCTAATCATAATACAGACCATATTCGCATTATACGTTTTAGTTTCACCATTTTTAAGACACACGAACTTAATATTGCGATATTAATGGTGCAATAATATAGTTTTACACGACAGAAATTGTAAGTAATCAAATGAAAATATCTAAATAAGGCTTTAAATTTACGTTTGAAACTCCATCAAAACGGAAGGTTTATTATGATCCCGGCGAATTTTTAGAATCACCCAGGACTCTTTAATTACAATACAAAGAAAAGCAGCACGCTTCGTTAAAAACTGCTACGAACGAACATACAGTGTTACACAACTGTTAGAGGGATTAAGGTGGGAGCCCCTAGTAGGAGGCTGCACGCTAGGCTTAAACTGCTTGATAAATTCAGAACTGATATTTTTCAGAGCGATACAGAGAATATTATCATGACGCCTCACTACATTTCTAGGTCTGAAAGATGCGATAAAATAAGAGAGATACTCTGTTGAACAGATAGGTACAAAAACTCGTTCTTTCCACGTACAATAAGCGACCACAATAGAAACTGAGCTCCTCCAAATATATTCTCATAAGACATGTCACCATTTCACCTCCAAAACTTTTCAATCTTTACACGGCTGGTGACCTACCACCCCCTGCCACACGCCCATGCGGCGGCTCGCGGGGTATTATGTAGATATAGATATGGAATTAACAACCATGTAGGCTACTATGTTTCCCCCAGTCTTCTACTTTGGAATACCTCCAGCCATTTCCTTCGTGCCCATAGAATGCGAGCCAGTTCTCGGAACGGTGACATTGCTATTCGTAAGATCTATCAACGACATTTGGCGAATCGTGTGAAAAATATGGGCAAAGAAGAAAGGACTAATTGTCATCAAGGAGAGTGGAAAATCTGAAAATGCGCAACTACCGAAAAGGATGAAAGTACCAGCGCTGAGTATAGCAGCAGCCAAAAATGGTGTGCGTAAGGCTCTGTTCAGTGGAAGTGCAGTCCATACCCCCCAAGAACTGGCTCCATACAATGGAAAAAGGTATTCTCCTCAATCGACTACCATGGTCCAAAAGGTAAAAAACATTCATCGCTAATTTCAAAATGTACACATTGTTAGTCACAACAAACTTCCTAGCAATCTATGGTTTTTAAACTGATTTTTCATAGAGTCACCCCCCAATCGGTTTTGGAGAACATTATTGTAATTTGGTCCAGATAAGCTTGGATGTTGAACAATATGGTGAAACGCGCTGCTGACAATTTCCCGCCATCTCAAATAGAATGCATTTTCGTGGGTGGCAATGCTGTCTGGGTGTTCCTCTTTTTCCTCCGCTTCCGCGAAAGGTTAAGGCTGGTCCAAGTCTCTTCTCATTCCCTTGACAAAGTTTTCGGATCCTGGCATAGTTTCTTACACGTGTACACCAGGCAGATTTGGTTTATTTTCCAGTCCATTAGCTTCTTCGTGGCACCGATGGGTTTGACACGCAGACAAATCACGAACTTGAGTTGAGCTGGGCGTGACCCTCTCTCGAATTTGACTATGCCTTCTAGTCAGTAGTCACACGATATAAAATCTGAGCTAAAATGTCATTTAAGTTTCAGGTGAACATCGCCTGAAGCACTATTTTTTCACTGTACTTGATATTTTTGCAAAACAAGTATGCAGCAAGCATGCAGCGCCTTTTATGGCTGGACGTCCGAATTTTGATAGCCATGTTTTTGTAAATAGTGTGGCTTAAACTTTCAATTCCTCAAGGGAGCTAAGGGAAAAATTATAATAGAAAGTTATTATGGCATGTAGGACTTTACTGGTAACTCAAATATTCTTTGAATTAGATAAGAAAATGTCACTGATGGCAGCAGAAATTCGTAAACCACTTGAATGCGCTCTTTTGTCATTATTAAAGACGCCTAAAAAATTATCAGAATTTCCAATAGAAGTAAAGGAAATGAAACTCCAATGCATGAATTTCGTTCAACCAGGAAGCCAACAGGAATCCGTAGAGACAAGTGCGTTGCCAAAGGCTAAAAGCTCAATTGTCTGGACTTAAAAGAATATAAATATTCCTCGATAATTAGTGAGAGGAGAAAAAATAGATAAATATAGAATTAGATATAGAATTAGATGTTGAATTGACGACACGAACTATAAAGCACAGAGAGAGATCATTGATCAAATGCAATTACGAAAGCTACTCATCTCAAACTATTACATGCGTCGGCATGTGAAATTAAAGAGCTGTAATTATTTTTCTCCGATTGTTTAACTTTATTTCTTTACGTCAACTAGGACAAAGTTCCCCCATAAATGTCTCCATTTTCAGATGAGCAACAATCGTAGAAGGGATCACCAGAGAGAATTTATTATGACTTTTCATTTAGTCCTGCCTATCGAAATGGCGTTCCCAATGTACACAAATGCATATATTCCCTGTAAGCCAACATATTGTCGCTAGGCAAGGGTTTTCGAGACAGTAACCATGGAGATGAAAGGGAGCAGATCGCAGAAAAACGAAGTGGGAAAAGAACGACACGTGATGTGTGTCCGGGAAGATAAATGCTTCTCCCTCGTCTCTCAACAGTGCATGACGACGGTGCACAAGTGCATAGAAGTAGAGATACACTTCAATGAACCAAAAATTATTTTAAACATCACAAAAATATTAATTTTGTCTATAAGGACATATGTGTACTGCCAATACATAAGCACTTTGAATATACACTCATAACAGCAAATTATTATTATTATAACAAATATAGGGTTGAAAAAGACAAAATGTAGAATGCAGTTAAGACATACGGAATTGTACGAAATTCCAAAGACATATACAACTTACGGAGATAGAATTCTATGAGTAACGATACCGAAATTACTCAATTATGTAAACGTTAGCATACCTAATATAACCAAAATTTCATAATTAAAAAGAAATTGCAAGAACATATTGCTTTAATATCGATGATAACTTAATGAACGGATTGTTATTCTCCTGTATATATGTTTAACTGATAAAAAGTGTGTAATTTATTTTCTTTATAATAAGAGTAATAATTAATTAATCCTGATCAACATGCGCATTTTCCAGTATAATTATACTGGTGTGACGTAATAATGGAATAAAACTCCACCAATGCTCTGCATAATTATGTTTTTGCCTACACAAGCACCTCCTAACGAGCCAGTGGCTCAGGAGGACTTATATTGTACTCACAAGTTTTACATGTACTGAAATTAATTTGTAAAACCTACTTCTGATAATGGTACTTGTATTACTTGCATTATTGTAACGAGACCTGCATTTGAATTATTTGTTTATAACTAAATAATAATGTGTTTCTGAAATTTTTGTATTCAATAAATGTATGTTATGTAAAAACTAATGTTGACAGTAATCCAATCATGAAGACCAACCGGATTAATTTCACACCGCTCCGTGATTGAATATAATGGCTGGCTTTTCGGATGAAATTATTCCCACGAAGTGAAAGATGTGCGCGTAACTGACTGTTTGAAATTGAAACTGCTTTCGAGCCATATCATGAACAAAGAATTTGAATTTAAATTAAAGAATCGACATAAATATTTAATTTAGTTAGGACTTGAGAGCTTAATCATCACAAGGCATCAAACTGCTCTCGCCAAAAAAATTAATATCCCCTCAAACCTGCGTCGTTAACCAAGACATTTTTAGCGAAAATCCTCGTAAAACTGGGTTTTTTTGCTTGAAGGAGATATGCATTTTGAGGAATACCATATGAACGGTATTTCTGTCGTAATTCTGCATTCGGCGAACATTCACGAAAACATATATGACCAGAGTAAATAGATTTTGAGCGATAAATCGACAATGCAATTGCTAAGAGCGGTCGAGCCAAAGAACCAATCATGAATACACACGAAAGCACACAAAATCACTCAAGGAAATAAATTCTCTAACCAAGATACGATAAATATAACAATGCTTTGGCACCAGAATGTCTCCCACAAATCAACTTTAAGAAATGGATTGTTACCCTTCTTGATGATTCATTGAATCAGCTTATTCAATAGAGCAACGAGGCATATTTTCTTCAGAGAAAAGCGTCATGACTTCACATTGGCTACCATGAAAAGGATTGTCTACAGGAATTTTCACACCATTACGTTAATTTTGGCCCAGTTTTATAATTAATAGCTGAACATTTTCCTGGTTAGATTACTGATTGATAAACATAAGCGGTTTTAAATGTAATTTGATGGTAACGCTTTCCCAATAATAAATCTCAACTCAACCGGCAGACAGTGCAGTGTAAGCCACAAAGTGTGAAGATAAAAAGAGTACGTGAATAAGCGCGCCACATCATCTGACGGTTAACCTTAAATGCGCATTACAAACAACAACTAATTAATACTAATTAATTTAATACAACAATTAATTTTGTGTTAGCAGGCCTGAATTATGGCATTTCAAAACGCAAACTCTAGAAGAGCAATTCTTGCAGGCACCGTCCTAAGAAAGCACTCAGCCATTGAAAAGTCGTGATTCCAATCAACTGGCAACGTTTGAAGACTTGACGGTCAATACGACGCTCTCATTAGTTGAACAAAACGATGACGCAACCGCACGCGTTATAGTGATCTGTTTTTTATGCCCCTTGTTATTTTCGACCGAAAAGTGACCGAGCCTTTTCGTATGCTAGTTATTTTCTGAGATTTTACGGTTTGCACATGCATATTACATAATGGTGCCACTTTGTTGACTTCCGCTTTCCCGATGGGAGAGTAAATTAACAACGGTTTAACAAACCGACAAAATCTAAAACCAGATTTTATAAAACCGGCTTCAAATATCGCTTAAGCTTTTCGCGTCTTCTGCTTTGCCCATGGATACACTCTCGTATTTGGCATCGAACAAAGGAGTATTTTTTCCTCAGTCGAGAACAATTCCAAGGGTTTCCCATGCCCAGGGATAAGGCTCGAATTCCGGCAGGATCTGGGAATATTTTTTGCAATCCTGCGGAACGTTTCGTAGACTTGGGCGGTATCTGGAGGGCACGTTACGTAAAATTGCTAGAATATTCCAAGAATACCGTTCCCTCGGGCCCGTCCAACCCATATTCCATACTTTGTACGACAAACCAAGCGACTAGGAATTTCGAGTAGCAGCAAAGTCTAATACCATGGGAGTACATATTTCTCCTCTTCTGCTCCTCTCCTGCAACGTCGTTTTCGCCGCCCAAAAGAGCGTCGATTTTACAGAGAAAACATATGCGCAGCAGGCCTCCGCCCTTCCTAATGAAGTTTTCACTTCGGCAACACGGCCCTTCATTACCGCGCAAAACCACACGCGGAGTAGTTCCTTGCAGTTATTTTACGACTGCGGAAATAAGTAGCAGGGGTCCAACGGCACCCTGGGCTACGGGAAAGATGGGAGTCCCTTACTCCACGTCCCAGGGAGTTCCCGCACTGCCATAATTAACATGGAATGAACGCTTAAAGGAGTCGAATTGCTTCATCGCTTGGCGCAGCGCTTGTAACCGTAAGGTGGGAGAATGGTGAGACGGCCAAAAATTTAACTCAACCTCAGGGCCGTGTCGAGGAAGAATAATATGAGCCATTGTGTGTTATGCCGACTGCACAAGTAACACAGATTATAACTTGTTCCTTATACCATAGATTAATTATATATAGAGTGGCAAAGCAATGCTAAAAACTGGACATAAATTTTTGAGAGATATGGGAAGAATTACTCAGGTGGCACCACCCTAGGGGAGGAAGAATTTTGGCTTACGGAGAAGGCCACTTGGAGGCACTACTCGGAGTGGTACTCGGTGATTTTATAGGGTGAATTGACTCGGTGAACATACAGAGGTGGATTTACCATTGCTGCTGTGTGCTTTTTATCGACTATCAATTATTTTGTCGTTGCTATGATACATCGGCAAACAGTTTACTCCGTGTTTGGTAATCGCGTGCCTTATCATATTGACGTGAATTCGATTCATTATAGACGATGCTCATTGAAGGCACATTAAAATACATGTTTAATTTGATCTCGACGACTCAATAAGATTTGTTTCCGTTGCTATGGGTCGATTAGTAAACATCCAGGTACCGAAATCATCATAAGAACATCATGTGACTTATGCGACACCAAATGAAGTGGCCTTGTGCCAAAGCTCATTTGTTATGACTTGTCGTGCAACTTCGAAACACCTGTTCCATCTATCGGCCAAAGTACCTATTATTTAAAAACTTATATCCGAATCTCCCTATCTCTTTGCCTCTATGCTCATTCTGGCTCTTCGCTCATAAATCTGTTTATTGGATCGGAGATAGGATATTTGGGGAGGCGACCGACGGCTAAGGTCATTTGCGCCACAGGGGATAGGTAAAGGAGGAAGGGTGGATAGAAATCCGGCGTCGGCATTAGCCTGCTCTTAACAAAAGGCGCCAAGGGGACCACGGCAGACGGAGTGCTGTACTTGAAGTGCCCTCCACAAGACACTCAAGTAGGGATCGTGTTCCTCTGAAAAACATCCTCCTCATCCGCCCGCGTGGTAGGCGAGTACTCTAGCCACCACACAAACCCGATCCCCATAAATCTGTTTATATATTCTGTGAAACATCTTAAAACCGAAAGATTCACATGGAAAAGCCTCACGGAATATCCTCAACAGCACAAAAGGCATGAGGATTGCCATTTGCGTTTTGGACTAGGATAACGACAACGCGAAAGAAGGAGTCGCGATTCCTTTACAGGTTTGCTTTTTCACCCACATCCCCGATTAATTACACTGTACTCCACATCGCACGCTTCGGCGTTCAAATGCGTGAACAGTTGAACACATTTTCCAAGAGCCCTCTTCTCATAAAATGCGAATCATTTCGTTCGTATTTCTTCCTCTTCGCCTCACTACGTCAATCACATCGAATTCCTCTCTTTGATCAAGCATATCTTTTCTCTTCGGGAGCCAGTTTTGATGGCCACACAACGTCACGGCGCATACGAATGTCCATAAACATTCTTGGAGTTTTAAATTGAATTCCTTCCCATAAATCCTTCCACTCCAAGTCAATTCTTCCCCAGCTTCCACAGTTTTCGTCGCAAAGGTCCAATTCTCATAACGCTTAACGTCGACTGTATTCCAGAATTCGTTCACATTTTTGAAGAAAAAGAATACCCTAGTTAATTATAAGGCAAAAATTTTAAGAATTTAGTGAGAACCTAGCTATTTCAGTTTTTTAAATCCCAGAAGCCCCTCTTATGTTAAAGGGCGAGCAAATATCTTTATCAAAAACTTTAGCTGGCTCAAAGTAGCCACCAAAAAGTTACATAAGAACAGCGCTCGGATCTGCCAAAGCGACAGATGGTTCCTCCTCCTCCTCCTTGACAGAGCATCTGGAGGGCCGTTCCAAACTTCCATTCGAAGATCCTCGGGAACTCCACAACTTTACGACAAGATGTACCACCGACGAGGGTAGAGTACTTGATGAACGGGTTGTTCAAAAGTTGCGAAGATTATTAAATGCAACGCTGGAACGGAACTCTGCCGACAGCGCTCTTTTTTTGCCATCGGGAAAATTTTGACCGAAAACGAAGTTTTCATCAGTTCTCCTCCAGAGTCCTGACCACGAATTCCAAATCACTGCAAATGCACGAATGAAACGGCGCGCAGCCACCGTACAAGGAGTTTACGGATGTGCACCAAGATGAGATGAAATTCGCCACGAAAAAACCATTTGCATTGCTTGGAACTAGGACCCGATTACCAATAAGGGTTTATCACACGACAACTTGCCAACACACCTGATTGGCAACTGAAAGATCAGGGTTCGAATTCCGATGAAATCGAATGATTTTTACGGCGAATTTCATTCAACTTCGTGCGCATAGGCCATATCTCTTTCCCGAACCCAAGAGAACCCGATAATTATCTCAGTTTACTCACATCATAAACACAGTCAAGCTATGGTAACACAGCAGAATGCCTCATGAGTGCATCACCCAGGGGTCCGGGTTTGAGTTCCGGCCAAGGTGCATGACTTTTCTATTATGGATTAGCGTACTTACGATTAACTCCGTTAAGGTATTACCGCGGCTGATTCTTCTACCTTCAAAATTAGACAGTCATACTATTTTAAAAACGGAGATTATTAACAACTACACTTTATATTTGAATTGCAATTAATAGACGCATAATGCAGGCATAAATTACAACATAATAGTTAGCAGCATAGTACTCGAGGAGTATTTATATAAATTATGGGTTAAGATTTCGGAGTTAGAAGATAGTTAATTATCTTTAACTACTATTAGCAAGAAAAACAACTAGTTTTCTGAATGCTTCGTAGGTGCTTATCATGCATGCATATCGTCGACAGGATTCCACGCATATGCGTCAGAGTTGGACCACGCAAAATCTTATCAATAAATAATTTTATTACATCATGGCTCCAAGATATTTTAATCGTCTTCTCTGAAAAATTTCGGCATAAAATAATGTCGCTTACACGTCTTCTACTTACCAAAATTATCTTGAAAATATTGACGAAGTTCTTGAAAATATTTAGTGGAAAATCATGCATTAGATTAGTCTTATAATAATATTGCAAGATAATAATATTTGTGCTCTTTCAATATTAATCAGGGCATAATCAATAGTTGTGATTACTTTTTGCTGTACAATCCCGTGGGCCAAATGCCGACGCATAGCGACGTCTTCGTCAGAGCGCTTACGCTTCGTGTATCTAAATAGTCTTTCTCTGGGGCGGGAACTGGTATCCATCGAAGGAGTTTTTTTCGGAAGAGGAAGCAGACAGAGGAAACACATGCCATGAACACGCCAGATACACGTTTGAAACGTCGTTTACCGAAACAAAACACAAACTCCCCAAGTTTGTGCGCGCTAGAATAGGCAAATGGGCGACATCTTTCATCTTTCAAAATTGTTACTTTTTTATCGCGGGAGTTTATTATTTAAGAAACGACGCTTCTATGATACACCCAGCTGCATATCTAACAACCCTCTTCCTCATTATTGAAACTCAAGCAGTCAAAGACCATTTGCTGCCTAAAAAAATGGTGACCTCAATTAAAAGTCACAAATTGTAGCAAAATTGCCGTTGGATTGCAAGTGATTTTCTCGACTCGATAGAAGATGAATGACTTTAGGTCAGTTAAAACGGTTACCATTGAAGTAAAAGTAGCAACGCTGTACTTTATCTAAAAAGAATATTCATTGTAACACAATCCGGGTTTCGACAAAAAGTGTCATAATAAGGTTTAATTAAAACCCGGATCATTTAGTGATAACAAAGTTTATTTTGTGGGATCACAAATTTAATATTTTACACTTCAAAATGAACCGATTCTAAAAAAGAGTACCATACAAAACTGCCAATTGGAGATCATTCTTTCATAAATCAGTGAGATGAGAGAAATCTTAAGGCCAGGGTTTGAATCCCAATGGAGGTAAACATTTTGGTAACCCGACTTGATCAACAAGCATCAAATAGTGCAGAATAGTAAAGCGTTGATGATAAAAAGGCAACGACTGTGCTCTAAGAAGATAGCAATTCGAACAAGAAAATACTAAGTAAAAACATTGTACGGAGAGTGTCAGTCAATGGATCGGGAACATAGATAACCGGAAAAGAAGGCATGAGAATGTTTGAAAATTTTCTAAATCTAGAGTTTTAGAAGGATGCTGAAGATAAAATGGACGGTAAAATAAAAAATGAAGTACAAAGAAGAATAGAAGAGGAAAATACTCCAAGGAATAGAATACAGAAAAGAGGAACCAGACGGATAGGACACACCGTGAGACACAAAGTGTTCGTTAATAACATAATTGAAGGTAAGTAGAGGGAAAAGTCCCCAGAGGAGGAAAACCCAGGAATAAATTCATGAACCAAATAAAGAGGAAAGTGCATAGGAATTCCTTACCAGGAGGTAAGGGGACTATTATTAGATAGGGAAGGGTGGAGGGCAGCAGTCGACCAATCTTAGGATTGAATGAACCAATCATATTCCGATCCCACCTTAGATCATATAATGAAAGTACTTAAAGTGCAGTGTTCTGCCCGCCGGATAAGACGTTGAAGTGTTGAAAAATGTCCTAAACCCGACACCAGGATCCTCTCAACCCTCTAATATTACTCCTTTATATTCCTACCAATATATCATTAATAGCTTACATCACCTCATAAGTGGTCGCCACCCCAAATCTCTACAACTACAAGTTACATTCTTTTTATGAACCTTATCTCCCATACATCCAAAATTTAAAAAACTTTTACGCCCTAAATATTTACACCCGATCATGCATTTACCGATAAAAATCTTTGCTCGGTAATGTTTCCACTAAACTGCTATAATTATCCGTCTACTACTTAAAAAGAGCATTAATGAAGACATCAAACTCGATTTATAAGGTGAAAAATACACACAATTCATCGCGAAACCATCATTTGCAATGTCCAGAATTCGAGTACGGATCCCTTAATACATCTCCTTAGATTATTTTCAAGCAACATCACAAAGCCATCATTCCGCGGATTTTTTGGTGAATATGCAGTAATACATGGCATAAAAAGCAATCTAGATTTTGTTCATCTGGCTTGCTTTTTATTCCATGATTTGAAAACAGAAAATTTAGTCAGACGTGGTTGTGAAGAGAAGGTCGATATTCGCGTTGATAACATGTTCAAGAATATGCTTTCAGATATATCATTATTTCTATATTCACGTACTTATCTTGATACAGGAATGACTATTAACCATACACTACCAATATAACCATAAGACATGATTGTTGTGTATTTCTTCAGCACAAATTTGACTGATGTGAACGAAGCTAGTTAATTCACGAATGCAATGATCAATACATTAAATTTTGCAATAAGCAGGTACAATTTTTAAGAATGACTTTAATTCTTTTCGCCTGTCTTAAAAATCCATAATATATGAAGATACGTGACTTAATTTGTCCACGAACCTATTAATATCAACATTTACCATCGTGTCTCCATTAATCTTCTTTGCCGAGAAGTTCACAGTTAAGTCAAAAGGATGAATGGTCTAAGGATAGAGTACATTTTGAGCACACCATCATCTTATGAATGATCAGAATTAAGGCTTTCAATTTTATGACAAATGACAATGACGTCCACCTAATCTCTCCATGGAACATGAAACCAAAAATTCCTCAATTTATTGTTTTTCACTAATAATGCACTAATTTCCTACTGATTGAATAACAAGACAGGTCGACAACAACCCACTGGTATAACTCTACAAGAGATGATATTTAAACTAGCAACAGAGTAGATACCGAAAGATTTTGAATTGAAGATTTTTTTAGGTGAAGTTTTAATGGGTAATATTGAAGAGCCCATTTCAGCATGTATCTGAGCATTAGCAGCTGCATTAGCGCCGAAATATTTCACTCCGGTAATCTCACGGAGGCGAAATAGATGACCAGGGTCGGTATTTTGTCAAGGTTCTGACATACACTTCCTGCCATGAGGGAGTTCTAAACCAGATATATTATTGATCAAAGAATAAAGACCCATTAACACATTTCACATTTCACTAAATTCAAAGTGACTATCATCATTTAACTCTTCCTTATCTCAGTGGTATCAAGTCATGGTCCACTACCGAATTTGGTCATGATTCCAACAGTAAAATTTAATTGGGTATGAAGTGGTTGAAATATGCTCATGGGGAAATAAAAATGCAGTCGACTGATGCAAGGATGATACTGTGAGAGTGATATCCAAAGTAAAGACATTCTTCCAGAAGAGAAGTCTGCTATCAGCTATTGACACTAGCCTGGAATTCAGAAAGCACTTTGTAAATACATATATATGGAGAATGCTTGTACGTGGCTGTGAAACCAGGACAACGACTGCTGCTGAGCAAAAGGGATTCGAAGCAACAGACATGAGGTTCGATCGAGGGACGACAAAGACGGAGAGAATCACCAACGAAGAACCCCAACGAAGAGTTGGAGAGAAATGTATGTAGGCTTAATGTAAACTATCAGGACTAGAGGAGACAAAATTACTGGAAATATTTGCCGACGCAATAGCTTATTGAAAACAATAATGGAAGGAAAAATGTACTTGAATAATTACAGAGGGTGACCAAGAACGGAATGCATCAGATAAATAACAAAGGACGACCAGGTACGGACTGCATGAGAATCAAGCTAATAAGAGAGTGGAGAAGAGAGCATTAGCGAACCAATTGTTCGCATTGATTACTGTTTAAGTTGATGACAAAAGAAAGTGATTAAAATTATTTACACTTCAATTTTTATTTTAAAGAACATTCATCACCATCGTGAACAATTTTTAAGTGTCTCCTATAGCTGATCTTCTCAAACAGATGGTTTATTTCTCATACAGTTAGCTTAAGAAAATGTATGATTATCGGTCATTCTAAAAATTAAGTTCCAATAGATGTTTGCCTCTAATTTCATTGGTTTTATCAAATATCTTGTCATTAATTTGTAGATATGGCCACTTAAAAAAGTACGAAATTGTTAAGAACCAAAATTAGGAATTAAAAGTGAGATGTCGAAAGATATGCGGCTGTGTTCCTAGAATAACCTCCATATATATTGTTATCATCGAATCGAAGGGCATCAATCAATATAAATTTGTTCAAGAAACGCCTGTACACACATATAATGTAATAATAAACCACAATGCAAATCAATCAAATATAAAATGTATTGAATCTATGATTTAATGCAGATGAGTGAAGCAGTTAATTTTGCTTATGTATATTATTTACATGTATTCAATATTTGTTTATCATTTGGCCCCATTTTTGTTTGTTCGTTTTCTGTCTTTGTGATTACTAAAACGTGTTCAACTATTAACAGCTGGTGCTTATGTTTACTACTAATGTTACAACAATGTCTTGGCAACCCTTTAATGTTAAACTATCAGTACAAACGAGAATGTTGATTATTGTTTATTTTATACTTTGCAAATGTTCCAAAGGGACAGAATATCCCAGAACTTAAATAAACATATGTATGTGTATATAACTTCTGATTGAATAGGCGGGGCATTAAAGGAATGCATCTCTTCATTTATATATTTCCTTTCATCCTCAAAGTTGTACCAGATGATAATTCACATAATAATAATAATACAGCATGAGGTCATCTCCAGATCAAGTCATCTCCCACACCAAGTGGGTAATATCAGGTTGAGTTTTATTCTTCCTCTGCTCGATGAACCGTTTATCAATTACATCAAAGATATTTCCTGATTGCCTTAATCCGTTGCTGTCGAACGTTTTCTCAGAGCATACCAGTTTCATGAGCTTCTGCAACTTTCATGTAACAATTTCCGTTGAACTTTCTGCCTCTGATTCCATATCTCACGAGTACCTCACCGTTCCTTTCCGTGCAATGGCTAATATCTTATGGCGCTGGGAAACATATTTCACTCCAGTTCGGAGCCGCTCTTCCCAATTACGGGAATGGAATCACGCCAGCCCTCCCAAGGAGAGAAGGTCCTCATTCCTCCTAGGCGCCCTGAGAAGTCTTCAAGAGGACAAAGGATATATCCCTTCCTAGAGCCAATAAAGCCGCTTAGCTCCCCTCCAACACTGAAACCCGGCAATGCAGGCAAGAATTAGACGCAGCCGAGGCTTCGTTAAAGGAATATTTCGGGAAAAATTCGATGGGGGGCGCTTTATTCACGCCATTACCCTAAGGCTGTCTGTTCGGGTAGTCCGGGATATGGACCAAGCTCATAACGAAACATATTGAATAGTGGGGATGGAGAGAATTCCTCACTGTTTCTATAAAAGAAGCGCCATTAGATATTACTCCGAAAAATTACTTATATTTAACTAAAATTCCGGCTTCTTAGACAGCAGATTGACCTCTGACTGATATAGACGATAAAAATTCATTCTACGCTATTACGACTTGCAATGACATAACCTTAAACTCTAGAGTAAGTGAAACATGGTGAAAATGGTACTTTTTAATCCAGTATAATGGCCATTTTCGTGACAAATTATTTTAAAGACGCAAATTCTCAAAGTATAATGAATGTTGAAAAAAGGCATCAATCCATTTCAGCTTTAAGTTGTTATGAAAAAAACTATGGAAGTGGGAGTCAAAATGCGTTGGTTCTATATAAATGGCAATGCATTCGGCTCTAATGGCTTAAATTAACACTAACAAACATTTACGTATTTCGTATTAAAATATAGTTTTTTTCAACAACCAAGGCATGCCATTAGTAAAAGCAGTAATTTTTAGCACAGCAAACAAAAAGATGGAGATCTTTATTTTTTCATTTAGATCAACACAGACGCGATAGAAAGTTGCCACAGTGACGAGGATAAAGGGATATAGTAATATTCCCGTTAGGAGATATTTCACAGAGGGAAAATCTTCGAAGGAATTATACTGAAGTGCGTCATCCTTAAGACAATTTAGCCACCAGTAGCATTAATCTAATAATATTATGAGACTTCGGTCTCGTGAAATGCATTCAATATAATGGATTGAGTCAAATTGAATATTCGAAATAATAATTCAATATTCTGAATTCATTAGATTGCAAAACTTTTCAATTCAGTCTCAAGTTTGCAATATTAATTTGGCTAACATTGTAATTGACGCAAAATTTCAAAGACGTTCTTTGAAGCTCAAAGAGAAGTTTTACTTGGGTCGCGTTTCCTGAGATACAAACCCTTTTTTAAGATACTAAGACTATATATACACAAAAATTTACAGAAATAAAACATACGTTTCTATTCTTCATGTGTCGTTATTACCGCATGTAATCAGCCATATCCAGTAGGAACAAATAACAAATACGTTACAATATGTTTCCATTTTTTCAACAGACTTACGTAGAGGTTAGATTACCGACGAGCACTCATGCTCTCACATAGATTTCGTATTACGATTGGGTATTTACGACAACAAGTTAGAAGCTTGGAACTATGGATCAATTTCATAAATAAAGTTATTGATATCTCCAATGCCTAAGACATCTGTTAAAAATCATTAACAGAGAAATAATTTACAGCGTTTAATGCTACACTAGGTGAACACCAATGCGGAAAATAAAACAAACTACTATTTTACGAATAAAAACACCTTTAATGAAAATCGGTTCAAAAATGTATATACTCATATTCAAATTGTATTTAAAATATATATTCATCTTCAGCAACCATAAACAAATAGGTATTCAACTTTCATAAAATCATGGTCCAGTGAGTGGATTAAAATGGTGGATCTTGGCCTGTTACTTTTTTGGAGCGGAATGCAATATCCAGATAATACCCACATGCGCATTGCACATTTATTTTTTTCCAAATCCGACAATATCTTCTGTGAGAATTTCTGTAGCAAAATTTCGAAATTTCGAATGAAAACACCACAGTTCTCATTAATTTCAGTTTGTTTAACGCGTCCATTGTTTTTTGGGGGTAAGTAGATGTCCCTGGAGATGAAAACTGACATTTAAGCCTCACTGTGCCACTTTTATGCCCCTTGGGTGGGGGGGGGGGCAAGGATGCCTCATCTGGGGCCGGAAAAGGGGGAAAGTTCACACATTTTCACACAACTGTGTGATCACAAGCGGGTGACTCCGTTGAAGTAACTGCGCGGCTGGTTCCGTGGTTCTTTGAAAATGACCAAAGCTAACATCTTTGTGTCTAAAGTTGGGTTTTACCCCGTGGACTGTGGCGCATAGCGATCGCATACGGGTACCTGTGGCATCATTCAAGATGGCGGGTACTGAACGTAGGACTTCGTGTGCGTCGTGCAATGAAAACGTAAATTTTAAAGATAATGCCGTCGTTTGTGACCAGTGCCCTAATACTTTTCATTCTAAGTGTACGGGCTTGAAAGATTTATCATTGAAGGCGCTAATTGAGTGCCGAGAAATATTTTGGAAGTGCATTTTTTGCCGTGCCTCAGCGTTTAAAATTTCCGACATGGCGGCCGATATTCAGTTTTTAAAACAAGAACTGAAAAATTTGAAAAGTGAACGGAGAGTTATTCCTGCACAAAGTAAGAGTGTTTCTTTTGCCGATTCTGTTAAAAACGCACCAGGGCCTCCTACGGGTATCAAAGATAATAAATTGCGTGTTTCGTCAGCATCAAACAACTCGATAGTTACGGCGTCTAAAATTGAACGACCAGTTACCCGTCTTTCAAAACAAAAATGTTCGTTGAGTGGATTGGCCATAGAATCTGGCAATAATAATTCTGAAAACAATCGTGTGGACAGTGCCTCTGATGATTCTAGTGCACAGGAAACTGTTGATTTAGTCTCTGCCGATACCGATGGTCACGCTGATGGTGGATATACTCGCGTTACCAAGAAACGCCGGCGTCGTCATCTATTTAGGGGCACCTCAGAGGATTGCTCTCTTTCTGGTGTCCCCCGCCCAACAAATATACATGTTTGGAACTTCAATTCCTCCACGACGAAAGAGGCTGTCTGGAAATACGTCAAGGAACATGTGCCGGAGATCGAGGATTCGTCAGCTGAAATTGTGCAGTTAAAGGTAACCCGCGGAAACTATGCTTCTTTCCGCATTGCAGTGACTGAGGACTTAAGTGAAAAGCTTCTTAACCCATGTTTCTGGCCCAAAAACATATTTTTTGGAAAATATTTTTTTCCGAGGGTCCGCCAGAGTACCTTGGAGACTTAGTGACGGGCAAACACACTAATAATATCAAAAAATGCGTATCTCCCCCAATTAATATTTTTATACTTAATGTACAGTGCCTGAGGAACAAAACCCTGGATCTGGACTTGTTCCTACACTCTGCCAAATACGACATATTGTGTTTTACTGAACACTGGTTACATGATCAGGAAACCCAGTTATACCAGTTACAAGGTTTCTATCTTGCCGCCATTTTTTGCAGGACTAAACATAAGAATGGTGGCGCATGTATATTTTTAAGAAATGACCTGGTGTGTAAAGCAATGGACTTGAATAACTTTTGCATAGAATTGCATTTTGAAGTGGCAGCCGTGTACCTCAAGCATTTGGGACTGATAGTTGCCTCTGTATATCGCTCGCCTAATGGTGATTTTCAACTATTCTGTGAACATCTGGAAATGGTCCTGCAATATTTCCAGAAATTCAAGTCTAAAATTGTCATTGGAACTGATCTTAATGTTGACATGAGCTGCTCATCTAGGAATGGCTTGCAGCTTGGTATTCTTCTAAGGTCATTTGATCTGTATTGCACCAATACTGAGCCAACAAGAAAGCTGGCTTGTCTTGATAACGCAATAACTAATTTTAACGAGTATGATTATAGTGTAAATGTCTTCGATCCTATGCTTTCTGATCACTGTGCAATTTCAATGTCTGTCAACACTAAAGTAGGTGATGGTTTCTTGAGTACTCCTAATACCATTTTCGTTCGGCATATTACTCCCCATCAAATTGAATATTTTAATTATCTTCTCAGTGAAACGGAGTGGGATTCCTTGGTGGGATATAGCGATGCCCTAAGAAGTTTCACAGCTTTTTTTGAACACTTCTTTTTGTTATTTGAACATGCTTTCCCAAAAAAAACAACTCAAATTTCACATCAGAAATCTAAAAGGCATAAATGGTTCACTAATGAACATGAAGAACTGAGAAAGGTCTTATTAAACGTTCATCAACAGTATAAAATAGCAGGTAATGAAGACATCAAAAAACAGTATATCAATCTCAAAAGGGAATATCATGCAGAATTAATCCGAGCTAAACGAAACTACAACAGTAATTTTATCTCTAATGCCCCAAACAAATGTAAGGCAGCTTGGTCCATCATTAAAATGGAATCAGGTCTGAATACTAAATGCAAGGACATACCAATTGATGTGCATACTCTCAACAAGTCATTCATCAACTCTGTAGAGAGTATTCTTTCTGGTATCAGTAATTGCAAGGTAACTGCAGACCAATTCCTCCATAATATTTTTACTGAAAGTGTTCCCTTCCGATGGAAAGAAATTTCCCAGTTAGAAATTATCCGAGCTGTGAAAGCACTCAACAACTCCGAGAGTAAGGATGTATATGGCCTTACTAGTAACCTTATTAAGTCTATTATTCATACAATAGCCTATCCTCTTGAAGTTGTTATCAACTCTTGTTTTCAGTCTGGCATTTTTCCTGACGCCCTCAAATATACAAAAGTGATTCCTGTCTATAAGCGTGGAGATGTACAATTGCCAAATAGTTATCGTCCAATATCAATCATTCCTGTTTTTGCAAAAATATTTGAAAGCATTGCTTACACTCAAATATTGAACCACTTTGAATCTCTAAATTTATTTACAACAGCCCAGTTTGGTTTCCGACCAGGCAAAAGCACAACAAAAGCAGTTGACAGTATAATTAAGCATATCATCAATGCCTTTGAAGTGAGGCAAGGCTTGTCTCTTACCCTATGTGATCTTTCATCTGCATTTGATTGTGTTGATCATAAAATACTTCGACAGAAATTACAGCATTATGGCTTCCAAGGCACTGAACTAAAATTTATGGCCTCATATATGTGTAATCGAAAGCAGTTAGTGGTACTCAATGGTACTCAATCTGAATTCCTTAAGGTCAGGCATGGGGTCCCACAAGGGTCTGTGCTTGGTCCCCTCCTTTTCCTTATCATGATTAATGATCTGCCAGCAAATGTATCCACAAATTGTGTCTTATATGCTGATGACACAACCTTCTTACATCAGTTTGACAATTACACTGAGGTTTCTGGAATCATATCCAGTACTTTAGCGCTTGCAACTGACTGGTTTTCAGCCAACAGACTATTTTTGAATCCAACTAAAACACAATCCTTAATATGTTCTTTACAACATGTTGCCCCTGAAAATGAAGATGTTAAACTTCTTGGCTTTCACATTGACCCAAAACTTACTTGGAGTGCCCATATTTTTTCAGTAAGGAAGAAACTAGCCAGAGCGCTATTTTTAATCAGAAAACTTAAATGGTGTGTGACTCATGACTATCTTCGCAATGCATACCACGCTTTTTTTCAATCTCATCTTTTATACGGTATCAGACTTTGGGGACATGCAACTGACGTAAAATTGATTTTGTTACTTCAGAAGAAGGTGGTTAGAGTTATCACCAGTGCAGACTATCTTGCACACTGTAAACCACTGTTTGTTAGTTTAGGTATTATGACTGTGTATAGCTTGTATATATTTAACATATTGTTGGACATTAAAGAAAATTTGGATATGTATTCTACCAGGAGTGATATACATACTCATTCCACCAGAGCCAACCATAAACTAAATTTGCCTTACTGTAGACTTACCAAATCTTATAACCATGTAAACCTGGCTATTAAGTGCTATAATATGTTACCTAGCACAGCCAACACTGTTGAAAATAAAGTGTTCCGTTCTGTCCTACAGAAATGGCTCATAGCTAATGCTCTGTACTCGTTGGAGGAATACTTTGAGCTTGACTTTACTACTGTTCGATTTTAATTCTGTATTATTACTGTGTCTGTAATTCTGTATCTCTCATTGATAAATTTGTTTTTTTTTGACGACATCTAACACAATGTATATGTGCAATGGATGAATAAAGTTTATTATTATTATTATTATTATTATCATATGCACGGTACCTGTGAAGACAACTTGCTCCTTAAAGCCCCCATGATATTCACAGTGGAAACAGATGCCTGGGTAGCTTAATTATTTAGAGCACTCGGCGCAAAATCGAGGGATCTGGGTTCGATTCCCAGTCCAGGTGAATGATTTTTCCACTGTGAATTTCACACAATTGCGGAAAATTCAGTAAGAAGCAGTTGTGCCGGTCCTCGCTCACCTGGCCAGTGACGCTTGCCGAGCGACCAAGTACCTTGCAGGTCCTTACTGAGTTATGTGAGCTCTTGTAGACAGCGATAAGATAAGTCATATTCCATCTTTGCTTTGCGATGTTGCATTACTCGTCGGTCGGTCGGACAACTTTCGCGCCTGACGCTCTCGCTTTAGCATTCCACCTTTCCATCGACTTACATCACATACGTCACATTTCGCATTTTTTTACGCCACTTTCAGAGGATCCGCTGGTTCCTCACTACTCGAGCGCTGTCTCACTCATCGATCTTTCATTTTACATCGTTTGAAAGCATTCCCGGATGTTGGCACTGGATTTTTGCAGCTTTTCATTTAGTCATCATAACGTCATTTACACAGTCTGCATGTGTGGTGTCAATCATTACCCGATTTTTAATGAATATGCCAAGGATTCCGATGAGGTTAAACTTCCAACAAAGAAAGATGTTCTCCCACGCTGTCCGGAAGTTCGGCGGAAAATTGGCTCAGAGTTCCAAAGGAAAAAGAAGTTTCCAGTTTTTTCATCCGAATCCCGAAAAGTTGCAATCCAACTAGGTGTACTTGGGATCAAACATCTATTCCAACAGTAACATATGGCAGTACAGTAATAGTGTAAAAAACAAAAGATAATCGATTGGCATATTTTACAGAGCATACGACACACATTTTTGACATAGCCTTCTGAAAACACGCTGACTTTTCCGCTTGTACTTGCCCAAGGACAAATAAGAATCCTATTTTCGAGATGCTCTTGTTCTCCAGTTTTTTCTTGATCAGAGCGGTCTAATAACTGTCACATTGGGTAAGCTGACTTACGTCTGACAGAAAAATCGATTTGAGGGGTTAAACGTACGAGTAGCTTAACACTTAACATGAGTGGACGCGTTCCGGCCATTTTCCACTCATCTGATTCAAATGCTTTCCCATTTTCTTTTTCGAATGACGGACAACACTTTGGTGATGCTAAAGCAGTCGTAGAGGGAAAATACGAGGACAGTTCTGTTAAGATTCAATATTTTAGTGAACTACTCACCAAATACAGATACAAAATAATTAAGACCAAACTAGACCTGACTGAAAATGTAATGATTGTTCAAAGATACAACGTAAGCGCGGGGGCTGTGGCACCAATTACATAGACAGTGCTTCAAAAAAGCAGAATTAAAAGCTGGAATAACATCGTCTGACTAATCTAGCGACATAAATTCGCTTTAATTTGGGAAAAATAAGGCGAGTGAAACTTATTGCTCAAAATGCTAAACGACAAAGTCCTGAGGTTGAGGATCCAATCACGTATAAGTCTATACGCTGACGGTCGAAAGGATGAGAAAGCACTCGGGCATTGTTGGAGAAGAGCACTCACCGCTAGTCGCTGAACCTTACCCTCAACACGCCATGGTCACGTCACGCCATCCTCTAGCTCTGTACATGCCATGGTGAGACCGAGGCTATTTTTAAGTACATCATAAGCCATTTCGAACGGGGCTCCGATGAGTTCTATGTCTTTCGTTGAGACGGAACGGACACCAATACTTGTTGGAAGGGCTGTTTCGTTCAAATATTAGAGGAATAAGCAAGAAATCCTATGCCATGGACTCATCACCCTTTTCATTCTAACGTACTGCGTCCCGAGCTCTTTATGCTTATTGACGGCGCTTGCTCAAGCCCCGATTCTTACACAGGTGCCAAAGGGTCAAAACTATTTGTCAACCTTCCAGTGGTGTAACTTAAATCAATAATATGTGACTTAACCTCATCACAGCCCAGAAGAGCTCACAAAACTAATTAAGGACCTGCAAGGTACTTGGTAGCTAGGCAAGCATCACACTGGCCAGGCCAGGTGACCGATGAGCTGCAAAACCGCTTAATTGTCCTGAATTTTCCCATTTTTACATCTCTACATATTAATAAAGAAACTGTGATTTTGCGGGGTCACTTATAACTGCCGAACCACTGTCCGAAATGACGTAAAACTTTGTAACATGATTCCTTATGTCACTCGAAAGGTTTATGGCTATTTTTTGTTTACCTAATGGTCTCCGGTTTGACTCCCGACGAGTAAAAGCGTTTCCATAAGAAATACACGTACAGTTCGTTTTTCTGACACGCAGACCTATTATCGTTTGCGTACTTAAATTAGAAATATTAGTCGTAAAAAGTCGCGACAAATACCAATGGAAAGAAAAATTATGAACATTGTTATTATTGCAATCGATTTTTGTTTTCTAACTGATTTACTTTAAATTAAAAAAAAAAAAACAATCATAAAATGGCTGAAAATTCATCGTTTCTGGTACGCTGTCCCCTTGACGACCGATAGTATTTGTTGAAGCCGAATCTCATATGGATACACATGGTGAATATAGGCCCAGAACGTATCCATATGAGATAGAAGAATCCATAGAATCCATAATAAATACATTGTGCGCGATATATATCGATTGCTATCATTAGTTAGTAAGTTTGTTTTTCATACCCGTTGAATTTCAACGGGTACCTTCCTCTAGTAAACAATAATTTCCAGTATAGTATTCAGCAGTGATTTGACATTTATTCGTAAAAAATACCTTGGTAACCTTCATTCGAGACGTTGTGTCAGCCAGTCCATTAAAAAAATTCATTTCAATAATAATTAAACTTGTCCTCGCAACACAAAAATAATAACTAAATTCTCCAAAAGCCATTCAACGCAAATCATATGCAACATAATCTCAATACATTAAATAAATAATTTCATCCAACGTAAGCTGCAGGCATTCGTAATTTAATGTTGCGACCATCAGTCCACTTATATCGACGCTATTCATTCATTAACTAATGCAGCAAGTTGACATCCTAAAACCGGGCACTCAGCACCCTTGTCAACGACGAGAGTCGCACGTTGCCCGACCCCGCATTAGCCTCCCTTAACCGCCCCTTTTGCATATTGCACTCGCCGCCACTCAAAGCCATCCCTGGCCTCCCAAAACAAAGGCCCAAGAATTCCTGAAGTCTCAGGGCGACCCATCGTGGCTGGATGTGTCTACAACCTTGGCTGGGGCACGAAGCCTCTAAACACCCATCACGCTCGACTCCAGGGCCATCTTAAGGATGGTATTTCTGGCACGGATAAGGGGGGGTTCCCCAAAGTTGGCTTTATTAATGCATGGAAACCTTGTCGAGCGATGTTGAGCACCCTCCGTTAATGCTACGAACCTTTTGGTAATGCCCAAGATTAGTCTGCCAACCGAGAGACAGTAGAGAGAATGCTATTGGGGGAAAATGGACAATCCACTTGGAAAAACGATGAGATTCTAGAGGGAAAAGGAGGAGATTTTCCAAAGTGTAATAAATATTGTTGCCAGTGTTTATCCCAATACCTGACCCTGACGAACAGAAAGATGGAGGACTGGGAGCCGTTGGAGACTCAAAGGCTACGCGCTAAACTTCATTAATCAGAATATTTTAGACCAGGCAAGATTAAGCATGAAAAGAGGAAAGCTATTTTGACCCAGTGTTATATCCCTAGAACTGATAGGAGAGACCAAATGAGATATAAACAATACCGTACTGATGGGCAAAAAATGTCTTCTTGCCATTCACCATTAGCGATTTTCATAAAAATGCTGCGGCATTGAAAACATCGGGAAAACACAATTCACCTCTTAGCTATACCCTTCTCCTGTTGTCAATAATCTACTCTTTCAAAATAAAAAGCCACATATGTACCGCTGGGAGCAGTAGTGATGTATTTCATTCAGTTTTAGGGTAAAAATAAACCGTATTCTCTCTCATGTACATTACAATATAACAGTTTGTATGTATCAGCATTGCAGTGGCATCATCCAAGTGCTGCTATCATCCAGGTTGTTGAAAGCTGGTAGATATTGTACGTAGCGTCAGAGATGAACAGGCTCGAACTCAATCCCGTAACACGTCCAAGGTGAGACAGCTGCGCCGACTACGGCCCTCGCCTTATTTCGGAAGAAGCCCTACACAAAAGCTGGGGAAATGCGCTTTCGGTGATCTTCTCATGGCGAAAATTCCAAAACAATTAGGCAGATAGTTCGTACCATATTCCGCATTCACGTGCCAATTCATATTTACCAACACTAATTATGAATTTAGGAAAGCATTAGCAATATTTTAATGAGTCATTTTAGGTATTTATTCGGAAAATGTTTAACAAATTAGTAACTGTATATTCATCACCCTCGCGATCGATAAGGTCGTCTAGACACCCGATTGGATGTAATAAAAAGAAAGTTAGACACAAAGAAACAAAAGAGAAGATTAAGACGTACATTGACTTCTGATTGTCATGGGATCAAGAAATATTACGGTAAACGGTATCTGGCGATTAATTCTACATCTACATTCGCTTATTACCCTGCAAGCTACCACAAGGGTGCTAGGCAGGGGGAGACTAATCAACAACAGAAACTAGAGTGAAAAAATTAACTTTCACCAACATGCACCACATAATAAGTAAGCTACAAATGCTACAGAAACTATTAAACTAATCAATGATGGTACTCCCTGAGCGTGGCACAAGATCCATGTAGGAAACACATGCAAAACATGGTGTTAGCACTACTCGGCAGATTTAAAAACATTGCATTAGGGAGCACATCAATTAATCGGCTACACTAACTGTCAACTAGCCTACTTCATACTCTTAACGCAGTCATTATGGTCTCTTATCGTTCGCGCGAAAACCACATTTTAAACCTTTCTGTTCTACAATATATTTCCCTTATTTCATTCTCATGACCTGATCTACCTTAGTATGTTGGAGTCCGTAAGATATTAATAACTTCGTCGGAAAATAAACTGGTTTTGAATTTACATTAAAGATACCTATAGTCTAATTTTCAATCGACGCACAGTGGTCGCACGCTTTAATATAGAGCCTTTGGTAATAAGTGACAGCGTATAGAGCTTGAAACTGCGAATTCGAGGGGTTAAGGTCCACACAACTTCAACGATCCAGCGAAGTCATTATTCTCAGGCTCCGCTGCACAGAGCGGGGCCGCGACGCGCGATCGAAAATTCAATCTTACACTCGGCGTCGCAAACTTTTTTCCAATATTTTTACAAAATAACGTTAAAATATGTTTACTTAATACCCTGATGAAATATTCCGTTGACCATTTTCCTTAAACCAAAGATAATGACTGCTCTATGTAAAATTTTGCCTGAAAATACCGTCCGCCATTTTGTTACGTAATAGCACACAAATATCGACAAAAATGTCTAATGCTTTACCAATGTACAGGTGAAAAATCGTGTTAAAAACGGCAATGTTTTTTTCATTAAAATCCCTCCACTACATCACCATCTGTGTAAATTTTAAGATTTTCGAAGAAAAATGAAAATGGGAATTTCTTCGGGAATTAGGTCATGATTTTGGCTCTGTATCCAGGTAACGGCTAAGACTTAAAGATAATAGCTTACCAATCCATACTCAGCAATCATTTGTAAGCATATGTGCCAGATTACAAGTCTTTACCTCAAAGAAAGCCATTTTGGACTTTTGTCCGGCTTTTTTCCATTTCCGACCACTGTGCGACGTTCTGAAAGCGATTCCCATCGAAAGTTGTAGCAAGAGGTAAGTAACATTAACGAGACTATCATAACGGACTTTCACGTGACTTGCTGATTTTCTCTGTACGCGATCTAATTCTGTCTTTAAGGCGACGCATCACACCCGCTCGACTGGCCGAATTTGTGATGATTTCCGACCCCAGATTTTATGTTAAAGTCTTAAGTCATCAACTTGAAATTTTTATAGTATAAAGAATAGACCTTTGCCATTGGCGACTCGTATCTGAAATATGAAAAATTTATCCCAGAGCATAATTAAACCATCGAGAAAACGGCAAGATGTGGGGTATATTTTTACAAAAACTACTATTATCATTGACATATCTTAAACTAATGGAGATGTATCAATCCGTCTTCTGTCAGAATTCCAAGTAACAGTCATCACGGTTTTAAGATGAAATCTGTAATTGGTATCTTTCGACGAGCTACCTGAATGGTTTTCGACCATGATGTGCTCGGACGGTGCCGCAAATAATTCAGTCTTCTCTCACAGATCTTATGTCAGCGCTGCCTACACTTACGCCCTGGAGACTTGGCTACAACTTACCGACAACTGTTGACTTGTGCGAGAGTTATCCTGTAGTAAGAGACTCCTGACGCCAAAACGCCTCGGTCGGGTGCGAGTGACGCCATCTGGTGGATTTTCGACAGAACTATTCCTTACCGCAGGGTATGATGCGTCCTCTTAAGCCTATACCTCATGTGGATCCCAAACACCGGCAGCGTATTCCAAGTGGGGTCTAGCAAGGGAGATGTAGCTGATTTCTCTAACTTTATCGTCGCACTTTCCTAGTTCCCTTTTAACAAATCCCACTTTACGATTATCTTGACCAGTCATTTCCCAAATATGTTTGTTCCACGAGAGATCATTAGTTAGTTTAACTCCGAGGAATTATACAGATTCTAAAATCTCCAATTGGGCTTTTGTACATACGTAAAAACTGCACTGACAGGAGTTTTTCTTTCCATGAAGTTCATTACAACACATTTTTTCAAATTTAATTCTAGTTGCCACGCATCGCACCACGCTTGAATTGCCTTGAGGTCCTTCGTTAACTCTTCCACTTCATTATTTTTAAGGATTTCCCTGTACACTACGGCATCGTCTGCAAATAGCCGGAGTTAACTATCCACCACTTCACCAGCATCATTTATATACAGAAGGAATAGAAGTGGACCTATGACACGGCATTGTGGGACACGCGAGGTGACTAACCTCATAGGAGATGGCACCCTCTAATACGTGATCTAATACTCTGTACGTGGTCGCTAAGGAATCCTCTAATCCAAGAAATGATATCGTCTTCTAGACTGTAAGATTGTAACTAATAAATTCAGGCTTCACTTTGTGGAACCTCTCCATATCGGAAATCAAAAACTTTCAAGTAGACCTGTGCGCCGCCGCGCCGCCGATGGTTTTGATGACGCCGCCGATAGATTTTGTGCGGAGCGCCGCCGCCTGGACTTGCTAATCACCGTCGACCTGTGTACACATTGTATTTTTTTAATTTCTAAGGAAAGAGTATGTTTGTTCTTCCTATTTTCCCCTCCCACTTCCCCCCCCCCCCTTCCAGCCGCACGGTATTTCCTCCAATCAGCCCATAGCTTCTCCCCCCTCGCCGACCTCTCCCTACCTGCCCCTTACCAATTACACCATACTCCAATGGTCTTTCCTTCCCCCCCCTTCCCTTCCCCGCCTTCCTATGCACCTGATTTTGTATATATACCCATGTGAGATAATATTTGTAGCTGAAGGTGTCATTACGTGACGAAACCCGGGTCGAAAACAATAAAAATATTAGTGGACCATTACTTGAAAGTTTTTGATTTCCGACTGTCAGATTGTAATGAAATTAGTATCTTTCTATGACACACTTTATCAAACGTTATTTAAAGTCAAGAAAAATCTTTTCCACTGAAACGTTATCTTTACTGGAGACTAAAAGATCTTGGGCAAACAGTGCTAATTGAGTTTAACAGGATCTTCCTTTCTGAATCCGTCGTGTTGTGCTTTTATCAGCAAGTTCTGCGTATCTCTGTGTTTCATGACTGAGCTTGCAATTATTCGTTCCGGGACTTTGCATGAGATACATGTTTGGGATATCAGTCTGTTATTCAATGGCTGTTCCTTATCGCCACTTTTTAAATATGGGCGCTGTATTGGCAATGTTCCAGTCTTTGGGTGCCACGTGTTCCTTGATGGATTTTCTAAATATTATCTGCGAGTGGGGGGCATTATCTGAAGATAGTTCTCTATACACACACGAAAGAATATCTTCAGGACCGGGCGACTTATTTGGACTGAGCGATTCCAGCAAAATTTCTATTCCGCGGGCACAAATTACAATGGGCGGCATCGTTCGCCGATAACACCGTCACGGATGTATTCTGCGAAGACTTGGTGAACACGCTTTGGAAGAAGGAGTTTAATAAGTTAGCTTTGTCCGAGCTGTTTGTTAGTACTTCGCCATTATAGTTTCTCAGTGGATTTACTGTACATCTTCAGCCTTGAACTTCCCTCACGTATGACCAAAATGCTTTGTGTTATTCCGTAACTGTTCTACAAGTGTTTTCCTCTTGAAATCTATGAATGCATTCCTAAACGCTTCCTTTGTAGCGGCTTTAGGCATCTTATATTTTTGAAGTTTATTTCGCGCTGTATTTTGCCATTGTACTTTGTACGCAGCATTTTGCTCATCCAGGCCGGCAGTCACGAGGATGCGGATGAGAATGTTAAACCACATTGTCACTCATGGCACCAAGTCATTCGATAGTTTATGCGTTTTTACTGCACCGAAGTAGCCGAGACAAAAACACACGATGATCTAAACTCGTGTTTCTCTGTATAAAAATGTACCTAGACTAAGGGAGGGATATCTTCTCACCCTGTTCCTAATTCTGGTTTGTGTGTGGATACAGAAATCGTAGTGCCAGTCGAGTGGACCACTTAGCATAATAAAACATTCCCAGCACCTCCTTCTTCCTTCATCCTTCCTTCCCAGCAGCATCTTCCTTCTCACCTTCCCACTTCAAACAGGACAATTCTTGACGGCTTGTGAGCCACCTTGTTCCTCGAGTGCCAACCTACACTGACCACTTTTACCAATAGGAAGGCAAGAAATGAACAAGCCGGATCACACCTCTGCCATTGACACCCGTGGAGCGATCCCCATTCCTCTTTTCTTACGCCACATTAAGCACTGCCTTGAGTTTTAAGGTAATTTTTGGACCTTGAAATGGGAGGCATGTGATTTTTTTCATATTTGTGACACAAGAGGGAAAAGGCGTCCTCAATCCAACTTTTCTATCTTTAAGTTCCACAAATCAGTCTTTAAATTAAATCGAAATTTAGGAAGTGGTCTTCCAACTGCCAAAAAGACGCGTGAAAGGTGGTGTTGGAACATATGACGCGAGGACGAAAGGGAAAAGTGCCTGGAAATTGAAAAAAATGGAAAGTCACACGCATATTTTTTCACCTATTAGTAGTGTCCTGCTCAGTTTGTGTGTTTGCGTATTTATGGTGCATGAAAAGATGGATTTTAGCGACAGTCATTCAGACAGGGTCTTTCTTTCATTTTGTCACTCCCCTCAGCTTTGCCGATATCGTGCGGAGTTTAAATATTACCTTCATCGTCCACCTGAAATTCACAATTAATTGATTTTTCAAGAAGGAGGCCGAGCGTGTGACCTCCAAGTCTCTAGCAGCTCCCATTCAAGTCCTTCCATCAGCTGTGATTCCATTTATATCGCTCTCTCTCTCTCTCTCTTCCTCTCCCTGCTTTTCTTATTCCACTGATGAGCACAAAAATTTCCTCTTCCTTTATAGCATAAACGACAGAAACAAATAGAGCGATACACTGAGGTACTCCATTTATATATGATTCAATATTAGTTCTTTCTCCTTTACAATTCCTCTTCCGCATTCCATCCTTTTCCAACTCTTGTGTCCCAACATCCCCTGGTGCTTGGTAATATCTCGGTTGCTAGAGACCGGAGTTAAATAACTTGCAGGACTTTTTCAGGTCTTCCAAGCCACAAGTAAAACTTTTCTTGGAAAAATTTTATTCTTTGGAGTGTATTTCAAAGAGGGCGCAATAATAGGAGCACTATTGACGCATTGCACCGCAGGAAAATTAATTTTCCCATAAAACGGAGATACGCCACTGTGGCTCTGGGAAAAACCGGCCTTCATACACCAGGCATATGATTCCTATGTCTCAGAGCCACAATGACGGCCGTAAATTAAATGTTATGTCTGCTATCGAGACATATTGTGCAGTGAGTCTGAGGAGAAATAAATGAAAGAAACAAATCTCACAAAATTTCCTCGGCATGATTGTAAAGAATGGGAATGGAAAGTTTAATATTAGGAAAATAATTAATTGATGAACAAAAACTAAGAGAGCCGTGCATCGTGCAGGCACAAGGCAAAAAAATATTTAACTCCACACACCAACGCATTGAGCCTAAAGTGGTGCAGCTCACTTTTGAAAGCAATCGTAATTTGGCTCGAAAAAACAAATTTCCAGACTCATTTATTTATCCCTCGGGACTTTCCCAAGTGTTCCCGCCCCATTTTAATCATCCTGACATTTCCAGATAGGTATTCCCGTTTCACCTGGGCTGAAGCAATCCTGTAATATGCAGGTGCAGCACCGTCTAACTTCCAACAAATTGAAAACTTTATCGGAGCAACGAGTAAATTTAAGTGGAACCACATCACATGATACTCCGCAGTCCTCATACATTTCGACTCTTGCAGCAGAGATCAAAACTTCCAGGGGGGGAAAAAAACGAACCCCACAAACTCCTTCGCCGAGAGCGCGGTCGCACCTCGTCGATCAATTCACACGTTGCGACGGGAGGCCCCGGAGCGTGTGAAGAAGAGCGGGTGAAAAAGAGGAGCGGGGTTTGTTAAAACGGGGGAGTGCAGACGGGGGATGGGGGGGAAGCGTAGGGAAGAAATGGAGAGAATCAAAGGGGCAAAGAGTGAAGAGTGAAGGGGCAAAGAAGTTCCCTCCCGAGGGAACTGCAGGCGAGGAATGAGAAGAGGACGGCGTGGTGAAGTCGGCGATTGTTTGTTTCTTTTACTTGAATCGCGGAAGCCGCTGCTGCGCTGCGCTGTGAGACCTGGGAGCCGAAGGGTTCTGCGATACTCAAATCTCAATGTCGGATCTACTCCACATAAAGCTAAGGGTATTTTCAAAGTACTCGTCGCACAATGGAAACTACCTCACCAAAAAGGTTGTACACTAAGAAAGATTTCACATTTAGAACTTTTTGGAAATTGTTCATCTTTGAAACGAAACCACTAAGTTTTTTGCCACCATTATATTAAAAAACACAATTCCACCGGTTTCGGCCTTTGCAGGCCATTATCAAGAATACAAAGTAAAATACCATGAGACAGCACAGTTTATATAATACAAAACCTCAAAGAGAGGGAGGCGGTTAAAAGAAGGGAGGTGAGAGGAGAGTAAGAGTTGAGGAGGTGATTGGGCAAAACTGCAGGGGAAGGAACAAACAGTTGGTGACGCTAAGGTTTAAGGGGTGCGGGGATGGAGGTGGGGGGGGGGGGGGGGTACTGGAACAGAGAACAAGGCTGAGCCGGTTAAAAAGGGATTATGCCATTGAGTAGTTTATAACCATGCACATTGTAATATGACAGAATTTCAAAATTTTCCAGGAAGTTCAACTTTCCCCCCCCTTGTCACAAACGTGTAAGAGCTTAAGGGTAATGGCCTGAAAAGGCCGAAACCGGTCGAATTGTGTTCTTTAATATATCGGTGGAAACAAACTAAGTGGTTTCGTTTCGAAGATAGTTACATATATGTATTGTTTCCACTAAACACGAATTTCGTTGTTCACTTCAATCACTTTTTTTAGAAATTTTGCAAATATTTTAGTCTATATCTGCAGGCTTTTCAACCAGTTTCGAGACCATCTTTTACACCGCATTAGACGCATCGCATAACATTTATTATGCTATAAAAATGTAAAGTTTTCCAGCATGCCTGTCCGCGAATACTTTTCCCGTTAGGGAATACACGCATGCATCGAGTTCATTATTCTCTTGCAGTCTTTTTTTTCTTTTGCATTTTGACATAAAAAATAGAGGACGCTCTAAGTCGTGACAAACGCCAAACGAAAGGAAATATAATAAAGACTCTTTTGCTTTTGTGCTAATTATATTTTACTTGAAAATTCGTGAAAATCGTTTGCGAAAGGAGCGCATTTTTGGTGACCCGTCCCCTTGACGACCGAGATTACCGCTGAAGCAGACTCTTCTGAGAACATGTAGGGAAAATAAAGAAGACCCTTGCAACGAATCAATTGAGCAGTTTCCATCACAAGGGAAGCACGTTTATCAAAGCACGCTTCTCAGATGGTAACATAAAATTAAGTCGAATGAAAGTATATCTGACAAGCAGTTAACCGGCGGCAGGTCTAAAGTATCCCACATAGGATTACTGTCCACTCGGGATTGTTCATGGTAGACCTGATATTATAGATGATTTTGACTAACTGTAACCAAGGAAATCAGGTTTTTGACACACTTACGAGTCGTGGAAAATTCGATTTATCGGACAAGTTCTGACATGGGATTTGAATACCATAAAATGGTATCAACTCTACGGAATATTATATTTTTTCCATATTTAAATATTACTTTCAAAGAATTACTTATTATGAAATTACCAAGTTTTGCACATAAAGGTACGTCGATGAGGCAATGATATGTACCTTTTTGTTCATTATATGCTAGCTGTTTTATATTTGTATGTATATTTTACACTAGAAATATTATTTGTGGCTATAAGTCACAAAATGCACGACTTGTGAGTTCTGACACTGAATGATAAGAAATAAAATGATTGCTACGTAAAATCCACCAATGTGAATATTAAATGTAATTTATACAAAATTATGATGACAATTCCACGGAATCCTGTGTAACTCGAAGAGTGAGGCAATCGAATATATCGCCAATATTAATCGATGTCACTCATAATAAAAGATGCTTGGTTTTATTCCGCACTCTTTAGAACAACTCACCCAACAACCATAGCTTCGACACCGCGTGTCAGTCGAAGCCATGGTCGAGCTGTATTTTATAGCGTGGGATAAAACCAAGTATCTTTTATTATGAGTGATATCATAAATTTCCACAATGTGAAGCCAGAAACTATGTCTTATACTAATCGATTTCTGAAATCATCACAATCATTTTTATTTCCGCATTTCAATTTTTAGAGAAAATCCGATTGGATTGGATATTTGGGGAGGCGACCGACGGCTAAGGTCATTTGCGCCATAGGGGATAGGTAAGGGAGGGAGGGTGGATGGAAACCTGGCGTCGGCATTAGCCTACTCTTAACGAAAGGCGCCAAGGGGACCACGGCTTAACGTCTCATCCGACAGACGGAAAACTGCACTTGAAGTGCCCTCCACAAGTCACTCAAGTAGGGACCGGATTTTCTCTGAAAAACATCCTCCACTGCAGGGATTTGAACCCTGGCCGCCCGTGCGGTAGGCGAGTACTCTGGCCACCACACCAACCTGATCCCCGTAAATCCAAAGTATTTCATGTGTAAGCAGAATGATACCCATATAGTCTCACTACACTTCCATACACATACAGACTCGCGACACTTACTAAGAAGTCAACTTCCATGTACCCGTTGTCCCTGGTGATTGCTGCCAGTTGGTTTTGAAACACGCGTAGTATGAGTTGAAAATAAAGTATACAGTGTCCTTCGTATATCAGGTGATACTTAATTAACTCCGGGATTTTGCAAGCATAATATTCAATTTAAGTGACAAATACAGTAAATAGGATATTATAGGAAGATTATAAAACTCCCCAAGTGTGAGGGAATATCTATCAAACTTGAAGAGTTTCATAATCCACTCATTTGCTTTTCCTCTCTGAGCCTGTTGTGGTTTTAATTTTTTAAAAACACCGAGAATAGAAAGGTTCATTCCCTAATGTCCGCAAAAATAATCCTCGAAACTTCGGACGTAATTTTGGGTTACCCTGTACAACCCCGACGGTCAGTATCGCAGTGCTATTACCTCCGAAACACCGCACAACACAGCGAAAGAAACGCGCGTATCGTAGCGCATTTTTTCCGCTGGGGTCGCGCCTGCTGAGGGCGAGGGTAGATGGAGATTCGTCTTTGGAAGGCGGGCGGAAATAATAAAAACAAGTGAATGGGCTGGACCGCTCCTCCTCCGCACCCCCTCCCTGCACAACACACACGCCTCACCCCCACATTTTTTTCCGGTCGAGTCAAGTCGGAGCCTCTTGAGTGTCTGTCTGCTGGGAGGGAGGCAGGTTCTCAGGGACGAACACATGGCCGGGCAAACACCACAAGGCCTCTCTCCCTCTACCCCTCCTTCTAAAACGAAATTCCCTCCCTCCCTGGTGGGAGAGTGGAAGAGGACCAATGGAGGCACAGGAAACAGCATCCTCCAAAGGATCTTCACTCCCTTCCCCCTCCTCTTAACCATAGCCATACCAGGAACACAAAAGAGATGCCACTACTAAACAGGTCCGGGGAAATATACACGTGTGTGTTAAAGTACAAGGAATTCATCCGTCAGTCCTCCATTCATGGCCCCAAACTCCCATAAATGTTTCAGTTGGCAGGCTTGCCACTAGTCCAACCTAAACAACTTGAAATTCCAACTTATGTTCTTTTTACTTTTTGAAGCACGTACCAATATAGCAGTGAAGCTGGACGATAATTATTTACAAACATTGAAAATTTGATATTCTAAACTTCAGCTGTGTTTACCTCACAATCAAACAATTTTGTATATAAGCATCCATCAGATTCCTGATCATCATACCTAGTCTATTGAGATAAGGTGCCTTTCCATTTATTTGGCTTTCCGTAAAAAAATAGTTCATTTTTTTTATTTAAAAAGGAAATAAATCTGATATAACATAGGAGGCTACAGCAGAGAGCTACAGCAACCCAACCTCCGCAATGATGAATACCGATGTTGATTGGTTATATAATTACACTGTATCACACAGTCTTCATATTTATAGCATATTTTTACTTTACTAGATGCCTACAAGTAGCACAAAGAGGCCAGAATTAGTCGGAAAATCAATGCTCGCATAAAAGTACAAAGTGTTTTCTACATTCTATATTAAAGTAACCAGATGACCTGTTAAGAATAGAGATCAATTTCCTTGTACCTGATTATAACACTTTAAGCGTCGAAACACGTTGAGCAAATAAGTAACCAAGTGGACATTACACAGTTTTTTTCCTTTAAAATACCCAATGATGTTCGACAATATTTCGCCAGATACCGTTGAATATATCAAATTCGCCGTCACGATAACAATAATTTATTTCATACATCACATTATCTGTGTCAAACAAGTACATCAGTGTCGCAAGGAGTTATATACATCATTTACTCGCAGACAATTCCCCTGACACAAAGGACACAAAACGTATTACACCGCACAAAACAAAAAAATAAAAAATAGCAGAATTTTGGTAATAGCTTGAAAACAGATATTTATTCTCATCTTCGTTTTGTTGATTTCATAATGCTGAAATTAAACTCTTATATTTGTTATTTAAGCAAAGTAATAATTCAATTTTTCCTAAATGCGCTGGGTTTACTGTGATTTGGAGGGTGATACTCTAAAAAAAATTGTGAAAGGTATAATCTGTTGATCGGTGATATTGGATTGGATATTTGGGGAGGTGAGCGACGGCTAAGGTCTTTTGCAACATACGAGACAGGTAAGGGAGGAAGGGTGGATGGAAACCCGGCGTCGGCATTAGCCTGCTCTCAACGAAAGGCGCCAAGGGGACCACGGCTTAACGTCTCATCCGACAGACGGAATACTGTACTTGAAGTGCCCTCCACAAGTCACTCAAGTAGGAATTGGGTTTCCTCTGAAAAACATCCGCCTCCAAAGGGATTAGAAACCTGGCCGCCCGTGTGGCAGGCGAGTACCCTTAGAGCCAACACACCAACCTTATCCCCTCGGTGATATTTCACGAAGCACCTTTCTTCCTAAGGTTAGACAGTGCGATTCACATTTAGCAGCTTAAAAGTCTCAAACCCAGGTCTTAGACCTTCAAGGCATCGTTCTATTCCTCAATGTCTAACGAATGAGGCATGACCTCCCCTGTGCACTTAAATGAAGATTAAAGAACTATCTATGAGGTTCCACAAGAGTGACCTTCGCTCAGGCTACCTATAGTAGGTACCCATCTCTATTTCAATTTAAAATATCACAGGCATATTCATTTCTATAGAATTCATATTATCCAAAAAACATTGCCCTGAATGTTTGCTCAAAAGTAGTTTATCGATTAAATACATATAATTCCGACTTATAACTTCAACTGAGGTGAAAATCATTTCCAGATTTACATTTATCTTACAGACTTGTCTTTCTCTTGGAGCCATTAATCAACACCACAGCTCTAAACACGATGACATCACTGAAGGCAGACGAAAGGAATTCAGGGATTGGCCAACCATGCGACGCACACTTGCCCTCGTGACTTAGGAACTTAAACGCCGTGAAAAAAAACCAACGATTTCTCGCTACACGTAAGCCACTCGAATGACACTCTTGTCGGCATATTTTCTGCGCGGAAACCTAAGACTTTCATCAGCGAGACAGGTGAGTCATCGGCTTCCAAACCACAATCGTCAACTCCGATCACAAATTTATGCTAATTGAACCTGGGAATGGAAAGATTTCCACGAAAACTTTCGTGGTTCCCATAAAAACATCGTTCTTTTTTAAGGATTTTCACTGAGCTATGGCGCCAATTAAAAGCTCAAGACAGCAATGCGAGAAAACATACAAGGAAAGAGATTTTTCAGATTCCCTAATGGCACATCCTCACAGGCAAAGTTGGCTCAGGTGAGCCGGGGAAAAGACAAATTTACTGTTGAAAATGGCAAGATTTGAACATACGTTTTATTTTCATTTGTAAGTATTTTTTCCTTTGGTTGCTTCCGCAGTAAACAAGATAGTTCTCCCAAACTCAGCATTAACTATTTATCACCGATAGCATATGTTCTATATCGGCACTTAAGGATGAAAATATCTACCAGAACAAATTCGCCGCTAAGCAATAATTATCAGAGCTTTGATACATCATTCCTTTGATAGCCCATTATCGCAGTGCGACAACTAGTTCAATAGATCCATCAAAAAATGTCCTTGAAGCCTAGAATCCCGGGTTCATCCTCAGCGCATGAGCCCGGAATTTTAACGGCTCAATTTTCTGTGCAAGAAATCTTTACTAGTATAACGGTGGGTGGAGATTTTTTTTAATTTTTCATTTTTTCTCCTTTCACGCTCCTCCGCCAATTTTCGGTCGGTAGGATAATTGGTCCATGGCAGCGGATGGAATGCACACATCCGCTCCGTTTTGTAGTCAGTAATCGCAGTCTTCCACGGTATTTGCTGATTTCTAACAACACTTTAAACACACTGACTAACGTAACGCATCAAGTCCAAATTGCCAATAACTGTACACTTATTGCAGAAATATCACCACAGACATACGTGTAATCCATCACAGAACATGTACAATAATTTCTATCACTGAAAGTCACTAGAGCACCATTCAACATTCGTCTCAACTACTTAAGGATATGATTGTATAAAACAATATTTCGAACCAGAATGAAGCAACACAGATAAGTTAACAACATAATCATCACCCTTTCACTTGGACGAAAACGATCACACAATTTACCCTCAAACAAAAGAATAAGCCTTGTCGTGGCCAAATATTCAAATGCCTACGGCTAATTAATTAGTGATCACTTGCCTTAAACGATGTGGATGGGTTCAGCACGTAAAGGTCATCAGAGAACGTCAATAACCTGGGTCAGTAGTTTTAATTCCAGCGTTGTCGATCAGATAGGAGTACTTGAGGGCAAAATTAACGCTGTAGCAATCGCGGAGGAACAGCTTCCCAACTTCACGACCACTCAAAGAGTAGAGCACCAGAACAGATCGCGAACAATTAAATTTTTCGTAAAAAAAATAGCATAGCCAGACCGGCGGAATATTGGCACGAAGTTCACTTCACTCGAAGTTCCAACCATTAACAATGGAAACGAGAGCAGCGCCATAAAGGGTTCTACATATACATCCACATAATACCCCGCGAGCCGCCGCATGGGCGTGTGGCAGGGGGTGTTAGGTCAACAGCCGTGGCAATGTGTGAGTTTTGTGGAGATGAAATGGTGACATGTATTATATGGGAGTGTATTTAGTGGAGCTCGATTTTTATTGTGGTCGCTTATTGTTCGCGAAAAGAACGAGTTCTTGTACATATCT
Organism: Ceriagrion tenellum; assembly: GCA_963169105.1. Taxonomy (NCBI): domain Eukaryota; kingdom Metazoa; phylum Arthropoda; class Insecta; order Odonata; family Coenagrionidae; genus Ceriagrion; species Ceriagrion tenellum. The sequence continues at coordinate 8,261,968 of OY720643.1, forward strand.
GTTCGGCAGTGTATCTCTCTTATTTTATTGCATCTGTCAGACCTAGAGATGTAGTGAGGAGTCATGATAATATTCTCTATGTCGCTCTGAAAAATATCAGTTCTGAATTCATCAAGCAACCTAAGCCTAGCGTGTAGCCTCTGAGTCTCCAGGGGCTCTCACCTTAATCCCTCTAAAAGTTGTGAGAAACTATATGTACGCTCGTAGCAGTTTTTAATGAAGCGCGCTTCTTTCCTTTATATTTTATTATTTTTTTTTTGGTTAAATCTATTTGACCAGGGTCTCAAATGCTCGCGGAGTATTCTAGGTGTGGCCTAACCAGTGCGAAATAGCATCTCTCGTTGACTTTTTCATCCGAGGACCTTCCTATTATACGTTTAACAAAACCTAGTTTCTTTAATGCTACGCCACATATGTTCTGTATGTGTAATCCCCACGATATATCAGAAGGTAATTCCAAGATACTGGTTGATGCCATCCACGGAATTAAAGTCTTATACCGACTGGATGCGACACTTGAAATGTCGACGAGTGACAGGCAAATGTTTTACTACTGCCCGGTTCCAGTTTCCCATTTCATCCACTTGTTTTGCTTTGGCAAAAAAATTATAATTTTTTTTACCTTGATAAGCCGTTGTCACATGGTACATTATCTCCATGAATTCTTTCCATGGGTAACTTCACATATGGAAGTTGCCCTCTTCAACAATCTCGTCAGAAGTCTTACCTAACCGTCAGAAGTCTTACCTAACCGTCAGAATCTTACTTAATTGATAGAAGGAAGTTGTCAGCGGCAATAATCAACTGCGGTTCCCCGGCAAAATAAACTGGTTTCCATTTTGAATGCCAAATCGATTCTGCGAATATATCTCATCACACCCGCTGAAATCCTAGCCATAGTACATCGAGCCAGGATAAAAAAATGCGAGAAACGAATACATTTGCCGGACGAGGACTCAATGTCACATAATTCCATAATTAGTTGTACCTGGAAATGATTTTAATATTTGACAGAACGCAATCGTGAGACTTGTGACTGTTCCATAACAATCTTAATTAATTAAATTAATTCAAATTAACTTTATTGATTAAAAAAATTAAAATTAAATTTCAAATTAATTAACTTAATTAAAAAAACAATATTAAGAACAATCACGATTTTCACGCACAATACGTTTTATAGATACACATATACACTCAATTTAATCAATTCAAATGTTCATTTTTTTGTTCAAATGATTCATGAGTTCCTAAGTAACTCAAAGAGTGCGATGCACAAACGCAATGACCACCAATATTAGGAGATTCATTAAATTGTCATCTTGATTGTGTTCTAGCATCACTCTTTTCTTTAGAGCAAAAATTCGGAAGTAATGTGTAATCTAAATTAATGCCGTGAAAACGGAGGTACCACCAATTGAGACATTGTTACACTCGCTACTCATTCAGAAGTCAACTCCGAAGTGCAAAGGTGTCTTAAGGAGGCATTGGTTACCAAAGGGTATTCAAGAGGAACACTATAAATATATTAACAATCTGTAATAAGTAAATTGTTATAAATGACTGAATGTGCCTACATTCATCTACGGCTTCATAAAACCATGCAAGCCGCCGCATGGGCGTGTGGCAGGAGGTATTAAGACACCAACTATGTAAATATGCAAGGGATAAGACTTTGGGAGGTGAAATGGTGACGTACATATTTGGAGTGCATTGAGTAGAGCTTAGTTTTTATTACGGTCACTTATTGTGCGTGGAAAGGACAAATTTTTGTAACTATCTGTTAGGTAACATATCTCTCTAATATATCTCTTCTTCCAGAACTAGAGATGTAGAGTAGCGTCAAAATGATAATCTCTCTGTTTCTCTGAAACACACCTGTTCCGTATTTCTCCAGCAAATTAAGCCGAAGGTGTAGCCAAGACTTTAGGGGCTCCCACTTCAATCCCTCTAAAAACTGTAAAACACTTTAAAAGCGCTCGTAGCAGTTTTTAACGAAGCGCGCTGCTTTCCTTTGTATTTTATTAATTTTTTTGGTTAAATCTCTTTGACCAGGGTCCCAAATGCTCGCGGTGTATTCGATGTGTGGCCTAACAAGAGCAACGTAGAATCTTCATTTGAAGTTTTCATTCGAGGACCTCCTATTATACGCTTGATAAATCCTAGATTTTTAAATGCTGCGCCGCTTATGTTTTGTATGTGTGTGCCCCACGATATGTCTGACGCGAAGATAATTCCAAGGAAACCTGAACATGTAGTGTAGCGACGTCTAAAGACTATGTTTACTTCATTCAGAGTTTAGATATGGTGTTGGTGTGATGACTTTTACAGGAAGTGAACTGCGGTGCATTTACTAATATATAGTTCTAATCCCCACTCCTGACTCCACGAATGAACGTTGTCAAGGTTTGTATGACGGAACTACTCAGTCCGTGTCTTCGCTTCTTTCACGGTAGATCGTCTGCAAATAATCTTAGTTCACTACCAACTCGAGAACATAGGCTACTTATATAAATAATGAATGAAAGGGGGGCAGCCACGCTTGATAGTGGAACACCGGATGTGACTTTGACCACATTAGTACTAATACCATCTACTTTCTACTTCACTACTACCCTCTTCACTTTTTGTTCTCGATTAATGAGAAAGTCTCGTATCTAATTTACTATTTTTTTATTTACTCCGTGTCATTGTAATTTACGTATGTACTGAGTATACAAATAGCATGTTTATGTGTATTGAATATTTACATGTGTATTTTTTGTGAGGAATCTTGTCAAATGCTTTCTCAAATTCAAGGAATATCGCGTCAACTTACTTTTTCGATTTACCTAATTTTAGGATGTCATGAAGGAAGAGTGCGAGCAGTGTTTCGCAGGATGAATCCTTCTGGAAGCCGTGCTGACTGCCATTTAACAAGTTTCCATTATCCAGAAATGTCATAATATTGCGAATACCGTGTTCGAGACTTATGCATAAAAGTTATGTTGACGATATAGGCCATTATGTCATTTCCTGGGTCATCTCTATTTCCTTTCTTAAATATAGGGTTGACGTTGGCTATTTTCCAGTCTTGCGGCAACTGGCTTTCGGATTATTATTTGCTATACATCGTTTCAAAGAATGGTGATATATGTGGAGCTAACTCCTTGAGCACGCGTGCAGGTATTCCTTTTGGACCTGGGGGCTTGTTGCTTTTAATCGAAGGCAGATGCTTAGTTATTACACCACTTTGAATGGTTATATCAGCCATCGGTTTATTATAGTCAGGAATGCCGATATAATGTTCCTTGTCATCCTCCGTGCATGCACTTTCGAAGTATTCGTTTTATGAGTAGGCTTTGTCGGTACTGTTGATGAATACTTTTCTGTTTGCCTCCAATAAAGACTCTACTGTCGAAGTTCACCCTGGAGCTCTCTCGCGTTAGACCAGAATGACTTGAGGTCTTCGTCTCGTAATTAAGCTACGATTATTTTCTTGAAGTTTCTTAGTGTAGTGCGCATTATTTTCTTCGTTTATGAGCGCTGAGCAACATAAATCTCTCGCGCCACAAGTTCCGTTCTATTGTTACCTGACTTAATAGATTGTCAATATAAGTTGTGTAATTTCCTCTATCTCCTGAGCTGCCGCCTTACTTCCTGGTTATACCAACGAGGTTCTTTACTAACACGTTTGAATTTTTCGCAGAATATATTCATCGATTCCTTTACGTAGAATTTCAAATAATGTCTCTAAAACACTTCTGTGATCTCGTCTTTTGTTGATATTTATTCAAAGAAATCGTATTTTTTAATAACTTGACTTTATGTTCAGGTTTTACAGTGGACTACATTGTTGTTTTCAAGGTCGTAAAAATTTCTTCATGTTCATTTATGCCTTCGAGGATATCAACGTATTTAATCATTGAAGGGTGACTGTCTGCTAAAAGTCTCACATTTTATATCCTCCCGTAGTTTCCTTAACTGCTTACGTAAGTAAGAGTATTGTGTAAGTGTATTGAGTAAGGCCTCGCTTACATCACGCTTCTTTGAAACTGTTTCTACGATTTTTTTTCTCCAATTAATCGCCGGGAGGTTGAAATCCCCACCAATAATTATCACGCTTTTGTTATTGCCATATGCTGTTACGGGTTGAAATAAAAACCACATCATCAGCATATATCAGGATTTTGCAATATTTCATACAATTCACAATACCATTTACGTATAAAAGAAAAAGCGTTGGTCCTTTACATATAAAAAAAAGCGTACAAGGATGGAACCTTGGGGTAGTTAAATTCTTGGAACCATCCAATTTTAACCTCCTGATTGATTGCTCTCTTTGCAATCCAACACCACAGTTGTTTTCTTTCATTTTCAAAGTAACTTCTGAACCACTCTAAGGTTATGCCTGGTATACTCAATTTCTGCAAATCATATTACAACAACATATTATGATTAACAATGTGAAATACTTTTTTTAATCCTGTAAATGTGATTATCATCCTATTGTTTTTAACTACATCAGCATTAACTATATCCGCAAATTGCTATAAAATGTTTTAGTTCCTTTATTTTCCTTAAACCCATATTGACAACTAGATATGATTTCATGCTTCTTTATAAATTTTGTAAGATGAATGACCACACATTTCTTCAAGAATTTGCCTAAAGCAGGCAGTATTGAAACTGGCCGATAATAATTAAAGTCAATATATGAGCCTTTTTTCTGAATTTGTTTAATTATCGCTATTTTCATTTCATCAGGGACAAATCTTTCAACGATGCAATTTTAAAGTGTTTTTACTCGTAAACGTTTTTTCAAAACGAAGAGTAAAAATATTTTAAAACTAAAAAAACACACCCTTTTTTAACCTTTTTTTAATTAAAATGAATGATGATATTGGAGTTCTTTTCTCGTTCTGGACTTTTTTATTTACATCGCAGTTACTTATGTTAATCTATGAGCCTAACTTATCGATATGAGTTTCGATTTTGTCAACAGTTTTGCCATCGTTTGAGCCCTACCATTTCAATTTCATTGGCCAAAGTTCACAAATAATTAATTTTGTCCTCAAGAACTTCAATTTTTTCATCTTTTCTTTCAACTCAGCTGTAAGATTTTGTACTGCAAATCTGCAGTTCCATTACCTTATCATTGAAACTGGTGTACAGATTTGTTGAGATATCATTATTTTCACTGAAGAAAGGAAGGCTATTATTAATTTATGTAACGTTAGAGTTTATGCTAGTTGTTTCTTCACCTGTTTCTCCTTAATTGATCCTGCAACTGATACGCTTCCAGGAATGCTTGGCTTTCTTAGACATATTAAGGTAGGTTGATTTCTTCACTCCGGGGTATTCACAGTGAAGACTCCCGGAGCAGTGCTTACACCGCACAAAATCTCCATCACCTTGGAGATCCTCTTCGCATCTGCCACACTTCATTTTTCTCAAAGATATTTACACTATCGGAGTTACATTTACAAATGCGAATCTGATGCTCAACTGTCACAATCCCTCTACAAGGGCGTAGTTTTGGGCATTGATTATAACTTCACCCATGGATGTACATAAGGATTGAAGTCTTTGGCATCGCAGTACAGGGGGCGGTGTTGCCTAGATTTCCGCAAGAGAGCAGATCGGCGCTGCATTCGGCAAGGTTCGGTCCTATAAGATGAAAATGGCCATAGTGAATACGGAGTAACGCGAGCTAGAGGTCGTCATTTCCTTCCGGTGGAAGAAGTACTCACTTTATTGGTGTTTGGATGAATAATTTTGGGTCATAGCACTCTTAAGTTCTTGTGTGACTGTTGTGAAGCAATTGTTTTGCTCAGAAATAGAGTAATTGTTCCTCATAAACAGTGGCTTGTACCCTCGACACTATTAGTTGACCGTTGCTTGAGGAGTGGTCGTGTTTGACATTATTTGTTATTTTAAATGCCTAATGCGAGCATAAAATTTGGTGTAGCATTGAAGACGAGGAACTATTCCTTAGTCCTTAAGAGCTTTGATTACGCCAAAAAATTTATACATTTATTTTATTTCGCGTGTTTATCATTTAACCCGAGCATTTACGAGGCGTTTCATAGCGCAGAAGACTGAATAAGCTCATTATTGCCCCAACGAAGCCGACAACATATTGTTATGGCTGCTGCTCTATCACCCCTTGCCACACGCTTATTCGGCGATTCGCGGGGAAATTTAGGTACGTCGTTACTTTATTGTGATAAGGTGTCAAAAAAAGAAATTTTATGGTACTCACATAACTGCTCACTGTATTGCATGAAATGAGAAACATTTTCTCCATACATTTCCGAGAAGGCACTGCCAAGGCACTCACCTAAAATGAAAGAAAAATGAGCCAATTACATTACAAACTACAAAATACAGATTAAAATGACAGCTTTCGAATGAAATGTTGCCCAACCATAAGATGCAAACAGGCGCGGAGGTGTCTCCGAACATACGACCACAGAATTTCAACAGATTCAGGCGATGCATCGTGGAAGTTCATCATATAAATACAGAAACAACAATTGCACTATTCCACAAGGTATTTTAATGCGTACGACGCGTTTCAGCTCACAGAGCCATCATCAGGTACAAGACATATTTGGTAGAGAGCACACCACACTTACCTGCAGGTAAGTGTGGTGTGCTCTCTACCAAATGTGTCTTGTACCTGATGATGGCTCTGTGAGCTGAAACGCGTCGTACGCATTAAAATACCTTGTGGAATAGTGCAATTGTTGTTTCTGTTTCAATATACAACCACACGTTCCCATAAACCAAAAAACTAACTTCATACCCAGAAGATAGTCGGAAATTTTTAATCACCCCATCACTCAAGGTGAGAATACCAACAAAATCAGGATGTTTTAACGAAATCGGACGGGCCTTGGGTTAATTTCTTCATTTTCAGAGTGTTTCGACTAGGAGTAACCTTAATATATTTTTTCGCCTTATGCTTAGGCTGCCGGGAAAATTCGCACCCCATAACTTTCAGGCAATAACATAGCTTATAATTGTATGCCCAATTAACATAAATAAAACTGACGAAGGTCAAAAAATTCGCTAGTGTACTGATACTTTTAGGAACTTTAACTTCCACTCACAATTAATGACAACAAAAAAACGATGAAAAGCAGAACTAAATAATATTAATTCGTCGAAAGGAATCACCATTTCTGTTCATCCTCTCTTCTCATCGCAATCCTTTTCCCCTCTCTTGTCGCTGTTGGGTCCTAACTAAAGGCATGGTCTCGGATATGATGTCAATCGTGTTTCGAATCCAGTGTTGTTCTTTGGACCGCGGTCGACCGGTTCGGCGTTTTGACTATTGCCAGGTGTGTTCAAAAGAAATGCGCTCATATTCAATCCTTCGATCGCCAAGCAAAAATGATAAGTAAACATGACCAATAAAATCCCATCTTCACAACACGTTTCCATGGCAACCACTCATGATGTGACCCGAAGAACATGGCCGCGAGCGCAAATTTCATTGACGCTGAGGCTTTAATTTCCACTGCTGATCGGGAGAGCCGTTTCGCCACCGCTAATGGTCCTAACAAAGCAAACCACACGGCCTTGCAGCGGCTCTTACGCATGTAAATTTGAATTTTTAAAGCACTCATGAAATTATAAATGCATACAATATGCCATTCATCAGGGGATGTTGCTTATAAAATGGAATGGCGTATCAGAAGAAAAACAGAAGCTACGACAGCGCAGAGCAAAATGAAATTTCTTTAAGAAAGAAATGATATATCACGTTACACATATCCCACTCTTTCTCATTCCTGCCGACCATGCTTTCGACATCTATAATGCCTTTTCAAGGTGCTCCTTTATATCGTGTTCATCTTGATATCCTTGATAATGGCATTACAGATGTCGAAACCATGTCCGGCGAAAAGTGTGGAATGTACAGAAAAAGAATTCATTCCACGTATATTCATCAGTTCCACTCAGCAGAGCGTGAAACTTTAAAATCCATTCATGAAAATATTGCGAGCTTTCGATTCACCCTCTTGAGCGACTAACTTCTCAATAAAACTATGCAATCGCGTTCCATTCGTTTCTGACCCTGCCCTCACTAGGCAACTGACTTCAAAACAGATCGCGAGAAGACTTGGAATACAGTGATTTACATGAAAATCCCGATGATATCAGTTTTAGTTTCAAAATACACTTCCTTAATAAGCCTACGTTCATAAAATAGTTATTTTTATGGAATTCCATCAATATACTCATTATATATAAACATTCTGCCGTAAATATTGTTTACCGGGAGAGTGCTCGCATACCGGCTGGATAGCAAATGTTTCGCCAGCGCGAACATCGCTTCGTACTACATACCATAGAGTACTCGCCTACCACACGGGCGGCCAGGGTTCAAATCCCTGCAGAGGCGGATGTTTTTCAGAGGAAACCCGATCCCTACTTGAGTGTCTTGTGGAGGGCACTTCAAGTACAGTACTCCGTCTGTCGGATGAGACGTTAAGCCGTGGTCCCCTTGGGGCCTTTCGTTAATAGCAGGCAAATGCCGACGCCAGGTTTCTATCCACCCTTCCTCCCTTACCTATCCCCAATGGCGCAAATGACCTTAGCCGTCGGTCGCCTCTCCAAATATCCAATCCAATCCAACCTACACGACCAGGCACATGACGACCGACATTTTGCATCCATCTTCGCCTTCTGACTTACCTTCCGGAAAATTATTTAGCGAAGCCACGATTGCCATGAGCATAAAGACGCACTTGACGTATCATCTACTAATGGGAAAGTCCCTTTACTTATGTAAAATTCAACCGAACGAGTGGAGTGGGAGAAAGAGACAAATATGACCGCTGTGAAATCCTGTAATGTCAATTCGTATCGTGTGTCTTACTAACAAGGTGCTAATATCAGATACCACACCTGGATATTGATACTCATCAGATTTTTAGTTGGTCGAAAGTATTAGCATTGAAAGAATAGAAGTAGGCACTCTGATGAAACATTTTATAGCCTCGAAAAAACAACTTGGACATATTACTTTTTATGACTTTGTAACTCAGAAAAAACTCATTAAATTAAAAATAATAGGCAAACATTGTGATAATATAATCTAAAATATGGCAAAAAAATTTCTGAAAGATTTATCAAAGAACTCCACCACTACTAAAAATTGAAATAAAAAAACAGCTAATTTACTTCACGGGACAAAAATGTCCCATCCGCGGTTTAAAGCATTTATAGTTTTTTCTCTGATTTTAGTTCCAGAATGACAATTATTTTACATAGTAAAGAACTCCTTAAATTATTAGAAGCCACGAACTCCTAAATTTTGATAAAAAATATTAAGAGAGATATAGATCATTAAAAGTTGGGACAAAATGTCCCATCGGCGGTTCTAGTGTTAAGCATTGATACATTCGTCAACCCGCCGTCGTCCGGATGCGCTCATGTATCAATGTGGAGTTAAGCGAAGGGTTTCTCAGCCTTCCACAGAACAGACACGAAGAAACTCTGCATCTCGTACTGGAGGTTTACGTACAACATCGTTTGGCCACGCGATAATATCCAGAGGAGTTTCCTGAATTACCTAAAATGGAATCTTCTTCTCTAGTTACAATCCTAGGATTGGTCTGCAACAGTCATCCATTTTATCCGATCTTGGGCCAATCTTTTCTTTTCTCTGTACGATTGGCAGCCTAGTTCCTTCATCAACTGTCCCATGTAGTCTAGTCTAGATCCGCCCCTCTGGTTTTTTACCCTCTACTGGACGTTCTAGTATGATCTTAACCAAGCTTTCGTGTCGGAGAATATGGCCAATCCAGGTGTTCCTTCCCTTATTTAGCATTTTGAGTAGACACCGTCTTTCCTCTATCCTCTCAAACACCACCTCGTTCGTGAATCTTGCCACCCATGGTATTTTCAGCATTTTCCTATAGCACCACACTTCAAATGCCTCCATTCTCTCCTTCTCTCTCTCTCTTTCCAGTTGTCAAGGTCTCACTACCATAGAGCAGAACGCTCCATACAAAACTCTTCAAATCCTTAAATTAATATTTCTGCCGGTAAAGAGTTTGTTTTTCTTGTTGCAGGCTAACTTGGCCTGGTTAATGTGGCTTACTATTAAAATGGAATGAATATGAATTATTTTCACATGCATGCCCCCACCCTGTTCCCGTTTCGAAGAGGGAACAGTAAAAGAAAGTTTAATTGTCAGTGACAAGCGAGTGAGATTGACTCCGATTTCATGATTTCCACCGGACTGCCCCATTCCTTGAAATCTTAACTTTTGCTCAAGTTGGACTCATGCATTGTAGTATACTGGCCCTCGCGTTCCCAATATTCCTTCTTTTAAAAGTGTCTCCAAACACATTCGCCCATGACTCTCAATGTGTACCCATAAATCTCATAAAATTCAATCCTCTATCATTAAAATCTATTTTCTCAACATGTCACTTCGCCTATTATGTGACAAATCTAATCTATTACCTGGAGGTGTCCAAACCAACGAAGCACGTTCCTTTCATAAAAGACCATTTCAAATTCTTTCGTAGCATCGCTCAGTTCTAACCCAACCATTACTGCTTTTACGGCAAATGCTTCTCCGGATCCCCATTCCCACAGCTGTTCCCACCACTCTTATCCCACCATACACAAGACAAATGAAGTGGGAAGGAATTGAGCGCAGTTTTGTTCACTGAAATCTTTGTATCTTCATACAAACATTTATTCCTTGTTACTCCCCGCACACCATCAACTTCCATTCCAACATTCGCACGCCTTTTAATCTTTCCAACTCTCCTCTCATCTTTCGCAAATATTAAGCCAAGATACACAAGTCCTGAATTATTAAACTTCTCTCGATCGTTGACAGGAAAATACAAATTATGATAAATATTTTATCCGAGATAAAGCAGACGAAGTTACCATGATGCCCATTGTGATATGAATATGATTTAATTTATTAAGTGCATTGGCACAACAGTTGGAGGAATCATGAAATCTAGCACTTTCTTTCTCACTAATTGAAATATGGGGAGTGGTTTCCAAAACCATAAGTTAAGAGAAACTTCGACGTGCCCCCGTTGAGAAAATCCCTTCCAGACTCCTTGTGGATGAGGTCAGAGGCTTCTGTTTATGCTCGGGGCGTCTGGGTGTGTCCGTATACAGCTTGCAGGCGCCCTCCGCATCAAAGTGCAACGCTTCCATGGAAATACAAGAGGACCTAAATTTAACTGGCACGTAATCCTGGGAATACGTTTCGGTCGTCCCAAGTGGGCGTCCCAAGCGCAAGGGGGAAGCGATCGGTTAATTCCCCCGACCCCTGCCACTCCTAACCCCCTCTTGCCGAACGCGTGCATTCATTGACGTCAATGCGACGTTGTAATTCGCGGCAACACGGGACTACGATCGTGCTCCTTCTCTAACCCAGCTTAGGAGAGAACGATGCACTTTACCACCGTGGACCGAAACTCGGGCACTGTGGGATTCACTCCGCATGGGCATTGTTGGGAGATCAGAGAGATTCGCGCGCCTCCAAAGTCGACCCTTTTTGAGTTTTCTGGGCCACTTGGCAGACGAAGGATTCCCCTGTGCCACGGTCACAGGGAAATATTGGCGAAACAATTTTGAAAACATTAGTAAATTACTCAATCAAATCTCCTTCATTTTTCGGGATCTACCGCGTATTTCTATTATTGAATAGTGACAACAGTTTCGCTGACACTACTGTCAGCGTCTTCAGGTCGAAGATGCCGGTTCGTGAGTTTGGCCCTCATAATACAGGACCTTTTTTCCGCCAATTTTTGGTGCTGCTCCCTCATTGGTCCAATTCAGGATTCTCCTCCATGTATCGTCCGGGTGGTATCCTCCTTCTCTGTTGAAGTTGTCCGTCCGTGCTATCTCGATGGATTCTATAATTAGCCTATGGAAATTTCCACTCTCTCTCTCTCACTATTACCTTGGCCTCGTCAAATTTTATGTCATGCCCCGGGGTCCAGGCGTGCTCCTCGTTCTCAAATTACTCGATTAAAGTTAGCTGCGTCGTATTGTATCCTGTTTTCGGTCATTCTTCATGGCACATTTTTTACATAGAGGTCAAATTGCTAGCGCCGATGCGCGCCGTATGCTACTGTATGTAATGACATTTTTCACTTCCACGTTCACTGTTAATATTTGGTAAAATCATTGACTAAAATGTTGTAAAAGACTTAAAATGTGGCGTAAAATTGAAGCATCTTTCCTAAATGACGTTTAAATTGCGTATACCCTACGTAGCAGTCATTTACCACGCTTGGAGAGACTGGGATTGAAAGCACCATTATTAACATCTCGGTGTAATTCTATCAATTCGATCGTTCGTCAAAAGCTATTAGTGCCTTGGACATAAGCTCTTAGGGAGCCTGCACCGCAGATGTCGAGTAGATAACATTTTTTTATCCATGAAATAGTGCAAAAACTACGATTTGGAGGGAAATACTCAAAGTTTAGGCTATAACAAAGTGAAATCGAAAATCGATTCGATATAATAATTCTTTTAGTCATTCGATACTGAAAATTCCAAGCTTACGTCTAAAATTAAAGTTATCTAAATCTACATAATACCCCGCAAGCCGCCGCTTGGGCGTGTGGCAGGGGGTGTTAGGTCACCAGCCGTGTAAAGGTGTAGGTTTTTTGGAGATGAAATGGTGACATGTCTTATGGGAGTGTATTTGGAGGAGCTCAGTTTCTATTGTGGTCGCATATTGTGCGCGGAAAGAACGAGTTCTTGTACCTATCTGTTCGGCAGTGTATCTCTCTTATTTTATCGCGTCAGTCAGACGTAGAAATGTAGTGAGGAGTCATGATAATATTCTCTATGTCGTTCTGAAAAATATCAGTTCTAAATTTATCAAGCAAACTAAGCCTAGCGTGTAGCCTCAGAGTCTCTAGGGGCTCCCACCTTAATCCCTCTAAAAGTTGCAAGACAACATATGTACTCTCGTAGCAGTTTTTAACGAAGCGCGCTGCTTTCCTTTGTGTTTTATTAATTTTTTGGGTAAATCTATTTGACCAGGGTCCAAAATGCTCGCGGCATATTCGAGGTGTGGCCTAACCAGAGTGAAGTATCATCTCTCTTTGACTTTTTCATCCGATGACCTTCCTATTATACGTTTAACAAAACCTAGTTTCTTTAATGTTGCGCCATATAAGCTTTGCATGTGTAATCCCCACGATATATCAGATATTAAGGTTTTTTCCAAGATAGATAAGTTATAAAGTAAAGGAAAAAATAAGCTCGCTCTCGTCCCCGATTCCAATAGTTTTTCTGAATTAAATAAAGGTCGATTTCAAATATGGCCCATGGGTCTTCCTGATTCAGTTTATTAAACCTTTCATGTCCTAGTGAACGTGTTCGTCAAATTCTGTCCGAATATTCAAGGCGATTAGAAGTCTATACAGGTCATACAAATAGAATTCTATGATATAAACATCGAGGGTTGATCGAACAGTAGGAGACAAACGGCGTTTAGAAGTCTATACAGGTCATACAAATAGAATTCTATGATATAAACATCGAGGGTTGATCGAACAGTAGGAGACAAACGGCGTTTAGAAGTTTTTACAGGTCATACAAATAGAATTCTATGACATAAATATCGAGGGCGTATATTCCTAATTTGATAAATATTATTGCCTCAATAACCCACAGGCTGCGATTATTTTTAAGGAATTACATGTAATATTTGCGAATAATTCTGGAGTCTTCAGCTTGTTTCACACGATTATTGATTCCGCACAAGTTAGTGGATGCTCACTGGGGTGATATCTTGACAGTATCGTGAGATACTAAACAAGCTTAATCGCTATCCCACTCCCTTAGATAGACATGATATCATAATTGATGTGACACCAGTTCCCTACCCACATCCATTACGATGGAGAAGCTGTTAACTAATGGAGTTAGATATTGCAATGGCCGTGCCATCTTCACTTTTTTTAAACCAGTGCCACCTATGTCTATACTTTCCAGCAGCTATAAGTGATTTTTCGACAGGAAAATCAACAGTGGATGGAATTTCCCGGAAGTTGATTCAGTCACCTTCTGCCATAGATAGCTTAACTTAAAACCATAGTCAGCATGCGCTTCGATATGACTAAATACAATGACACCTCACAAGTAAAAATTCAACTATTGCATGAAATCATCTACGAATCCTCAAATCGTACTTGCTTCCGTCCTCAATATCATGTACCTGCTGGATTACTAAGCCTTGTATTGGATTACGTATTTTATTAAAAGGGCTTTAGATATCTTATTGGAGTTTAATTACGATATTAGGGCAGTTGAGTTCATTTTTATACCGGACGTTAATACGTCAGTGAGAATGAAATCTTAGACCAAGTCCAGAAGACCAAACCTATAAGAACTCAACGCTAACTAACACTGGCTGGGAAAGAACTAGATATTTCAAAAAAGAAACGAAAATAATGGACAAATTACAACAAACGTAAATAATTTAGATTTGTTGTAACATCGCCTCGATGTGTTTCCATAAAAACAACTGGCCACGCAGATATCTACAGTGTAAAACCTGAGGTTTGCTGTAATCTTCAATTTTTCACATAACTAAGTGAAAAGATTTTGAAGAAGTGTATAATGCTCTTCTGGCACGAATCAAGCTCGTAAATGCAATATTTTCATTTTTCATTTGATACAACCATGAGATGAGAAGAGCAATGAAAGTCCAGTGAACAATTTTCGGGATGTTGCCTTCATCTTTATTTCTGCGGCATAATAACACCGCTTTTATCCTCGCCTATATGCGAGAATGATTTACTAAGGCGAAACGAGAAGTTCAATCATTATAAGTTCATAATAACTCCAAAGTTACTATCAGAGCTATAAACTTGAAAGAGTTAACAAATGCTTGTCACAATTTGCCAGCAAGAATGCATTGGGTTGATCACAATTTATAGCAGGTGAAGGAGTGAGAAAGTGAAAAAATAACGTCCACTATTCCCTAATAAGTACCGCTAAGTTTTTTGAATTTTATCTGAAAACCATTCTATTTTTGCACGAAATATGTTGAAATGAACTTTTAATTCTCCTCTAAAGTAATTATCTGTCTCTTTGGCGATAAACGTGACGCGACAAATATAAAAAATTTAGAAAAAATTAAAAAAATTACACTGCTATTATTGAGCAGTCAAAAGAAATCACGCAATACGAAAATTTAGCAACAGAGTACGTCGAGTCAAGGCATTGTCTTGTCTCGAAAAATTTCGGCCTTATTTGGAGAAACAGGAAGAGATGTCGTTTGAGGAAGAAAAGCAAGGAATATCGAGAAACGGCACCCAGTGGTAACGCCTTTCTTCCCCCAAGTGACTCGGATGTTCGTTTCTTTTCCTCGAACTTATTCCGCGGTCGATCGCGTGAGAGGCGTCAAGCATCACCGATTTTCTCGAGATGGCGTCGTGAGTTCGGAAAGCGACGACAGACTGCTTCCACGATCTGAACCAAAAAAAAGACTCCCAGAGTACGAGGAAACATCCAACTGCAAATGGGCGACGAATTTCTCCTCCGTCGGACTGTTTCAGTCTTACAATATCCACGGATCGATCGCCTCCCTCGTCGAATACGCCAGCTATTGAGATATTCGCCGCACGTCAGTTTATGTCGTATCGAGATATTTAGTAGTAATAATTATAAACACATAACGGTGGCGAAAATGAAACCGTCAAAGCAACAAATAGCTATAGAAAATTGGATCTCAAAGATCCAGAAATGACAACTGCAAAAAATGAGAATATTGATGCCAACATTTCTTCGGGTTGCGCCCGCGTAAGTTGTTACGTATCACAACAAATCATCCTTCACCTGAGGACGCCAGCCGGCAAAACTGTTGTGATACCTAATACGCGGACGCAACCCGAAAAAATGTTGACATCATCTGATCAACGCCACCATCTCTCGGGATACGTATTCAATAAATGTAGTTGAAGCAAAATTCTTCCCTCTTTCCATGACCAGACTCTAATATTATTTATTATATAGAAACCAGACTCGAATATTATTTATTTTAAATTCAGCAGCTGTGAGAAACATGAACTCGATATATTTGTATTAATGACGCCAAATACCTACGGATTTATATGACTGAAATTCCATGTAATCATCTAAATATGAATATAGAAGTACTTTATTCGACTCACTTTTTTACGCCGTATGGGTGAAGAACCATCACAATGAAAGGTTTTTTTGCGAACATTTTTCTGTAAAAATTTCTGCGAGGAGTAATTGATTTATTTTCAAAATTATTCGAGGGAACATAAAAGGCGCCCACTTTTAATATTTTTACGAGATCTAGGAGTTAGGAATTCTCCATTTTCTCTAAAGTATATCTGGAGAGCATACCCATTTCATTTCCCGTATAAAATGGTTGGTATTTGTCGTCCAGTATCTCGAAAAGTAGTGAGGGAAGTGGCAGATGTTTTGGCACTGTCTTTGAAAATGTGAGATATTTTTCTCAGAAATGAGACCGAATCCATTGAATTTTATGAGAAATAAAATTCCGCAAACACTACCTTGAGGGAGAAGAGTGAAATTGCCATATCACAGGTCACACTTGTCAAAGCGGGACGACATCTGGGAGACGATATTGCAAGTTGAATATATAGGCATCAAATAGCCCTTCCTGATCCGACTTCTTGGGCAAACGAACAAAAAAGTAGACAATCGAATGGATAACCCAACGCTCTACGTCAAATGTGGGTTTCCATTCAACTAAAGGAATGCCATCTAACACGCGTAATATGATTTTCGCTTTTAAATGTAATTGCATCGAAATCCTGATGCGTTGGCATCCTATGCATAGCAGATTTATTTAAAGTCACACTTTATTTAAGCACACATTTACATAAAGTATACATCAGTACTTGAAACTGAAGGCAGCACCACCGAAGAAGAACACCAAAATACACCGACTGATCTCTCATTACGGGCACACCGATAAAGCGCAAAAAGGCAAGCAAAACACCCTTTTGATCAGGATGCATTTTATGCACTATTTCGGGCTCCTAAAAATCTAATTAGTGAGCCTGAACTTTGTATAAAATAAGTATCTACTAAATGCGGATACAGAATATCGGAAAATTTTTCATGGATTTTTGAAAGTAATGAGAGCCATTTTGATGAAAGTGAAAATTCTTAAGCCTGTAGAAGGTAATTTAATGATCGTCACAATACTGAGACAGAAAGTGAACCTCAAGAGTCAATCAAAGCTCATTTATGGAATTACGTTCGTCATCAATCCCTAAGGCTTTCATATTAATGTATCCGCGTGAATTCACCTCACTTGTTTATTGCATCACTCTTGTTTAGATATCTCATAAATTATCAATGCATAAGCTGAATGCATCTATTTCCGTCACGTTAATACCGTTCGGTGTAGACGACGTCAAAGAACGAACGTATTGCTGTGAGGCCTCTTTTAAAACGGTCGTCTTAATGTGATTTCCTCCTCAATTCTATCTTTCCATACCTATTCCGCTCCTATGGCACACATACATTGCTTCGAACACGCCATCCTATTCTTAATAATAAAAATATCCCTCTTGCTTAGAATTTTTTCAACCATATTTAACCATCATTTTCGCAGTCTGTGCCTTTCACTCACGCCATCTACTCTCCAATTCCAAAAATTTTTCTTATCTAATACGATTTTAAATTCATTTCATAACTCTGCGCTTTCATACTTTTCCGAAACTGTGTGCGCCAGTTAATAATGAAAGATAATTTCCCCGTGAAATCTGACACAAAGGAATAGTATTTCACTCTTCTGCAACAAAAATGTTGCGGGTAATCAATGCTCTTTTTTTTTAGACGTATTTGTACGTTTTTCAAATGCTTCCTTTGGCTGCGACTAGGTCCGAGGTTAAATTATTTCCAATGCAGAGCACTTGGTATACAGACGTTAATTGCACTCTCGGAGTTAAATACTTCCCGTAGGAGTATTTTTATCTCACCATAGACTGAAAAAAGCGAAGGAAGCTGCCCATTAAAATAGAGATTATTTTTTTATTATTGAGCAAGTAACGCTCGCCGGAGCTACAGCCAAACGCATTATTCTATCGATTTCCCTGTGGGTGGTCTTCCCAGTGCATTTGCATATCACGCGGTAGGCGTGATTGAACGAAGACTTAAGCCGGCTCAGGCGTGACGGCTCGGTACTTAATTGACGTAATTTCTCTTTTTATTCACAAGTGTATGTACAGCGTATTTTTTTTCCTATGTGTATTGAAAAATGGTTACCTCTGGAATGCTTAACTATGGCTAAAGGCTATGGAAGGTGGCCATTCGGCTATCAAGAGAGTATAATTCAATGGGTGGATTTTTTCATTCAAAGGAGATATTTCAGTAATTCATTATGAGGTCAAAATAATTCAATAACTGATTATTTGGATGCTCAATTTCTTCCAGTGATTGAAACCAGATGAGAAAAAAGTGGCTGAGTAGCTAGATACACATCATTTATGTAGAATCAAATGTTAATAACTGATTGCAAAATTCGTTTTAACTCATGCCAACATTACGCATAGTGCTGATGTAAAGAGTGAATCTTTGGAGTTCTCACACACCCGTTCCACAAGAAACAGCTCATCGCAAAAAAAAATCGCAATGAAGATTTAAACACCGCCTCATTCTCCGCCATCACAGGGACCATGCACTCAACCACCGCGGCTATTTCTCCAGTCCCTCAAAACTTAAAAACGGTAGTTTCTAAAATGAAAATACAGTGAAATGAAAAGTCAAGGCGAAGCCCGATAGAAAACCCAGCGATTGGCTCCGATGCGTGGACGTGAGTTTCTTGAAGGCATTCCATCCGCTGGGGCGTTTACTCCGGAGTATATTTGACTGCAGTTTTGCTAGCCCTGTCGTAGCTACTCGCCCTTCCTCGTCGTCTCTCGGTGACGTAAAGTTTTCCCAGCAGAGGCCTCTGCTGGGAAGCCTCACCCTATGTGCCAACTACAAGATTTTTCCAACCTGGCCCCAAATTAAGCTCGTAAAAAGGTGGGTGTAAAGATATTTTTGAAAGTAATAGTACAATCAGTTCCGTTCTATCTGCACCTTAATATGAATGATGTGGTTTGCCTTCGATGAGGCGAATCGTCATATGAGTTTACGTTTCAGCGGTTAACTGTCGGAGTTACCAAGTTGTATCAGTGCCATAGGTATCAGAAAACCTTTACATTGACGAAATTTGAGGTATTCGTTGTGCCGTTCGGAGCAAATAGCATGTAAGCCAATATTGAGCCATATTTTTTTCAGCAGGGGTAAAGTATTCCCTTACCTACTTTATGCCTTCTATGCGGAAACTCGGTGTTTAATTCTGCATTTATTTAACTCTCAGCTTAATTTCCAAAAACTGTCAATGTTTAATAACGCCGCTTTTGCTCTCAAGGGCATATTTCATGTTTTCATCTCGTTTTCAACCTGAAGAGCGACTTTAGCAGTAAATGCTGCTAGCATAAATCTTACGAAAGAGCAATAGTGCGTGAAATCCAGGAGATGCGGCTGAGTGGAGAGAGATATAAATATATAATCTCACGGCGGGCCACGAAACCATCACCCTATCGTGGTGATTGGAAATATACCAAGTGGCTAACCTTTAAACCCTACTTTACTATCGATACTTGGAGTATTATTTCTTATGCATAAGGCCCAATCCACCTTGGGTGATATTTTAGCTTGTGTTACTTCCGGAAACTAAAATAAAAGCAATCTCGGAAAAGTAATTGTGATTAAACGATATACTAAAGAGAGATTCTTTTCCTTGTATCTTTGATGTTTCTGCAGATTTCTACGAGAAAACAATCGTAAATTTAATTAACATGTAACTGAAAGTTCTTGTCCCAGTTATAATCAAAATTTATACGCAAAATATTTGGGGTGTAATGTCACTGAACCAATTTTTTTGTTATCGTAGACGTGTCTTGCAACTCGAAGTGACTGCTCGGTTTTCTCAACCGACTGCAGGCACCTGTTATAATGCTCCACTCTTAAACCCAATTCTTACCTAGAAAATCATTTGAATTATTTTGACGGGAGTGCAGTATCAAAGTTCTCATTTCATTATTAGACCGTTTTTAGTATGAACTCATTTAAAAACCACATTTCAAGAGGTCCTCACACATTACTCGTAAGGAAGATAAAAAACTTTTGCGGAATTTTAACGAGGAAGATGTAATTTAAAAACCAGAGTGATTTAATTAAAAATGCGTTAACCCTACTGCTTTGTTTTCAATTAAAATAACTAAAAATACCATAAACATATCGTCTTATCCTTCAACTATTTTCGATTTGTTATTTGCTATTCGTTAATTTCGTATATATATTCGGTTTTTAAACGTTCTACGGCATTATACGACGCATAACCGTCATTGTCCGCTGCTCATCTGTAAGCCTCCTTTTGACTTCTTTACTCTGATTATATTTTCTTTCCCCTCATTCCAACATAGTTTGGGCCTTCTTTTTTTCTATCCAGCGGATAACACGTTAAAATGTTTAGTTATCTCTCATTTGACATTAGTTGTACGTGACTATACAATACTAGCCGTTTTTTCTTGATGTCATCGAATACTGTGCGCGAGACTTTCACTATTTACATTATTCCATCATTCGCTATTCTTTCCCATCTTGGCATCTAAGCAGTTCGTCTCCATATAATCCATCTCTGCGACGGCATTGTTCTCTCCTGGATCCGCCATTTCTCACTCCAACGCGTGATAATGCTTCTTAACAATTGTGATTTTGCATTGATTAATTATACGGATGCCAACAATCCCTTTTGTACTCGACAACGTTCATTTCCATTGCAAAATATTTTCTTATGTGAGAAATATGGTTCAAATCATTACCCCAAGCAGCCTTGGTCAACGTTTAACATGAACTCTACACTATCACCAAGGCACCACATGGCAAAATCAACAAACGATTAAAAACTGCTCAATCAAAACATATAAACGAATAGATTAGGACAAGGTTAAGGTCATATTTTGTAAACCTTATTGCAAGGTTGTGCACTATCCAAACCTTTTTGTTTTATGATTTGATTGAGTAGTTCTCCCAGCTAAGTTTATGTCTCCAAGTTAGCTCTGATGATTATTTCGAATTAAGTCGAAACGCTGGCATCTGCGATAAAATCGCTCCGCATTCGATAGAAGGATGTTAGATGCTTGGCTTGTGCTAGTAATTGTGCCGTCAATGCACGATGCACTAAATATTTCGAGATTCCGTAGCTTTTCACGTGACTGGCGAACTTAGGAAACAGTCATTCGCTCGAGCTGGCGATGCGAGTAATTTGAATAAGAATCCGAAAAGCTGAAACAATATCGAAAAATGTATGTTACCCCACCCTTTATTTTGCGAAACATTTTTCATCAAAACGCCATCCGCTTCATTGGTTTGCAGATGGACTTTCATAGCGACGAAATATGGAGCTAGGGAGGAGTCCATCCAATAACTAAATAAATTTCAGTGCGACCAGTTGGGCCACCATAACGAGTAAAGCTCAAAATAAATTCCTTGGATTTCCCACACATCATAATGTTGTTTTCAGCCATTCGTGATCGATTGTTATTTGGAAAAATCCTAAACTTCAAGAATTAGCGCTGAAAAAATTTCCAGGGCCAATTTTCATAACCCGTGGTTCAATATTTTTTCAGAATTAAAACTGAAGTCAATACATTTCTCCCATAGAAAGCTCACGTAAACCAACCGACTGTTTTATGCATTTCGCGTAACCCAACCTCTAAGTTAATAGCAAGCTGACAAAAAGGCTACATCAACCAGCGGTAAGCGTAAACTATTTTTGCATTTTTGTATGTATGTGTATGTATATGAAATGTATAGGCTTGGTTTTGCAAACATTGCAAAACCAAGCCTATACATTTCTCACCAGTGGCGATAATTAGTTTGTGCTTAGGGCGGTGTGGTTTTTTTGTTTACTTTATTAAATGAATGCAATGGTTGCTCTGTGAAAATGATGGAATATGCGATTTAAGAGAAGAGACATCTGGATTAAGATCAAGACGTGGAGGCTGAGTGGGGGCGGTCGGAGAAGGTAACGAAGGGCGAATGGTTGCATCATGGTAGCGATCATGAATATATATAATGGATTGTAAATAAACACGTCCTACCGGTTTTGCCACGAATATACATTGCTTTTTACTTACAAGTAATCATAATGCAGTGGATAACAAATGTATTAATACACACTGGACGTAATTATTTACTTTTTTAATATCGTTCGGTATACAGATATATTTAATTCCTCTACAAACTTTAATAAAACTAACGCACAGTTCACTTCTTTGCACTCCGGGAATTCATTAGTTAATAGTTCTAATAGTTAATAATTACTTAGTTAATTCTTTGTACTTCGCTATCCGGAATTTTAACAGTAATGCGAGGTGAAAAAGGTGGAATCAATCAGAAGATGGATACAAGATTGACAAACTAAGAAATGATAATATCATCTATGGAAAAGGGATCGGTTTATCTTGAGTTGTAAGTAATTTTGTACTTTAAAGATCGGGAGTATTAAAAAAGTAATAACAAATTAACGAGTGATTGTTAAATATACTTCGAGGTCACGCACGAACAGCCTCCAACAGCTCTAATATGATCCAGGGACGTGTGTGTACATGATAATTCGCAAAGGCCATCATTGCAGTTTAGGTAAAAAGGAATGCACTTACCGCCGCCTTGAAGAGATTCTAATTTTTCAAACCAAGTCTCTTATTTTGGAACCTCGTAGAAGCAAACCCTGTTTTTCAGCCTGGTACAAAGCACGTTCTGTTCAAACATGGCATTCTGAATTATTTATTTACGTCGAACGGGCTTAATGCATTCCAATTACAATCGGATTCTTGGAAAAAAAAAAACGTCGCCACACGATGAACCTTTCAATAATCTCTTACTGATTTCCTGTAATAGATATTTCCTCTCGAGCATTTACAAACTAACTTTTAGGTCTGAAAAATATCAAGATATATTCTAATCATCAGATAATTCATATATGCTCGATCTTTATTGAATACTCACCACAGTCTCACGTTAGCAACAATCAACTACGTCTTTTTACAATAACAACAAAAAAGACTTTAATCGAAGAAGCGCCAAGGACTAAGTGAACTAAAAGTGGAAATTTAGGCAACACGTAGCCTAGGCAACAATTCCAAACATCTAAATTCATAATATATATTCATGGTCGCGATGGAGGAAGAGATTTTGGAATATTCTGGAGCAATAGGGTCCGGCACACACTTTAAAACTCAGAGGAGTTTCACTTACTTCCATTGAAACCTCCCACAAGCTGTTGACTGCCTTCATAATAATTACGTGAGAACATACAAACTTAATGTAATTCTTTCAGTCATTACACGTCGCTTGGTCGTTAACTTATATTGTAAGAAATCCCATGTATTTCAAAGTCTTTAATGCAGTAACAGGACTGTCTATAATAGAAAATGACAATTGAGGAATTAGGGGAAATTCAAGCATGAATGACCCTGGGAATTGAGTTAACAGGAATAGATGGAACATAACGGTGATCTTTCGTCTAGACGAATAAGATGCTGTTTACAGTTTCTCTGAGACTGAACTTAATTGATAATGAGAGTCTGTAAGCTGCTAATTGCTTCTGCGCTGTTCATCCCAAAAATCTACTCTAATTACGATCTGATTCGTAGTGTACAAAAACCAGGTGAATGAAGTTCTCCGTGTTCCGTGAGTCGTTAATTAAATTTTTCCTCGCTTCGAATTTCAACCGCTTTGGTGAGAAGGGAAAATAAAATAAACGGCCGCATAATGACCGTCATTGAAACGTCTCTCCTCGTACCTCGGCATTCTCTTTCGCTTTTGTCGAGATATCGATCGATATAAACGAGTGCGGAATCGTCGAGACGAGGACAGCAAGTGGAGGAGGCCGGAGACACAAGGAAGGAAGTAGAGAAGTGGAGGAGAAAATGAAAGGAAAAAAGAAAAAAGACTCTGTACGGGGAATTTAAAGAAAAAAAGACAATTACATCTCACACCAATCCTTTATTTTTCCTCCCTGTCTGTCTCCATCCCTCTCTCCAAGCCTTTCCTTCTTTCTTCACCGCCTTTCATCTTCTATAAATGTGCTCTCTTTCCCCACTCCAAATTCAATGGCTTGCGATTTAATTTTTCAATGTTTCGCTCGAGGAAGTGGTTCCTTATATGGCGCTCTTGTGCCGTGGATTAGTGTTGGGCGCGGAGCAGAGGGTTTTGAAAAAAGAAGTGTTCGCCCCGCTTTCATTTGGAGCTTCCGATCGCAGCCTTCGAGGTAAACAGAACTCAACACCCGCATTTTGATTGTCATCTATTTGTGTATGGTAGGCCTATAATGTCCATTGTCCATTCGAAGGGAAGGAAATGAATTTAGAAGAGAACGTTTTTACGGCAGGTTGAGTTTAGGCTAGCACCGTACACATTTTCTTTGAATAAATTGATAGATCTCAACGCACAGTATCAGGAATGCTTGTTAGCCGTTATCACAGTAAACGG
Source organism: Ceriagrion tenellum (assembly GCA_963169105.1). Taxonomy (NCBI): domain Eukaryota; kingdom Metazoa; phylum Arthropoda; class Insecta; order Odonata; family Coenagrionidae; genus Ceriagrion; species Ceriagrion tenellum. Next base: position 8,286,518 of record OY720643.1, read on the forward strand.
AAACGAAATTTAAGGAGGCCAATTTCAGGTGAAAAGATCTCTTCAGCGATTTAACTGTGTCTCTTATAGCGTATTCCATGTCATGAAAGAGGCAGTCGGTTGTGTTTCCGAGGGAATCTCCTACACAAGCACGTTACTTGTGATGAAAGAAGTAGAAATTGACTTGCACTGTTTCTATCAAGCTCACATATCCCTCTTAGACTCGCAGAGAGGATGGCAATGCGGAGTTTATGTAATTATCTCTCTTATTACTGTGCGTCAAATTGCCATTTTATTCCATCATATTTTGTGTCAGTCGTGTTTGTCTATCAAAAATGAAATGGACATACAGTAACCAATTCATGGAAATGTTTTAATGAAATTCCATTATAAAAGCTTCAAATACGTCATATGGCTCGAAATAATAGCCTTATTTGTTTTAATATCGCTATAAGATGATAGCATCAAGCGCATATCCCGGGATTTTCGTAGGAATCCTGCAGAAAAGTGGCAGTAGGCAGTAATGGTAAAGTGCGCGCGCATTATTTTTCGGTTGTAAAAGTTATTCGCTATTAAACAATAGAATACAGGCTATTACATTATGTTCTGGGTGAGACAAGCTCTGTCATATGCAAATAGGGTACAGATACATACATACATACCGATCACGCCTTTCCCTTCCGGGGTAGGCAGAGTCACTAAGTTTCACCCATTAATACATAATTGTACACCTAACTCTGCTTCAATAATTTCCTCCATACTGACCCCTATCCTTGAGAACCTCTTTTGCCTCATTTACCCCCATGCACTGCTTCATACATACCCTCCTGTTTTTACGACTCCTAAAATTCCTCCTCCTAAGAATTTCCTCAACCACATTCAACCACAACTTTCTTGGCCTACCTCTACCTCTCGCACCAATCATTTCACTCGTACGTATCTGTTTCGTTATTCGACTCTCATCCATTCTCTCAACATGGCCAAACCAACGAAGCACACCCCTTTCCATATATGTCCATTACTGGAGCATCTAACCCACATTCATTTATTACCCACTCATTCCTGACCCTATCCATCCTACTTTTTCCGCAAACACTCCTCAGATAACTCATACCCACGGCGTTTAGTCTACCCTTATGTTTATCCTGACATTACCATGTATCACTACCGTACAACAAAGTGGGGAGAAGCACCCTTTTGTACGTGTCGATTTTCGCTTCCTTAGACAGGCACTCATTCCGTGATTTGCTCCACATGCTACCTACCACTTTCCTTCCAGCAATGTGGTAGGATACAAATAATTATGTTAAATTTGTACGTAAAGGAATGATTTCAAATAGAAGTGCCTCCATGAAAGATAAATTTTAATTGGGAAGAGAAAATGAAGAGGGGTGGATTTACCGTTCAAATGATACTCGGTTTGATTTAATATAATGCATACAAATTCTGTAAACTGGGTTTCATGGTTTATAGTGAAAATCGACGCGCCTTCGTTCATACTCTACGGAAGGTGCGCGCACCTCAAAAATGACCTAGTTACTATTCCAAAGCAGGTACTAATAGGTTTCGCCGAAAATTAACGAGTAATCAAGGAACGTAGCATAAAAAATAAAGAGGCGCAAAGAGAATGTATCAGTATGAACAGTCGTATTGCAGACCTCGAAGGATTAAGTATGAATGGTGCAATTCGTGGCCTTCTCATTGGTCTGTGACATTAATAGGGGGAACAAGAGGAGCCCAAGATCCCTCTGAGGTCACCTCGACCATTTCATTATAGTGTCCTTATTACGCGTAGATGGAGATTCCTTTTTCTGGAAAAGAATGAAAAGGTTTTCTCTATATCGACCCATTATGTACAGTGGCGGAAGAAATTAACGCAAAATTTTTCGCGCGCCAGAATGCGGCATTTTTGGGAACTTCTAGGAGCAGTACACACTCGAAAGACTGGCAACACTGAGGAAAACATCGCCTACCGCAAATATTTGAAATCCGCAATGGAACTCACATTTGCTGGAGCGTGAAACTTAGTCATCAATCGCCTCATTTTCGAACTTTCTTCTCATTTTATTCGCACATTCAGTCGCGGTGTATCGCTGTGTTTATTTCAGCATAGTTCTTACGTCGAATGATATCATTTATAGAGAAAGACTGATCATATAAAATATTCACTATCCCACCCAATTCGATATATATGCTGAAATCTTCATCTTCTACCTCCAAGGGATATTTATTGTGGTCGACTTTCCGAGGATCTTTTTGAATGACGTGTACTGTGTCTTTTTCACCGAAATGATATAAATCGAGATTTATCCGCACCAAATGTCGATACAAAAAAGATTTAATTAAAATAAGTATAGTCTACGAGATGAAATTTTTCACGATTTTCCATTTGTAGATTGACGAAGTTCCTTAGACGGATATTTATTAAATTCAAAACGGATATTAATAATGAATCGTTCTTGACCCAATATAAATCCGTTTTTAGTTCGTCAGAATGGGATTAAACTATGAAAACACACGTAAATATATATAACCCAAAAAATAAAAATAAATGTGCTCGCATCGATACCGGATAATCTAGGCATATTTTCCCGATATTTCTTTCATTTTATCACAGGACGAGCTGTCCTCTGTTAAGCTTTATCTAGTAACTGCAGGATATACGAATAAACATTCCGAAAAGTTTACCGAAGTTAGGTGCAGTTATGGATAAACAACTCTATTACGTCTGACTGCATAATATCTTACACGCTTAGCTATAAATTCGCCGCACATTTAAAATTAACAGAAAAGCCTTTTAAAAGACTTCAGTTTGAAGTAAAATGTCATTAATGAAATAAATTAATAGGTAACGGTTAATGTTGTAGCTGTAAGATGTATTTGGCTAGCTAAAGAGTGGTCCGTGTTCGATTTTTAATGAACACAAATGAGTTTTTATATACATTTTCTCATATTGGCGATATGACTGAATGTAATGTGTAGCTGCAATGACTGGCAGATAATATGATTTTTTTAAAATACAAAAGAGATAAAATTTGCCTAATAAAAATCAATTTACTTGACCAGAAATTGAATGAAAAACTCAACAATGTCTCGACCAGGGGTGGGGTCACGGTTCTTTTCTTTTTATGGTCGTTATCGTCATCCAAAAGGCAAGCCGCATTGGTAGGGCAATGCTCAACGTCCTTGGAGCGCACTCCACTGCTATGTAGCACCCGATCTTTCTTGATGACGATCACGTTTTCGAAATCATGAGCGTACTCGAACAATATTATCATGAAGAACCATGATAGTGATTCAGGTTTGCAACCCAGTAACAACTACTGAACTTTCTTATGTCAAGGTGAATTTAAGATGTTATTCCGTATCCTTGCGACGAATTTATTTGCGTCCGTATGCGTATACTGTGAACTAAGTTACTTTTGAAATGAGTGGTGGTATTGTATACGAACGTCTGAAATAACTACAAGGATAGGAAAAAGCATACTAATCTCCCGGGAATACAAACAGAAAGAAGTAGTTCTCGGATTACACCTCATCAGCCCAGACCATTCCAATCAAACGCCATTAGTTCCCCTCATGCATTGGTTTGGAGGCCAACTACCATAAGTCTGAGTTAAAGCAAAGAGCAATCTTGGAGGACTTTTGAGGATCCCTAGAGGTTCCCCTGCGTCGATGCAAAGCGCCACCAATACTAATGCATTCAAAATTGGAATGTATGAAGGCCGTATTATATTGATTTGGGAAATAGTATGCCTTTAATAAGAGTTTACTTTCCCCTTGTGTTGCGGGCGATACCTTTTCTGCCATAGATAATGTTTCGGACGCCAGTCGTTTAACTCACAGGAAAGAAGTGGTATTTGACTTCTCTTACGCCCTTCACAATATTTGACGAGTGCTTCCGATGTTTTCGAAGCGCGACGAGCCTTTTCTTTCAGGTGCAGCGAGAAGTTGAAACCTGTGCTTTATTCACAACAACAAACCACCCCGACCATCACCACCCGGAACTTGGCTAAGGTTTACTGATGACTGCTTCACGGAGACAAGCGTCGATAGACGAACAAGCAGAGAGGACAGCGCAAGCAGAGATATTGTTCAAAGTTTTAGCGGCTTCTCCCTAAATTCTTGGGGGAAAAAGATCTTATTAGCCTTTAATTATGCCTCATTTTTCTCCCAGGTGGAGGAATCGGATAGTAGGTTTGTAAAAGGCAAAAACATCCGTCGAAAAATTACCCGAAGAGGTGTTGCGCCTTCGACTTTCACCCACTGAACTTTTATTTGGTGTTTAAAAGTAAAAAAACCTATTTCTCACTACTATCAAACGAAAATCATTAAATTTATGTCCGCTATAATAATAACTATGTTTATTCAAATGTTTATCAATATTCATTTTTCGTCCGCAACTAGGAATACTTGCGAGTTCACAAATGTCAAAATTTTAGGAGATGGTTCAAAACAAATCATGTAACATAGCTGGAGCGCAGCGTTTATTATGAGGATAACGCGAGAAACAAACGTTTTTCGACCCCCTCAAACGAAACAACCCACAATTAAGATGCAATGAGGAAAATCGTGGAGGAAGAATGGGAAATGAAGCCAGTAAGAGGATACCAAAATGTGGACAACTCCATGTCACAAAGACTTGGTCAGGAAATCGAGAATGGAGGGGGATGGATTGATTATAAGGCTAATAAACATCCACATTCTTTATGTAAATACCAGCATATTTCTTGATGATCAATTGCTGTGATCATGTGCACACATAACTCAAATTTAGAGAATTACACATACATTTTACCCTTTTCCACTCGTTGCATTATAGTGTCCCTTTTCAACATCCGTTAAAATACATTACCACTAAGAAATGAAATTTATGACCCTGTAAAAAGTCTGTTAATATCTTCATGTGGGGGCACTCACAACTTTAACTTCCATTGAAGCAATAATATTGCGACGCATTTGAAGAGAAATAGATTCTTTAGCAACGTAGCAATCGTATAATCTTTGATGGCGCACATTCCTAATTTGTACTCCATTGACTACTCTGCGGATTTATGAGGAGTATACAAATTACCATAGGGAAAATATGTAATTACTGCTTAGTCGCTACATGGAAAAAGATTATTTTTAGTATTTTATCACTTTCATACGCGATGCATTTTTGTCAGAGTATTACTTACGCGTGGGTATAAAAATGCTCCTCATAAAATTTAACTGCGTAATTTTAGCCAAACATTTTTCACTGCGAATATGTCAAAAGGTATATAAGTGATTCATTAATTTAACTTATCCTCTAAGTATTATCCTCCATCCTATAAGTTGAACTGTTGAACTACACGGCTAATATATTGTTCATAGCAAACCTAGAAAACAATGCTGGGAAAGCTTCAAAAACCGTTTTAAAGATATTTTGAAGAGAATTCCACACTTGTTTGGTCTCTCACTCAAATAAGTAATCGGTATTTACAAGTTCGGCAGTTAGAAACAAACTCTAATTCCTAATAAAAATAATTTCCCTCTTTACTCATTCATTTCAAATTAATTTAAAGATGAATGTAGCATCAGGTAAGATCACTAAATCGAGTAACTGACACAATCAGAGATCCGGTCTGTTCCCTCCTTCATGAATAGCTTTTCATTGAGTGGTAAATTGGGAAATGAGTGGATATGAGCACCATACGACAGGCAGGACGTAGAAATCAAGTGGGGTCGAGTACCCGAGAATGGGAAGTAAACTTCTCATTCGACGCCCAAGGAGACCGCTCTGATTCTTTTACAAAGCCCGAATATGCGTAAAATCACACACTCATGGTTGAGGTCAATATCCATTCCCTGGGCCTTCCGCGGATTCCTGCGAAGTTTCGGCTGCAATAAAGTCACATCACGTAGATTAATTATAAAGGCACTAAAAGAGGCCACGCCAGGATTCGAACCCCAGGCATTCTTAACCGCAGACGAACGCTCTCCCTCTAGGCTACTTCATCGATCAAGAGAAAACAGCGGCCAGTGGTTCTTACTATACAACGTAAAATGGGAACTCTAATGTTTCCTTAAAAACTGGGCCAAATAAAATGCTCTGGAGTTTTCAAAGTAGTTTTCAGAAAGTAAATACTATTACGTTTGGAGGAATTAAGAAATTTAGGTGTTTGGGATGACCTGAATGCACAAGGGCGGAAACTTACGTAGGGTTTTAAGGTATTGGAAATGCTTGTAAAGAAAAATTTTCTCCTCATGGAAACCATTCTATTCTACCAGATTTCCCATACTTTAACTTGAAATTCACAGGATATTACGCCAAAATGTTAATTGTAATGCATCATATTTCTCGGAAGTAGTTTGAGGCCTATTAAAACGGTGTTCATCCACAGCTATTCCCTGCACGCGGAAATACATTTTATTGTTAGAGAATTTGATCTCGAGGAAAAAAAATTTTTGTCCTAACAAATTATGCTTTCATCGTATTGTTTCTTAAGTTTCAACCAAGAAATTTGTTTAAACGGTAAAAATATGGTAAGTATCTCTATATAATCAACTACGAATTCGGAACCTCGACTGGGTGCGGGTCGAAGCAAGCTCATCACGTTTATAACTCCCAGACGATCTCGCGAAGATAAATCTTATTAGTATGACTATTAACATGACGGGTAAAATCGATATCAATTCATAGAGAGTTTGAATATTCCCGGTTTCCATATGCTGTCTCAATGTTGTCAAGTTGTCGAAGGAAAAGCGATTTCAATTAGTTCCCGTGTACGCCGCATTCAGACGCCAATGAGTTTTGCGTTAATTTTTTCCGCCACTGAACATTCATCTGATACGAAAGAAAGGATCATTTTTGCTTTTTCTCAAAAAAAGGACAAAATATAGATCGCAACTCCATCAAGATTGTTTTAAGTAAATTTCTTTTATTTTCTCGTTTATATATTTTCAAAACGATCAATCAACTGTTATTCATAAAAATATATAAAAATACCCAAGGCAATCATGTAACAAGTTAAAACATTAACCATTTATTCATTAAATTTAGCAAAAATCATAAATTTTAATTAGTTCAAATATAAATATGGGATTCAAATTTCCTTTTTCATTTCTAATTTAAGAGTCAAATAAAAGCTGCAAGTGAGTGGAATGTAGCGAATGAGTCGCAGTTTTCCGACCGCAGCACAAAATCAACTCCCACCGAGATTTCCGAGAATCCGTCCACCGCCATTTTCCACGAGGATGAGAAAGGGCGGTCACACCATGCGGAATTTTCTAAGGGTTTGCATATTTGGCATCAAGTTTTTTTGGCCATTTACCCATAGAAAGAAGAGTAAAACCGTCCCAAAAATTGTCGATTACAATTGATTACAAACAAAGATAAATCCTAATAAACAACTAATTACTTATAAAATAAACAATTACTTTGGGGCAAAATAAGTTTGCGAGGAACTTAGGGCAGTGCGAGCGAAATAGTTCCCTAATCATAATAGAGACCATAGGAATTCGATATATACGTTTTAATTTCACCAAATGTGAGACACACGAATTAAATATTGCATTATTAATGGTTAAATGATATGGTTTTACATGACAGAAATTGTAAGTAATTAAATGAAAATATCTAAATAAGTCTTTAATTTGACTCATTTTTTTCGCGTGGTGCGTTTGAAACTCCATCAAAACGGAAGGTTTTTTGTGATACCCAAGAACCTACTGCGGTAACAATATGATTAATTTTCACATATAGTTGAGAAAACATACAAACTACACGCTTTTAGTTTGTTTTACGACATCCAAGAGTTAGAAATACCTCATTTTGTAAATAATATCTCTCTGGAGTGCATACACGTACCATTTCCCATATAAAAGAGATGGTATTTTCTTGCAAATATCTCCGAAAGTAATGTGTTGAGGGGTTTAATTTTTGGTGTCAATGGAAGGGTGATATATTTTTCTTTAAAATGAGACCAAATTCATTGATTTCTCAGTAAAATGATATTTCGCTCAAACTACCTTAATTGAAGGAAAAACAGAGCAAAAAGTAAATTCAAGGCCCAAATAATGACGGAAGTACGTACAAAGAACTATGAAAAGAGAGAAAGGGAACCAATTTGCGATAGGATAGGCTTGTAAGGCCGCAGTCAACCAATCTTAGGATTGAGCGACCGATGATGACGCATGTGTTTGAGAATATAGAGAGAAAGGGTGCAATCTAGCTGTAGAATGGCAGCCAATAAAGGACAGAAAATATCACCAGATCGCCATATGACGCGACTGTAGTGTCTTATATGGCAGAGCATCGAATAAAGTTTCATTCACAGGTACATCGTTCAATTCCACAGTCCATCCAAGACCTTCTGTTGATATGTACTGATTAAGATGAGAAAGAAAAATGACAGGTAAACCATTTTTTCGCGATCGTATTATTTCAACATTGGCCACATTCTTGGTTCCTTCGGTCATGTGACCTCCTCCCAAAATGGCGTTGGTCGAGTGTGCTGATTGGTTGTATGTCTGCCAACTGCGACGCTATCTGGGGCGCACTCTAGGATTGCACATGTAAGAAACTTAATTTTAAATTGCGTCTAAATAAATTTGATGTGTATAAAGAGATCTCGAGCGGAAGGGCAACCACGGACTAACCGCCTCACGAATCTTAAAACTGCGAATGCGTCACTGTCACCTACTCGTGAAGTCTTCTCGGGTTTTCCACCGGGTCACGTCGTTGTGGGCCGACGTTTCGATAGCTACCACCGCCGTCGTACTCAGGGCATGGAAGTGTCGATCGGCTAACCAATCAGAGCCAACCTGACCATTTTGGCGCGAGGCATATAAGGAGGCTCCATTTTCGACACTGACATGCCATAAGGACGATGGCGGTGGTAGCTATCGAAACGTCGGCCCACAACGACGTGACCCGTTGGAAAACCTGAGAAGAATTCATCGGTATAATACGCCCGGAAAGAACTAAATCATATTTTGTTACCAATTCGATACTACATCGCCATCGATAACCATACGGGTAATTTCTCTCCCAAACAGAGCCTTCATAATGTCACGGATACGTGATAAAACTCTTTCGTGGACTTCTCCCTGCGGGAGACATTGATAATAACACTCGAGTCATAACTGCTTCGGGGGAAACTTCTCGTGACTGGACGAGCAACTTAGAAAACGGGCCCTTCAGCCGTCCGATAAAAGCAAGCGGGGGGCTTATGAAGTCAGATTCACTCAAAAGTGCAAGGGGGAAGGTTTATAATCTGCTGCTCGGCCGAATACGGACCCATAAATCTCTTCTCCGCGGGTGCCTCCCTCCACTGTTGTTAGAGCCAACGGCGTAAACGAGGCGGTCCATAAAGTTTGGCTCGAAACTTTTTCCACGAGTGTTCCGTTGGTGTGTTCTTCTCTTTCTCTCTCTCTCATCCTCTCTCTCTCTCTCTCTCTCAATCTCTCTCTCTCTCGGGAAGATATTCACAAATTTTCAACGCGGGGTATCGGATATACTAAAATGGCCAGCTGCGAGATTCTCACTCTAAATTGGACAGAGTTCGGAAACTTCGCGCCTAAAGTTTAGTCCATGTGCCACTATTAAGTTTTAATAATAATCTATTTGTCATTAAATGGTATACACCACAATAGACATCGTCAACTTAAGGCATTGACAATAACATCCATACATTTATACATTATACAGAACATATTTCATTATCGACATAAAAAAATATATCAACTGAATAAAACGCCTAACTAAGCAACCATTTACGTATTTTAACATTTTCAAATTTCAGCAAATCCATCCCTTTAATATTTTCAGGTAACTGATTAAAAATCCTGGGTCCCATGCATTTTAAAGACTTGAGTGTTTTAGTTAGTCTACAAAATTTAGTATCAACTTTGTTTCTATTCCTTGTAGTATGCTCATGCACATCAGCCCTTAGAGGTAGCATATTAATATTTTTTACATGAATTAATGCTTACAAAATGTATTCACCATATATTGTCATAAAGCCAGTACTTACAAAAAGTGGCTGACAGTGATCCATATATTTAGCATTAGAAATTAACCTAACAGCCTTTTTTTGAAGAATAAAGATATTATTAACACCACTAGAATATCCCCATTATTTAACTCCATGTAATATATCGTCGGACGTCAGACTTTTCAGACGTTAACGACCTTGTATGATTTTTTGCCACGCTGCAGCACTAGAGCGCATAAGAGAAGCAGCAACATTAAGCTATTAGCAGGGAGGTCTCAATCGAGACGTGGTGATTCAAAACGAATATTAGTTTCCAACTTTTTTTAACATTTCATTCTTATGGCTTAAAAATATTGCTCTCTATAATGAAATGCCTTAGCCATTAGGAAACAAAATGATTGCATAAAATATACAGATCATTCGAAAATAAAAGATCTGGAGTTTGACACCACTTTGTTCAGCCCCAAGAACGGAATCCAGAACCAGTTCAATCAACGCATTTATCCTTCATTTAGAGAAAATATTTATGCAAAATTCATAAACCAATATATCCCGGTCCCTAGAAGTTATCGCCGTTTAATTCGATGGGAGAATAGGTATAATAACCTTTTTTACTGGGAGGACATAAAAAACAATTTATCGATTACAAGACAAATGTATTAGATAGAAACGTAAAATTTTTCACCCATTCATACATTTATCAGTATATAATAACAAGTGACATTAGCAATAAAAATAGCGTGCAAATGTTTGACTTTTTGTCCATTCAAAATGGAGGATGAAATAAGAACAATAGTTCCGGCATACGCATCGCTGACGTTGGAAATTACTGTAACATTCAAGAAATAAATAATTTATTGGACCGTTGGACCCAAATCTAAAATTAGCACCATTGAAGGAGATTAAGCTAGTTCTTATCACGAATAAGCCTAAACTGAATTTTACATACAATTCTTCTTCTTTGTCCTCCATCTCTTCGACTACTTCTGTTTATCCGGTTATTGAACTTTAGTGCCCTCCGAACAACGAAAACGAATCGTAATTCTCCATCGGTACAATCAGTCGAATTTTAAAAACCCAGTCTCCATAATGTCGACATTCCACAACATCATTCCTGATGAATTCTCTTTTTCGTTGGTGGTCACGTATTTTAGGCTTCACTCACAACCTTTCGTGTTTCAGACATGTTCTCTCTCTTCTAAATTGGTCCATTGCCTCATGTAACTTTGGTTACTCCATGCTATCATAATATAATTTTCTAAAACAACCACGGATAGATGTTCATATGTTATACTTCACCTAATTCGTCGTGAAATTACATTTTTTCTTCAAGGTGCCAAGAAATGACATTTTTTTCTTCTTTCAATTAAAGTAAATGCTTATACATGTCCGTTTTTTCATCACAGAACTTGATACATAATTTCTGCAGCCCATTGGATTTTTTTTCATAATTCTACAAAAAAAAATACACAAACCAACAGAATACTTTTCACATGATATACCTACTATCGCACGGCACGCAAAAGATCCAGAAGTAAGCCGTGTGGGATTCGCATTTGTGACGTACTAAGGCAAACGTGCTTTCCCACACAGGGGTCGTGAAACGCTTTAAAAATGTGACTGAACGTCGAAGTCAATCTTTCGCGACGTACATAAAAAACGTGCAAAAGAAGACACGCGGTTTCGGAATGAATGACGTATTCAATTCGAAGCATCTGCTCCGAGAAGACATTTCCGCTGCATTTTTTTTATTTCCTCCAACCCTCTGCCCTAGCCAGCAAATACGACGCGGCGGTTGAAAGACAAATGCTCGCTGCCAACTGAGATCAACACACATGTATGCAAGCACGCAGGCACGCTAAATTTAATGGGCAAGCAAAAAAATAAAAGTATTCAAACGGGAGACACGTTTTCCATACACACATTCCCCGAGCGTGCATTTGCAGCAGCCAGACGGAACCATAATACGACAGCCATCAAGAGCGGGAGAACGGCGACATCCAATTCGTCAGGCGTCAGGCGGAGACTCTCTGCCGTCCTTTCAGAATAGCAGCGATTTTTGTTTTCAAAGCTGAATGCAGAAGTCACGCTGAGAGGAGAAAAATGACATCACAAGAAGATTCCTTCATTAACCTCGGAGGCACCATCGCGTGGGACGGAAGATGTACTACGGCTATCAAACGTTGAACAGCCCTAACTAAGAAAGCTTTCATCATGAAAAGGCGACTACTGTAGTCAAAAAAGGAACGAACGATGAAACAGAATGCGAAAGCATTTGTTAAGGAGGGATGCACTCGTCGAAATGAAAATATGGATCGCTAGAAAAGAAAATCAGATAATCAATCGATCTTTCGAAATCTGGAGCTGGAGGAGGACGCTGAAGATTAACTGACGGATAAAAGTAAGAAACGAAGAGTTGAAGAGGAAAATAATATGTGGAGCACTGTACAGAATGGAAGAACCAGATACATATGATACGTTCTTGGGTTTCTAAATAACAAGAAAATCGGCAGCTGCCGACTTTTCAACGAATAACACATCCCTCGCCCTGAGAGCACTCGTGCCCATTGCTCTCAACACGATGGAAGAATTGTCCATCGAAACATCGGCAGCGGCCAATACCTAGAAGACCAACGAATGCATCACACTCGTCCATGGCCGGTAAAGTGCCAAATCTTACATAAAAACCAGATGTAATGAACAAACCCTGAGGTTTCTGAGGGATATATAGGAAAGAGGAAAATGTCCCTCTCAGAAGCACAAGGAACACTCGCATAGACCAAAGAGAGAGGTAATATAGGTATTATATCTTTCAAAAGTCGTGTCACGAATCGAGCGGCTCCACTTTCGCTACGATAGTTCATCAACTCCGCGATAAGCCCGCCAGCTCCGCCAGTCTATGTTCTAACACTCGATGCTCGGGCTATGAAAAACATTACGGTGCATTCGACTCCTCACGCGATATCACAGTCTTTTTCAATCCCTTGGACGAAATGTCCTCTCATATTCCTTCCCTTGCGTTGCTATTTATGTGTTAAATTGAACCAATATCGGCTGTCAAAGAGAATAACGACATTGAACGTATGACATGAAATCAGGGGGCCGATTTTATAACTTAACCTTCGACCGTTAGAATCATTCCCGCTGAATTGTGGGTAATACTTCGAAAACAATTGCCGGTGCCTATTATGTATCCAAAGTTCGAACGTATTTTGCCTCACGCTCGCATCCTCGGCTTACAATACACAACAAAATATCTTTCGAAGCGGCCATTAGCGTTCGAAGGTGGGATTGTTTTTGTTTCTTAATTGATTGTTATTTGAATAGCTATCGTCGTTTGGAATGTTTTACATACTATACATGAAATATAACACACCATTCTTGACTTTAACTATAATTGGAGGCCTAGATTGCAGTTCATTAATGTATTGGAATAGTATTTCAATAACGCGTATTCTTTTGATTAATTATAGTATCCAATTGTCGCAACCTATCCTATTGTAGCGATTTGTTTTTACTTTTAATTGCAGTTGGAAGTTTTAAATCTCATTTCTGCAAGAACGTGGATGTCATAATTAGTGAGGATAGTGGAAAGGTTCATCGTGTGATTAAGCGGCAGTGTTTATTGTGGCATACCTGTGCTTACAAATGTTACTTATGCGCTGTGATGGATTTTGTGTGTGCTCGTGGCGATGTATTTACATATTAAGGTTAATAAGAGCCATGTTTCATCTATTGAGATTGTGTGTTGTGACAGGTGTTGTGCTTTAATACTTACAACTGCGTGACAGATGTCGGAGATGACTGATAGCAGCAACTATAACGTCCTTCCATCAAATGTCTAACTTGAGATTTGGATTCTATGTCAATTGAAATGTTGTTGGTGATTTAGGTTTGCTTCTGAGTATTAAGTGTGGTTTTTTTACGTCCTCAATAAAGGATAAATATTGAAGTGTTTTTTAATTTGAATGCAGTAACTTGCCATACCAAGAGTCACTTTGCGACAATAATAAACCCATCTACGTTTAATGCAAGTGATAACTAGTTGAAATAGACGTAGTTATTTGAATTTTTGGCCATGTCAAGGCTTATTCTTTTGTTTGAGGGTAAATTGTGTGATTGTTTTCGTCCAAGTGAAATGGCGATGATTATTTTGTCAAATAAAGTTTGTTGGTTCGTTCTGGTTTGAAATATTTTTCTGGGCTTTTTGATTATGCCTGAACTAATGGTAGGTGGTGAATCCAAGTACATGAAAGGGATGTATTTCTGACGATGTGACATTAACCTCAGTTAGGGCAAAGCCAAGGACAGGGGAAAAGTTGTTAAACTGATTGTGCAGCACATTAAGTTCATCCCAATGTTTCTTTAAAGAACTTACATTTATTACCGTATTTACTCGTATAAGCCGCGCACCTTTTTTTCCGGAAAAGCCGGTGAAAAAATGGGGGTGCGCGGCTTACACGAATCCTCCAGATTTTCATGCAAGCCGCGCACCATTTTACCTGAAATTCCTGTCATTAGTTTCTCTAAAGTCGATAGTTTTTCCAAAGTAAATATATCGATGTGAATTGGTAAGTATGGTGTGGTAGTAAACCCGTAAGGTATTTTGAAGTAGTTAGAAATAAAAATCATCGTTTATCAAAGTCTGAGCGTACAACGATACTTGAAGAAAGGCTATATCAGAAATACCAAGTGACAAATCACTTAACGTGTATAGATCTACATAATATATAGTGTACTATAACATATTTTAGGACTAATATGCGTTCACTTCGTTCGACTAGCTTGTGGTTTTCTCACCATTTCAAATAACTAAGTATGACTTCTGTTTTTTTCTGAGGTGAAGACAATATTTCCACCATGTTGGTTAATTGTGGATTTGATCGGCCAAAATCTACGATCAACTTGACTGACGATTTTGATCACCGATCATCGCTGATTGTCGTTGGTGAAACGCAATCACCGGTCAACTCAAGAATGATCCTCGATCAAGGGCTGATCGTCGTTGGTGAAACCGGGAAAGTCCATTTTAAAAATCCGTCACAGGTCATTATTTGTGGTTTCTTCCACATTACCTACTGGATATACAAACTTGAGAAGATATATTATTTCGTTCCAATTACTAATTGCTTGATGACAAATTGAGTGTGACCCGGACATTTTCTACATCAGTTTCCCGCTCTAAATGGTGAATTTTTTGGACTTATGGAATATTAATGTGGAGGTCGTGGAGAATGATACCAAAGAAAATATAACCTTAGATCACGGTTCTAGGAACTCTTAAGCTGCCGCCCAGGAAATGCCTTCACTTGCAATGACGGCGCTTCACTAATCCAATACTTAGCGATGTTTCTAACACCTATGCAGTTAATATGGTAGCTGACCTGACCATGCTTCCAATCACCCTCTCTTTGTTGCTCAATAATAGGTAAAAAGAACAAAGGACTCAGTCCATTTAAAAAAATCCTTGGGTCATTATTTATGGTTTCTTCCACATTGCCTGCTGGATATACAAACTTGTGAAGAAATATTATTTCCTTCCAAGCGAAAGTTTCACCACCCATTGAAGTTCGAGTAAGAAACATTAACTCATAACCAAGTCCATTTTCACTATGATGATTCATGTTTAAAGGTCTATTCTGCAAAACATTGATCCAGTAAATAAATTAAGAGATTATTTTTTTATCCTTCTATCCATAATCTCTTTGCATCGTGCATGTTGTGCTGAACGCCATTTACCCAATGGCGTCCTTATATGCCAACTTCAGTAAGCTAAAACATAGAAGGTAATAAAGTGCCTCGTATTTAAAAAGTGTTTACCGATTCACTCCACGATTTTTGGAACTTTTTATCCACAATAGTGTGAAAGAGAAACTTCATCCGAAATGGACATCGCATATATTCCAGATCCAGTGTTCTCCATTCCATTATTTATTGTTTTTCTTTCCCCTCTGAGACGTGCGCCTTCTATACTTGACTGCGCTTTGGAGCATAAAGCACAAAAACAAAATAAGATTAACTGTTGGAAGCTTAACTATTGTAAAATTAACTCAAGAGGACCCTGTGCCACACAACCTAGTGATGGCTTGCACGGTATTACGTAGATGTAGATGAACATTTAAGCTGAACATGATATCTATATCAAAAGAGACCGATTAGCGGTTTCCGTCGTAGGGATTAGCGCAACGATTAGCTCAATACATAGTGAGCATAACAATACTGCGATTTCATTTACTCTGTTTATTTCACAGGGGTTACCTTATGCGAGAAAAATGAAGCCACCAGTCTTGCGCTTTGGCCATGTTCTGACTATGAAAACATTGCCTTCTTCCCTTTAACTCCGTGTATTTTAGCGGTGCACTTATAATCGAATACGGGACCCAGGAGCTAATATAACACGGGAAATGTATTTATATATTTATATTAACCTTTGTACCCAGAAATAATACTTGCTTTGATTCTTCAATTTGCGACAGTTCGTAGCAATAGAGAAAATAACATATGCCTACATCATCGTCTGCTACGATTCCATTGGAAACCTAATACTTACAGAAAACCTCCCATTTCCAAACAATACTACATGCAAGTATCGTTGGGGAAACTCCTGTTCCTGAAATTACAGTTCCAAAGCTTATGTTTGTCTCCGTTTATCACACATGGACGTAATGACGTATATGTCAGGAATGCCTTAGATATCGTCTGCTACGATGTCGAATAAAACCGAATACCCACTGATCATATGTCCATTTCGCATTCCAAGTAGTTTCAATCGTCGTCATAGATTTTTTTGGGAGCAAATGTATTTTTCTTTTTCTTCAATAGTCCTCAATCAATTACATATGCACGAAAAAATTGATATCAGAAATGCATCCAATTTCGTCTTCTCCAATACTAATTGTGAGCATGGTCTGACGAAAAGAGGCCGAGGACAAGGGTGGCAACTAGTTAGCCATCACATTGGATCATATTTTATCACAAGTTCGTACCTGTGCATTACGGATGATAAATGTAATAATGAAATGCAAGAGCTGCCCAAAACATGTAGTGCACTCCCTGCGAAAAGAAATCCACGGCAAATGGGCGACATTTTTTTATTATCACACCTTCAACCCCAAGGAACTTTGGGAAAGACACTAATATTGGTAGCTGATGCAAATGAAAATGCTGTTGCAAAGATGCGCAAAATTCGGCTTCAAATCTCCACGCTGGAGAGAGCTTCAAGGCTACCCCTGTGGTTTATTTACTAGGTATCTAAACAATATGGCGTCTGCGGTCACGTGACATTAACGCCATATCCGCCCAATGAGCTCTAGGTTCCAAGGGAAGATTGCTAGATTTGACAAGTTCGAAAACGACCTCTGCCGTATTAGGTGTAATAATTTTTACTGAAGAAGTTATCCTTGCATTGTTTTTAACCAGGCAGTTATCTCGCATGTCCCTTACGGAAAACTTCAAAGCCTCGAAAACTGTTTTATTTTCAACGTTTCGTCGAACATGGCAGCTCGGTCTAAAATGACTTAAAGTATATGCACGGAATTTGTTTCAAACGCGCAAATATGCTTCTCATAGGGATGAAATGATTCCTCATATGTGTAAAGGTTAAATAAAGGCTAACTGCCGAATAAAAACAATTATTAGCATGTGGACGACCTCTATATTTATAGGACTTGGAGGTCTTGTACTTGGACAATGTTCATTCGTTCATTCAGGAGTGGGGTTTAGATTTAAATATTAGTGAATGCACCAAAGTTCACTTCCTAGAAAAGTCATCACACAAATGCCATACTTATACTTTGGGTGGAGTAAACATAAAATCTTCAGATACTGTAAAATATCTCGGAATTACCTAAACATCTGATATATCGTGGGGATTACAAATACAAAACATATCATTAGCAGCATTAAAGAAGCTAGGTTTTGTTAAACGTATAATAGGAAGGTTCTCGGATGAAATTATAAAAGAGAGATGCTATACTTCGCTCTGTTTAGGCCACACCTCAAACACGCCGCAGGCATTTGTGACCTCTTGGGGGGTTCATTCCGTATTTTGTCGTCGGTTCCGCACCGATCGGTATAAAGCCTACAGACGGCATGGATTCCGTGCCGACAGGGAGTCCCCGTCGGAGTTCCCTCACCGACGGAGCTTTCTCGGGCGATTCTGTAAGCAAGTCGAGCGCTGTTCCAGTCGGTTTGGTAACTCCTCCCTCTCGAGATACCCCTCCCTCCCGAGTGTTGCCGAAGCTGCGGGTCACATGGTCCGTTTCAACCAATGGAGACGAGGGAGACGATAGAACAAACAAATGACTAAATGAAACCGCCTAGTGCTCTCGTGGGTATCAACCAAAACGACATCCAGTGACAAATATTATAATACACAGACTCAGTAATGTCGAAATTAAAGTCATTCTCACGCACAGTAATGTCGAAAGAAGGAGGATAATAAAGTTCTGAGAATTGAGTGCTTGACAATGTATATTTGTGCAATAAAAAAAGTGTTCCATATTTCAAGTACATTGCAATAAGTAGCTTATTTATGAACATGAAGTTTTCCAAAGACAAGTTAGGTGCAACGAGAACTAATGTGTTATGATTGCATGTATGTAGAAATATGATTGGTCAAGCATACCAATTTATTCATTATATTTATGTGCAAATTAACGCGCGTGATGGAAAGCAGACAGTTTATCGCGTTGTATATATTTGGTATTTCTGGCCGCAGAAGTGGCCTCTGTGTGGAGTTCAAACCTTCGGACGATGGTTCGAATTTATAGTTGAATCTAATGGAACAGTATTATCATGAATATAGAATGGCCATATAGTCCATATTTGTGGGGTGATTATGAAATGTTCGCATTTATATGCTTTATTCGTGTGTATAGCAATGGTTATGCTGCGCGCTCGTGCCATGAAACATTCATTTAGCGTCTTCGTGGAACGAAGTTGAATGTAAAAATGACTTGAATGAGTAGTATTAAAAACTATGATGAGAGAAAATGAAGTGGAGGTGCCGCTAAGTTTGTCGTTGAACACTTCCTTGCTTTGCTGTTGTTGCATGAATGTTATTGTCAGTACACATATATGTTTATTAATGTCAGGAGCCCTTAAGTTTCGCTGAAGCTTGCTTCCCTCCGTAACAACCTAACTCCTAGTTATTAGCATATTACGCCGAGCAGGAACGTTTCTCGTGGTTCAAGTGAAAAATTTGTCGTTCGAATGTGTTACACTATTGGCAGTATTTATGTATTAATCCGAATTAATTGAGGCACAGTGATAATTGACAGTTCAGTTTAAAGGGTGCTTCAAGATGTTTAGTTGAGTTGTGAAAACGGACTGAAGCGCAAAAAAACGCCAATAAAAGCACAGATCTCACGATATATCCTATTTTCTCAAATAATAAACTACTGTAGTGTGTATAAGTGGGTTTCATGCGTGGTTGAATAAACAAAATTAGACCATATGGGTAAAATTTCCAATTTGAGAATATATATTAATCCGCAATAATTACTGACATTTGTTGCGGAGGATTTTCTGGGAATTAATTGCACACACTATAATAAGGTAATCCGACATGCTTCATAGGCAAAATATTGGCCTGTATATGTACTTGATAGCGCCAAATAGTAAAATATTTTGAGGAGCCAAGCGATCAATACAATGCTACACATCGGAATCCCAGTTGTTTTCAGGTTTTTCTTTTAGGCCGTCACTTTCATTATCATTATTTCAACTTGTGCATTACATATTATATCTCCATTAATCCTGTGAATAAATTATATCGCTATTACAAGCCTCAAATAAACCTATTTCAGACATAAATCTAAATGCGTTGTCGATTTGTTACGGTGTCTCTCAAGCAAACCGACTGATTACCCTGGGTACCGACAGCTTTTACGTGCCGGTACGATCTCCAGACGGAAGCTCCTCGGCACAACGATCGGTTTCATAGAGAACACCACGCTTCTCGGTGTGACGTGCCACACGACGAAAAGGCTCCCATGCCGATCGGTTCGGAGTTACAGAATGACCCCCCTGGTCAAATAGATCTAACCCAAAAAAATAAATAAAATACAAAGGAAAGCAGCGCGCTTCGTTAAAAACTGCAATACGAGCGAACACTTAGTGTCTCACAACTTTAAGAGGGGTTAAGATGGGAATCCCTAGAGACTCGGAGGCTGCACGCTAGGCTTAGGTTGCTTGATAAATTCAGATCTGACATTTTTCAGAGCGACATAGAGAATATTATTATGACTCCTCACTACATCTCTAGGTCTGATAAAATAAGAGAGATATACGTTACCATTAACAGATAAGCACAAGAACTCGTTCTTTCCGCGCACAATAAGCGACCACATTAAAAACTGAGCTCCACTAAATACACTCCCATAATACACGTCACCATTTCACCTTCAAAAACCAAATCCCGAACAGCTTCACACGGCTGGTAGATGTATGTAGATGAATACTACAAACGGTTGTCCCTCAGGATGTCACATTTCACACAAACTTGCTGTTCGGAATGCATTTGACCTCAAACGTATTAATCTGAAATGTATAGGTCCAATAATATCATCACTTTTAAGTCTGGCCGATTTATATAAAGGGATAGCATACGGGAATTCTTCGTCGGCAGAAGTAAAGATCATTTTCGAAAACATTGTTGTGAATAATAATACGACCGCTTGCAATGAGATCATTCACCTTGTTTCCCCTCAATCGCAGAAACAAACAAGAGGTGCGTGCTTCTGAAGAATGACGCTATAACTCGGAGGCCTTCCAAAGTTAGACCTGCAAGAGTCTTACCTTAAGTCAAGTGGGGCAAAACCAAATTTCGAAATATCAATATTGAAGGGACGTTTCTGTTGAATGGCTCTGAACAATGGGAAAGAGAGCGTTTGCCTGTTGTCACTACGCGAAACCGATGAAAAGGATGTTCAAGTCTTACTGACGCGCTTCACAATGTTGTGAAAATTTGGAGGTCGTGATGCCGTATATAAAAACACGCGATAACATTTGAAAAACTTTCACTCTTATAAATACTTCCTTGCCGTGGAAATTCCAAAAGTAAAATACCTTCGTTTAAATTTTGAAGTTTTTATGTGTTTAGTACAATTTTTCCATGGCTGAGAAAGGCAGAGATATGAGCAAATTATTTCAAAGAAAAAAGTAACTACGTCATTATATATATCAAATGTTGGTTGCCTCGCATATATCACTCTGAAGCTTCAACTATTCACCCAAAGGTGTAATCCAAATCAAGTTTCGTTTGGGGTAAAGACCAATAATCTTTGCCAATCATTCTGGGTTAACAGTGTATTGAACATGCCGCCTTTCGAGCAGGTGCTACTAATAAGTACTTCTCTATATTGGACAGTGCTAAGTGGCCTCCAGTCGAAATATTACTTACGCTTCTTGGTTACGCGGTCGACGGGTAACAATGGTGAGGGTCTCACAGATTTAATCTAATTCTCTGGTCATGAAAATTCTAGTGGACTGAAAATACTGCTCTTGTCCACTCCCCATTCAATTGAGTAAGTTGGCCACCCAGGCGTTGGCTCCGGAGAATTAAGCCGTCGCGACGGTTAAGTATCTATGTGCAAACGAATGGACAACAGTGCATTTTGACAAAGGAGTAAATATGTGACTATGCCCTCTTCATAGCTTGCGAACTGCAACGAGAAATGCTGAAGGTAGTGTTTATTGTCAGCAGGTCAAACCGATGGAAATGACTAGATGGCATCGACAATGACGTATTATTTCTTCGTTTTCCTAAGTTTTCTAACAGAAATGATACACTTCATCTGCCTCGATAAATAAATGGGTGGATATTACGATATTTTACGTGACCTAGGAGGTATCGAGACTACTACAAGATACATGAAATAATATTATTCAAGTAATTAATTCGTAACTGATGGAGCAATCACAAACGCATTTGTCTACATTGCTACGATCATCTCACAGACGCAATGGTTCGCGATGAAAGCAGTTTTGCGAATCAACTTTTGATTTGGGGAAAAGAAAAAGAATGGATTCAGTTTTATTACCGGATTGGTTTTTATGCACGAATGCCGATTTGGATTCATACCGTGCTGATGTCGGATTGGCCGAATCATCAACCAAGAGTAATCGGCCAATCACGACGAAGGGCGGAATCGAAATCCGCTATAAAAGACTGGCATCATTGCTACAATCTTCACGTTCCAGCCAGGACAACATCGTGTGATCACCACCAGACAAAGAAGAAGGTCGACCACCCAAGGATAACAAAGGAGAGAGCTTGAGAACGGGATCTTCTGCAAGAGTCCGATTGCCATTGCGACGAGTCGGTGTCCTTGATGAAAGGACGATCCCCGAAGGAATACCAGCCAGCGAAGACAGCCCGTGGGCCGTGTTGAATGGAATACCATTTTCGTGACGTCCTTTCACAGGTTCATCAGCGACGTGATAGGGACAGGGATTTGGAACGTTTGAGAGGCCCGACCAACGGTAACCGATCTTACGTAACCACTTTCCGAAGGGGCCTCCCCGCCTGGGGATCTAAGGCCCGAGGTTCCGGCCCGGAGAGAATGGCTTCCGGTCTTGGAGACCGGGAGTCGAGAAGACTACGGCTGGTACACGAAAGAACCCCTTAGCCGCCCCCGACGCACTCGTTGGCCTGGCTAAGGGCCCCATTTTACACCCCCAGCCATTGCACTGCCTTTGCACTCTTAGGCAGGCTGGGGACCAAAAATCAGAACATCGCCCAACGCAAACAGTGGCGTGGCCAAGCTAACTGAGACCTTGGTTCTCACACGCTGGGGCAGAGAGGGCTGTTCTCCGCTCTCCTGCGGGAAAGCGGTCCAATAGGTACACGCGGGATGGGAGGGGGGAGTTATAGGCACACTAATTACTGGTCTTTGAACGCCGAAGTCAGTCGCGACACCCGGTAAAGTGACCCCGAGGTCTTTGTTCGCGCCTTCCGAACACAGATATTACGTAGGATTCCGGAATAATTAATACCAAGAAAAGAAAACGAATTATTGCCCAGGAAGCCAATCATATCGCGGCTAATTTCGTAGTATTAGGTACCAAATCTTTTCTTTCAAAAAGTTAACATGAAAATAACGTAAATTATAAACTATATTGAATTTATCTCTGCCATAAATTAATCTTATTTTTGCCTGTGGCTTCAGAGTTTCTAGGGACTCTCAGCCTTTTTAATACTTATGCTTAAGCGTATGTTTGAAATAATCAACATACAATCATTGCTTTTTGAGAAATGGAATACAATAACGGCGTAGCTAGGTTTATTTAGGAAAATGTTAAGGCAAAATTTTTATATTAGTGAAAGTGGCATAAAAAACCGAGGGATGATTTAAGACAAATTGCTTTGATAGTTTGCGAATATCTTTTCAAAATATTTACGATCCAAGTATTTGCACATTAATCGAAATTTAATATATCATGTAGTGTATTTCAGAGCATTTATGTAGTCATTGTAATTGCTAGGCACGTTATAATGCTCACGTACTGTCCCGGCGAAGGCGTAGTACGAAGAGGTCTCGTGTTTCCAGCCACGGTAAGGCAACACCTGGGCTTCAGAATAGATCTCTGAAGACCATGTCGAACAATGGCATTGATACGTCACGACTATCAAATGACGATATTGAAAATACGCGTTTGTGCATTTAACCACCATTGCCAGCACGCAAGTCCTTAATTTTTAATTATAACCGTCCAGTTTCCATGGTACGATATATATTCCAAGGATTACAAAAGTCCAAACATAAAAAAATACTAAAAATACGTAGGACGCCTTTTATGAGCGACTGCATTTTTACCTGAAAGCATTCGATTCACGCTGTCCCCATTTGAGGATGAGGAAGTAAAAAGAGCTCTTTAATCTGCGTATGAAAGAAAAATGGATCCTCGACCCAATATTCAGTCAGTCGATCCCTTACTCATCTTTTCGATTAGTATTTGTCTCGCTCGTCCATCTCGATTGAGGATTTTTATTCGACGGCTCGCACTTCCAACGGTAATACAATTTTATTCGATTTTATTTCATATAATTATTAACCTTACCTAGAATAAAAGCATAAATGCGCTTGTTAAAAATTTTTTATGCGTTCGTATTTAATCCTCTCCTACGCCTACCTCCGAGGGCTGCACCTAACACCTCTGACCTAAGACTATATTCATATTAACTCTGGAAATTCACCGATGAATTTTAATGGAGTACAAAAAGCCGATAATAACAGTGGGTTTTTTTTAAATATCAAATGAATATAAATAAGATTATAAAACATTGGCGCATGCTTCAAATTTTCACAGCGGAAGATTTAGTTATATATAAGGAATCAGGTTTAAACTGCTTACCATTTCAACTTGTATGACGTGATATTATCGGTAAAGTTTAATTTTGAATACCCCGACTTATTTTCTTGCTAATAAATACATTATGTATGCAATCTTGACAAAAGAAAACATGATTGTGGCGCTTTTGTTTAGATTGTCACATCCACTTCATGTCGCTAACAATCCATTATCCAAACTGGTATTATCGGCGTCCAACTCTTATTATGTCTACCATTCGCACAGCTTCTCGCATCCTTATTACAATCCTCTCCTGGAACAACTTCCTTAGAAATCCGCACATAATTTAAATTTATATGCTTTTTATTCGTCTCCCACCTAACTCCGTGAGCTCCGGCATGCAGGCATTAACTCTGGCAATTCACCGCTGAAGTGCAATGGAGCAGAAAAAGCCAATAATACCAGAGGGTTTTTAAATATCAAATGAATATAAATAAAAGTATGAAACACTGGCGCGTGCTTCAAATTTTCACAGCGGAAGGGAGCGTAACGTTAACAATGAAAGCTCACGAAAACGTCTATCAATAGGATAGATCTTATCATGAATATATATTATGGATTCGGATTTTTGGCATTGTTGCCTAGGCTATGCGTTGTCTAAATCTCCACTTTTAGATCACCCAGTCCTTGGCGCCACTTCGATTAGTCTTTTCTGTTGTTATTGTAAATAGACGTAGTTAATTGCTGTTGACGTGAGACCGTAGTGAATATTCAGTAACGATCGAGGAGACATGAATTACTTGATGCTTTGAATAACATCTTGCAAGTTTGGTGATCTAAAATTTACTTTGTAAATGCTAGAAAGGAATTATCTATTACAGGAATAACGTAAGAGGTTTATGAAACGTCCATCGTGTGCCGACGACGTTTGCCAGACTCTGATTCTAATTTGAATGCATTAAGCCCGTTCGGCTTAAATAAAGAATTTAGAATTCCTTGTTTAAACAGAACTTGCTTCGTACCAGGCTACAAAACAGGGCATGAGTGTACGAGGACTCAAAATAGGACACTTGGATTGAAAAATAAGAATCTGTTCTAGGTGGCGGTAAGTGCATTCCTTTTTACCTACACTGCACTGATGGCCATTGGGAATACTCATGAAGTCATCTCGCATTATTATTAAATTTCCGTACAGCGATATTCACGAAGTGCTAAGAAGTTAATTGTGCATTTGTGTAATTAAATTTAGAAATAAATATATCTGTAGACCGGACAATATTAAAAAAGAGTATAATTACGTCCCGCATGTAGTACCACATTTTTTATCTACAGCATTATGATTAATTGTAAGATAACCCATGCATATTCATGGTAATATGGTTACGGAATTCTAGAAAACAGTTTTTGGCGACGAGATCACAATCCATAATATATATTCATGGATCTTATTAACTAATTTTGAGCTAACCATTAATTGGTGTAGTGTTCCCACATTTTTTTACTGTCGAAACGCAAGTAAATTTAAACTAAGGGTAATAATGTGTTTTATTGTTGCCTCATATTAACGGAAAGAGGAAACTTGAGCAAAAAACCCATTAATACCAGAGGGTTTTTAAGTGTCAAATGAATATAAATGAAAGTATCAAGCAGCAGACATGAAATACGAAATGAACTTCTAATTTCGAACATTGCTTATAAAGTTAAACGATTGCTACCTTCCATATCAAACTGAAGACTTTTCCTAAGACACAATTGTAACAACTCTGGCAACTCATCACTGAAGTGTAATGGTATTGAGGAAAGCCAATAATATTGGTTGGGTTTTTTAAAATATTGAACAAAATTACAATGATAGTTGAAAATATTTTGTGTGTTTTGCAACTTTGACGAGGGAAGGTGGAGTTAGACGTTAAAACCCTTATCATTTTACCTTTTATGGCGTAATATTCAGAGGAAAATTCATTATGGAACACCCCGATTTTGTCTATAGCGAATTAATACATAATACATGTAATGATTGTCATGATAAAACTTGATCGGTGCCCCTTGGTTGGGAAAATCACTTCTCCTTCATGTCGATAACGCTCCATTAGATGTACCGGCATTATCGACAATAAACTCTCATTTCGTCTGATATTTGAACTGATTGTCGCATCCTTATTGAGAGTGCTTAAGACAGAACGCCTTCTTCTTCTTCGAATTACCGTTTTCCTATTACGAATATAATTCACTATGAAAAGTAAATTTAGGCTTAGTTGATGCACTGCATGTGTTTTCAATTTAATTTTCACACTCCTTTGGAATAAAAATCCTCCATCGAGATGGAAGCGCGAGAAATATACTATTCTTATCAAAGTATAAGAGTTCGATTGTATAGTAAACTTTCAGGCTTCACTTGGTGGGACAACATTGCGATGATTTTGAATGAATGTAATATTCCACATGGTATTTAGACTTAAATATAGGTTTCGACTGAAGACCTTGATAATGACTTAAGTCGAAACCTAGGTCGGAGTTGACTGAATATGGGGTCGAGGAGCCGGTTTCCCATCTTACACGGATAAAATACTTTTTAGTCGAGCGAACTATATATTATCTAGCAACGGTCAAGTCCTTCCCGTGCGAAAGTCATTTATTTTTTTTCCTTTTATTGAGCGTTTAAAAATAGTTAGGTTCTTTAACTTTACACTTTAGTGCTGACTCCATGATAAAATAATTTTTTTCCCGTTAATCTCCCATTTAAATTGATTTCCTCTGAAGTAAAACGAATATATGTCTCCATATTTTGTGTTTGTAATGGAGCGATTCAACCTATTATTTCTACGATATTAAGGCGAGTCTTAAGCTATATTTAAGCTATCGAGGTACGACTGAACAAGATGAATCCCCGCCAGTCGCCCGCCAAATTAACTTCCCCGGAAAATGATGATGTTATACAGTATGGAGGGAATCGAAATCACTTTAACAAAAGTGCTTTAGTTGCAACTCCTAACCTGTTCCGATGTTTGCTCTTCAACAAAGTAATGGACGCTTTATTTTTCAGGAAATAGAGTTGTTAAATAAGTTGCCATGGTTATATAAAACATATATCATGAAAAATAAAGCGTCCATTACTTTGTTGAAGAGCAAACATCGGAACAGGTTAGGAGTTGCAACTAAAGCACTTTTTTTAAAGTGATTTCGATTCCCTCCATACTGTATAACATCATCATTTTCCGGGGAAGTTAATTTGGCGGGCGACTGGCGGGGATTCATCTTGTTCAGTCGTACCTCGAGTAATTCGAACAGATGTTACCTTTTTATATACCCGATACTTTTATTAGTAAGATGACATTCTTCTTCCAACTGGTTATCAGCCATCCTCAACTCTGAATTTCCTGAAGTTTGCCTACCGCAAGCCTTTCCTTTGCCTAAAATCCTCTTTCTGAGGTGTAATTGAAGAGCTATAAGTGTCTATCTACCATCCACTAACAAGTTTTCGTCAATAAATGCCGTAGGGGGTTGTCCAGGAGGTATGAGGGTAAAAAATGTTCCACGCGGGATGTTCAAGAGGTGCCAAGGTCGAGAACGGGAGAGTAAGGTCCATCGAAGGCGAGAGGTCAATAAAGGGTCCAAAGGGTTAATCCAGGAATAGCAAAGGTCAAAGATTGGAGAGGTCCAAGGAAAGCAGAGATCGCAATAAAGATATAAAGCAGAGTTGCACGCAAACACAGTCTCCCACAAGCACCTAACTGATTACTGACGATCGCATCGCGCTCAGCGTAGTGTTGCAGAATTCACATGGATCACGAACCCGTCAATATACTAAGTTGCCAAGTTTTAACCCTAGAGCGGTGACACCCGGTCTCTCAGATGGGCAATACCATCTTAACGGTGACGCAGGCGAAGTATGAAATTTTGTTGTCCATGCTAATCGGTAGCTTCCTCGTTTAAACTGCTACTCCGATATACAAGCCAAAAAAATCACTTTGTGTAAGCATATTGCTACTTAAGCTACTTTTGGCCCAAAAGATATGTTAAAAATGTGGATAATTGATTTCTGACATATCATGGAAATGAATCCTTTTTTATGTACCAATTCCTAGTCACGGATGTCTTTCTCTTATGAAGAAAAACAATACTCCAGTCAGCCCATTTTCCGTATAACATAGATTGAATACAAGTATCTTCTCTTTTTGCTGTGAAAATGTCGACTAAATATTTTTTAATTCACGTTTGAATGCTGCTATTTCGAGACCATTCAGAAAAATGATATAATCTTTTTCGAAATTCCAAAGTCCTAATCAGTCCAGGAGACCGACGTCTCCACGCATGTATCGATAATTCATGTCACTACAGTAGGGTTGAGCAAAACGGCGGGTAAGTTTTGGAAGGCAGTGAACTAGAGGCCGGGGAAATTACTACACGCCTGGTGTGGAATCACCCCGTGCCACACACCCTAGCGGTAGATTGTACGGTACTTTTTAGATATAGATGTACCTTTCTTGAGACAATTCTGGGCTTGCTCAAGCACCTCGTCGTCAACCGTTCGCTCGGAGTTCGCGCGGGCAGTTCGCTTCGGTGTGTGCTGGATCGTTCGCCGTGGGATAGCGCTCGCGTTCGCCTTGTTGTGTGTAGGCCTGTAAGCAAGCAAACCAAACCACCAAACCACCCATAGAAGCTCTCGCACTTCGAGAAGAGATAACAAATTTCCCGGGAGGCTTTGCCGCGTAGCGTCAGGTGTTAGCCAACCACACAGAGGGCTGCGAGATTCCGACGAGGTGAAACATTTGACCGAGACTCCAGCCCGGACCCCTATATATGATTGCTTTAGCCAGTTGAGCGTCCTTGCCAGTGATTAGAGGGACCCGGGTTCGAATTCCAGTCAAATGGAATGATTTTTACGTCCATTCGCGTTATGCGAAATGGCGGGTGATACTGTAACCCCTTGGTGTTTTCTTTTGGTAGCGCTTTATTTACCGTTCTTTAATACGCCCATGAATATATATTATGGATTCGGATCTCGTTGCCAAAAACTGTTGTCTAGAATTCCGTAAACAAACAACTTTTTGGAAAGCGGTGCCGCCTAGTGATGAAAGACGGAAGTTCAAATGTAAATACCTTAAATACAGTCGACAGATTGTAAATAAACACGTCCTACCGGTTTTGCCACGAATATACATAGGCTTTTACTTACAAGTAATCATAATGCAGTGGATAAAATATGTAGTAATACACGCGGGACGTAATTATACACTTTTTTATACATCGTCCGGTCTACAGATATATTTAATTCCTCTACAAATTTGATTACACAAATGCACAATTAACTTCTTAGCACTTCGTGAATATCGCTATACGGAAATTTAATAATAATGCGAGATGACTTCATGAGTATTCCCAATGGCCATCATTGCAGTGTAGGTAAAAAGGAATGCACTTACCACCGCCTTGAACAGATTCTTATTTTTTAATCCAAGTTTCCTATTTTGGGTACTCGTAGACGCATACCCTGTTTTTCAGCCTGGTACGAAGCACGTTCTGTTTAAACAAGGAATTCTAAATTCTTTATTTAAGCCGAACGGGCTTAATGCATTCCAATTACAATCGGATTCTGGCAAATCAACGTAGTCGGCACACGATGAATGTTTCATTGACCTCTCATTACTGATTTCCTGTCGTAGATATTTCCTCTCTAGCATTTACAAATTAACTTTTAGGTCAGAAAAATAGCAAGATATATTCTAAACATCAATTAATTCATATCTCCTCGATCATTATTGCTTATTCACCAGTCTCACGTTAGCAACAATTAACTACGTCTATTTACAATTACAACAGAAAAGACTCTAATCGAAGTGGCGCCAAGGACTGGGTGGAGTGAAAGTGGAAATTTAGGCATCACGTAGCCTAGGCAACAATGCCAAACATCCGAATCCATAATATATATTCATGAATACACCTCTATCTCCTCTCTCTCCTCTCCAACAATCCCCCCTCTCCAAAATTCAACAACTCCCTCACAACCAACAACGACCAGACAAAATAAACAAATTAAGCATTAAAACACAAAAATAAGAAATAAGAGAAAACATACTAAATAAGCAATAAACTTATCAAACAAAACATTTAAAAAAAAAACCAAAAATAACTCAAAGAGCGCGGCGTTACAATACCGTGGCTAGGCTCAGGAACCTCAAAATTCGTCGCATGAATCAATCGGTTGATATTTTTTGTGGAGAGAACCAACCACTAACAAGGCCATTCGCCCCGTTAACGGTGGTTTTTTGATAAAGAGTTAGATTGGGTGCATGGAGGAAGGTTGGAGAGAAAGCCAGCGTAGGCATTAGCCAACATTCGCGTCTAGCCGCAGCGACGAGCAGAGGCATTAGCCAGGGGTTGTTAGGACAACAGACTAAACAGTTGTTAAGGGGAGATAATAGGCAAAATAATCGGAGAAGGACAAAGGTAAGTTGCATGTAAACAAGAGTTTCTTCGTGTTACGCTCTCCTTCCTTCATATTCACTGATGAAAGCGTCGAAAGGAGGAATTTTCGCAGTCCTCTGTTCGGCAGCGTATCTCTTTCATTTTGTCGCTTCTATGAGTTCCAGAGGTATAGTAATGGGATGAAAGCAATAAAACCTCCGTGTAATTTGTAAAGTCGCCTCATGTGCATAATTCAACTGATGTACATTGAAAATCTAAACATAAATTGAGCAAATTTTATAATTAACATCGAACAAATAGGTTAAAAAACATGTAAAAATGTGATGAAAGAATTTAATGATAAATATGCGTATATGCTTGGTCAGAAACCAACCGCCGAAAAACACCAACCAAAGAAGGCGGTGTCGAGGATCATATGAGATAAACCAATTTTTGTACTACTGTTAAAAAATGAAAATGTATTCACGATAAGAAAGGAGAAAAGTAAACGGAAAAGACTTGGGAACTGAGGAAGGGTAAAGAGGAACTCATTGTCGATATCAGCCTACTATCAACCATGGGCCGAGGTGGATTGAGTACCGGCTGCTCGTCCCGAGGGCCGGTGTTCGAATCTCGGCGGAGGGGGAAATTCCTCATCGGATTCCTGATCCCGACTCGGGTGTCTTGCGAAGGTCACTGCCAGGTCAGCACTCCGTCAGTCGTACGTGACGTCGACATGGGTGGTCACCGATCGCCGGATGTTAGCGACGGGGCCGCCAATGGCGATGTCGGCCTGCATTCTACCTGTCTCCCGATATCCCTTGCCCTCGATGCCCCCAATGACCTCGGTCATCGGCCTCCTCCCCAAATGACCAACCGACAGGGCATGGCGATCCACAGTTTAACGTCACATTTGCCATACGGAGTGATTAACTTTATGTAAACTCCAAGCATGACTCCAAGTATCACTCAAGTAGCGGTCGGGATTCCTCAGAAAAATCTCCCCCACGGCCGGTAAACAAACCCCATCCCTCGAGACAGTGAGCCTGGTCTCATACCGCCACACAGGCATACTCCCGTCTCGGACTATTTTCATATGACTCGGACAATGTTGATCGGAAGCAAACACAATGAGAAAATGGCATGCTGGCATGCTTAAAAAAACGGCAAAATCTTCCATTAGCTGAAACACAAAAAATATAACCACTTGAGGATTGACCGGATGGAAGTTGTCGATATTCATGACAAACAATACACTCATTACTATTCTTCAAATTTTCATGTAATTTGATGTACAATCTAAATAATTTCGAGGAAGAGTACTGTGCATTTTATTCAACTGATTGACAAAGAGCACTGAGTCTAGTGCATATTAGTTTGTTTCTAGACGGATTCACGAAACATTATCATCATTTTGCGACTCCTGACAACACTCACATTTATGGAATAATCAATAATGTAACACCATTAATAGTTTGATACAGCACACTTTCCCTAAAAGGCAGTCAAATATCTGGACATTGTCTTCTTCTATCAATCATTCATTGCGATATGACTCCAAGAACGAGCATCTTTATGCAGTCGTGCGCTCAATATATTTTTAGCTCTAATATGTGGAAGTTCACGATGCCAAAGGGTCGCCAAAAAAAATTGAGCAAAGCCACATCAGAAAGAGATGCTGTTTCTTTCCAATGCTGATTTCTTTACAGACTTAGTGTTTCGGTACGGTGATTTCGTAAATGGCTAACTCATCTCCGACAGCATCTTAATTGGACGCATACGCATGCATATTGGACGAAGGAAAGAAATATATAGTCGGCGCATATCATAGTGCCCAGAGATTTCACGAAAGACAGATTTGACTGCAGATCCCTTGACTACTCCAATTCTCCGCTAACCAAGAGCATTCAAATTATTCGACTAACCGCTAATTTCCTCAGCGTACTTATTTGAGTAAAAAAATATTCTCGCTTCAACCCACTTTTATCTCGTTCAATCTAATCATCTAATTCGTAAGTACATCCCTTCATGCTATCAAACTTTTTCTTTTCATAAAGGTATTTTTTTTACAATACACTCTTCACTAGTTGCTAGGCACTATGTCTTAATTAATCTCTTCTTTCCCTCATCGCTCTCATCTGTCTCCTAAAACTTTATAAATCCTCCTTTTGCGGATAGAATTCTTCTCTAATGTCGATAGTATTTCCGTTTTAGTGCAGTCCACAAAAGAAAAACTTTCTCATCTACTGAAACGTACAGCCTCCTAATTTCACTTTTAACTCATCCTCCCAACTCCTTAAAGAGCCCAATTACTCTCCTCAGCGTCAAACAAAATTTTCTATTTTGTGGACTGTCTCGAAAAGAAATCTCCAAAACTCAAGGATTGCTCTTCCCCTTAAAAAAAACACAACCAACCATAGTTCAGATTGACCAACCTGAGCGGGCATCAAGCACGCAGCCCATCCATTCGTTTCAGACCTTACGTACAGGTTGGTTTACACTGGCAAGTTTATTGCGCAAGTTACTATCATCAAGCGTTTGCAACTCAAAAGCTAACAAATAATTTTTCTTGTGAACTCAACTTAGCGCTACCCCGAGGTGGGTAATCATCCTGGCGCAAACCCTTGTGAATTTGTTTAGCCCGCTGGAGTAACTACGGTTGGCGCTGATCGCCAGCATTTGAAATGCGAGTGAACGGAAGTTGGTCGAAATGCGAGATAAGGAAAATGAAGGGAGGCAAACAGGATGACGGCAACACGACACTACAAGGAAAACTGAAGTTCCTAATGCACAAATATATGCCAGAGTGCGCATTCAAAGGAGGATTTATATATTCGAGAAAAACAATCCAGCTGGATATGAAATTTGAATTACCAGTAATTACACGCTTAAAATTTCGTAATTGTGGGATAATATGGCCGAGGATAGGTATTACCCTCAACATAATAAATTAGGTTGGCATTGGCACCCATTGGCATTGGAAAAGAGTCGTTGAAAAGAGTGGAGTCCGGCGAAAGGAATTAAAGAAAAAGAGGAATTAATGGAACGCTCATTTGTGCGAAATTCACAGTGAAAACATCATTCGCCTGGACTGGGAATCGAACCCAGATCCCCCGATTTCGCGCCGAGTGCTCTAACCAATTAAACTACTAGTCCGGTAAAATTAGTTGGATTTCACCGGAAACCTGGGCAAAAATAATTACAGAGTGGAACCTTGTCTAATGTCTTTGGGAACTTCCCAGGATGACTCTCAAAAAAGTCCCTCGAGCTCCTGACTGGGATAGCGAAGCCATCCAGGAAAACCTGGAGATTTCCTGGAAAAATCCTAAATTGGTTAAAAATTCAGCCAAAATGCATATAATTCCAAATGCCTCTCATTGCTCCGATGGTAGAGTAGAGATGGGGGGGGGGGATGTTACTTTGGCTTTTTATTTTAAGGGCGCCAGGTGATAAAAGAAAAATAACCACCAAAATCCACAGGACAGGATGATAAAAATAAAAAAACAACTAAATTAAAGATCAAACAATATCTTTATAAATCCTCAAGATTTCTTCTCGGTACGAAACATGTCCACTCTGGACCAGCACGACTATCAAACTCTCCGCACATAAATAAACAACCGTTACCCAGAAAATCAAACCGATAAAATCCATCCAAGGCCCTCACAATTTTATTTAAGAAATTAAAAGTAAATGCAATATGTAATATTAATCGTTACATCATGTCTTATCGATATTGTGTCGTCATTAAAGATTTTCATAATGCTTCCAACGATTCTCGTATGGCTATTCGAAATGTTGTTTTTTTACAGTACAGACTACAGTAAAGAATTTACGACACTATTTGGCTACAGCAAGACACAAATTTAATATCACCCCCTGTGCTGACCAAAGATGAAGATTATGATTAGATTTTTTTAGAATACATAGTTTGGCAATTGAACATAAGAAACCCCATTTACATTTAACCTTGTAATATTTTCAATATATTTCACATCCATTTGAAACATGTCGACTTTGCTGCCGGGAAATATTATTTCATTCACATTGGACCCAAAAATACACAATTGCGCAGAACTAACGCGTGTCATCCATAATATTTACACATTCATTTCATTTTAAAATATCCATTAAACATGATACGTGAAAAAATAAATCAAAACTTTTAACGGCTTACACGAGCTAATCCCAGGACGCCTGCAGATGACAAGTTACGGTTTATTCAAATAACATGAAATGCACGTTTTGTTCGCCATAGCTGTAAATTTGGCTCGAGCGAAATATTTCATGACGCGGTTGGAGAATGAAGGTGAAAGTGTCGGTAGCCTCATAAAGCTTTCCCCGGCGTGTTCTGCGTGAAAAAAGGTAATCATTGGGGAAAACGCTTATTCGTTCTAATTTATTTTTGTTCTTTCGGGAAAACGAACCCCAGGCTCATTCCTCGAAATGAAAAGCGTGTCGCGTTCCGTTCTAAAGACCACAGAGGCGAGTTATCAGCACGAAATTTGAATTTCCTGTTTCCCCAAATAGCCCCTCCTTCGTGTAAAACCTGAAGAGTTTCCAAACTTAATGCCCTATTCCACTACGAAATTGCAGTTCTTTGGATTGTATCAAAATGTATAGGCTCACGAAGATTGCCATGATCTATTACATGTTTGCAATCTTCCGGACTGGAGCGGACTTACACGGCGGAAAGGAGGCCCGGTGCTGAAATTCAATTACCCTTATACACCAAGGGATTTAGAGCAGGGATTTGAACCCCAGACCTTGTAATTGGAAGTAGTATAATGGGTATCCGTACCACATTTAAGGTAGTCCGAGCGAAATATTAGATCTTAGATCTCAGGCCGGTGCTGAATTCGTGTCGGGTGCCACTAAATCATTCAGGAGTCCACTATACGTATGAGGCATCGCAGGAGGTAGCGACCAGGATATTGGAGCATACTCGTAGGCCTTTTTTAGGACAGAGAGTAGGGTAGTGAGTAGGTCAAATAGTGGGCCATTAAATAACTTGCCATTCACCAGGATAGCAAAGAATAACGAGTTGACCAGACAACACAGTATAGGTTTAGCGGGACAGAAGAAAGCACAGAAAAAGGAAAAACACATAAATCAAAACAACACCCATGAATCTCCAAACGGTAACTTTCCCAATAATTTAGAAAACAGAAACCCCACAAATACAATAAGCAGACATTCAAATAGAGGAATTTTCAGTAGTGGTAGTTAATAGGGTTGTCCACCATTTTTTTTTATTTGAGAAATCGAAAGATCATGCTTCAGAAGGAGTAATGACAATTATATTATGCTTTTCTCTTCATTGTACATCCTTAGGGAAGGGTTTAAACAGTGACAAATTTTACGTTACGCCAAAAAGCCCTACTTCCATCTTGAATTGGTGTGTGACGTCACAAGCCTGTGGATGACATACTCCGGTGTTGTTGAAGTGGCTCAGGCAGTAACTCAAAGTAAATTGTGGGAAACCAATTGAATACAACCTGTTTGAAGCGGAAATTTGTGTTTTCATAATGCATCGTGGAGAAAATACGACGGACCGAGAGGTTAACGTAGAGAAAAGACAAACCTATAAGTGGTGCTTTGTCCCGCAATGTACCAATACAACGTTGAAAACACCCAACAAAGTGTTTCTAAACGTTGCAAAAGCCTTGATATATTTGAGAGATGTTCCCACAGTAGCCAACAGAGGCTTAGCCCAATAGCATGTCACTTCTGTAGGGGAAGGTTCCTCATTCCTCCTGTGGACCCAGAAAAGGAATGCTAATGCATGTTTACATCCACCTTAAATAAAATGTGAAAACGAATGATATTAATAGTTTATATTATCCAAAGACCATATATTAACCCTTTGAGTGCGGTGTGACGTGGCATCACGTCATAGTTGTCTTTACGCTGGAGCTGATGACGTGATATTACGTCATGGGTACCGTGAGTGTTTCAACTTTCACTAGGTGGCCTAGTGAAAGTTTCCCAGTGAAAGGTGGAATACTCACGTTACCCTTGACGTGATATCACGTCATCAGCACCACCGTAAAGACAACCATGACGTGAAATCACGTCATGCCGCACTTAAAAGGTTAATGTAGATATAGGATTCATCAAAACAAATTATGCATTACAATACCATGTCATAAGTCAGTCACATCAATGGTTAACATGCATTTCAACTTTAAAAATACTCGTCTACAGAGTAAAACAGTTTCTGCATCAGAAAAATCTTCAATTTAACTTAAAAACTAGTTTTAAGTGGGAGAGCAGCTTATTAAAATTGCGTATAATTTTAGATTATTTTAAGGACTCGGGAAAGATGATGATAGACCAGATTGATAAAACTCGTCACCAAACATTGGAGCAAATATTCAAATTTACCGGAAATAATTAATATACTGATATAATCGACAACTATTACCTATAGCAGCTGGGCAAACCTCGCAGTTAACGTCCAATATATTTCTTTCTTCCTCATTTACTTTCATATTGACAGTGTAGGCTTTGTTTTTTACTTTATGCTCAGGGCAAATTATAGCATTTAAAAAGCATAAATTGCCTTCTCTCTTCAATTTAAAATACCCAATTGCAGAGTCCCCGTATTCCTGACGTGTGTTGCTTGTGTGGTTTACGGCGATAATATGGAAATAGAGAGAGAAATAACAAATACATTACATAAATACTTGAAAATTGTGGAAATACGACGCATAGCTAACTACAAATACGGACCTAAAAATTATAGGCATAAGAAAATCATTTTGATAGAGCACTTACCATTTTGCCTTGACTCCGAGTATTTCTGGAGAGTTAAATCTTTCGTCATTTTTTAATAACTCAGCCATTATTTGAATATATCAACCGAAGGGAGATTTCCCGATGTCGCCTTGATCCATCCGAAAGTTTCATCCACAACATAGGCCATTTCAAAATGTGGAATAACTTTGGTTGATATCGTTGATATCCAGGCGGCTGCCGAGTGTTCAGCATGGGATCGAGCGTTGACCGAGCGGACAGGCTTTCTACGTCATCACCTCTATCTCAAGATGGAGGACCGTTTTTGGCGGCATCGAAATTATTCGAATTTTGATTGCTAATAATTCCACCATTACTTGTTCTACGCATCTTCTTTTAATTCCAATCTAAATGAAATTGGATCAGAAGTGATATGCATGCCTTTCATACGACAGTTTTGATAGGCTTGAACAACCCTATTGTCGTAGTTTAAGAAGCAAGATACCTGAATTCCATCACCTTATAGAGAGTACTAATTCTGACATAATTATAGGAACGGAAAGTTGGTTAACAAGCGATATTGCTGATAGTGAAATTTTTCCAGTAAATTTTAGGGTATACAGGAGAGATCGAGAGGGTCGACCGGGAGGCGGAGTATTTATCGCAGTTAAGAACACATTAGTCAGCAAAATAGAAGTGATTCCCAATAATATAATAGAAAGTGTATGGTGTTCCATTCAATGTGCTAATTCGAAAGTAATATATGTTTGTGCCTAGTATAGACCACCCCATTCCGATGTACACTCAGTATTAGAACTCGAGAAACAGATCAGGTCCATTAATTCCCATTGTAACGAACGACAGATTATTGTAGGTGGAGATTTCAATACACCATCGATAGATTGGAAAACATGCAGTCATAAGTCTGGGGGTAGAGACAAAGAAATCTGCGAGTCATTGCTTAACCTGTTCGCATCATACGCACTACATCAAATAGTAAATTTGCCTAATAGAGGGGAGAATATTCATCATACGCACTACATCAAATAGTAAATTTGCCTAATAGAGGGGAGAATATTCTCAATTTACTCGCCACAAACATCCCTGAAAAAGTTATTAAAGTTGAAAATGTCGATGGAATAAGCGACCACAAGGTAATATACGTAAAATTTTCCCTCAATACTGAAAGAAATTTTAAATTAAAAAGAAAGATTTACCTTTTTAGTAAAGCAGATTTCAACGGATTTAGGCCGGACTTAAAGACATCTTTTGAAAAATTCATGAACATCAGCAAAAATAGTGATACAGACAATACATGGAAAGAGTTCCTCCAAATTATACGGTCACTTGTCAACAGATATATACCTCATAAGTATAAGAGTGAGAATAGGGAACCAAGGTGGTACAACGCAGAGGTTAGAAAATGTTTAAAACGCCAAAGAGTTAGCCCCGCCAAACTAAGAAAAATGAAGAAAAATGTAGCTAATAGCGATCTAAAAAATACTATCGAACATTATAAAATTTGTAAAGCAGCTGAAAAAACAGCCCTTAGAAAAGCGTTTAGTGAATTGAAGAGAAAAGTACTCGGAGAACAACTAGAGGGAAATCCGAAAGCATTTTGGTCATTTGTTAGGGAAATACAGGGAACTAAAAAGTCAACGGTTAATTCCTTGAAAAACGATAGAGGCCAAATAGCAACTTCCAGTTTAGATAAGGCTAATTTGTTGAATTATTTTTTTCAGAGCGTTTTTAATCAATCTAAGCGTGGTTTGCACGAAACCATACCAGACCGATTTCAGAAACCAATGCCCCCGATCGATATATCTTGTTGCGGAATCGTATCCTTACTAAGTAACATTAGCCCGAACAAGTCCTCAGGTCCTGATGAAATTCCAGCTCGTGTGTATAAAGAATTAGCTCTCGAAATGGCTCCGTATCTTAAAGTAATATTTAACAAATCCCTCGAAGAACACACAGTTCCCAAGGACTGGAAGATAGCAAACGTGACCCAAATTTTTAAAAGCGGCGATAGGGAACAGCCATGTAATTATAGACCAATATCATTAACGTCACTATCATGTAAAATGATAGAGCACATATAAGTTACATCAATAATGGGACACCTCGACAGCCAGGATTTATTGATAGCAAACCAGCATGGGTTCAGAAAGGGACGGTCTTGCGAAACTCAATGAAGTCTTTTTGTTCATGATATTTTAGTTTCCGGAGAAGGTAACATACAGGTAGACGCAGCGTTTCTTGACTTCAAAAAAGCGTTTGACAAGGTTCCCCACTGTAAGTTACTCGCGAAGTTAGCATCATACGGGATAGACAGTAATATAGTAGGCTGGATAGGAGACTTCTTACATGAACGCGTTCAAAGGGTGGTATTAGATGGTGTCAGCTCAGGCGAAGTAAAAGTTACATCGGGTGTTCCCCAGGGAAGCGTGATAGGCCCAATTTTATTTCTTCTCTACGTAAATGACTTGAATACAGTAGTAAAAAAAATAGCAAGCTCTGTCTTTTTGTCGATGAGTGTATAAAGAAATTAGAAATGCGATTGATGATTGGTGCGATAGTTGGCAGCTAGAATTAAATTTGAAGAAATGCGCAATAATGAACTTTTAGAAAAAGAATGGCTTTCCCCGGAATAATTATTGCATCAAAGAAAAGAAAATATCTAACGTAGAATCTATTAAATACTTGGGCGTCACCATCACTGAAGACATGTCATGGGGAAACACATCAGAGAAATAACTAGTGTAGCAAATCGTAGATTATGATTCGTAAAAAGGGTTCTAGGCAAATGCGATGAGAGAGTACGAGAAAGACGCTATTTTACACTTGTCAGGCCTCATTTAGAATATGCCGCCAGTATATGGGATCAGTACGAGGAAGATGTGATAAAAGAATTAGAGCGTGTGCAAAGGAGATCCGCTAGATTCGTTAAAGGCCGTTATGATAATTGTATAAGTGTTACGAGGTTAATAGAAGAACTAGGATGGGAATTACTATCAGAACGCAGGTTAAAATTTAGGTTAAACCTTTTAAGTAAATTCGAAACCGATTTGTTCACAGATGACGTTAGATATATATTGAGAACCCCTGCTTATTATGCTAGGTTTGATCAGATTTACAAGATTAAAGAGATAGATTTTCGTACCGATAGATTTAAAATGTCATTTTTCCCGCGTACTATAAGAGAGAACAATAGGCAGCGTAGCAAAGGGATAGGTAGGTGAAATATAGTTAGAGTAGTCTGTAGTGCATGATGCATGTAATAACAACCAATAATCCCTTTCTTATTATGTAGATACAAACCATTTAGCTGCATGTGACCTTATTATCTAGTATGTCTCCATTAAATATCCTAGTTGCATGTCAATAGTGCATGTTTGGTGATCTCACCCCCTGCCACACACCCTCGTGGTGGCTTGCAGGGTATTACGTAGATGAAATATCATTTTACTCAGAAATCAATGAATTTGATCTCATTTTAAAGAAAAATATCTTACCCTTCTAATGACACCAAATGACAAAATTCTATTCCCTACCACATGACTTTCGGAGATATTTGCCAAAATATACCAGCCCTTTTACATGGGAAATGGTTCGTGTATGCACTCCAGAGAGACATTATTTACAAAATGAGGCATTTCCTACACTTAGGTCTTGTCAAAAAATCAACAGTTTGTAGTGTGTGTCTCGTCAACTATTTTTGAAAATTAATCATATTGTCACCGGAGTAGGTCCTTGGGTGTCACCAAAAAACCTTCCGTTTTGAAGAAGTTTCAATCGCACCGCGCGAAAAAAATAAGTCAAGTTAAAGACTTAATTCTATATTTTCATGTGATTACTTATAATTTCTGTTGTATAAAACTATATTGTTGCACCATTAATGATGCAATATTTAATTGATGTGTCCTACAGCCTGTGAAATTAAAACGTAGAATTCGAATATGGTCTCTATTATGACTAGGGAACTATCTCACTCGGACTACCTTCAAAATGAATTTCTCGACCCCTCTACCATTACCTTTATCGAACGGTTCACACTCTTTAGACCAATCGTCTTTTTAGCAATTCCGCCCTCGTCCATTCTCTATTCGCGCGAGCAAACCCAAGAAGTTCACTCCTTTCATACTAATCCGCCACCGGAACACGTAATCCACATTCTTTCACGACCCAGTCATCCGTGACGCCACCCATCCTATTTTTACCACAAACACCTCTCGAAAACACGCAGACTCGAAGCATTCGGTAAACATGAATGCTAATCTTGGCGCACCCAAGTCTCACTTCCGTATTCCGCGAGGCGAGGAGGAATCCACACATTTCTAACTCGATTCTCCTAAGCAAAGCTTCATCTTTTGCAATTCCTTTAAAATCTAAGAATAACTAACACAATTATTCTACTTACATGAGACGCAGCCAACCACGAAACACACAGGAACAGACCAGATGTCCTTCTGATAGATTATAAAAATAAGTCCGCCTAAATCATGCACGTAGCAGTTCACTTAACTCGCAATATGTCCCCTGTATGCAAGTGGCGGGCAAGTTAAATGTGAGACGGTACAATGGACCCAAAGGGGTCTGAGTGCTCCAGAAGGCTCTCGCCCACCCATACAATCTACAATCTAACTCGCACTATACAAAAGGCAG
Source organism: Ceriagrion tenellum (assembly GCA_963169105.1). Taxonomy (NCBI): domain Eukaryota; kingdom Metazoa; phylum Arthropoda; class Insecta; order Odonata; family Coenagrionidae; genus Ceriagrion; species Ceriagrion tenellum. Next base: position 8,328,562 of record OY720643.1, read on the forward strand.
AGAGGGAGAAATTAATACATCTACATCTACATCTACGTCATACCCTGCAAGCCACCCAAAGGGTGTGTGGCAGGGGGTGCTTTCGCACCAGGCATGACATATATGGCATGCATGACAGGCATGATAATATGACAAACTTGTGTGCCAGATGAGGGAAATCTGGAGGCTTAGTAAAATAAACATCAACCCCATTGTAATATTAGTAGCAGTAGTGGTCTACACTCACTTCTAAGAAAACACTCAACAGCCTAATATACGGAAAAGCATCTCAAGGATTTCACAAATGGCAGCGAGTGTACTATCACAAACCTGCCATATTGCGTGAAAATTGCGGAATCACTAAAGAATACAACATATGTTATTTAATCGCATGAAAAAGTAGAAACTCCATCTTCGCTGGCCCAATAAAAAAGGGACTGGAAAAAATAAGAACAATATTTCTTCGACTATTTCCCGCCATTTTCAAAAATTCAGTCCAATGTCCTGAATAAATGCAACGGTAATTTCTCTTGCTCTCCCTTAGGCAAACTTGCAATCTGTAAATTGTTTCAAGTAGCAAACACTCTTTATAACTCCGTTTTCACGCAGTTTGATATCTTCATCCATCCCACCGTCTGTCGAAACATTTCTCTACGCCTTAAGTTTAGTCCCAAAGATATTCAATACTAGTCGAAGAGCAACGCCCTTCATATCAGATATAATTTAAGACCACAAGTTTTAAGGGGGGCATAAAAAACTGCAAGAAATGTATTAGATTAAATATTTACCCGATTCTAGTTAGAGACTCCACCAATACGTAGCATTACATAAACAGAATGGCACTGCCCCTTCATATTAAAGCCACACTACCGACTGCTCCGACGAGTTTCGATTGACAGCAGTGTATTTTGACCCAGCTCATTTTGGATAGTAAACATTGACGTGAAAGGCACAGCGGACATTTGCGCGACTCATTAGATAAATGCAGTCATGCTCCCAGCTAATGAATTCAAAAAAGATATGGTAATTTTTTCATAGTTTTTTATTCCAAGTCGACCGGTTTCATCGCATAGGCGACATCATCAGGACATGAGTTAAGTATATACTCTGAACGACCGCCCAGTCTGGTCAACGTACTTCGGTGTCACACCAAGCGCAAGACATCTACTATTAAAGAAAATATTGAGAGATGCCACTCGGTATTTCATAGTCAGACTCCGGTATAGTTTAGCCTTCTTTGCTGTAGTGGCATTGATGATAAACTCGAAGGTTTCAGGCTTCACTCTGTGAAAATCCATTCTAATGAATTCAAGAAGTACCATGTCTTTTTTTTATTCTTTAGAACGGATTTTCACAAAGTGAAGCTTGATACCTTCGAGTTTATCATGCTCCCAGCGTTGAGTACCTTGTTTTGTTCTCTTTTCGATCATTTTCCGACTCCTTCCTCACGGGCCTTCCCTTCAGTGACTTCATGCTCGACGCCGGCGGCCACCACCAGGTTTCGTTTCTCCTATACACATTCCAATACTTTCACCCAAATTTCGTCAAATTTTGTAGTCGAGCACATCTCACGGATAGGAGATGAGTATTCACGCGAAAGCCCAGCGTCACGCGGCACCTGACCCCCGCTGAATGAGCTGAGAAGAAGCAGAGAGCGATTGGAGAGACGCAAAGGCCTGCTTTCGTGTATTCTCGCGCTCGCCATGCCTCGGTGCGCAGGCGCACATCTGTGAACCGAAGGAGCCAGGAGAAGTAAAGGCGCAGAAGAAAAGGCTCACTTATCAGACTGTTGAGTCATTGCGTGGTTACGCATACACAAGCGCTTCGAATTAATACGCAGCACTATCGCCTCAAAAATGTTGACAAGGATTATCTTTTACCGAATGCAAAGGAAGCTAGAAGATAATCTGTCAGAAGACCAATTTGGGTTTCGCAAAGGAAGAGGTACCCGTGAAGCCATAATAAGCTTAAGTCTAATTACCGAAAAAGCCTTGAAAGTAAACAAACCATTAGTGATCGCATTTATCGATGTGGAAAAAGCTTTTGACAATGTTGACTGGAATATTCTGCTAAGAGCTCTAATAGACCATAAAGTAGATGTTAGAGATAGAAGAATGGTACTCCAGCTATGTAAGAACCAGACAGAACTGATAGGAAAAAAGAAACTTGAAACAAAGATCGCTAAAGGAGTGAGACAGGGATCAGGTTTGTCGCCACTGCTATTCAACATCTATATCGAGGAGGCTCTGAAAGAGAAAAGAATATTCATGGAGTAAACATTAATGGAAGGCTTTATAATTCAATACGCTCCACAGATGATATCGCTTTGGTGACTGAAAATGAGCATGATAGAGAGGCTTCTCTAAAGCTACTGGACAGACTGTTGAGAAATAACTGTAAGATCAAGATCAATAAAGCGAAAACAAGGGTTATGAAATGTACAAAAAATGGAGAGGAGGAGGCAGAAATAAAACTAGACGGAGAGGGGCTCACCCAGATCAAAAGCTTCCCATACCTTGGTGGTGTGATATCTTCTGATGGACGAAGCAGTAAAGATATCAGAGCCAGAATAGTGCAGGCCAAGAAAGCACTTTTGTTAAAAAAAAGGTTTGCTAACATCTAAAAAAGCAGCATAGATCTGCAAAAGCATTATATTAAAACTTTTGTTTGGAGTGTAGGTCTCTACTGATCAGAAAGCTGGACCATCCTAGAGAGAATTAAAAAGAAACTGCAAGCCTTTGACATGTGGTGTTGGCGCAGGATGCTTAGAGTACAATGGACGAGCAATGTGACCAACGAGAAAGTGCTAGAAATGATAAAGGAGAGGCGTCAACTGTTGAAAATGCTAGAAAGCAGGAAAGTAAGGCTCATAGGACACCTCCTAAGACACTCGGAGTGGTGTACCAGCTTAATTGAAGGTAGGATGGAGGCAAAGAGGAAAAGGGGAAGGCCAAGAAAGGAGTTCCTAACGGTTGAGGAGAGGAAGAAGACTATCTCCAGAGGAATACATGTGAATGTTCGCTACAGGGTCGGTCCATCCGATATATCCGTAGCCCTGATGGTGGATTTACACATAGAAGTAACTTCCTTGACAATAGGTTTGCAAGTCGCTCACAATCGATACTTCGATGCGCTGACGAGGACTTCCATGGCATTAGGGGTCGATAGTGGTAGTTATCGATCGGAGTTCGCACTAGCAAGGAAAATAGGCTGGCTTCTATTTTGCCACAAAATAGCATGTCGATTCTGTGATAAAATCGCATCGTATCCAGTAATATCTCCGTCACACGACCGCAAATGGAGGTTATATATGAAAACATAGGAATAAGTAGGAAGAGGACTCTCTTGTTCGTGTAAATATTTATTTGTATATACATGAAAATATTTTAAAAGCTAAAGAGCCCTTCAGGCACGCTTCTCACCTGAAGGGCTCTTTAGCTTTTATTGATTATCTCTTATTCGATAATATTAAGTTTTGTCACAATTCTCATAAATGATGCGATGTAATAATGAACAATTTATGTGATTTATACAAATTTATAAAACAAACGAATGCCTATTGGACTCAAACACATATATACGACCGCCATTTTTTCCAAGTATCGGAAATTTTCGTGATTATCATATTCTTGGTTTACTTCCGTGATCTATTTTGTTGGGAAAAACCGGAATTTACTAGTTGAATGTGTAAGCAGAACGATGTCCTGCGAGTGTAGCGATACGATTCGAGACATCGCTACACCCGCTACTTCCACGGAAGCCAACATCCATGAGAAAACCCCGCCTTAACGAAGAAGCATACAATCGATATCGAACGACCTAGCGCTCGCTCTAAAGATCTAAAAGACACGGCAAAGGCGTAGACAACGCAAGCAAAACAAACGCAGCCATTATATGAGCAGAGTGAGTAAACATTTTTCTACGGGGAAACATAGTTTTGCCAAGCATTTAAGCGAGTTTGAGCCATGTGATGCCGTAATTTGTGATATTTTGGGCAATACAACGTTTCAATGCCACATCTCCATTGGTTGATAGAATTGTTCGAGGACAAACGTTGCCCGTGCATTCCTAATCTAGAGCTGAAGTTCCACCCTCTCTATGGCGTAAGATTTCGACACAACTGCGCACAAAGAAAGATTGTATTATTAATAATGAACTCATTCTAAATAGCACTCAGAAGCAATAGCTGGAACAGCTATAAGATAAATATTAATTTAATCATTCAATCTAGCGACAGCCACACCTTTTTTTTCCAATTTTCACCGAATCCAAATATGGAAAAGGAAACGAATGCAACGCTTTGAAATTTGGAAGCTCTACTACACAGATTCTGGAGGAGAATATGATACATGTAGGGCACGGATAAGAATTCACGTCAGTCAAACAAAGAGATGTTCTTGCACAATCGATTACGTCGCGTAGTGCACAGTTGCCCGATCTCCATTCATTTCCGCACGCACACCTCTCGTTTGAAGACGAGGCATGCACGACAAAATGGCACTGCAAAATACAATTATTTCTGTGAGTTCAAATGAAAACTGGTATTAAAAACATTTGCTATAATGATTAGATAAAACGAAAGATTTCAAAAACAAAATATATTCGATACAAAAGCAATTTTAAAATAATTTTCAGGGATCGCGAAACGTGGACGAAATCGCATTGTGCCGAAAAAAATTAATACCATACGGGTACAAAGAAAGAAGTAATTTCAAAGAGGGAATTTCATTACTTTTTCGGGTTATTTAACGGAGTTTTTATGTTCTAGAAATCAGGTTTCGCTGAATAGCGAATATTTTCGAAATGCGTCAGTCAATTTAAAAAGGGGATATAAACCTTTTATTAGAATTGAAATTAATTGAGTCAATTTTGGAGAGTTAGAAATACGATCCGAGAGAGATTTTACTCTTTTATTGAGGGTCGTGTATAATGAGGAAGGGCGATAATAAATGGGAATGAGAAAGCTCTTCTTCCTCGGATATCACTGCACACAGTTAGCCCCGTAAAACCTCACGTAAAATCACCGGGCGATTACTTTTATAACTATTGGCCGTAACTTAATAGATGTTCAAAAACGAGTTTCAGATGAATGGAATTCAAACTTCTCACGCATAAATACAGCATTAAAGCACCGAGCCCCAACACGGGATGAAATCAACACGTGGATATGAAAAACCCAATCGCGTACAAATACATATCAACTCCAAGAGCACCGTGATTTGAAAACATTGCCAAAAATCTCTTAACGTTACATGCAGTCACTTTAGATGAATTATCTTCATCATCTTGAGCCATTGCGGTTATCGGCTTCAAACAGAATTATCCCCTCGAATGCAGAGGCTAATATCTCAGTATCCCTTGACCCCCCCCCCCCCATTTGGTCAAATTCGCAGATCATTCTAAAACTGTCAATCCGACGCCTTTGCAGTCTTAAAAAAAAGTCATTATGAAATGTTTCTTGCTCGACAACCGTCTTCACTTGACTGCCACTTATAACTCGCTGTAAGTGATACTGCCACCATATTATATCGGGTTTCATTCGAAATCCGAATACTTAGATAGGATGAGGGATCATTGTCAAGTTCGTCAATTTCATTTTTTCTCTCTTCTCTTCAAATTTATTGGATTTCATCGAAGACACAGAGCCTTTCATGTTCATCTACATCTACATACTATCCCGCGAGGCCACCGCATGGGCGTGGGGTAGGGAGTGGTAGGTCACCAGCCGTGTAACGATGTAACATTTTTGAAGATGAAATGGTGACATGAATTATGGGAGTGTATACAGTGGAGCTTAATTTTTATGATGGTCGCTTATTGTTCGCGGAAAGAACGAGTTGTTGTACCTATCTGTTCGGCAGTGTATCTTTCTTATTTTATCGCATCTGTCAGACCTAGAGATGTCGTGAGGCGTCATGATAATATTCTCTGTGTCTCTCTGAAACACACCAGTTCTGAATATCTCAAGCAGCCTAAGCCTAGCGTGCAGCCTCCGAGTCTCCAGGGGCTCCCACCTTAATGCCTCTAAAAGTTAAGAGAACCTATATGTTAGCTCGTAGCAGTTTTTAGCGATGCGTACTGCTTTCCTTTGTATTTTTTAGTTTTTTAGTTAAATCTTTATCGCCAGGGTCCAAAATGCTTGCGGCGTATTCGAGGTGTGGCCTAACCAGAGCGAAGTATCATCTCTCTATGTCTTTTTCATCCGAGGACTTTCCAATTATACGCTTAACAAAACGAAGTTTTTTAAATGCTGGGCCGCACATGTTTTGTATATGGGTTTCCCACGATGTATCTGAAGATAAGGTAACTCCGAGGTATTTTACTGTATGTGAAGATTTTATGTTTACTCCACCCACAGTGTAGGTATGGCATTTTTGTGATGACATTCGCAGGAAGTGAACTGTGGTGCATTTGCTGATATTTAATGCTAACTCCCACTCCTGGCACCACGAATGAACTTTGTTTAGGTCCAATGACAGAGTTTCAAGGTCCGCGTCTTCGCTCATTTCACGGTAGATAACTCCATCGTCTGGAAATAATCTTATTTTACTGCTAACTCTAGAACTTAGGTCATTACTGTAAATAATGAATAAAAGAGGACCGATCACGCTTCCTTGAGGAACACCAGATGTGACTTCGACCATATCAGAGCGAAAACCATCAATAACTACTCTTTGTTTTCGATCCCTGAGAAAGTCCCTAATCCAGTTCACTGTTTTTTTTGTTTGTTCCGCATGATTTCAATTTATATGCGAGTTTTTGTGAGGAACCATGTCGAATGCCTTCTTGAAATCAAGGCATATCGCGTCGTCTTATTTAATCGAATCACCTGATTTTATGATATCATGAAGGAAGAGCGCAAGCTGTGTTTCACAGGACCTGCCCTTACTGAAGCCATGCTGACTGCTGTGTAAGAGGCTACGATTATCCAGGAGTGCCATCATATTGCTAAAAAAAATGTGTTAGAGGATCTTGCATACAAAAGTATGTTAACAATATAGGCCTACAATTTCCTGGGTCACTTATATTTCCCTTTTTAAATATCGGAGTGACATTGGCTATTTTCCAGTCTTGGGGCACCTTGCCCTCGAATTTGTTAAATTAAATTTCTAAGAATGGTGCAATCTGTGGCGCTAACTCCTTGCGCACGCGTGCAGATATTCCTTCTGGACGTAAGGACTTGTTACTTTTAATCGAACGCAGTTTTTTAGTTATTCCATCACGCTATATTGTTATGTCCGCCATCAGCTCGTTTAAGTCACGAATGTCTAAATTATGTATTGTGTCATCCTTAGTGTATACACTTTCAAGGTGCTTGTGAAATAAGTTGGCTTTATGATGCTGTTAGGAAACATTTCAAAATATTTTTACCATGATTCAACCTGTAGTAAAAATCTTCACGACTCTGATGCGTATAAATCAATTTGTTAGTTATTTTTAATAAACGATAAATGCACAGTTTGTTATACGAGCAATGGTGATCTTCTGTAGAGCAAGGAAGGAGGAAACTAATTGTCTACAAGGAAGGTTTAGCACATCCAATCGATTGAATGGTGGTTAATAAACAAAGTAACTTTTTCAGCAGAGAAGGAAATTACCGCGAGACTTCGTTCATCTTGTGTAAAAAACGACCAACATTCGAGGGAGAAATTAAGACAGATGAGACCATCGCTATTTTTTCTGCTGTTGCAGTAATTACAATGGTTAAAGAGGTTGCAAACATCACTGCGTGTTTTTTATTATTATTTTATTACCCGTGGTTTCCGTGAGGACTCAGAATTGCTACGTTTGAATTTGAGGCACAAGATACGAGGGACCCTCCGCGCAGTCATCGATGGACTTCCCTCTCTTATGACTCGAGTTCGAAGGATAATCATCCCTAATTCAACTTTGCGAGAGAAAAAAAAGTCTGGAAGCGATAAAAATGAACTTCAGATGTATTGCTTTTGGAAGAAGACGTTTTGTTTATCAATTAACTTAGGGCCCGCAAAAAACTAATCTACGGAGTTATGACATACAATAATGATCTAGGTTAAAAGTTGCTCAACAACAGTATCTAGAAGAGAACAGCGTCGCAGAAAATTACCTACCGGAAGAAGACGAAGCAGTTTTCTACTTATCACTTTCCATAATGTAGGATAATTAATTACTATAGGAGTTAGCGAATTCCGTCCGCTGAAAACGGGAAGTAAAATAACAAAAGAACTTAAAATTTAATAAATAATTCAATTACAAAAAATTAGTCTATCCAAATGCTTGAAGCTCTAAAAAAACAAAAGGTATCTAAATACATTTTAAATGGATAAAGCAAAACTTATCATCCGTCATGAACTTAATTTCTTTAAGAAGGTATACCGCAATGAGTAATTAACCATGGTTCAGAGTAATCACAATTAAGAGTGTAAGATATCATTTATAAGAAATCCGCCCCTGACCATTTCCTCGAATATTTGCGTACGGCAGCTTGAATTGGCTTTACTCCTTCACGCTAAGAAGGCTTCCTTTACGCTGTGACCGGGATATCATAGAGAACGTAGCATCCAGGAGGTTGTGTTTTAGCCACTCGTGATTATCTCGATCACGTGATTAAGGAGTCACGTGGTATAGCAACGAATGGTTGGAGATGATTTTTCTAAGTTTAAACCACTAACCGGAATTTTGGGAAATATTTGTACAAATGAAATATCCGAGGGGAAGTTTCACGCAGAATTAAGGCCACCACCGTAAGGTAGTGCGAGCGAGATAGTTCCCTAATCATAAAAGAGACCATATTCGAATTATGCGTTTTAATTTCACCAGATGTGAGACACACGAATTAAATATAACATTATTAATGGTGCAAAATTAAAGTTTTACATGACAGACATTGTAAGTAATCAAATGAAAATATCTAAATAAGTCTTTAACTTGACTCATTTTTTGCACGTAGTGCGCTTGAAACTCCATTAAAACGGAATGTTTAATGCGATTCCGAAGAGTTTACTGCGGTGACAATAAGATTAATTGTCAAAAATAGTTGAGAAAACACACAAACTACACACTGTTGATTTTTTGACGAGATCTAAGAGTTATAAATTCCTCATTTTGTAAATTATGTCTCTCTGGTGAGCATTCACTTACCGTTTCCCATGTAAAAGGGCTGGCATTTTCTGGCAAATATCTCGGAAAGTTATGCGGTAAGGGGTTAAATGTTTGGTGTCAATGAAAGGGTGATATATTTTTCTTTAAAATGAGACCAAATTCATTGATTTCTAGGTAAAATGATATTTCGCTCATACTACCTTAAGCGTCTGATATTTTCTTGAGTTCGCCTCAAATCGCGATATTCAACTCCATCAGCAATATTCCTCCGAGCGATCGCGAAGACTGCGTGAGATTTTTTGCAAATGGCTGAAGTACACCAAAATCTCGAACCCCTCGCGAATGTACCACGTGGCTCCTCAGTCACGTACTCGGATTTATCTCCAGTGGTTCACACACAACCCCAGGATTCATAATGGAGTCGCCAAAAATAAATGTGATAGAACCTCGGACATCAACAATCGAAGTATGAATGGTTGGTGGCTTCGAGCGCGCGTATAATATTCATGGCCCCATTCGGTCCCCAAGCCCCACTCTCTCAAATGCTTCGTTTCTCCCGACCGCTTCCAGATCCCTTCGGTGGAGGCTGGAAATAGTTACGGAACCTTCCGAGATAACACGTTACGTGTGACCGCTCCGCCGGAATTAGGCATGAGTTAATCCTCGTTAAGTCATCCGGCCTTAAGGCGCATACTTGAACAACACGAATTACAACTTGTGAATGCTCGCGAGCGATTGGCTTCGCATTGAATGCGCGATGAGATGAGTCATCATCTCCCCTTTGAGGTCGCGTTGGATTCCAGATGACACGCAACAGAGATTCCCGAATCAATCCGAGACGCTTTGGCCGTTTTTACGCCATCGCTCCTCGACGACGTTCGCCCCCACTCGTGTGTGACGTAAGCAACAGGATTGTATTCTAGAATCTGCGGTCACCTCCTATATATGTAGATGTATACACACGTGTCAAATCTCGGTTTCTTCCCTGAGCAGGTGTGAAATTTAGCTTGGAAACCGTTTCCTGCTCCCGTGACTCAAGTATTTCATTGCTCGGATAATTTTCTAGTTAACACACTCAGGAGAATAAAACCTTGATTATTCTGAAATATTAGTCATAATAATGATACGAATCAAAAACCTTTCAACTTAATTAGAATTCAATTCAACGTCTACTTTCGATTATTTAAATCATAAATGATTTTCCAATTACTGAAAATTCTCAAGTGAAAGGAAAAGTAACAGTACTTTACTATTATAGTCATTTAAATACATCTTGGCCTTCATCAACAAGGTTTAGGCCAGAGAGCAGCACACAAATGAGTTCGTGCGTGAAGGATAGCAGAAGGAAAGATGGTTCCTTACTCAGTACCGGGAAAATGACAGTGAGTATTGGAACTATGGTTCGTACAAATCAAATTCGTGTAAAAATTGACCGCAGAGTTCAATTCTTACCATTATTTTTATTAGTTTAATTCTTACCATTATAGAGATCGAGAATTTCCAAAATTTTCACCTGAAACTCTTCCAAAACGAAACAATAACAGTGCAAAGTAATTGCAAGCCAACTTCCCTTTAATATTCCATACAAAAGCTTTATGTACGAGTTCCCGTTTGAGATAATAATACACTCCACTGTTGACGATTAATAGTCTGAATGATGACAGACTGATAAATAGAAATGCCAAACTTTAATTACTGATAATCATAAGCGGGCAATGCAATGCGAAGATATCGGAAAAGGCAATGCGAAAAAGAAAATAGAGACTTTTGAACAGTAATACTCGTGCAATTAAGGCTGAAAACCAAGATAAACGGAAAGGAAAATGTCATTTGGAGACAATAAGACAATATCAAAGCATAAAATGTTGACTGTTACCTTCAAATACATAGTTACAAATAAATGAATATGCTGCGGTGCCTATCCAAGGTAAAGCAACTTACTAAATAAAACTCAATTTCTTTGAAAGGCATAAATGGCTGCACTTCGTGTCCTAAAGAATTTATGAAAATTTATCTCCATCTACGTGTGAAATAGCAATATCGCAGTAATGACTAGCGTAATATTATTGAAAATCACCGATTTTTAGATTAACATCACCGAAAAAATATCTCAAAACTATATTACAAACTGGTCGGCATACATACAGATCAAGCAAGAATGCACAATATTTCAATGACAAAATCATATTTTTGTAATCGTTACCATTGAACAGCTTCAACACACCAACCTAGACACTATATTAGATAAAAATCACACCATTTTAAATATAAATTACTCACCTAGCGTTTTTGCAGTCATGGAAAGTCTTTTCAGTAACTTTCTGCGTGAAACTTCCCCTCGGATATTTCATTTGTAAAAATATTTCCCAAAATTCCGGTCATAACCTGACACCTACAGACCAATGCGGGTATATTTTATTGATAATGTAAAGATTTCATTTAAGAGAAGAGTAATCTGATGGAACCCTTAGCCATGATTATGTAACATCACTGATAACTATGTGACATCACCAAGATAACTGAAAAAGGCATCTCATTATTTATTGCTTATTGAATGTACGGAAAATTATTAACGTTCCCGAAAACTATGATCTTCACGCAACGTGAAACGTTCCCTTTATAAATACCAATTCATATAAGTTGTTATTCAACAGCCATTTCGAGTGGCAGTACTTTGATTTAAGGTTTTCGAAAACTAAATCACATAGCACTTACTTAAAGTCTGCCACATGCTGACAGGGACATCAGCACTCGGACGAACAATAGAATCGCTCGCATCCAAATTCAAGTCAAGTACAACGATTCTTAACTCCGGTGACTGATGGGGAAACGGTGTTTCCATGGCGTGGCAGACCGTAGCCCCAGCTAAACGTTTCAGTAAAATATACCCTATGACTCTGCCCACATCAACGTCTGCTAATTTAAGCCTACACTCTGCTTCCACGTATCCACACGTAAGGAAGCCCTAGACCAGGGGTGGCCAACCAAAATGATCTAGCGGGCCACTTTGGAAATGCATCATAACTCCGCGGGCCGCATATAAAATTATATATCCCCATATTAGATTTAGACCCAACTATAGACATAATTTTGGAGTGAAAAATTGAAACAATGAGTTATTATTATTGTGTTTAAGTTATTGTATTGAAGTGTGATGGATCTCGCGGGCCGCGGGTTGGCCACCCCTGCCCTAGACGATGCTATGCCATCACGATGGCAACAGGGTAATAAAAACTTGCCAGATGAATGTGTGGGTAAGGACCCACCTTAAAAATTAAAGGCAGAATCACTGCCAAGAAAGATTAATCGTAATTACCGCTGACCTCGATGAAAAAAGTCGTTGATCGGAGCGATAATGGGAGCATAAGTAGGTCAAATTCCGAGCAGGATGGATGAAAAGCACGACAAAAATGAACAAAAAATGAACACCGTGTTTTCGAGGAGTTTTAGAAGTTTAGTAAATTTATCAACTCACGTTCGGCGGTCTAGACATCCTGAATAGATGCGACAAAGTAAAGATGTCCGTCAAAAAAAATATTACCTCAGAAAAACGGATCCTATATTCATTTCCATTGGCTGTTAAAGCCACACCAAAGATGACTACCTTTTAGGGAACATCATTGCATTACCATTTTTCAATCAGATAAGGATTCATCCTTAAATTCACACCGCATTGTGACACCTTAAGAAAGAAAACCTCAAAGAACAGTTCGTACATAGCTTCACCTCACGATTTATTATGGCCATTTCCAGTTATTTATTCAACCTCTAAAAACTACATATTCATGAAATTTTCGACTAAAGACCGCACTACATTGTTAAGTGTACTTTCTTACGTGTACATACTACCCTTGCGAGCCTCCGCATTGGCGTGTGGCAGGGGGTGTTAGGACACCACCCGCGTAAATATGTAAGGGATAAGGTTTTGGGAGGTGAAATAGTGTCGTGTATTATGAGAGTGTATTTAGTGGAGCTCAGTTTTCATTGTTGTCGCTCATTGTTTGCGGAAAGAACGAGTTTTTTTTACCTCTAACTTATTTTTTTAACGAAGTAGTACTACACTATAAATTACTTTTTAACTTATAGCGAAGTACTTAGTCGATCGAAGGCGACGTGAATCTGTGTGACTCCATGTTTATTATGTAGGTTTCCACAATAATGTGAGAATCTAAACATATGATGACTTCCTCCTTTCGTTTGTTTTGTCTCAAACGTGCGACCGTCGCCGCCGATGACAAGTATAAGCATCCATTTAACAAAACTTAGGAAATTGAAATTCAGATTATGGGGACAAATATATTTTCTAATTAACACACAAGGTGATCGCTGATCGATCATTTCCATGGGAAAATTCGCTTCTCAAGAACAGTTGCTCGCGATAATGGCATTCTGGTTAAGAAAAGTTCTGTTTTCCCATTTGTCACTATCCCTAACAAATGTCACTTCATGTAGCTATAAGTTCGATTTTCCAAGGAAAACTCTAAAGGTGAGAGTTTGCCATTTACTACCAAGCAAAAAGCCTCGTTCTTCTATGAGTTGTCATAATACGAGTTAAAGGACATTTAGGTAAGTTGTGTTCCGGTGGAATTTCATGAAGAGCACTTAGGTTAATGCCGATGCCGGGTTTTCGCCCACATTCCCTCTTTCCTTGGAAGGAGGAACCCACGCTTCCAAGTACTCTTTTCTCAAGATGTAAATGTAAATCGTAAATGTACATCGTCTTTCATATAATCAAGATAGTGAAATTATTCCATAACTACTTCTGTCGGAACGCAAAGGAAAAATTAATTATCAAGTCAACATGATATTATAGGCATGGAAGCATTAACATTACCAATTGCAGTGACCTAGTTGCATTATATTGTGCTTCGGTTGATATTGACTCATCTATTACAAGTCTCCCCACAACTGTTTGGCTCTGTATTTTTACCGCATTGAACACTTGATCATCAATGCCGGCCCTTTTGGCGACGGGGTGAAGTCCTCTCCTGCTAAATTGAGGGTCGCGGGTTCGAGTCTTGGGTGGAACTATCACCTCTCAGGGCATGATAGTTTCTGTTCAAATAGGAAACCTGCAAACAAGCTATTCTGCACCTGTATATATGCTATAAGGCAGGACCTATTCTGGACTGATACGTCGTGCACAAAAAAAACAGTAGTCGTCGACCCAAAGATTGGTTTCCTTCAGCTCTTCACTCTCCTCTCCAATCAGATAAACCACTTCCTTCTGAGCCTTCATTTTGACGTTCGTCATAATTAAACCATTTTATGGAAAAATGCGTCAAATTACTAAAGGGAATTTCTACGATTTCCTAATGGCAACTGACGCCGTATAAGACCACACTGTTGATTTCGACATTCCCAAATAATCTCACTTCGTACACTTTATGCCTCACACATTTGGTTATCTCTTTAAAGTGTAATTTATTCTGACATGGTAATCATTCAATAAATAAATAATAATATAATAATACATAAAAATTACAACTGCATGGAATATAACCGAGTGTATTTCATCTCCATTGTGCTAATTACTGGTCACTGACAGTCGCGATATTAGTTGACTCAAGCCCCCAGGAATATTTTGCACAGAAAAAATAATTTTTGTCGGAATACAAAGGAAAAATAAATCAAGTCAACATAATTTTATAGGCATGGAAGCATTAACATTACCTATTGCCGTGGCCTAATTGCATTATATTGTGCTTCTGTTGATATTCACTCATTTATTACAAGTCTTCCCAGAACTGTTTGGCTCTATCTTTACCGCATTGCAGTAATGCGGTAAAGGTACAGAGCCAAATTTCATTAATTATTTCATGCCTATTACATTATTTTGACTTGATAATTAATTTTTCCTTTGCGTTCCGACAAAGATGATTTTTTTCGATTCAAAATATTCCTGGGGGCTTCAGTCGACTATTGGGATATGGGGTTGGTGTGGTGGCTAGAGTACTGGCTAACTATACGGACGGCCAGGGTTCAAATCCCTGCAGAGGAAGATGTTTTTCAGAGGAAATCCGATCCCTACTTGAGTGTCTTTTGGAGGGCACTTCAAGTACAGTACTCTGTCTGTCGGATGAGACGTTAAACCGTGGTCCCCTTGGCGTCTTTAGCTAAGAGCAGGCTAATGACGACGCCGGGTTTCTATCCACCCTTCCTCCCTTACCTATCCCCCATGGCGCAAATGACCTTAGCCGTCGGTCGCCTCCCCAAATATCCAATCCAATCCTTCAGTCGACTATTATCACGGTTATCAGTGACTAGTAATTAGCGCAATGGAGAAGACATAAACTCGGTAATATTCCATGCTGTTTTACTTTTTATTTATTGTTATATTATTATTTATCTATCGCATGATTGAAAATCAGACTAGAGCTACGCATTCAAGTCTCAACCCAAATATAGTTTCGCGCGTTACTCCGCCGTCACCACTTCTATCCAGACCGAAAAATCTGACGTGTTTACAAGACGACACGTGTGAAAATTTTCCAAAAGCTTTCTTCTTTCTCTCGCAATTCGTCGAGAAAAAATCTCACAATTCGTTGAGAGGTCAACCGTTCCACACACGACGTCGCGTTGCTGGACGTTATCAATCTGTTTGGTGGGGGGGGGAAAGTGGGAATGGGGTGGGGTAAGTCCACATGCAACTTTCACATTCATGAATTGGGATCTCGGCACGATATAAATACAAGCGGTAAATTTAGCGAAGCCACTGCAAGTCACAGTCCGCCGATGTAGAGAGGGGAACCTCCAAAGGGATTTCGACGGCAATGAATTTGTTTCCTGGCCCTGCGAGGCTTCGTCGGCGCGAAAAACTGAGGCGCCCAACGGAAAACTTCTGAAAAGTCCATTCTATAAATGACTACAGCCGCAAAATTTCAAAGACTGAGAGCTAGAAATATTTACAATGAATGAGCTTCAGTAATCGACGTAATTATACCAGGGAGCGGAGCTTTGCTGGGTGCATTACACAGATTCATCATTTTTTTACAGGAAATTTATGTAATTTAACAAAGAATATATTTATTTTATCATAAATAAAAATATCTCATTAATAATGGCTTCAAAGGGTATTCTGGTTGCGGATCCCAATTAAAGTAACAAAAGTCTGTGTATGGCTCAGTGGGAATTTTGACCCCTTTGTTTCTGCATTACACATTTTTTACGTATTATGGGATCCAGGCCAAACAATTCCCCTGTACACCACAAAGCCCTTAAATGCCACAACTCGGGCAGACCGGATAACCGTTTTTCAATTAAATCATCGCATATCACATACATATATTAAATTACCGCTCGCTTCACAGTGTAGGATAGGATTCAGGGTATGAAAGCGGCATGGTATCGAGAGGAACGCGTCAAAAAATCGGAATCTCCTGATAATGGTGTCCACAACTAACACTGCGCCGAGGAGTCCACGACTTATGCGTCCCATTGGACGGTAGGAGAGCTGCACTCGATGCGGCCCATACATGTCACACGCAAGTACACAACAAGCAACAACAACTAGGTTGGGAAACAATCTTTCCACAAATTTTCAATTCGATCTTTTCGCCGACAAATCCAAAACATGTGAAAAACCCATAGGTATCACTACGGTTTACTTTACCATGAGCACGAAAGTATGGAAGTTGAAAGTTGAAGTACGAGGTTGAACATTACATTTTCCGCAACTGATTAGAGGCAATAATACTAAAGACTCATACTCCCATGTAGCTTTACAGGTGGCGTATCTAATCAGTAGATTTCCTATCCAATCCTTCTTTTTAACATACTAGGCTGCACTAAGAGTACGTCACATACGCTCGGTGCACAACTCGTGTTTGTGAGCGTCCATTCAGTTGCATTATGTACTGGCAATAATGTACTCAAAGCTCTTATAACGCTTACAGAAAATAGCGAAGTTTATTTCGGTAAAATTCACACCCTGACACACATTTTAATGCATTCAAGTCATGTGTTAATACTCGGAAGATTCTATAACATAAGTAGCGGACAGTGTAATGCATGTCAGGTAAAACTTCACCTCCTGCCACACACTCTTGGGCTGAATTGAAGGATGCTGCCCTATTAACACAAAATATGTAAGATATGAAGACCATCTCTTATATGTCCTATACTTTTACCTCAGAAACATCTTGTTATTACTTGTGGAAATATATTGAACGTTTTCACTACATGGCAAAATATCAGGAGGAGATATTATCCAGGAATTACTTCAGGTTAACGTAAGAATTCTTTAAAGAAAATGGAACACTTTTTTAAGAAATGCTCCATCATACTTCACACGTATCATTCCTTCAACGGCCCTCGAGTTGCTGTCACAAGCTGTATTCTTGGCATTCTTGCAATCAGTGGCGCCGAAATGAGACGAAGTCTCTTCGAAGAAATGCCTACTCGAAAGAGAGAGGGTGTAGTTTAGCACATATGCAACTGTAGTTAATAAATTCGCATCTTCGCCTTATTTTCTGTGCGACGATTCTCGTGCACTCTCCAATAGGCAAAAATTATTTGCATCATGGAAATTAAATAATTTTGCTTACTGTTAAGCATATTGATACGCTCCACAAAATACGATATCTTTGAGTTCCCGCGTTTTCTAGACGAAGAGAAAATTTTCAAAATATCGATATGACATTCAGGTCATTCTGTAGAAATTTCGTCGATATTTTGCACTCAGTCGGTTTGTATGGCCTGTCCAAGATAAAAGCGCAGTTGATTCTTGCTCAAGGCCACTTTGCACGGTACATTTTATTGTACAAACGAATGTATCATAGAATGCACTAGAAACTGAATAGAATTAGAGCAGGTTCAATTTCCCGTTAAGTCATTCAGACAATCATACACTTTGCCGCTTTACACGGTACAATTGTCTTCATGAAGGAATTCGTACATTCGTTTGTATATACAATAAAGTGTACCGTGTAAAGCGGCCTTCCGAAATGCAGTCATTTTGTATTGGCGTTCAATGCCGTTTTGCGAAGATAATCACGTTACCGAATAATCTAAGATGGGGGCCCTTGTTAAAATCGTACAATCGCTAAAAAGTTGCTAATTATGAATATATTGCATAGCCAAATCGGTAGTGTTCAACTGAGCAATCATCATGGACGGAGTCTAAATAAATTAGGGAACGGGATTCAATTGGAAAGCTCTTCGCAACCGCAGAGATTCGAACCCAGGGCCCCAGGTATGAAACGCCTGGGCTCTAATCGCTGAATCAACCCGATCACAAGTTGTTAAAGCACCGTGCGTCGCCAGTTTTCACTTCCATCGTGAATCGGGCGTTAAATCCTCCGATAGAAAAGATAACGGGTCGGCGCGAGGCCGGGATGGTGGCCGAAGCGATCCCTCCCCTTCCCCCGGCAGCGCATACCCTAAAACGCGCCACCGCCTTCTTCTTTCAAAACTTCTTACGGGAAGGCGTTGGCAGAGCGTAAACACTTCCCGTCGCCCGATCACAGCCGCATTCTTCGTCTCGTGCCGCGGGCAACTTCGCATCGGAAGAATTGGGAGCATCCCGGCGGCGACCCATTTCTAAACGCCAATGACATGTATGTATATATAGGTACCTCGTCGCTTTCCACCATGCTCACCTTAAGCCGGCTGAAAATTGCTGGGTAACCAATAAAAATCGACCTAAAGGGAAACCCGCGAACTAAACAGCATTCTGGGAACCAAGATTGGAGCACAGGGAAGTGACGAAAAAAAAATAGCCGAGCAAAAGGATGGATCACACATATAGGTATTGCTATCGTAGGAGAGTAATGTAAGGGAAGACGCTCGGTCTTAAGGAAACAAGATATCAGGCGAAGATGGGACCGGAGATGACTCTCGTTTGATTTATTGGTCGTTCAATCCTAAGATTGGTTGACAGCAGCCCGCCACCCTTCCCTATATGTATAATGCTAGGTACCTTATGTACTTCCTGGTTGCTCACCCTATGAACTTTCTTCTTGATCTGGCCAACGAACATATTCCAGGGTCTTCCTTTTGGGACTTGTCCATCTATTTCACCTTCCATTTTGTTTTTCACAAAATTTCTCACGAAAATGACTCCCGTAAACCGTAGTCAAATGATCAGCATTTCCAATGAGACCTTTTCAAACCGTATACTCCACCATCCAGGGTCAGTCGACCTTGGGTAAAAGTCTAACCGCGACCGGCACTAACTGGCGTTACCATTACAGTGTGACCAGCGTCCTGCCTAGCCGGCGTAAGATGAGCGCAGTGGAGACGGGGACTAACTTTACACTATGGTAACTTTCACGCAAGTGCTGGTTCTGGCAAGATGTTCACCGATCGACAATTGGTTGATGGAATGTCTGACAAGGTTAGTATGGTGATAGAGGAAAGATTGGAGAAAACCCGGCCTTGGCATTAGCACTCTACTCTCGGCAAGATAAATGGCGGGCTCATTTCTAAAGTTAACCAAGAGGAAATCTCGCTTTAAAGTCGTGCACACATCAGTCAATGCCCTCGATAACTGCAGCCACGCAGATGCGAATATTCCAACTTTCGACTTCGTTCTCTCTTTCAATACAAATGTACAACTCAAGCCATCCTATTCCGTTACCAGTTAAGAAATGTAAAATAAATCCTTGGCCCGCTTTAACGCTGAGCCGTACATCGATTGGACGTTACCAAAGTTTCATTAGTATCTAAAGTATATAAAAGAAACTTGAATGGATGCAGTAATCGTCGCTAGCAAAGTGTAGCGGACGACAGGAGAGGACAAATGCGCAAACCTAACGTTGGGTTAAGCCAATCTAAAAAGGAACTGCGCAAATGAGGCATCGGTCTATTTTTAACAAGAGGTACCAAGAGGGCCACCGTCCTTCAAACGACCCATTCACGAAGACGGAGGTATGCGCTTAAGAATACGCGTCTCACCGCGCCCAAGAATTATTCGGGAAACTGATGAAAAAAGTGCACCACATGCCGAGGATTCGAAACCAACAGAATTGTTTTTGTCGATCAAAATATGCTTTCAGGGATGTCACGCCATAATTAGAAGGAACATCAAAGTGAAATTCTGCATACGCATGACAGGCAACGGTTATATTTTCATAAACTTTTTTTTCCTTGCCTGTGGAATGGACTGCTCCATCACATTCATCAAGGTAATTCAGCTTTTCTTTAAGAGTCGCATCAATTTGCAAACGACCAAAAGACAAAGATGGGATATTAGTTCATCAACGATTTCCATCGTGGAAAAAGATAGGCTTAATAAACCTAATTTTCACAAATACAACATTCTTCGGGTAAGAAAGAATGCAATTTTTTCCTAAATTTATCTTCGTTGGGAAACTTTCAAGAGCCCCAGTATTACACACATTTCACACCCGGGTATCAAATGCTTCGGCATGATCTTTATGCCAAACTTCACCGTCTTCCAATCGTGAAAATTGAGTATCTCTGTGGTTTTGAAAGTTTCAACACGAAAAGAAATTTAGAGATGGAGTACCCCTGCGTATTATACTAGGTTTGATCATATTAACAAGATTAGAGAGATAGATTGTCGTACCGATAGATTTCAAATGTCATTTTTCCCGCGTACCATAAGAGAGAACAATAGGCAGCGTAGCAAAGGGATAGGTAGGTGAAATATAGTTAGTCTGTAGTGCATGATGCATGTAATAGCAACCAATAAACCCTTTCTTATTATGTAGGTACTAACCATCTAGCTCCATGTGAGCCTATTATCTAGCATGTATCCATTAAATATCCTAGTTGCATGTCAATATGCATGTTTGGTGATCTTCACCCCCTGCCACACACCCTCGAGGTGGCTCGCAGGGTATTACGTAGATGTAGACGTACCACAAATTTCCGCAAGAATACGCTTTATTCACAATTTTTTCTGTTTCTGAAGATGAAATAATGAGTTTGTTAGGTGAAATAAAAACGTGGAAATGAGCAATTTTGTTGAAATTATGAGATGGATGTAAACTCTTTCCATATGTGAAACGACTATGAAAAATATCATCATTTATTGAATCATTTTACGGAGAAACACCCTGTGTGCAGCCGCAACGAGACGAATGAGAGGAGAGGAGGGATGAATCGCGCCATATTCGTTATCTCCATCCCCTGGGAAGGAGACATCCGCCGGACAGGCTTCCTATAAGGAAAAGCTTTTGATATGAAAAAAGAAGATGGAGAGTTGTACGCATGTCTTATGCATGCGCTCGCGAGCTTACGTACATATATGTATTAACGCACAGACTCATTGGAGCAGAGGGGGGGTTGAAGACTTGCGGACGCACGCCGAGGAAGAAGCATCCTCAAGCAAAGGACATATAAGGAACGGGAGGAGTGATTGCCTTTCGCGTGGTGCTCGGAGTGAGGGATGAGAAGAAGGGATGGTAAGAAGCGAAGCGGAGGGGCTTACAACACAGCGACCTCCCGACTTTCCTTGCGTCTATTGAAGTCTCCGATTTAAGCGTCGAGAAAATTCGAAAGATAACGGTCACATCTGCCTTCAGTCCGTTCGGACATTCCGCGTAATAAGTACCCCTCGCGGAGTCGAACAACCACGTGTTTCCAGCTCAAGAAAGCTGGCTCCGGGAAAAAAGTTTCACTAGTGTGCGCTTTTGTATTTCTTTTTTTTTTTCGTTCGGTGTTTTCGTGTCTCTCCCTCCTCCGAATCCTCTGCCGCCACTAACCTTAGTCGCGCGAGCGTTGGCGTCGGCGGAGGTGCTCCTCCCACCCAGTTCCGGCGACTGTGCTGCCGCGGCGGCCGAAGAAGCAGCAGCCTCCTCCCCCCCTACGCCGCACTTCCCCTCCGTCGCTCCGTGTCCCTCCCCCTCCACATCTCCCTCCTCCTCCTCGTCTCTCCTTCTTCCCACACCACCATCACGGGCTGTCGATACACCTCCGCCGCATCCCGCGTCCAACTCATCCGATACTTCCTCCTTCCCTACATCCTCCGGGACATCATCATCCTCCGGTTTCCACGCACCTCCCGGAGGAGGAGACGAGTCTCCCCCGGAGGTGCCCAGGCCATCCGCCTCCTCTATCGCGTCCAGGAGGTTGTTGAGGCTCGCGTCGTCTGCGTCGGCCGCGTCGAGAGTGGGCGGGTCCGCGGCCATCCGAGGGACCGTGGGCGAAGGGGCGAAGCGGAAGGCGGAGGAGCAGGAGGAAGAGGGCGAGGAGGAGGGTGCGGGAGAGTGCGCGGTCGACGGGTGCAGCGACGGCGACGAAGACGACCGGCCCCTGCTCGCCTCGTCGTCCGCGTCTGCAAAAGGGATGCTCTCGGACGACGCGAAGATGCCCCCGCCGATGACCTTGTACTGCCCTTGGCGCGGGGGCAGGAGCAAGTGGGGTCGGCGCCCTGGGGCGACCGCGGAGCGCAGGGACGAAGGCAGGGAGTCGTCGGGGATCGAACCCGTGACCCCTCCGCGCGGAGGATTGATGTCGAGTCTCCGGGAGAACATGGCGGCGAGCGCTTGTCGGGCTTCGAAGACCAGCGCCCGCCCAACGGACTCAAAACCGCAGCACGACCTTCCGGGTGCACCGCGACGGCGACTTTTCCCAAAAACCACACGAGTGCACCAGATTCAGGTGACGCGCAGCGTCGACTCGGCCACCATCCGCAACTTTAGCATTTGTTTGAGTACGAATTCGTCGACACGCCACGGCATGGGTGACTGGAAAAAAGAAAACTTGACACTAACCAGCACACACTAGGCAATCTTCACACGAACACACGCACAACACTGAAAAAAAGAGGATCCCATTGCGAATACACACGTAACACAAACAAACAGGATGGACAACCATCGAGCGACGAAATATATATGCGTAACAAACATGCAAATCACAAACCGCGGTTGAATTCGCTATGGCACGAACACGTAAACACGTAAAAAATATTTATTTTTAAACGCGCACAACCCTGGGAGAACCGAGTTATTCGCGAGTTTTTTTTCATGAGATCCAATGGGAGCACTCCTCGGTAAATTACACTCCTCGTCCTTCCTCAATGAAAAAGAAAGAAAATGATTCTTAAAAAAATAAAATGAACAGTCACAACACCACCAATATGGAATATTTATACCGTTATCTATCCGTGAATGTGGAGGAGGTAGTGACATTTCCCCGCATGTTTTATTCCGTTGAGTGGGCGCCGCTGTTGTTGTCGTCGCCGTAGCAACGAACAAAAGACGAACGAATGAGGACTCGAAGCACGCTGGAGACCCACGGGGTGCCTCCGGCTAGTAAAACACACGAAAAGCGTCGCGGCGAAGACTAACTAAGCAAATCGACCCCGTAGTTCGGACTGCGCTGCGCTTTTGTTCTGAACGAAAGCGGAGGGTCAGAAAGGCACGACTGTCGTCACACAAAAAAAAAACACTCCACGCCTGAATTCATCCACAACAATTGACGTAGCTTCAGCGTGACCACATTACCCGCATGAAATTTTAAAAATACGAAAAGAAGAAAAACATGGGAACAGTCATCGTCCACCCCAATGATTTTAAATGAAAACAAAAACACACGAAGCACATGCGAAATGATTCCAGTAAAACATGCGAGGCGCTTCCTAAGAACATTTACGATTCATTTCACGGAAATAAGGAACTCTCGCGAATGCCGGTGGTAGACTGAAGTGCTCAATCGAGTGAAGATTTAAGTCTACAGGAAGGATTAGAGAGATGGGATGGAGAAGAGTGAGCTGTGAAAGTGAAAAAGTCTTAGCCTCCCCTGTGGGTCATCTTTTCCATATGGTAAGCACATTTCACAGGCGCAGGATAGTCAGATGTAAACAAAGGCACTTTAATCCAATCACAGAATGATTTTCACGAAAAAATCCCTCCACTCAAAAAATAGCCATCTCAACGTCAGCCTCGAACTTGCCGAAGAAATCCCATTCCTTAGATGAGCATAAAACATCCGGAGTACCACTGACACTCGGCTATGCGCGATCACAACACTAAATTTCACCGTATTTTCCGGGAAGAAATGGGCCCACCCCAAAAATCGTGCAATGTGCAATTGCCACGAGCTTTTGAGAAGGCTACACTTCGCGAAGAAAAGCCGGAAAGCATCCAGGGGATCACCAAAAGCCGGGTCAAGGTGAGAAGAAAATAACACTCACAGGAGTAGCGAAGAGTGATTCATACTCGACTCTGCTGATGGTCGACTCCGAACGTCACGATATTTTAGCAACGCCTGAACTTCTGGTTGTAAACAGCAGAGAGTAGCAATATCAGGCAGGAGGCTCAACGGAAGACACTCACTGGACTGGCTTGAACTGACAAGTGATTCAAACGCGACTTCGCTGCCCGTGCCGGGTAAAATAAGAAAGAAAAAAAACCGGCGGAGCAGTCCGCGACATACAACTCTGGATGGTCGGGATGAAGCGTGGAGTGTGGGGAAGCGAAAAAACGATCACGAGAGAGATCGCGCGTCCGACCGACCGGCCGGTTTCCCTCGACTCGACTGACTCTATCTATCCTTTCCTCTTCTCCTTCTCATCCTTGCCTCCTCCTTCCTCTTTCACTCCCACCTCCCACCATCACCACTACTCGGGAACAGCCTTCTTCTTCTCGGAGGGCAGTTGTGTGTGTGTGTGTGTGTGTGTTGTGAGGTTCACCGTGCGCCGGGGACTTCGTGGGCCGGTCACGAGTGCATCATCCCCACCCCACCTCCACGAGTCCACCCACCCATTCGACTGGACTGGAAAACCACTCCGCTGCCATCGCCCGACCGCGAGAAATACAACCATTGTTGAGGGGAGGGGGTGGGGGAGGAAATCGGACGGTGGAAGCCGGCAGGTGGAGGGGAGGGGGGGACGTGGCATGTCTCGTGGAATGAGGGATAGAGGGGAAGTGGAACCGAACCCACTCTCTAATCCTATACCACCGCCTTCTTCCTTGCGGTCTCCTCCTCCCTACTTCCTTCCCCCTTCGCCCCCCTCCCACTGCGGTTTGGGCGTGCGAGGGGGAGGGGCAAAAGTAAGTGAGTACGATACGGAGGGAAGCTAGAAGAGGGAAATAGAGAGTGGGGGTTGAACTATAAAAGGAGAGTGAGCCAATGGGGGAGGGGGAGGGGGAGGTGTGTATAAATGAGATGATGGCTGAGGGAGAGAGGGAGTGGAAGGGCGGGAGAGAGAGAGAGAGAAGCAAAACAAACCGTTTTCTTCACGAGCGAATTACGAGCAGAACGTAGAGTTGACGACTCGCTGAGCGAAGAAATACTGCCCAGGGATTCGCGCGAAACATGCCCCCATTCCACAGTGAGGGTGGGCAGCTTATCGAACCCATTCCTTCTTTGTTCCACGAATACCTGAAGCCGTCAAATGTGCAACCTAATTTTCTGCGATTCTCCATTAGGAATTTCACCTGATCCCGGTTTTCTGTTTTGATTGGATATTTGGGGAGGCGACCTACAGCTAAGGTCATTTGTGCCATAGGGGATACGTAAGGGAGGAAGGGTGGATGGAAACCCGGCGTCGGCATTAGTCTCATTCGCATCTCTTACTGAAAGGTGCCAAGGGGACAACGGTTTAACGTCTCATCCGACAGACGGAGTACTCTACTTGAAGTGCCCTCCACAAGACACTCAAGTAGGGATCGGGTTTCCGCTGAAAAACATCCTCCTCTGCAGGGATTTGAACCCAGGCCGCCCGTATGATTAGCCAGTACTCTAGCCACCACACCAACCCGATCTCCGATCCCGGTTTTCATTCCTTCGTAATTCATTATTTAAACGAAATAGCATTTGGTGTTTGGTGTCGTCACATGGTGAAGATCATTATTTCAATAATCAATCGACATTTAAACGTAATCACAACAGAGAATCATGCTATAATGAAAGAATATGTTTCGCAGGAACTTGAAGTCAACCGTTTCCGGCGAGATGTGGAGGAACAGCATTTTCGGATTTGAAAATCAGAAGATGTTTCACCATCTACTTTATGATCAATACTAAAGTTGACAGAACATCATCAACGGATTTTCATTTTGCGGGAACTTGTGCGAACCTTACCTAGTTACACAGATAGACTGCCGGTTATCAACTAACAATAGGGTGTCACATAACATATCCGCTCCTTCTGTGTCCCAAGAACCTCAGCTGTCGCAGATCTGAAACCTGTAGGTTGGTTACAGAAAATCTGGCGTTACACACCGCGGCGGTGTGGAACGCCAGAAAACTTCGACCCCAACGATCATCAGGCGAAAACCTCAAAGTCGGCGTTATCGGAGCGCTACCGAAAGTATGAGAAGCTTGTATTGCAGATTCATTTCACTCGACCCGTCCCTTGTTCGAATCTTTCTATCCAATCCGAACGAGAGAAAATAGTCACGTGACTGGGCTTCGGAAGCAGAAGACGAGAAAGGGAGCCAAGCCGAGGAAGAATACACTAATACAAATTTTTAAATATATGTTGGTATTTAACTTTCTGACTTAAATTATCATGATTACATTGTCTATGGAAAAACTGCGATGCATGATCATAGTACATGAATGAGAATAGCGGCGGTCATGTGATTAATTTGAGGTGTTTCCCTACAGAATTGATGATTTTACCATTGATTAGACATAATAAGTTACTATTATTATTTCCAACCTACCATTCCACGTGAGGTCAAATGTTAAACAAGATCATGAGGATGCTTATTAATGTCTCAATTGAAGATCTTAGGGAACGTAGACATAGGCTAAAGTGGAAACAAGAGCATGATGTTGTTGAGAGGCTGGCAGGATCAGAGAGTATAAGAAATGCAAGAAATGCAATATTTTGCTAGATAACACCATCCCCATTAACTGAAAAGTGTTTCCGGTACATAACTCTAGATTACAATATCATCATAGGCATGACTTTTGCGGAAATTATTCTTTTGCTCACCAGCGAATTGGCAGATTTGAGCTATTAAACATACTTACCATTGTACCAAGGTAACATTGAATCAAAAAGTCAAAAACTTCTGTTGACCAATATTGTAAGGAGATTGTAGATTTATAGCCAGAGTAGCGTACCACTGAGAAATTTTATTGTAACCAGCTTAACCAAAATGAACAACAAAAATTGAATACACATTCATAGTAGTGAACCTAACTGGCTGTCATTACTACACTTTACCTATTTTAACAACTCAAATTCACCTATTTCAACGACTAAATTCACCTCAAAAGAGGGATACAGATAGAACGATTCCGTAATATTACATAATTAAAAGTCTGCGTAGAATTCTATCACTTCCTAAGCTTCCATTAAGTTTTACCTTATCGCCTTTTAAGAAAACACTATACCCAAAGAATTATTTCATGAAAAGTATCCAAAGAATCACCAGAACACCGAGAAAGCAAATAGCAGTCACATATCACTGGATACTTCTGTCGTCGAATTTGTACATGCAAGATGAGCTTCCACTTGACATGGCATATGCGTATGACAAAATCGCTAATGTGTAAATATATCACTTGGCTATTCACTAATCCCTTCCAAGTACCTATATCAAGTGGCAAGCATGATTTTTAAGTTAAGAATTCCAACAAGCACTAAGCTTGCACACTGCTAAAGAACACAACACAACTACGACATAGAATCTCTCCGGATCAAAAACAACAACACAACAAGACACTAACGTAAATAAAATTACCTTCAGTGCACTTTGCTAATTTACAAATGCCATCCAAAGAGACCACTGAGATGTGTGCTTCATGGTAACTGTTCACCTGACAATTACATCATCTAATTTAGCCAAATATTAAAAATCGCTTAAGTTTAACAAAATTTCACTCAAGAGCACTGCCAACTCTTGCCATCATCAGCGTGTAGGAGTAACATCGCGACGTGCAAAAAAAACGTCTCCACAGTGGATTGAATATTTGAGGCGACATCTCGAAGAAATTGTAAAATGTATCAAATATAAAGATATTCCACTAAAATGCCTCGAATGACAGTCTTCCTGAGTAGCAATTACATATTACTTCTGATTTTAGAATGCAAAATATCAGGCCACTGGTGCATAAAACCATATAATCATATTAGCAAACTACTAAGCGTTGTGGAAGGCCGGGTCCCTAGCCGGTGGTGTGTAACGTCCCGTTTGCGACGTTAAGCAGCGACCTTCTACAGTTCCGTGATCGCTCCGAGCGGTTCACAACACGGATGACGTTGTACACCGCCGGCGAAGAGATAACATCCGATCCATAATCGCGGCCGACGACATGCCTCTCGTCGGACGTCCAGTAACGTCGATTTAGGGACGTTATGAGTTCCGTAATCGGCCTCCTGGTATCCTACATGCAGTTCTTCCCAGGCAAACCAAAGTGCAGCGGACGACAGGAGAGGACATACAGAGATTAGAACTATTTTGATCAAATTCATCCGACAACCAAGCATTATTAGTTTTGATAATTATTTAAGTTAAGTTCAATATATTAGCATGCAATACATACCCAAATATGGGCATGCGCACCAAAAGTGGCTGGTCAGAAAGAGTGAAACAATCTCCCACACACTCATCACATTTCGCTCTTTTCCTTCAACCTTCTCCTCTATTTTCTTTCTAATTCACGGCAGTAGTCTCCAAAGCCCTTTTACTATATACCCAGGCTTGCTGAGTAACTAGTGTTAACAAAGGTGCGAAAGGACCAAATGAAAGAAAAGGCATCATTCCTCAATAAATACTATTTGATGGTCAATATTCCTATTGTCGATCATCCGCATATAGCGTCATTTCTCATAGAAACGTTTTTGAAGTTGGGAGTAATACATTATTTTAAATACTCTACAGCGCTTAATTGAACATTCAAATACATGATAAAGTTTTTAATAAATAAGAATTATCAGAATACTATAAGTCAATATTCTTTCGGTGCTTTATAGTTTGTGTTGTATTTATTAAACGCGAAATGTATCCTCCCTTATGGCCGGTTGCAAGAACGTTTAGTTATGGAATCAATAGTTATGAGAGCCATAAATTTCTGGACCTCATAAAAATATTTGGGTTGCAGGATCACATCTATCTGTTTCATAACATATCTACCCATAGTTTAGTGCTTCGAATGTTTGATCATATCTACCACGGCTGGATATAATTTATCGCGTTTATCCCATGTATAATTGCTACTGCACATAATAATTATTCACACAGAGTAAACAAACTGGCCATTCGTCTCAAAACAAGTCTTGTATCGAGTAATTAAGTCTCCAAGTGGTTCATTGCTCTTTCGCCATCTAGGCTACTTATGGATCTCATAACTGCATTCCATAAGTTATGACGCCATTTGTGAAACCGATAAATTTATGGAATGATCCTGCAACGTTTATTGAATGGTTTCCATGGCTAATGAGTCACATTAGTCTATGGAATACATAAGCATCGTTCCTGCAACTGGCCATTAATCACTCACACTACCAGCGGAAAATCATTTCACGTAAAATCCTGACTTGAGTCACTCGGTGGCATTATGTGGTTAACAAATCATATTCACCAAACTTGTACAATATCATAGATCGAATAAAACAGACGTGACCCGGATTTCGTTGAATGATCGTCTTATAGCCGGTTGCAAGGAAATTTAGACATGGAATCAATAGTAACGAGATCCATAAAGTTATAGAACTCATAAATATATTCGGGTTGCATGAACACATCTACTAGCTACATAACTTATTTGCCAATAGTTAATAGCTTCAAATATTTGACCTAATCATCCACCGCCGGATAAAATTTACGAAAGTTTAGTCTATGAATAATTGATAATGCACGTTATAATTAGTCAGTAAGAGTAAAAAAAAATAGCCACTTGCCTAAAAAAACTCTTTTATCGAGTAATTAAGTCTCCAAGCGGTCCATTGCGCATCCACCATCTTGGCTACTTATGGAACTCATAACTCCATGCCATTATTTATGAGACCAATAAATTTATTGAATGTTTCTGCAACACTTATTGAATGGTTGCCATGGCTTATGGGTCCCATAACTTTTTGGAATATATATATTACGTCCCTGCAATTGACCGTTTATGAGGTGAATTTTATTTGGCATCCGATATACAAAGTGCTATGTCCGTCCGTATGTCCGTCCATTTGATACGTCACGCTGTTTGGGCGATTTCATTGGGTGACGGGTCGCGGGAGGAGGTGGGTTGTGGCCTTCGACACCAGAAGGGAGGTGGGGTGGGGAGAGAGATAGAGGTGGACGTGGAAATGTTTTCTCTTTAGACATTGTACCTGCGAATGGAAACGAAAGACCGCTTCTTTGTAACATTCCTCCCGTGGGCCAATGGGAAGGAGACTCTGTTGGCTCCGCGGATATTTGAAAAGGATTCTAGATTTTCACTCCCCAAGTCTACATTCCCTACGTTTACCAATCGAACTCAGGTCGATTTGGCCGGTTCAGGTCGAAATGGTAAACGCAACGGGCTAGTGGGATCGATATGAGAAGCGGGCTACTTCGGCCCGCTTTCTCTACCATTCTGATACTTCCAATCGACATGAACCGATTCAAATTAATATTTCAATCGATTTCGCATTGATAAACCAGGTGATCCGAGTCGACTGGCTTAGAATGTTCAGATCGGTCCGAGTCATTATCGATCAGAGATCGATTGGTAAAAGTGGTGATTGTTGCACATGGCACGATTGTCGTGCTTACAAAGCCACTGTCGCGGTGGATAAACCCAACATTGTCGTTTATATAAAAAAGAATTGACGAATTCCCAATAAAGGCATTGACAAATGATGTGGCACGAAGCCACTCGCACGGGTGCTTATACACCACAGGGTTGAAATTGGCCATGAAACAATCATTTTACTTGAATATCGGTTCTGAGAAGTTTCTGTTGTAATTGCCTGCTGGGACCCTGAGCCTTCAAGAGCCATATCGCATCTTGTGCCATCTTCCCCAGAGGTGTAACGGCGCCTAAGAAGCGCAAATTCGCCTCCGCGGAGGAAATTTATACTGCGTACGGGTCCGGGGATGAGGAGAGCCGAGAGGAGCGTTGAGTGGCGCTTGAATCGACGCCGGGCGACCGTCAAGACGCTTCCGGACGAGCGATGGGACACCCGAGGAAGCGGAGCGCCACCACCTAACGCCGAGGAACACCAACCACGCGATCGCCAACCTAAGCAAGCTAGACGTCTGTCTAGCTTGGTTATCATCCCGAGTCGGTTTCCTCAGGGTCGTGGGTTTTATGTATCAGTTTTTTTCCACGATCGATCATTCATTTCTTTAACAAACTAACAACACATATTTTACATCCCCGTTGAGCCAACATCAACTCCAGAGCAGGGCCCGGGCCAGACTCCTTGTCTAATAATAAATATATGTCTTTAATAGAGAGATTGTAAACGAAAAAAATCACCTGATGATGACGATCTTTCGTCGAAACCCGGGTCGCGTCTCTTTTATTCAATCCGTGGCATTCTATAAGTCTGATGAAATAAATTCTTTAATCATTTCACTTGACTTGGATCCTGGTTTGAATATTATAAAATTCAAATGATTTTTTTCACGATTGTTTTCACTTTTTTTCGTATTTACGTATATCTTGGCACTAGATCGCGTGACTTCATCTGCAGCATATCATTTGAGCGATCGACATGGTTTTCAAAAATGTGTCAGAAGTTAGTCGGTCTAGAGTGATTACCTTCGGTTTATTAAAACGATAATGTTGGGTTGGACAAAAAACGGAGGAGAAACTGTAGTCATGAATACTGACCCACGCAGCTGCACCGGAAAAACTGGAAGCATGGACAAAGAACGTTTCCGCAGCAATGATTCAATTCACATTGTATCCTTTCTCAGTCTCTCACACTACATGAAGGAGAATACTTCAGGCATAATTCGCATATCTTCTTCCG
This sequence comes from Ceriagrion tenellum, assembly GCA_963169105.1. NCBI lineage: Eukaryota > Metazoa > Arthropoda > Insecta > Odonata > Coenagrionidae > Ceriagrion > Ceriagrion tenellum. The sequence continues at coordinate 8,360,450 of OY720643.1, forward strand.
ATATTTCTTCTTCCAAATCGTATCCTCTCGTAGGAAACATCGACGGAAAAGAAGTGTCTTGCAACGCATGAAAAGTGCAGCGATGGACGGCGTGAAGACGGCGTGGATCGCTCCGAAGGTAAATCGCGGGGTTGCTAGTTGGATGGCTATAGTTGATGGTTGGATGGATTGCATTTAGACGTTCAAAGTGGACGATAGCAAGAGTTGACGATCAGATAGGTTTGCTTGCCGTCACGCATGGAACTCCCCTCAATTCCGCAATATGATTTACCAGAATACGGAAACGGTTGCAAAGGAATGGGAAAAGGCTTTGACCAGGGGAAAGGAGTGAGCAAGGTGGGCAATGCTGACAACGAGACAGGATTTAACGTGGGAGGGTAGGAAAGTATCAGTGCGTTTCACGGCAATGTTTGCAATCCAAACACAGCTGTTTTTTCCAATCATTGCATTTAACAAATGATGTGGTACGAAGTCACTCGCACGGGTGAATATGACGGAGACCCCGATCAAGTCAAATGATTTTTTCATGGCGAATTTCACCCCTGGTGCAAACACAGTTGGTTCAAAGTGCGATGACATTGCCCGAAACCGATCGGAGGAACCCAACTAAACAACAGGATAGAAGTCCATAAAGTACTAGAATGTTGAAGAAAGTAATCGGTATAGTATTTTGAAGGCCTTCAACAGAGGTCGGCAAGTTCTGGTAATCGAATGTGAGGACTAACTTACCACCGCGGATGGAGCCAGTTCGTGGCAATGAACTTCTGCACTGAAAATGGTCTTCTTATCAACTGTCTCCATGTTTTGCTACCACAATAAGAGAAAGAGACGAGAGAAAAAGAGATTGTGCTGACGTAGTGAGTAGAGTACTTGATTCCCATGAGGACGACCCGAGTTCGAATCAAGGCAGTAGTGAAGACTTCTCAATGTGGAAACGATAATTACTCGGGGACCTGAGAGCAGAGATATTCATGCGGACCACTCATTCCGTGGTGTTAAGAGATTAAAACTTACGCTTCGAAACGCTTTTAAACAGTTGAAAAATTACAATCACGTTTCCGCTCCCATGAAGCGTAGGTAATTAATAAATAGCAATGACGCGAGTACACTCGTCACGAAGAAACGTGATCGCCCCTCAAGGGTGCTCGGCAATGATTTTTTGCCGAATGGACGAGGCCAGCCATTCACAAAACATTGCATTACAAGCGGATTTTAACTAAGATATGGCAGAAGGCAAACGCCACATTTGGAGACGTAGGCTTTAAAAAATTGTCGACTCTAACGGCAGAATCGGCTTCAAGAATCAAGTGGAATGTTGCCTCGACTTATTTTCCAGCCCACTCGATGCGATCCCCGGATGCAGGCCAGTCTCGCCATCAAAGATCCTTTGCCTCTTCGCCGGTATCATGTCCTCCAAGTTCACGCCTCCGAACAGCTGTTTCGACGCAATACGTCCTTGGACTTCCTCTTCCCAGCTCTGCCCCCGCCATCGTTCCCTTCGCGAAGGTTTTCACTTCACATCATTACGCCTTTAATCGCCCCCGATTGGTTTATCTCGTCATATTTAACGGCGCCAGCTTCCATCATCTTGGCACTGGCTAGGCACCGTCACTTCGATACCCGCAATCAAATTCTCACGATAGAGTCAACCCGATGGAACCTAAGCATATGAGTTCATGTTACGAATGAAACTTCTTTGAGATGATAAGCACCTTTCCACGGATGAATAAGATTCAGAGCATCAAGTTCATTTAAGGAATGTGCAAAAATAGCCCAGGCAATAAAGCAAAAAAAGAGCGCTCACATGCAAATGGTCGGGTAGTTTCGATTTTTTTATACGTCGTAAGGGTCTGGACTGACATTATATATCCAAATTTTCGACCCCGGCGCGCCACCGCTCGCCATTTCTTTCCTAGAATCACCCGTAAATTTTATCACTTTTTTCAGTTTTCGCCCAATATCTTCTTAACTGTGCATTACGGAGAAAAACTCGAACCTTTGTTTTTATAAGAGAAAATTTGCAACGATGAAAGCTCAAACATAGCTCTCTACGTTAAATAATTGCTGGTAAATGAATTTTCTTACAAAGGGCTTTCTTTGGCAAAATCGAAAAAATTCAACTTGGAGAGAATTTTAACCATGAATCTCAAAAACTGCCGCTCTTAAGAGGAAGTTGGGAGGAAAAAATGTTTAAGCTTATTAAAATTTCTTCAATTTGAGACGATATAGACGTCTATATCTCCTATAATTTATGAGAAAAAATGTTTAATCTCAATTTTTATCGCGTTACGCCGAAATACGTATATATCCGTGAATCGTTCAAGTCAGTCAATCCCAAGCTTAGTCGACTGCAGCCCACTACTCACCCTGGTCCTCTGTTCGTTCTTCTGAGCGCCAATACCCTTCTGTTACACGTCATGCGTTGGCTCATCAGCATCGTCAGTTGTCTTCAATCAATGCCATCGGTTTGCAGCAACTCTCCACCCCACCCTCATCTCCACCAACCCCTTCAACTTCCAACTCGATTCTTCATTTCATGTCGAGCTTTCTAACTTGCTTCATCTAGTCCTTTCTCGGACATCTGCGACAATTCTTCAAATCTGTTTCTACTCCCAGTTTTCTTTTTATTAGGCTGCTGAGTCGGAAAAATGCGTTCGATAGATTCTCCTTTGCAGCGTTTTCAGCAGACTTATTCCCTACATAACTCTTCGTAAGACTTCTTTGTTAGTGATTCTCTCCTTCCATTCGATGCTAAGCATTCTTCGACAACACCACACTTCATTTCTTCGAATCTCATTTGCTCAGCACCCCAGTCCTTTGTCCAGTGTTCACTGCCATATTTGAGCCTATTCTCCAAGCATATGTTTTAATAGAGTGCTTCCCTGCCTCCAGGACTGTGCTACCAACTGCCAGAAGATTCCTCTTCTGGCCTAATGCGTATTTTACATGGGCTATTTAGCTCTGAATATATCTCTCTCTTCTTACGTCGCTGGAGGTCCAGCTTCCCAGACAGCGAAATTTCTCCCTTCGTGCGAGATTTTTACGTTCAAGTAAGATGATCGTTCTGCCTTCTTGAACCCTTCCAAGAACCATAATCTTAGTTTGCTTGGCATTAATCCTCAAATTACATCTCTTCACAATTATGTCCATAGAGCTCAGCATTTTCTTCGAATTTTGTCAGTAGCAGTTCTTGCGGGGATGGAGGACCTCCTTCCATGCAAGAACTGCTTAGTCATAATCAAAGCGTAGCGAGATTATTTTTTCTGCACACTCATTTAAAACTGTTTCTGTTGCAAACTCTCACTGATTTCATCTGTTCTATTAGTTTAGTAATGGCTTTTTCAATGTGTATATTGAGGATCATTGGTGACAGTGAGCATCCTTGTCGTGTTCCTATCCTCACATGTAATTCTCCTGCATTGCTACCGCATTTATAGCACAGCCAGCTGTTCCTCATACATTTTTAGATGTCCTTAAATGACTCTCAGATGCTCTTCGGAGTTCTTCCAATTCACTTCGTCAAATGCTTTCTCTCTGTCAATTAAGGAAATACATGTCGGCTGGCAGTCCCTTGAAATCATATTCTCCATTAAAATCCCTAGAGTCATGACCCCTTACTTTTCCTGAAATCGAATCGGTTTTCATCTAGGAATTCTTCCATCTTCTTTTCAGCAGATAACTCTAGACAGAATCCCCGAAGCATGCGTAGTTCGACCAATTGTTTTAAAGTCTTTCCATCCCTAACTCTTTTCTTGTTCAGAATAGATATGATCACATCTATATATATTAATTTTGTAGCGTGTCAGTCATCCTGTATCCGTTTTGTATCTTTCTCTGTCAATTTTTGAGCTAAAAGAGTGAGATTTGGTGCGTTGAATGTGGAATCTCTGCATTCATGATATGGTAGTAGTTTTTGAATTTTATAGCTTGGGCGTGTGGCAGGGGGTGTTAGGTCACCAGCCATGCAAAGGTGTAAGATATTTGGTGATGAAACAAGTGCAGAGGTTTCTCTTTTTGCATATTTTAATTAGTTCTACTAAAGATAGAAAGCTATATTTTTCGCCATTAGATGGATAAAAAGTTGCAGTTTCTTATTTTTTCATTCAATTTTATCATACGAATATAATTTCCCTACAAATCGCGTTGTTAATGTCAAAATCATGAATTTTACTTCTGGCAACAATAGGATATTTCCATGGTAACCGTGGAATTAGCATTAGCTTTAGAAGGGAAATGGGCCTTTACAATAACGGTTGGGTTTTATATATAGAGATAGGTATTACAGTGGAAATCTAGGCCGTGTACTGAAATTTTGCTGATTATGATATGTTCAGGGATATTTTAGCCAAAAATTGGCAAAATTCATTTCACGTGGACTAATTAAAGTTGGACCCCTGTAAAAAAGGAGAATGCCACGATGTTATATTAATGCGGAAAGCCTCTGAAATGCAAATGGCCTGCAGTTTAGTTTCCATATGTTACTGCAAAAGAATCTCGAAACTCGGTAAACATAATGTTATGCAGTTTTCATCTACTGAATTAAAAAATAAAACTAAAATTATAGTCGAGTAAAACGGGAGAATTCCACGATTTTATATATAAAATTTGTTGCGTGTCAGTCATTCTGTATCCGTTTTGTTCCTTTCTCTGTCAATTTTTGAGCTAGAAGAGTGAGGTTTGGTGCGTTGAATGCGGAATCTCTGCCTTCATGATTTGGTAGTAGTTTTGGATTTTTATTGGGCGTGTGGCAGGGGGTGTTAGGTCACCAGCCTTGCAAAGGTGTAAGATATTTGGAGATGAAATGGAGACATGAATTAAAAGGAGTGTATTTAGTTAGTTTAAATAAGATCCAAAAGAGCGGCTGCTTGGGCGTGTGGCAGGGGGTGTTAGGTTCCCTGCCGTGCAAAGGTTTAAGTTATTTGGAGATGAAATGGATCATTTTTTCTCGAATCTCGATCATTTTGGGTTGTGGTTGCAACAACCAGATGCTGGGAAACACAGTGACAAAGGAGAAAGGCCAAAAGGGAGAGTGGAAGAGTGTTAAGGTTGAAACAAAAGACACCACACTGCTCTCCTATTCAAATGGCTTTAAAAACAACAAAGGAGGACAGCTGATAGCTCTGGGGCGGTTACACACCCCTGCTCTGTGGAGTGAGCAGACTAGCTGCCTGCTAGTTCATTTATAAAGTTATTTGGCATTGGACCCGTTTAAATTTTAACAACTCAGGCAATATCTTGTGGAATTGTTTTGATAGATATCATGATATCAAAAACACTTTGTGGAAATGTAACACCGTTTCATTTTCCTGAGAACATTATGATTTTACCATTTGAATAAATGTCCGATTTTTCTGTATTGCTTACTCAGGATCCTCACTCCTGCATACTTACGTAACTCCGAGGGAATTTATTCTTCTCCAGGAGCTTTTTCTCTGCTGGGTTCTTTACCAGAATCATCAAAATCTAATCTTAATATGAGATATCCTTTTTCATTTAAACCATTTAAACGTACAATATCCATCCGATCCATCCTCTAGTATTCTGATATTTAGTGTTTTTTCTGTCAAGTATCCACAGGCACTCTTTCAATCGCTTTGCTGAGTCCTCCGATTCAGCACGAATTTCATTGCCTTCACTCCGAATGACACAACCTATACTTGGAGCTTCTTCGAAGGCACATAATACAGTTGCGTAAGAAGTTTCAACTTGTACCTTGGAGAGGTTACCTTCCACCTCTTTCCATAAGTTTCCCATTCTTTATTCTCTGACCTTTCATTTATTACGACTGATTGCAGTCCTTATCGTTTTATACATCCTCTGCCTTCCTTTTATTTGCGAGTTTTAGCACTTTCCCCTTTCACCCATTAGGTCCCACCACTCTTTGTGTAATCCATGGCTTCCCATTCCCTGGTTCCCTCCTTCCTACTTTCGCCTTTGCCGCAATCAGAATTCCATTTATACCTCTCATAATATCTCTTTGAACGATACCATCTCATTTGCATCGTCTTCAGGTCTATCTAGAGCGCTTTGATCAGTCAATATGTACCCTTTTTCTCTCAGTTTCTTCACCCATCACCGATTCGTCGCTGTTATTTTCAGTATTTTCAATATTTCACAATGGCCAAACGGTTATCACTGTCAATATCCGCTCTTACCTTCTTGACCTTCAACTATAACCGCATTCGAGTCTCCAAAAAAATAAGTTTTGAATTAAAAATTAAAAATAAGTTTTCATCCCTTTTCATATCCCTCATCGCATCATCTTTCCATATACCATCACGTGCATTTCCATTTATACAGCCATAGTGGATAATCCGGCAGCTGCCGATCCATCAAAGTCCCATTCTTCGGGCCATTTTATTTCGCTGGTAACTAAAGCATCCAGACCCATTCTCATCATCTTTATCTAGATTGCTGCATACGCTATCAAACCTTCCACAGCCTCCAATCGGCCCAACCTTAAAATGCTGTTCGTCGCTCTTGACTCATGTACCCTCTCGAGCAAACCTTATCCAGAGATCGGAATGGGGGACTCGTTTACATCAGAAATATTTTACAATCTGTCCCACGTCCCCTCTTATCTCATCTGCTTCTGCCTTTAGAAGTTTCCGGATGGCAGACTCAACCTCAGTAATTATTTCCTCCTGAGGTATCGTCCTAGGGGCCAAGGCGAAGTTCAATCCCTTAGAAAGGATCTTGTTTGTCGCGTCATCAAGGTGAATCTCCGTCAAGTTGACGACAGATCGGTCCATTCCAGCAACGTCAGAGGCGGCTGGGTGTTGCCTGCTGCTTAGTTTAACAAATTTCTTGATTTGCATCGCACGGGTCGTCGTATGAGATGCACGGGCAGAGTCGTGAGTTATCTTTTTTAAAGGTGTTCCAATCATCAACCGAGAGTGTGACAGCTAACTCAAGGTGAATGTGGTAGAGTTCTTTGGAACACAGGTGAAGGTTCATGCGTCCGTGATGAATTCGTTCTCAAGGAAGTGCCTCGCTAGCCCGGCGAAGAATCTTTTAGGCAGCGTAGGTTTTGAGGTGGTGTTTCACAAACACACAGGATGGAAGTGTGTTTGTGTCACGGCAACGTTGTAAGAAGGCCAAGGAAGACGATTCGAAGACGCCAGGATTTTGACCAAGGAAAGCAGATACTTCCCGAGACAAATACGAGAGGCAATAGAAATAATGACGGAACCGAATAATTTCAACAGAGAGGACGGATGTCCACTACACAGCGCTTGGAAAAGGGTGATTCGTGCCTCAGCCAATCACAGAGCAGCACTAAGAAAAACGCGGGAAAACGACGATGTGTAACGACGGCCAATATGCTTCACGACACTTCGACCTGAAGACGCTGGCAGGACTGCCAGTGAAGCTGTTGTCCCACAAACAACTGACGCGGAAGAAATCCCGGAAAACATGGAGAGATGTATTGAGAAAGGTCATGAGTCAAACATGTATTAAATTGACTTATGACCTTTCTCAAATGACCGATTCAATTGCTCTCCTGTTTGCTTTTAATCCTCGCCCAATAGACGGGAGAGATCGACAAGTACAACCTTGAACTGGAACGATTGATGCGTTCTTGGTGTGGATTTACTCCCCGTGCCACATACCATGGAGGTGGCTGGCACGTTACTTCCTAAGGTTTTATTAAAGTGACTTGCTCAAGTTTTCTCGAGACGTATGACGTACAGTTAAGGTAACATTGTGAAATAGAAAGGAAAAGACACCAACGAAATAAATATGTATCAAGAAGTCGATATAGAACCGCTTCGAAGTTAAAATTGAAATATAAAAGGATATTTATACGTCGTTGTTTCTTCTGGAAGGAAAATCACAAAAATTATACAATGTTATCTAGCGAGAAACTAATAACCGGGTTACATTGAGGAAAACACTGAAATCAATGGGCAGACCGAAAAATAAAAATTCAATATCGCTACTGTAAAAACTAAAATTGCCGTACATGTAGATAAAATGGACTTCGATCGTCACCCTTGAAGAGGTCCTCCGGAGAGCACGGGAGGGAAAATTCTGGAAGTAGAAATGGGAAACTTCCTGGACACGACAGACCGCTGAAAAGATCTTCCTAGGTTATGTGGGGGAGGCGACGGAGCTCTGAAGTCATTTGCACCTCTAAGCACAGGTGGCGCGGCGGCTGGTAAAGGTAGGGTTGTTTTGGGGAATGGAGTGCATAAGTGAAGAGAGAAACCCGGCGTCGTCATCCTTCTCTCGGCAAAAAATTCCGAAGAGACCTCGGTTTAACATCCCATCTGACAGACGGGAGTACATATACGGCTAAAATTCTCTCCATGGATTACCCAAGGAGAGACAGTAATTTCAACGAAAACTCTCCTCCACCGTCTGGATCTTCGAAATGGGAAGAGGGTACTCTGGCCACCAAAATAACCCAACCACTATCGAAAAAATTGAGCAGATCAACAAATAGAAAAAATACCGGGTAAGACGAAGGACATGAAGCAAATAATCACGGCTATTAAAATAATATGATTAGCGATGGAACTGTGAATTTAATTGAAAACTGTTAGGAGTTGAGAACCGCGGCGCATTACCTTCTGATTGATGACTTCTGGCGATAGTCATCACCACGGCATCCACAAATTATGGACATAAATCACAATACAAGGCTTTAACAAGGAATTACACCAACAGTCAAACGGACTCGACGTAAATGACATCCGCCATTCAATCAAGAGGAAGTAAATAATACGAAAAAGATAACCATTTAGTTATTAGAGTATAAGACTTTTAAAAATAAAACGAACAAAATGTCAAGACGCGGGCACTGGGAACTAAGATGACGTGAAACGACGAGCAAGGAGAGAAATGATTATAAAGAAAGGAAACAGCATTAATCCTCAACTGAGGATCAAGTTCCTAGTGGAGAAGTTCTTACGGCCGTGTTCCATCCACTTAACAGCTGAGCGGAGGGAAGCAACGAATGTGTGCCGGCGCTTCTGACAGCACGTGTGACAATGGAGTGGCGAGCGTGCATGGAAGGTACGGCGTGAGCGATAATGCCGTGAGCACGAGGGGAACCCTCACCGGGGCACCGTCTCTCAATATATGTATATGCGCATACATACACGCATCGAACCAGCCGGGGAACGTTAATCATTCGGCGTGGGGTCTATCCACGAGGGATAGGAAAACAAAGACAAATATCCGATCCCTTGAACACATTATTTTACAACTGGCGATTTGAAGACTAGCTGCTCCTTCCTGAACGAATTCAAAAGTTTCAGGCTTAATTTTGTGAAACCTGATGGAAGGTAACACCATAGAGTAAGTTTGTGCCTACTCTTAAGAAACACTAATGCATATTTAGAAAGTTTCACAGGAGTTTTACAAAGTATACAACCGTATCAATCGAACAGTTGATATGATCCAATCCTAAAAATACTGAGAAACTTAAAAAATTATCCTTCCTAAATATTTCATCCAGATCAACATTACACCAGAGTGATGTTTATGCATCTCCAGACTACCTTCCACACTGCAGTGGAAAGAACCAAAATCGGGAACCAAAAGCGATAGAAAGAACGAATTTCGGGAACCAAAATTCGTTTTCATTCGCTTTCTATCGCCTGTTCCTATTCTATCGCTTCCGTCGGACCTGGAGATGTAATGTGGCACCAAAATGATATTCATTGTGCCGCATTCATTCGCACCAGTTCTGAGTTTTTCAGGCAAACCAGGCCTAGCGTTCAACCTCCGCGTCTCTAACGGCTCCCAACCTTATCCATAAAATGGCTTTGAAACACTTCGTTCGCTCGCAGCAGTTTTTAACGAAGCACGCAGATTTCCATTTTACTCTGTTTATTTTGTAAAAAATAGTCTGTCTGATCCCAAACGCTTGCGTCGTATTCGAAGTTCGGCCTAACCAGAGCGAATTAACATCTCTTTTTCACTCTTCATCCGAGGACCTAGACATCACAGGTTGATCTGATGGCAAGTAAATAAATGGTGGCAAGTGTGTAAAGGTACATATTCAGCCTCGGATTTCAAGTATTTATCGCCTACGTTAAAAAGTAGGAGGTTATCGCCTCCGTTAGGAAGTTGATCTGGATCCTGTTTGGACGTGGTAGGGTGTTCGATTGCCGTTCCGGGGGTCGCAGGTTCGAGACCAAGCGACGGGGAAAAAAATTCTTGACTGGCCGACCAAATTTTTCACGCTACCCGCATTCGATTCCACTACTGAGAGACAGCAGTCTTCACAGAAAGCATTGATGGCGCAGATCAAGAAGATCGGATCGGTATCAACAGCCACAGATTCGGGCGAGAGTGAAGTTCACGGAATCGGCCGGGGTACTGCGATGCTGAAGGCAACGGGGAAACCACCACATTAATTTCTCTAAGAGATGCAGCCCTGAATTTTAACTATATATATAAGACGTGATAGCATTCCTCCCAGTAAAATATTGGGGAGGTAAAGTATTCCCCTAATCGGATCTCCGGGTGGAAAATACTATGAGGGGTACATCAGCGATGAAAGACTAGAGGATGGTCAGAGACATTTGGCGGTGTTGAGCGGATACTCGCGTATTTGTTCATTCTCACGAGTATCCGCTCGTGATCCGATGAAATTGGAAAAATTTGAACAAGCAAAAGCAAGAAGGAAAGGACAGCCAAAGAGAGGAAAGTTACAAATTGACAAAGTTTGTAACTTTCCTCTCTTTGCTCGACCCTGTTCCCTTCTCAGCTGACCGCCTAAGGTAGTCCGAGCGAGATAGTTCCCCAGTCATGATAGAGACCATATTCGAATTTCACGCTTTAATTTCACCAGCTGTACGACACATCAATTAAATATTGAACTATTAATGGTGCCATTATATAGTTTAATATGACAGAAATTGTAAGTAATTAAATGAAAATATCTAAATAAGTCTTTAACTTGACTCATTTTTTTCGCGCGGTGCGTTTGAAACTCCTTCAAAACGGAAGGTTTATTGTGATACCCAAGAACCTACTGCGGTGACAATATGATTAATTTTCAAATATAGTTGAGAAAACATACACACTACACACTGTTGGTTTTTTACGACAAATAAGGGTTAGACATACCTCATTTTGTACATAATGTCTCTCTGGAGTGCATACACGTACCATTTCCCATGTAAAAGGGCTGGTATGCTTTGGGAAATATCTCCGAAAGTAATGCGGTAAGGGGTAGAATTTTTGGTGTCATTATAAGCGTGAGAGATTTTTCTTTAAAATGAGACCAAAGTCATTGATTTCTAAGTAAAATGATTTTTCGCTCTGACTACCTTAAATACTTCACAATAACTCGAAAATTACTTGATGTGTTGTTTATCTTCATCGATAATTATTCCCAGTATTTGAGCCTCCCATTATTTTATCCGAAACGTTGGATCCCATAATAAGTCCATTAAGATTTGCCTCTTCAACTTTGCGGAGTTTTCATCAAGCATCTATCCGCTGGAACTCTTCGCAGAGCTACTCCGTTGGTTATTCCCTCGTCCATTGGACCTCCATCATTCTCTATGGAGCAACATTTCCATTGATTCCAATACTCTGCGTTCTGCTGCTTTCATCGTTCAAACTTCACCGTATTATCATCCAAAGAAATATACGTCAGTCCGAAATTCAGTAGGTTAATAATATCGGGTGTTGTAGCACAAAAAATTATCCAACGGAGTCTGTTGAACGGAGTACAAGGTTTGACACAATTTTAGTCCCATTTGTAACTGAGTGAGATGCTCTGTGTATTCGATTGGGACGCGCGGTTTCCCGCATGACGGAGCATGAGAGATCCCTCGAGGAATAGGCCTCGAGGTTCGGATTGGATTTGATATAAAATAAAGGGGAGGAAGAGGAAGGTTCACGAACAGAGGGAGGAAGAGGTTCTCCAGAGGAATGAAAATGGCGGAAGTGTACAATATCTCTATAAATTATATATTATAGAAGAGGATTTCTCTCGGGATTCCCACTGGGTTAAATTTTTGGCTGCTTCCAACGTTTCGATGGGTAACACTTCCATCGTCATCAGGGTAATCATATCCGGGCCGCCTGCATTCTTCCTAATATAGGGTCTTGGACGGTTACATCTGACTGACCATTGTTGTTTCTTCTTTCCGTTATTATTTTTTAAATTAACGGTATCCACCCTTGATTTATCGAGTACTCCGAGTCCCGATTTAAGTTATTGGGCTGAAAATGTATTTCCATGGCTTCCTTAAATAGCCTTTCCCAATAACCATTGACCTCGCATAAGACTTTCGCATCACTAAAGGAGATGAGATGGTCCTCCATTAGGCTATGCTCCGCCACGGCGGATTTATCAGGATCCGGATCAGGTGTGAATCCCGAGAGAAATTCACATATAGATTGGACACTCATATAAGTTTATTAGGACGTTACAGAGGTCAGGCCGCCTTCGTCGACAGTAATCAATTAGTTATATACTCCCTTCGGTAGGGGAGGCGGAGGATAGCAAATGAGAGGGGACAGGGGTATACGGGGAAAGGTGGAGAAAGAGAGAGGAGGCTTTTGGTTGGCTGGTGGGCTAGATTTAACCCATGCAGTTCAAAAAGCTCTTACCACCCACATGTAGGCCAACTCGCCATTCCTCGACTCAATGCTAGAAGAAGACTCGGGCTCAAAGTACAAGGGGAAGAGAAGCACTTATTGAAAGTTTTGAAGTGAATTGAGGTATTTTTGGAGATGGAATCGAGGAGCATTTGGTGGAGTGAGGGTGGGGGTCATTCATCGGGATGGAGGGAGGAGTAGTGAATTCGCCTACCTAAGAGGGAGGAGCAGAAATTACATGAGAAACAGTGGACGATCTTTGTGGAAGTGCAGTCGGCAGTTCAGGAAGACCTGCTGAAAGAGAAACTCCAACTTCCCCTCAAGGCTGCTCGAAAAGAAAATTCATCAAGGATCAAGGCTTGCATGATATTTCATAGATGTAGATCCCCTTGACATTGATAGTGTCCTAACATCACTTGCCACACGCTCCTGCAGAGGTATGTGGATGCACGGTGGTAAGTAGATGTAGGGCGGGGGTGGCGAACCTATGCCACGCGTGCCCCAAGTGGCACGCGGATCTGGGAGGGCTCTAAGGCTCTATTTACCTCTATCTCACTCGAGTGGTTGGGTTGGCACGCGAGTCGAGCGAGTATACTCTTATTTCATACACTTTGGCACTCAACTGCCAAAAGGTTCGCAACCCCTGATGTAGGGTATCAGAGATTCCACCGAGTAAGGCTTGAAACTATCCTCTAGATGTAGGGTAATGTGTTGCTGTATGTATATTTGCTCATATCCCATCCTCACGGGATTTGTGGACGTGTCTGAGAGTTTCGCGGAAACACCGACAGGGAAGGTCAGCCTTGGGGAGGGGGGGGGGGTTGGAAGGGAAGTGACGAAAGCAAAGGCAACCGGATTCGACGCGAGACGACAAGAGTTGAGAGACGAGGAAGGGGTGTGGGAGGGGATGCGAAAATAAGGAGAGGGAGGGGATTATGGGAAGACGGCGGAGTCACAGCGTCGAAAGATGAAGTATGTATGTTGCACGCCCAGGGAGGGAAACACGAGGGGAGGTGGACAGAGTGAGGAGGAGGTTGACGGAGCGGACAAAAGATGGCGGTAGCGAGGGGAGGAAGGAGCAGTGGGAGTGGGATGGGAGTGGATGGAGGGGAAATGCGAGTGTCGCGAGAGCGGTTGACTTGTCATCCGAGCCGAGCGCGGGACGACAGTCGTCCCCGGCTACAGGTATTCTGTTTCTTCCGCCGCCGACCTGGGGCTGCCATTCCGAGCGTCTCGTTTCCATTTACCCCCTCAAGACTATTTACACGGCTGCCCGACCGCACGATTCGGTTCCCATGGATGGACAGGGCTTCGCCATTCTCTCTCTTTATCTGTATCACTCACTCCTCTCCCCCTCTCGCCCCACACCCCAATGTGTCTCCATCCATCCAGTGTTAAAGACGCGTCCGTCAGACCAAATGCCTACACCGGTTTCCCTCGATGACGCCTCCGCAGCTCCGCGGACAATCAAGGTTAAACCTCGACGACTAAATGAGCAAAAAAATATTTTGGTATCGAATGTTTGGACGAGAAATCTTCGCATTTTATGAGATACGTTGAAAATCTTATATGTATTAAGAGATGTGTATGCACAACATAATGCTTGATTTCTCCTAGATTCACTTCTCAACAAGGGAGAGAGACGGTGGCGTCTGAAGTGCAATGGGGCAGCCGGGGAGGTTCTCCAGGGCCCCCAGGTTTAAGGGGGGCTTCCAATCTCGACGCTGATGAACCTGGAAAATCTCTCTTCGTATACGACGCTTTCCTCTCTACTCAGGAGTGTGGTCCGTATCTCACCAGGCGGGGCGATACCCATCGGCATGAGGTTGCTCCACCAGTGATGTCGGCCCGCCATGGCGATCGGTCCTTGTGTTGTTTCCTTACCCCTACCTCCAAGTCGAATAAGCTCCTCGTTGATATGAGTTTTGGGTAACCTTTCGAAGCCAGGATGGGATGTCGTTGACATTCGTTCATAAAAACTGTGAAGTCATTTCTGCCATTTTTTCCTGAATGGAAATTGACCAGATCAAACGTTTGTTCTCGCAAAAAAATGGAGACTTTACGATTATCGTAGAAAAGACCTAACGACGTTCACCATTTAAACGCGAAACAAAAAAATTGCGGAAGGACAGAAATTTATGAAATTCCCAAAATAGGCCAGCATCAAATGCATCATCACAAAGGTCGTGCCTGCCCCCCTATGGTAACCTTGAAGTTTTATTCAAAAAAATAAGGATAAGATGGACAGAAAATATATTAGGAGACCCTCAACACATTTGCTCATTCCGGTATTACACATTGCCAATTACAGTTTTACAATTACATTACACACTTTGTATCACATCACAGTAATTATCGTCACGCAAGAATACTTTCTTCCGTGACTTGCTTCCGAGAAAACCAAATGATTGAAAAATTACGAATCATTTCCCATTACGGAGGCCAGAAGAAGAGTGTCAGATACAAACTTAAAAATGCACATTAAACCCTCCATTTTTCAAATAATCCGATAGAAGTTTCTTACATGACTGGTAATTGAGTTGCCTCCTCTTCAGTGAAGGTGTCTTTTTCTCGATAATCTTGATATAAATTCCCACAAGTTCTTCACTTCAGCTATGAAAACAACGAGGTGCGATTTAACTTTTGCTTTCCTGCTTTAAGACATAAAATTTCGCTTCGTATCAGCTTCTAACTTCAGATAAGTGAAAATCTAAGTTAATCGAATGCCTTCCCGTAATAATGGGCGAAACGGACCACTACATAGTGTTCGTTTCTGAAGCATGTATGGATAATGACCTATATACAAGGGTTCGTGATAAGCTGGTAACCCAACACTCAAACTGCGAATTTTAATGACAGTGGTGTATGGGAATTAAATACCGATGCTAAACGATTATAGCAGCGTGGTCATGAGCAAGATCGCGAAATTTTCAGGAGTGTCCCCATCATTCAGAATGCTTTGCTCTTTGCAATTCATAGAAAAACGTTACAAGTAAAATTACATCATCGATTAAAACTTTTCCTATGAATGTAAGTTTATTACCGCTAAGGATTTTATAAGCTAATTTTCTTCCTTCCGGTACTAAAATTTCTTGGCGAGTACTCAAACAAAGAATATAGAACTAATGATGGGTGAATTTATTCGCCGATAGTTTCTCTAATAGCTCGCTCGTAGAATACTTAAAATCTTCTCAATTGTGTAACTGAGAGGGCCTAGGTTTTATCTTTTGAACTATTCGGCATATGTATAGCCAAAAAAATGCGCTGGGCTCACTAGTTAAATCGGTCTGACTCATAATCGAGGAAAAAAAACAGAAATGCTACCCAATTAAATATTAACCTCGAAACTTTATGAATGAAACAATTTTTACCTTCTTGCGTAATATTGCTGTTTTCGGGTATCCTCGTCGCGTGTTTAGTTTTTCTGACTACAGTTTCTCCCCTCTTTCTGAGGGGCGTCTTCTGGTCCGTTGGACATTTTGTAATTATTGAATTTACAAAATTCCAAAATGTCCAACGGACCTGAAGACGCCCCCAGGAAGAGGGGAGAAACTGTAGTCAGAAAAACTAAACACGCGACGAGAATGCCTGAAAACAGCAATATTAACAAGTATATGAGTCGCGGAAGCCTTCAAAGAAATTTTTACCTTCGTTCAAAACACAGTAAAAGGCACCGTTTTTTGAGATTTTCGAGCGTTTTCGCAGAATGCGTTTATATCTTAAAGAATTCAAGGTCGTAAATTTTGCGCAAAAAAGGAAACAGGATGTCGTGATCCAATTTGCCGAAATAATGAAAGCCATCAGGTAGTCACATGCCTATTCAGCGATCGGATAAGAGTAAGCCTAGAAGCAATTCCACCGCAAGAAATAATAACACATTGGGAATGCGTTACCTATGTACCAAATCCATTACTCAGGGTTCGAGTTCACTTCATTTGAATCGGCCCCTAAGCACTTATGGCGAAATACTGATTTCGCACTTCACGAACTTACAAGTCATAACATGCTCGATTCATTGAATTGATAAGTTTGCTAACGACAATTAAGTTTATGCCTGCAGAGAAGTAACAGTTGAAATATATCAGCTTAAACTCCTTCCATTTGCCCTAACATGAGTGAATAAAATTACTTTTCGCTGATAAGTATGTAATGACACAGCTTTGCACTCGCATCATGAATTCTGCGTTGCGCGAAACAAAACTTTGAGCTAACCAATACATTTCGTTGACGAAGTGATAACTTATTTTCAAGTTACACCACATCTTTTCTCCGCGAAAATGAATTACTTATCCATTTATGTCCACATTATTTTCTTAAAAAATAGTTTTAAAAGCTAGGAGTTGTGATGATAGTTTGGAAGGAATAACTTCGGACTTTTCCATTGAATCATCACTGGTTTACATCAACTACGTAGCACTTATTCATTAATCAATGAAACCTAACATATATATTTCTTCAAGATGAGGATGACATGGGTGAGCACCCGCATAATTATCCTTAGATTGATAAAGCACGACTGTTTCCATCGACCTGAGAGATGCTGAGAGATGTGACTTGATAAACTTATATCAAATAACACGTAGTTCCATCCCAGTAGGTAACGACTTACTTCCATCGCGAGTTTGAATAGTCCCAACAAGCATTAGTCAACCTACCTTAAATATATAATTCATGATGAACAACTAAATATCAAGTTCGGAAAAAAGTTGCAGCAATTCACAGTTTACATACCAGTGAATTTCAATGAAAAATAATTGGCGATTATTTTTGCGTAATTTCCTACGTCACTGGATTGTACTTACACTAGTTAACAGAAATAACAGGTTAGTTGAGTCAGACTAACGTCAATTTGCTCATAAATAATGAAAATTTACAATCAAATACACCAAATAACCAACAATATTCTCGATTAGTCATCCTTAATATCAAGTGACAAGGACATATTCCCAGTGGTGGACAATATTTGCCCTGGGATAGAGCATCTACTTCTGACCACCGTTTATCTCGCGTATTATACAATTTTTTACGGGTAAATAATCTTTTCATAAGTAAATAATCATTCTTATTGATAAATATGTTATTCAATTATTATTATTTATTTATTATTTTTTGGTTACTTGTGTAACTTTCCCCTCCGAGTCCCCGGCAAACATCGGGTTTCGTTGCCGTCATAATGGCTGAGAACTCGAGAGGGGCGGTGCAGAGTTCGTAGCCACTTCCGAAACCCATCGGATCAGTGGCTACGCTGCGTTCGGTTCGTGCGTACGAAGCAGACGGAGCGACCCCGAGATGACGGCCTTCTGCATGCGGGCTGCGAGTGATTCCGCCTGTGCCACGCGAGCAGGAATACACTTGATGCTCTGTATCAGCGAGCCCTTGATTCCACCGAGCACACCTATGACTAGGACTACTAGTTTTACAGAGTGTCCCGGGTACATCTGCCGAAGTTCGAACGGCAGGTCTTGATATTTCGTCCGTTTTTCCGCCACTTTCGAGTCCAAGTTCGTATCGGCCGGAGCCGAAAACTCAATTACGAACATGGAACGCGATAGGCGGTCGAGGAGAACGATGTCAGGCTTGTTCGCCTCCGGCTGCCTGGTGGTGGGGAATGAGTAATTCCACCAGATTTTTATTTTGTCGTTCTCCACGACGGACTCAATATCTCCAGGAGCATAGGGCAGCACATGTACTTCGTCGATGCCGTAATGATGTCGAGGGTGGAAATACAACACCCGCAGAGCTGCCGTGTGCTGAACTAAATACGCTGACTGCGCGTAATAACTGCAGCCGGAGAGAAGGTGACTCCAAGTCTCCGGCTTGTCTCGGCACGCTCTGCATCTCGTGTCCGCCACCTCCGCCTTGAATATAATTCGGCGGTGCACGAGAGTGTTGATGACACCATCCTGGCACGCGAGAACGAAACCCTCTTTTTCGGTCCTGAGACCCGCGGAAAGAAGGAAGGCAAACGTCAACTCCTTCGATAGCCCATGTTTTTCCATGTTTCGGAAGAAACATTCATGCATGGGCTTATCGGCGTGTCTTGAGCAAGGTCTTCTGCTCAGCCTTTTTGACCTCGAGCTTTAAGACGTCTGCCCTCAGTGACACGATTGACGTGCCACTGTCGTTACCGTCGGATGACAGGTCACAGTCCAGACCGGTTTCGTCTGCTGCCCTCTTCGCCGCCTGGAAGAGGAACGCCCCCACCCCGGCACCTTCGTGCTCCCTTACGAGAGTGAGCAGGGGGTACGTGCTGTTGAACACACGGCAAACTGTTCCCAAGACAACTCTGTTATGTAGACACTCCAGGCTCAATAGCACTCTACCGTCTACACTGCGAGGGAGATACAATCTGGCGACGGAAGATTTCGGATGAAGACTTCTGTAGATGGCCAGCATCTTCCTCGTTCCCCGGTCGAGGTTTTGCAACTCGTTGACATTCCATTTCATGCATCCGAAGGTGTACAGCAGTGTCGGAACCGCGTACATGTTCGTGGCAAGAACCTTGTTCTGGCCAGACAGCTCAGAACTCCAGATTTTTCTGAGAGTCTGTCTTTACTTGGCGGTGAGTCTTTCCTTCACTGCTGCTACCTCCTGCATTCGACGCTGGGGGACGCCGAGGTATTCGTAGCATTCGTCATCTTGCAGATGACGAAAGACGTTCCCGTCAACGAGTTGCGAGTCTTCCTTGTCCTCAGATATTCTTCCTTTCGCCAGGTGGATGGATGCACACTTGTCCAATCCGAATTCCATCCCTATAGCCTCACTGTATTGATGTACGGTGTCCAGTGCAACGCGCAGGTCTTTGGCGTTGGAAGCGTAGAGTTTAAGGTCATCCATATAAAACAAATGACCTTGTGCTTCCTGTTACCAGGAACACCGCACATGTATCCTCGGCCTCGTCTTAGCTTGAAGGAGAGGGGGAAGAGGGAAATACAGAACAGGAGGGGGCTCAAGCTGACGCCTTGAAAAACGCCACGGTGGTATGTTTCCAACTCAGTGGAGACGCTCCGCTGCCCGATGTCAAGACGAAGCGAGTTCTCCAGAGTGGTAACAGGCGTTGCAGGACACAACCTCTGGGTGGAATTGCATCAACTTCAGCATGGCGATGAGAAGCTCATGCGAAGCGGTGTCGAAAGCCTTGCGATAGTCCACCCAGGCCATTGATAGGTTTCACTTATGTCGGGCGGCATCCTGACATATGCACCTGTCAATGAGCAGGTTGTCCTTACATCCCGCGATTCCTCGTTTGCTCCCTTTGCTCGTACACCCCCCTTTGCTCGTACACCTCCTCCCACACAGGCTGGATCTGCCGGAGGATAAGGTCGCTCAAGATCGTGGTGAACGCCTTGTATACAGTGTTTAGACAGGTTATAGGGCGATAGTTCTTCGGATTGGACAAGTCTCCCTTCTTCGGAATGAGAACCGTACGTCCCTCAGTCAGCCAAGGTGGAAATGGTTCTCTACCTGTAATGAGGGACGTGAAGATTCTGGCCAGATGTTTATGGATGGAAGTGAACTTCTTCCACCAGAAGCTATTCACGGCATCCATACCTGGAGCCGCGAAATTCTTCTTGCCAGAGAAGGCGAGCTTCACGTCACTTTCCGTGACTGAAAGTGGTCCATCCACATTGTGTAGGTGGCGGTCGCAGAACTCTTTAAAGAGTGCGATGGCCGGAGTGCCTCCATAGAATGGCTTCGCTAGAGCAAGGATGCGTTTAGTAAGTTCTGCTTCCTGTTCCTTGCTGAAAACTGAAGGTCTCCCCATAATAGGATCAGAAATTTTGTTGTTTTTCAACCTATCTCTAAGTGTTGTCCTTGGTATTTTAAATGACACGGACACGCTTTTCACTGATTTTCCTTCACTTATTTTCTGCAAAGCAGCCTGAAGTCCCCCCTGCGTCGATTTTGCCTTCTCTGTTGTGCGTTTTCTCACACGAGGCATCTGAAATTACGTAAAAATCACGTAAGGATAATGACAAATACGACTTGGGGTAATGCCGCCACCCTTTCGGGGTGGCGGCATTACCCTATCTTAAATTGGCGTCATTACCCCAGCTTGACAACATGGCGGAAAACCCTAGCCTACACCGATTGGGAAAGTGAACCAAAGTAACGAACAAAATTGATATGTGGGTAAATAGACCCACTATTCACACATAATAACGTTACATGTCTATTATAGATGTAATAGGTACCTACCTTAAACACGTGGAAGTCGAAAATTATAAGGAAACTCTGCAAATCACAAAAAAACTTTCTCATTATATAACCACTCCTCTCATGACCATGGGAGCAACTGACAGTGCTTCGCACATTCTCCACTAGGATTCAGCACTTGTCACGTGATCCTCTCTTCAATCAGTTTCCGCTACACCTGGGGTGGCGGAATAACCCCGTATGGCGCGATTCCCCCGATCTCCCCTATATTCCTTGATCCTTCAAGAGCTTTTGACAAAGTATGGCACCACGGCTTGATCTTAAAAATGGACAAGTGGAAGTTTCCTCCATGGATTTAAAAATGGACCAATTCATACCTGTCGAATAGAACGTTTTCAGTAAGATGGGGAAAAGAGTACAGCATGGAGTATTGCAGGAGTGCCTCAAGGTTCGGTACTGGGACCTTTTTTGTTCAACATATACAATGCAGACTTCCCCAAAATACAAAATTGGAATGCTTTGACAGCTCTGTACGCGGATGGCACAGCCATCGTAGCGAGAAGCAGAAAAGTTGAGTTGGCAAAGGAATATATCCTAGATTTATTAGATGACGTGACCAAATGGAATGAAAAATGGAGGATAAATATGAATTTTAAAGGCACAGGCCATAGTATTTTCCCCAAAGAAAATAACGCCGGGAAGCTGCTTAAGAAAAATACAACCTGTCCCGTGGAGCAGTGAAGCCAAGTATCTGGGAGTAACACTTGACCCAAACTTGAACTTCGCAGCCCATGCGGACCACAAAGGCGATGAGAGGCAAGGCGAGCCTGGCCCCAATACTCAGAAATAACGCCACCCCGAGAAGAAATTCAAATATTTCTCACAAAGTCAATGATAGGACTAATAATTACCTACGCGGCACATATATGGTATGGACTAGCCAAAACATCGGCCACTAAGAAAATATTAATAATAGACAGACGAGTAATCAGATCTGCACTCAATCTACCCAAATGGACAAAAATACAAAAATTATGCAAATAGCAAACCTACCACCTAGAGAGAATACTATAAAAGAGCATGCGATAAAATAATTTGACAAATTAAGACAAACGGATAACCGGGCACTTAAATATTCAACAATTAATAAATAAAATACATGCGAATAATATAAAATACCATACGCAATACTAATATGAAGCATCACCTAAATGACTAGAGGTTAAGGAAGACCTTAAACTAGGTAAAAAAAAAGAGGAATGAGCATAGAGCCAATTTCTTATAAATAAGGGGTACTCTGAAATACAGCTGCTAAAGCAGCAACACACACACGGCACTGACATGCCCGGAAAACGATGGCAGAGGTAGCCATCGAAACGTCGGCCAACAAGTACCTGACCTAGTGGGAAACCCGAGAAAACTTCATCAGTATCATACGCCAGGAAAAACCCAATTCATATAATGCAGCGCTGCTTTTATCGGATACGTAGGTATTTCCCCTTCCTCTTTCCACAGGAAAACGATGAACTTTTTAACCAAACGAGGGATGTTTCGCACTCCCTAGAAAAAACTAAGTAAAGCGCTTTCTGATGAAGAGGTAATCGAAATAATGGCAAATTAAAAAATGAAAAATAAAATTCTGTTAATATCATCGAAGTCCCCCGTGAAGGTTTTAGTGTGAGCGGGGGAGGGTCTGTGAAATAAATGTCCTGTGAAAAAAAGACTTAATTTGAAATTTTACATAGAGCGAAGTCGAGCATGCCTACCTCAATGACAGGCATTTAACTGAGAAGGTAGTGCCCACAAATTTAGGCCACGTTCCAATCTCCGACACGCGTGAATACACGTTGTCACCACGGGCAGGCACATCATGTGCGTAAGCGTTATTTGGTACAACTTAAATTGCAATTTCTTGGAGGACAGCTGAATTTGATTTTGCAGTAGGAATTACTGGTGTCATTTCAAGCTGAAGTTAAAGCAGTGATTGCTTATCGGTGAAGAGCACATTGTGTGACGAGTGCAGGACAGTTGCGATTAGCGCTCGCGTGCGGCGTTGGGCGCACGAGCGAAGCGAGAACGACCCGCCGCCCGAGTAGTTGCACGCACCATTTGCTATTATTAGTGAGTGGAAAATGCTTTTTTAGTAGAATAAGCGATCTCACAAATATGTCTCGTATGATAACATCTCTGCTACCAAATTTAGCGTTGTCTAGATACCCTTCAAACTGAAGGAATAGGGATAAGTACATTTAAATGTGCGTTTTTTTAATTAACACAACGCTATCGACTGTCATTTAAAATAACGCACGCAGTTCATAAGTTCAATGGACCAATCAGCGTGCGGAAAACCCTCACACCACACGGCATTTTTCCCAGCACGCATGGTAAAAAAGTCTTCCAAACGGCTCCCACAAGCATTCTCTTTGGGGCTCAGTAGAAGCCATGCATGATTTTCACTTTGATTACTAAGTGCTTGAAGAGCAGCACTTGAATGTAATGATACAGTGAATCTGATTAGAAGAATGTTGTAGGTTAGTGGAGCCTGGACATTTATGTCATGGATATTACTCTTTTCGCAAGACGTTTCAGGATATTAGAGGTTCGTGAGATTACATCGCCAGCATCCTAATCAGCCACATTAACGCAGCAACAGCTTACTCTGCCTCATCCTCACCCGTCTCCACTCCCTGGAGATGATTCAAACTCTGAAAATTCTCAGAATACTCTTCGCAACAATTTTTGACCCCAGACTCATCTCAAACAATCTCACCGCTCTCATTTCGCAATGCATTCGCTCTTCTCTTGGCTTGTCCCCCGTACGCAGCCGTTTCCAAAAGCATTTCATTCTCTTCCATCCAGAGCAAATTACACTGCATTCTGCAAGCGCCCGCTTCCCTTGTTCTCTGCCCACTTTTTTCGCCTTGTTTTCGCGCTCGTCCTTTTTAATATTCGTACAATCGCGTGGCGCCTGAATCTGTCTTCCACATTCTTTGAATCAATCGTCCTCATTCTGCGACTGACTCCTTTCACTCATGAACTGTTATTTCTTCATTTCGACAAATATAAAATCCCATTCTTCCCACCATTCAGTTCCCTCACACAATACAAGCGCGCTTTTTCACGACCGTTCCTTTCAAATCTTTCCAAGCATAACGTCGACTTCTCTCGGAAACATGAGCGTTTTTTCATACGAATAGGAAATGTGATGCCAGCCACGAGATTGACATCATTTTCGGGTCTTGAGGTATGATACGCAGACGAGTTAGTGAAGCAGTTTCCGGCACGCAGACATTAGGCATGTGAAATAGCACATCTCTCGCAGAATAAGGTGGCATTCACCAGCGGAGAACGTGGCGTCATGGAGAGGGAAGCTAACGATTGTGCTGAAAAAATGACCGAGAGCCTTTGCAGAAATTCCAGCGGGAGTCGTTCGGTTCCTCCGTCCGCTAATCTACGCTTGTTCCTCTTTCCGTGACCTGTACTAAACGTTTGCGGGATCCAAAGAGTGCAGAGGTGTTAGCAAATTTTTTGTCCCTCCCTAGCAAGCCAACGTAGTAAACATCGGTGCCATTGCACGGGGCCAAATACCAAGGGCATTGACACCTTAAATTATGAACATCGACATACCATCCAGCGAGCCGCCGCAGAAGCTTGAGGCAAGGAGAGGGGATAGGACATCAGGCACGCAAAGGGAGGCGATACGGAAAAAAAAGGACAGAGGTGAATTATAAGCCAATGACGAGCATTTTCTTCAATTTCACCAATAGCATATTTCCTTGGCAACTGGAGCAATGGCCATAAACGGGAGATTTCACCCTGGCCTTTTATGGGCCCGTGCGACGTGCATCACGCTGCTTTATCAACAAATGGTGCTTGGTAAGAAGGAATATTTGTACCCATCAACTCAGCATTACATCTCTCTTATTTTATCACTTCTATCAGTTCTATATTACCATTGTGGTTTTATAATCTTCCGTCTTTCGGACTAATCTGAAGCTTTTTAACTAATCTGCCTAAGCCTAGCGAAAACCTTCTGAGCCTTTAAAGGTTTCAAAAACAGTCATTCAACCAAAAATAATCATTCAATCCAATCAGTAGAGTAACACAGTCTGATTTATACGTTTACATACGTCCCGAGGAGGATGTCAGAATTTACGCATGAAAACGAGGACTTCCCTGACTTCTACGTCACCTTATAAGAGGCCGGCAACCTCGTCTGCGGTGCGTCCTTAAAGTAGTGATCATGAAACCATAATCGGAAAGCGTTCTTGGAAGTGTGCAGAAGTTTAATACGACTTTTCTCAGTAACCTTAGGACCAAAAAGGGAAGGTATTTGTCGACCTGAGATCGTAATTACAAATGATACGGCGGAAAGAAGCATTAACGAGCGTCCAATAGCCCCTAATAACTCTTGCACCCGTAGATGGGTACCGGGAATTTTCATAAGTGATCTGATCAGACCTTTGCCAAACAGAATACTAGACCGGAAGTCAGATATTTTATCTTCACTGTTTTTCGCCGGGGCACGGACCTCCCAATACATTACAAGTAGACAAACTTTATTTTTATTATGTAGGAGGTAGGATTTTAAGGATGCTGAATAACATGCCTGCGCCATTAATTTCCCACGGAAATATCTAGATTCTACCAAAATGCATGAGGCAGCAATCGATTTTTGGAATTCAAAAGGATATTCTGTACTCACTTGTGTGAAATTCACAGCGAACGAATCATTCGCCTGGACTGGGATTCGAACCCAACTCGCTCCCTACAGTCTCCATGAGATCCACAGCGAAAGAGGAAACAGCCTGGGTAGTTTCATTTCTTACAGCACTCCGTGCACAATCGAAGGATCGAGGTGATTTTTCGACGATGATTTTCCCAAAGGCGAATTCCACATAAGTGTGTGACAACGAAAGGTGACTCCGTTTACGTTACAGAGCGGCCAGTTGCATGCACTATCTTTACCAATCGAACTCAGATCGATTTGGCCAGTTCAGCTCGGGATGGTAAACGCAACGGGCTATTGGGATCTATATGAGAAGCTGGCTAACTCGGCCCGCTTTCTCTGCCAGTCTGAGACTTCCAATCGTTATGAACCGATTCTAATCGATATTTCAATCGATTTCGCATTGATAAACCAAGCGATCCGAGTCGGCTGGCTAAGAATGTTCAGATCGGTCCGAGTTCATATCGATCTGAGTACGATTGGTATACGTAGTGATAGTTCTTCGAATATTTCTTCATCCAGACACACATTTTCCCCAACCCTGTCCCCTAATTTGAAAATACAGCGAAATCCCAAGTTCGCAGTATTTTCATTTTAGGATCCACCATTTTCGAGGTCTGGTGAACTGGCCAAGAATTCCCGGTGGTTAAATCCAATTGATGTGTAATGAGTGAAGGAGACAGCTCAGATTTTCATTCTCAGTCAACCTCAGGAAGTGCTACCGACTGCTTTAGCACTGACTGATTTGTGACCACCCTCTCAACATGTACCATGAGCATAGGATGCAGAGAAAATTGAGCATACAGAAAATAAGGCAAGACAAATCGGTAAATTTAGTAGCACTTCACAGACAAATGAATGAAGGAAGATGATCGTCATTACAGAAGGTTTATTTTACTCTTCCAAAGACAATCATCTATGAAGGAAACAATCAATATACACAAGGAATAAAAGGAAGGTATTATTTCCTCTAGATGTTAAAACAATTTCTTAATACATATTCAGCATTCTTCTTCAAGACTTTTACTTACTGCAAAGGTTTTCCCTGGGAGCTCACAGAAAGATTAGAATCAAAAGCTTGATACTGAACATTGATACAAGTACTCAAGGGAAACTCTGACAGGTCCCCAGCTTCAGCAACAACGCAGATGTTAGAATAATCTCTTTCAAACTCCACCGAAAAGAGTGCCTTTGGGGGAACCAATGGTTCCATGTTGATTCCATCATCACCCAAAGTCCAATACTACAGAGGTGAAGAGAGAGAACAAGTAATTTGTAGTTAAAATTGAATAAATGCAGTGATAGCATGTAATTGATTACAAGTAATCTGATTACTGGTTAAAATTACATGAAATGTACCTTAACTAGTAATCATTACTTCATTTCCAAAGTTTGTCTCATGAGTGATCTACTCCCAAAGTAATCGCTACATTTGAGTAATCTGTCTCAGGATAATACAAAATCACTGTGTTATTGGTCAGTTCATTTCTTCCATTTAAGAATGTATTTTTCCAGCAAGATCAGTGGCTCAAAATCATTGATTCCGACCATTAGTTTTGTCCACCATCCCCATCAGTGCATTCCCTAGCCAGGTCTTCACCCGAAACATTTTCTGCACAACACTGTGCTTCACAATTTTCAAGTTCTACATATACTGTATCACAACATTCTGACCCACACAATTAAATGGATGGGATTTTGCGGATTCATCTGGGTGGATAAACAAGGTATAATCCACACAGCATCCTATCTTTACACAGCAATCAATGAGTCAACCCAGTTTTCAATCAGCCTACATGAATTTATAACTGCACAGCCAACAAGAAAGGGACAAATGTAAAAATATGGAGCTCATAAATATATTCAGGAAAATCCAGCAGGAGTACATGTGATCCCAATACAAATTTTTGTTTTTTGAAGAATATTTACTTGTAGAGAGGTAAAAATATTATTCTGCCACATTATGTTGAGGGTTTACAATAGTCAAAAGACCTCTAGAAAACAATGCATTTCTTTAACCCTTAAACGCCTAGCGTGACCATATGGTTACAGAAAGAAGTTACTTTGTAATTTCAAAACAATAAAATGTCGCAGGGCCGCAGTCTTGTCTACACAGTTTCATATTGTTGCGAAGGGTTTTTAGAAGAACGACTGGCAGTTTTAAACCACTACTATAACGTGTAGTGCTGCCAAGCTCATGAGACCTTTCTCGTGCCATTGAAGCTCCTCCTCATGGATTTCCGTCTTGTGTAAGTATCGTCTTACTAAAACACTTTGGTAAATATATGTATTTTAACTAATAATATTTGTATATGTAGGTTCATTTTAATGTATTTATACATTATTTTATATGTATCTACTTTAATAGATATTTTATGAGTAGTTTTTCACAGGTGTGACCATATGGTCACGCTAGGCATGTATGGGGTCAATTGTTTTCAAATTCAGGGGTTACTATTTTCTTATTGCTTTATGCATACATAAATATA
This sequence comes from Ceriagrion tenellum, assembly GCA_963169105.1. Classification (NCBI taxonomy): domain Eukaryota; kingdom Metazoa; phylum Arthropoda; class Insecta; order Odonata; family Coenagrionidae; genus Ceriagrion; species Ceriagrion tenellum. The sequence continues at coordinate 8,388,395 of OY720643.1, forward strand.
ATCTGCCGTAATTTGAATGTATTTACATACTTTTGCAAGTGTCAACCATATTTTCAATTAAATAAGTTAATAGCTTTTGTGGAGAATTGACGTTGCAAGAAGCTCTTGACATTTTGGAGTATGAGGATGTTGATAAAATATTCATGGAACCTCCAGTTGTAAATTACCTCACGGACGAAGATTTGACCACTGAGGATCATAGTGGTCTGGTTGATTATCTAAGCAGCCGACAGCTTTGGTGCCCTACGGAAGTTGTACCGTCCAAAGCATCAACGACGGCAGCTATCCGAAAGGACAAGGTGGTCAGAAAAAGTAAGCCCATGGCGAAGAAGAGAAAGAAAACTTTGGTGCATCGGGAGTGGAATACAGTGGAATTGTAGAAAACTATCCCTATTTTTCCTGATCCAGATTACTCCAATGAGTATAATTTGAGTCCAGTAGAACTATTTGAATAAATCACTGACAATAACATGTTTCGTTTTCTTTTTGCCAAATCAAATAAATACGCTCTTCAAAAACATTTTTCCACACCCAAATATAACCATAGAAGAGATGAAAATTTTCATTGTTATATTGCTACTGTCTGAATACAACAACGTTCCTTCTAACAGATCATACTGGGAATCAAAGAGAGATATTCACAATTCACAATCTAGTTTGCAATGCTATGCGTTGAGATAGATTTCTTCAAATTCGCAGACAGTACAAAACCAAATCCAAATGATAAAATGTGAAAGTTGAGGCCCTTCTCTGATATTTTGCAGGACAAATTTATGTCTAAGTTTAGAAAAGAACAGCACCTTGCGGCCCGCCTTCCTTGGCATCCAGGATACGGTACCTGACTGCTTTCTGCCTTCGCGACGCCCTGTACTGGACCTGGCCTCCCTGTTTTCCTCAGGCGGCCCTATACTGGTCCTGGCGCTCGCACCCTGACGCTTGGTTGGCTTCCAGCTACCGTACCATTCTGTGACTGCAAATTTAAGTTGAGCTCTCTTTGGACACCCGCTCCAGAATTTCATCCGAGATGGGCCCCAAAACGGCGCCTACACGGAAGGGACGTCATCGGAGTCCCGAACCCGGGACTTCGGGTGCCTCGAACGCCAGCCGTTCGCGTTCCCGCTCCAGATCGCCTAGCCTCATTCCCCGGGGCTCCTCGCCTACGCGCGCGGGACCCGGGTCGGTGGCCTCCACCGAGGAACAGCCTCCTTGGGTCGCCTCTATTCTCCAGGCCATTCAGACTATGAATCGGCCCACTCCATCTCCACCTATTCCGTCCGGGCAGCCAGGCTCAGCCGCCCTTACGCAGCTCGGGTTCCAGCCGGTCTCGCAGCCGATTATCTCTCAGCCCTCGCAACCCTCTGGCTTGCCGCACTCCGGGTTATCCATCAGTTCCGTGGCACCGGACCGCCGCTTCACTGACTTACGGCCGGATCGTCCGTCTAGTTACCTAGACCTCCCGCCGGATGCGGAATGCTTGGAACTTCTTTTCCTCCTTAAAGGGGCCCAGACATCGGCGAAACTTACCCGCCGCGATGGACATGAAATCGGTCTCCTCTTGGCCATCGCCGCGGAGTGGATCACGCTTTCAGGTACGGTGAAATCCTTGGTATACAACCGTGCCCGCATTCTCGCGGTCGCCGCCCTCCACGGATGGGACACGGCCGCGAAGCTGCAGACCCCAAACGAGGTCTTGCGGCTCCCGGCGTCGCTACCCTCAACATCTCAGACCGTGATCCGGGAGATCGTCCGGGAACGAGCGCCCACAGCGCCGTACCAACGGCCTCGCAGTCAGCCCACCAGAGGCCGGGGCCGCAAGAGGGGCGCCTCCAGCTCCGGCAGCGGCACCCGCCGCCGCTAGTGGTCCGGCTCCGCCGGTCCCCGCGGCGACGCCTGCTTCTCCGCCCTTGTTCCACCTGCCGGGCCCTCCGTCTCCTGGCGCACCGCAACACCTGGAGGATGCAGCAGCGGACGACGCCCTCTTCGGGGATCTCCTTAGGTGGCACGACTCCGGCGAGCCGGACGACCCAGTCGACTTCCCCGATCCTGACTCCTCCGCCGACAGCGGAGACGAATCCTCATCCGTCGCATCCTCCTCCTCGGACACCTCGGATCGGCCGGACTCTCCGGCTGACACCGCCTCTCTCGACTCGTCGGATGACGCACCCGACTTACCCTCCGGTGGTCCCGGGTTCGGATACATCCCGCCGCCAGACGAACCCGGGATGTTACCATGGGAGGAGCTAGTCCAGCAACCCCGCTTGCCCGCACTGCACGTAAGTCCAGACGCTGCCTTTCTTCCAGCAGTGAAGTGCTTCCCTTATTCCGATCCCTCAGTGCTCGAGTTGGTGGTGCGAGGCGCCAACATTCCTAGACCCGAAGGATCGCCTATGCCCTTCGCGAACTCCGGAGACGACCCGCAGCTTGTCCAATACCTAGAGAATTTGGTTTCCCGTGGTGTCCTTTCCCGACGCAAACCGGTTTGTGCCTTTCGTGTGTTCCTTATCCCTAAAGCCTCAGGTGGTACCCGTCTCATTCACGATTTATCGCCGTGGACTCCCTTTTACCGGAAGCCCACCTTTAAATTAAAAGACGCTGCCATGGCTGTGGCTTCAATACCAAAGGACACCTACCTCTGCAAACTGGATTTGAAAGACGCATTCTATCAATTGAAAGTGCAGCCTAACCATCAACAATTCTATGGTATCCGGGCGGGTAATCGTTACTATTCCTTTTCGCGTTTGCCGATGGGCCATTGCTTGGCTCCCGCAATTATGCAGCGGTGGGCCCGCGCCGTCTCGGCCGAAGTCTTTCGCTCCTTCGGGGTGACCATCATCCCCTACTTGGACGACTGGCTCATAGTTCTCTCCACCTCCTTCGCCCTAAGCTCCGAGAAAATCGACCGAGTGCTCCCCTTCCTTCAGGCCGATTTAGGCATAACCATAAACATGGAAAAGTCCATTCTCCGTCCTCGGAAACGGCTCCCCTATCTTGGTGTGCTCATCGACACCGGTGCCTCCACTCTCCGGTTTACTCCTGCTGCGCTGGCACGCCTACATTTTACGATGTGCATCATTCCCCGGCTACGGGCCCTGGACCTCCCAAAAGCGGCCGGATTCGTATCTTGGGCCTGCTACATCTTACAGTTACCTTACTTTCTGATCTCGCACGTATACCAGCGCAGGACCAAGTGGCTCCATACGTTCTACGAGCACGGGCTCTTCTCCCGGGTTCGTCACCTCACCACCTTCTCTGTCTATTGATGCCTACGTGGATGCCACACCCTGGCAGTGGGCAGTCGTCTGTCCGGCCCTTGGGCTGGAATCAGCGCACCGCTTGCCACAAGAACTTCCTATTTATTATGCCGAGGCTATTGCCGCCCTTCGGGGTGCCTTGTTTCTCTTTCACAATTCCCCTGAGTTCATTAACTTTGTTATTCATACTGACAACAGGGCTGTGTTGTCTGCCCTGAGGAAAGGAAAAGGACTTATGTTCGACGATGATCTTTATTGTCAACTTTATGTTCAATTAATAAAGGATCCGACGCGTGTGGCGTCCTGGAGATTCGTGCCAACCGCCGCCAATCTCGCCGACCGTCCATCACGGACCGTACTGTCTCCCTTTTATGCCTAGGTCGGCCATCTTGGCCGGCTTTTGGTATATAAGGGGACTTGCGGCCCGGACACGGTCGAGTTGGAGTTTGGTGGTGATTGGCACGAGTGCCCAGTCTCTCTGTGTATTAAGTTATGATGATGCATGGTACTTTGGCTGTCATGGATGTAAACAGTTCATCCGAGGAAAGCCTATCTGATTTGGCTATGATATTTGGTGCATGAACACTCCAGCAGGTTATCTAGTGTCATATAATTTTTACCAGGGAAAGTCTCCTAATCCTAACAAGGTATGAAAGTGATTTTTGTAAGGCTGCCACACCCATGCTCAAGATCCTTCATAAGTTTCCACAAGATATGAAAGTACTGCAATTTCAGCTTTACTTTGACAATTTGTTCACTGGAATTCCTCTCCTCACTCACCTCAAAGAACGATGATATGGAGGTATGGGAACGATTTTCAAAAACTGAATTCCTAGTGATGTCCCAACTACTCCGGTAAAAACTATGAAGAAGAAGAAATCTGCTGCTTGTAATCTCATGAAGTCTCTTCATCTTCATGAGATTACAAGCAGCGACGAAATCTCAATAGTACGCTGGGTTGACAACTCAGTTCCGACAATCGCATTGACGTCATATGGACAAGTCATTCAGAAATTTAGAAGCTTTTTCAATTTACTTCCCATTCCATTTCAAAACTTGTATTGTACTTAATTGCTTTTATAATTTAACCATGTCCTGTAGTGTTTTTCCAAATTCTGTTGCTTCGTAACGCGCACTGAGTTTACTGGGTGTTCTCTTGCGTTTCGAAGAGTTCGAATTGAATTAAAAATTAAAATATTTTTACATTTGTTTAAAAACAACCCAGATAGCACAGGAATTTTCGTATCTGGATACGAAGGGCAACAATTAGGATACGAGAATTAGCACTTTGGGCATTTGTGATATTGTTTCTGTGAAAAATTTTGTACCAAATAGAAAATGAATGAGTTTACATGCCCCGAAGGAGCGTGCACATCAGGAATTCATCAATGACACCCTGTCGTATGCATCAATACTTTTTAAAACGTGAAAATTAATACTCTTGATACTCGTATCCACTTCGTTTGTGTATACTAGTTTCTGGGACGGCCGGCTGGGGATATCCCCTTGGTGCATGGCTCGTATCTCCAGCTCAGGGAACTATTTTTTGTCTCGGATGAGGAGGAGGCTCTGCAACAAACAATTGCAAAACCATATGACTGTGCGTGAGATTTATTTCATTAAGATTTTAACCCAGCCATTTCAATATACTTCACCTCTCATCCTATATTTCATTCTTGTGAGAGAGACTCGTCACGATCTTGATTATTCGCAACCGCGAGTAGATCGGATGCGGTTACTCTCAAGTACAGCATTGAGCTGCTGCAAAAGGTCCAGTTCTTCTTGTGAAAGGAGATTGGCTCAACTTCATTTCGCAAGGACCGGCCACCAGTCTTTTCCCAGTTTTTCAGTGTAAGTGATTTTTAAGTATTATCTATTTTTTCCGAAATTGTAGTATTATGGTCATTTACCTGAGGTTATTGGTATTTACTTCACTAACCCTCTTTCTATCTCTCTGTTTTAAGATTGTACATCACAAAGCTCATTATCGATGGTTATTTTCTCATATGTGATGTTATCATTCCTCGGGAGTTGCTGGTGAATTTTGCGGGTACTTATTGGTGCCATATATGTACATGTTTCGTATTTAGTACCTTTTCTTTCAATTAATAGTCAATGCAATATTTACAGTGTATTTGTTTGCCCTTGAAATTATTCTTAGCTTGTAAGAAAGATTGAGATTTCAACAGTTTGGCAAGGGTAGGATACCTATCGTTGAATAATGACTTGTTAACACAGACTGCAAAGTTGATAGGTTTTGTGCATGTCGTACCTCGTACTACCTCAGTTGACGTAATGGCATGCAACATCTCTATACTCCTTCCTCTTGCTTGATTAAATCCTTCATAAGTGTTTTGGTTTATTCCACATACATCCAGTGCTGAACTGAGGGGTTAGTGAGATTGGTCCCAGCAAAGGGTGCGGACAAGAATGTGTAGAAACAATTATTTTGACTGACTTCTGCCAGAAAAGTATGAATTAAACAGGTGTGCAAGCTGGATTCATGTGAAGACAGTGTGCACAATAAGATGTTATTGAAAGTGCTCCTTCCAATAAAAACATGTTGTATATACCAGTTGTAAGCTATTATTCTCCTACTCGTGTATTTCATTTTTCAGCTTCATGACTGGTGTGCTATTTGATTATTATTCATGTCTCTAATAAACTTAATGGTTGAAGGCGTAACTTTGTGGAATGCTACTACAGACATGACAAAAAAGAAAGAACTCTTAGTATTTTCCACACTTAAAACTTTTATTCCCGACCCAGGTTTTGATTGCCTTGCCTTTGAAAATGATTGCAAGGCAATCGAAACCTGGGTCGGGAATAAAAGTTTTGAGTGTGGAAAATACTAAGTTCTTTCTTTTTCGTCATGCATTTCTCTAGTTTTGCATTCATAGCTGAGGCGGCCATTTTGTATTCCTGCGCCACCCGCTTTCGTATCCCGTCGTACGCAGCTCGTAGCTGACATTGTACATGTCATTATCTTGATCATACACGGTTGGGCAGTATGTGGTATCCAGATACGAGGGGTGACACCAGCTACTAGTATCCACTTTGTCAATGGATGCTATCCATGTACGCATAAGATACGATGGCATCAGTGCTATCTGGGAAGTTAATAAATATTAATAAGTCACTAATAATTTAAAATTATATTACTCTTGATTTTTTTGTGTAAGATGAGTAAACCTCAAGATAATAAAATAAAAATTTTTGATTTGGAAATAAATTAACCATGAGGTCACGCCCCATAACTCTGCCATTTTGAATCCTATGCAGCTAAAACTTTGTGATATTTATATCTTTGTGCTCTAAATAGTCGTATATAAAATTCAAGAAGATCGGACAAAAATAAATACCTCGGTGTTAAAGGGTTTATGAATGAGAAGTGTATAAATAAATGCCAAGAGCATTGAACTTTCACTTTGGTAGTTCATGATGTGAAAATCCTCTTTGAATGTGATGAACTGAAAATTGACTAAGGCCATTGAAAGAGGAGGAAGTAGGAGAAGAGCAGTTCAGTCGCAGAATTTGACAGGGACTACTGATGCAATTGAAAAGGTTGGATCGACACTCAACTGTTGTTTCAACTCACTCAATGGAGCACGACAGGACAATTACCATTCAACTAACACCATAAACACAGTTGAAGACCTTTTACACCAGGGTTTTATCAAGGAAACTCACACAAACGACCATGCCCGTGGGAGTGAAAAGTCCTTCCCGATGGGACTCTTAAGCCACAGCCTAAAGGAGGTGAGGCCTTAATACCACAAAGGCTGAAATACTACATTGAAACCAAAAGTAAGAAAATAGTTTGGCATAGTTTTTGTAGAGCAGCTGGTGAGGTGTCTCAGAAGATGAATCCAATGAATACCAATATCGCATGCGTTTTCACTAATATGGATGGAAGGAGTGACACGGTCCTGATGAATTTATGACAATATTAATTCACACTTGAAGACAGTAGCTGTGTAAAGATGAGTTATATCATTGCATACTGTCACAACAGCCTGTATAAGTGGAAATATTAAATCATTAAATTCACATTCATTATAAGAACATGGGCAGTGCCTTCCTAGCATTCCACCAACAGATAATTCACTGAATATACTTGTGTATAATTTGACTATTTAAGACTAAGCATTTAGGCAAAAAATTGTGGCTTGGATAATACACAAGAAATACCTATCTTAAGCGCCCATTGTAGTTGCTCCTCTCTGGATCTGGCCATGGATTAAGAAAGTTAATTTCTTTTATATTACTTGGAACTCCCTATTTTTTATAACTATTTTTAATCTCTATTTTTATAAGCAGCATTTTTATATTGACCTCCTAGGTTAAACCAGTTTTGATGTTATGACCTAACCTTGAAACATCAAAACTGATATTTTTTATAAGCTTAATTTTTCACAAGCAATTATTGCTTTTAGTTTTCCAAAGTGGGTGGAAATTCCGTTGAAAGTGTCATCAAAGACTTAAAAGCTTTTATAAAGGGAGCAATGAAGTAATAGTTATTTAAGGCTTCTTTATTGTCTTTAAGTATTTTTGAAAGAATTTTTTCACAGATAATGACCATAACTTGTTCTAACACCTAGTCAAAATCAGCCATAGTTAAAAGAAACAAGAAGAATTTTTTTTGGAATTTATTAAATAGGTTGAAAATACAAAAGTCAAAAATATGAAGTACCTATTCTTCAGTCTGGCTGACTTTGTCATATCTAAGTTTCTACTGTGATGACTTTCTATAGAGAAGTTTCCTTACAGATCTATTTTAATCAAATTGCACTCTCACTGTGCTCTGACATATATACTGTAATGGAACTTTGGCAACTCTACTGTGACTGTGCTCTGGTTACAGTACTATTATGTTCCAATTTAAGTACAGTCCTGAGTACAGTTCCAGTTCAGCTTTTGAGTGCAGCTATAGTACATTTCCAGCGTAGTTGAAGCATGCATCATTTTCCTGGAGTTGAGATGTAAGTAAGAATATGCACTAGCATACATACAGTGGACATCACCATGGTGCCATATCTGTTTCAGTTTAAGGTTGCCCCTTTGTTCTATTACTACATCAAACATCAATGAGTAACAGAAAGTTTATTTATTTTATTTCACTTTTTGTGGCACAAACCAGGAGGCATCATCCATGCCCATATATCTGCTATGCTGAAGAACACCTATATGTGGAGGATATGATGTTGACAACTAAGAGTATTTCATGTAGGTACATTGGATGTGAGCTTTAAGGAAAAAAAATTAAAAATATCAGGGTCTCCTACATTCAATGTTCCCAAGTATAGAAAAACCTAGGGTCAGCCCACACACAAGACACATTCATGAAAAATAAATTTATAAAAATTAGGGGTATCCCCATACACACACCATCTATACCTATGTGGTAGTTGAATACATACCTGCCACAATGGGGTAGGTGGAATAAATTTGTATCCACCATTTGTTTGGAGAAAATATCCTCTAATGCTGTAAGGTTGATTGTGGGGGAATTCAACGCCACCAATTGGATGGACCATATTTCGGAAGACAAGTTTCTGCGCATGAAGTTTCTCCACCAAGGCCATTGCTGCCTCCAATGACTTCATGGTAATATGCCTTTTTCCTTCCTCAGCAATTTCCAGTGAATCTTTTGACGTCACTTCTGAAACACTGCCAATCGTCTGATCTTCAAGAGCACTCTCAGATTTTTCAGATGCTTCCTCCATCATGGGACCCGTTTGTACGTTTGGAAATGAATATTCTTGAGGAAGGAATTACACTATCATCAGGTTTATATAGCACTGACTGAAACTAAAATTTCATAATCACAATATGATATTTTTTGCAGAAACTTCTCGGAAAATTAGGCAAATACCAATTGAAATCCATTAGTCATTTTCTTCCTAAAAATTTAAAGTCGAAGGAAAAATCAAGACTAACAAAGAAATTCAGGCTTTGGCAGAGGATGCAAAGAAATTCATGGGAAAATAATACATTGGCAAACCAGGGGGTTAGAAAAAACTTAATCCATCAACAGATGCCAAAGACATTCAACAGAAGGCATATGTAAGGATAGGGTGACGAATAGAGAGGTATTACAGCATGAATAATGGGAGAAAGAAAAAATGCTAAACTGATGTTTGAAATCATGTAAGCTTGTTATACCTGACGGGATGTTTAGATTTTATAAAATATTGAGGCATATCACAAACAGTTCAATGAATCAGTTAATCCATTTCCTCACTTGAGACACATATACCACACTGATTAACAGTTTGAACAGAGAGAAACATTAGTTGATATGGAAATTATGAACATATTTTGGTATTTATATGGGTGTTTGTGGGAATTACTGTAATTATGCATGCATGTTCCTTGACACCCCGTGCCCACACATTTAAGTTTAATGAGAAAAATAGTAAAAAATGTTTTTCCAAGCAGAGTGATTGAATAAAAACCAAGTGAGGCCAGAATGGGACATGGAATATGAGAAAATACAATGCAGGACATGTTTTTCCTTGAAACAAGTACAGTAGACCCCCGCTTTACGATGGGTTCAACTTACGATGGATTCGACTTACATTCTGAGCTTATTTTCGCACGCTTTTTAAAATTTCAAATGCCTCCGATTTTGTTTTAAATATCGATAGTATTTTAAATATTGGTTTAATAATATTTTACATAATTTAAATCCAGGACATTTCGTATGCATTGGCTCTGTCAATACACAGAATGGATTGGCAATGATGCTCCTTAAACCGCTTCCTCGTCCAGAAATAATGCCGATTCAACATACAATGGAATTCACTTTACGATCGGTCCTCCGGAATGGATTAATATCGTAAAGCGAGGGTCTACTGTATCATAATCATAATCTGATTATGAAAAATACTGAATATCTTACACATGATTGCATTTAAAAGTGTTTCTCAAACCTTAGAGAATACCTCTACTATAAATGTTTACTACAAAAATAGTTAATTAGCTTCCATTACTTTGCTGGTTTAAAAAACAATATATCATGAATATACCAAAAGAGGCAGTAAAATTCTTTAATTTAATTCTTTAATATTTTAATTGAGCAACACCGAGAATCTTCAAGGCAAAAAAAAACTAAAATTGCTATTTCCTACAATATATAATGGTCAAATTCACCAATTTTTCAACATAGCCCAACACATCTATCACATCGCCATCAAAACTCTCAGAAGAAATATTTCTTCATTGATGTTTTCTGAAGTTAAAAGAAAGGAACTTTATCAATAAAATTACCTTCAAATTTTGGCAAATGGGAAAATTACATTCCATTAGGATTGAATGGATTTGGAAGCAAATGAAATGAAGGAATTTACTTTTAAAAGTGAAATGAACCTGTTATACGAAACAGTTTTTGAGATATTCATTTTTATTCACCCAAATAGAAAGAATCCTAGCTTCTCACTGGAAGCCACAAACTAAGGCATACAATGTGAGCACAGGATTCCAAATTCTTTAAATTTACAATCTAATCATATTATGAAATATCATTAATAGATATCAATTTTTGCAGAGTTGTAGCATTCATTCATTGTTTAAATAAATTTACATATATATATTTATATGCTATAGAGTACCTATTTTGTGTTTACAGGCACATCAACACCTACATAATACCCTACGAGCTGCCGCATGGGCGTGTACCAGAGGTTGTTAGGTCACCAGCCATGTAAGAGTTTTTGGGAGGTGCAATGGTGACATGTATTATATAAGTATATTTAGTGGAGCTCAGTTTTTATTGTGGTCGCTTATGGTGTGAGGAAAGAACAAATTATTGTATCTATCAGTTCGTCAGTGTATCTCTCTTATTTTATCGCATCTGTCAGACCTAGAGATGTAGTGAGGAGTCATGATAATATTCTCTAGGTCGCTCTGAAAAATATCAGTTCTGAATTTATCGAGCAAGCTAAGCCTAGCGTGTAGCCTCCGAGTCTCTAGGGGCTCCCACCTTAATCCCTCTAAAAGTTGTGAGACACTATACGTATGCACGTAGCAGTTTTTAACGAAGCGCACTGCTTTCCTTTGTATTTTATTAATTATTTTGGTTAAATCTATTTGACCAGGGTCCAAAATGCTCACAGCTTATTCGAGATGTCGCCTAACCAGAGCAAAGTAGTATCTGTCTTTGACTTTTTCATCCGAGGACCTTCCTATTATACGTTTAACAAAACCTTGTTTCTTTAATGCGGTGCCACATAAGTTTTGTATGTGTAATCCCCATGATATATCAGAAGTTAAGGTAATTCAAGATATTTAACTGTATCTGAAGATTTTATGTTTACTCCACCCACAGTAAAGGTAGGGCATTTTTGTGATGACTTTTGCAAGAAGTGAACTGTGGCGCATTTGCTGATATTTAATTCTAACCCCTGGCACCACAATGAGCGTTGTTAAGGTCCGATGAGAGAGCTTCAAAGTCCGCGTCTTCGCTTATTTCACGGTAGATTACTGTATCGTCTGCAAATAATCTTATTTTACTGCTAACTCTAGAACTTAGGTCATTAATATAAAGAGTGAATAAAAGAGGGCCGATCAGACTTCCTTGAGGAACACCGGATGTGACTTCGACCATAACAGAGCTAAAACCATCAATAGCTATTTTTTGTTTTCGTTCACTGAGAAACTCACTTATCCAATTCACTATTTTCTATTAACTCCGCATGAATGCAATTTATGTAAGAGTTTATTGGGAGGAACCCTGTCAAATGCCTTCTTGAAATCAAGGAATATCGTGTCAATCTGCTCATTCAATTCACCTGATTTTATGATATCATGAAGGAAGAGGTCAAGCTGTGTTTCACAGGACCTGCCCGTACCAAAGATTGCTATGTAAGAAGTTACGATTATCCAGGAATGTCATAATATTACTAACGAAAATGTGATCGAGGATCTGGCTTAAAAGCGATGTTAATGATATATGCCGGTGATTTCCTAGGTCATTTCTATTACCTTTTTTAAAGATCGGTGTGACGTTGGCTATTTTCCGGTTTGAGACACCTTGCCTTTGTACAATGATTTGCCAAATATATTTTCTAAGAATGGTGGAATCTGTGGTGCTAACCCCTTGAGCATGCGTGCAGGTGAGAGGCTCCCGTATATCCCTATCAACAATGTCAACAGAGAGCACTCACAAATATTTTACACACAACCGGAAATAGCACAATGGCCATGCAAAACACGCATACTTAAAAGCAAAATTCAAACGCTAGAAGTCACAGCACTCACAATTAGGCAGACAACACACTGGGCTTTCAACACAAACTGTGGATCAGAGAATACCGATGAAAGGAGCCAGCGAATATGTGTGGACAGGGAAAGGCTAAAAGGGGGTGGTATCAGAGACTAATGTCCCATTACCTCCCATGCCCCCCCTGGTCACTCGGAGTCGAGCTGCAGGGATGAGAACTATGGCCAGCCTCTCCACAACTTGATACTTGTGACAAATATTTTGCACTATTTATGATGACTTATTTCGGCAATTGAAAGTTGCCATTTAGATGGGTACAGAATAAAACGAAAGTGGCTCTTGCTAATAGTACACTAACGTAAGTGTGCTGGTGAGGTACATGTTGAAATAACGTTCAAAAAGTGTTCTTCAATGTTCAAATCATGTTCTTTCAATGTTCCAGGAATATATTCCAAATAACAAAGAAGAGTTCATTGAATAATTTTTTATGTTCATCTAGTGTTCAAAAACTGTTCATTCAATGTTCAAAAACTGTTCATTCAGTGTTCACATTAAGTTCTTTTAATGTTCAGGCGAATGTTCATTTAGTGTTCTTTGTACACTTATTTCCAAAATCAGATCCTTAGAATAAAAACCAGCCAAAAAAGGTATACCACAAAGGGCCAAATTCGATACACAAAAACATCTAATAGTAAGAGGCAAATAATTTACCAGGCCCCCTATAAAACGAATATCTTGACAATCATTTTTACTGTGTTTCGTGACAGAAAGAACATAACTAAAACAGAAAAAGAACATTATCTACAACATAAATAAAAGTGTTTATTTAGGGTTCAAAAAGTTTTTATTATATGCTCAAACTAAGTTCCTTTTATGTTCACAGTTGAATGTTCATTTGGTGTTCTTTTTATGGTCTTTCTATCACTAAACACACTAAAAGAACACTAAATGAACTTATTCCAAGAACATAATTTGAACACTAAATGAACATATAATGAACTCTAAATGACACTCTTTTCAGTTAGGTAAGAGAGAACACAGAAAAAAACATTAACATTACAATATTCTTTTACAGTTCACACTGCAGCCAGAGCAATCTGGCAGACCAAGTGAATTAACTATAGAGCACCAGTAACACAAACATTATCCCTTTGTTTGAATGGGTTGACTCCATTTGGGTTTCAGGGCTGAAATTAATATTTCCAGTTCCACAGAGTTCACTAGAGTGAACAGTAAAAGAACATTAAAAAAACAGACTAAGAAATTCAGCAAAAATTGTGAACATAAAAGAACATTAAAAGAACAGTGGAAACAAAAGTGAACATTAAATGAACACTTTTTCTCTTAGGGTGCTGCAAACAATGAAATCTGTGGAAAGTTTGTGATAATGTCTCAAAATCCTTTGAGTTATGACAATATATATCAACAACGAGGTCACCAAAGAACATCCTGATATATCAACAGCTGGATGAAACAAGTCATATGAAAAAATTTCTATATTTGCTGTGTTTGTTTATTCTCCAGAATCGCATTGCTCAGTCAGAAACGATGGATGTGAGCTCATCTCCTGCTTCCAACTGGGTCAGGTTCTTCATCCCCATGGGCATATTGATAGAATAGTATTCCATCAAAATGTCAGAGGAGACGGAGGGCTTTGCTCAGCTGCAAGCCTTAGAAGAATTCACATCAATTATTCACCAGGTAAGAATCAACTCCTACTCAAGAAATTGATTTTGAGCAAACTTAGAACAGCAGGTAAATTTCAATATTGCCACCTCACAGCTGAATAAAATTCTCACATCATTTCTTTCATACTTCTATTACTGGGCTAGAGAAAACCTTCATGTTGAGGTGTGCTGGAAAATTGGACCATGGAAGAAGCAGTTGGTCTCAGATCCCTCTGCCTTAGAGATAAATGTTCATCATCAACAACAACAGAAATGTTCAAATTGAAAGACTAAAAGAAAAGAAAGTGAGGGAGCAAGGAATGTGATAATTTCAATCTTACTATTCAACGAGCTAGCAAGTTGGTCTACCTATTTGTTCCTTGGAAACCCCCTTGCTGCTAGTATTGATCTATCCAAAATGGTGGCTGAAAAACTTTTTTAGTGCACTGCTATAACAACTGTTGTGAATAATGTTGAATTTAGAGTACTTGTGATCTATAGACCCCCATCTAGTTGTTTTGAAGCCTTTTTGTTGAAACTTGACAATATGTTATTTGAGCTTTGTCAAAATTCGAACTTAACACAGAGTATAATTCTGGGTAATTTTAATTGTAATCTTTTAACTGATGGTCCAGCACAAAAAAAACTACTCCAGCTCCTGGATTCCTATAGGTTAAAGCAATTATTAGCAATTAGAACCTACAAGAGTTACTGTCAGCTCACAGTCCTTATTAGATGTTGTTGTAACTGACTTTGATCCTGCCAGTTGTGAAATCAATGTGTTTGATCCCTTAATCTCAGATCACTGCATGATTGTGTCAAAATTTAAACTTACATGTCTCAGTAATTTGCCCACAGCTAAAATGAAACGCTTTTTCAGTGATACTAATATTGATTCTTTTTGTGCTACCTTACGTTATCAAGATTGGCATGACATTCATTCCATCTCCAACTTCAATGATTGTTTCTATCTCTTTTATTCAAGGTTTTAATTTCTGTTTGAGTGTGATTTTCCCATTCTTCCCGTTAAAAACAAACCAACACAGTGTAAAAAATGGGTACTCCTGAAATACGTGCCTTATCTTCTATGATAAAAGAAAATGCCTATCTCGATAATTGCCATGGGGATGATTGGACTCATGAAGATTATAATATGTTAAAGAAGCATTATAAAAAACTAATTCATGAAGCAAAAAGAAATTACAATGATTTGAGATTGATTAATTCCATCCATGACCATAGTGTTGCTTGGAAAATAATTAAGGAGTCTAAAGGTTGTGCTAAAACTAATTCTTTCCCGTCCTCTTTAATTCATAATGGCACCCTCATAAAAGATCTTAAGGAAATAGCAGATATCTTTAATTGCAATATTCTTGCACATCAAGACTAAGTAGCCCCCGATCAACATCAATGTGAAAACCAGTACATTTCTAGTAACAGTAATCCCCTTTCCATCTTTCTTAAACCACGTACTGTTACAGAATTAGAAAAAGTAATTGCAAAGGTGGGTAAGAAATTCTCATCTGGTATTGATGATGTTCCTGGCAAGCTCTTAAAAGCTTGTAAAGAAGAAGTCATGGAACCACTTTTGTCCCTGGTCAATCAGTCACTGTCTAGTGGAATCCTTCCAGATGCCCTAAAGACCTCTAAGGTTGTCCCTGTATTTAAAAATAATGGAGATAGAAAAAAATCCCAAAAACTACAGGCCAGTTTCACTTCTCTCTCAATTTTCTGAAGTATTTGAGTATGTATTCTGCTCCCGTCTTACTGATTTTCTGGAAAATTCTGATCTACTTTATAACAGCCAATTTGGCTTCCAAAAAAGCTTTGTTCAATGCCATTAACTTTATTGTAGAAGAACTCAACAAAAAGATGAATGTTCTTGGGCTATTTTTCGACCTGTGCAACGCATTTGATCTCGTCAGTCATAAAATTCTTCTCAGAAAATGTTTAGGACTAGGCATAAGAGGCAAAGCAATTCAGTGGTTGGAAACTTACCTAACAAACAGATCACAGATTGTCATGATAAGTAATAGCAAAGGTAATTATAAGTCCAATACCTTACCAGTTACACGTGGTGTTCCTCAAGGTTCGATCCTTGGGCCAATTCTGTTTTTAATCTTCATTAATGATTTACCCAAAATACTTAATTCAAAGGAGACATGCATGATTATGTATGCAGATGATATAAATGTCCTACTATCCAGATTAAATGTCACTAACCTCATATCTGCAAGTGAAGTAATAATTTTGAGAGTAGTAGATTGATGCTTACAAAATAAACAAAGATTGAACCAAGATAAAACCCAGATCATGGTATTTGGGAATAAAGACCAATGTAACGAGAATCTTTACCTAACACATACGGATCATGTTTTCATGCCGGCTAATAACCTAAAATTCTTAGGTCTTCATACTGATCCGCAATTACGTTGGAGTAACCACATGAATCACTTATGTAAAAAACTTAATTCAGTTTTTTATCTGTTTTGTGTTTTAAAATTCTCTGCCAGCCACAAAGTACTGCTTACTATGTACTTCGGCTACTTTTATTCCACAGTCTCCTATGGAATCATTTTGTGGGGTTCATCCTCCAGATTAACTGAATTGTTAGAATAGAATTTAAAAAAAAAATGTGAGGATTGTAGGAAATGTCCCTTTTAGGCAAACCTGCAAGCCCCTTTTCAAAAACTTTAAAATCCTTACTGTACCTTTTATTTATATACTCCATTCTAACTTTTGTTAAAAGGAACATCAGTAATTTTCGACTTAATGACTCGTATCATCTCCATGATACAAGAAGAGAGACTTACATGTTGAGAGATCTCTCATTAACACCCAATCCAATGGACTAAAGACAATGGCCATACAAGTTGATAATAAGTTACCAAAAAGGATTAAAGTGTAAGATATCACTAGTGGCACACATTAAAAGGATATCACTAGTGTTAATAGATTTAAAAAAGAAACATATGAATACCATATTGAGAAATGCTTTTACTCTGTATCAGATTATCTGAATGAATAATGTGATTTATGTATTATAATCTTTGTATTTGACTTGTCCTATATATG
Source organism: Ceriagrion tenellum (assembly GCA_963169105.1). Lineage (NCBI taxonomy): Eukaryota > Metazoa > Arthropoda > Insecta > Odonata > Coenagrionidae > Ceriagrion > Ceriagrion tenellum. The sequence continues at coordinate 8,405,611 of OY720643.1, forward strand.
CATTTTATGTCTCTGGATGAATTTAAAAAAAAAAGTTATAATTATTATTATTATTATTATTACCTGGTGTATGGTGAGATCTTAATGAAGAATTGAATGTTCAAAGCTAATGCCTCTTTGGTGGAATCCTTTTCAAATATCTTTGCGACTGAGAAGCAGACCTAAGTTTTTTAGGTCTGCGTCTCAGTGAGGGAGGAGCACACATGACTTTACAAAAACCAACCAGAATGCAGTAGGCAGAGCCTAGCCTCTCAGATATTCAGTCGCTCTCAGACCACCATAATCTACGCTTCACAATTCAGTTACGTGTGTTGCCAAACCTCCATGCCATTCGTTGCTTGATGTGCCGTGATGATATTACATCGATCTAACCTTTTTACCCACATTTTTCAATTAACTTAATACTTTTTATTCTTTTCTCTATCACCCCACTATCTTTCTTTCACGTAAGTGGACTCGTAAGTGGAATTGTTTTTGGCAAATAAGTTTTTCTTAACAATCATCAAACATATTATTTCATTTAACATCTATTTTAGTAGTTTCTGATTGATTTGAGACCAAACAGCCAACAATTCTGTCGAATTTTAGCCAATGAGCATGGCAAAAACTTGCAAAAAATACTCTTCATTCAATAACAGCAGTAGTCGGTAATCAACGAAATTACTTCGTCTTTGGATCGGCTTGAGTCACAGAAAATGAGTTTGATTGTTAGAGTAATTTAACAAATAAAAGTTATGACTTTAGTTTTCAAAAGTCCACTCCTGAGTCACTGACCAGGCAACATAAATTGTCTTTGCCCATCTCTCCTGAGGTATCCCCCTGCATCAGCCTTCCTTCGGATTCAGCTCTAGTCTCAACCTCCTCCTCTAGTGAGATACTGTTATTTCCGCTAGCTTCATCATCTTATTCAAGGATAGTATTGCCCGCTGCCTCCTCCCCTCTTCAATTGCCTAGGCAGAGCCAAATGCAGCATTTCCATCAGCTGAGGTTAATAAAATGACTCCAGGGTGAACTGAGAAGAATCAGACGTACTTTCACTAGGCTAGCTCTTTTTGTGTATTCAGAGAGGACTCTACTAGATCTTCTTTAAGTATTCACATTAAGCAGAAGTAAAAGATCACATTCATTGATTATAGCACAAAAAAGGTATTTTCTAAGGCACAGAATTTATTTCTCACCCATACCAGATTGTCCTTGTGAAGAGGAAACATTGTTCATTTCAAATGGCTGTTGCTCAACTTGGTTAGAGAGTTGATGGATGGATTTCTGATCATCCACAACAGCATCAGCAATATTAACATCTTCCTCCTTCTGTTCTGCCATCACCGTCCTCATCATAAAACCTCCTGGGACTGAATCTTCACTGCTTGTTTCCATTCTGGGACTCATTTCAGGGTCCTCAACAACTTCACCACGTGCACTGATTGACATAACTTTATTTGGCAGTGACCCTCCCAGAGATGCTATCCTTTCCTGTGATTTCTGAAATTTAGGAGAGTGAGAGAAACAAATTTTAAAAAAGAACTAGTATATTTTATCATTTTGTTTCTGTGAGCATTCTGTAAAATCATTAGCAAATAGCTCATAAACGAGATGAGCCCTTACACTCTCTGTAGCTAAATCATTAGATTCCCTTGGACATTATTGTTCACCATACCAATGACATTACAGTTCATATTTGGTACATAATATGGTTTTTCACACACACACACAGGGATGAATCATATTCCCACTTGTATCCCATTTAAAAATTAGAATTAGAGTAAAAATTTAAGACAGAGTAATATGAGAACTCTGGCAACCAATACTACCAGAAGAGCACCTCCTGGTGTATGAAAGAAATTCAAGCACCCAAAACTAGTTTTTCAAAGATAAAGCCTCTTATAATGAAAGTTGCCAGAGGAATCTAATTAATGGACTCCCTTGAGAAAAAGAAATTACTTCCATTGCTTGCAAACACAGAAACAGCTCTGCACCAAGATTGAAAAATGGCCACCAAATCGCAATCAGAAAAAAATTTAAAAAAGTTGTTTTGAATGGTCAAAACTAGTGATGTGGTCAGGATTCAATTAAATCTTACCAAATCCATGGATTTGAGATTTGATCAATTCCTTCCAAAACAGATTGGTGTAATCATAACGCAAATCGATGGGTGAAATTAAAATGTGCAGATACGGAAGTTTGTAGGCCAATGAGTGCACACGACACATCATTATGCCTGCCATTTTAAGTAATTTTTCAACAGAGAGGTCTAAAATATTTCTTTTGTTTTCGAAAAGTGAAGTTTAACTGCAGAAAAGTATACACCTAGCACAGAACATATTATAAAGCATCGCCATAAAGTATTGAAATTTTCTCGAGACCACTTTTGTAACGCCATCTTAGTAGCTTAGCACTGCAAATGTAAGGAAAACTTTGCTCGAGCTTATTAAAGATTGATAAACACTAGAAGGATCGGGATTCCAGGCTACCTCTACGGAAACAGGTCATTATAGTAAAAAAAAGACAGCTAAATGGACAATAACGGGAATCAGGATTTGAAACTTTGTCATGCTTTTTTTGCTAAATTCTGATAAAATATCCCACAAATGCATCAATATTAATACACTTTGGTAATTTTTACATAAAAATTTTCAATTTTTATCGGAAAGAGAGGACATGCCAGCAATCAGGCTGAAAAATATACATGGAGCTGCGTCTGAAACACCTCATTGGAAAATAACTGAGCACATACAAGAATTCTTTTTTAAAATCAGTGACATTCTTTTTGACTGTTTTTATTAATTGCTGAGGAAGTTATCAACTTCATAGTGAAAAAATTTCAGTTCCATTTTATTTTTTTTTTTAAAGCCAAATAATTAGACTTCAAATTAAGGGAAAACCTAGAACAACTCAGGGGTTCATAAATTTACAACAAAATGTAAAATAGAATTGGATTTATTTGTAATTATGTTACCATTTATTTGTGCATTGGTAAATATAAGTAACCTAGAAATGTCACTAAGAGAAAGCAGGATTAGGATTCAAGATTCAGTATTCAAGATTTGATAAAAATAGTAGATTCAAACTCTGGATTCAGATTCGATCAATTTTGGATTCGATCCATCACTATGGTCAAAACGTAATGGCTGTTGACTCAAAAAATATAAATTTTTTCTGAAATGGTCAAGCTACCAAGTTCCACCACTTGGTATCGATTGACCCATTCTCAAATCTATGAATTATCCAAAGGGGCTCATCTGTAAGGCTTTATCAGAGGGATAATATCAGTGGACAACCGCATCTTGCATTGGCGAATTTTAAGTTCTTAGTAGTAGCCACAAAACTACATGGAACAGAAAAAAAAAACAATTTAATGGCGAAAAACATACCAATTACAGCAGTCAGAGGATAGGTTTTGCATTGCTTAAATAACTTGACAAACCTGAATTGCAGTGCTACTTCGGTGTAGTTGTTTCAGTACATAGTCCACATCATTAGCCTCTTGCTCATCAGCAATGCCATCGTACGCCTCAATGGATAGGCGTGATTCATACCTGGGAAGCTGCTCCATGCTCAGAGAGTTTCTTGAAACAGCTTGTAATGATCCAGGCTAAAGATAAAAAATGAATCAACAAGGAGTTTCCCTAGTAACAGCTAAACAATATTATCACAACGACATCCTCGTAATCTCATGAATGATATACTAAAAACTAAATACATCCAATTCTATCATGATTCAACATCAAGGACCAGATGAAATGCACAGATGTAGGAATCTGTGTGCCTGCAATGGTACCACAGTTGATTCCCAATGACACATAACACATCACAGAGCCAAAAATCTTTCAAACCCAATTATTAATCAATACACATGCTCCTTTGATGCAGGAGGACTGAATTCTTTGTGGACTCAAGCCAGTCTTTAAAATATAATGCATTAATATATATAATAATGCATGGATTTGAAAGAAATATGGATGATAGTGAAAAAGTCAAATCACTAAACATGAGTTATCTGAAGAGCCTACTGTTAACCATGGCATACTTAAGTCTGTCCTGACTTTCAGAATTGGGTTTTAAATGCTATTCTAACAATATGTGCCATAACTCCTTTTGCATAATTAGAAAGAGCACTAAGTCTCGACCGAACAAGATCTATTTCATATTTTTTTTAATAACAGTAACTTTATACCAAATTACAGAAACATGCAAGGAACCCCAGTGCTAAGAATATTTCCCAGACACTACAGCTCAGTCTCAGTAGCAGGAGGCCACAGCCCCTCCAAAATGTAAAAAAGCATGAGTTGAGGTAATATGAAGGCACTCCCATAGTCTTCACCAAATAAAGGAAATTTTCTTTCATTCTAAGTATACTCTAGCAGATTAGACATTAAACAAGGTGCACTATTGTGGAGATGGACAATAACAACATGTTCGGGGAATGCTACCAAAAGGTACAATTTTAACATGCAGGCTTTTGCAGCATTGCTCTGATGATAGAGTGGGATTTTACCAAGGATTTCCGATTTCCACCGTCACAATAAAGTTTCGGTTTCACAGCACCATCCATCTTCACATCTGATGCAAACAGCCCGTCATACATGATTATATATGACGCAAATGCTTCCAATATACCATCGAGGAAATCCTGACATAACGCAGTGGAATATCCCAAAAACCCTGCACACTTGATTAAGAGTACATGTTCTGTGACTTCAGATGGTATTTTTCATTGTAATATTATGAAGAATGACAAATTGCAGGACATTTTTTTTGCTATCCTAACTCCAATGACTCCCAGCGTATAACTTGCATATCATGAAAGTTGGAACAACACAGAGTGGCAATAGGATAAAATAGCCTTCCCCCCATGGATATTTTCACACTTTTTTGCCTAGTACCTACCTTTAAAATGGTTTCGTTAACTAAAAAGGCCTATTTTTAAGTGTATTCACTGTTTTGTATATTGCTCAACCATTTCACAGAGAGCAAGAATTCCTAAAACCTTCAGACCACTCACAGAATGGTAGACACCAGATGATTGAAACCAATGAAACTATGCTTACAACATCACATAGCTAGTAAATTATCCTTTGGTGAGCTATCAAGGGTTACATGGCTTCAAGCTAGCCAACAGGCGACTTCAAGAATAACATAAAACCAAAAATAGAAAAATTCACTCCTTCGGCAATAATAGGCTATGCTGCAGCTCTGTAGGAATGAATTGAGCCAAAAAATAAGACGTTTAGATACCAGGGGGATGAGCATCAAGGATAAGGATTTGGACTATAGGTATACTTTGCAATCACTTTAATAATTGTACTAAAACAAGACAAACAAGACATTAAGGAATCTATTTGTGTCTGAAAAAAATTGATAGTAAAACTTTGCTGAGGATGAAGGAGAAAAACTGAGGATGGTTGCCAACTGTCAATGAAAAAACAAACTTCTTTTTCACCTTCATTAGTGAAATGTAAAAAAATTTTCTTCCAAAAACTCATGGGTAATTACAATTGTTTACAATTTCTAAGGGGCCTATCCTTTAAACTACATAGAAAGATGAAATGTGATAATCACAACATGGATTTCCATTAATGAGCAACAAGTAACATTTTCATCACTGAAAGGATAATAATAATTACAGTCCTCAAAACTTCCTGGCACATGAGCCAAAATTGATTACCATACCTCGGGTGATGGATGGGACCTATCTTCAGAACTTAGCTTCTTTGTAAGAGAATGCTTGCTCAGAATGTGAAGAGCATTCTTCGCTGGAGTTACTTGATCAATATCTCCACATCCAGAAATGTTATCAATCTCTCCCTCCTCTTCATCTTTAGACATCCTACAGTCATGAAGGAGAAATATTAAAACTAAATATTTACTATTATAGAGGACAAAAGTATCATTAAGGCAAATAAGGCAGCAGGGTGCCTTAATGATTTATTTTGGAGAAATAAATACTTATGAGACCCGAGACAAAATCCAGAATCTTGTAAACAACAATTAGACTACAGGTATCTCTCGTCACCTGCGAGGGTTATTTTTATTTATTTATTTATTTATTTACACAGATCAGCACGAATAGACAAAGGTCAGGTGGTACTGTAAGGTTACGTCAAAATATACCATGTGAGGCGAAATATAAACAAAATCATAGATAATCAAAAACATCGTGAAGCATAAACATCGATATTAATATCACCGATCAACTTGCATAAATGGTGCACGACAAAGTCTTAGCATGCATTTATTATATTTCTTTTTAAATGCCTGTATGTTAGAAGATAAGGGTTCTAACAACTCTCCAGGTAACTGGTTCCATTCAATAATTGTCCTGTTGAGGAATGAGAATTTTTTAACAATTGTTTTTTGGGATCTCCGTTTTACTTTGAACATATGATCATTCTTGCTGATGAAGGATGGGTCTTCGAGTTCTGTTCGAAACTCTTTCGCTCATAATTATTCTATACAACCCGCAAATTCTACTTCTTTTCCGCCTGCTCTGTAGACTCTCCCATCCTAGAACTCTCATCATCTCTGTCACACTTTCAGTCCTCTTATGCCTATTCAGAACATACCTCGCGGCCTTCCTTTGAACTTTTTCCAGCTTTTTAATGTGACCTTCCTCAAATGGGTCCCATACCATTGCCAAGTACTCTAGGATTGGCCGAACAAACACTTTATATGCCATTTCCTATGTGGTCGTCCCGCAGCCCTTTAGATTTCTCACTGTCCAATGCAAAACTTTGAAAGCTTTGCGTGTCACATGTTCTACTTGTCGCTCCCATCCTAGATCGCTCGTTAAGTAAACTCCTAGGTATTTGCGTGTGTTACTATTAATTATTTTATTTTTTTATGTTTTTGAAAGACCCGGCTGGTTGGCAAACCATTGCATACATGGGGAACCAGGGGCCAGGTTCCATGAGCAGCCATACAGTGTAAAATTTAGTATAACTTTATTTTCACTGTAATAATGCACATATACATTTACGTAGATGTTTCCCCCCACTTTTTGACACAATCTCTCATACGGTATCACGATAGCACCGATAACTGCTTCGATAAAGATGAGCAGAGCAAATAGAGCCCTCTGTACTGGAAATTTTGTACTAAATGGAGTCGCTCCATCACTGTCCTGTAACATAAATTTTACTGAGCAAAGGATCTTAGTAATTTCTCCACATAAAGACATATACTTAGTATATTATAGCCTAATAATATTTTTAAAATGATGGGAATCAGTTAATAAAGTATTAAAGAATGAAAATATCATTTTATTTACTTGGATTTGCTTTGATTATTAATTATCTGCATCTGCTAAGTTAGTAACAGTGCCGGGATCACTGGGGTGCCCAAAGGTTTCCGTTGACGAAAGTCCTTCTGTACTTTTCATTTCAGCCTTTCCTGTTTTGCTGAAGAATGACAAGATGGTCGGCTGGCTCATTTTTTTCTTAGATTACTTTGTAGTTCTTTCTATGGATGCAGCAATTTCTCTAAGCCTCTCTTGAAAAGCAAACCACGATCCATTTGGGGGTCAATGTCAAAGACAAAATTTGATAATTCCATGGCCATATCAAGCATTTTGTTAACATTTGGCAATGTTATTTCCATCAGAGGCTCTTCTTCCTCCTCTTCTGCAGCCTCTTCCTCTTCTGTGTCTGCTACGAGAAGTTTCTCCAGCTCCTCCTCACTTAACACTTCATGTGAGCCTAAAAGTTCTTCAACTGTTCAAAAAATAATACCTTTTGAAGGTAGAAATGATACCCTGATCTAGAGGCTGGAGGAGGTATGTCGTGTTTGGCAGGAGGAATAAAACTTCTACATTTGGATGTGTAGATTTGAGTTCCCGAGGATGACTTGAAGCACTTTGAAGCCTGAAGCATGAAAATGAGAAGCACTTTATAAGTCAATTTTTTTGAGGCTAAGTACTTTTCAACTTCAGCAACAACAGTTCCGAAACCAGTCCATGAGACCCAAGCCTTCCGGTTGGACCACCAAAACAGGGGCGGGTGATTTTGAATTTTCCCTGACAGAGCTTGTGGGTTCTGCGAGTGGTAAATCAGCAGAGGTTTCACACGAAAATCAGCAGCTGCATTTGAAAATAAAAGAGGGGTAATACGGCCTTTGCTGACCTTGAATCTTGGAGCAGTTCTTACAGATTTTGAGATAAAAGTCCGCTAAGGCATTCTCTTCCAAAAAAGTTCCATTTCATTGGCATTGAAGACTTGTTCTTTTGAGTAACCATTCTCTTCAATGAGCTTCCAAAATCAAGGGAAATTGAGCTCTACAGCCTCTTTCAACAACAAAATATAGAGTCTCCAATGGCCGTAAAAATTGGCACCACTCGTCAATAAACATAACAATTGCTGTGTTGGTTTGCAGGAATGGGAATTCCTCACCAGCAGTAACCAACCACAACCTCTCAACCAGAATACCCTCCTGTGGTGGTTTACAGGAATGTTACTTCCTCATCAGTGGCCACTTCAGACACACACAGAGTCAACCCAATTGCGGTGTCCCATTAGCTCTTGCAAAGGATCCTGATTGGTTTGAGTGTGTGTGTCTGTGGTGGTCACTGGCAAGGAAGTAACATTCCCATAAACCACCACAGGAGGGTAGTCTGGTGGAGAGGCTGTGGTTGGTTTCTGTTGTGGAATTCCCATTCCTGCAAACCAACACGGCAATTGTTGTGTTTATAGACAAGTGTTGCCAATTTTTGCAGCCATTGGAGACTCTTTTAATTTTGTAATTGAGATTCCTAAAATTATCATGATACTCATTTGCAGCAATATGGTACCCAGAGGCGACTTCACCAGAAATCTTCACATTATGAAGATTATATCTCTTCTTAAAATTTTTGAAGTAACCTTTACTTGCAGTAAATTCTCCATTACCACCGTGTTCACCAGGTGACATAAAATGTTTGTGTAATCACATGGCTTTTTCACGGATTTGTAGTATGCTTAATGGCATTCTGTTTTGTGCCTGAGATTCAATCCAAATATTCAATGCTTTTTCTGTTTTTTCCACATTATAATCTTGCCACATGTAGGACACTTTTACACTTGCTTCAGTTCCACTTTCAGCACAAGTTCAGATTGACAACTCACATTTTTTAATTGTCCTAATTGAGGGTTTGTTCACTCCCAGCGACCTGGCAACAGAAGCACAGGATTCTCCACGAGTAACTCTGTCGAGCACTTCCAATTTTTTATGCAGTTTCCACATCCACATGCAGTAAAACATCCACATGTCTTGCCCGTTTTACAAAACTGCTTTTCTTCTCACTTGATTTATTCTTCGACTCCATCACATCTCATTTAAAACGAAAAGGCATCACTTAGAAAACAACTGGGACTTTAGTATGCACACCCAAGTTTCAAACGACTGAGCAAGAGGAAGGTTTTGCCCTCTGGAGATACAAATTGACAAGCAAGCATTTTTAGCAGGCTCAGCTGCCTGCTCTGCTATAGCAAACAGTCCTCCCTTATTTAATGCCTGTAATTGATCCAGCTAAGCATTTCTTTGTATACGCCACAGTGGGAGACAAAATGCATATCGAATGATTCCTATGTACTATGTATGTGTTTGAAACGACCAGATGGAATTGCAGGGAAATTTAGAGGTTGGCTAAGTAAATAGTGCAGTTGGGATAATAGGCATTTGGGTGATTCAAATATGACAAAGTCACAACGTTGGATTAGCAGTTGATGCAAATCTCAACTTCTAATTCATTCCATTTGTTTATCTTGTATTTTGATGAAATTTGCTGTCAAGTACATATCATTACATAAGATGATACTATAAAACTGAACTCTAAATTAAAAAATGATTCCTTTCATATATATGTACTATTATTACAGTAGAAACTCGAAATTACAAAGGCAACGGGACCGGAAAAATTGGCACTACATAATATCAAATTTCATATGAACGAGTATCTTTCAAGAGAATCGCAATGATGCTATTTTTTTTGTTTGCTTAAATTGCGACGTACTCTCGCAACATACTCGCATGATTTACGAAGTTATGATTTATGAAAGTTTATTTAAATTTGTATTTATGCCAACTGGATGCATAAAGTTGAACACAGCTAACTTGTCGGAGGCTAACGCTTCAGATTTTCGGCATTTCCGCCACATCGTTCCATGTTCTCACAGCGGAAATCCCGAAAATTGGAAGAATCAACCTCCATCCACACTGCGTGGAAATCTACATCTAAACAACTAACTATTCTAAGATTTAAGGCTTTCCTGGCAAATGCTTAGGATGAAGAGTTCTCGGGTTTCCAACCAGGTGGTGGTGGTTCATAGCACCGATGTTTCGACAGCGTAGTCTGCCATCGTCCTCAGGGTGACCCTGAGGATGATGGCAGACTACGCCGTCGATACGTCGGTGCTACGAACCACCACCACCCGGTTGGAAACCCAAGAACTCTTCATCCTAACTAACTATTCATTTTTTTCAATGACTAAGAGATTAGGCAATCAAGCGTCACTGCAAAATTTTTTCGCAGTTTGGACTATACCTAGGAAGCTTCATAGTGCATTTTTCTATGTCACTTCTTAACAAGAGAACTCGTAACCCTGGTGTGAGCTATGTATTGTGATACCAGTAATATTGATTTATGTATACACTAAGCTAGTGTGTGACTTGCGCGATCATTTGCACCGGATATAGAAATTAGATGAATATATTTTTGATAGAAGAAGATCATATGCTCTGTATCAAGCATAATATAAGTACCTATATAAAGCTAAGACAGTGAAAAGGTTCTCTCGAGGATTCTATGCCATGCAGCATGCTATATATTTAGTACAAATAATGACATGCCCGTTAATTTTACGAAATAACCATTCTTATTCTCGCTTGGATTCAGCTTATTGGTGCGTGGCTATTTCCGAGATGATGGAGCCTCTAGAAGAGCCTCTAGAAGAGTCCAACTAAATGTGTACCTCCTCTCAAAAGTATATAAGTGTACAAGCACAAAAGTGTACAAGCCATGTTCTTCAACATTGAAGGTGAGATAGTTCCTTTTACACTTAATTGGCTACTAACCATGCTAACATTACAAATCAATAATTTTCGTTTTTCACTCTACTATGCGAAAGCTTCAGTTGTGGTTCTGTTCAGATTAGGTCACATGATCTTCATTCATTAAATCTCAGACTTCATATAAAGATTAAATATTGAATTAACATGTGGAATATTTTTACTTATCCTTTTTTCCTCAGCTTACCATTAAGCGAGGAGATTTTCATCTGAGCATTGCAGCTCCAGGTCAGGCCACACACCAAACCGGAATCTGCTGTCTTTCCCTCCTTCCCCTTTGCTGCGGGGGTTTCTCCATTCACCCTCTCACAAATACATCAACAAAACCCATGGCCTCAGGAGTGTCTTATGTCACTAGGGAGGTCGATCTAGGGAAGTCGAGGCCAAGGTATGCGCGCAAAGAATAAACATCGAATTAATCATCAGCTTAATGCTGAATAGTCACATCCTGTCTTCCTCCTCTCTTGCCTCAACTAGCTGCATCGGCAGAGAGAAAGGACATGACTCTGGAGAGTTGGGACTTTTATCATGAATCAAGGTATGCCCACAAAACAAGATAACAATATTTTGGTTGTGTTAGATCCATTGGCTTGCACAGATTCCTTAAGAGTGGGGGGGGGGACTTCTTAAAGGACCCAAGAGTTGGTACGGGGGGGTCTGCAGAGTCAGCTGGAGACATCGCATCCTGACCTAGTATTGAGCGGGTGAGAGGAGGGGGGATATGAAGGGGCCTGATCTTCTGGAGGGCCGGTACGGGAGGCTTCGGTGTGAGGGGGATGGCTCGTGCCTACCCGTAGAGTGGGTGGGCATAAGCAGGGAACGGGAACACAGAGGGTCACTTGAGGGAGAAGTATGACCAGTGTGGGAGGAAAGAGAAGCGTTTGATAAGTTCGCCACAAGTGAGAAAGAAAGGTGATAGGGGAGAGTAAGCCGAGGTTTTGAAGCAGCGGAGATGGAAAGCTGGGTGACTTTTCCTGGTGGGGATGGCAGGGTGGGGAAAAAAATACGGGAATGGGCGGGCAGTTTCATTTCACATTTCCTAAATTTCCAATCCATTCCAACAATCTCAGAAAAAGGAGTCAGTGAATAATAAGTCAAGAGGAAATACCAATGAATGTTTATTATAAATATACTTCAGTTCTTCTGTCGACAGAATCACTTATTTAACAAAAAAATCAGATATTTGCTTTTGCACTTTACTACGCTCCATTGCTACTTCCACAATGACCTCTAATTAGGATAAATGCAAACTGAACTGGGAGTCAACATCATTTATAATTTGGAATCGATGTAATGTATCGAGAGCGAGGAAAACTTTGTTATATTTGGGAGAGATCAGGACTTGGTCATTTTTGTCTTTGTCGCTGCTTTCCTTACTGAGCCCTGCCACAGGCTCTTCGGTCATGGGCTGTAGTGTTCAATCTACACAAGCTTGGAGATCGTCATCCATCAACAAATAATTGCTTGGGATTGCAGCCAATGAACTGCCTATTTGCGACAAGTAACTTTGGAAGTCACTTGTCAAACCTCTTATCTCGATAGGCATTTCATCCTGTACCTCTTCCTAAACTTCCGCCACAGCACTTTTTACGTAACTTATTTGATTCAACTTGTTCAATCATTTTCACCTTCTCGTCCAACGATATTCCACCTCTCTTTCTCTTTAGTTTTGATAGTTCCATGCCCATGACCGTTATAACACTCGGAACAACTTTCCTCAACGCCCATACCCAAAGATGCCGGCCAGTTCGTATCTTGCTTCCGCACTGGATAGGTATCAACTGGCCCCCACACTCAATGTCCTTCGGGGGGTATCGTCCGATAACCAAAGGAAAAAATGAAAGTGTCTCCAATTGGGCTGGGATGCTGATGAGGCTTTCTGCTCCCTCTCTGATGGAATGACTTTTGGTGTCTCATAGGATGGTTCCACTTATCCTCTTCTTGTATATATCTCTAATAAGGACTAAGCTACAAAACACTTATCAGATTCTTCGTCAATCTGCAGGAACGAAGGTGAGCTCTCTTTCAGGATATTATTTTTGTACGCTGGGTTGGAGCGAAAGGGGAGGAGGGTACACTATTTTCCGACATAAATATAAATGGGTGCTTGAGTGTTTTTCCCCATTGATTGCACATGCGCCCAGAACTAGTCATCCTTTAGAATTAATATGCGTCAAACTCAGTGGTCGTATGAACCAAGCGAACTTGTATTTTCTCTGGTTTTCTTGGCTGTTGGAGGCGGAAGAAGGGAAGGGCAATGCTTACGAAGAGCCTTGCTTGACAACTACATAAATCAAAACTTTCAATTAGGAAGGTTAATTAAACCTGAGTCTTACGGTGATAACTATTGCCAGCCGGAATAATTATGCCGTGGAGCAAGTTGAGTGTAATCAGTCAGAAATTGTGAGAAAAAAGCTTCCTTGGGAGATATGCACGACTGAATTTACCACTCAAATGCCATTGCATTATTCCCGAACTCTGTCTAAGTTTTTTGAGCACACACATGCAGTAAATGATTTCTGTAATAGGAATAATCATCATGGATTTATGTTAGGGAAAAACAGGTATGAAAAAATGCCAGGCATCATGAGAGTAATTGGCTGGTGGTAGGAATTAGTCTCCAGCAAGCGACATTGTTCGTATTCAATTAATTCACGTTTTTTTACTCGTTGTCGGTAATTCTGGACTCGTGGTAACAAATAATTTAAATTCGTCCAATTGGTGTCATATTTTATGATATAATATACCTTTGATTTTTAGTGGTTCTTACTACTGTAGCATTGAAAAATGTAGTATCGTTCATATAAGTCACATTCAGTGCATAATGTACTCGGCGGTGATGATCAATGTCTTCACTCTTACAATGAGCACCAAAAAACATTGCTGTGACCCATCATCATTTGTAAAAATGATTACTTTTTCACATCGGGACCAAGAACCGAAGTTCGTAATTTAAAAATTTCGTTATTTCATAATATCACATACAGTTATTTAGATACCCTTTTGAGCGGAACCGAAGATTTTTTTTCGTAAAAACAACCTTTGTAATATCGAGTTTCTACTGTAATACAATATGATACGATGTACATTAACATTTATCATCACGTGGCACATCACTGTACAGCAATGTTTAGCACAAGGAACATGTTCGATAAGGGTCCAGTTTGGAAACAGTGAAAGAAAATTCCATCATGTATAATCCTGGATACCATTCCTTAAGTCCCACGAATAACTATATTAAAGCAATTGTGTCCATGGGCCAATTCTCACTTGATATCAAAAATTTAATTAAAAGAGTGTTATATTTCTGCTGCATATTAAAATCATGGCTTGAAATTGGTGAGTTTCTTGTAAGACTTTGATTTTTGAAAGAACATAGTTGTTAATAGTTGCAGAAGACAACAGCATAAAATTAAATTACATTCCGTTATCGGCAAAGCTCAGTATAAATTTGAATACCACGTAAATTTGATGTGTTGCGGGCAGTCATGTTTGGCAACTCGTAGACCGCAGTTCAGGAGGGAAACCACAGCGGTTGAGAAGGCTGGTACACAAAAAACAAACTGCTGATACTCAAGGGCGGTGTATGTCGAGGGATGCCTGTACCTATGATATACTCTTCAGAAATGACACCAAATTAGTGTATGATAGAAAGACTGTTAGAGACTACACAGATGAAAATACTTTGAAGGATTGTAGGCAAAATGCTGTCAGAAGAGAATGAAGGGAAAATAAGGAAATTCCAGAGAAATGGAAATTATGAATGACTGGGTATTTAAAGAAAAATGAATGGAATTAACATAATTAATTTATTCATAAATGAATATGGCTTATCTCATTAAAATCAGGATTAAAAAGCACACTAAGGTGCTTGTTAATTCCATTATATTAAACAGAATCCCTGGGAGATGTTCACAGTTTTCAATACTAGACTACATGATGTCATCCCAAATTTGGCCGATGAGGTGTAATAGCCATGACTATCAACATCTGTACCATCCCTAACCCGAAAACTGCAACCAGGGAATGTGGCTCGGGTATTTAAAACACCAACACTTAAAGGAAAGGATATAGCAAAGGAGAAAGTGACTGGGGGTGGAAAGCAATGATTAATGAGGAGAATTTGGATGCCTCTTGTTAGGTCTTGTGCAAATGTAACACAGTAGATGTCATGCCAGTCTTCAGCATGTCATGATGCAGTTAGGCTAGCCATAATATAATATTATATTATATATCTTGCTAGTTGGATCAATACTGGAGTACTGTCCCATTGTGCGGAATCCATTTTATGGGAATCACGTACTAACTTCGGAGGGGGTCCAGCAGAAATTTTTAAGGTTTGTTTCCATAAAGCTGTCAATTCCCAGAAAGAGGGGAGAATATGATAGCATAATGCATTACCTCAACCTAACTAGTCTTGGAATGGGTGCAATGTAGAAGAAAACAATTTGGTATTATATTTTTACATTATATTTTGAACAATTACGTAAAATGCTCGATTCTATTGTCATTTGTGTCACTAAGGGGACCTTTGGTAAATACCAGGCTGAGCAATTTGTCTATCTCATCATTTATCTATCTGTCTATCAATTTCTCTATCTGCCTAATAATTATTCTTTTCATATGCCATTGTACTGTGCAATGAGAGATGCTAATGCAATCTCAAGTGATGTTGACTACTTTACTCCACGTCCTAGTGCCTTCAAGAGATATAAAAAATAATAAAATATAGATATGACCTAATTAAACAAGAAAACCAAATGTACACAACTGAGTAAGGCACACTAAAAATAAAAATATGACTTAGTAAAAGAAGACAAACAGTCAGGAAATAAGTATGTCTTCTTTTACTGTCATATTTTTATTTTTGGTGTGCCTTACTCAGTTATGTACGTTTGATTTTTCTTGTTTAATTAGGTCATATCTATATTTTATTATTTTTTCATTTATTTTTGAAGTTTACCTTGATCTCTAATTATGTGCTTTTATTCAATGTAAAGCTTACTTACTTTATTCACTGTAAAGCTGGTACTTCTCGTTGCCTTATTCTTCTGATCAATGTATTCCTTTATAAAGGGTTTATATCTACCCATTCAATAAATCCTACTAATATTATAAATGTTTGGATGTTTGTTACTCAATCACGCAAAAACTACTGGACCGATTGAGCTGAAATTTGGCATGTAGATAGAAAATATATCTGTGGGTAATATAGGCTATATTAAAAAGCCCTCAGGGTCCCCTAATACCCCCAAAAGGCCCCTCTGGTGATCCAAGCTAATCATTGGGTTCGGTGCAGTGGTTTTATTTTTTGCTTTTTAAAAGTACTTTCACTCAAGATAGAGGGTTGAAATTTTTTTAATCGGATGGCTGAATAAATGAAAATCCTAAATCTTCCAATTGATTTTCAATTATGTTTCGTATTTGTGTGAAAGTCATGTTTTTAGCTGAAAAATCTAACATTTTCTCTGAAATCAACAATATCATATTTCCTTGGCAACCAGAGATTTAGATGCCTCTACCATTTAAATGTCATGTTTTCCTGCAGGCCCATGATAGCACGTAGAAAGAAAATCTGTAAAAGAAGGGTCCGCAGTCCCAAGGGCCCTATGATAGATTGCTTCGAGGGATAATTGATTAATTCTATGTATATTTACAACAAGTATACTCTTCAATGTCCACCACTCAGAGTACCACTCAGAGGGGCACCTAATGTATATGAAAGATCATTAAATAGTAAACTATACAAATAAAGTAATTAAATAGACTATACACGCGATAAAATGTGCAAGAATACTTACGCACAGCGAATAGTAATGAAGGACATCCGTGCATGAAAATTGGCAATTGCTCTACGAATCACCATAGAATTTTGACTCAGTAACCAAAACCAATGATTATAACTATCCTTTACGCCAAAGGTGCCGTCCGGGTGACGTAGGTTTCATGGGTCAAATAAACATGACTACTGCAGCAAATCCTCCTTTTGACGTTGTCAACCGCTGGATTGTATCCTACTCTCCGATTCCGATAAAAATACTCAACGCACACATCAACGTTGAATAACGCAACTCAATTAAGTCATTGAATGCCAATATGTGTATGTACACAAGGGAAGCGATCAAGCCGTCATTCACTCAGAAGACGGCTCAAGAGAACCAGGGAACGAGGTGACAATCTATGAACCTGGGTGCTATTTAAGTAGTAATGAGTCTGCTTGGCCCATTTTTTTGTTTCCCGTGCATGAAAGAGGACCAGCAGTCACTCATCTCTGCGTGCACATGAAAAGCAGTCATCGTGTCTACTACAACGTACAAGATATGTTACAACTCCTCAAATGACCAAGCTGACTGTATTCTTCAGGGTTTGTGGTTTTCTTATAAAATAAGTTAAATTTTTCTCACACCCGTTGAATTTCAACAGGAACCTTCGGCTACTATATTATATATTAAGACAATAGGCAGGATAAAATGGAAATAACAGCAAGAGGCAGGCTAATATGTAGCTTGCATCACTCACTGTTTGCTAGATGAGGTCAATTTCCCACTTCCACCATCACTCCCAGTTTTACTTCTACTTTTGGATAAGGATGTTCCTTCAGAGGAGGACTTGACAGCATCATCAACGTCAGACAAGGGAAAAGACTCAGCAGCACTCTTTCCCGAGCTGCTCTCATGGGAGCTGCTACTTCTCTTGGTGGCTGAGAATATCCAGCGATATCCAATTATGTTCCGATGACACAAAGCACAACACCAGCAGATGGGCCACCAAAATAGAGCCAAGATAGGAATAATGATGAAAATTAAAATATTCAGCAGTAATTCAATCCACCTGTAAAAATAAACGTTTCCCACGGGACATTAGCCTCTACAAAATCTCATATGTAATTGTCTTAATTTTACAATTGGGCTTCATCACATTTTGTAATTTCATACACTTCCATCTGACGGTGCCTCCTGAGTGAGAGGCCTCAATTGTGCATGAATCAACAAAATGAGATGAAACTCATGAATAATACGAAGAAATTCAAAGAACAATAAATAACACACTTTTTATTTTACTAAATTGTTGCATTAGTCTACAACTTTTTTGACTGTAACAAAAGTTTTTATCTGAGATGAATAGAAATTAATCAGTAATGAATTCTCCTTCATTTTCAACAACTGTCCCCAATGCTGGTCCAGTTCCTTCACTAATGTTCAAAGGAATCAGCTGCTCAGGAATAGAATAAGCCATCACACCGAGTACAGCAAGCTAACATTTTCTGGGCATTTTTGCATTAACCCAATACCATTGGGAAATTTGTGCACTGATGGTTAGGTGATCAGATTGGAACAAAGAAAGGACTTCATTAAAACATATAACTGAAGCATGCTCTTATATGGCAACAAAACTTGAATGTTAACAGTACGGGAATAAAGAGAATAGGATGTAATAGAAATGTGAAGTTACTGAAGAATGACAAAGGTAAAATGGACACAGATCATTATTAAGAAGTCCTATGAAGGGCAGGGGATAAAAAATGTTTATTTATAATTCTAAGCAGTAGAAGAGGCAAAGCGATGGGAAAATTCTTAAACTCATCGTCCACCAAAATAATAATGGAATGAGCAACAGATCGAAATAATTCCTCCATAAGCTACGAAAAAATAATCTTCGGAATTATGACAGACTGTTAAAGACAACAGAAGAGCATAAATAACATTATTAAGAATTTTTCTCAAAAATAAAATACTCAAGTATAAATAATTGATTCAAAAATGAAAAAAAAACTTCTGCCGGCACTATATCTTCTAAATGCATGAATAAAGGGAGATGGCATGGCCTATAAATATTACATGTAAATACGTAAAAGCATCAGCATTTTAAAATAAAAATTACACCATCAAATTGCAGTAGAAGTTTACATGGGAGAAAACCACTAGTAAGGTCATTTGAACAATCATGATGATGCATGTACTGACATTTTCATTCTTTCATTACTATGTATATGATTACTATGATGACGACATCTAACACAATGTATATGTGCAATGGATGAATAAAGTTTATTATTATTATTATTATTATTATTATTATTATGCTGCCAATGAATTATACATGCTCTATCGAAGTACTACACTGCATACCCCCAGCATGGCTGAGCTACAGCTCATTGGAGCCACAGAAATGTACTTAGAGTTATGTTCTCACAAAGGTCCTCCACCCAAATTATGGTTAACAGGTATTTTTATTTGCCATCTCTCTCTCTCCTTTTTCTAAATGGCCCAATATTTCCCTCTGAGCCCATGACCTCAACCAACCTTAATCCTCCTCTGCTAGTCCCAAGCAACGTCCTATGAACTTTAAACATAGGAATGAAACCCTTATTTATAAAGTCTTAGCTAAATTCCATACAGGGTGCGGGCACCAAATGCCCAAAGAATAGAAATCATTAAAAAGCCAAGTGAAGCTTATAGCTGGTTAACCGCAGATAATTTACGGTAACACCCTTTCCCAAATATGGAGCACAAAACTTAAAGCAATCCCTCATTCACTCAAGTACTCTCTTCTACAGTTCAATACCTTCATACAAACTTCAAGCAAATAAATGCTGAAAATGTAATGAAAGACAACAAAATTTCATAAACGTAATGCTGAGTGACCTGCTGTATAGCTGCACCGTTCGATTCTTGGAGTCTGGATGTACAGGGTAACCTTCCTCATCATACTTCACCTCACGATCTTTCAACTCAGCCTCACGGTACTGGACTAAATGTTTTGGACCAGAGTAGTATGGCAATCCCCATGCCCATATAGAGTGCCAGAAAGTGACTCCCAATATGGCTTTCGCTAGACCTAAAAGCAATAGTTTATGCATAAATACGTGGAAAAAACACAGCAAAAACTAAATATGTGTTGATATAAATTTAATTTTTCCACACTTTTGGTACTCCTATTAATAATTTAGATTAATCAACAATGATAAAAAAATCTACAGGTAAGAAAGACATAATGGCCGAATGTTTGTAAAAATAATGGAGGATTAGAGAAGAGAAAAAAAGGCATGTAAATGGCAGCAGTAAAGTCACAGATAGGATGCACAGCATATCAAAGAGTGTCTGTAGGTGAAGCAAAAATTGCAGGGTGTAAAAGTGTTCTCCTCCTGACTTTATTACAAGGATGTGAAACGTTGGTATGTCACGATATGCATAACAGTAGGCTCAACTCAGTGGAAATGGAGTCCCTGAGATGCACGGAGTACCTCGAAGATGTTGCCGTAAAATCAGGATGAATAGGACTAGAAATGTGTGGGTGATGCAAGAATGTGGGTCGGATGCTCCAGTAATGGACGTAAACAAAAGGGGTGCGCTTTGTCAGTTTGGCCATGATGAGATGATGGAAGATGAGGACCAAGAGTGAGAGAAATGGATAGGCCAAGACAGCATTAATGTTTTTTACAAACGAACTTAGGTAAATCGTAACCATGAGGATGTGATCATTACTGTAACTGGCAGAAAACTAAATTGTGTTTGTAACAGTGCTCTGAAGCCAATGCACTGACATTTTAGCTGTGTATACCACTATGACATTGTTGCCCTGTAGCATATTTGTGCAGTTGGTCACACTGTGGTGGCGACTCCCAGAAGGCATTACGTGTAAGTTTGCATGTAAGTTGGTCGTAGAAAGAATAAAGATGCAGTCAGATAAGAAATAACGTGGTGTCCTTAATTTACGAGAAGCAGCCGAAATACCTCCCAGAAGTGGGTACAAACATTACATGCCCCTTACAATCAAATTTAGGCAAATTGTGACCAGTAAGATGAACATTTTGTGAGTTGGGATAAGGATGACAAAGTTAAACTAGAACAGAATTTTACTATGTATGTACCTGTACTGGTAACTCTAAACATTTAGAATATGCAATCCAATTAAAGTCTAAGATACTTCTTTCGGCAGTTAGGCAAACCTCTCATTTCTTCTTAAGTCCGGAAGGGAAAAAACACCATCTTTAATTTGTGCTAATATGGTATACCATTATGCCAACAACTAAAAAATCCTTATAAAAAAACTCAACTCTAATTTTAAGTTACTCACACATCCCTACTTATGATTAAACATAGAATCATTCCTTTATACTCATAGTTAGCCCAGCAATTTTAGGTAATCCAAGAAAGTGACAATTGAATGTTAATGAGGGGGACACAGATGAGATATTGGGAGCCCACCATTCCGGGCATTGAAGTTAGAGCAGATTAGAACACATTAGTGCACTCGAGCTCATACAGAGGATGATGAGTGGAACAACAAGCAAAGACATATTGTTTGGTAACCCACAGGTATGTACTGTACTCAAGGTACACCATGATCATGGAGGTTCATAAATAAATGGATAGCAAGGGCACTGTTTCTTTATGAACTGAACTGTGCTCTAGAGCAAATTGTCAGTCATGTGATGGAAACTGAGTGCCAATGTAAAGAATGGACTCTTTAGATTTAATGCTAAGCAGGGGTTAGGAAGATACAAGGAGTAAGCATACCATCAAACACACTGAAATCTGAGTTGGCTGATCATGGATAGAGTCAACATAAATCACATAACTTTCAACGGATGATTAAACAAGTAGGGCTGACATATGTACATAAAGGCAACATTTAGGTCTTAGGCTGATCAAAGCTAATGATAACATTTTTGGGATAATCTTAGGGTTTCTGGTTACATGGGGTAGTCCGACCAAACTATTACTATTAGATACCAATAAATGTGTCATTTAAATAGACTCTACTTCATTTATACTCACCAAGCAACAAGAGAATTAAAAGTACGCCATACAAGAAGAAAAGCGAACAGCGAGTTGATGCAGCATCATCCTCCAATACAATAAGGTATCCATCCGGTTTGACAGGCAAAGGAACCGGGATTGTTCCTTTCAATCCTGCTGCCTTCACTTCAGCTAGTGTCATTAGTTTACACTTGATATTCACCATTTCTTTCAAGCAATCACATTGGCAATGCCAAAGACAAATGCATCTTCCACCATTCTCTATTCTTATGCGTCGAGCAGCCAAAATATTCATTTTATCATTCATTACTTGCACTGCAAGAAGTATGAAACCAATCAAAATCAATAAACTAGCAGTAAATAACATAATGACATATGTCGAATCAAAATATTCATAGAAAGTTATTTTCCACATCCCACCAGGAATTTCTGACAGTTGGTGTGCTCTGTTGTAATATTAAAGAGCCTTAAAAGAACCAATAAAAAATTCAAATTATGTATATTTCAAATTATGTATTATTTCATATTATGCATAATATGATACATAAATTATTTGCATTATACACTTAACTTATCACACTATCACACCACATAACCAGCTATTCTAAGCTGGGAAAAAGTAGTTTTATAATATGGAATATAGCAGAAATCGTTGATACAGAAGTATTGGGAATTGTTTACTCTGGAAATTTCCAGTCCCACTTGAGCTGTGGGCTAATTTTCAGGGGATCATCTCCCAGTTTGCGAAAGTTTTTATACTGCAGATGAGAAGCATCAGGTATATTGCAAAAATATCTGCACGGCAATCCTATAAGCCATAGTTTAGGCAACTAAAAATTTTAACTTTACCTTGCCAGTACATTTATTACATTTGTACTTTTGTTAAAGATATCATGAGCCTGCTAACCACCAATGCACAAATACATGGGCATAACACTTGCCAAAGAGTGGACATACATTTGCATTGTCATTCTACCGCAATGTACATACAATAAGTCCATTTCATTAAGTTACAAAAATTTTTAACCATCTAATATAAAAATACCCCCTCAAGGAGAACTTTTAAAAACAAGCTAAAACATTTTTTACTAGATAAATCGTATCATAATGTGAAGGACTACAGAAGACAATTTTGGATACGGCATCTGCTGACTGTCTCGTATCTTGTGTTACTTTATTTTCTTCTTGTGTTGTCTTACTTTTAACTTGTCTTATATTTTGCTGTAGCAAATCCTTGGATGAATAAAGAATTGAATACATCAACTTGCTTTTTCATTTTATCTTATTTTAGAATATCATGGTGAAACCATTCAAGCTGGGTCTTGCAAGATCCACTCATCCGTTAGCCCAGCTGATGGCTGTGGAAGGAGATTCAATCATCTCAGAAGGTCGTGATAGTACTAACATTTATGCGCTCAAGAATCTTGCAGGATAGGTAATGATGTCAATGATCTGGGCTCATATTTCCCTTTGTCTTGTTTGTTATTTTACGTAAGACTGACATTGGCTCTTTTACAGTCTGGCAGTAAATGACATTCGGATGACAACCATTGCACAATTTCTCTCCGCCCTTTCTCAATACCCAATTTTCTATCCCTTACAAATTTACCCCATTAAGTACCCTCAGTTATTTGTGACCTCCCAAATAACCAACGAATCCAAAAATTTCATTCAATTAGTGTGGCCATACTCAAATAACAATAAATATTTTTTGGTTCTCTTTTCATGTATACCCAGCACTCATTGGTGAAAACAGAGTTCATACATATATCAGCATAAACATTGGCAACTGCATAATTTTGAGAGCATTGCAAGGGTAGAGCACACTACATAGCTACCGAAAACCTACATGAATCCACACATCTGAGTGCGAGGAGCAATTCCCCTTTCCTGATCCACTTGCTCTTTCATAGATGAATCTGGTACCTTTCAAATCACTCAGCTTGCGGACATTTCAAACTTTCTAGAGGAAGACAAGCCATCAAACTTGGAAAGACATCATTTCTTCCAGAATGGTAAAATTTCTGAATTACCAAAAGCAATTAAAAACCTTAAGTCAATGGATGAGAAAGTATACTTCTGGTGTCTAGCAAAATTTTTGCAGCACCAAAAATCTTGGTGGCTTAAGCCTTACACAATTGTGTAAAAATAGCAAAATATTTTACGATCAATTCTGTAGAAATCAATTCATTGACGGAAATCATATCTTATCACTCGCAGTACATTTTCTACAATGATCATTGGCCTCTTGACTGTGATTTTACAGCATAAAAACACAAGTATATAGGGTATGTAATGAGTCAAAACAAGTATTCTCTCACCTATGCATGACATTTTTTGCCTTTGAAGTTGATTACTGAGGTTGATAGTAAAATCAAATTGGTGTAAAGGAGATATTACCACCATTCTTGAACCATTAGAAGTAATGGAGGGGTCATTACTCCAAGAATATGATGGATTCATTGCATTGTCTCCTTTCATTACAAAGGGGAAACATTTTCCAAACTGCACGGTGAACGGGGAAGAAGCCAAACCAAGGTTGGTAACAGACACCATTACAATAGTGTTGTTCACACTAGTAGCATCGGTTACCACAGATGTAATTTGAGCAGGAAACCTGGAATTCATCAGAGAATTTACTTAGAGAAAAATATATGCATCACTATATATCAAGCAAGTTATTAATACATGGTTACTATGTATGATACTGCCAGTGATATTCTTAAGAAAATGTCCCTTTCACTGCAAGTAAATTTCAAACATGTATTATGTTCTTACACAACCAAGGCCAATTTCACCTGGTGTATTCAGTTATTTCATAGGAATATATATTTTTCACATAGCTTTTAAATACCACATTTTGATTTCATTTTGAAGGTGATTGAATGACACAATTTCTACATCAAAAACCTCTGCCAAAGTTAAAAAAAAACATCTACCTCAGCCACTTTCAGTTTTTGCACAGACAAAGGGTGATAGACTGGTCCACAAACAGCCAAAAATATAAGTTAAATATGTATTAACTTCACTTTAAAAATTGTTAATAAACTAGTGAATTATTGGACACAACAAAATACTCATTAAGTCCTTAAAAATAAATAGAGAAACAGACCTCTTCAAACCATGGATTAAACAATTAATATATTAGAGCTCAGAATCTTTAATTTTAATTCAGAAGACAAGTCGGCCCCAGTGGCGGAGGGGTAAAGTCCTCGCCACCTAACCGTAGGGTCGCGGGTTCGAGTCCCGCCTGGGTAGAATATTATCTGCCCAGGACATGGGTGTTTGTGTCTCATCTATTGTTACCATTCACCCGACATAAATTGGCCCAAAGTGCTGTATTCGGGATAGTGAAGATGAATAAATAAGTATTAACTACAGAGTGCATCCTATATTCCATAACAGTTCAATCTCGACACACTTCTTAATACTGAATAATTAGTTACTACAAATTATACCTGTAGTTCCAGTACACTAACAAAATTAGCAAGAACAGCAACACAACCACATAAAATGATAAGTACTTTCCAGGCAGAGCAAAAAATCAATTTTCAAATAAAACTAATAACAAGAACAAGGTACATCCCAAAGTTTCTGAAGGAACATGCAAAATAATGGCACATTTTATGCTAATATTTTAGTGTGTTGTATTTCATATTCAGTGGAGTGCCAATCATCTGTCATCTGATCAACTGACCATTGGATTATCCAACAATGAGTCCCACACCAACCTCTTCCTCTTCCTTCCCAACCCCTCACACCTCCCTCCTATCTGCCCCACTAACACACTCATTCACACTTGCAGCCAACAGCAGCAGTCCACTCCACAAAATTGCTTCATTCTGCCCATGTGCAGGATTTTCCTCCAGCAGGCAACCTTTTTAATCATGCAGATGACCGTGTTGCATTTTCATGAGGCCCCTGAATCACTGCTCAGTGTTTGCGTGACTCGGGCGAGCAAGCTTATGTTGCTTCAACAGCCGTTTTGTATTCACTAAGTTTTCTTAAGCAATGTAATTGATTTTAAATGTCGAATTCTTCATAAAAAACATTTCCAAGAGGTTGAAGATGATTGAAAGGGCACCCAAGGGAGAACTATGCTCACAGTGGAGAGTAGCAAGGGTGCCACTACTGGCAAAGATGTGTATCTTCATGTGCTTTGGATTTGGGGTGGTCGGTGACCTTGTGCGACTTCAAGAGCAGACTGAGTAAGCACGTTGATACGGAGCAGGGAACTCTCAAGGGGCAACCACTAATCGCAGCAGATGAGGCAAGTGGCAAGGTTTGCCATAGCTCAAGGTAGAGGAATCAGACTCCTAGGAGCTAAAGTCAGGCACGTGTGCATCAGCTACCTTGGCATGAGTCTCAGATGTTAAAGAATCAAGAAGCAAAGTTTGGCAATTGTCAGATTCCTCACTATTAGAGTCACATGTTGCGATCATTAATTCAAATTCTCACTGATGGGCAAATATCAAAAGTCTCTCTCTCCAATGGCGCTACAGCCCTAGTTGAGCCTTGGCCTCGTCAATTTTCCGTCTCCATCCAATCTCCAATCTCCAATCTCAGTCTCTGGACTGCTCTCTCCAGTTCCTGATCCTTAGTAGGGCTCTTGCATCCTTCCTCATATTATCTTCCCACTTTGCCCTTGGTTTGCCCACTCGTCTCTTTCCTCCCATACTCTCCAAGAAGACTTTTTTTGCCACCTTCGTCTCTGACATCCGCTGGACATGTCCTGCCCATCGGAGCCTCATTGGCTTAATGTGTGCGGAACTTTTGGGTTCTTTGTACAGTTCATATATTTCATGGTTCCAACGAAAATCACAAGTAGGTTTATAAAAATGGAACACATTGTGGCTGAAAATAAGATTCACCACAGAATGTTCTACAAATTGATGGAGTGGATAAATTGCACATAACCAACAGACATCAATTTTAGTCTGCAAAATGTTTCAGAGAAGTAATTGGAATAAAATATTACCTGATAAATGAAATATTATTATAGGAATAATAGTAGTTCATTTACTTATGAGTGAAAGACTAATAAAGCATGGTGCTGAAACCAAGGCCACCCCTACCAAACAACAGAACGAGAACTCATCATCCATCACATTCGACTATCCGATTCGGCTTCCCCTCCATAAGTACATAACCTCAAACATTTAATGTATCAAATTCTTCCTTTAGGTAAACACATAGCATTCATTAAAATCTCAAACTTGCACAAAATCTTCTCCAAGCATCATCAAACAGTGATTGATATAATAGATAATAATTTGATAGATAATAATTTGACAAATTAAAACTGTACATTTTCGACATGAATATTCTAACTCAATATTAACCCTCATATGGATTTATGAATTTAGTTACGTCATTGGATTTACGGCGCCGCAGCGGCGCTGCGTTATATTTTGTCATTTTCTTTCAATCTTGGCCTTTCTTAGCATGTTTTCTGATTGATAATGCTAGTGACTTCTATTATATTTATTTTTAACTGTGTTTTGCAAGATTTAACCCATTATTACAGACATTATAGCTAAGAATCTTCAATGCTGCATTCTTTTCTGTTTGTTGTCGTAATACTCTCTTTTTTTGGTCCCTTAGACGGTTATTTTCAAATGAAGGTTTTAATTTCGAGTGTAATGGTCGTTTTAAATATTATTTCTGATATGCAATGCTGGATAAACTCCACTTTATCATGTACACATTGTTTTATTTTTTATGCATCCAAATACTAAAAATGAGGACCGAATAAAAGTCAAATGGGTCCATGTAAAATAATTTTGCTTCACTACGTCTACCCACATGTTATATCTTTGTAGTGTGCACAGAAGCCTGAGTTCTTAAACGTTAATAATTGAACAATTGTAGCTGGAGTGAGAAGAGACGAGTGATACCGTCGTGATTTTTAAGGGCTACATTCTGACGATCAAGGCAAATGTAATGGACATTCTGGGAGTTTATATCCTGCAATTTCCAAAAAAAAAGAAAGGATGAAAGTCAGATGGGTTGTGAAATATGAGGAATGTGGGACAATCATCGACGCATCAAAGAGTCCAGTGCCGCATTGGAGGGTGGGCTAGAAGAGCCGGTATTTTTGGCCTACAGTGGAGCCCATTCTCTCACTGAGGATGTCTCCATAGAGATGGGCAAGTAAAAGTGATTCGGGGGAGTGCGGCAGATGAGGTTTTGCTTCAGGATTGGTGGGAAAGGCCAAAATAATTATTTCTACGAAGTTTGGGTTGTAGGTGGTAAGGAAGAAGGAGCAGGAAATGGAAAAAACATGGAATACGATGGCGTCTATTTTCTTCGGTCCAGCGCTGCGTGAGGGACTGATGGAAGAGGAACTAGTGTTCAGGGGTGACCAAAATACCCTCATGCTGCGAGGACCCCCCTCACCTTTTCTTTCCGTAGCATTACACTGACCCAAACATTGAGACCATCCGTACTTTCCCACTATGCTTCCTTATTTGTCATCCTCCGCCTACTTTCTTCCCCACACAAAAACTGAATGAACTTCTCCTCACCTCCAATGACCCACCCGAGCTAGACCTTCTCGGAATGGAGGGAGGGCCACCCCGGGGCGCTTTGCGATAAGGCGTGGATTTCCTGTCCCTCACGCAGCGATGGAAGGATGAAGAAAGAGTAGCCTATTGTGTCTAATTGCCTCCTTGCACTCTCAACCTTTCTTCACGATACGGATTTTCTACGCTTACCTGGCCTAACGATCCCGGTATTCCCTGATCCTTGGCAGTCGACCCACCACAATGTATCTCCACCCCTTCACATCAAAAAAACCTCCATGGAATTACCCACCTTTCTCCTCCTCACTCACCCCTTCACGTTGATAAACTTTGGAGGACTATAACCCCTGTGCATTTGAGTATACAAAGAAACGAGAAATATATTTACAAATTTCCACTATGTGGTAATTAGTCTATGTATTTGTTCATCGTGAAAAGATTTTTACCATGTAAGTACTGTCATGGTCAATCCATAGGTAAACAGTAACGTCCTGGGAAATAATATTATCGCCAGCAATTTTGTGAAGACTATCGCAGCCGCAAAGGAATATTTTCAAATAATAGGTACAAGACATATAACACCAACCGTGCGATGTGTTCTTCACGGTGGTCAGTCTAACTTCTGAATCGTCTCCCAAGCCTCAGCTACTCATTCACCGGGAAATTTCCACGCGAAGGTAAAGAGGCATTATTGCATTAATTCTGAAAATACATAGTGGTTAAATTTTCTTGGGATAACTGCTTGGTATATTTCTATACATAGTAACCCTGGGATGTCCCCAAAGGTGACAATCACCACAGTAGGTACGCGAACAAGGGGGAGGGACGCGGAGCGGAGAAGGTACCCAAACAAAATAATGCCGGAGGCCATGGAAAAAACACCCTTAGGCTAGTCATGAGTTTCTAAGAATAATTCTTGCAAATAGATGAAGTTTCGTCAATGAAAATTATAAACAGGCAAAAATTATGATTATTAGATAAAAGCCGAAGCAAAATTGGCATAGTAAAATTTTCCCTTTATTAAACAATTAAATTTTGTTTATAAAATTTAAACATTTACATATTATGATTATAAATAGAATAAACCATTTCATACAAAACATAATAACTTTTAAATTAGTATTAAGAGTGCACTCTCCGACATTGCGACGGCAGAACTCTCGGCGCCCCAGCAACGTTACTTTTTTCATTAGAGGCCAATAAAATGAAAACTATGCGCACTATACATACAAAAATATATTTGTAGCCCAAAAAAGCAGAAAAAGTAGACTACTGAAAATTTCACAAAGATCCATGGGAATGGAAAATTTTAAAATCATTTTTAAAAGCACGAGCGCCGCTAAGGCAGAGAGAATCCATATGAGGGCTAATGTAGACCAGCACATTACATCCACTCATTTACAGCACACACAAAAATTACTTTCAGTCATAGGACTTAGAGAATAAATATTTTTCAAAAGAGTGAGCATATTAAAATCATAATAAGGAAAATCTCATAAAGGAATTCAGACATTCATACTTACCCCTTGCGAACAACATGGTTACTAACAGCAGGAACCACTATATCAGTCTGGCTCACGTGAGTTCCATTAAAATTCTGAGATAAAGTTTTATTGCCACTCATTTCATCCACCTTATATGGATTTTTTGGAAGGGACCCATAATGCTCCAAGAAATACTCTCCTCCGCCATGCTTCGCCTTTGCCTGAAAATGTATTTACGTTAGGCTGAATGATCAAAGTACATGGTATTGCTCATTTCAAAGCAGCTTCAAATGCTCATCAAAATGGCCATTACAGGGTCTACATGCACACATTTTTAACAATCTAGCCCAGAATAAGTCAGTCAAATTCATTAACTCTTCAAGCATTTGCAAAAATTAACTTCAAATGATGAAATAAGCACATATTTAACAAATTCAATGGACTTGGAACTTGGAACATTAAGACGAGAAAGGGAGGGTGGAGGTTTGTGATGAGTTCATTGTGTGACGCTGAGGAGGGAGAAAGGGATGGGTAAGGGGGGGGAGGGGTAGCCATTGCTGTTTCCATGGGATAGTCTGTGGGTTGAGGGGAGGAAGGTTAACGGTTCTTGGCTGGGACAACTGTTACCTGAGGGAGGTTGATGGTACAACAACACAAGATTATCCCATGGAAGCAGCAATGGCTAACCTTCAAAACCCCCCCTTACCCATCCCTTTCTTTCCCCCCCCCCTCCCTGCATCACACAGCAAACTCCTCCCAACCCCCTCACTTCTCACCTCACCTTCTCACCTCAACACTCAAAGTCTTTCCCCTTCCCCACTCAGTCTTTGAATATATGTATATGCCCGTGAACTCTGTATAATGTACCTGATGATGTTGACTATCTGACAAAACCAGTTGTCTCACAAAAATTCTACATAAAACTTCACAGTTTTTGCTAATTCCTAAACAGCAGATATTTATTTCTGAGAAAATCTAATTTATAGATTTGAGTATTCACATACTGATGAAAAGAACATATATATAAGATAAAATTAGCAAGTGTAAGTGTATTATATTGTTGGCGTGTATACGCATGAGCACTCTCCATGGTCGCATGTCTCGCTGCATATCCCTTTACATCATGGCATGAGAAGTTGCACTTGTGAGGTGTCTGTGGCAATGCGCAATGAAGGCGTCATTCCTGCCTGCCTATGGGATGCAACTGTGCCGTCAGAGGTGATCCTTTGGGGGAATGTGCAATGGCAGAGCGAGTCCCTCAAGGAATCTCACATGGTTGTTGCACAGAGGCAGACACATATGCACTTTTAAGTGGAAATAAATCCTAGAACACACAGATCCCAACTGTTCCCTTACTGTCTTCCCAGTAGAGGTGGGTTGTTAGCAAACGAACGGGTCCATGGATTGAACGGAAGGATCGAGGACCGACTTCTGTGGAAAGACCAATCATTTCGTTCCATCATTCCAATCCGTCAGTTGGTCCTTCATTCCTTTCAGTCCATTGGAGCCTGTCGGCTTGCTCTGCTCAGCCACGGTTGCAGCCAAGGCCAAAATAAACAACTGAAATCCCTTGTTGCGCCTAGCCTCTCCAGATAAGGTGGTTAGGACCAACTTTGGTCATGATTTCATTCTCCACCTCCTCATTTGCATTATGGTGTTGGTGCTGTGAAGCGTGTGGAGATCTTGCTTGACCTAACCTTCGGCTGCCGCATGCAGTGCCATTGGGCAGAAATAATTACAATGCAATTGCTGTATGCATGGTACAGAAAATGTGGTTGCTTGCACGGAAACAAACACTGGATCAGTTGGTTCTCAACTTGCAGGATTTATATTGCAGTTAATTTAATATCTTTAAACTGCATTTTTTTAACATAGCAAAAACCACTTCCTTATTATATCCTTTTTCTTTTTCTCCTAGATAGAGCCGTCAGGAAGTACGTTATTAATACATAAATGATTGCATTAATGGGTTATACATAGATATATGAAAGTATTTCAGGTTGGTACTATTGCTTGTCGCAGTGTTTCTTTTGTCTGACATAACAGATGTGATGCTCTTTTTTTCTGAATAAAAGTTCAGTTCCACATGCTACTTCAAACAGCATAGTCATTTATATCTTCCCTAATCCGATCCAAGCTACATTTATTTAGTGCGTTAATATAGCGAACGGTTTGAAATCCTAAAAAAACTTGCGAGAGAAATAAATTCCTTATGGTTTATATATGAAACTTTTTTATTCAACATCATGTAAAAAGTTGTTGAATGTAATATGTATATCTTCTACCTTTTGTTTCACCCAAATTTTTAAATGCTGCCATTGTGGCAAATGAAGTTCCTCCAGTTTTTGTTTACTATTACATTCCTTAAACACCCAGAACATATTGATAATAAAAATATTCCACTATCAATAAAAAATGAATGGTGAATGAATGAAAAGACACAGGTTCCCCATAAAGGACCGGTCCAGAGTGAACAAGTTCCCAAAAATGAACAGGTTTGCCCAACTCTACTTCCCAGAACCCAGCATAAAGATTACACAAGATAATTATAATTCTCAGTTGTTAAATGGTAAGAATGAACATCAGATACATAAATAATGATCATTTAATGATATTTGGGCATGAAGTATGACTATATGGTCACAACAATCAATGATGCATGACAAAGTTTTGGGCATAAAAATTGAGATGCAAGTGAGAATAATATATTCCTCACTAGGAATTACACAGAGCTCTAATAGTTAATTTTGAATGAGTACAATGAATAAATTCATTCATTTAGAGCAAAGAAGAGAACATTTCCAAGAAAATAAGAGTAATTAGCAGTCATATCACCAGATCACTACTTAAAGCTCTCTATACAGTGACTCCTAATTATGACCAACAAGGATATAATGAGCATAAAATAAATCCATTCAGTGAAAAACATAGTAGCAGACATGAGACAGTTTGCAGAGATTTTCTTTCACCTTATCACTTCTCCATAAGGCAGACGGTTGGTTTCTCAGGCACAATCCTTTCTTAGATGTACAACGGCCTTTCTGATGTAAGAATGTTTCTGCACTAACTCCAGCTTTGTCACACTCAGTTCCATTTGCAGAGATTAAGGATTCATTCAACACCAAATATTTTGCAGGATTGTCTAAAAATGGATAAAAGTAATAGCCACCATTTCATAGAACTCTCTCCATTTTCTTAGGGAAAAGCTTCAAACATTAATATTTTCCTCAAACACTCGCTCATAAAATTTCACAGGGAAAATGTACCGTCTCCACACATGAAAGAAAATAAGGGATGTGAAAAACAATGTTTCATAAGAAAAACATATTGAGAGGGTTATATCGTCTTGTGTGGAGAAGAACCACATCCTCCATGAGAAAACGCTAGATCTTTACTCAATATTAAGGATCAATACCTCACTGGGTCTGCCTAGCTACGTGAATCTCTGTGTCACACCTGAGGGGTAAGAGAAAGGCAAGGTAACTAAAAGCACCAATGGGTACCCACTATGGAATGGAATGGTTACCAATTATGGAAAGGAGTAGGTGTCTATTTCGTCATAGGATGGTATCTTAATACATATTACTACATAGATGGGACTAAATCTGCACCATCTGGGTTCAATAATAATAATAATTTATTTATCCCGAGAATTTTGTTATTTTTAAAAATATAAAAATATAGGACAAGTCAA
This sequence comes from Ceriagrion tenellum, assembly GCA_963169105.1. Taxonomy (NCBI): domain Eukaryota; kingdom Metazoa; phylum Arthropoda; class Insecta; order Odonata; family Coenagrionidae; genus Ceriagrion; species Ceriagrion tenellum. The sequence goes on from OY720643.1 coordinate 8,439,113, forward strand.
ATAGAATATTGCTTAGTTGAAATGCAGAAAAGGTTTTAAATGAACATAATTAAAGGTACCTACAGGAATTCATTCAGAGTGTAAGTCTTAATGCAATATATCCTGCAGGAACATTAACAATTTTTTCTTGAAGGCTGATGTTTTTGTTTTGTACTTAATATCTGGTGGTAGCCCATTATTAAATATCATTAAGTCCATCGATTTGGATCCATGGGTAGTACTCCGAGTCCTTATGTACATTTGGTGTAGATCTCTACATGTCCTTGTTTTATACATATAGTACTAGTCATTAGTCGTATATTGAGACATTTTTAGTGAACATGCATACAACATACTAGATATAAACACACGGAATAGTCAATATACACGTTTTAAAAAGTTGAAGGCAAGGAGCATCATAATGAGCAAAACATATTAGATGCATTATACACTTTTGAACTTTGAAAACTGCCAATTTTAGCCAAAATGTCCTTAAAAGCTGTGATATTCTGTTCGGTTAAGTATCTTTTGTAATATTTTTTACAGCAGGAGGGAGACGAAACTACAACAGTACAAAGAAGAGGATAATGATCAGATATGTGGGATTTAATGACATTAGTTTGGACATTCCCAAGATCAGTATTCATCTATTATTTACGGTAGTTGAGGAATTGCTCGGAGGAACTCGGGTTGGTTCAGTACTCACAGGGAAAATGTTATAAGACCTTAAGAGATCTAAAAAGTCATGTTTTGCTTTGCAGTCTCCCGTGAAGTCACAATTGAAGTCACCAGTTATACACAAATTAGGGCTCATGAATTAATTCTAACAGATTTGCAAGTTTGTTGAGAAAGTCATTGAAAGTCTTTCACCAGAAGGAGAATGATACGTGGATAAATGGATTATACAAAATACACAGCACTGTCAAAATGGAGACCAAAAACACTGGATTCCAATATTTACTCCTCACTGAAAAATTTATTTGCCAAACAGATCGGAACATGGTAGGTACATGCATTCAGAAGCTAAAACCAGAACGCTTCTGTATTTATGCGCTGAATGACAGAAGGTGTTAGCGATGAAGAACCCAGTTAGATTAAAAGTGCTAATTTTGCTAGGCTTTAACCACTGTTCATTAACACAGATAATATTAGGTTAAAATGTTATATGGGGGAGCCTTCAACAGGAGCTCGGGCACCTAAACCTTGAGTGGTCCATTGTGCCAACCCCATTTTTAACCTGCCTACCACATGCAGACAGGGGACAAGAGCACCACGGTGAAGGTATGAATGGACATCCATCCAATCCTCATCCAGGCCCAACATTGCTTACCTTAAGTGATCTTTCAGGAACTGGTGTTTCAATGAGGCTAGGCCCTTGCCCTAATATTAGGTTTATTTTCACACACCAGGATCTCGAGGTCCAGTATTTTATTATGTATACATTGAATGTTTATGAACAAAATCCTTACGTGATGCACTACCCTTTCAGTGGAGCTGAGCTTGTTTTCCAAAAAGAATAACTGGACTTAATTTTGTGATATCTTTTGGTATCTGAGATGATTTTTTATAAGAGCAACAGTTTCGCCATCTATGTCAGAAGGAATATACAATATCATTTGTAGCTGTGGAAAATCATACGAGGGGCAAACAAAAAGAGCCATACGCTGTAGACTTCAAGAACATGAAAGGGCAATATCTAAGAAGAACTGGTATCACTCTGCTGTAGCTGAACATACATGCATGGAAGAGGGTCATACTATAAAGTTCTAAAACGAATACTGCACCAAGTGCTAGTGAAAGTTCGCATTCTAAACTGGTTAACGACAATAAGTGTTCACCAATGATCAGAATTGATTATGCATCACCTAATCAGGCATCTGAGCGTGATCTAAAAGTAACGGAGGCCTCTAATACTGTGCCTCGCGCCGATGCTGTCTCACAGCGAGGTACAAGCAGCAAAGATGCCAGTTTGGATCTACAGCTTTCCAGCTGCAAAGAGGGGAACTTTTCACGAGTTGATGAAGAAGGTTTTATTCAAGTAGCATCAAAACGTCGGCGTAAAGTCCCCACAATCGTGGGCACTCACAACAACACAGAGTGTGCCATTTCCGGCATCCCTCGGAAATCACATTGGCATGTCTGGAGATTTCATCCTAAGATGACAGCAAGTGAATTGCGTAATTTCATCGCGGGAAGAATACCACAGGTATCAAGTGACAAGTTGGACATTGAACAACTTAAACCAAAGAATAGTGAATATGCATCTTTTCAAGTGACTGTTGGCGCAGACATTGGGAAGTTGTTTGTTGATCCAGATTTCTGGCCTAATCATGTATCTATTAATTGATATTTTTTTAGGAAAAGTAAATTGAACACCTCTCAGACGAGGGAGACGGTTTCTGAAGGTAAAACCACTAACGTAGGTGAATCTCTGTCTTGACTAGAGCCTGATCCAAAGAGGAAATTGGAACTTGCCCAGAAGGGAGTCAATATTAATGTTAATGGTAACTCACTAAAAGTCATGCATTTAAATGCTCAAAGTTTACGATCAAAACTTGATCAATTAGAGGTGCTTCTTGATACTCACACACCTGATATTGTTTGTCTGTCAGAACATTGGATGTGTTCTAATGAGATTATGAGTTATGCTGTGAATCAATTCTCTTTGGCGAGTTATAACTGTAGAACATCTTCCAAAGATGGTGGAGTATGTATTTATGTTAGTGATAAATTAAGTTTTAAGAAGTCCAAATATGTTCCTGTTACCACAGACTTTGATTTTGAGTGTTGCAGCACCATTATTAATTTTGGTGGTGTACTTTTACCAATTTTATGTGTGTACAGATCTCCTCAAGGCAACTTTTCTATTTTTTTGAATAGTTTAATGACGACTATGTCCTTAACTTCTGACTCTGAGCTAACACCCATTGTTTGTGGTGATTTTAATGTTGATTTGCAAAAGCCAAGTGCTCAGAAATCTTACCTCCTGGACATTTTTGGTGTTTTTAACGTGAACCCGGCTATATCCTATGCAACAAGAGTTACCAACTCCACAGCAAGTACCATCGATAATATCATTTCCGATCTTCCTTTCATAGATACCCAGATTATTGATGTTTTCTGGTCTGACCACACTGCCCAAATTGCAAATTTTCAGGTTAATTGCCACACCCAAAATTATTTCCCCAATTACAAATATAAGAGGATTTACTCTGATGTTTCAAAGCTATCCTTTTCTCAGGATCTTGAGAAAGAGAAATGGGATACAGTTTTTACAGAAATCCCAATGGAGGAGAAGTTCAGCAATTTTTTTGACATTATTAAATTTTATTTTGATTCAAATTTCCCCCTGAAGAAAATCCAATATGCCACCTTGAAAGCTAAGAAGACCTGGATTACTCCTGAGATTAGAATGTTATCTGATCAGTTAAAGGTGGAATATAGATATGTGAAATATTGCGATTGTGAATCAGCTAAAAGAAGGTATCAATTAAATAAGAAATGTTTTGCTAAGCTAATTGCAGATGCCAAAAGAAATTACCATATTGGTAGAATTCTTGCAGCTAGCAATCCTATTAAGACTGCTTGGGAGATAATCAAAGAAGTGTCTACTCCCGACAAAAGTAATTCTTCTGAACTAACTCTTATCTCAAATAATACAGTAATTTCATCACCCGTAGAGGTCGCCCACTTATTAAATAAACACTTTGTCAACACTGTTACTCAGCTCACCAATCATATGTCGTGCTCTAATATTGTGTCTTCTACTCGTGGGCTATCACAAATTCCTAATACCATATTTCTCTTTCCAGTCTCAGAAAAGGAGATTAGCCAGATTTTAGCCAAAATAAGTTCAAAATTTTCTTCAGGTTTTGATGATATCCCTTGCAGTATCATGAAGGTTGCTGTTGCAAATCATTTGCTAGCACCACTTGTCCACCTAGTTAACGTCTCCTTTTCATCTGGTGTTTTCCCTCCCCAGTTAAAAACTGCAAAAGTTCTCCCTCTGCACAAGGGGGGTGATAAGATGGATAAAGATAACTACAGACCTATATCCCTGGTCTCTGTTTTTTCAAAGGTCTTTGAATATGCAATGTTAAATAGACTTTCTTCATTTATTATAAAACATAAACTTTTCTCCTCTTCTCAACATGGTTTCTTAAAGGGAAAAAGTACTGAAACAGCCATTTATAAATTTATTGATCTGATTCTTCAGGGTTTAATGTTGGCATTCACTGATGTACATGCATTGCGTGATTCAGTTGTCACAATAAACGGGGGACGACGCCAGTCTCGTGAAAACCAGCAATGTGAAAGGTTCTTCCTTTGGGAACATTACAGTGGTGACGAGGATGCCGAATTTTATGGAGCGTTTCGTGCCCGGGGAGGATAGTTGGGAGTCGTATGAGGAACGGCTCACGCAATACTTCATAGTCCACGACTTGAAAAAGGAGCAGGACGAGAAAAAGAAGGCCATACTTCTGTCTTCTATAGGGAAAGAGACATATGAAGTGTTAAGGAACTTGTGCGAGCCCAAGAGGCCAAGTGAACTTCAGTTAGAGGAATTGTGCCAAATATTGCGTAATTACTACTGCCCAAAAAGATCGGTGATAGCGGAAAGACATAAGTTTTTAAAGTGCGTGCAGTTGGAAGGAGAGAGTGTACGTGAATTCGCGGCTAGGTTGAGGAAGGAATCCCGCCACTGCAATTATGGAGCCTTTTTGGACCAGGCCATGCGAGACCAGCTGGTATTGGGCCTAAAAGATGTAAATATCGTGCAGGCCCTGTACCTCGAGGAGGAGTCCATCCTCTTCGACAGAGCAGTGGAGTTAGCGGGAGCTCGGGAAAAGGCTTCCCAGAACGTGACGGTGCTTTCGTCAATGGCGGCCCCGGATGAGAGAGGCAGGGCGGACGTCCATTTTGTAGGCCGTGGGGACGTCCATGTTGCGGCGGAAAGGCAGTGCGACGAGAGAGAGAGCCTGGACGACGCTGAGGTCCACAGGGTCACGGCGGGAGGAGGAAAGCGGAATAGGGGACCCCCAAAGAGGAACGAAAAAGGAGTGTGTTATTGCTGCGGGCGAGAGGGCCATTGGAGTAGCAGTTGCAGGTTCAGAGGTTCCAGAAGTGACATCTGTAAAAAGGTTGGGCACCTGAGAGCGATGTGCCGCAACACAGGTATGGAGACGAGAACGTCTGTTTTCCATCACAGTATTTGTGGAAGCAATGATGTGGAGAGCAAGAGGGACCAAGTGGGGATTGGGAATTTTAACGTGGGAAGGGAGGAGGATTTGCCGATGTTCAATATTAAGGAAAAAGACACAAATGATGAGGGCCCCTGGATGGTGCAAGTTAATGTGGAGGGAAGGGACATTTTGATGGAGATCGACACTGGGTCTGCCATTTCGGCTGTGTCTGAGGAGAGCTACAGATTAAATTTTTGTAAAATTCCCCTTCAGAGTACAAATGTGAGGCTGAGATCTTATTCAAATGCAGTGATAGAGCCTAAGGGTACCATTTCAGTAAGGGTAAATTATCAAGGTATGAAGCAACAATTGCTGTTATTTGTGGTAGAAAATGGTGGACCGCCATTGCTGGGCAGGGACTGGTTTCGGGCACTAAAATTTTGCAAGCCTGTAAATAGCGTAAAAATTGATATGATGGCCAGTGTGAACGAGATTTGGGATGCTAACAAGGAACTTTGGAATGGAGGTTTAGGGCTAATGAAAGGGGAAACGGTGAAGTTGTATTTGAGAAAGAATGCTAAACCAGCATTTTGTCATTCACGAGCCTTAGCTTTTGCTCTGAGGAATAAGGTGGAAAATGAAATTGAGAGATTAGTGAGTTTAGGGGTCTTGTATCCTGTAAAATTTAGCGAGTGGGCAACTCCAATCGTACCTGTGGGAAAGGGAAATGGAACGGTCAGAATATGTGGAGATTTTAAGGTTACAGTAAACCCGCAGTTAGAAGTAGAGCATTATCCACTTCCTAGGGTGGAAGAAGTGTTTTCCAAGTTGAGGGGTGGAGAAAAGTTTTCAGTAATAGATTTGTCCAATGCTTTTCAACAGCTCCTGTTGGACAAGGATTCGCAAGCTCTGTGCACCATCAATACGCACAAGGGTCTTTTCAGATACAGCAGACTACCCTTCGGCATTGCTTCAGCCCCAGCAATTTTTCAAAGAACAATGGACCAGGTGCTACAGGGTTTGGAGGGAATTGCGTGTTTCCAGGATGATATAATTATCACTGGGGAAAATGATGAAAGGCACGTAAAGAATTTAAACAAGGTTCTTAACAGATTGAGTAAGTTGGGGTTTAAAGTCAATAAAGACAAATGTAAATTAATGTTAGGTGAAGTGGAATTTTTGGGCCACAAGATTGATAAAGACGGTTTGCATGCTACCACTAGTAAAATTGAAGCTGTGGTGAAGTCCCCAAGACCGGAAGACACATCTCAGTTGAGGGCATTTTTGGGTTTAGTTGAATATTATTCAAAATTTTTGCCGGACCTTGCCTCTGTGTTGTCACCTTTGCATCAATTGCTGAGGAAGGAGTCCTCATGGATTTGGACTGCTGAGTGTGAGTTAGCATTTAAGCAGGTTAAGCAGCTGATCACGTCTACCAAAGTTTTGGCCCATTATGATCAGTCTTTGCCAGTTATCTTGCAGTGTGATGCTTCCCCTTATGGGTTGGGGGCAGTTATTTTACACTCTTACCCAAATGGAGAGGAAAGGCCAATTGCTTTTGCCTCTCGGTCTTTAAGCAGGGCAGAATCTAACTATGCCCAGATTGACAGGGAAGCTTTAGCTCTCGTATTTGGGGTAAAGCGTTTCACACAGTACTTGTTTGGGCGGGAGTTCATTTTGAGAACTGATCATAAGCCTCTGATATACATATTTGGGGACAAGAAGGGAATTCCACAAATGGCAGCCAATAGACTACAACGGTGGGCTATTATCCTTCAGGGTTACAATTATAAGATAAAGTATGTGAAAGCAGAAGAAAATAAAATTGTGGATGGGTTGTCAAGATTACCTTTGCATAATGAGGGACAAGTAATAGAGGAAGTATCTTACATAGAAGGACGGAAGGGAAAGGGAGTTTCTGCCTGTCACTGCTAAGGATATTAGTTCAGAAACTGGAAGAGACCGGCTGATAAGCAAAATTTTGGACTACTGTATGTTAGGGTGGCCTAGGGATGTGGAGCTAGAGGCAAAACCTTTTTTTCATAAGAGGCATGAGTTGACAGTAGAACAGGGGTGTGTAATGTGGGGAAACAGGGTGGTTATCCCGGAACGGTTGAGGAATCAAATGTTGGAGGAACTTCATTCTAGCCACCTGGGTATAGTAAAAATGAAATCACTCGCTAGATCTTACGTGTGGTGGCCCAACTTGGATCAAGATTTAGAGGCATTAGCCAGGTCTTGTTCAGCTTGTTTGATGAACAAGCCATTGCCAAATAGAGCACCACTAAAGTCCTGGGATTGGCCAGAGAGGCCTTGGTCTAGGCTTCATGTGGATCTGGCCGGACCCTTTTTGGGGAAGGTATTTTTAGTTATAGTGGACAGTTCAACCAAATGGCCAGAAGTAAAAGAGATTAAGAATGGGGGAGCAGAGGAAATACTGCTTCAATTGAGGTCACTGTTTGCCACGTTTGGGTTGCCTGAAGAGATTGTTTCTGATAATGGTCCTCCCTTTGTCTCATCATCATTTGAGGAGTTTTGCAGGATGAACAATATTCGCCATATCTTTTCTCCACCATATCACCCTGCTACAAATGGGGCCGCAGAGAACTTGGTCAAATGTTTTAAAAACAAAATTAAAACATTACTGTGTTCCCAAGTGCCATTACACCTAGCTCTACCACGTTTTCTCTTAAATTGTAGGATTACGCCCCATGTAACTACGGGAGTGCCTCCATGCCAGCTCATGTTTGGCAGACTCCTACGGTCCAGACTGGCTTGTGTTAAACCAAGTGTCGGGGATAGAGTGCAGGCTCAACAGTTAGCCCAACAGAAGGGTCACAAGGGATCAGTATTGAGGAACTTTATGGTGGGAGACAAAGTGTTGGCTCGAGCCTATGCAAGGGGGGTGCAAGATCGGTGGGTAGAGGGAACCATCACAGCAGTGCTTGGATCACGTAATTATCGTGTGAAAACGAGTGATGGGTTCACTTGGCAACGTCACATTAATCAGTTGCAAGGGGTCATGGGGGGAGAGAACAGTATGGCTAACTCGGGTGCTGTGATAAGTAAAAAAAAGGGTGTTGAAGTGACGAAAAACGGTGAAGTGAAGGACCCATCTGAAGCTGAAAGCTCTGCTGGGTACTGGGAGCCTAGTAGTGCAAGGACTATAAGTGAAACAGAGACAGTGGAAAGGCGATATCCCTTGAGGACCAGATTAAAGAAACAAGTATTTGATTTGTAATATTTTGAAGTGTATTTTTCATGTTTTTTTTTGTTTTCTTTCATTTTTTTTTTCTTTCCCCCCCCCCCCTGCGTGGGGAGGAGTGTAATGTTGGCATTCACTGATGTACATGCATTGCGTGATTCAGTTGTCACAATAAACGGGGGACGACGCCAGTCTCGTGAAAACCAGCAATGTGAAAGGTTCTTCCTTCGGGAACATTACAATAAACTTTTCTCCTCTTCTCAACATGGTTTCTTAAAGGGAAAAAGTACTGAAACAGCCATTTATAAATTTATTGATCTGATTCTTCAGGGTTTGAATGCACATATTGAGACCATAGGAATTTTTTATGATTTAAAAAAAGCTTTTGACAGTGTTGACCATGTAATTCTGCTGAAGAAGCTGCATTATTATGGAATATCTGGTATAGCCAATGATTGGCTGAAATCCTTTCTTTTTGGTCGAACCCAATTTGTTTACATTAACTCTTCTAAGGTTTCCTCAGAAAAAACACACATTTCCAAAGGTGTACCACAGGGCTCAGTATTGGGCCCTCTACTTTTCTTATTATATATTAATGACCTTCCTACCCGTGTCAGACAGGGTGAAATAATTATGTATGCAGATGATACTAATCACCTCATTTCTTGTGCCGATAATGTGAATGTAGTTGCCCAACAAGAGGTCAATAATATGTTATCCTGGTGTACTGATTACAGGGTTGTGTTGAACAGAAAAAAATCCTCTTTCATGCTTTTTCACATGCATCAAAATAAATTGTTTTCTTCCCCCTTGTTGAAATTAGACGGTAAATCTATTACTATGTCTTCTGTTACTAAGTTTTTAGGTGTGTATTTCGACAATACCCTGAACTGGGAATCACATATTGATTTTTTATGTTCACGAGTAGCAAGGAGCTGTTACCTACTACGTAGAATAACTCCGATCACAAGCTTAAGTGTTGCTCTCTCTGTGTATTATGCTTGTGTTTTTAGTCAACTAAAATATGGTGTCTGTGCATGGGGTCATTCCCATCGAACAACAAGACTGTTTAAACTACAGAAGTGGGCCATAAGAATTCTGGTCGGTTTAAATAAACGCACTAGCTGCAGATTATATTTTAAAGAACTTAACATCTTAACATTCCCATGTATATATATTTTCTATACAATTATGTATGTTAAAGAGCATCATCTGGCTCTTGGATTTGCCCTTGAACAATGATGTTCATTCATATAATACCAGAAGAAATGGTGATTTTAAAGTGGTGTCTCACAATTTAGTGTCCTGCACAAGGCAACCGTCTTATGCAGGTTGCATGTTGTACAACAGTCTCCCTAGTGAGATCAAACAGACTCGTAGTATTCCTGTTTTTAAAAAGAAATTGAAAGAACTTCTATTGAACAACGTTTTTTACTCAGTCGATGAGTTCTTGAATAAGTGATTGTATTTATGTATTGTGTTTTCCTTTGGAGGTGAGGATTTGTATTTATGAATTTTGTTTCCTTTGGAGGTGAGGATTTATTTTTATTTTTTTTCTCTTCTCCTTGACTTGTCCTATACATATGTTTTTTATGTCTCCGGGACCAATAAACTACTTACTTACTTACTATAGACATCAAGTCTGCGAAAATTCTTTCAAAAGAAAGCAGCTATTATCCACGGCTCATCAGAGAAGCAATTGAAATAGAAAAAAGACCTAATAACCTGAACAGAGATGATGGGTATAAACTTCCATTAGTGTGGAAGAGACTTTTGGAAAAGAAAAAATGGTCAAGTTGAGCCTTTAAAAATTTAAGCCGAAATTTCAAATTTTAAAGAAGACCATTGTTGTTCGGACCTATACATGCCTAACCACCAATGGCAAAGAAACAATAAGCCTGACGAAACCTGCAGAATAGCATGGCGAAACTGTTGCTCTTAAAAAAAATCATCGCAGATACCATAAGATTTCACAAGATTAAATCATGAGCTGCAAAAATTTACGAAAAAAGAATAACTGGACATCGACATCCTTTGGCCAAAATGAAGGGTTTACGAGGATTTCACAAAACTTACTGTTGACGGAGATCCAGAAAGAGGAATGATTACCACCAGTTACTAGAGGTTTTTCTATGTCTACATCCGAGGACATTGGAATTTCAGATTTCATATATTCCTCAATAGATTCTATGGTTGTGTTGGGGTTGACATTCCACTCATGTAAGTGGGAATGACAGGGAATTCCCAAAAGGGAACAATATTTCTTTATTTTTAGTATTACAATTATAGGGACTTTCGACTTGGTCTGGGAAATAATTTTGGATGATTCGTCTGTATTGCCCTTAACAAACCTTTTGGAAGCCTGTCCAGCTGGGGTGGGGTCCAGAATATTTAGGTTCAGTTTAGCAAAAGTATTATGAACTTGAAAAATAAGGTGTGCTTTCCAAAGGCTTGAGTGAGTAGAGGCCTCCTCAGGCTCTGAGAGCCCTAGAATAATGTATTCAAGAGAACTACCACAGGTAGAAAATTGGCATGCCATTGCTCCCTCAACACTGAACACATATAATGTAGCACCAAGATCATTTTGTCAACAATACCAGTAGCTTCTGGATGTTTCTTCTTGCTCAGTCCTTCCACGATGTGAGGCACCAACAGCCGGTGTATTTCAGGGTTTAATAATGTTTGCTCATCCTGTATTTCCAAGACCTGGTATTTGTATGAGTCATCATTTGAGCCACCAGTTGAACTCAACCTAACCAAAGAGCAATAGAGTCCTTTGAACTAACTTCAGAGTAAAGTTTGTCATGTTTCAACCAATTTTTTTCCCAACAAGTTCCTTATAACTTGGATTTCCAGTTTAAAAAATACTTAAGACTTACAAAAGATAAGGAAAAAACAGAGATTGATAACAGTTTTAAAAGTTTTTATTTATTAAGTTTATTATTATTTAAAAGTTTTGAAGTTTTAAAAGGATAACTATCCATTTTATAGTCCAAAATAACTCTTCTGAGTGTCACTATAGTCTGTATTACAACTATAATTTGTCTCCACAAGATTTCAACTCTCCAGGATGGTTTAAGTTCTAAAATTTTTCATCACTAAGAAATTGTTAAGTGGTACATCACCCAAAAAACAGTTGCTGAAATGTTATTTCTGTCAAAATCATTACATATTGATTTCATACTTCAAGATTCCTATCAGCTAAATACAAATATCTTACTCTCGTATAATAACACCTCACAATAAGAAAAGTGAACAAGTTTTGATAAACGATAAGTTATCTGATATTATGTTACAATACCTACACATATTAAAAATTTTGAACGGTCCACCTAATTAAGACATTTATCATAGGTATATTGATTAAAACATAAACAGATGTGATCCAAGGCCAAACAATCCTCTGGCAAATACTTAAACTATGTATACCAATTATAATTGCCATAAAATTTGACACAATAATCAGTACCCAAAACCTTGTTCTAAGCATTCACTGTGTCCGTAATTTTTACCAAAAGATGATTGTTTAAGAAGGCAGAAATCTTATATAAGAGCATTTTATGAGAAATTCCAAATTTTCTTTTTTTATGACACTTTCCAGCTGAAGTTGAGGCAACCAACTCTTCAGCCATTTGCATCATTAATGGCTTAATAATGCGCTAAAAACCACCATGCGTTAAGTACACACATTAAAAATCCACTAGCCAGCACAGTTAAAGGGTTCTTAATAGTAAAGAATCTTAAGGGTTCATACTCACCTACCTTACAGGTTTTCCTTTAGTGGTTTCCATCCAGGCTTTACACCCTTCTTGGTCACTTTTCTTTTCAAAAACTTGGGGTGAAAGAGCATGCTTATAGTTCATGTTACTCAGCTGATACACTTCATACCTATTGAGCCAGTAAAAAGAATTCAACTATGCCCATAAGAATTTGTAATGAGGCAAAAATTAAGGTGCTAGTATTGCACTGCACCAAATGAGGTAAACTTAAGTACAGTAAATTCTTGCCAATCCAGACCTTAGGAGACAGGGGTTATCCACATTTAGATAAGAATAAAATATTTGGGGATTAATCAAAAGGTAACACAATTGAAATTTTTTTACCCACAGATTACATTTTCCATGAGCTAGCAGAAGACCCTCCTCAATAAAAATGGTGGCTAAAATATGACAAATATGCATAAGGAAAATGAATTCACCATTATTCATAATCAGTAAATGCAATAAATTTCATTTTCTAAGATCTACCTTAACAAATACATTGTAACATGTTTATAGTTCGTGCACATGTAGAGTGGTGACCCGGTGTGTCAGTACACTGCATATACCTCCTAGTGGTGGGTCACGGGCAACAGTATGCTGGCTCTCAAGGTAGTCCTTTCAGACGGGATCCTAGCTTGAGTAGAATAGTGAAAGCGGGCCAAGGTTATTACAATACTTTGGTTTCTCTTGTCACATACTGGCGAAAATGTGCCAAAACTGACCAGTAGAGTGCCGTAACCATTAGCAGGGAAAGCTGCAGGTGGCGCAGGTACTGCAAAGGTTGGTAACCTTGCATACTCTATCACAACTTACTCGCAACAGTCACAGAGTAGCATTGGTCGGCCGAAGCCACAATGGGCAGCGGAAGCTGAATAAGGTTGGTCGATCAAGATTTGGACATAGAAATACGACCTGGACTATCGGTACTTGGAAAGTGAGAGGAGTATATGGAGAGGAGCATGAGTTGTTGAATGAAATGAAAGTGAGACAAATGGACGTTTTGTGTGTATGTGAAACTAAGGGCAAGGGGTGGGATGTTGTTACTATAGATAGCGGTGCTCTGGCACTGTGGTCAGGAGTTGACAATAATGTACACGGCAGTCAAGGTGTAGGACTCATTCTTAATTAGAGAGCTAAGTTACTAGTAAGGAAGTCTGAGTTAGTACCCCCTAGATGGCTCTGGGCTCGCATGAAAGTAGGTATTAGGAGAGTTGTGATTGTGGCATTCTATGCATCAGTGGATGGAGACAGTGACAGAGTGAAAGATTAGTTTTGGGAAAAACTGAGACAGGTTTTGAATGAATGTGACCCTGGTGAGAGAATAATTGGACTAGGTGACATGAATGGGTGGGTTGGTGTGAGGCGGGATGCATTTGAGAGAGTGGTTGGGCCATTTGATGACCCTAGAGTGAATGATAATGGTGAAAACTTGGCGATATGTACTTGGAAAAAGGATTGTTTGTGTCGAATGCATGGTTTAAACATAAGAGAACACAGATGTATACTTGGAAAAGAGGGATTGTAAAAGCATGACTGATTTCATTGAGTATGATGAGAGTTTGATAGAGTTAGTGTGGGACATGAGAGTGATGAGGGTTGCTGAATGTGGAACAGACCACTATATGGTACTCTCCAAAGTCAATCTGGGCAGAAAGTGGGTGCCAAGGAAGAAGGTTGGGCGCAAGCAGTTGTGAATAAAAGTGGAGAAGTTGCTAGACAGTAAGGCAAGAATGCATTATGGTTGAATGCTTGAGGATGTTCTATCCTTGAAGCAGAGAGAATGGGATGAGTATATCAGAAATGAGAATGTGAATGACACGTGGGAGTATTTAAAAAGAGTTATTGTAGACTGTGCTGAAAGTGTACATGGAAAAGGAGTGGTAGGAAGAATGAAAGGTGATGCTTGGTGGAATGAGGAAGTGAAAATTGCAGTCAGGGAAAAGAAAGGGTCGTACAAGAATATGTCTGCTGCAAAATCTGAGGAAGAGCATAATAAGGCATGTGAGATTTATAGAAAGAAAAAGAATGAATGCAAAATCGCTGTGAAAGAGAGCAAGGAAAGGATGTGTGCGGATGAAGCTAGCAAGGTGCAGAGCGATTTTGAAGGCAATAAAAAGCTGTTTTTGAAGTGGGTAAAAAGGGTTAAGATTGGTGAAGGCAGGGAAATGAATGCTGTAAAGAACAAAAGTGGAGAGATCGTGTGGGATAAGAGCAATATCAGTGACTGCTGGAGGGAGTATTGTGAATAATTATACAATAATGTTTCAGGCACTGAGGATGAGTCTTGCGAAGTAGCATGTGAGAATGTGATGATGGAAAAGGAGATCAGTGAGGACGAGGTCATAACGGCTGTGAGAGTATTGAAAAATGGGAAGGCTGCAGATACAGATGGGATATCCAGTGAAATGTTGAAGAGTGGGTGTAAATTACAAATTTGTAGGCTGCGTGAACTATACAATTTATGCTTACAGGTTTCTGTTGTTCCAGCGGATTGGAAGAATGCTATCATCATTCCGTTGTACAAAGGAAAGGGAGGAAAGATGGAATGTAATAATTATCGGGCCATTAGTTTATTGAGCATTCCGGGAAAAGTGTTCAGTAAAATTTTAATCAAATGAGTGAGGAATATTACTTCTGAAAGAATATGGGGTGTGCAGTGTGGGTTTATGCCTGGGAGAGGATGTAGTGACCAGCTTTTCGTGCTTCAGCAAGTGATAGAAAAATGTATGGGTGTCCGAAAGAAAGTACATTGTGCGCTTGTTGATTTAGAGAAGGCATATGACAGGGTGAATAGAAAGTTGTGGATGGTTTTGAAGGACTATGGAATGAATGGGCAGTTATTGAATGTTACGATGGCAATGTATGATAAGAGTAAGACAAGTGTGAGAGTTAATGGGGTTCTAAGTAATTGTTCGGCAATAAAACAGGGCGTAAAGCAAGGATGCATAATGCCACCATGGCTGTTTAATGTATTTATGGATAAATGTGTTAGAGATGCATGTAGTGAAAATGACGGTGTTTTGATTGGAAATCAAAACATGCGAGTTTTACTACATGCGAATGATGCTGTTTTGATCTCAGAGAGCCAAGAGGGATTACAGAAGCTCCTAGAAAAGTTTTGTGAATCAACAGAGAGAATGGAATTGAGGGTAAATGCATGCAAGACTAAAGTAGTAGTTTTTGATAAGGAGAATGGGGAGATTAACTGTATGATGAGGACGAATGGTGAAGCAATTGAACAAGTGGATGATTTTATGTACTAAGGTAAGATGTTTGTGAAAGATGGATGGATAGATGAGGAGATGAAGAGACGTGTGAATGCTGGAAGGAAAGTGGTAGGTAGCATGTGGAGCATATCAAGGAATGAGTGCCTGTCTAAGGAAGCGAAAATCGCCATGTACAAAAGGGTACTTCTCCCCAATTTGTTGTATGTTAGTGAAACATGGGCATGTCAGGATAGACATAAGAGTAGACTAAACGCCGTGGGTATGAGTTATTTGAGGAGTGTTGGCAACAAAAGTAAGATGGATATGGCCAGGAATGAGTGGGTAATAAATAAATGTGGAACATTTCTACTGTTGACGGCTCTACTAAATGTTACGCAAGGCTAGTATGCCAGAATTGGCTCGTTTCTTCTTGAAATAAATGTGGGTTAGATGCTCCGGTAATGGACATATATGAAAGGAGTGTGATTCGTTGGTTTGGCCATGTTGAGAGAATGGATGAGAGTTAAATAACGAAACATATATAAGAGTGAAATGAATTGTGCGAGAGGTAGAGGTAGGCCGAGAAAGTTGTGGTTGAGGAAATTCTTAGGAGGAGGAATATAAGGAGTCTTAAAAACAGAAGAGCATGTATGAAGCAGTGTATGGGGATAAATGAGGCAAAAGAGGTTTGCAAGAATAGGTCAGTATTGGGGAAATTATTGAAGCAGAGTTAGGGGTACCAATATGTATTTATAAGTGAAACTTTGTGACTGTGCCTACCCCAGAATGGAACGGCGTATTTGGTATGTATGTGTAACTAAAGTGATTCTACCTTTCTGCAAGTGATATCATTAAAACTGAAATAACCAGTGAAACTTTTATTCAAACCATAACCACCCACATTATGTACTTGTCAAAGGCCAGTTCAGATTAACCAGCTCTGAATTAGCAATGGTCTACAGTACATCCATAAATTTTTCTTGCTCATTTATTCTTATTCTTTTGCACCAATTGTCCACTATGGCTGATAAGGATTTTTCTATACATAATTACAATGCCTGCCAATTGAATAATTTCCTATGCAAATGATTAATGCCTGCTATTGGTAATGTGGGGTGAATGCATTTTACCAGAGCCTAAACAATAATCCCAGGTAGGTTTTTATCCCTTGAGATCCAGCTTAGTGAGAGACACTTTCCTTGGCTATTCATCTCCACCTTCCAACGCATTACTGACTCCCCTTACAGTATAAGCCTACAGTCAAAGAAGTGTATTTGCACTATCAAGTTATCATATTGCATTGTTTTTTCTAAACAAATATTGGAGGCGTCTTTAAAAATTTTAACCTTGGAAATTAATTCCTTGTGATTCATAAACATTTTCAATTTTTAAATACACTCAGGGATTAATCATATCTGATTGAGTTCTCATACTAAACTCCAGCCTTATATCAATTACAAAAAAAATTCATCCAATAAACATGAGCACTAGAATTTCATTTAAAACTAGAAATACCTCAAGAAAATAAAAGGAATTCACATGAGTGTCTAAATTTTTGTGGTATGCAACAAATTGTTGTTCTTAAACAGCCACTACAAATGCAATATATTGACAAAGGACCCAGGCTGTAAGAGGGGCTGCTAATCGGTTGGAGGAGGAAGCCCCTTGACTGAGAAGAGGAACAACTTCCCAGAGTCCTGAGTACCAAGATAGTTGAAGAACATATCCATGCAGTTCATCATCACAACAGAGCTCTGTACAGAGAAATAGAGAAAATAATCTTGCTATTGGTAACGAGGGAATCATTTACTTCCGCAAAACTCTGGCGGGAAAGGGTTAAACTCAGCAAAAAATTAGGGAAACTTCCTAGGTGAATAAGGAAATGCCACATTCTCGATCAAAAATTTGGGATCTCACCACCAATGACATATAAGTTAACCATAATAAAAAAACTAACCGGTGGATTTACACTCACCATAAATCACTGAATTTCAAGCAATGAATTGCAACATTTGAATGCCCATCAAGACAACCCTCTTCTTTCATGGCCCTACTCCCAGAGTGATGCATTTTTTTCCTTGCGCTATGGAATTCAGTTTCATCTTCGATATACTCTTCAGGGTAAATGTAAACTCTCTTTGGCCTTCTATCCATGACAGGGGAACTGTCATCTGCAGACGGTCCATTTTCAAGTACATCAAGCAGTTCCCCATCAGCAATTTCACCATCATCACCTTCTTCCTGTACTATATCATCTTCTTCATCAAGCTTTACATCCTGACCAGGATATTCATCCTCCTCAACTGACTGCCTCACCTGAGTTCCATCCATGTTCTTCGCCTGGCCAGTATCAGGCTCATGGATATTGAAAGAATCTACAGACTTGGAATCTTGCTCAGAGTGGCTTTCTGGAGATTCATCAAGGCTTCCAGCATTACTTAAGGCCATTTTATCACTTCCATCAAAGGATTTTTCTTCCATGAATGTGTCATTATCACCTATGTAAGAGTTTTCAAGGGCCTTATAGTGTGCACCATCAGTTTCCTCATCAGCATAGAGGTCATTTCTCCATTTTTGCGCAAGGGCTGAAAAGTAAAGCATTCCATCAACATGGATAATGGTGCAGAGAGAATTGTCATTAAATTTTATTGCATCAATCAAATCATGCAGATTATCAATTTCTTAATTTATTTCAGTCACAATTTGTATCCAAAATGGCTAAAAACAATTAAAATTCAAATTAAAAAATCCTTTCCAAAATAATAAATGCAGCATTGACAAAGAAAGCTCTGCAAATTTTAGGTTTAGAGGAAATGAGGTGTTGAATAGCATGAAGCAGAGCTCAGATCTCTTGAGGCAAGTCTCTTTCTGAAGCGAATCACATGCCTAACTTAAGACACACTTCTGATCCATTAAGAAGCAACATGCCAACCTTAGATGCAATCTTTAGCGAAGGTTTCCTTCAATATATAATAACAGCAAGATTCCAACATCAAAACCAAAACAGTGTAAATGACAGATGGCACAGATTTTACAGAAGTCACTTCCCTAGTAATTCCAGCCAAAAATTGGCCACTCTCAGAATAGTACAATCCAGCTAGAATCACTGGATTCAGTTGGATCCAACCAGATACAAATTAAAAGATCCAGCAGGATCTAGCAGGAAACAACAAGACCAAAAATCTTCTTGAAGAAATTTCCACGTGGAATCTACAAAATTCAGGGGAAACTAGCAGAATCCAGTGGAACTATGGGGGCCCAGTGGGATCTAGCAGGAACAAGTTGAATCCATGAAGAACAGGTTGGATTTAGAGGAGTATGGATATAATGAAATGCAACTGGGCCAAAAAATTAGTGCTGACTCCTGCTTCATTCATCCAGGTGGATCTTTCAAGAGAATGTAGAATTCTGTGAGAGTAATGAAATTCAACTTGGCCACAAAAAGAGATGATTTGTGACAATTTGCCTCAGAATCAGCAACATCCAACTGGATCTAGCAAGAACCAAAGAGATGTTGCTGTAACTGAAAATGCCCCTGTGATTGCTGCAAGACGTTGTACATCCTGCTAGCTCTCACAGAATTCTACATTCTCTTGAAAGATCCACCTGGATGAATGAAGCAGGAGTCAGCACTAATTTTTTGGCCCAGTTGCATTTCATTATATCCATACTCCACTAAATCCAACCTGTTCTTCATGGATTCCACTTGTTCCTGCTAGATCCCACTGGGCCCCCATAGTTTCCACTGGATTCTGCTAGTTTCCCCTGAATTTTGTAGGTTCCACGTGGAAATTTCTTCAAGAAGGTTTTTGGTCTTGTTGTTTCCAGCTTGATCCAGCTGGATGTTTAAACATTAGGCTGCATCCAACTGGATCCTACTAAACACAAGCTTATTTCTGCTAAATAGAAATAAAATGAAATGGTAGATCCGAACATATTTTCCAGGTGGAATTTTTATCCAGGTTTAGACATAGTGTCTACTCGGGAAGCATCCAATAACGAAGAGGATACTATATGAAAGGTTACATAACTTATGTTATTTTTCAGCATTATTTTACTGGCTAATGTAAAATTTAAATGCATGAGCAAATTCAATGCATCCAACACTCGCTGAAAACTTGTTGATTATTTACTATTATAATTACAAATACTACTAAAAATTCTTTTAACTATTCGCCTGTTAATGGAGCAATGAGAGACTTAAATGCAATGCATATTTTCAAAAAATCCCTATCATTGTAGAAACAAATACTGAGGCGGTTAGCCTAATCAAAAATGGATATACTAATTTATGGCATAAACATGATCACTGTACAAATTAAAATTCCCTGACGATTTGAGTTTCTGGAGATATAGGTATTCTGTACTATGGAGATTCTTCTGTACTAATCATAATAATTTAATGCTTACCTAGTATTGCATATTAATTTTCATTAATACATGTACCAGATTTCCCAGCCTATATAAGACTCACTTTTTTTACTTGAAAATGCAGCCATTAATTGGCCTGCATTTTACAGACCAAGGTCATATTTATCCATTATTTTCTCTCACCGACCCACGCTTTGGCCCATCATGCCATTTTCAAGGTAAGCCATTTCCATTTTTCACTAAGCACTAAGCCATTCCCATTTTTCAATTGATTGTCAAAATTGCTACTCAACTCTTTTATTTTATATTAATGTAATATGTCACGGTATATTGTATATAAATGTATTGTTAATGTGATAACATTAACACGGGGGAAAAATGCAATATCATCTTCTTGTATTCACTATCATATATAATGCACCATGTACTTTCTGTATGTACTTATATTTTACCCTGCCTTATATTCATAAACTTGACTTGCCTTATGTCTTTATGTAGACCTACAGGGCCAATAAAGCTATTATTATTATGATGTGCCGAAACCTGGTTCGGTGAAAGAAAACAAAGTGTGGAATCAGACCGAGATAACTTTTCATTATGAAGAACATATTTATTATTCTCTTCTACAAGCTAACCCAAATAATTGCATTGTGTCCCATGAGCCATGAAATATACCAATATTTTTTTTATTTTGAAAAAAAAACTCATTTCTAATATTAATAGATTGAAATCACTTTAAATGAAAAAAAACATTTAATTAACTATTCATTACACTGGAAATCATTATAAGACCATGTGAGATTGGAAGGTATTGTTTTTACAAGAAAAAATAACTTGATATGTGGTTTAACTGAATAAGCTCACTGTTGCATGAATGTAATTTATGAATAGAACTTCATAAGAGTGAAACTATGTAAAGTCATGTAAGATGGATGATATTCCATTTCTTAAATACAGTACAGGAAATTCCCATTAATTCACAATTGGATGGATAAAGAAAGAAATATATAATACAATAGCTGTGCTCATATAGAAGAGAATCTGACTTTCAATTTCTTGTCTTTGTTTTATTCTACGTGGAAATTGCCCATAAATGATGCATATCACTAAGCCATTTCCCTGAAATTTGTTGTTTTGAACCCGCAAAATTAAGTCGTAACAGCTGAGTTTTTGGTACAGGTTTTTCAGCTTTTTCTTCAGGTCTCTGCTCTTTCCCATATTTTACTAATGGTAAAAACTACTAAAAATTTCTATTGATATGTTATGGGCCTTTTTCCACCATATATCCATATGAGAGTCAGTTTTAACAGTGCACTCTGTCATCAAGGGGATAGTCCACTAGGAATGCTGAATTTCCAGCAATTTTCTGAGTGATTTATTTCAAAATTACAGCAAATCAGTAGGAAAACAACTCAATTGAAAAAATAAGACGTTTTCAATTACATTTCCACTGTTTTTTTTGCAAAATTCTAATTCAAATATGCAACAGAAAATATTCTGTGGGAAATAAAAATGAACTTTAAACAGTTCTCATCGAAACACTTTTACTCGTCTGGGATCAAACCAGAGACCATTAGTTCCATGAAAAGTAGCCCATTATCTATGCAGGAAATACAAAATCCTTATAATTTGGAAAAAGTTGAACTGCATTTAGTTCTTGAGGAGTATTATTGCATATTTATGAATCATCATTAGTCATTGAACACTGAATGAATTGACTTGAATTGCCGAGATTTGAACACTGAATGAGTTGACTTGGGTACAATCTCAAAGCTGGAAACAATCAAGGACCCACAAAAACCTATTTTAAAGGTTTACCCATAAGACCCACAGCCAATTCACAGTTTTCAAAATTATAACCTAATTCACAGTTTTCAGGTTGAGAGACCAGCCTGAGAGACAATTGAAATACTGAGGCATTTGATGGTCGTCTAAAGTTCAAGAATTTCCTTCGCAAGCATTTTATATTATATTATTTGTATTATACCATTAATTTGGCTGGCTCTCTCCACCAACCTAACCACCAATCCAATCCTACAAATGACCTCAGTTTTTGGTCACCTTATCAAATTCGCAATAAACATTTGGATGCCACCTGGGTATTTCAAAGTGTTATTACTATCACTGAGATATCTCCAAGGGGAAGATAGCCCATAAACTGATAACATACTATCAAGTGACTACAATATTTTTACTTCCTACTTGTACTATTAGTCATACCATTATCCTTGGCCACGCGAGACTTAGCATGGCAAACACGTTTTCCATGGCACTGGTCATCACTAGTCAAGTCTCCAGGTGTTGGTGGAGGAGAATACTTTAGTGATACTTGAAGGCTGTGAGCTTCATTTAAGCACAAACCATGAGCTTTACTAACACAGGCTTTATAAGGTAATGAGCCACGTCGATGATGGACACATGATGCCTGGCTCTTTTTACTGCATTTGGCACGATGGTGCATTTTCTTAGGATCACAGCTGCAGCAGTTTCCCTGCAACTTTGTTATCAAATGAACAGTCACCATGTTACCATTAAGAGTAAAAGTTAAAACATTATTATAATAATAACCATTATCATTACAAAGTGACACCTCATAAATAGTCTCAAACCAACAACCATTGAAACTCTTATAACATTCCCATGAAAGTTTTGATTTATTTAGCCACTTGACTGATACAAATATTTAAACATAAAAAGAAACATTTTCCCAAATGCAGTGCCATCTTTGACTTTTATAATATTTAGCATGACTTCACGCAAACACATTAATGGATATACCCAGAAAAGTGTGGCCCATTGGACCACAAAGGACAACATACCTGTCACATGATGTAGGGTGAGCAGGATTATGAACTAGCACTGAGATTTTTCAGAGGTGTTAGAACCAATGGGAGGAAGTAATAAGGTAAATAAAGAAGCAGTCAATAAATGAATAAGGCCAGAGTGACCGGCTCACTGAGTAGTTTACTTCATTACATATTTCACTGAATGATCATTTTTGAAAACTTCCAAGAATAAGTCAGGAGGGTTCTTTAAGAAAGATTCACAAGTCCTACAATCATGTGCATGCATGCATAAGAAGAAAACTTCAGCGAAAAGCCCATATCATGGTCACTATGTGTCAGATAGGACATCCGGGACACCCAAAAAAATAAGACCCAAAATCTGAGCCCAGCCCAGTAGGCTCTGCATTTGTCACTTCTTTCAAGAAGTCAAGACTCGTTAAACAATTCGAGGAGGTAGCAGTAGGCACACAGGTATACATAGACCTTATATGAGTCAAAGAGAGCAGAATCTTACACCACAGTGACTCATGCACAGCTAACAGCAATAGTCAGTATACGAAGCTCAGTCACACCATTGCAAGAATGTTGTTGAGTACACAAGAGTATGTTAAAAGCGTCAGCAGGGATTTGCGAATCAATTGTTTCTCTCTCGTACCAAATATAAAAGGGGGGCACACCTTTTTCCAGTCCTTCATTTCCACGAAATTCGGTTCAAATCAAGGCATGGTAGGGCTTCCCTAACTTACTCAATTTGACTGCAGTTCATACACTATAGGGTACATAATGCATTGAGAATGGGGGAAGCTTACATATTTAATTATTTTACAGACCAGATGTTTCTGGAATTTTCATAATTCAGTGAAACCTATCTTATTCATAAAAAAAGCTCTGGCTGCAAGATGGTAAATAGGGCTTTCATATTTTATCATCTTACATTAAATATACCTGTAGAGTGGCGTCAAATGCAGTTGATATCACACACAGAAACACAATTGATTCCTGGACACATACCTAAGTTAAGCAGAAAATCAATTACCAGTTCCAATGAAAAATTTTATTTTTAGCACATGAAGAACAAAAGCATTTTTGGAAAAAACCTAGGGGACTAAAATCTAAACTTAACTAACACTAAACTAAACTAAAACTAAAAAATCATCCACCATAGTCAGAAAAAAATGTAAATAAAATTTGTATAACGTATGTAACGAGACAATAGATAAGTAAGAAGCATGCATCAAGCAGAAGTAAGAAAACACATGACATCCATAATATGATCTCACTTTGTAAAAATAGAGTCAATCATGCTTTGAAATAAAAAGCTTTAAGCACAATGGAAGATGTTGATTCTTACGATTTCCACATCAGTCTAAAGACTTTCAATCAAACAAAAAAGGCATCTCACATCTGATGGACCTGACATAATAGGCCTCTAGAGTCCTTTTTGAAATATCAGTCCCAGAATTAAGCCAAAACCCACCATAGTCATGAAGCAATCACTGCAACTACCAAGCAAATCCACAAATAAAACGTTTTAACATATAAATAAATGCCACAGATGACATTGGAAAGAGTTTGATTCAACTTCTATTCAGTAACCTTTAACTTTCATCTCTGTAACATAACATTTTCTTCACATTACTATTATGATAATCTGCTAGCTAAGGTTGGTTTGAATGGAATGAGCAGGTCTACCAACTACTCTATCTACCAACACAATGTCTTTCTTCATCTCATAAGTTCTCCCCTTCCTCCACCATCTATTAAACCTATTCCCTTTCCTCTTCTTCTCCACTTACCCAACATCCTACCCACTCCTCGATCGCAACCTCAAGCACCCCTTCGTCCCTCATCACCGCCTCCAATCACCAATTCACTCTCCTCACCTCATTCAGGTGTGCCCTTTCCTAACCCACCATATCAAGCACTTCTTTTATTGTCTCCTTCTCCCAACTCCTCAACATTTGCATCTCAAATGCCTCATTAATCCATTCCCATATTCTTTTCTCAGAGTCCAACTTCTTCCATCATACAAGGCTACACTCTACATAAACCATCCACAAGCCTCTAATTCAAATCCCAACCCAAAGTCCCTCTCATCGGCAACCTCCCAGAGCAGAACGCTTCTTTCACTGGAGCAATTCTCCACCTGAAGTCACAGCCACTTTGGCCATTTTCTTCTGATGCACTTCCCAAGTAATTAAATCGCTCCATTCACTCCAGTTTGTGCCCATCTATTCCTACGGTTGAACTCACTTCCTTTGTTCTGCAAAATCTTACTACTTTAGTTTTCTAGTGATTTACCTTCATACTATATTGCCAACACTGACTTTCTAATGCATCTAATAAAGATTGCGATCCTTTCGATGATCGAATAACCAACCCCTGATCATCAGCATATCTAGCCAACATCTTCAGCTGTCCTCCCTCTTTTGTTCCAACATCTATCTCTTTCCAAGCCTCTCTTAAAATTTCCACACAGGAAATATAAAAAAGCAAAGGTTAGAATGGGCAACCTCAACTTACCTCATAACCTGCAGTTGCCAACTCAGACTCTCCATTCACTACTTTCACGTGTGCACTCAGGAGCCTACACTTAAGTTTCAATTTTTCCCAATTAACTGTGTCAAATGTCTATTCAAAATCTACAAATCAAACAAAGATATCCTGGTTATTCTCTATGCTTATATCTATAAGCATTCCCATCACCACATTCATATCCCAAGTGGCCTACATTGACTGAACGCAAACTGGCCATAGCCCAAATAGTAATTTGCTTTTCTCTCCATCATTCAAGTAATTATTCTAAATGACATTTTTGCTGCATGCAAAATTAAACTAATATTTCATACCATTCACACTCCAATGCTGTCTTTATCATGATAACTATCAACATGGTTTCAATGAAGTCCTCCGGCCATTCACCTTTATCATTGATGCCATGAATCAGTTTTTAAAAAGTCTTCCTTTATTCCCAAAATTCTTCAGTAACTCTGAAGGGTTACTATTTACTTCACTTTCTTTTCTTCAGCTCTCATTATACCTTCTCTATTCCACAGTCAAGAACCTCAGATCTATGGCTCTGATCTCTAAGTTCATAGATCTATTACCACTGTCATAAAGTCTTCCACATATTCTCACAACCTACTCTGGGTATCTCTCCACTCTATTAATGTCTTCCCAGATTTGTCCTATACCTATAGTATTGTTTGATCTTTCCAACCACCCAACATTTTCACTTAATTGTACTATGCACCTACTTCCCCTTCTTCCCATAGCTTTTCTATTTCCTCGCATGGCCCTTACCACCTGTTTTCTTTCACCAGATACATCACTTTCAGGATTTCATTAATGAATTCCTTAAACCTACTCTTGCCTATTTCAGGATCAATGGGTACCACCTTCTTCTCTCCTCTACTTTCTTGATTTCTTCTCTTGCCCAATGCTGCTTCTTCCTTCTCGTTTCCATCGACCCAATTGCTTTCCCTGTGGCTCTCACAATTCCTGTTCCTTAAATTGCCCATCTTTCTTGGTTTGTTTTCATTTCTTTTGCTTAAACAATGTCCCTCTTGCAGGCTCCTTGTATCCCCTACTTCCATTCCCTGTTAATGCTCCCACATTCTACCTCTCCATCTTCCTGTTATTATAAAAGCCCTTTGAACGTAACATCACATTCCAAGTGAACAAGTTTATGAACAGAGTCGGCATCCACCCCCAGAAAGCTGCAAGAGTTTTTGACATTGTTCCTAAACCTCCCTTCTACCACCAGTGTAGTCCAATCACATAGCATTATCATGTTTTTCCTTCTTTCAATCTTGGACTTCCCTAATTATCACTTCAGTTGTTCACATACCCCATCCACCTCTTCCTCCCTATAGTTACACGCGGTTATGCACACATGGACCACTACCAACAGGGGCGATCCGAGGGGAGGGATAAATGGGATACATCCCCCCCCCCCGAAAATTTTGGGTTTTACCAAGTAATTTTAACAACTAGATGTAGTTATCAAGTACAACACTGAACACTCCGATCACTGATCTGAAAAGTAAAATACTGTATTTCTCCAAATATAAGCCGCATTCAAATATAAGCCGCACCCCATTTTTTGGGGTCTCAAACGGAAAAAAGTTAATACCCGAATTGCAGCCACACCCTTTTCAGTGCATCCCCTAGAGTGTAAAAAGGAAGTAAAAGATGGCATGAGAGGGCCATTTCTTGTGCTGTCAGTGTTGCGAATTGTTTACAGCCATTCGGATTGAGCGAGCTGCCCTAGACATAAGACACACTGCTGCAACCTTGTACCTTGCCCCCTCCCATTCGCCTGTGTGAGCCCACTGCAGACCTACTCTGGCACTACGTCTGACGTTTGTGGCTCAGGCGAGTTTAGCTGGCGTCCGATTTGCTCAAATCTGTCATTTTTTCGAATTTTAAAGAAATATCTCCAATTTAAGCCACACCTCAAATATAAGCCGCACCTCGAATATAAGCCGCACCTCGAATATAAGCCGCACCCCGATTTTGAGACCCCAAAATTGGAAAAAAAAGTGCGGGTTATATTCGGAGAAATACAGTAGTTATTATTATGCTCATTATTATATAGATATAATGATGTAATGGTATTATAATTTTTTTTAGGATGACTGAAAATTGCCATAATTTAATGGCAGTCTCTACCCCCCCCCCCCCCCCCCCCCCCCCCCCCGAAATAAATTCCTGAGATCGCCCCTGACTACCAACATTGTCAATAGGCTTTTATTTCAACCACTTATCCCATTGCAAACCTGCATAGTGTTGCCAGCCTTCTTCCCTGCAATTTCGCATTCAAAACCACTGCTACCCCATATTGGCTAACCTTTCTCACTATAAATTATTCCATAATTATCTTTCCAATAGTCTGCACTATTACTCACCTCACACAGCCCCAATGCATCTATTTTCCCTTTCATCTTTTCCTAGTTAATATTTTCTCTCTTACCAGTCCACATCATTATCCCAACCTTCCATGTTCTTATTTTTACTGCTGCTGTGCTCTTCTTCCTTATCTTCTTCTCCTCCATAGTTCTTGTATCCCTGGTTGATGTTGTTGAGCAAGGATTTCACGTGATGACAATCATGGAGACCTTGCCTCCTTCACTAGCAGGCACATCATCCACCCGACTGAGCTGAGTGATGTCCCATTATTGTCATTAATAAATTCTCAGTGATTGACTGATGCATTCTGAGAAATTGATAGCTTGGGGGTGATTCCAATTGCTCTTTCCAACACTTTTTCACGAGACACTCTCACACAAACCACCTTTTGTCTGGTTCTAACCCTATGACCTATCTAGCATGGTTAGCCCTACCGGGAGCAGCAGTAATTGTTCCGACTACATTGTTCAGCTATACAGGTCATTGGAACGTGAAAGCTGACATTGTAGTAAGACTAGCCTTTACTTTAGTATCGTGCCTTTATTTTAGTATCACATAAGTTTCCCAAAAATTTAAGCATCAAACATTTGAAGCTCTCAGCAGATTCTTTTTATCTAATGAAGAAATACAGAATACATCTCTATAAACATGAATACTAACATATCCTATACTAGTGTCAAACTATCTAAGGTAACTGTCATGCTTCGCAAAGTCAAGAAACTTATTCCCAAGGATTATTTATGAACAATTCGTTGTTCTGTTTTTTAATGCCATCTAAATTATGGCAGTGAATTATTAGGTCATGCTCCAATGGCAAACAATATTTATCTTCTGCAAAAAAGAGCTGTGAGAATTATTTCCAACTCAACTACCTGAGAGCATTTTAAACCAATTTTTGAAGGATTTGGTAACACAACCCTTTTTCATACATAAAATTCTATGCAATGTCAAAGAAAACATTGACTTGATTATGACAAGTTCCAGTGTCTATCACCATGACACTAGCTGAAAGGAGAAACTTGCTCTACCTCAGCACAGATTAACTAAAACAAAAGAATTTAATATCATAAATTTAAAATTATTTAACATCTTGCCCCAAGAGGCCAGAGATATCACTGTTAAAGGGTTTAAAGCTGGCACACATTCTTGGCTTGCATCAAACGCTTTTTACTCCATTGACGAATATCTCATGAGTAAAAATCATGACACTGTATTTTGTCGCTGTTTGTCTTTCAGGGTGGCTCTTGATATCCAATTTTCAAATTCCCTGACCTTTCCCTGATGTATTTACTAATTTCCCTGGCCAATCGCCAAAAGGTCACCTATTTTTGGAATATTTTTTCAGCTGAATTAAATTTTCTTAATTTTCTAATCGTTGTCTCATATTTTTGGAACTGCAAGCATGTATTTACTATCAGCTAGTGTCCTTCGGCTACATCTCGACCTGAGTTTAGGAAGTGAAAAAAAAAATTGGGGTAAAATTATCCAAACAACATAGCCTCCGATTCCTTGTGATGAGCGAAATACATTTTGATCATGATTTTTAACACAACTAGTCAAATATCGCAAAAAGGATATACAAAAGGGATACATAGTAAATCTGATTCACAACTAAATAACTAAGATTCACAACTAATAAGATTCACAAATGAATACTCCACGAATTGATGGTGTTTATTCCTTGCACATCAGCGACAGACTTTAGTTTTAGTAGGTGAAATAAAGGGTGGGAAAGAATGGTCGATAAACATAATGGTAGAAAAATAACGAGGATTCCTCTTCCAGTTTCTCCCTGACTGTTAAGAGAATTCCCAGACTTTTCCAGAAATTCAAAATTCCCTGACAATTCCAGGTTTTCCCTGACGATCGCCACCCTGTCTCTAACTTGACAAAAATTTCTGCAAATTTATTTTGCTAAATACCTAATAAAATGTATTATTATTATTTAAAATTGATACTATTATGACTTCACATCTAATGATATAATATTTCTATAGTGATTATCAATATTTTATCATGGGATGTTTAATTACATATGTCAAATTCATTTTGAAAAACATAGTATCAACTCTTTACGCACGGTGGAAGAACAGCAGATTAGCTGAACAATCTCCATTTTTTTGCATCATCCATCTACAAATATATAGCCATTGTTTCATTATAGCTGCAGCTATTTTTGAAAATGGAATTTTTGCAAACTAAATGAACATGAATGCATACATATCTACACCTATATCTCCATTATTCCTCAAACTACATCTCTATGCACATCTACTTATATATTTCTACACACATCTCTATTGTAGATCAAACCCAATATAGGTACCAAGACTGATCAATTTCTGATGGATAGTTTAAATGTTAGCTTTAATCTTCACTAATAAAGACACAGCTAAAATTATAGAAAGAAAAAAATTAAAATTTTTATTGTTAAGTTTGCCATGAAGTAAGCAGTTATGCTCTGTCTGAGGTGTGACATAGAAATTGCCCAGGGATAAAATCAGTCTGTGCCAGGAGTGGAACTGCGGACCTTTGGACTACCAGGTACGGACCATGAAATTGGTGCTCCGCAAATTACACGCAGCTCATCAAAGCAAGAATGAACATTTTGAAGATTAAAAAGTCTGCTGCTTCTTGCAAGTTAATATAGTATGAATGCAGATTATTTGAAATTACATACATCACTGTGTGAATGATTATGTCGTCCCGGAGTAGATCCACAGGCTATTGGTTTTTTGCATTTTTTAGAGTGGCTGTGCTGTTTCTTAGTGACTTCCTTTGGATCAGCGTTGACAAGCTGTAAGGCAATTATATTCATAATAGGAGTTAAAAATAATAGTCTTGAGGCTGACTGTTACAGCTGGATATATATTGCTGTCAAATTTAAAATGCTAATAAAATTATAATCACAGAGAGGCAATTAGATCATGGACAATAAATACTCAAAACAGCATTGAGACATCCCTATGATGTGCCTTGGACTTCCCTGCAGGACATGGCCTAGTCACAGAGTATACTCTGTGGCCTAGTCCCAGGGAGCTTCCTGGGACATCCCATAATGTCCCAGGAATCTCCCATGGACTTCCTATATCCACTGCAGAATGGGATCCCCGTTTAGATTCAATTCTTAGCACTCAGGCTGTTACTGTCAGCCACATCACAAGGATACGAGGGTTAGGTGATTCCGTGATTATTAAACCAAGTGATATCATTGGGCAATGTATAAATATGAATACAGATATCGGAAGTTTTATTGTTGACATGGCATAAGGGTGTTATGGAGACTGAGAATATATAAGTAATTTGATTTTTTGTACATAGGGATATTGTTCTCAAGCCATTGAAATGAAACAAACACTATGAAAGCATAACCTGACATCATATTCCGTTCCATTTTCAATTACATAATGCTCCAAGCACTTTTTAAAGCTATGAACAATGTAAAATAATGTTCAAAAGTCTGGTATTTAATGAAATATGCTTGCAGGACGAGAAAGATAGTACCTGTAAGAATAGCATGCTATTCTTGCATGATTCGGGTTCAAAAACACAACAAAGTATAATGCAACGCTAAGGTAAAAGTTGTGTACATTTGGAGTCTGCTGCAAATTTTGCTCATATCTGGTGACAGCCAACAACTAATGATGAGTGAAACCCAAGTACACTCTTGGTACTTCTAAAGCCCTGGTTACACAATACATTAACCCATAAGAGTTAATGTGTGAATGCATGAACACGTGAATGAACACGAAAATTCGCCATGTAACCACACCAACTTGTACGAATGCATGAACAGGAAAATAGAACCTGCCCTGTTTGGTTCATGCATTCGTACATGAACTAGTACATGAACCCATATGGGTTAATGTATCGTGTAACCAGGCCTTAAGCAGTATACTGCAGTGGTGTCATGTGAGTACACCTAGGGTACAGGTAGCCTAGGCTATGAGCTCAAGGAGGTGAAACTTGTGTACATTCTATGTATTTCTGGGCTGTTGACCGGTGTAATATGTGTTCACCTACAGGTGAAGACATATTACACAACTGCAGTAATCCTACCTGCACAATATAGCGTGCAGATAGCACCAAGAAAGCGTGAAAATTGTGTGCACTCCATGTACAGTTCAGAATCGTGTACTACTTTGGCGAATGTTCAGTGATCCTTGTGCACTGTACTTGAATAGTACCAGATTGCACACAACTGTACCTAAATGTGTAAACAAAGATTTTCGCCTGGGGATCCCAAGGAAGTCTCGTATAATAAGTACTATGCTGATACACTTCGTAAATGGTACGTATAAATGACATGAACTGGCATATTGTTCATTTCACTTAAAATCGTAAGAAGGCGTATATAAATGCAGGAGGAGGTCCAGCTCAGTCAGGGGCGATCCCAGGAATTTATTTCGGGGGGGGGGGGGGGGGGGGGGGGGAGACTACCATTAAATGATGGCAATTTTCAATCATCCTAAAAAAAACTAAAAGTTACATTATTATATCTATAGATATTATTATAATAATGAGCATAATAATAACTATTATACTTTTCAGATCAGTGATCGGAGTGTTTTATTTGGATGTTGTATTTGATAAATACGTCTAGTTGTACAAATTGTTCTGTAAAACCCAAAATTTTCGGGGGGGATGTATCCCTTTCATCCCCCCCTCCCGCCCCCCCGTGGGATCGCCCCTGAGCTCAGTATACACACACACTTGGGTATATATGCGGGTGAATGCACTTACCAAGATAGCAAAATGAATCAAGAATTACTCAATACCAAAATGAATCAAGAATATAGAATCCAAATACCGGAGTAAAATCATACTTTTTCTAGATGAATAATACCCTGTACCTGAAGCATCGTCAGATCGTACACTTTAACAATTTGTTCCTGCTTAACTCGAATAACAACTGGATTCAGCAAACGCAAAGATTCGTTGAGTAGCGGATCGTGAACGTGATCTAGAAGTATAATGTGGTCGTGGCATTTCTCCTAAAGGAATAAATAATACCAAAGAGAAAAATACAAGCATAAGCAGAAAGTCACGGCCAAAGATTATAAACACGGAAATTACATCAATTTCGCGAACACGTTCTCTAAAAATCACAATTCGTTGGTACGTTTTAATTCTCCTACGGTATTCAAATAAAACGAATTACAAGAGATAATACACTTACAGGTTCTTGATTCGTAATTTTTAAATTGACAAATATTTTTTTGGAGCATTTCATCGAGAGATCATTCCCTTTTTCTCCTTCTCCATCCACCTCGCCTTCATCTTTTCCGCTCAACTCACGAATGCAAGGCTGAAATATACCGCGAACTTCAAAACTGGGATTCCCAGTGTCCGACGCATTAATTTGGTCACAGTAACCATTAACGCTTGAATCTTCGACGAAGTAAAATAAACAAAAACTAAAAAATACTTTCCGTAACATAATGAATAAACTTCACACAGCCAAAATAATAATACAAATCAATTAGTAACGTAGGCTACGCTTCAATAATAAGAAATGCGAAACTGAGTGCGCATCAAAACATACTGACGTGAACCAAGGAGATAGACGATCTATACCATATATACCAAATATTACTACCATATCTATACCATGGAAGAAATGGAATGGTCGAGCAAATGCGTCAGAGTGAGTCTCTTCGGAAAAGAGTTCAAATTGAACCGGATAACCTCC
Organism: Ceriagrion tenellum; assembly: GCA_963169105.1. Taxonomy (NCBI): domain Eukaryota; kingdom Metazoa; phylum Arthropoda; class Insecta; order Odonata; family Coenagrionidae; genus Ceriagrion; species Ceriagrion tenellum. The sequence goes on from OY720643.1 coordinate 8,472,207, forward strand.
GTCATGAAGAGTGTACCTTACCGTAATTTATCGTTCACAGAAAATGCTATCTCAAGTTTTTATACAGTGCCCTAGGGCCTTATTCTGAATCTGAGTCGCTATATGAAGCTCGCGCCTATTCCAAGGCTCAGAACAGCGCGGATCGGTATTCTGAATGGAGGTGGGCAATATCACGGACTATAAAGATATGGACGTACAACTAGCCGCCTGAAAGTGATTCCAAACACTTCCGCAGAAGAAACTGCCGGTAGATGGTGCTAATAAGCAATTAGGGTCTATCACTGGGAATTTACATTTGAGTTAATGGGAGATGAAATCGCTCTTTCTATGCAATTAAATGATTGAATTAGGATGTGGCCAACCAGAATTAAATTTTGAACGTCGAATACCAAAAAACCTCGCGATTAAGCCTCCCGGGGGAAAACTTTCCCCTCAGAACGACAGGCAAACCGTACTGTGCCGCTCCGTTCATCTCCTGCAAATTGAAATTTTTAATTATTACTACCACGCAATTTCTGTGGAATATTCGCGTTGTGGCCGTCAAATATGATCATCCAAACACAATTATTCATAAAGACCACGCGAATAAAATCTTTAGAGAAAGCACGTCCCCGACAGACAGTCATGCTGTAGATGTCTGCTTGACAACTTACGCTTCCGAGCAAAGGAACGTTACAGCGCCGGCTGAGATCAATTATTATTCCCTTTGGACTAGAATAGGCAAATAAAATTTCACCCATTGAGCATTTAGGAATGGTTTAACATTACATGTAGGTATTGTGGGACAGGAAGAGGTCTCTCTATACCGATGGTGGAGAGCTTTCGCCAACCAATCCTGATGGATTGACAACTGAAAAAGAAGACTATTGGAAACAGGTAATCCAAAGCAATGGGGAAAGGACGAGCTGATGGAAATAAAAGTTGATATTAAGCCATTTAATTTATTATATTCAAACACCATTCAGGCTACATTGAGTGCAATAAAAAAACTGGAAGATCACCCACAACTAGAAATTTGGAAATGAAAAAAATTACGATAAAATAAAAAAGGGAGAAATATAAATTTACAAGCATGCAAGGAAAATATCTACTCCGAGGATTAAAAATCACTTGACTTCATTAAATGATGTCAACCTGTCCACACACTAAAAACAGTGCCAAATTCAATCATAGGAAACAAAATTGATAACATGAATAGCTATATGGTAACAAGCAGTAACCAACTCAAATGTCTTGTAATTCATTGATTTACTGTCTTAACATTAGGAAAAAATACAAAACCACTATCACTATGAATATCACTACACCAGACAGGACAAAAACAACCAAGAGTCACTTGCTCGTATACCATAAATCACAACAACCTATGAGCCTTATTCTGAACGGAATTGCAAACCGCGCTCTATGCCAGAATTTCGACCCAGCGCGCTGTTTCCATGGTAATTGCGACCCAGTCGCTTTTCGATATTCTGAATGTTTATAATGGCCACCGGAAATCGAAATTTGGAAATACATCGTAACCCCACGGGCCGCATATAAAATTATATCCCCATATTAGATTTAGACCCACTATAGACATTTCTTTGGAGTGGAAAATTGAAACAATGAGGTATTATTATTATGTTAAAGTTATTGCATTATAATGTGATGAATCTCACGGGCAGGAAAAATGTTCAAGGCGGGCATGCGGCCCACGGGTTGGCCACCCATCTTAGACAATGCAACAAATGATACTTTATCTCATTTAATAGCTCAAATGCAGTCAGTTCCGAAGGTATCAGAACATGAAATTATGAAAATGAATAATTAGGACCAAGGTCAGAAAACTAAGTCACATCACTACAAACTAAGCACTAAACGTCTATTGAAACAAAGCCCACACTTATGATAAAAGGAAGTAATACTTAAGAATAAAACAAATACCATTCAGGAAATGCACAGTGTGTGCTCATCACAAAAAAAAACCATGCAATATGAAAGCCCTTGATCCCGTGAGAGCGTGAATAAATTCCCTATAAATAAAATTTCCAAGGGGAATGAAACAAGAAATATTACTGAGACGTAAGAACATGATGGCAAGCTAAATCAGCAACACAAGGATGAAGACAAAAGATGGATTGAAAACTTCATAAAAATGATTGCAAGCAGTGCACAGTATTGGAAGAATTGACCACAGAAATAAACACAAGTCAATGAAGAAAATAATGACATACAGGATAACAAAGAAATTCTAGCACTAAGAGATACTTATTCTTCAGAATTGAACGATACCAGTACTGGGTTATTAATGTTCCTAACAAGTTTACCTACCTATGAGTACCAATTATTTAATGGTTGAAGGTGTAACTTTGTGGAAGGTTACCACAGACATGACAGAAAAAAATCGTAGTAAATTCCACGCTTAAAATTTTATTGCAGACCTAGGTTACGATTGCCTTACAATCATTGAAACCTTGCAAATGATTGCAAGGCAATCGAAACCTAGGTCTGTAATAAAATTTTAAGTGTGGAATTAACTGAGATTTTTTTCCCCTCACGTCTACGAATACCACAGCACAACTGATATCAACCACCATGAAGCTGAATTACAAGTTCTATAGACATGAAAAGGTAGACGTATCTTAGAGGAAATGCATAAAATTAAAAAAGATATGGTTTTCTACAAATTTATTTAATATGAAGATGCCAGATGAGGACATACAGATGGTCAATATTTGTCAAGGTGAAACATGGAAAGTTATGTAAACTGGGTGGAATTGAAATCAAGCCACTTGGGCTAAGATGAATTTATGCAAGACATTTAGACACACTGTTTATCAGTCTATTAAAATATAGCAACATTAGTTATAACAAAAGCAATCTTGAGATCACATACAACTGGGAGAGTTACATCATGAATTTCACCATCAAAATAAGCATTAAGTTTAAGCAAACATTCCCATGGATATATTTCATAGCACGTTGCATAATCCAATTTTACAAAGTGTACATGTTCTAATGAGATTCATTTCTTGCTAATGACGACAATGATCTCATGAATTTTATTCAATGGTAAAGCGATTAATTTGAATTATAAAATGTGAAATGACAACAATACCAGTACAATTGGGGTGAAAATGTAATTTGGAATCAACAAAGTACAACCACCATGAACAGATGAGGAAATTTCTTTCATTAAAAGGTTTTTAAGTCAAGAAAGTGGAAACATTGGAGAAAAACTTCATTGAGGATGGTGCATTGTTTGAATTTATACATGAAAAGTTTACTTCATTACCATTATGAACAGTTTCTTCACTTTGGTTTGAAACATCCTTATAGTTTCAAAACGACAGCGATGAACATTTGGCAAGCATGACTTAAAATAAACTAAAGGAAAAATTGAACATAAACAGAATAAATTTTATTCAATGTAATGCAGTGACAGTTTCCATATTTTTTACGCCAAAGTATAGAAAAATATTTACAATGAAGTGAAATTAAAACACTTGTACAATGTCACTCACAGAAACTGATAACACCAAAACATATGGTCAATAGTTCACACTTAAAAACACTGCACTACCAATCAGTCAATGTGACTCACACCAAATATACTGCAATGCCAAACTCATTACCATATAAAAAAACGACTAACTTAAAATACCACATCTCACTTTTTCCAATTCCAACAAGAAAAGTGCTGCCCATTTTGAGAGCATCATGATCTGGCATCCATAGGAATGCAGTTTGACAAGTTAACGGAGTCCATCACTCCCCACTAAACAAATTTCACGTTGCAAAAAAGGCCCCTTGAGGATTCAGGAATGTTTTCAGTAGTAATTATAACCTCCCCAACCTTGGTTATAGCCATACCCCGTCTGCGAGTAACCCCAATTCTGGTAGCCAGCATAGTTGGGATCAGTCGTCTGATTGTACTGTCCAGCAGGATAGGGTGCCTGTCCACCATAAGGAGGGGGTGGACCCTGTTGGGGAGGGGGATACTGTCCTCCAGGATATGGAGGCTGTGTGTACTGCCCAGAGGCAGCCGTTGTGGACACTGTACTTGTCCCACTGGCAGAGTAATCAGCAGGTTTGTAAGCTCCAGCTGTCTGCCCGGCTTGCTGTTGGTATGATGATGACTGACCAGGACTCTGGGCTGATGAGCCACCTTGTTGCTGACCTTGGGAGGCATCTGAAGATGATCCCTTCTTTTTGGAGTGGCCATCCCTGCAGGAGATAATATCAATGTATCCTATGCGCACCCATTATCATCCGAGTATCATTATTAAATTAGTTTGACAGCCTGCAAAATTGTGAAAGGGGCAACTTGATTTTTCAAAAAAATCAAGCCAAGCCAGTTTCACAGTGATTGAGAATATTTTAACCCTGAAAAAGCATGTAACTTAAGATGCAGAGATAGAATGTGTGAGCAGGATATGAGTGTGTTGATAAACACAGGCAATCTATTCAATTCAAATTTAGCAGAGCAGATAATTATTAAAGGAGGGAAATATAGTTACACTACATAAAGAAAATAAGACATGACTTTCAATTGTAGTTTCAAGTACTTAAGCCACTAATACTAATTAGGCTGAGGATGTTTTTCCGTCATCTTTGTACTATAGATTACGAAATATGGAGTTAGTGAATTTCAGAATAGTTATTTAACTACACGAGAACTCTTCAGCTGTCCGCAAAAACAGCCTGGGCAATGATTGCTTGACTAATAAAATTAGCAAATTTAGCAATCCAGAGGGGATTGCCACAACTGGTCCAATGAGTATGACAACTCAATGTCACATACCCTTTATCAGGATCAGAAGACTTCTTCTTCCTATCTTTGGCCATCTTGGTGTATCTCTGGAACTCATCATATGCTTTTTGCACACTGCAAACACAAGATAATCAAAAATTCCTGTTAAATAATGACATCGCATAAACAGAGTATACCTTTCTATGAACTCCCTTTCCCAAGGGAGAAAATAATAGTACAAAAATAGTAATATCTTAAGGCAAAAACTTGGCTGACAAGTACAGTAGAAGGGGAGTTAATACATCCCAATAACAGCCTAGACTGATTTTTACGGCTAATCCCAATTGTTAAACACCTGCACACTGAAACAAAGAAAAGCCACACTGGAAACAAATACATTATGGCAGTAACTCGCAACCTGATATATTACAACTAATGATGTCCTTGGGTCAACCCACAAGAATTACTGCTCAACACTCAATTCATTTAAGTGTGCAGACAAAACATTAAAACTGCAATGGCATTAACAAGCTAACTTGTACCATATATTTCCGCAGATAAGACAACCTTGAGATAAGACGAGGTGTAAATTTTCGTCAAATTTTTATAGTTTAAACATATATCTGCCCTAAAAGACGACCCCCAAACTATCAACGGCCGAAAGTGAGAATGTACTTAAGGAGCTATTTGCCTCATGATGAATTTGAGGATTTTGCAAGATTTTAAATATGTTGATTTGAAGTGTTTCGTTTTATTTTATAATCATTTTAATTTATATAAATTTCAACCTTATTTTTTTTGTATCTCTCCTCTAAGACGACCCCGGATTTTGAGGGTCTTTCTTAATGATTCAACTATCGTCTTATCTGCTGAAATATACGGTAATTAAAAACTGAATTACAGTTGACATGGCCTACGAGACCATGTGGAGGCATTAAAAATAATCTTGTTGTTACATTAACGGTAAAATTACTCCACCAAAGTACAAAGTACAGTAAAACCTCGATCTATCCATCTCGCATCATTTTCCCGCTTCTATCGTTCTCTGTCTTTGGTCCCGAATGTAGTTCCATGCTGATAACGTTAATAATTCCCGCATCCATCGTTCCCCGAAGTATCGTTTTCCCGCTTCGATCGTTTCCAAAGCACGGTCCCCACATCACAATTCCCGCATTCACTGTTTGAAAAAGACAAAACCAAAAATTTACACCAAAGTAAGACTTTGGGATTTATTGCGGCGCTCCGCAGTGGGAAAGGAGAAGGGGGAGGGAGTCAGGTGACGCGCCGCGCAGGCGCGCCCTTGCCGTCCGAGTCCCTTCTTATCATTATGGCCCAAACTCCTTCCTAGAGGACAATTGGCATTCCTCCTTTCCTACCCAAACGAGTCCCTACCTCGCTCTTTAGCGGCCGCATTCCTTCGCCATGAGCTTCTAACCTTTCTTCCTATTATCCTCTCACTGCTCTCTTACCAGTAGTTGTCATACGCTCGCTCTCGGGACCATATCGAGATCTGATATAACCTGTAAATATCAACAGATTTCCTTGGTGTTTGGTATCAAATGTAACAGAAAATAGCAGACAAACTTCATATAATACTTGTTCTGTAGATTAATGCTGATTAAAAACCTTAGCAAAATTCACTGACGTTCCACTAATGCGCCCCTCAGTGGGTGGGGCCCTTTCCGCGGAAACGGTCGGGAGGGTCAAAGGTCTTCCACCTGCCCTGTCCCTCCCGGCGGAAAACAGGGTCCCCCAATTAACTGTCTCACCCAATTCTTGAATGTAACCAGTGCATTAGTTCAAATGACATGGGCCACATGGGCTTAAACGGGGGAGTGGCTGAGGGAAGGGAGGGAGGTGGGGTTTCTCGTCATGTTCGTCTCGTTTTCGTTTGTCTCGTCAAGTTTTCAACATGGCCGCCAGAGAGAAGACACGCGTCTCTCTCTCTCTTGTGTGTTTCTATATTTTCGGGTTAAGTTCAACCCTCCTTGTGCTTATCTCTGTCCGTGTGGGTGTGAACATACATGGTGAATATCCCCACTTAAAAGTGGATCCGATTCCCATTAGCTGTTTCAGCTACAGAAAATTAAAATTTTCCGGCTTTGCGTTGTGTGGTCTGTCGCCTGCCAGCCTGCAGTACCCCGTCACCTCGCCGTCAAGGCCCCAGCAATCCGCCGGCCTCTCGCCGACAGCCTCGACGCCGAACCCTGGGAACGGTCTCATCCTGCTACTCCTCGTGATCCTTTCAGGTGATGTGAGTGTTAACCCTGGCCCTTCTTTGAGCATGTATTACCAAAATGTCCGGAGCTTAAAAAACAAAATATCAACGTGCAACTCCCACGACCATGAGCTCTCAAAATTTGATATAATAGCTCTCTCCGAGACATGGCTGACTCCATCTTTCAGTGACAGTGAACTGTTCCTCTCGCGCTCTCACTCGATTTATAGACGAGATCGTCATTCTAGAGGAGGCGGAGTGTTACTCGCTATAAAATCTGCGTTTCCTTCGAAACGAAGAAAAGACCTGGAGACCAATAGTGAAATTGTGTGGAGTGAAATATCGCTAACTCATGTAAAAGCCTCTAAGGCCACCAAACTATTCGTTGGCTGTTTTTACCGTCCTCCCGCAAGTGACTTGAGTGTTCTGAAAAGTTGTCTCGACTCAGTGCTACGGGCCATAAACCTGGGACCTGTAATTCTTGTGGGTGATTTTAATTTATCCATTCGCTGGGAATCCCCCACCAACGGCCATCCACTCAATGCCCATGACAAATATTTCATTGACCATTTTGTAAATGCACTTCAACTCCCCCAACACTGTCTCGAGAGCACCCGCAATACGGCAACCCTGGACTACCTCCTCTCCACCGCAGCGCCCGAGGCGATCACCCCCGGCCGAAAGATCTTCAACTCCGACCACCAGTCCATTGATGCCCATTTCTTCTTCCGTGGCTCGTGGAAATCCCGCGAGGCTTCCCCCACTCCACTTAAACCCTTTCATGCCTGGTCGAAGGTTCGCTGGGAAGACGTCAACCGCTCCCTCGACCTTATTCCCTGGAGTGTCCTATCCTCATTATCCCCTGAAGAAGGAGTGGACTTCTTTCACGCTGTCCTTGAGGCCATCATAAAAGACTTTGTTCCTCTAGCTAAGCCCAAGGCAAAACAATTCCCCTCATGGTTTAAACAGGATACAATACACATTCTTGGAAACAAAAATCGCGCTTGGTACCTCCACAAGGCCGTCCCAAATGAGGAAACGCACCGATCCTTCGTTGATCTTCGCCGATATTCCAAATTCCTCATCCGCCGTGACTACGAAAACTACGTGCAGACTGTCTCCTCAAATATTTCCTCTAGCCCCAAAAAATTCTGGTCCTTTATCAACCAACGCCGTAATCGTCCTCAAATTCCTGAAGCACTCTCCTATGGTACCAAAAATGCCGCCGGATCAGAGAGACCTAACCTCTTCCTAAAATTCTTTTCCGATTGCCTGCAGCATGCTTCCAATCACAGTATCACCCCTATCCATTCCCTCCTTCCTGATTCAAATCATTCCCTATCCAACATACAAACGGATTCCCGGGAGGTTTTTCAGTATCTCTGCAAAATACCCCTCCACCGCTCACCTGGCCCTGATGGTCTCAACCCTAAATTTATACGCAACTGCGCTTCATCCCTCTCACAACCGTTAGCCCTCTTGTTCAATCGCTGTTTTTCCTTAGGAACCTTCCCTCCTCAATGGAAATGCGCCAACGTCATTCCGATACATAAAACTGGTCCCAAGAATGATGTCTCAAACTATCGCCCAATCTCATTGCTTCCGATCCTGTCTTCCGTTTGTGAGCGTATTATTCTCAACAGGATTTACTATTTCACCTCTCCCTTTTTATCTTCCCAGCAACATGGTTTCCTCCCAGGAAGATCATGCCTAACAAATCTTGCCGTCTTTCAGCACCACGCCGTCATGGCAATAGACAAATCAACTCAACTTGATGCCATCTACCTTGACTTCTCCAAGGCTTTCGACACCATCCATCATCCACTCCTCCTCCATAAACTCAGCCAACAGTTTGGCATACATGGTATGTTCCTCAGCCTTCTTTCTAGCTTTCTCACCAACAGAACCCAGCGTGTAATACTCGCCGGTGCTTCTTCCTCTTGGTCTCCTGTAACGTCTGGAGTTCCCCAGGGCAGTGTCCTTGGGCCATATCTATTCAATTTATTCATTAATGATCTTCCTTCTCAGCTCCTTTCCTCCCAAGTTCATTGCCTTCTCTATGCTGATGATTGCAAGATTTACAAGCAAATTAATAATACTTCTGACTGTATTCAACTTCAACTTGCCTTAAATCAAACTTCCCTGTGGTGTGATACCTGGAAACTTAACCTAAACCCTGGAAAATGCAGCATCATGACTCTTGCTCTGAAAACAAAACCCCTGACTTTCAACTACACAATTAACTCAACTCCCTTAAACAAAGTGACAACCATGAAAGACCTAGGCGTTTTAACCGATCAAAAGCTAAATTACTCCGACCACATTCAGACTGTAAAAAATAAAGCGATGTCCCTATTAGGCCTTCTTTACCGCTTCACAGAAATTAAAGATCCAATAGCACTCCATTCCTACTACTCAACAATTGTCCTTCCCATAGTATCATATTGTTCCCCAATTTGGTCTATGTCAGCCCCAACAAATCTAAAATCCCTCGATTGCATCTCTCACTTCTTTGCCAAAATAGTCAAGCACAGAGTCCCACATTTCCGTAATATGTCCTCAAACGCTGTGCTGTCCTCTCTTTCCATTTCTAACCTTGAAAACCACAGACTTAAAATGGATTTAAAACTCCTCCACAATACCCTTAACTCGACCATTGATTGCCCTGAACTGCTTTCTCTCTTCAACTTCAGGATACCAACTCGATCCACCCGCACTCATACTCTACTCCATCTGCCTATTCCAAGGATATCTCTCACCGAGCGCTCACCTTTATTTCGCCTCCCATCCCTTCTAAATTCACTCCCCCACACTATCGATCCTTTTTATTTAGCATGTAACCTTTTCACCACCCAAGCCATATCCCACCTGTCAACAAATTAAATATTTTACCCTTTCCATGTTGGGCTCTCGTTGCTTATTGTTATGCTGTTATTGTGTTTTTGTCCTCTTTCTTGTTTTTTTGTTATATGTTTACTATAACTTGGCACTAATGCTGTATGTGAACAATCTTATTAAATAAATAAATAAATGTGCCTCTCACGGAACCAAACAGAGGGCGTGGCTTGTAACCTCGGCAATTCAGTCACTCCCTGACCTTCGTCATGGTCACTTCACGGGCCTCTAGTAAGTGCGGTCAAACCCTACTGTGCTCTTTCCTTTTTCTATTTTTTCCGTGTTTAGACAGTTAAAGTAGGTATTTATGTCTATTCATTTTCCTGAAGTATTTATTTCTGAGCCTAAAGCCGAAACTGTTCAAAATAGGTGTTTTAAGATGGCTGTAGGTAACGCAGCTGTTTCAACCATTAGTTGGTCGTAGTGGAAGTCCTGCGAGCGTGGGCTAAGTTCCTTCTCGTCCGTTGTCAGACGTGGGGTTGCATTGCCAGACATGGCTTTTTTTTAGGCACCGTGGCCCATCAAAGTGATTTATTCCTTTGAAATTGGTGATCATTTAGTAATGCCAAGCCGAACTCCAACCGCCAATATCGGAATTCCTCATTTCAACCCGATTGCCCCATAACTTTTGCCCCTCTGAACCAGGTGGCGATAACCTGATACACCTCTCTTGCCCTATACCTCGTGGGTTACGCGATTGCTCCAGATAAACAAGAGTACACTTGGTAGCGTCAAGCACGCTCCATCTTTAATGGGTGGCACTCCTCCATCAGCGGAGCACAATGGAAAGCGCGAAAAAAGATTACATCCTCCCCAACAAATTTTAGGCGCGCTTCTCACCCTCAAAGATATTTGAAACGAATAAATTTCTATGCATGGATAGGTCGGTGCGGGGGCTTGAGGATCATCCAATAACATGATAATGGACCTTGTTTATTTACTTTTATCATCCGAGAAATCATTGGGATATGTAATACTAATAAAATATTTTAACCAGTTAGTAGTCAAACGAAAAATTAGAGATGCACAAAGTATTTTCATTAAATTTAAAAATTCTCCCGCTTTTAAGAGAAATTCCTTTAAGATTCCACTCTACTGTGAAAAGTTACCATAAAATTCTCGCATTTCCATCTGGTTTTGGCTCCCGGGAAATCTTTTCCCACATTGTTCGTTTTCCCGCATTCATCGTTTTTTTGCCCATCCCCTTGAAAAACGATAGATCGAGGTTCTACTGTATTGTGGACTTATAGAAATATAGTTTCATCTGTGAACTTTCACCTCATGACTGGGGTATAATTCACCTTAGAAACGCAAAATATCCTATCGCCATTTTCTGAATGATGAAAATGAACTAATGAATAAATAAAAAACATTTCCATGAAGAAACACTAATGACTGGATTATTCATCATTAACGCATTTCACTTCACACAGAGGGTGTAGATATTTCCTGGAACAATAACACACCTCATTATATCCATTCCAAAATCTTCCAAAAATTCAACTTTTCGCTGGGCAAAGAGAACCTTCTGCTCTGTTTCAATGCCTTCTCTGCTAAGGAATTCGTCAAAAATGGCCAAAACTTCCTTTTCATCAAATGGATTCCTCTGCAGTCCCATGTCGATTAGCTGCAGATACAACCTTGGGTTTTCCTGCAGGAAAAATGCAAATGGGATAGTTAAAAAAAGGTAAGGTTACTTTTATAATAACAACAACAATCTATTCTGTTTAGTATTAAATTACCCTCACACCATGGAAAGTCAAGGTTTTAAATTGAAAAAAATAACTTTGAAATCAAGCAATAGTTACATCACTAGTTACAGGTTCCAATGAGTGAGAGGAAATTAACTTTTAGGAATTAAATGGTATTCTTTCTGCTAGTAGGTTTCCATGCTGGTCTGTAGTACCAGAGGGAAACTGCCTATGCCCAATATGATCATCGACAACTATTTACTCATAAATAAATTTCTTATAAGTTATCTTCAATACAAAATTATCCACACATTAATTTCAGCTCTAAACTAAACTGCTTTCTCAAACTAATCATCAACAAATTACAACTAATCAAATGAATTGCAAATTAGTACTCTATTTGACTACTCTCTGGCTTGGCTAAAATTGAAAATTTTTGTGCATTATCACGGAGAGTTGGACGCTTAGGAGATGCAACTGTGAGGTCTTGTACAAGAATTTAGCGCAAACAGGCACAACAACTTTTCAAACCAACACTTGAAATAATGTCAATTATATGGTCATATTTCCAATATAATAAACCTTTTCATGATAAGGAGGGAACTACTTCTCTTTCCTTCCAACATTTGGCCTCTTGAATATCTATTTACGAATCTTGGCAATTTTATTTGCACCCATATTGATATTTAATGGGTATTTAGACCCTAAAAACTCCTTAATCAACCCTTAATAAGAACCAGGTAAATTTTGCTTACATCTGCAGTACTTAACCAGAGCACAACGGAGCAAGAAAAGTGGTTTTGAGAAAATTTTGTGGAGTAATAAAAGCCATGTTTTATAATTGGTTATGCCAGGTTTATATTTTTCAGCAGCTCAAAACTTCGTTTTTCTATGACAAAAAGAAGTATTTTCAGCCCATTGGCTACACAAATAATAAAATGGCAGACTTAATGATCTGCTGCATGCGAGTGTTGGTAAACAAAATGCTCAAGAAGGTTATGAAGGTGTTGTACATGCACAGTGCAGCAATTTTTAAATGAAACGACACAAGTAATAACTATAAAAATCTCAGGTGACACACATTTGTAATGACGTGAATGTTTCAGTGAATGTTCACTGAAATATCCACACTTTGGATGTACACCAGAGTCAAAATGATGAACTTCAAGGTGAGATTACAAATGAATTGTCAACAGTTGATGAAGAGTTTATAGCAAAGTAGGGCATACACCACTCACACAACCAGATTCTGCTGCAAAATTACACAGACTCTCAAATCCATAGATTAAATAAAAATCAATCGAATCCTCAAATCCTGACCACATCACTAATTCTAACAATTAATATCCATGAAAAAAGACTTATGAATTTTCAATCGAGATCTTGAAGTGAAGTCTCAATTTGAAAAACCTCTCCATACCTCGCATTAAGAATGAGAACCAGGAGGCTCTTTGGGAATGGAGAAGTCAAACATTGCCAGCACATTAAATTATGAATTAATTAGAACATAATTCTCACCTTTTCTTTGTCTAATTCTTCCCTTAATATTTTCACTGCTTTCTCAACATCACCCATCACCTGAAATGAACAAATTTTAATTAAGCACATTAAGTCAAGACAATTAGCAAATCTGTAACCATTTATTAAAAACATGATAATTTATCATTGAAGAAAAGAGCTGAATATAACAAATGAACTGCCTTAGTGACAGCTTAAGCCCAAGTAAAATAAGATTATCTCTGCTGTGCAGTAAGAATGCAATTTTGTAATTACACTTTAGCATAAATATCACACATGAGAGAGCTTCCATTCAAATTCACTCACAGTATAGCTATAATGAACAAACCTTGTATTGTTAAACATAATAAATGTTCTAATAATTGACACAAACATTCTCAAAAACAATGATTGCATTTGTGTTTTCCCAATGTGAAGAATGTTGGTGGGCAATGTTCAAGCCTTATTGACTGATGACACATTGGTTAGCCAGCAAGACAAGAATAGGTAGTTGATGATGAGCTAACTTGATGCACCATGCAATGGCTAGAGATCAATCATGGAAGGCAAATTGAATGAGATCCACCATAAATAAGTTAGAATTAATGTAAGATGGAAAGGCTTAAAAAATTAACACGTGATATACACCACATTCAGTAGTTCAGCTAGAAATAGGCTTCAATGAGGACACAAAACTAATTCTTTGGAAAACTGACTTGGAATTGGAAAAAAAGGAACAGGAATAAAAAGATGTCAAGAAAAAAGCCAATAAAAAATTATAGAAAATTTACAAAGAAAGAAGCATTTATAGGGTAGGGGACCAGGTTGTTATGAGACAATGGCTATTCACTGGATGCTGAGATGTGGGCATATAGAAGACTGCAAGTGAGATCTGGGTGGAGAGGAGGACATATGAATGGTAAGACGAGAAGTTCTGGAGGAGGGAGTGATTTTTCAGCTCACTCCAGATCCATAAACGGATGCAATTAGGAGAGCACCTCGAGGGCAGTACTCAGTCCATCAGATGGGTCAATAAACTGAGACCTCCTTGACGCCTTTCGCCATGAGTAGACCAGTAAAAATGCTGAATGACTCTCTACTCTTTCTCCATTTACCAAGAATTCTTTCCCTAACTAACCCACCCACTTCCTTCCTGGTGCTGATTACTTCAGTTGTCAGCTACCTTGTATGTCGAAAATGAATACAGCACGATGGCAGAACATATGGACTTGCTATTATGATATGACATGTTTCGATAAGGTAAGGGCAGAGGTGACCACACAATCAATGGTATATGAGCTGGAACAGTCCAAAAACCCACAATCAATGGTATATGAACAGGAATAGTCCAAAAACCCACGATCAATAGGCAAAATCCATGAAAACCCAAAGCTGGTAGGCGAAATGATATAATTTCAAAGTTGGTAACTAAGGCTCTTCCTGACGTTAATCATGAACAACGTACAAAGTACAATCCTCCTACCAATAAAAATGTTTTAAAAATTTGTCCTAGTCCAAGAATTACCAAATGACCTCAAGTAATAAGCTGACATCAAAGTTCATTACATATACAAATGGAATCAGAAAATAAATTGAAGGTAATGGAATAAAATTACGCTCACCTTCCAGCAGAACCTAGCATATTTGATAGCCATATTGGTAGCCACAGTTTTATTCTTGCTTGTCGACACATAGTGCTCATACAGGGAGCAAACACTATCCAAATTTCCACGTCTTCTTTCAAGGTTAATTAAACGATATGCCACTTGCAAGAGGTTAGGCATTATCTTCTCCAAATTGGTTAATATTTCTGCAGCCTTTTCATAGTTACCTAAGGACAAAAATTAAAAAGAGACATGTAACCTATTGCAATTTAAAAGAATAAATAGAGAACCCGATTTATTTGCAGAAACTGATTTACCACAAGTTAGTAGATATCACTGAGTCAATAAATTCCAGCAAAGCAAGTAACTTTAAGGAGTTACACTACCTAATGCTTCTCTTGGACGAGCCTTCAAAAATTAATGGCTTTCAACGAGACACCTCATATTTCAGCTTGAGTATAGTTGTTGCCAGCAAGCTTGAACCACTCATGGGAAAATGGAAATGTATGCAACACATTTTAACCTCAAATAGAGCGGAGCCCACAAAGAGAAATTATTTGTTACCTCATTACCTTAAAAAGCCATCTTATTTTAATACCCACATTAAATCAGTGACACATTAATGATGGTCTAAAATAAAACTTAGCATGAATTGGGGGAAAATCCTCCTCTGCAAGTACACTGGAACAGAAACATGGACATGGAAAATAAATTCTTCAGTAGAATTTTTGAAATGCAACACTTCATTCTTTCATCGTCATGAAACACGTGTCCATTTTCCAAAGTCTACGTTCGTAGGCAGTGAAATACGACACATACCTTGACTCTCTTCAAAAGCTGCCCAATACAAGTGCAAAGTTGGCTTCTTAGTGTGGTGGATTGTGCAAGCTCTGTGATATACATCACGAACCTTTTCCACCATCTCCTCGCCCATTGCCTCCAGATAGCGAACAAACTGAAAAGAAAATTGAAATACATTATTGTTCATGCAAATATCATGGCATAGCCATATAACAATACACTATATAACTTTAAGCAATTCTTTAAAGGAAAAATGGTGTAGAGCTCCAGAGAAGCCAATACCTCCAACACTTAAACCAAATGGCTGCACCTGATACATCAAAGAAACTATTTTTGAAGGAAGTGTGCCATAGGCAACTCTTTCTAATCATATTCTTGAGAACTGAAGCTCCTTGATCAAATTCCTCAGAGGTGCAAAAGCCACCTTTACATGACAACATAGCCACATAGTATATCATGTAAGTAGAGTAACTAGTTCATCCACTGAAAACTATTAATTTGAGACACCATGGAGTCTAGCCACAAGTCTCTTATCAGCATTAACATATGACACAAAACTAGAAGTCACCTATAATTTCACTGATTTTAGTTTAACATCAGAATTAATAAGGATGATTCATTAACAATTACACCACTCTGAGGTGAGAATAATGACTTAGAATTCTAAATATTACCAGCATGCCATTAAAATAATAATGACGCCATCTTGGTTTCAATGAGTAAATTGACAATTATTCCTCTTGCCCCTTCAAAATGAATGCTCTATGGTATGCATCTACTAGGCCATATATCAACTGATTTTTCAATTCATATATGGCCTGGAGAGGGGGGGGGGGGAATAAATGGGATACATCCGCCCCAAAAGTTTAGGGCTTTACAAAACAATTTTAACAACTAGACGTAGTTATCAAATACAGCATTAAACACATAGATCACTGATCTGAAAAATATAATAGTTATTATTATGCTCACTATTATATAGATATAATGGTGTAACAGTTTTATAGTTTCTTTAGGATGACTGAAAATTGCCATAATTTCATAGTAGTCTCTCCCTCCCCTCCCCCCGAAATAAATTCCTGGGATTGCCCCTTACAATGGGCAGGCACTCATCAAGACAATAACATCCAAGAGACACCTGCAAACAGGGATTTCTCTGGATCAAGCTCAGAAATATCCAACAACTTAGATAATGCCATCCAATAAACAAAGTCCACCTCTTCCGCAGATTTTTTTCTACAGTTAAAACACAGTTCACTTGCATCTGAGAGATATAGGATTGCTTAGGGAAAAGTTATTAGCTTGATCTATACTTCTTAAATTATGTCTACCTCCCTCAAGAGGACATAAGATAATTGCAGCAACTAAAAGTTAACTGCTAAAATAGTAAAAGAAAAAACTGACGATGCAAGATTGTGCACATGCTTAATTAGTATAAGTTAGCAAAATAACCTACAGGCATACTTCACTGAACATTAGTGAGTGGTTCCAAAAGGACCAACATAAGTGGAATGCCAACATAACATTTAAACATAAGTCAACCCAGTACTCCTGAAATCCATCATAATACCCAGTTTACATATTATGAACACCAATACACGATCCTACATGCAAGATATTGCAAATGCATTTCTAGTCACTCTAGGACATGGCCCACGTCACGACACATAAGCACAATAGCTTCATTTCATTTGTTTCTGACCCTAGACTTTAACAGCACCCTTTTGCGAACAGTTTGGGTGTAGGCATGAGCACTAGACAAGATTTGAACTTTGTACAAAATAATCACATCCGAGATATTTTTCTGCACTCCTTTTCGCAGATCAGCACCGAGAACAATTTTTATCACTACATGTAACAAATTAGGCGATGACCATTATTGCAGTAAGAGTTTCCCCGACTAGCACTTTACTGGAAGTTTTTTCTACACACATCAGTCTATTCATCACCATTCCTTTGCACTGATATGTACCAGGGCGTGCTAAAGAATAGGAAGCTCCTAGTGTTATCATTTCTGCCTCTCATGGCTCCAGAAAGTGCTTCAAAACAGTTCAATATTCAATTTGGGGCCGGTTTCCACAGCAGCCATACAGACCATAGGTAAAAAATTATGTACTCCCATTACATTTGCAAAAGAGGAATTATAGCAAATTGCATATCATTTTCAATGAAATTAAATACCTGCATCGATGACACCTGTTGCAGAATTAAAATTCCTTCCACATGAAACTCTTCCCTGATTTTCAAACACAATTTCACCTCGCCATAATCCATTTATTTTTTCTTTTCAGAGTATCACACCTCATATTTTCGGTTTCTCACCCACAATGCCACTGCCAATGTAGGGCTGGTGGCATTAGGAACTACATGTTTCAGCTATACAGACATGCATCCTCAATGCGATTTAGGCCTAGAGGTGAAACTACCTCAGAGAACATGAAATATTCATAGCAACTGTTTCGCAACCAAAACAGTTTCAAAATAAAAGTTTCATGACACACCCTATCACAGACAACAGCCAAAGGTATACCACACAAAGGGCAATTAATCAGCGGTTTTCGAACATTGCTGGTAGTTCTGTATACCATACAATATAAAATATTTCAGGTAAATAAAGTAACTATTTCATTAAGATTCATGAAAGTTACTTCACAGTAACATTAGCAATGATCGACGGACATGTATTGGCTAAATAAACAGACAAGTGCCACCATAAGATTTAAATACTACGAATTGTATTAAACCATAATGCAGTCATATATGCATGGTAACTGGAACAGAATGAACTAGGAAACAGCTTCAACTATCATTTGCCACTGCACAGCACAACAGCGCAATGGTGCAGATGGGGCTCATTCATGAAAATACAGTCATTTCACCCCAACAACAATTTAATCCACCGGTAACAAGTTTACTGAACTACTCTTCAGCACACATCCCTCTTCATCGCCATTAATGTTCACATATTTTCTATTCACACATCTCTGCTTACTTTCTTACTTATTTTTACTTCCTTACTATTATGATGTAATTTGACCTCTTTGCTTTGAAACTATGTATAACTTCATTTTCATGCAATTTCTTATATTTTTACCATTGCAAGTGTTTTTCCAATTAAAGCATTTTTTCTGAACTCTGGAATGTCAGCTTTTCTTAGCAGATTTTATCCATTTCCTAGCAAGAAAACCAACATATCTGCAGGCCTGATTAAGTCAAGTTATATCTGTACACCACTTGACTCAACATATATACTAGAGTGATAGCACCTTCTAGGTCACCCTTCGAGACAATCATTTCTTACTTATCAGACACTACATTTCTTACAATGTATCTGACTGTTACTATCTCACAGTCCATATAAAAAGACAGAAAGAATCTATATAAGGCCCCTCTAATCTACATGGGTACACATGTTAATCCATGCTATCAATGAAACCCTTCCTAAGCATAAATTGGACATCAAAATTTAAAAAAATGAAACCACACACATTATGAAAGTGAAGTCCAGTTATAATAGACCAAACCAATAATTGATTACTAGGCTAGGAAAACAAAGTTTAAGTACTTCAATAAACCAACAGTTCACTTACACGAATCCAAAATTCTTCATAGAGTGCACATGGAATCAAACAGCGCTCAAATAGAGTAATGATACGGCCTTGGTCACCTTGCTCAATTTCAAAGTCCAAGTACTCCTTCCAATTCTTCAGCTGGCATCTTTCTAAAGGTTTCACATGAAAGTATGGCCGTTTAATCTATGAAGAGAATAATAATACATCAATTTCTCACAGGAACTATGATGTACACATCAGTCCATCAAAGAGTCACAAATTCTGGTTAAAAAGGCATTTCATGATTCAACTCCAAAACATTAACTAATGAAAAGTGTCATGTCAAAGATTAAAAAGGAACCTTCACTTTGAATTACTATTTTCATACGATTAATAAAATTTGCTGTAATGAGTAAACGTAAGCTTAAGTGCTTTGCATATTTTTTAATTTCATGAAAATACTCCTATGGATAAAATCTTACATGTCTAAGTGTTAAACCATGGCTTTTACCTTATACAGAGCAACATAGAGAATATTATCACGACTCCTCACTACATCTCTAGGTCTGACAGATGCGATAAAATAAGAAAGATACACTGCCTAACAGATAGGTACAAACACTTTTTCTTCCCGCAAACAATCAGCGACCACAATAAAAAGTTATGTGAAGAGATGCTGTCGCACGGCCATTAAGGCTATGTATTTCAGCGTTAAAATCCATACATTTAAATCACTATATCTTGGCCAAATGAATGATAACCCAGTAGTATTTTTACACCATCCGAGAGTGGAAATCTCACTTTATAATGTGTATTACAATCAAGGTAGGTGATAGGGCATGCAAAAGATAAAGGTTTCCCCTCAAGTGAACCTAAAGGCAGCAAATTTGAAAATGAAATAAGGGAATGACAACTCAAAGTCGGAAACAAGCATACCCCTTCCTCATAATTCCAGCGTGCAGCGACCATTGCCCGGGTGTTTTTGTGAATTTCTTTTCGCAGCGCAATAACCTTCTCCCGCAAGGCAGTTGTCTCTTCATCAGATCTCTGTAAATGATAAGAGAGAAACCAATATCACATCAGAGCTAAGCACACTTATTCAAGAATTAGTACATCGTACATTTCTTCCAATCCATCGAATGACATATGAAACTTTGAACTCATTATCTACCAATATTATCTTGAATGAGAAATGAAAAATTAGTACATGCTATGCAATGCATCTCCATATAGAGCATACAACAATAATAATAATAATACCCCAAATTTTCCATGATATGAAAGTAGGCCTATCTCAAATCCTTGATTATTCATTCTCAGCCTGCAACATATGTGATAGAATTGAAGCTTTTTCTGACAGTTTGTCATTCATCAAAGAATGGGACAAAAAATGGCCCATGACAAATTAACGCCCTGCACATTTTTTTTAAGAAAGATACATAATCTCATTCAAAAAGACTTCACGCAGGCAAACGTCAATTTTTAAGTGGTAGGTATGAGTGTCTAACAATTTTGACAAAGTTATTAGCAATGAAGATTGCAATTGGCAAAGAAAGTTAACTATTCCACGGACCCTCACCACCGAGGTTGGCTTGGGTGCCACTGGAGGGGCGTCCTCGTCGTCTCCTGGGGGTGCATCCTCCATTCCAGGAGGAGCATCGTCATCATCAGCTCCAGGAGCTGGGGGGTGGACCTCTGAAGGCGTTAGTGATGTATCATTCTGCTTCAGCTGCTGCAATACTTCTCTCCGTAGGGAAAGGAACTCATCCACTGAGAGCACCTTCTGAGGTGGATGGTTCATTATATGAGTAACAAAGCTGCAAACATGAAGAAAGAATAAAAATATCATAGATGAATTAATTTCTAATGTTAGAGAATCATCAATGGACAAACAATATCCAAGTGATTTGAGATAGGTATTTGTCTCAAAATACAATAATCTTATCAGCTTACTTTTCAAAATGGCTGGCATAACTCTGAGTTGGTACGTGCAGCACTCGATCATATATAGCCGTCACATTCTGGAATCTCTTGCCTTCAGTCTCCCACTTGATGTAGTTTTCCCATAGACGATCAGACCTATTTATGAAGAGAAACACTAGTCAAAACATAGTTTAAAAACCAATCACCCACATCAAATGCACATCTCCCTCTCATTCAATGAAAACGGTGTATAAATGCATAATATTACATTCATTCAATTGATTTGCACATTAAAATTAAGGTAGAATATTTTAGTCGAATTATCAATACCTCCACAAAATCAATTCTCTTGAAGCACCAATGAAAGGTGGCTAAAAATAACGTTACCCTATCAAAATGCTCACTCTAATTACAAAAAAAATGTTTTTTAGTGATATCTCCACAAATCAAGAGGTAAAAAACATCCTTCCTGAAGATACTTCAAAAACACCTTAAATTTACCAAACACAAGCAAGTGAATCATGTTGATTAATGCCATATATTTACCTGAACCTACTCAGAAGATGGGAGGTTCCAACTTTTGTAAGTGTTCTTGTACCTACTTCTAACCGTAACACACCACAATGCTGTAGAGTATACTAGAAAAACATGAAAATTGCAAGCCCACAAAATCACTACAATATTAAGATTAATTAAGGGACTGAGCAAGAGAAAAATTTTAAATGAGGTAATCCATATACACAGGGGCTAATAAACCAGTTCAAGCACTCTTCTCCGAGATGTTAAACCTGAAATTTCCCAAATATAGTCCTTGTTCATGAAATTAACTTTACCAAAGAAGATTACACATTAAGTCAACAGATTTCCTTTGATAACTGCCATGATGAATAAAACCCTTCTTCCAGCAAATTATTAAAGACTGCAACAAAAAAGGAAGAATGATGTGGGCATAGTCTTCTAGCAAGCAATAGATTTCGAATCCATGATGTTGGCATGGAAAATAAGATTCCTCATCTGATAGTCAAGAGAGCAAAATTTGGACTCATTGATTGAAAAATGCACACAAATTATTAATGGATAATCACTTCCAATTGCCTTACACTTGCAATTGAATTCCTCACTTCTCATCAAATGAAAAATGTAATGATTGCAGCTGAAGATTAATAGCCATTAATAAATGAGCATCAGACATTCTAATCAGTGAAACAACCAGCAAAGGTACCAAAAACAGCTACAATAACAGGCCGATGAATTTTGAAAATCAGTTCCTTTTTACATGACTTATTACAGGTACTCCAAGACACATTCAGGTACTTTTGGAAGACTTGTCACTAGACAGAAACGATTAATGAAAATTTGATATTACTCAACCGAAAAACATACTAATACCACTTATGTAGAGAGGGATGAAGTCTTGAATTTAATGGCAAACTATAACTTCATCAATACAAACCCTCTTCATTTAAAATACTATTAAATATTAAGCAAAAAGCAGTCCCTGACAAATGAAATAGGGAGTTACAAATAAAATACTAGTTGTGTTATTGGGTAATCCTGAATGTGTATTTATAAGTCACTGCATTTAAAAAGAGATGTTTCAGGCATGATCTGGTGGAATATCATAATTAAATTTAAGAAAATTGACAATGTTCCACAGTATAAACTTTAACGCAACCGGTTTCCATGCACATCATCATCATCATGTGACAATGGTGGA
This sequence comes from Ceriagrion tenellum, assembly GCA_963169105.1. Lineage (NCBI taxonomy): Eukaryota > Metazoa > Arthropoda > Insecta > Odonata > Coenagrionidae > Ceriagrion > Ceriagrion tenellum. Next base: position 8,494,836 of record OY720643.1, read on the forward strand.
GTACATTGAAACCATCCACATTACAGTTTACATTGTGGAAAATTGCCAATTTTCTAAAATTTAGTCACTGCATTCATTACAATTCTTGCGCATAAGAAACTTTTTATAAAGGTATTGCAAAGCTATTGTGTGTGCTTGTTCATGTTTCCAGCACATCAGCAGCAGGTGGCCAGCAACTCAAATACCTCAAGAGTACTCCCCACATTTTGAACACTGTCCCTACCTGTAAAACAAGCATATGTCCTGGGCAATCATGTTTACAAACCTCGCCACTGTCTACGCTGACTGGCCATTGAAGGAGAGTTCATAAGTGTTCACCCATCACTGGAGTGTGGTCAGCAAAGTGTGGTATTGCAGATGGCAGTAAAAACGCAGCCAATTAGGGAGCATCTTTTACAACAGCTGAGTTAGGGAATCACAAGACAATGAATCCAAGATGGTGGCCTTTGTTTACCTCATATGGTGGTGATATCTTTTTATACTTCATATGAATTCCTTTCTAAATCAGATACTGCTAAATTACAAAATAGAAAGTACAGTAGATTCCGCTTGATTGGGCCACCGGTTATTTGAGCCAGACGCTTAATTGGGGCGAGTCTTGAAGAACAGAATCCAATTGAAGAATATCCCCGAGTTTTCGCCGCTTAATAGGGACATCATGCCGCTTAATTGGGCCATGCGTTGGGAACATTGACTCTACACTCGCAAGGATATGCAAATTTTTTAATATTAGGAAATGGTTTTTTAGCGTTCCACTTCTTTCATTTAATCTTATTTTCCATATAGGGGTACCTATTCATGCCCGTAAAGCTCTTAGACCAGCCTGTAGGTGATCCAGATTCAGTTTCCAGACCATGTGACTTCATCCAGTGTAGTGTCGTTTGGCACCCGAGGCTGAGAGAAATATTTTAAACAAGACCTAGAGAATTCATGAAAAATATTTATATCGTTTTTGCTGATTTATTAAACAAATTAATAGTTTAATAAACTTGATGCATCATAAACCATATTTAGTCATCTTTCTTTCTACATTTGTTTATGCATACTTACGGGATACTTCGCTTAATTTGGGCAGTTGCTTAATTGGGACAAAGTACCCCGGTCCTGATGTGTCCCAATTAATCAGAATCTACTGTATATTTTAGCCTCTATGAGAACATTGCTTCATTGATATGCAGTCACAATGCTGAAAATGGGATTTTAACAAGCAATACTGCTGATTTCCCAAGCTTCCTCTTTGGAATACCTGCCCCAGTTCCCTTGTAAAAACCCTTCAGACGATTGCCAAGAGCAAATTAATTGGAGAGGCACATCACCTTATAGTATTGATATCAATGGCCACCAAGAGAACATAAACAAAGATCAAATGGATAATTACACATTGACACCTGGCCTACATCTTCACGGGTGAGAGAGAGAAGCATCGTCAAACAGTGTAAACTCGCTTAAGCGTTGATTGGATTTGGCGAGGGGAGGACTCAACTGAGAGGTGATGAGTCTTTTAGTGATCAGGATGGCGAGTGGCTCGGGAACAGACCGCTCATCCACTTAGTACATGCCAACCACAGCAACACTCACGGCATCTAGGGGCTAAGCAGAAATTAAATGTGTGGGGTGAGCCCTCTACACGCAATCTGCAGCGCCACTTCCCCATTTGACCATCGTCAAATTCACCAGTGCTAAGTGTTCCATTACACACCATGCCAAGAGAAAATGCAGAGCATTTCAATTCACCTTCCGGGAGTTTATGTCTGGAAAGGCACTTTTATTGCCTCGCATACATCTCACATCTGATCGAAGAAAAACTTATCCATGGCATTGTAGATCAATGTACCCAGAACTTCTCTACTAAGTTGGTTATGATACCTGGAGTAAAGCTTTTGATTCAGAGGAATCTTATTTTATATGCATTACCTATTTGGCCTGAAATTCAAACTTTCATCTCAATTTGGCAGCATGATATTATAGCGCAATAAAATTGCTCACACATAATTTACCACCTCACAGTCAGTAGAGGTATTCTCTTCTGAAATTAAATCAACAGGCAGCCCACCAAGCCACCTACTGGCTCTCTGGGCTAAAGGCAACTATGGCCATGTTAGTGACGGTTCCCACGGTCAAAATAGAAAGAAGGCATCGAATTTAGAAGAAAATATCTCTGCTCACAGGGAATCACAGCACACAAAATTTTGCACATACAGTCTTACTGTGCAATGCTACCACCATGCCAAATTTGAATAAAATCTGAGGACACTTCGTGAGAGTTCCTGGTGAGTATTACAGCCCCATAGACAATTATACTGAAGCCAAACATTACATACTGCAACAATACAGCTTTGTCACATATTGTATGTGCTTTTTGCAAGATTACAAAGAAATTTTTGTAAAGCAGTTCCAAGACATTTTCTACATACTGTTGATTGTAACTTCAAACAGTCATATGTCAGTTGGTCAAAAGTCAGGGAGTACCTGTAATCGTAAAATTTGGTGGTGTTTTCATTGATTCATAGTCACTTGTCAGTAATTGCCACATAACATTCTAAGTCAATTGATGATAAAATTGAAAATAAAGGGGTTGTAAAGTGATCAACATAGACAGCCACAATGCCATCAATATATATGAAGCAGGAGGTTCAAGAATTCTTAAGTTTTGAAGTTAACTAACATACAGAAAAAACTAGCCACTGGACAGCACAAAAAATGGTAGGATTTTAGCACTAACCAGAAAACCCCTTTTTACATTCAACAATTAAAATTAGTAGGTCACGAAATGATTACATAAAGATGGCTCCAAACAATCAGCTGTATACATTAGCCAAACTTGAAGAAAGTACTGGCATAACCAATTTAATGTCATCTTGCCCCATATTTTAATTTCTATTGGAATCGGGTCCCAGCAATATCTGATGGATTTCCAAAATTGCCAAATATATTAATTCAAATTATGAAACTGCAGCAGCTTCAAAGCTGTTTAAAAATGAATCACAATTAACCATACAGACATATGCAGCCAACAGAAAGATACTGGTAAACTGAAAGGCACACAAAGGACAACCTACTCTTATCCCTAGGTGGCCAAGACTCACAAGACAAGATTCATTTCAATATGTCTCATTGGGTAATCCACATTCACCAAAGAAGCAACTATGTACACTGGGATGTCAAGATGATAATTCTCATTAAGTGTTCATTTGTAAATCAATTTGTAAAAATGTTTACAGTAAATACTAACTCCATTATACCAATTACATTACAGCTGATAATTGAGAATAGATAATACCACAAGATATCAATGACACCACAAAATTTCCTGTAAGTATACCATGGGAAGAGTAATTAGAATAGAGAAAATTCAATTCCTCCATGAACTTTATCAATATGTCACCAACCTGAATTCAATTCCACAGGCAGCAATGCCATTCTCAAACTGTTGTCTGATAGCCTCTTCATCATCCACGTAAGCAGATACCTTGCAGAAGTTTAAGTAGTGGATCCAGAGGTCAACACTAAGAGGGATCGCCTTCAAACCCCGCTCAAACACCTGCATTGTCGCACAGAGAGAAGATTCAAAAGAAACAAGTTAGAACCAGCAGATTGCCTACCGGCCTCACTCCAATTCAAGAGTCATTTGTTTCGTCTTTTTGAGCATTAGACATAAGCATTAAAACAAACACATAGAATTCATTAGATCGCACACACGCGTATGGTATAAACCAATGACCCTCAAAAAATCATCACTGAATTACACACACAATTAGTTGTCTCTTATAGAATGACATTATCACCTTACAGACATCTCCCTCTTTTCACTCCCAGCAGGGATCGCACACGCCATGAGGCAAACTGCACACATATCTCTTCATCACTTCTTGCCAATGTCTTCTGCATGGACTCCATCGACATTTTATAGTTTAATCCTTTCCAAAACTAAGAAGTGAAAAGATACGGTTGTGTTACTTAACCTATCGGCATTAGTCCCATTAGTTTACCAATGGCCACGGTGAGCAGCGGATGTGGCAAGTTTCTTCAGCTTATGAATGGGACTAGACTATGCTACCACAAGAGAATGTCCAAACTAAACATACTTCCAACTTAAAACTAAGAGAAGTAATTTAAAGGCAGCTATGAGAGAAGAGATATTATGAATGATAACACATTTTTATTATGTTTTCCTTGAGATGGGGAATCCGAGACAAGGAAAACAACAGTCCAAACCTCAAACCATAATGACACACATTAGCAACCCATGGCCTCTAGCGTCCAGTGTGAGATGTATACCTGAAAGAAATCCCATCAGGCTGAAAGAGAGATCCATAAGTTAAAAACCCAAATGATCCCTTTTAAGAACAATATCTTCTAGGGTTTCTTTTTCTAAAAAAACTCATCATATCCCTAAATCCGACAATTATTGGGATAATACCAGCAATACAAAAACTTCAGTTTTCATACTTACATCTGGCTTTTGGGACTCGGCTAAATCCCCAAACTTGAAGGTGCAGTTACGAGTGATGATAGCAAGTAATTATTGGACCAAATCCCCAATTGGCTGCATGGCTTGCACCCAGATAAGAATTTAGTCATTAATTTCTCACTCCCGCAGTCTTTTTAAAACCGTACGAAATTTTAGAAAAAATAAGGCACAACTTAACGAGAATTCAAGCAGGGTATGATAGGACAATCATCACGAACCTAAATGTATTACAATCTACAGGAAATCACAGTTATTCAAATCAGCAGTGTATCTAACGTAACTCAGGCTAAGAGCCTTGTTGAAACATACCTCTTGGCATCGCTGTTTATGGCCCTTCCTTTTCTCATATTCAGCATACTTCCTCCAGTATCCATAGCAGTAAGGATAATAAGCAAGGAAGGAATCATAAGCTTCTCGAGCAGCTTCAACATCATTCTGTAAAAAGAAAAATATTCCATATTAGTACACAGAATCAGCTCCATAAGGCAGAAAGCTATTAAGAAGGCTACTTAGGCTATTAAGAAATGCCTCAATCCAAGTCCGAAATACACAGATTGAGGAAATTATATAACTAAAATTCTTGGTTCCTATACATACTGTTATTTAACTCCTCCCCTGATGAAAACAAGATACCATAACTGCATGCCACCAAATGCAAAAATTATAGCTCCCAACATCAACTATTCACCATCAGCCCAAGGATTAAATCACAAGTTGATACATTAGCTGTATACTAAGGAACCTTCAAGCAAAGTAATACTTAATGATTGATATAATACTGCAGGAGGTAGATATAATTCATGGCAATGACAGGTATGACTTCACAAGTGAGGCAATAAAATGAGAATGCAAGGAGAATAAACTTTAACTAAACTTTACAGCCAAAAACTAGATTAAAATGAAAAGGCAACATGCAAGTTCATAGAAATAGCATATCAAACATTGACTTAACGAAAGAATTCATTTCAGTGATTGATACATTAATCTAACAGGATTATGGTTCACAACTCCGCAACTAGGACTTGATTTTTTTCGATCGACTCACTAATTTCACATCTAAAATAAGCCAACTTTTTGGGAGTACAACATTTCAGCATGACTGTTTGGGTGTGAGCTGTTTGGTTGCAGCTATTTGGGTGTTGGGATGTTTGGACACAGCCATTTAGGCATGAGACCAGTTGAATATTACAGACAAAGCTAATAACTCTGTCTGAAGATAAAGTGGTATCAAATTTACATAGAAAATTGTCTAATTTTAAATCTTCAGTCTGAAAGTGATCCCCATCCCAGTTGTTGCAAGAGGTCAGCAAAACTAACGAGACTTTCACATAGGCCTTTTGTCTTGCAGATCTTCTATGCAGGTGTTGTCAAATCTATTATGGAGTCTAGCTCATGAGGGTCCCAAATCCTGACTGCATCTTCCAAGTGGGATGGTGAAAGTTACAAGTACATTAAAATGGATGATGGCAATAACCCCTGCCAAACATTTAAGAAGCGCCATGCAGGGTAATATGCAGATGTAGATGTAAATCATGCAGAAACCTAAATCATGCCGGACATTTAAGTGGGGTTGGTTGTTAATAATACTGGAAGTTATTGCACACAAGTACAAAGTCTATGGCCGGTGTTTCAAGTAGTCGATATAAGCAACAATTATCATCCCTTATTTTACATGGAGAAAATGACTTCTTCAATTCATAAGTTCTCCAGTCCATTTACTATTCTTACGCCTATCATCGTTTCTACCATAATAATTACGCTCTAGCATAATGTGTTGAAAATCCAGCAAAAAATAGTCTGCCTCAAGCTTGCAAAATTGATTTAACCATATTTTACCCTTTTTTTCAATAACATTCCCATTCTCATTCCTCCAACAATTCAGTAACACAACTAAGTTCATCATAACTTTTAACAAATCTTGCAGCTCTCCGCTATATGACGATTGCTGCTCCCATCAGCAATCGTCATAAGAGTGAGGTATCACATGATAAAAATAAAGGAATGGCATCGTCCATAAAATTCAACCAGTCTCATGACCAATAAGCTGCACCCAAACATCCAAGAGCCAAAACTGCTTCCATCCAAACAGCCGTGCCAAAATGTCCTAGAACCCCTAACAGTCTCATTCTGAATCTGGGTCGCTATATGAAGCTCGCGCTATTCCAAGGCTCAGAACAGCGCAGATCGGTATTCTGAATGGAGGTGGGCAATATATTGCCCAGTTCAGAGTTGCTATAATAAAGCCCCCCCCCTTTCCTGTATGACAACTACTTCAGTCATATTCAACTTAAAACTCAGCAGCCAATGAGGTGCAAGCTTGCGGTTATTTCTCTCTCCCTTTGATGAAATATTATTTCCCAATTGTAATGTAGGACTTTTTTCAACTCATAAATACATTAAATTATAACTTTATTACTTATAACGTATTCTAAGCTGTAAAATATACATCAATGCACAAAGTCACATATTCTGATGACTAACGAAATTAATATTTCGGAATGGTGAATGTAAACATCAAGGTAAACGTGAGTCAAACATGCAAGCGTGAGTCCATTGATGGTATGAGATTTGCGTTAAAATTTGTTTTTTAAATGTTAATTATGCCTGCTATCCTTATGATTAAATAACATGTGAAGTGATCCTTTCCTGTGTCAGTTTTGGGAAAGCAGTGTCCCTTATTGTATACCTTTCGTAGCGTTGACGTATGCACTTTATCCGCAGACACTGTTTTACACGCAAATTTGTCAGTTTCCCTTTGATAGAGGACTACCAGTATTGCAATGTACATTATTCCACTCAGTGATAATGTTTTGTGTTGGCAGTAATGGGCTGGGAGGTCTCAACAGTCTCACTGCATATTGTTAAAGCTTATAATGGGATGACCACTAGACATCAATGAGAGCGAGAGGTGGGCATAGAATGTTTTTATCTTCGGCCTCATTTAGAATGGGAGAGAAACTAATATACTACAATTTTAACTGTAAGAGACTGGCTATTTAGTAAATTCCAAAAGTGTTTGTATTGGATGACACTATGTGATTCATATGACATTACGGGTAACGCTATTTTTCGAGACTTTCATACGTCTTGCAGGGCTTCATTGTACTTGTTATGTGTTGTTTTTACTCACCGTTATCATTAAAATACGTTGTTAGCACAGCAAGTTCATCTGAACTTGAAATTCAACCCTTGTGTATTTATTGTGGGTACATATGTGCTTGCAAATATCTAGCATATACCCGAGATCCAAGAATTGTAGCTATTTACTTATATGACTAGCGATGTTATACTTGGCCCTTAGCAAGCGAATTTCATAAGAGTATGAAATAATTACTTTTCTAAGCGATATTATCCAGTGGCCAGAGGAAAATAATAGATTTAGTTAATTTTTTGTATAACACGCATCTAACTGGCATATAAACGATTGTGATCTCAATTACATATCATTATGGCGCCATAGAAGCGATTTTGGGTCCTTAAGTAATTGAAAGTTTTTCATTTACACACTGAAAAATGCTTGAAATCGTTACGAAATGCGGATATTCTGCCGAGTGCATGAGAACTAGCCGTCGCTATTCAGAATTTCCCTGTCTCTGTGACAGCGCTATATAATTTCGACCCGGCCGGTCGCTATTCACCATTCAGAATACCGAATGCGACAGCGCTTTAAATTTCAACTTCCGGTGGCCATTATAAATATTCAGAATACCGAATAGTGACTGGGTCGCAATTACCATGGAAACAGCACGGTGGGACGAAATTCTGTAATATAGCGCGGTCGCAATTCCGTTCAGAATAAGGCCCTAAGTCTCCCAGTCAACAGTACGAGAGTCTTAAATGGAAAGAAATTGGCATTTCTAAGAAGCAGAAAAACCGTTTTCACTACTTACAAAACTTAGAGAGCAAGGAATTATGGACTTTGGAGTTCTCATCACTTTTTAAAAATTGAGAGCAAGGAAACAGCATTCTGAGGGTACAAGAAGTTTCCAATCATATCTTCACAGTATTTGATGTGGTACAACTGTTTCCGCAGCATTTCTGAGTAATTGGACATAATGGGAAAGGGCATGTGTGAATGTGAACATATTCTCATATTGATGTATTTTTAACGGTTTGGGAGGGTAATATGACTGTTGAGTAAATTTTAGTAACTAGTGATTGGCAGGGTAAAAGTTGAGGCTCCAGACATGTAAAAACAGCTTTAAAAAAAACAAAAATCCCTTGAGGGACTCTTTTTCCCAAAAAAAGAAACTTGACTCCTGTCAGGGCTACAACTTTTTACTCTGCCAATCACTTATGTTCACAAGGGAATTTTTTCAAAAAAATTAATTTCTAAATGTCCACAGCTACAAGTTTTTATGCTACCAACTACCAATTTTTTTAAATAATAAAGTTTCAACTTGTCTGTAGCTACTCCTGCAACTCTGTCAATGACTAATTTTTTGGAGATTTTTTTTTAACTTATCAACATGTCTGGGGCTACAAGTGTTTGCCCTACCTATCACGATTTTCTAGAGGGATTTTTCTGATTTAAAAAAAACTGTTTCTACTCCTATGTGGCTATACCTGTAACTCTGTCAATCAGCAATTTAGTCAAGAGATTTTTTTCTTAAAAAAAAGTATCTACAAGTCAGCACCCACAACTTTAACCTCTTACTATCATCAAGTTTCTTGAGGGATTTTTTAAAAATGACAATTACTACAACTTTTTACCCTACCAATCTAAATAAATCTGCCAATTAAAATATTCAGGGAGATTTATTCTTTCCGGATATTCAATTAAGTATTTCTGAAGTGAAAATATCTCATTTTCACAGCTCACACCTAAAGAAAACTCATAAGAGAAATTTTGAAGCAAACTAAAATTAAGATGCAACAATAATGATGTTCTTACCTCTTGATCGACATACTGCAGCAGGTAAGTCCACCCAGTGAAGTCACTTGGGTCCTCCTTGACAGCCTTCCAGTACTTCTCCAGCTCTGGCAGTGCCTTCTTCACCTTTTCCGGGACTGCACTAGAACCAGAGGAAGCCCCTCCACTACCACCAGTGCTGGCACTCGCACTCCCTGCTTGCTGCCGCTTCTTTTCCCTCTCGTGCTTTTCCCTTGATGCCCTCTTGGCAGGAGTTTCATCACATGAGTTCTCAGATGTGGGGGAACTTGGGTCATAAGTGTCCCCATCAGCCATAACAACCTTCCTCTTCTGTCCCTTAACTCCCGACTTCTTCTTGCTGGCATCACCTTCCATCGATGCCTTTGCAGCTGCTGCAGCTTCAGCCAAGAGTGCTGCCGCAGTAGCACCAACACCTGAAGCCACAGCTGCCATCCGCTTCACAGCCACAGGTCTCGACTCCTCTTTTGTACCAGATGATGCTTGCTTCTTGGATTTTGACTTGCTCTTCTTATCCACATCTGCATCACCAGCACCCTCATACTCTGCACCCGAACGCCTGCTGTCACGAGAGTTGTCTTCTTCCACTGAGGCAGGTTCTACTTTTCGAGGAGATGTAGCCTTCTTCACCTCTGCAACTTCCGTATCTCGTACTGAATCTCCTTCTCCCCTAGCCGCTCGCTTGGCTGGAGCAGGAGCTGCATCCAGGGAAACTTCTCCCTCAGCATCAAAAGAAAACCTCGTCTTCCTTTTTCGCTTCTTCTGCCCGTCTTCCTGGGCATCGTCGGCTGCAGGAGTTGGCACTTCCGTGGTCACAGTGGCCACTGCCTCAAACTTCTGAGGCTCCTCTGCAACCTCCTCCATCGAATTGGTGTCTTGAACTTCGGGTTCAGCCTTAGCAGGCTCCACTTCAGGTTCAGGAGAAGTTGGGCCGGCAAGGTCCTCAGCCGCTTCAACCTGCTCTTCAACATGCTCTTCCACTTCCTTAGTCCCCTCATCCTCCACTGCTGGCTGAGATGCACTCTCCTCTTCCTGCACCTCGCCCACCACTTCAGAGGCCGGCTGTGAGACTCCCTCTTCGTATTCTTCCTCCACCACTTGAGCCTCGGGCATTGCAGCCTCTTCACTTCCATCCTCACTGCCAGCCTCCGCTTCTTCCCTGGCCGCCTCTTCGTGGGCTTCCACTTCTGTCGACTCGACTTCCCTCGCTTCCTCTTCCCTCACCACTCCTTCGTCCTCCTCAATATCTTTGAAGTCCTCCTCCTCTTCCTCCTCAATCTCTTCAGCCTCCACAGCCTCCTCACCCACCTCCTCATGCGTGGCAGACTCCTCCTCCTTCTCAAGTGCAGCCACAACAGCAGCTTCTTCAGATCCATCCTCCTCCTCCTCCTCCTCTTCACCACCCTCCTCCTCGCCTTCTCCGGTATCGTCAAAGTCTGCAAATTGTGCCCGAATATCCTCACTATCGCTGTCCAGATCATCTTCCATATTTCCTAAAATAAAGTAAGGAAGTTATATCACCAGCATTAACTTAAGCTAATTCATCCAAGCACAGTGAAACAAGGAAATGTCACCACCTATAACAATAATATTTTTATTTGCCCAAGGACCACGATTTTCTTGGAATACATAGTCTAAGGCATGTCAATTTAAAAAATCCACAGAAATTGTACACAAAAGTAAATAGTAACGGACTCAGTCAGTAGAAGTTACCTTAAGATATTCATCTATGGAATAGAACATTTTATTTAGGAGATATCTTTTAACATTAGTGTCATCAGCATACGGAACAGGCATTGTTTCTTCTAAGTTCAGTAGATAATTATGGAGGTCATTAACATACATCAAAAATAGAAGTGGCCCCAGGGTTGAACCCTGAGGTGCACCTTTGGAAACATGGCAGGCGTTGGATGAAAATTTTGACCCACTAACAGACAGCATTACTTTTTGAGTGTGATCTTTGAGGTAAGACTTAAGCCAATGGAGAGGGATTCCTCTTATTCCCATCCTTTCTAATTTAATTAGGAGTCCATCATGATTAACATGATCAAAGGCTTTAGATAGGTCAAAAACAGCCCAATAGTTTCATTTATAGCATTTAATGAGCCAAGTATGACATTAATGCATGCCTGAAACATGGTGGCCATAGTGGATTTGTCAGATCTAAACCCATGTTATGAATTGGAAAGTGAATGATTTTTTTCTAAATAGGACACCATTTGGAGATACATAACCGTTTCAAATATTTTAGCCAATGTATTTTGTATGGCTATTGGTCTATAATTATTCATTAGCAAATCATTCAAATCATTGGCACAGCCACTGTTTTTGGGTATGGGCACTACTTTAGATTTTTTTAACTTGAAAGGGAAAATCCCCTGCATCATAGATCATTTATAAGAGGTCATTTATTAAATATAAGAGTGGAGATTTTATAATGTCAAAACAATGATAAACAACATTACCAGGAATTTCATCAGAGCCTGCACTGCATTTGCCTCAGAGTTTGGAAATTATAAATCCGCCATGATGCTCTCTAAAGGTTTATACAAAACAAAGCTAGGAATTTGAAAACATACGCAGGAATTCATCGTGTCAGCAAGAATTGAGCAATAGCACCTAAATTGTGACTATATAAATGAGAACTCTTGCAGATTTTTTTCTTAAGGCAAAGGGAGTTATCCACCTGTGCTGGCCGGAAATTTGATTTACTGTTAAAAAACTGGAATGGGCTGTGAGCTACTTCTATGGGTAGTTCAATGGACAACATGGTTGAAATTTCCACTGAAATCCCAACACTTAGTAAAAAACAAGTTAATATCCAAAGCATAAAATTCAACCTGAGTTAACCCTCTATCACGCTGAGAGACCTGGGGGTAAAATATGGAAGAGTTTATATTTTTGTCTCTGATTAGGTTTCTTTACATCTATATGCCTTAGTGACATCAATTGTACAGCCTGGCAAAGAAAATATCTCTCATTCATAACTTTTAATTCCAGATTCTCCCAGGAGTGGAGTGACGTGAAATGACTGCATATGGTGGACCAAAGAAATCAGTGTATGGGGGGTTAACAGCCAGCTCCAGCTTATAAGAAAAATTCATTAAACACCTGGTATGCACCTCTAAGGACATAATTGTTCACCAGGCAAGTTTTCTACAATCTCTTTTTGGTTTCACATGCCAATATCATTACTGCGCCATTTTTTTCCATCAATAAGTAACTTCACAATGTAAACAAGGTTGAAATGCACATTACGGAATAGTTGCATTAATTGTGAATACTCGGCAATGTCACAATTTGGGTTCTTTGTTGTTAAGTATGCCTGAATACAAATGGCTGAATACTTTAGTCTCAAAGAACAACAAGAAGTAACACCTCTCAAGATAGTAATCTCATGAATGAGATTAGGAAAGACAGTCTTCCAAATTTGATAAGATACTGGAAAGGAGTTAGTGGGATAAAGTCCACAAAATATTATTAAAAAACCGGGTGGTTCCTGATATGCAAATATTTACAGACATCCCTGAGGAAAAATTAATAACATCAGTAGTAGCAGCAGATTGTAGCTCAATCAGATTGAAATTTAGCTCAGATAGAGCTAAAATTCAATCTGATTGAGCTACAATCAGAACCAAACAAGGTAGAGCGCATGAAGTTACTACTTGTAAACATAGCTCAATTATCAGCAGAGGTAAGTTTTTTTCGACTTCGCAACTTTTAAGGATTAATACAAGGCAGTTCACTTATAAATAGTACTTGAACAAACTTTACAACCAATTTCGGATAATTTGGTTAATAAGCCTGCTGCTATACCATCTCCAGAGCTCATCACATACCTAACGACTTCACTGACTGAAGAACAACAGAATACGTTGGCGTTTCGGTTCTCCGTCCGAAAAAATCGAGAAAATATAAGCATATCCATTTAATGCTGACTGATACTTCAAACTACTGAGATTCGAAGTTATATCACTACTCGGTGAGGATGACGCAGAATTGACCGCTGGACAACCAGTATCTGACTCAAGACAGATCCGCAGATCTGGGGCATATCTGAAATCCCCTTAGAACATTCTAACACGAATAATACTAAGACGACATGATAGAAGTCTGCCCGCCACACACGCAGAAGCATGAATAAAGACACCACCGCGAAAACAAGCAGCAACCACCTCGAATCGTATGAGGTAACATGATTCAAGTACACGCGCAGGTCCGTAGCTGGGCAGATGCGCGAACAAATGCTCCAAAATAGAACGGGCTATTTCATGCCCATTCCTTACGCTTACAAATTTGCATGATTTTGCGCGTCTACACGAAACATTTTTAACGGTGAATGTGTCTGCGCATCCAACCACGCAGGTGCAGGTATCGAGTAATCACGTCCTTAAATATAACTAAATAAATACAAAGCAAACTTACCAAACCCATCATCATCTACATTATTTTTGCCAGTCTCCGACTCGACGTCGCCATTCTCTTCGGCCATTCCATTTTCCTCATGAACCACTTCGCCGGATTGGGCGTCTTCGTATCCGACATCTTCTTCAACAACATACTCATGCTGTTCCACTTCCATTCTATCACATGTGTCCGAGTTTTCCGGCGACCGAGCACCTTCCATCGACACTTGCTCAGACGGTACTTCTGCCATTTCCTCCACTTGTTCTTCATCCTCCACTTCTAACTGCTGCACCTGTTTTCTTCCGGACGACCTTGTCGGCCGGCTCTGAGGTCCCTTCTTTCGGCCCCTTCTTGGACTTTTGGCGGTAGTCCTTCCAAACCTCGTTCTAGTTCTGGTGGAAACTGAAAAAAGTTCAAGCATAAGATTAGAATATAAAAAATGCTATCGAAATTCATTTTAGTTACAACATGAGAATTAATTCAACGAAAAATGGCAATACATAAAATTATCACAAAAAACACTATACACGCCACAGTCCGTGTTCCGCCATGCGCACCATCACACAAAGTACAGCGATAACTGAAACCGGCTCTATAAGGGGCTTCGGTGGATTCATCATACTTAAAACTCATGAATAAAGATTTGGGATAAATATGCGACCGTATAATATGATTAAGGACAGGTAATTTCTACAACTCACCAGTTTCCTCGGTTGCATTATCGCTGTCTTCCCCGCTCAAGGACGCCATTTTCATCAACAATGTAAGTCAAATCACACCCTCCTTGGGGTTATTAAGGATTTGTCTCAGTTAGAAATCTAAGTAAATAATAATTACGGGACGAAAATATCGTATTTTTAATTTCTCTAATCGTTTAAGATTTCATTCCTTCAATACTCAAGACTAAAAAGTCACTTCCTTGACTATTTACCAATGTGATTTTGATATTACGTCAGGGTCAAAGTCATTTCAGTATAGATTCTAGATTCAATAAATTTGGCTAATATAACTATAGAAATGTCAACTATACGACTTTCTCAAACTTTTGACGGGTAATAGCAGGGAAACAGGCGCAAATATGCGGCGATGCACCGTACTTCACTATCACGTGACTGAATGCATAGTTCGTACGGATAGCATACACTAGGAAGTAGAGTAATACGAAAGTCGATGTCAATTAGTAGTGCAGGTTCCAACACCAGGTAGTGCTATCATCGAAGAGCATTGTAACTTTCGGGAATTCGTTCCAGGGATTCATTATAAATGCTCATACACGAGATAAAGTAAACATAGACATCCTATATATCGAAAAAATAATGGATACGCCTCTAAGACAACTAAAATTGGCGTAAAACTCTTTCAACTCGGTTGCAAAATCACCTCTGTCGCCTCTATCCAGTCAGCTGTAAAACTTTTTTTCTCATAACTTCACAACCCTCAGAAATGAAATTCACATTATATTTACCAAAACCATTTGAATGCAAGAATATGAAGCAATAGAGTGACGGATGTGCGTAAAGAATGGTGTGATAGTTATTGAATTTACCAAAACGAGTGAAAGATTTTTCTTATTATTTAAGGAAAGCACTGCCTTTCAAAAATAAATCCTCTTTGGATGATTAGAGAGACCTTCTGTTTCCGTTTAAGATTCTTCTAAGCGATACGATTAATGTATACGATATATTTAAGATATTAAACTGTTATTAAGATTGTATATTATGAGATAGACATTCTAATTAAGTTCCTTCCGATCATGTAAATAAATGCCATTAAGTATGACGTCCGAACACTACCGCAAACCGGTATGAATACCTAATGCTTCAATTTTCTTCAATGCATAAACATTCCCTGCGATTACAAAATGAATAAATGACAAAACATTGCATAAAAAAAGGAAGCGATTACTCACACCCTTCGAATGAGGGGCTATTGTTGGTGGAAGAAATGCACTACCTCGAAAAAATGTTCTTTCTCTTCCATCCTCGGGATCCTAAGACTATAGAGTTTGTTCAAGATGTGTTGAGAGAAGAATTACTCGAAATGAATAGCATATAATGACTACTAGCATATTCGTCCCAGAACGACAGCTGCATTCGTAAAAGCAGCTTACGTTAATGATAATACAGTTCTTACTCTGGAAACACTTTTCGTCAATTGCTCTCCTAAAATTCGCCTGTTCTTAGGTTGCCATCGTTCCCTCGCGATTTATTCATCGATGTAAACAAACGTACTACGCACGCTACGCACACTTTCAATTCCTCTTCCTATTAGTCCAATTACACATACTCAAGTGCTGCCAATTGCATTTTCTTACAACTACCAATAAATGCCGTCGATAGAATCTCCGTCTAGTCGTAAGGGTAGTAATCTTTGGTCTAGTCGGTCTAGTCATAGTCATCTCCGCTCTCTCCATGGTTAATCATCGCAATCGAATCGAAGAATTATCTCGAACGTCTCTCGATATTGGTCAGGAGAAGGGGTAGCTCACTAATAAACAAAGGGAACTGATGGGTACCATAGTTTGTTGTTCTGTCCGTTGATGTGAATTACTGTTCAACATTTGTCGTGTTGTGGATCATCAAAAAATAATTTGGAAGTGTTTTGATCATGGAAGGTTGAATGGCAGTTTAATGAGCTTCGTATTTTGGCAAACTCTCCTGTAGATGATCAACTCGTAGTTATTTCATTACTGTTGCTTTTTAATCCTAAAGGCGATGGCTTTTTCGAATTTACTCCTTCTTTGCCAAATAACTGGATATATTATCGCCTTCATCTTATCATTATGCATAACAGTGCCGATGAGTATTCACCAAGATGAGTTCAGGTAATTCCTATCAGACCTGTATTTACTTTGATGCCTCATGTAGCCTGTTACTTATTTAATTGCATTTTCAGGGGCCATTGCCTGTTATTTTCTACTGGCGTATGGCAGGAGAAAGATGGTCAGTTTGGCGTCAATTGGGCTTCGCAAGCGTATTGCAATTATACCATTTTCGTCGGTGTAATTCTCTTCATCACATCAGTGGTTCAGATCTACAGAATGGGAGTGTTTCTTTACAGGGGAACCGATAGGTGAGTAATTTTTCATGAGAAGAGTTAGAGATAGGTCTTATAATAGGTTAAAGATAGCATCTTTTAAGCATCATCTCCGGCATTCTTGTCATTATCCATTCCAATACTTATGTAAAAGTGTTATGGTGATTATGTACGTGTAACGGTATGTCAGACTCACTCAATCACATTAAAAAGATCCCACCGACTAAGCCAAGATTTGGAATGCTGATACCTACTGCATCTGGTTCAGCTCTAGGCCTATGTCTGTTTGGAAATTCAGGTTGTTTGGATTAAAGCCGACTATATTTTCACGAATACTTATAGACAAACTTTAAGTTTGCTCGGGATTTCACATTTTTGAGAGGCCCATATAAATGAACCCTTTTAAAGCACTGAAATTAGTGGTAAGGTTTTTCTTGCTTTTTTAAAATACCCTTCATCAAAATATCGGGTTGGTAAATTAGTGCATTACGGTCTCCAAAGAATTTAACTCTTAACATAAATTTTGTTGTACGCTCTGTATTAGCATAAAATTACGTTCCTTATGTGAAAATCCACTATTTTCATCCGATTTCAACAATAGCATATTTCCTTGGTAACCTTGCGTGGAAAATTTCTGCCGGGGATTGGATGGCTTGTATTTCATTGGATATCAAATGTCAGTGATATTTCCATAGGGGTATTATAACCCTACCTCTCCATCAGCTTTCACACTGTGTATCCATTTAGCATGTCACAAGGATTCCTGTAGTTCTTATTGGTATGTGTAGTATATTTCTCACTTAATAGAAATTTGCACACTGCTAGAGATCTATGTACTACACATATTTAGCCCTTGAGTCCTAATACTCAGGAGGGGAGGTTGAGGTTCCAACGGGATGTAAGTACATTAATTACGCTTTCTATTCAGCCTTGGAGTGAATGAAGTAATTAGCCATTTATCTTGAAGCGTTGCATGTAGATACTTGATATCCATAAAAATATATAACAATTCATATGGCATCTGTCAGTATGTTTGTTACTCTTCTTGTTGAAAAGAACTGAGGTGATTGATATTAAATTTTACTTGATTCTATCGCACCTTTTAAGGAGTACTTCCAAACTGCTGAGGCTTTACGATAGTTTTAACAAATTCTGATGAAAAAACTATGTAGATAGATCTTCCTTTGGGATCAACTTCTAAAAAATGTCTTTTTAACCCAGAGGAACTTCTTTATTTTTACTTATTTATCTCTTTCACTACAAACAATCAACAACCGTATCCAAGTAGCCAACATCAAATGTTAAGATGTTAATATTCAACACTCTCCCTCAAGACTAACATTTGACAAACCTAAAGTAGTAACATATGTCTTACATAATTTCTTACACAGTGATTTTGACAACCCATCAGCTAATTGGTTTAACATTGAAACATATTCCAAATTTATTAATCCTTCCTCCACTTTCTGTTTAACAAAGTTACATTTAACCTCCATATGTTTTAATCGTTTTTGATCAGGATTCTTTATAGCTTTTATGGTACTCTGATTGTCTTCATATATTGTTACATTTCGAACAATAATATCTAAATCCTTAAACAGTTTGACTATCCAACAAGCCTCAGCTGTCGCATCACACAAAGACACAAACTCAGCTTCTTTGATTTCCAAACCACAGTATTGTTATAGATTTTAAACAAGTATCCTGATGTGGATTTCCTATCACTATCCCTTGCCCAATCTGCATCTGCAAATTCTATCAAAAGAGTATTTATGTGATCTTCACTATAAAGAAGTTATAAGTCAACTGTTCCCTTTATGTATCTCAAAACCCTTTTAAGTGCCTGCCATAGTTGTAAACTAGGCTAATTTTGAAAGCAACTCAAGTAATAAACAGATGTTGCTAAGTCTGGTCTAGTTCCTACTGTTGCATACATCAGTGAACCTATTACTGACCCACACTGTCTTTCATATATGACATGTCAACAATCATTTTGTCTTAGAATTTGAATGAGAAATTTGCATTTCTCTTAGAGTAGTGCAGCAATGTGTATCAAGTCCCTGTTCCAAAAATTGAAGAAACTACGACTAAGCACCAGTGCCAGAGCTATACCTGTAGACCAATTTGATTCTATTGTAGAGATTGCTTTATCCTATCGTGTGCTTGAAGGGCACTTATTGTTCAAACCGCTTATAAAGTTATTTTCACTCCTGTTCCTAGCTGTTGTTGTTTAAACTGAAAGTAAACCTGTTGTTCTGTTGTGCAAGCTGTGATATAAACACCCGTTATATAAACACCATTTAACAGTCTGTTATTGTTGTTATGCGGGGTGAGAAGTTTGGAAAAATGGAGACCAAACAGCTGAATTTGCATTCTGGTGTTTAAATGAAGAAATTACATAAAAGCTATTAGGAAAGGATTATTTTCGGTATAGCTCAAAAATGCTCGCTGAATTATGACAGAAGATGTAAATTGGGCAACTGTTTCAATTAGGCAACTTGCAATTTGGTTATTCAAAAGCGAAGAAGTAATGGAAAGGGAAATGAAAGCGAACCTTTATTTGAGAGTAAAATACAAATGCGGCCATAACTGCCACCAAGGGGGGAGCTTAAGCTGGTATTTTATTATGTAATTCCTTCCTCTGACAGCTACTAAGTTAAAAAATTCTTATATAGTCTTTGTAGTGACTAGAGAAAAATCACGCTAAAACTCACATAATAATAGGTGGAAGGTTCTTAAAATAATGAACAGAACCTTTGTAACTTCCAAAATGTATTTTGTATGTATGTACAACTGGCTTTGGCTCTTAAGTCATCTTTTATTTGCTCCTCAACCCTTGCCTCTTAACCATACCGTTCCCTTAGGGCAGCGGCTCCCAAACTTTTCTGTCCTGGGACCCACCTCCAACCTGGAATATTTTTCGTGACCCAATATTACCCGGCACCGGCGGGACAAAAGACAACAGACCCGTACAACATAGCGAAGTCTCTTCGCTTTCACATAAATAGTCTCGACTGACTATATAGTCCATGTTCACTTTATTATTTTTAACGTTTCTTATCGTTAGTTTAGCATTAGAACATATTTGAAGAGAATTTTTGGGTAATTATGTAAGATTTAATTTTTACTTTAAAAGGCACCTTCCCTGCGCGACCCACCAAAATTGCTCCCGCGACCCACCAGTGGGTCGCGACCCATAGTTTGGGAACCGCTGCCTTAGGGTCCTATGTATTTGCCTTTTTCTGAACTTTGCAACAATGTACGTGGAGATGACTTTATGGTCAAAACTGTTTGTATATACATATCTGTGTTTAAAATCAAACTTCTGTTTGAATACTATACAACTCCAAATCATTTGACCGATTCAAATAAACCTTGATGGACATATCCCTTAGGATGTAGAAGAATGAATGTGTTGTATTGAAAGGGCCCCTGTATCGACCCTTTTTTTGCCTCCATAAGCAAAGCTTTGGATTTGGTGCAGAGATTTATTGATTTGCTTTTAAATTATTTCCACTCATGACATAGGCTTGAAATTTTTAGAAAGGAATGTCTTAGTAAGTTACTTTAATAATTCTTGCATTTAGTTTTTGTACTCACTTTATTCTTCTCTACATTTGGAGTTTTTTGCCTTTAAATTGTCTATTTGTGCCCCAAATCGACAAAAGAAAATTTTGTTTACTAGGCAACTGTAGCAGAGACCTTTAATGGAAACCTATGCCTGAGACACTTGTCCGTCGCATGGTATGAATGGCTCAAAGGGATGCATCTGCACCCTGGCCCAGGGTCATTGGGGGTCCTAGTGACTGGAGGTCATGGAGAAGGAAAAACTGAAAAACTTTATCTGAATTCACGATTGGCCACCAATGTGTGTTCTTTTTTCAATTTTCATCACATGCATATACAATCTAAAGGATTCCTTATTTTTAAAGGTGTGCCTATTCTCAGTAAAATTCACCTCAGTAGAATTAATGAATACACATTGGTTTTTCAAAATCACGTAATATCTCAACAAAAAGGCCTCAGTGGTGTGAATACACTGTACCTGGAATATACTTACAATGTAACAATTAAGGGAAATGATTTCTTTGTGATTTCAAGTGAAAAAAGATTTATATTCTCTTACTGCTACTTATGTTTTTTTTTCTTTTTCACAGTTCATTTTTATCAGCATTTGTGGATGTTGTTGGGAGCGTGATACTCTGTTTGATGACAATTGTTGCAGCCTTAATGATCACTCTGGGTTTCATGGTGTGGTGTAAAAACATGACGGAGCGGTTTCCATCGTAAGTTCAAACTAAGAACATGTTAATGCTTAATTTTTGTTTTCCATTTGATCATCCGTGTGCATGCATATTTAGGGTACACTCTGTGGGCCCAGTGGAGCAGTGCAGGACTTGGATGCATCGGAAGTGGGTTAGTGCTGTGTCAAGGGCACTGGCTTTCTATCCCATGTTCCTGGTTTGGAACCCTGGCAGAGGGGTGGATTTTTAGTGGAATCCCAATCCCTACTTGGGTGCTGTGTTAAGCGCATAGTACTCCTTCTGTCACATGGGACGTTAAACTTTTGTCCCCTTGGCACCTTTCGTTAATGTGACACATCACACCCATTTCATGATTTTTGAAGACTCATGTCATCAACTTGATATTTTCAGAATAGAAGTGATAGACCTTTGACAAGGGAGACCTCTGTCTCAAATATGACAATTTTTTCTCAGTGTATTAATGAATCATCAGGAAATTGGTAAGTAACAGAGTATATATTTACAAAAACTAATACCTGTACTGAAAAATTGTGTACTGAAACATATGGAGATGTATTAATCCTCTTCTATCAGAATGCTAAGTTGCAGCCGAAATGGTTGTAAGATACAGTCTGTAATTGGTTCATTTCGACGAGCTACCCAAGTGGTTTTCAGCAATCATATGCTCAGATGGTGATGCGATAGTTCAGTCTTTCCTCACAATCCTTTGGTCGGTGCTGACTGTACCTATGCACTGGATACTTGGCAACAACACACGGCTGACTTTTGCATTGAGTGTGAGTCATCATGGCATGAGTGACTCCTGAAATATAATCACCTTGATCAGGTGTGAGTATCGCAGACTGGTGAATTTTCAACACAACGATTCCACAATGAAGGATAAGATGTGTCCTCTCAAGAGTGAGCCAGTGCCCTTCAAACAACCCAGAAAATCCACTCACGAGTCCTCCATGGCTCAAATGACCTCAGCTGTTGGTCACTTCCCTCTGATATATCATGGGGAACACATATACAAAACATACGTGGCACAGCATTAAAGAAACTGTGTTTTGTTAAACGTGTAATAGGAGGGTCCTCAGATGAAAAAGTATAAGAGAGATGCTACCTCACACTGGTTAGGCCACACCTCGAATACCCCGCGAGCTTTTGGGACCCTGGACATAAATATTTAACCAAAAAAATTAACGAAATACAAAGAAAAGCAGCACACTTTGTTAAAAACTGCAACGAACAAACATATAGTGATACACAACTGTTAGAGGGATTAAGGTGGGAGCCCCTAGAGACTCGGAGGCTGCACGCTAGGCTTAGGTTGCCTGAGATATTCAGAACTGGTGTGTTTCAGAGCGACACAGAGAATATTATCATGACACCTCACTACATTTCTAGGTCTGACAGATGCGATAAAATAAGAGAGGTACTCTGCCGAACAGATAGGTACAATAACTCGTTCTTTCCACGCACAATAATCGACCACAATGAAAACTGAGCTCCTCCAAATACACTCCCATAGGACATGTCACCATTTCACCTCCAAATCTTTTACATCTTTACACGGCTGGTGACCTACCACCCCCTGCCACACGCCCATGCGGCGGCTCATGGGGTAGTATGCAGATGTAGATAACCAACCACCCTTGGATGCCTTCTCAGCTCAGTATCAGTACTAGTGTAGCAAATTATGGTGGCACACACAGGATTCTCTTTTCATTGTTTTCATCCTCATGAAGGATTATCCTTACTTTTCCAGGGCCATTGCACACACTACTTCCATCCTAATGGAATATGAAATTCCACTCTATGCCCATTGGTTTCAATCGCTCAATGGTAGTGCTTATGTGACACATTTATCTACTGAAAGAATGCTAACTTGGTGGAATATCTTTGAGCGTGCATGGCTGCAGGTATCCTCAATGGGGAAAGTTGTCTCCATAGCAACTCTTAGATTGTGTGTGACATCAGACCCTTGAACAATTTTGTCTGCAAGTTTCATCTTTCTTCCTAAAATGATTTTTCTTTTCTCATGCAATTGATAGTGTGTTTCTGAAAAAAATAATAAAAGTGTTTGGTCATGTGCTACATTACTCATCATTGTGTAAGTACCTGTGAAATGAGTAACCACCTTACTGTAAACAGTTAAATGCTGCTCAATAAAATAACAATTAAAAATATCTTCATCATCTTTATATCCTAGCCCTGTGAGTGATTGTCTCAGAAACTCAGATAGGTGTCTTGGCTACACCACAAATTTCTTACCACATCTTATATCATAACAATCTCTTCTATTGGCCCCACGATCATTTCATTTGGTGTAGAGATGGGCCATTGTCATAATAATCATGGTAATTTTTGTTAATTACGGTGGTATTGAATGCAATTTACTTCAACCACTGAAAATTTCTTAAATTTTTGGTAATATTCAACTCCATCTCAGATATTTTTCATACCAATATATTCCAAGCACATTATTTTAAGCCAAGTCTCTATATTTCATGCAATCTTAATTATAAATTGAGGTATGTACAACTCAACTGTAGAATATTTATGGGAGTCTCAATTTTAACAGTTTGAACGAAAATTTCGCATACCAGACGAAAGAACACCCAATTGCGTGTTTCTTGTTTTTAAGTTCTTTTTATTTCTAATATCTTCATATAGCAATTGTAATCATTTAAATTTTGTTAACCCTTTGCTATTGCTATTGGCATTCCTTACTAGTCCTCCATTAGCTATCAATTGTAGAAAATTAAAAATAGCTGCATAATTGTGGTAATTTTCGGAAATTATGGTAATTTACCTCAAATGAAAATTACTGTAATTTACCCATCTCTCCTTACAAGTAATATTAGTGTGTATTAGTGATTGGCAGTTGTTCCTTTTGGCCCTTTCATTCCCATTTTTCAAGTTGGCCCTGGTCTCTCAGATTAAATGCACTTTATCCATTTAAAGAAGTAGGTAATAAACAATTGAACCTTCCTTTTTAATTGAATATTTAGTAAATATTATTTACCTATGAAGCTGCATTTCCCTCGTGATAACTCATGCTATCAAAACTTTTGTCATCCAATGCATTAGTGTATTAGACTCCTGAATATTTATAGTTTCGAAACATGTTTTTTGAGCATACATTGTCTCTCCTTAATTGTTATGATAGAATAAATCAAAGTAAAACCTAATTTTTATTATTTTTCATTCAATTTAAATTGAACTATTGAATTTAAATTGCTGTGGGTAGTCATTTGAATTCTGCGATTTTGCTTTGTGTAATTTTTGACTGTTTTTCTTTCCTTCTCCAATTAATATCAGCAGTTTTGAAGTTGTTGACCCAAAACTTAAGTTGAAAAGTCGATGTCTTGGATATGTGTTGTTTTAAAGGTATGAAAAATTATCTTAAGAGTTCTTAAATTTCACCTGATATCTGTGGAAAATATTATCTTTTAATGTGTAGGTGAATGATATAAATCTTGTGAAGCTTTAGTGAAAAGTAAGTTTCTTCCAAAATAAAATACAGTTCTTATCTTTTTTTGGATTTTTTCAATCGAGTGAAGATTAAAACTAATGCAAAATTACCGAAAATGTGTCAAATTCCATGCTTTTCCATAAAGGCCCACAAACACTTGAAATGCTATAATCGATTTAATTTAATATATCCTGCTACTTGAAATTAATAATTCATCAATGACTGAATTCATCATCTGCAATCGTGATCAGACATGAACTTTGTCTTCACAATTAGTATCAAGTACCTATCTTCCTTCTGATTTACTGCTTAGTACTGTGTCTATCACTTTCCTCTTTGATCAGGGCAGTCATTTATTGCTTTTGAATGCCATTTCAACTCCAACAGGGAAGAAAAATGTTGTATAATATTCTCTCTTTCGGTGTGGTGCGATCAAATTCATGAAAATCACATGCTCATGTCAGAGAGAGAAGTATTTAACATTTACTGCGGTCAATACTGGTCAGAATAATGTAAACATGCTGAGAATTCACTGACATTCACAACACAGAAGCACGAGGAGATCCACACAAGGATAAGCAGCAACTGCCCTGTGTTCATGAGATGCAATCAATGACAGCTTTTGCTTACTCTTCCGCTCCGTGGCTGAAGTATAATTTTTTGCTTCCAATAGGACCTCTTCGCCCATGAAAGGCTCCATTGTAGGGTCAAACCATAAAAAACTCAGCACATAGCCAAGAGAAGTGTTAATTATGTGGGCCTCCCAAGAACTTATCTTGGACATCTCCGATGCCTCGCTGTGTGTTTGCTACATATTCCAGGCTAAAGCTTTCCTCAGTATGAAAAGTGATTCAAGTCAGATGGTAAAAGTATAAAAATAGGTGAAGATAAAATGGACAAAGTTTGAATTTTCAGTGAAAGTGTTCAATGTAGAGTAGGTGCAAATTTAATGACAACACTAAACTCAGCTCATTTTTATTTCATTATTTCTGACAATGAGCTAAGCATAGCGCAATGTGTGCATGAACCAGAGACTGGTAAGTAAACTGTCAAAAGCAACAACATAATTAGCCATTACAAATTGCAATTTCCTTAATAAACTAAAGAAATTACTACCAGAAGGCTTATTAATGAAAGATGGAAAGATATGTAGGCTGATACTCATTGGAAATGCTTAATAGAATCTTAAGATAGCAAACGTCTATGGTGACTCTTCAAATCTCAGTGATTTGAATAAGTGTGTACTTCTAGTTATTTCCTGGTTAATGCTGAGAGTTATATGTTGCTTTGCTCCAACCTTTTGGTAAATAAATAGAGTTAATCACCAATCTATGTGATGGAATAAATTTCAGCATTCAGGCTAAATCAACATTTGTTCTGTTACTCAACATTTACTTTCCAACGCATCATCATTCAATCAAATTCATACTGGCAAATGTCATGTCATCCTAGTCTTCTTAGTTTTATCTTTTCTTCCCTGAGAGTTGGCCGAGGCCTCGTGTTCCTTTGATTCATTTTGTTTGACTTCCCTCATTTTGCAGGTTCCTTGTAGTCCTATTAATCCTTTTATTCCATTCTTTACTTGGAGTCCTCTCAGTCCCTTCATTCCTAGATGGGTGTGATAATCTTCTCATTTCCAAAATGGCACATCCTTTGTGTGTATTTGACACATGTATCACTTGAAAGACAGTGGACTTTGGGGTAATTAATTTTGTCTTTACAGGTGTGAAATAGCAGCTGGAAATCCAATTGATAAGCAGGATGGAATAGAAACATCAGGATTTTATATTGAAATGGGAACAGCACAGGTAAGAAGGAAATAATGAAATTTCACACTTTGCCCTTTGATTTCTATCACCAGCTGGTACAATTTATTTCATCCTTTATTGTAAAATGTCATTTACTTGGAGTCCTCTCAGTCTTCATAAAGGATGCTGATGGAAAAATGTGACCAATGATATAAATCCTGTGATGTTGTGAATTTATATCAGTACTTAAGCAAGGTTGGTACGCATCTTGAAGGTCAGGGAAAGTCAGGGAACTGAAAAATTGGTCTGGAAGTCAGGGAAAAGTCAGGGAATTTTATTGTTGGTCAGGAAAAAGTTATCCACATTCGAATTCAATTCTGCATGTGACTTGTTCATCGGCACTACAGATCCCATACTTCTCTGTACTGAGGTGTGAGCCTTGCGCCGAATAACTTGGTAAGGGGACAGGGAAACAGCGTCAAAGAGACCAAAAATGCGGAATATCAACGGAGGAAAGTAATTTCCAAAAAGTAAGAGAGAGTAATCCTGGGATTGGAAGCTTAAAATATGTGACCCTCTCCCAGCTTCACAAAAAAGCCAAAATTCCTCAATTTTGACGAGAGTTTTTTTAACTTGGGAATTTCGTAGAAAAAAATGCCCCGAGAAAAGCAAAGATTGAACTTTTGTCCAAATCTAAATAAAAAAATATCACTGCTTAAGCGTAGCCTGGGAATTAGAGATGGTGTGCAGCAGCTTTTTTGGCAAGAGGTAGCTCCCTTAAGTATACGCTTCACGATCACTGTTGAAAAATTTGAAACACTTTCTACCATACCAAGAACCAGCCGTCTTCGGGTTAGCTGGCCGGCGCATGACTGACCCTATTTATTGTTAATTTCACATATTCTAATAATACTTCCAGTTATTAATAAAATGATGAAAAATATGATAATTAAGTTTAAGATATATAATCATTAATTCTAATGAATGAAAACCGAAAAGAAAGTAAGTGTTGTTTTCTTTCAAAACTGCATTTAACATTTATCTATTAATACACTCTATAGACAAGGTTTATTTTATTCGTTGAAGGTTGTGTTTGCTGAGATGTGCGGGTAGTTATCTGCCGTTAGCATTGATTTCGGATGACGTATGATCTCGAGCATTGACTCCACACTGGTCACATTGTTTTCATGTCATCCTATTTGTAAGATTTTAGTAACTTAACCACTATACAAGTTAACAACGGAGCTAGTGTCACCGATTACTTTTTCTTTCGCAAAAGAAAAGCATGCCCGGAGCCTTATTGGTTCATATTGTGTTAACATTTACCCAAGGAATGATATAAATTCTATTGTATTTTATAAAAGATAAGACGAAAACTCATCAAATATCCGGAATCAGTGTTATATTCCACTCTGTCTCTAAAATTTCCTTCCCAAAGTCTCAAATTCGAAATATGATCCCTTTTCCTACACTTTTACTAACAAGATAAATTTGTTGTGATGCTATATTTATGCTCTATTTTATGTACAAGAACTGATGTACCTATACTTCACATTTTTCCTTGAAAAGAAAGTGATAAAAGAAGCTGTCTTCAACCATAATGCTCATTATTTCTTTCTTTTCTTTTCTTGAAATGAGGTGATTTTTAAAAGTCAGGGAAAAATGTGTGTTTTGGTCTGGAAAGTCAGGAAAAAGTCAGGGAAAATCAAAACTGGCTATGCGTATCAACCCTGTTTAGACTCTAAAACTACGTGTTTAAGCCAACAGTTGAAGAGAAAATTCATTAAGTTGATATTAGAAAAAAAAACATTCATCTTTGAAACTATAATTTACTCACAATATTTGTTTGCTGTCAATATCATCTGCCTTTCTCTTTTAAAAGCAGCCCAGTGCAAGTGTTCTATGAACCAAAGAGTTTACAAATGTTATAATTTAATGGCTATAATGAAGCGCCCATGTAATACTTGTAATAATCTTAAAGTGTATGTAAAGCACCCATTGCATTATAAATGGGGGTCACAATGCTTTCCTTCATGCAATATGCTGACTACACCTCTATTCTGCATGAAATATGTAGCAGCTCTGCTAATGAATGTGATGTACAACTGAGACTTGCTGAAACAGGCCCTTATCTCATTTATTTTGGGATAATTGTGTTCTTTTCTTACTATGAGGCATTGACTGAAATGGGGATAGAGAGCTTCAGTAGATATCTTGCAAATGAATACCTGGGTAAACTTAAGTAGTAACTCTTCATTTCCCATAGTAATTGCAAGTGGTAATTGTTAAATGCATGGTAATTGTATGTTTTGTATGCTCAATAGACCTTATGAATACCCTCCTCCACCATTCCTCATGCACACACACATGTGTTTGTGTGCATCTTCATCTGAGGCAGCTGCACGCCATGCTGGTCAGCCTTTGAATGCTGCTCAGCAATCATGTCTCTGAATAGGCTCATTTTTGAAGAGAAATGCTTCAGGAGACTTTGTGTTAATATTTTGTGACTTATATTAACAGTAGCTTTATTCACTTAATTGGGATACATTATCATAAGTTTTGGCTAAAATATGTGGGATTTACAGTATTCATTCATAATGGCTACATGAACCCTTTACATAGTTTTTCGTGCTGTCGTAGACCTTGTTACTGAGAAACTTTTTTGTTCAAAGTTTGAGGGTGGTTTACATTATGTTTTGTATCTTTGAAGCCTTGTAGAAAGGTCCTTGTTGGCAAAGCTTGCTGCTGTAATCGATTAATTTAAATTCTCTAACTGCTCTTGTTTGGTTAACATGCACTGAAAAATTCTTGTCTATTTATCCTATATGCACCCTAGCAGGGGTACAGCAAGCTTTTTATTTCAGGAGGTGCAGCTCAGAATGTTTTATAGTATACAGCAAAAAAAGCAGGCATAATAAGTCAATGTAGAAATAATTTATATGTCATTAATTTTAACCAAGTTTTAATAAATTTATATTTTATAAGTTCTCCTTCTTCCTTTTTCTTTTCATATTTTTTGATCATTCACATGTCTGAGAGAGGTGCAAGTGCCCCCCTGACTATGCCGTGTACCCTAGCCATAGCTTAGCCCTCTCAGTGCGGAGTTATCACCCAGTGGGTGTATTAGTAGGCTGAGTGACACAAAAATGGAA
Organism: Ceriagrion tenellum; assembly: GCA_963169105.1. NCBI lineage: Eukaryota > Metazoa > Arthropoda > Insecta > Odonata > Coenagrionidae > Ceriagrion > Ceriagrion tenellum. Next base: position 8,524,266 of record OY720643.1, read on the forward strand.
TTATCGATGGGGGTTATCGCACTTGGGGAGTATATATCTATGTGCAAGTGGTCCATACTTAAAGAATTAAAGAGCTCTTTCATTTTTGATAGTATGGTTCTGCAAGAAGCATTAGTGATTTTTCAAGCTTCCTTATCAGAAAAATAGCTCTGTTTTTACAACTGATTTTACTCTTTGGCTTTGTTCCTACTGATGTAATGTGACCTGTGCTGATCAGTCTGGGTCAACGGTGAATTCAGTGGAAAATTGATGTATATAGGGAAGCTGCATATGGTACCTTGTGTCAGGAATTTTAATCTTTCCGCTGTTGCATTCTCATTTTTCAACCAACCTGAATTGATAGGAAAGTACTTTCCCGTTCTGGTGAAGCAGTGGATTGTCAAGGCTACACCTGTGAAATCTGAATTCAATCACTTTTCCAGATGGAAAAGTGATAGTTTTTCAGAACAAGTGTAGGTGCAAATGCTAAGAATTAATGTATTTTTAAAATGTGAATCTTTTATGTAATTTACCTGTACTTTTTCTTTCCAATTTGTATTTATCGATTTTTTTAACCAGCCCTGCATGAAATCCCTAAGTTTCAGTAGTATTTTCCAATGTAAAATTAAAAAATAGGTACATTGATGTAAACCTCATCTGAGTAATGTTTGCCCTACTACAAACTACCCTGAAATGAAGAACTCCACTGCAAAGCAATGAAAATATGACAAATTTAACAGTTCTTGCAATGTTAGCACCACTAAATAAAACCATGTACACCTCAGGGAAATATTTTTTCAAAAAACAGGGATAGTTAGGTGGTTTCAAAAAACAGGCATTGTTGCGTAGTCTCTTACAATGGTATTGAAGATTCATGGCAATTTTATAAGTGCTATTCTGTTTTCAGTTATAGTTTTATAAAAAGAGTATTTTGGGTTTGTTATTTTACATTTCTTTCAGGTTTTGATGTGCTACTTTCATTCATGAGGTAATGCACATATCAATGCATTTTTGAAACCTTTAACTTAAAGGAAAGCCATCACGAAGATGGGGTGAGCTTCTTACGACTAGACAATGAAATAAAAGAGAGAGAATCTCCAAAAGCCGTAAACAATTGGCACACTTTGTCAACAAACACCAAATTTACTGTGTTGGTATGCTGGGAAAACCACAGCAGAGACCAACCACAGCCTCTCAACCAAGAATACCCCCCTGTGTTGGTTTACGGGAATGTTACTTCCTCGCCAGGGACCAAACACAGACGCACACACACAACTAAAAAGGATCCTTTGCAAGGGCTAATGGGACCCTGCTAAGGATGTTTGGGTTATAACCTGGGATCCTTCACGGGGCTAATGAGACCCCACTAAGGATGCCCGGTTATTTACGCAAGCACACTCACAAGCACACAAAATCACTCACTCACACACACAAATGGGCCCAACTTCTGGGAGAATCAGCTCAAAAAGTGTTTGGGTTGAAGTGACGGTTACCTTCGGTTCGCTGAAGAGGGCTACTTTGTAGCCGAAATACGCATATTCGACCCCCACCCTCGTCCTGTTGTGTTGATTTGACCACGTTCTTTTTGAGCTGATTCTCCCAGAAGTTGGGCCCATTTGTGTGTGTGAGTGAGTGATTTTGTGTGCTCGTGAGTGTGCTTGCATAAATAACCGGGCATCCTTAGCGGGGTCTCATTAGCCTTGTGAAGGATCCCAGGTTATAACCCAAACATCCTTAGCAGGGTCCCATTAGCCCTGGCAAGGAAGTAACATTCCTGTAAACCAACACAGGGGGGGTATTCTTGGTTGAAAGGCTGTGGTTGGTCTCTGCTGTGGTTTTCCCAGCATACCAACACAGTAAATTTGGTGTTTGTTGATGAAGGGTGCCAATTGTTTACGGCTTTTGGAGATTTTCTCTCTTTTATTTCTTAAACTTAAAGACATGCCTCTTATGAGGACATCCTCTGATGGATCACTGCTGTCTCTATGATAAGGGTCTTACGTGTAGAGATGGGTAAATAACCGTAATATTCATTTGAGGTAAATAACCATGGTTAATTACAGTAATTTTAAAAAATTACCATAATTTTCTGGCAATTTTTAATTCTCTGCAATTAATAGCTAATGGAGTAGGAGCTAGGAAAGCCAATAGCAATTGCAAGAGGTTAATGGCATCTGAACCATTACTTTGGTTACATTAATGTATTAGAAATAGAGAGAACCTCAAGAAAAATATGGCAGGCCACACATAATTTGGTGTTCATTTGTTGGTATGAGAAATTTTTATTCAAACTGATAAAATAACAGCCCGACAAATACTATTCCACAAGTAAAAATATATATTCCACAAATGAGTTGTACGTGCCGTAATTTATAACTAAGAATGTATGAAATTTATAGTTGCTTGGCTTAAAATAATATATTTGGAATATATTAGTGTAAAAAATATACGAGACGGAGGTGAATATTACTGAAAATTATGGTAATTTTCAGGAGCTGCGGTAAATTGGGTAAAATACCATGGCAATTTATGAAAATTAATACGGTAATTTTCTGAATGGTCCATCTCCACGTATGTGTAGGTTGTATTAATACGAACGTTTTTTGGAAATATGTGAGATTATGTTAATGATAATGTCCGTGGTTTCTTTTATCATTCACAGTTTGGTGCGTGGGCATCGTGGGCGTGTTGGGTGGGACTTACAGTGTGTGCCCTCCTGAAACTCTGCAAATATCACCAACTGGAGAATATAAGAGTGAGCATGTACCGGGAGAGACAAAGACTGTTGAATGGGGGGGGAGGAGGGGGAAGCAGCGACAGGGAGGGCAGGGACCAGCCTGACGGTGCTGAGAAGGATGGTGCAGATGAGGGTGGTGGTGGTGATGGCTTGCACATTCCACCGGATGAGGTGCACCCCGAATCTTCATACACCACCAGCCCTCATTCTGTTTAATCATTACATGGCTGTTCCTCATGATTTTCCTCAATAAAATAAAGGCATGCTGATTGGAGGACCAGAATATACCAGAAAATCTTCATGGCATGACTTATCAGCTTGCCTTTTATGTATAAAAGGCTGTGATGTGCTCTATGAAATTTGTTATTTCAATCAATGCGTTTTTTAGAATTTTATATTGATAGCTAGATCAAATAATGAGTTACTTTGAATGAATGTAGATGGATTATGTATGAATGCTAGGACTGTTTGTGAATGCTAGAACAAAATGAATACATATTTCACATTAAGCCAATCTGTATGCATGTATATCTGTGGTTATTACAGTACAGGAATTTTATAATCCAATGAAATCAAATAAATGACATTACATATATTTTTAACACAAGTCAACCATGCAATCTCTCTTTAAGTTAGTCATAGATATTATTGTTTATAAATAAATATTATTTTAATGGAGTTCATATTGTTTTACTCCACTATTTGTAATGAAATTGCTCCAATGTAAAATTTAAGTTGTCCTTATACCATGTACACTTTTCAAATAAAAGAATGTTTTTTGCTGTATTTCTCTAATTTTTGGGTTATTACTATCTATTTGAAAGAAATATTGTGAGTCATTTCTCAGATATATCAAGATTTAATTGGGATGTTTCCGCGAAGTTTTCCTCATACCGTCTTTGATGATCAATCCAAAGATTGGTTGGTTCGACAGATATTATTCATGTTGCTCATACGTTACCTTCAATTTCTTCTCATCATAATTTATGTGTTTCATGTCTTTCATATTCTTGGCTACAAATTGCAGTCATGGGATTTCCAGGGATCTCTTTGGAGTTTCAAGGGTTTATTTTTAAGTTTCTTCACATAATCCTTAAAAAGAACAAAAGACTATTGAAAAAAGATGGTATACCATATGAACTACTGTAAAAGAAGGAAAAATAGTCAGTGATAGGATTCCTGAGTTAATTCCAAAAACATGGAGAGAAGAAAGGACACCATAAGAGTGGATGGAAGTGCTTGTACTACCATTTGCAAGAGAGGTGATGGTGCAATGCAAAATTACAGAGATATATTATTGTTTAGCATTTAATACAAAATAATTTCTATGGTAGAACAAGGTACATATGCCATAACAAAGGAGTACCAAGCTGGATTTATTTAAGTCCATTCCCTTTAATATTTTTCTTCTAAGGAAGCTGTCAGCTAATACTGGGGGTACAATAAAGAATCTCATGGATGAGTCTCAGAAGTCAACAAATATGGCAAAGAATAGAAAATTTAGGTATTTCTACAAAATTTATAAATGGAGATAATAAGTGGAAGGTTGAAACAGGATAGACTGAGAGCTGCCTGAAGCTTTTGAATTAGTGATGAAAGCAAGACAATGTGTTGGGCATCTTTGCTGTAAAACAGCATTGGAAGATGGCCTGTGAAATGTAAGATAGACCCACCGTAGAATGAAAGAAGGATCTAGAATAAACATATATTTGCAGAAGTATCTCCTCACTGAAAATATAAAAGACCTAGGGGTACTACAAGGAGTGAGATGGAACACGTGGTTCTGAAAATAAGTCATGAAAAGTCGATATGCAGTCATTTAACAAGAAAAAAAAAACACTTTTAAGCAGTTACAATAAGTGTAAATGGGCGGTTTGGAGGAAGTGAACCAATTCTAATACTTGGGATTTCACACTGAGACTATTCCGTCTTCAAAAATGGGCGGTCAGAATCCTGGCAGGTGTGAATAGATTTACCAGTTGTAGGCAATATTTTATAGACTATAAATTCCTAACCGTGTATTGCATATACATTTACTATGCCATCTTGTACGTCAGAGAGCAGAACTTGCGTTTATCAGTTAACAAGGATATCCACCACTACAATACTAGAAGGGGCAATGATTATAGGACTGTAACCCACAGTCTAGCAATGTATGCAAAAGGACCAGTGTATGCTGGTTGTGTATTCAACAATCACCTCCCTAACAGTATCAAATCCGAAGGTAATATACTTATGTTTAAAAATAAACTAAAAGCATTCCTTCTTACACACCCATTTTACTCTGTGGATGAATCCTTAGAAAGTTAGGTATAAAGTTTATTCTCTGTATTATCTAAATTGTTTACTTATTTATGTTGCATATTGTATCTTGACTTATCATATGTTTGTATCAACAAATCTTCTGAACAAAATAAATATAATTATTATTATTATTAATACAATTCAACAAAAATAGCAAAGAACCTGAAATAGCCATAAATCTAGCCAGTAGGTTTTTACATGCATGCTATAAGTTTCTAACCTCTAAGAAAATATCTCAGAAAATAGGGAATATACCACTCAATAATTTGCACAATGCAGAGACATGGATGAAAAACAAGAAGAAAGAAAGGATACCTTACCCTTCAGTGGGCGCATAAAAATTTGTTACATGATTGGGTGTGCGGACCTCACCGGTGGCTCAAATTCAATTTTTTTTATTGCCTAAAATTGTCAATTGTTTTGTAATATATTTTTACAAACAATAAATTTAGACTAATATCATTTATTTACGTTTTTCTCACTATGGAACATATTTATAGTCATTAGTGGAATAAAACTTAAAGTTATTGATACAACGTGAAGTATTTTGAGCTTCGAACAACCATTGTGACAAAATTTATATAAAATATCCAACAATTCTAATATAATTGATTATAATGTATAAATAATATGATAATGTTGACGGAAAAAGGTTACACAGTCGCATGGGCCATATTTGTGGCCCAGTCAAGCTGGCTTACTTTCGTATGCTATTTAATGCTAACCCTGCTACAATTTGTAACAAACGACCAAGTGAGACTTCTTAGGACATAATAATGTGCAGCTACTGAAACTTACAAGTTCATTATGCCATCCTATAAGGAACGTCACAAATATGAAATACTGTGGACCATGTGCCTACTGAAGGGTTAATACATTGTTTTTTAAATTCTGTGAAAATGTTTTGACTCCACAAATGAATAAGGGATGTGAAGGGGCAAACGAGAAGGAAATAAGCGATCTTTGCAAATATCATGATATAAAAGAAGTAGTGTTTATAAGAAGAAAGTGGAATATGATGCACCAACCATGCAATGCGAATAGAGCTGGATGCAGTACTGTAGGAGGTAGACCTAGAAAGACCAACTGAAGGATTGGGACAAATATGGGGAATAAGGTCAGGTCGGACATCAACTAGAGGGGGAAACGGAGGATGAAACAGAAGTCACTATGTTACTGCATAGAAAGATGAAGGTCAATTGTGGGTGAGGCCAAATCCCAGCGTGGGATTAAATGGACAAAGGAGTAAGAGCATACAGTACATAAGAGCATGGTAAGAGTTCATACAGAATTCCTATGGGGGCTACCCCTCGCTGGGTACTCCCATATCTACGTGGCCATTATCTAGAAGAGCAATATGGTCAGTAAATACTTCATGTCAATATACTTCATTCAACAATTTGTTGTATTAAAATTTTATACACTTCTTTTGTTTGGTCTCGCCTCGAGTGCTGTTCACCAGTCTGGTCACCCTCCTATACAATTGACTCTAACTCTGTAGAAAGAGTACTACGAAAATTCATGAGACACATAGCAATCAAATGCAAATTATCTTATTTCACCCCCTACCTAGACCTTTTACTTGTCTTTAATATCCCCACTCTTTCAGAAAGAAGAAAAATTAATGATTTAGTTTTGTTGTATCATTTATTAAATAATGATCTAAATTCACCTGAACTTCTATCTTTAGTTAACTTTAATGTACCTATAGTCATATAATTCGATCCTTAAATATGTTTCAAATAATTTACCACAAAACTAATTATGCATTTAATAACCCTGTCTCGATATTCCAGAGATTAGCAAATGAAGTAAAAGATATTCTTAGACAAAGACTTCAGTCTATCTTTGACCCAATATAAAAAAATTATTTATGACAATATTGTGCATGTGTCCATGAATGATCTTTCTATGTAGCTAAAATTGTATATTATTGTTACCAATTGTTCACCTTCCATTGTTCTGGTTAATTTCTCATCACTTTGTATTCATATTTTAAACATGAAATTGTAAATTTTTTGTATTTCTGAAATGGGTCCAGTGCCCATAAATAAATACTTACTTAGTTTATAATAGCACCGGTATATAGTTCCTTCTTTAGTTACTATTTTTGCACTTATTTTAAATAAATATTAAAGGTTTTCCCTATATAACGTACCTCCTGAGCTAAGATAGGGTTAAGGAAATGATATTTCACAACGCCTAACCCGACTGATATTTGAATGTGGCGGGGTCACGGTAAAACATACCAGCGAGTATGTGCGCAAAATGTTTTGCAATACTAACATTTCCTCCTCATTTTATAAACTCATTCATCGTCAAAACTGCCTGGACTATACATAATTTGAATTTCTTTTGAGCTCTTGACACAACATCCCATCCTTATATCACGGTAACCAAGCATACCGTACATACCCGGCAAAAAATTTTGCAGTACCATCGGCACGATCGGCCCATCCCATCAGAAACTGACGCAATGAAATGCGACGATCGGTTTCCGTAATCGCGCGACGTGTTTCGTGAGGTTTGTGGGGTTATGCGGGTTTCAAGGTACTACAGTTTTTCATGATTTCTGACCATTTAATTACATATTTAGACTAGTAGACTTGGTCGATAGCTGAAGAAAAATGGATAACGGCGTCCAGAATAGTTTGTCAGATTTATCGCTGTCGAATTCTACGGAAAAAGACGACGCCGAGGAAGATGTAGTGAATCCTTGGAACGTGTCCACCAAGTCTGCTACGGGAATTGATTACGACAAATTAATAAGTAAGATTTAATGTGAAGCTGCGACTGTCTGCTCCACATTCACAAAGCCTGCCTAATGTATGTACTCATTATCGTCTTTCTCAGAAAGATTTGGGAGTTCGAAAGTGGATGATGAGCTCATAGCAAGGTTTGAAAAAGTAACTGGGAAGAGAGCTCATCACCTGCTGCGCCGAGGTATATTCTTCTCTCACCGTGATATGCACACTATTCTAAACCATTATGATCAAGGGAAACCGTTTTTCTTGTATACTGGAAGAGGGCCGTCATCTGAATCAATGCACGTTGGGCACTTGATATCTTTTATTTTCACAAAGTAAGTTTTCAGTGTACATTCAGCCGTATTTGGGAATGCAAATGTATAAATGTGAATATCGGATTTTTATTGTTCTTATTTTCGCTGTGCAGGTGGTTACAGGATGTATTTGATGTTCCCTTAGTCATACAAATGACAGATGATGAAAAATGCCTCTGGAAGGATATAACTTTGGAAGAAGCAAATAGATTAGCGTATGAAAATGCTAAAGACATCATTGCATGTGGCTTTGATAAAGATAAAACATTCATCTTTTCTGACCTAGATTTCATTGGGTAATTTTCTTGTCCTGGAAAAAGTTAAACACAGTCTCTGCCTCTCAGTAATTTTGGTTTTATCTTTTTTTTAATTAATTTTCAGGCAGTGTCCTGATTTTTACCGGAATATGGTCCGAATCCAGAAGTGTGTGACTTTTAACCAGGTGAAAGGTATTTTCGGTTTTGGTGACAGTGATGTGATAGGAAAAATAAGCTTTCCTGCAATACAAGCAGCACCGTCTTTCTCCACGTCGTTTCCATTTATATTTAATAAGGCCAAAGTTCCTTGTTTAATTCCATGTGGAATTGATCAGGTATTGTCGTTCTTATGTGGACTTTTCTCATCCGTATTTCAATGTAAAAAATGTCTCTATCATGCTACTAATAGTTCTCCCTTATACCTTTGCTCAAGAAAAAATTGTGTTTTCTGTAATTCAGGATCCATATTTTAGAATGACGAGAGATGTAGCCCCAAGAATTGGCCTGCCAAAGCCTGCCTTGATTCATTGTTCTTTCTTCCCTGCTCTGCAGGGAGCACAGACCAAGATGTCTGCAAGTGATCAAAATACCTCTATTTTTCTTACGGACACCCAGAAGCAAATTAAAAACAAGGTAGTAATAGTGTGGTGTGCTTTATGATTGCTATGAATTTTTGTCATTTTACTCTGTATTCAGTAGCTGAATTGAGGTGGTATTTTTATGTTTGTGGAACTTATGTTTTTAGTTTCAACTTATGAATTTGCACGTTATATCATGCCCATGGAGCATTTTAAATCACTATCATTTGGTTATACTGGAAAAAGTAACTATTAGTGTTCCTTGATTTTCACCCATGTCAAATCATTGAAATAACTGTAGCCATTAGGGGTAAGAAATAAGTAGATATTTATTGAAAATCTCCAGTACACGATTATTTGAACTTCATTTTTAGATAAATAAGTATGCCTTCTCTGGTGGACAAGCTACGATTGAGGAGCACCGTCGGATTGGAGGAAACTGTGATGTTGATATATCGTATCAGTATTTGACATTCTTCTTAGAAGATGATGAACAATTGGAGCAGATTAGAAAGGTAAAGAAAAACCTTTTCTTTTTAAGTATTTCATTTACTTCATAGAGTGATGTGGACAGTATCGCATTGTAAACCTCATCATGTGTCCTGATAGATCAATAGAGGTAATTACCTGTGAAATTACTTTTTTATGGTTGTTGAATGGTGAAGGAAATTGAGTTCCTGTGTCACATGTAAGAACACTTCTTGGTTACATGAATGAGAGTATTTTTATTTTCCTTATATCAAAACCATTGACTTCAGTTAACTTCATTTATTAAAAAAAATGATTTCACGATCTATTGTTGTCATGTCTATTCAAAGCTTGTAAGTTTTTATAAACAATATGCATTCAGGGAATGATATAAGATTTTCTCCTTCATTTGAGGACTAAAATTAAAGGGGAAGTCATTTCGGGGTAATACATGGACACGATAAGCATAATGAGTATTCAGTAAAATATAGAGTATATTTCATCAAATTCTCACTATGTGTAAGTACTAATAGCATTTTTTTCAAGTGTAAGCTTTATTTCCTGATGAAGCTGGTTTGTGAATTCTTGGGCTTAAAAAAAGAACTAAGTGTTGTGAGGAAACAATATGGTATTGCCTTTAAATTGGAACAGCTTTTTAATATTTTCATAAATGATGTATTTGCTTTTCATTCTTCTATGTTTTTCTAAAATGTGTATTGAGATGAGTTGTTTCCTGTTTTTGGATCCCTTTGGCAAAGATTGAGTCCATTCGCTGAAGGTATTTCTTCAAAGATTCATTGATGCTGCCTTTATTCTTGATTTTCACTAATCAGTTGCAAGTTTTTTTGGATTCTCCACTTGCTTAATTTCCCGTCTTGCCCACATTTAGATGCTGATAAGCATTGTAATCTCAGTAATGGGTTGCTATTGTCAACAATAAAGTTTTTTGTGTGTACACGTTGTTTTTTTAAATTAAACCAGATTAGTGACAACCTTTTTTTGTAAAGTGTGAATCTCTATAGAAATAATCTGCTTACATTTTACAGTTTTTGTTGTCCTCTAGTTTGCCTATAATGAATGTTGCAACAATTTTTATTCATTTGAGATGAAAGGGTCCAAACAGTGGCAGTATTTATGATGTACGTCGAGGAATTGATAAACGGATGGTCACAATTCTTGTCCTATTTGATTTTACCAATGCTTTTGGTCTTGTTAATCACGCCAAACTTCTCCACAAGATGAAAAACCTTAACTTTTCCTGTTCCTCACTTAACTGGTTTTACTCCTATCTAAAAGATCGTCAACAGGCAGTCAAGGACGCAAATGGGAATACATCGCAATGGACCACTGTCCATTGCGGAGTCCCGCAAGGCTCAGTTCTTGGTCCTCTCCTATTTTCCCTTTATGTCCTTGATTTTCCGAAGTGTATTATAAATTGTAAATACCTATTATATGCTGACGACCTACAGATTTATCATCACTGCCATTTGCATGAGCTGAATGATGTTGTTTTCAAAGTCAATCAGGATGTTCAAGCCATCAATTCTTGGGCTGTAAACAATAACTTTGTGCTTAACCCCAGAAAAACAAAGTCAATGTTACTCGGTACCTCAAAACTACTAAAACATGTTGACTTTGATGTTTTGCCAAAGATTATTGTTGGTGATGTGGAAATATCTTATGCAAACTCCGTTAAAAATCTTGGGGTCATATTGATGCCAAATTTGTCTTGGCAAAACCATGTTCAAGCCATCAGCAATAAGATTAACATGATCCTGTTTCAGCTAAAATCTCATAAAAACCTTTTGCCCTCTCATACCCGCAAGCAACTTGTATCCTCGCTAATATTCCCCCATATTGACTACTGCTGTCTTGTTTATCATGACCTAACTGATGAGATTAATACTATGATTCAACGGCAATTAAATATGTGTGTCAGGTTCATTTATGATCTTAAAAAAGATGATCATATATCTCCTTATTTTTCAAAGTTAGAATGGCTTAAAGTTAAAACAAGGAGGGAATTCATGCTTGCCTCCTTTTTATATAAACTTTTCAATTGTCAACAGCCTGAATACATCATGCAATTTTTTCAGTCTAAAGAGAAAAATCGAAATGTTGCAACTCGATTGTCACCAGGTTTTTTAATTGTACCTTTACACCGAACCACTACATTTAATAAATCCTTTTCTGTTTTAGGGACAAGGTTATGGAATAGTATTCCTGAATTAATTAAAAACTCTAGTTCACTGATGGCTTTCAAAAACATATTATTTAATAAAATGCTATTGCAGGAAAAAATTTAATTTACTAATATGCTCGACTTTAATTTACTAATATGCCTCTTTATTAATTTCACCAATATACTTGTATTTTTTTGTTACCACTATTATATCATTTATTGCATGTATCCAATTTTTCTGTGTAATCGAGCTCTGATACTAATGTTCATCTTTTGTATGTTCTTAGTGGACCAAGAACAATAAACATTTCTTTATCTTTATCTTTATTTTGCAGTTTAACGCAATTCATTTAATTCTGGAGGTTTTTTTTCTGTTGAAATCTCCCACTGCTTTTTTCATCACATTCTTCAAAGTACAGATGAACCAGTGTATCAAGTAAAAAACATACTATCATCAATTCCTGCCCTTCTTGAAGACACTTGTGAAATTCAAGCTGGGATCAAAATAAGACCTTAAATTTGATTGAGTGCGGAGCATAAAAAATTAAAAGTGATATGATAAAATCTGTGGTATTTGTCAATAGTCATGTGCTGTCAGTGAATTGATCAGTAAGAAAATGTGAATAAATTCCATCAGTTATCGCTGGCAACCCTTTTCATGCACATTCACAGCTGAAGTATATTGTGCAGTTAAGGCGTGATGGTAGTGACGGCCGAGGCGAGCGTTTCAGGCCTCACTTTCACTCTACCTATGTTTATGTATCACTCAACTACGGGTTAACTATTAAAGATATTGACTTTGGGTTTTCTCTATTTGGTTTGAAAGATATCATTCCAAAAGGCAGTGTGAAAGAAACATTTTTATCCCTCTGGGTTAGTGAGGAAACTTACCTTAACTACGGCTAACAAAAACTCACTTCTCAGCAAGAAATTTGAAAATCAAAGACTGTCAACCTCTGGCGACATCTTTCTCCTATATGATATGTAGAGAACATCCATCATTAATCGTTTTTGAGGACACAATCATTAAAATGGTGGACCCTTGCTCGCTAAAAATCTAACAATTTTCCGACACTATGGAGGCGAACCGTGTTGCGACGAATTTATTTCCCCCCTCAGGAACTCCTTCCGCTGGCCTCTCAAGCAACGTTGAGTCACCCATCTTTCTCAATTCTAGTGTAATGTTTAAACCTGCCTCCCCTCTTCTTAAGCGAATGTAAGATGATCCCAACCCCCTCCCCCAAAAACTTCTTACGTAACACTTGATTGGCCCCTTAGAAGTCCGACTAGAGTGATCTAGGGAGTAGATTACAAAAGTGTCCCTGAGGGGAGGTTATGAAGAGGGGGACTGGGAGGGTTAATAATGCTGGGCCTGGCTGATGGGGCAGGGGGAAGGGTGCAACAAAGATATGATGATGGGGGACTAGGAGGCGGCTAGAACTGGGAAGGTGTGGGGAGGTGGGGGTTGTAGCTATAAAGTGACAAGGTTAGTGATCCTGGGCCTGGCTGACTGAACAGAGGGAAAAGTTGCAACAAAGTAATGAAAGGGGACTAGAACAGTGAAGGAACGGAAGTAGCAACAAAGTAATTGTGATGGAGGGGCAGTGACAGGTGGGGGGGGAGGGAAAGACTGCCTAATTCAGGTGAGGGGAAGTTAGGGGGCACCTTGGGTGATGTTGGGAAGGGGGGGGGGGTGCAAAGAAACAGAGAGGAGTTAATGATAAGGAGTTATGTATACGATTTCTGTGGATTCTTAGTAGACTGGGTAGCTTGGTGGTCTGAGCATTGGACACGACATCCAAAGGTCCATGGTTCCATTCCCAATCCAGTCGATTTGTTTCTGCTTGGAATCTGCCATCTTTCCATCTTCACACCACCATTGTTTGTTGATTTTGTGTTTTCCTATCCGCTTTCTTTCTATCTTTCTGTTTAAATATTTGTGTGTATTTGCCGCTGAGCGGTCTGAGTGAATAAACGAACGGTTTTACATATATATAACAATTGGGTCCTTTGGTTTTAGCCCTCCCTAGAGGAAGGGCTAACACCCGAAACGTTTACAGTTATACTTTCTTTTTACTCTCGTCTTTTTACCCCCTGTAAGTTTCTTCTATTGTGTTTGTGGCCATTTGGCCAAGTTTTCTATTGTGAATATATATATATTGTAAAAAATGTCACAGGCGTGACTGGCAGTTACACATAGAAAACACAAAAAGGAAAAACTCACAGATATTTCCCTCCATCATAATTATGGTTACATTGTTGCAACTTCCCCCCCCCCCCCTCAATGCCTTCCCACTGTTAGTCGACGCCTCCGCCCCTTCCATCATGATTACTTTGTTGCAACTTTTCCCTCTGCCCAGTCAGCCAGGCCCAGCATCATTAACCTCCCCAGTTCCCCCTTTTCTTAACTTCCCCTCTTCACCCCTCATTTGAGCAGTATCACTCTCGCTACAGCTGAAGAAGGGCGAAGACCCAAAACGTCCAAAGGAAGACTCTTTCTACTCTTTTTCTGCACCCCTGTCAAGTTCTCTTTTATTATGTTTGTGGCTAATTAGTAAAGATTTCTATTTGTGTACATATATGTGTACATAAGTGTGATACTTTCGCATGTGCTCAGCCATTGATAGTCCTTTGTAACAATAGATGTCAGTGTGCAAATGTAAGCCAGTTCAAGTTTCCAGTTTCCCTGGACATATGATCTGAAAGTAACAGATACTTTGTTAAATTTTCACCTAATTGATTTATTTCAATATACCAACCAAAATTTCAATATGACTGGTGTCATTCTCAAGGTGAACGAGAATTTCAACACATCTCGTCACCTTGAGAATGATTTGAGTGTGGTCAAAACATAGGTTAGTGTGTTGAAATTTAAAACAACTTGTGGAAATTTAACTATCTGTTATTGTGAGGTCATGATATCTATACTCATTTTCCAGATGGTATTGTCAGATATGTTAAACTTTTCCCGGATATGTTTACTCACCTGTATAGCATTGGTGAATATGGTATGAATGGCTGTGTAGTTACATTTGTGATGATATGCATTAATGCGTGGCTCAATTTGGTCCTTGGGCAACATGTTTCAATTCAAATGATATGTGGATATTCTTTTAAGTTACTGATTGTTGTGGTACTTACATTCAGTCAAATATCTTCTTACTGAATGCACATACATATTCATGTACTTACAGGACTATACCAGTGGTGAATTACTGACTGGGGAACTCAAGAAAGAACTTATTGCAATCTTACAAAATTTGATTGCAACACACCAAGAAAGAAGATCCAAGGTCACAGAGGAAGTTATTAAGGATTTCACTGCTCCAAGAAAATTAAAGTTTAACTTTTGAATGGTTGATGAATAGGGGAAAGCAGGTCATTTTCCCCAGATTTCTTTGGCCTCCATTTAAATTGAAAATTATGCTCTTACACCTTGGCTACCTGTCACTACATAGGGTTATTGCTATATGCTTACATTAAGCATGCTCTTCACTTTTGTAGTTAATTTATTGTTTGGCATTTATTATATTTTGTTCTTAAACATTATTTAAATTTTGATCTGGCTAGTTATTGTTTTGGCTGCCATTTTTATTTTTGTGGTTTATTAGCAGTTTTAATGAAGTCAGTTGCAAAATGTTTTGGTTGAGAATACATATACAAAATATTTATTAGTCTTTATAAATATTGTATTAAACAATTTCTGAATCAATTAACACCACAGTTTTTCAATCGGCTCCGTCCAACATTCATCTATGGTCTTCTTCACCCTGCTCCATATTTCTTCATGCATATCATCAACACTTTTTCGGGCATCAACAATCTGCAATTTGAGAGATAAATGGTGATATTTTAACCATAAAAATTACATAACTTAAACATGAACCATATTTATGTGCATAATGTGCACGTTTTTCCACTACAATTAAGCATTAAAATGAAATGTATTATTTATTATTTTTGGACACCCAGCAATGGTGGCCCAAAAAGGGAGAGGTAACTGCCCCATCATCCTCAAAACCCAGCACAGTTTTTATTTCACACCTAAAACTTTGGGTATAAATAATTTCCTTGCTGGGAGGCATATTTATTAAGCCTATTGAGAGTTGCCATGTAATCTTATGCATTTCTGAATCAAAATGTCAAAAGTTCGTAGAGCATATAAAAGAAAGATATTCAGTAAAAACTTGCTCCATTAAAATGGAAAAATTTAATTTTCACAAACACTAAATGTGCCAGTTCATAGACTTTGCTATGAAAATCCTGGATGAGACCACGAGTCCTTTTCTTATGGATATTTTATATCCCCTGAGTGACTAGTTGCCCCCCAAACCTCTAATCTTTGTTCCACTCCTGGTACAACGTGGCAAGACCTTACCTAAAAGCCCCATCTGTTCAATGACAATCTTCCTAACTGAGGATTCTTTCAGGAACATTAAATGGTCCCGAAGCTAGTTTTTGGGATTACTTAAGGAAATATTGGGCTTCCAACTGAAAACCTTAGCCCTATTCCTCCATTTCTATCCTAACGAAAAGTAAATCAATAATAATGAACCATCCCGTTGGTTACAACAATTCGGGGGAGAAAGGCCCTTGACAATGAGAGTGAAGGTGATGATGACTTCCTAACACATATATAATAATAATACAATATGTCGCATGGGATGGCCACATTGTTTGTTTACACGGTCACTGAGGAAACACGTGAGGCGACAGTGCGTACAGGAGTAAAGTAGGAACACCAAGAAGAGGACGGTTGGTAGTGAACATTTATCTTTTTATTTGTGAAGTGAAACAAAGGAAGTGTTATTTTATTCGTGAAGTGAAATAACGGAATCATTACATACTGGTGCCGCAATGTGCAGGGCACGACTTCTCGATAAAAAGGGACCATGGGCAACCTGAGTTAAAGTTTCAGTGGATAGAAGTGAAATGGCAGGAGTCGCTAGAAAATCCTACCCTACTGAAAATTTGCAGCTTTTTTTAATGATAAAATGATCCATAAATTAGTGACGTTTACACACAGAAAAATGGACCATTCGCCCCAATGTGTGCTAGGGAAAGCAGGAGGCTTCCTTCTTTTCATCCCTCAGAATAGGGTGTCCACAAAAGCCACAATAAAAAATTCAAGCATAATTTCAGGTTTTCAAGGCTAATTTCTTTTAAATTTCCAGGCTATATTATCGCAGTTTATATAAGAGCCAAAGTGATATTTTTCACGTTTTACAAATAATATGGATTTTCCTAGCTAAACAACCTAATCAAAATATAGATATCAAATAAATACAAATCATAAAAAAAGTGGAAAAAACAATATGTTGTTTTATTGACAATAAATTCACTCCTGTGAACGTGTGAGTGGGTAAGCGATTTGTGTTTGCGGTAAATAGCCCCCGTCAGAGTCATCCTCTGGACGCCTGTCCTACCCCTGCAGACACCTGACCCCCTCTGGACGTCTGTTCCCCCCCTGTTAGGGTGGCCAAAAGAAAAGTTTTTGGAAAGTTGAGGGGGCGGATGCATTTTCTGGTGCAATTTCATAAATATAAAAGCCATAGAAAATTTTAGCTTGATTGCACAATATTTGACCCTGCCGAATTGTGTTTAAATATTTCAGGCTCAAATTGCCTAATTTTCAGAGGCAATTCTTCTGTTTTCGGGATTCTACCGCAGAAATACTGGTTAAACGAAAGAAAAACAATGCTTGATGATAATGTTATTATTTTGTGTGTTTCTTAATTTTTGGGAGCGTGGTGGCCTAGTGGGTAGAGCGCTTTGCTACTGATCAGAGGGTCTCAGATTCAAATCCGGATGAAGCCTTCGGACACTCCCAAACAAAAATCCTCAAAGTGTGAGGTGACCCAGGGAAAGGAACTGGCCCCCTTACCCTGAATGTGTGAAATTTACACGCCTATGGCTTAGAGTGGGGTGAGCTCTACCCTCACCTATCCACACAAACCTTCAGGTTTAAACACAGTCTTAATTTTTAATAGGTTGAAAAAGTTTTAAATTAACTTTTAACTCTCCGTATCCTTAACATTTCCATACCTATCAAAAAAATTGCCTACGTCTGTACTACAAATAGCAAGTTCTGTTTCTCACGTTCACCATTAGTAGTTTTCTGTTCCCGCAGTGTCAAACATTGTGCGTTCAACCCCAAATTTTCTTCAGTTTTTTGTAAATGAAATCACACCAGAAAATGTATCCACCAATTCAACTTTGAAGTAAAGTTATTTTTTGGGGGCACCCTACCCTCCCGTCCTCCCTCATACTCGACCACTCGGTAGCGCGTCATGAGCAGGGTTGCACAGATTAATCGGCAAGTAGACGATAATTCCGATACCGACTAATCGGCCATTTTGCCGATTAATCGGTATCGGCTATTTGGCCGATTAATCGGCTCTGATAATCGGCCAATTATCATATTGCTGTAAAATATAAGACTAGAAATGAAAATTATATATTTCTGATTGATCATCGTGTTGTTTTAGGGTCCCCTTAATTCTTGGCCACCCTGTGTGGATGTTGCAAGGGTGTCTCCTAAGCCCCATCTTGCATTCAATTCTCACTAAGGACCAGTCTGAATACATATTGCTTCGTGAAGTTAGGGTCCCTCAATACCGTCTAAGGATGCAATAGATGCTCCGGATACGAAACGGTGTGTGGCGGGAGCGAGGGAGGCCAAAAAAATGGCTGTCAGGTATTTAACTGTAGGTTGCTAATAATCAGCCGATTAATCGATATCGGCCGATAATGCTTGGCCGATTAATCGGTAATCGGCCATTTTGCCTATCGGTGCTACCCTAGTCTTGAGTGGCGCGTCCAGCAGCACGCTGCTACAAGCGACTGTGGCGCGGCTAGTCAAATCAGTTACTTCTCGAGATGGAGTCAAGCACTTCTTGCCGCTTAATAGCCACCACCAGTTGACCGCAGCACTTATAAGCGCGCCACTGACTTGAGGTGGTCTGTGATGTTGTTTAACGCCGCTACATACGTTCCGACCAGAACACCCAACTGTGGGGGACGACGGTTGGAGGGACTAATGACGAAAACAGTCAGAACCAAAGATATAATACAGTCTGAACCATCGGACGGGTGGTCGCTCCTTCCAGACCATTCAACCGCCGCGCCGACCACCCCGATTTCTTTGGCGTCGCAGCGTCTATGGCGCAGTCGACCGACTCCCGCTTCCGACCCGTCTCACGCTACCCGTTCACTCTGCGGATTTGCGTTGGGAGCCAAAATTCACGCGATTACATTCTCCACTGAAAATTATTTTGTAGCATGGTCTGGTCCGGTTACCTGGTTGATACTTTGAGAGCAGGCTTAGCATAAATAAATGGGACACCTGAATTGCGATCTCTAATTGCTGAATAATTGATACACGCCAGCTATCTTGAAGTGAGTCTTAGCAGTTGATAAAACGTGAAGCAAATGTTGGCAATCTGCATGGTCGTATTACTCACAATGAGTGGCAGGAGTGTTTACAATACGCATGTACTCGCGCACTTACGTAGCTGTACAGATTAGTGAATAAATTCAACAAATTAGAGCACAGGCTCTTTCACGGCCGCGCTTTCATGTTTTACTTAATTTTGCATGTTTACATGATGATAAATTTTGATATTATTATTGTTTAGAGAAATTTAAAGGCGACTCTATTCTCTCTTCGTCACCTCATTTATTCATTCATCATATTATTTAATTTTTTTTAAAGATCATTCAATTTTTTTATCACTACGTCCCTAGCAATTAATTGCTCCCAAGGTAGTTCTACTGGTGTCGGACACCGACGACCTAGGTCGAGAGGGAGACAGGCATCAGTGGGATCACCCCGAAGGAGCTCATACCGCAACATCGCGACCCCTGAAAATGTTAATGGTGAATACGTTCACGCTTCAACACGCGCGGAGATATGCATCGGGTAAACACCACTCAATGTGTTGCAATCTTTAATTTAAATGCTTACTGATGACAACTGAATGACGTTCAAATACCACAAGTAGATATTTGCGTGAATGCAATGGAACGGAACGCATTGCGCATCTGTGAACAAGGTTTACCTCCGATTGTTCCATAAATAGAGCATTTTTAATCCACGTAAGAAATAGAAAATAATGTTGGACGGCGAAATGTTTTGGAGAAATTAATGGAATGGGAGAAAAACAACACGGGCCGTAAAATAATGGGTACATGTACAGGTTTTAATATCGCTTAAGGTACTTGTTTATGAATCGTGTCCGTGACTTAGCCCGATTTTAGACTGTGCACCGCTGCGCCACCGAGTCTGCTTGTCGGCGTGACTTCAACCGTGCTGTCGCAGTCAAATTCAAACTGTGAAGCTCACAAATTTTACTCAGTATTAGGATGCATACTAAATCCTTGTTTTGAACCTCTTATTTCAAGGAGTCAGTCGTCATGGATCAATTAGCACCGTAGATATCAACGGCATGGAGGCCTCGCCGGAGCACCGCCGCAGAGAAATACGCCACGACGTCGCCACTGACGATTACTACAGCGTCTTATTGCAACCTTATTGTCCAATGCGCAGTTAACGAGGGTAAAAGGACACGTGACACTGACGTTAAAATGAGCCTAACCAAGTTCAGGTCTTCGATTTACATATTAATACCAACGCGAAGTCCATTACACCATGTACAGTTATCAAACAACATATTTTATGGCTTTCGCGGTTGAACTAAAATATTAAATAAGGATTTTTTTTCGCCTTGAAATGATAATTTTACAATTTCCCGGATTTACCAGAAATTCCCGCATACTTCACGGAAATTTCCCGGATCGGAAAATTCCCGAATAATTCCCGGTTTTCAAGGGTCCGTGGGGAGACACTCAGAATGAGAGGGAGGGTAAACGTGAGAGACCCCTTTGCACAGAGAGTTTTGCAGGTGGCCAGCAATGGCAGTGGGACATGTGCCAAGCTCCCTTAGTTATTTTCCCATGCACCTTCTGAGCACTACAACGTGTTGAATACAATGAATTAAACTAAAAAATACTAGATACTCAGAGGTTCTATCAAGCAGTAAAAATCAATTCATTACATGAGAGCCAATTAACAATTTCTTATCGATGAAACTAAGTGGGGTAAATCCTAGTTTTAGGAGTAACATACATTAAGGGGTAACCGAAAATGGATACGATACAGAGTCTAAAGTGCAAACTTACACTGAACAAAAAATACGTAAATGATGAGAGAAGACTCAAACCTGAATCTCCCAGAAAAGACAACCCAGGAATTGCAATTATGGAAAGGGCACAAAAATATTGAATAGAGGTATGAGGGACCAATATAATAAACAGTTAGCATCACTTTTTTCATGTAACGGTAAGAGGGTGGAAGGGTTTTCGGAACAACCACGATTAAGCCATTCTCTTGTTCAAAGTTTTACACAGAGATGCCAAAATCTGTCACTACAAGGCTTTATTCAAAAATGAATAAATAGATAACTTCCCATTCACACAATATTCTGCGGTATCCATGACATGCCTAGTTGAGGGAAAGTAGTGGGTGAAGGCATTTTCTTTGATCTGTAGAATTTACAAATAATCTGGTGACAAAAAAATAGAAAAAAAATCACTAGGAAAAGTGTTGTCAATATGCATTTTAAAAATTGCCAACAATTCAAAATACACTAACAGATTTATGTCAAAATGTTCTAAGGGAGAAAATTACATATGACGATTAAAAATTCAGTTTAAGCAGTAGTGGCTGATGAAAATGCAGGCATAGCAGATAAAGAACAGCTATCTATCTATCTATAGCTATCTAAGGTGAATGCAAAGAGCAAATCCAAGAAGAATTTGCAGAATGAAATGATGAAATATGCACTTAGTTTTCCACAAAAGATTTAATATTTTCTTACGACCTGGATTCCATCCCTGCGCTAATTCATCAGGTACAGACTGAGTAAAACACACTGGTTATTTAGTCAAAAATGAGAGGGGGGATGGTAGTCTTCAGGTGACGGTTGGAGGTTATGGGAAGAGGGAGGGATCAGCACCTCGAGCCTCAGTAAGGCCATGCTGGTGGGTGGTCTGGTAGTGACTCGAGTAGGCAGGCAAGGGGTGGGACTCGAGGATGGGTGCTCTTCAGGATTCCAGGCATGTGCTACGACATCAAGGAGGGGCGAGTGCTGGGCATACAACATGCCATTCTGCAACTTATTTTGAATTGCCACCCCCCTCTCCTCCTATACCCATTACCCCCAACCATCACCTAAATACTACCTTCCCCCTCTCATTTTTGACTAATAAAGCAGTATGTTTTCCTAGGTCTGTCCCTGATAATGGCACACAGCAATAAAAACTGGGTTGTTAGAACATAATAAATCTTTAGTGGAGAACTAAGAAATTCATCATTTCATTATAAATGGATTCCACCAAGTTACTTCCAATACCATTAATTTTAAGAATTTACAGGTTTTGTAGAACTGAAATCACATTATGTCTCATCAAACTCCAAAGCAATAGACAATTATTGGTTATGTTTTAACTTCCACTAGAATATTGTATAAGATCTGGTTTTAACAGTAGCTCAACAATGGGAGGTAATGAGGGATGTACATGTGACTTTAAGGAAAAAGTATACTCCAGCATTATTTTCCTCCAGCATTGCTCATATCACAATTTTAATCTCGTGTTGAACATTGCAAACATAGCACCAGAAATTATAAACACTATCATCACATTAAAGGATGCTCTAGTCTTCTACAGAGTAGATAGGGAATCAACTGCTGGAAGGAATTCAGCTTCCAGTCCATCGCAAATGATCTAGGCTAGATGGGTTGCATGATACAACATCGTTTGATTATTGCAAAATCTTCCAAGATTAGTAGTCCTACAAAAACTACCCAACAACGGAAACTGCCACACACGAAAATCTGCATCCCATCAATATTCAGTGGTTAACAACCTCCATTCATGACTGACATAATAACAAAATATCTTCTGTAGTATTCGAGCCAGTGGTTAATGCCCTACAAGTGAAATGCATGGATTCATCAAGGTGAGAGAACGTTTGAGCAGCAGTTCCTAAGAGTTTTCAGTTACAAAGCCCTTGTTGAAAAAGTTTCTCATGAAGCCCCAGGGAGTATTTAGTGTTTAGTTCCAACAATACTCTTTTAGGAATATGATACACTGTATGCATTAGGAAGTATAGATGGTATTGTTTGCACATTGAAACAAAATAACAGTAAAAAATTCCAATTTGTGCCAGCAATTTACTTTTCATCATCTTCATAACTGCCCCAGAGGATCACTTGCGAAGTCTCAAGTGCTCCACATTGCAAAGCTTGAGAAACACTGCATTAAAAGTATCCTAGATGTACTCAAAAAGATCATGAAGGCTCAAACAAGTTTCTAAATTATCACAATAAAGACCACATGGCATTGCAATAAAATTAGAAGTACTGATTCTCTTCCACAAATTGCTCTTATGCAAAAACATGGGACAAATCCTATATTAGACATATGATGAATACTGGACAAATGGTGCATTAACCAATAACACCATACCTTGGTTCCCTTAAAGCAACAATAAACATTGGATTTTCCAAAAGAAACATCCCAAGCATATTTATTTTCAAAGTGTTCAGAAGCCTGGAGGAATTATGATTTTTGAAAATCCTGAAATTTCAGCTCTTGCAAGTTTATTATTCTCCCTGTCACTGTGTGATTTCAACTGAAGGCTGTGCTCAAGTTCCACTCCCATGCACGTCACTGTTTGCTAGAGATCAGGAAGTGGTTGACCAGAATAAGAGCTTTTTCACTATCTCATAAATGTTGATGAGGGCATCCAAGGCCTATAAACAAGTCCTGAAAGTGGTTGGAGCATACGTTTTGAGGACTGACATTACCATCGTCATCTTGGACTTAAGTCACTTGATGCCACTAAAGCAGTGTTCACACAATGCATGTAACCATGCAAACGTGTAAAATAACAAATGCACGAATGTGATGCTGCAAAATAGCCCCCGTTCTAACTTGAAGCATTTGCTCATGCATGTGTACAGCCATGTACTTGTGCTGGTAACTGCATTGAATTACGTACACAATGTAAGAAGCAGCAGAAATTTTCCTAAGTAAAAGGAAAGCCTGAGAAGACTTAGAATGCACGAGTTGACCATGTCACAGAGCTGCATAATCCATCACTCAGTACTGACAGACCAGTGGAAATTCCCATGACAAAAGTGTAACTGTTACTTACTGCATATTCCAAAGTTTTTTATTTCCGATCATGGTTTCGACATTCTTTGATATCATCAAGGTAATGACAATGGCTCTTGAAACCACGGTCAGAAGTAAAGTGTGGAACATACTAAGTACAAATTCATTTAGTAATCTATACCAAATCCATCTATTAAAAGTCTTCGACAATGATGAGAGGAACAAGATGTTCAGACTGCTGGAAGAACTCGGAATGGATTATGACGACAATAGAATAATCTACCAACTATACAAGGAGCAAACTATACAAGCTGGCCCCAGTGGCGGAGGGGTAAAGTCCTCGACTGCTATTCATGGGGTCGCGGGTTCGAGTCCCGCCTGGGTGGGTTATTCACCACCCAGGGCATGGATGTATGTAAAGTTCTGTTGGTCCAGTCCCTGGAAAACCTGATGACAGGCTAAGCAGCCAATCGGGATTTCAGGGACATATGGGCCAACAAGAATCGTCAGAAAGCAAAAAAAAATCATCACAATGCAAATGAGAGACGGAAGGCAGATTAAGCTAAGCTAAAAAGCTAAAATTAGCTAAGGAGTATGACAAGGATGCAAACTTTCATCAGCACTGTTCAACATGTACTTGGAGGAGTCCATCAGAGAAGCACAAGAAATTGGACAGAGGAATAAAGATAAATGGAGAAGAAATAAACATGTTCTGCTTCACAGATGACATCGTAGTCATAGTTGTAAATTGCGATGATCTTCCAAGGTCACTAACTGTAATGGACCAAGTTCTCCAAGAATACAACATGAAAATAAGTAAGAAGACGACTAAAATCCTAGCATGTGGATGAGAAGCTGAATGTAGAAGTCACCCTGAGAGGAGAGAAATCAGAGCAAGTGGATTCCTTCACTTATCTTGCAAGTGCAATCATGTGAGTTGGAAGAAGTACAACGGACATCAAGCAGAGAATAGCCCAAGCTAAGAAGGCATTCATGGGAAAAAGAAAACTGCTGTGCTCAAAGAAGATAGGACAACAAACCAGGAAACATTATGTGAAAAAATTTGTGCGGAGCATATTACTCTATGGATCAGAAGCATGGACCACTGGAAAAGCTGACAAGAGGTGACTAGAAGCCTTCAAAACCTGGTGCTGGAGGAGGATGCTGAAGGGAAAATGAATGGACAAAATAAGAAATGAAGTGTACTGAAAAGTAGAAGAGGAAAGGACCATATGGAACACCAAACATGAAAGATGAGTCAGATGGATTGGAGAAACCCTGAGACACAATGGGTTCGCGAAGAAAAAATTAACGGTAAAATATAGGGTAAAGTCCACACAGGAATTATTTCATGGACCAAATAAAGAGGAGAGAACGTAGGAAGAGATGTCAGGAGGTAAGAGAACTAGCATTAGATAGGGAAGGGTGAAGGGCAGCAGTCGACCAATCTTAGAATGGCACGACAAATGATAATGAAGACTGAATCCATATGGTTGCATGACATGATTTTGTACAATATGTTTCAACATTAAATATTAGAATTACAAGGAAGTCTACATCAATTACCAATATTGCCTCAACATGGAATAGATTCCTTTATTAGTGTGTGGTATATTATTACTTGTGATGCTAGTTCATGCAATCCAGAAATAGCAGCGAGTTTGAACCTATCGATCTGAGCCACCTGTAGTCACACAGCCAACTGATAACTCCATTAAAAGTTAAGCTAAAAATTACTCTTAACAATAGGGTGATTTAAAGAGAGTAACACAGGTGGTTCTTAATTTTTAACCAAACACTCAAATGCCACCTAATGAAATTTGACTGCTCAATCAAGAGATAATATCACCTAGGACCATTCTGCACAGAGAATTCTTAGAAAAAACAAATTGAAAAATAATTCGCTTACCATCCAGGATGAGTCCTTCAGTTTCAAGAAATTTTCTCGCACGCCTTCCTGAAATTTACGGTTCTCGTATCGCTCCTCTCCATAACCTAGTCTCGATGCTGCACTCTTAGGGTCAAGATCTAGGAACACCACAAGGTCAGGACGTGGAAGGCCAATATCTGGACACCGGCACCACTCCATATCCAGGCCCTGGCGGAAAAAGCAAATGAAAGACAGTCATAGGAGAGTCTGAACAAAAAACTCAATTAGCGGAAAGAGGGTCGTAGAGAACAAAATGACGACATTTGACGACTTACATCTTTTGCTGCTGAATATGCCACTCCAGAAAAGGCATATCGGTCAACCACCAAATGGGTGCCATTCAACAGAAGACTTCTCATTTTGGGTCTGAGGAAGTAATTTAAAATGTTAAGTACTATACGATAAGAAAATGCACCAGTATTAATGGGCAATTCTTTACCGAAAACTCACTCTAGTTCCCATCTGTTGGCGGAGAATAAAAGATGAACAACTCTGTCACTCAATTCTAACTTGTTTCTCAAGTAATTATCAATGAGACCGCCGGTAAGGGATGAGCGATCTAGAATAAAAATTAGAAGGTAAATGTTTGCATGCCGGGAACCGCCGTTTTGCCTTCATTACTCCGAATAATAGTAGAGAAAATCGGAAATCATACATTGACATGAATACCTTACCGGGAAATTTCAATAACGAGGCTCTTCCACAATATGCGGCAATCTTTTCAATCAACTTCATACACTGAGTCGTTTTCCCCACTCTATCACAGCCCTCTAAAACAATGAGTGACCCTCTCATTTCTACGCCTCAACGCTCGCCTTAACTTTCCTCGATCCTTCGCCCAACTGCACTTCCCTCGGAATTGCTCGGAATGACACATGGAATGACAGGTGGTGATAGACGTGAGAAAACATAAGCGCATCATTGTAATAGTATTTTCCCGCCCCCATGTTCACATCTGGAGTCCCAGGATGAAAAGGCAAGGATTCATAGCACAGTAACCGGTAGTACATCATCATGGCACTTCTTCGATGAGTACGTAACTCCAATATTCACTGAAATAAATACTACTCTTTTTCAAAATGGGTAAATTTCTTGAATTGGTTCCGTGGATACGAAAATAATACTATTCAAGTAGTAGCATACCCAGAAATATGCCTGTATACATAGAAATAGTCTCATAAAATGCACAGAAGTTCCTTGCCACTACCCGCCAGCTTGTGGACAAACAGGCAGTTGGAAGGAATAGCGAATTTTACGATGTGAAGTACACAATACGCGACATACCTTGAATATACGATATTCTTTTGTTCGGATTGTTTTGGTTTGTCCTCGTGGGTCGTGGGTGAAGAACGTGGCGGTGAAGGAGCAAATGTGATTTGGTGAAAATGGCTTTTATTCTTAGTGAGATGGGCAATGAAATAGTAGCAAACTAAGTTAATAAGTTTATCCTTGTTGGCACAGATCTAAATCTCGTGTGAGGTTGCTAAAATGGATTTCCATGTTGGAAGTTTAGCCGATCTTATCACACAGAAGACGCAGGGTAAAGTTGTTAGTTCAAAATTATTTCAAAATGTGTCATGTGGTCTTGGCAAAGAAGTGCAGTATAAAGTGATACCATCAGTTAAAAGGAAATCAATGCCTGATGATGATGACGAGGCTTCGGGGCCGCCAATCAAGTAAGTATGCGTAATTTTTGCTAATAATTTCCTTCAATCCGTTTAGTAATATTTGCTTTTCTTATTAGATTATCACGAGACGAAGATGGTGATACTGTCACTCCACATCGGCCGAAGAAAATACGATTTAATCAAAATAATGCTGTTAACGCAGCCAAACGATTGCAGATTGGCAAACTAAAATTAAAGGAAAAGATTGTCAACCCTGATGAAGATAAGCGTACGATATTTGTTGGGAATTTGCCTTGTAATATTAAAGTGATTAAATTAAAGAAAATTTTTAAATCGTATGGAGAGATAGAATCGGCTAGGTTGAGATGCCCACCCGTGAAGGACCCTAAAATTCCCAAGAAAGTGGCGGCCATCAAGTAAGAAACCAAATGTTCTTACATTATTATGGTTAAGTTGAATCTTACTAGGTGGTCATCAATTTTTGTTCGTCGGCAGGAGCAATACTGATCGAGCACCCCTAACTTTCCACATTATTGTTTCAGGAAGGATTTCCACCCTGAGCGGACTAACATTGTCGGCTATGTCCGCTTTTCTTCCGAAGAAGATGCGATTGCGGCCTTACGAGCGGACGGGCTTCTATATAAGGACCATCACTTAAGGGTTGATTTAGCTTCAAGAAGTGGTACTCATGACCAAAAGAAGGCTGTTTTTGTTGGGAATCTTCATTTCGGTACGTCCGTAAAAATAACCCTGCATTCAACGAGTCGCAATAAAACATGGTATCATCTCCAACGATACCTATTCAGGGAGAGTGGGGGGGACGACTTAAAGGTCCCAAGAGTTGGTATGGGAGGGTCTGCAGAGTCAGCTGGGGACATAGCATCCTGACCTAGTATTGGGTGGGTTGGAGGAGGGGGATACGTATCGCATACTGTTACATGCATTTCGTTACCCTTCTGGATGGGACTGAAGATTTTCATAAAATCCAAATTTCGTAATTTCAAGTTTCTACTGCATATCTGCTAAATTTTCATTTGACTTTATACTCATTCAAGTTTTTTATTACCAGACAAAACTTTCTTCTTTAACAATTGATACCTGATGTTCATATGCTTAGTTTTATCAGATACAATCTTGTTACTTGCAACACTCGTAGCGCCTTGATTGTCAGCACATAGAGTAACTGGTTTTGGAATTAGTCTGTCTTGGCTTAGTTCACGTAAAAAATTACTCAGTCACATTATCTCCTCTGATGCGTCATCATCACTATGTATTCAGCTTCAACAGTTGAACAGGCTACCATCCACTTCTTCCAACCCCCAAGATACTGGTCCACCAGATAGGATCACAACAAATCCACTCACACTCTTTTGGTCCACATGATCATTGGCCCAGTCTGCATCAGCAAATACTTCTATAGGTTCCCCCATTTTTTTATACCTTATACCAAGTTTACTTGTACCTTTTCTGTATCTTAGCCAATGCTTCACACCATTCCAATCACTCCGTCTGGGTTTGGGTCCATTTCTGAATTAACTTACATAAAAAGCTATATCTGGTCTATTACTGTTCGCTAGATATAGCAAACTACCCATCACCCTTCTGTAGATGTATTCATCGAACCCCTCAGTCGCTTCCCCTGTTCCTCCAACTTCTTAAGGTGTGGAGCAACTCCTTGTATCTGTCATCTTAAAGTCCCTTTAAAATCTGTCCACATATGCCTCTTGGTCAATTTTAAGTTGACCAGGAGCCTTTTGAGTCACTCTCATCGACAACAAATGTTTAGCACTGCCTAAGCTTTTAATATCTGAAAGTGCTGAAAGTTCTCTTTTGAAAATCTAGCCTACATGCAGTTCCTACTGCTTTAAATGATCAACAACATGCCTACAATTAGACCATTGGAACTATATATTCACACATGGCTCACCAATGCATTGGATCAGCTCAAAGCTCTTTAAGTGGCTATCTGCACATTTATTCCAAATTCTGCGTGATTGATGGAGTCCATAGAAGCCTCTTTTCAACGTGCAGACATAATCCTAAGCACCTCTAATTCCGTCTTCAAAACAATCTGGCTCTTCCACAAGTACCTCATCACAAATAGGACTTTAAAGATATGCAGAATTCACATCAAAGTGCTATATGCCCCATTCATTTTCAATAGCTATTACAAGAATTATTTTAAGTTACCTCATTCTAAGCACAGGACTATATGTCTCTAAAAAATCAACCGCACATATTTGGCTAAACCCTTTGTGCAACTAGTAGTAGCGAGTGTTGTGATTTTTAAAAATTAAGTTAAATTTCATTGGGTTGCAGAAGTGATGTTATATTTTGCAAAGTTTTTTAAATTAAATGTGCCATTGATTTACATTTACAAATCATTTTATATAAGAAGAATAGTACATCATGGAATTATACTTACTGAACTTTCTCCTCTTTTAAACAAAACATTACAGCGAACCACCATAATATCGTCAAGTAGATCTGGTGTTAGCCTACATCTCAAATGACTTAAAATATACTTGACTCCTAAAAATAGCCTTTTGACACTCACTTGGGTACAAGGAAGAGCATGTATGACACTAGCAAGGCAATATAGTTCGGGGCTTTTTTTCTTATATTTTTCCCATACCTCTAAAATATCAGCTTCTTTGCTTTCTCCTTGGAACATTCAGAAAATAATTTAACTTTTCATCTATATCAACGACATCAGGCTTACTCATCTTCCTCCATTGTGATGATTTTTCAGCTTGCAGGAGTTTTAACTCTAGCTCATCATTCTCAGAATCATCACCCACATCTGATTCGTCTGGCTCTGGGCTGAACTGCAATTTCTGAAGTTTTTGTAGCCTTATCCACACTTCTTTCAAATGGTTCTTGGCCCTTGCTTGATCAGAATTTGATAGAAAGATATTGAACCTGGAATCCAGGTATATGGCAGCAACGAACCCATCGCTCTCCATTAAGTTTTTTTCTCGTTGCTCTAAGGCACGAAAGATATCATTTGCTAATGGAGAGGCCACATTTTTTGTTGGAATGAGGCACCGCTGCCAAATGCAGAAAGCGTTGTCGGGAGTCAGCTTCTCGGACTGCGGGCATCGAGTCGCCACGCGTGCTGGTTCTAACGTTGCCACCAAGTCAAGAACCAGGTGCCAATCACATGCGGTTAGAAGCAAATTCTTGAGGTCCTTTTTGTTGGACTGATACAGATATTCACAAACATCTCGCACCTTCAGAAAACTGCTCAACATGTCAAATGTTGATCCCCATCTAGTCGGGCAGTCTAAAACAGGTTTAGATATACCCGTTTGCTTCAACACAAGTGCTGCTGTTGCTGTCCTCAACTTGTCTGTAGCTTGTCTCACTTTTTCTAGGCATGCCTTTACTTCCTCAGTCCCCAATATATCCCAAACGGCCAATTGCAGTGTGTGAGCTGCGCATCTCATTCCTTTGAGCACCGCGTTGGGAACGAAGTCTGGTATTTCTACTGTTTTTGCATAATTCCAGGTATTGTCTTCAACCCCTTGGCTATGGATATCGTTGATTCTCTCTTCAAATTCAATATCCTCTAACAAAATCCCCCTTCCCACTACTTCTTCATCTGGAGACCGAAAACTGAAAACAAATCTAGTTCAAGATCTGTGGCTGTGTCTTCCAAATTTTGCATTAGGGAGATCATTGCAGACATGTTATTTGCATTGTCCGTTGTTATAGAATATATTTGGCTATCTGCTATGCCAAATTCTGAAATAACATTTCGAACGGTCTTCCACAAGTTCCTAGCAGTATGAGAAACATTCATCTGTCGAACTGCTAACGTGCATAGTATAATTTTCCTGTCATTGGCTATCTGCATATTGAGTCCTAGAACCGATCTATCAATGCATGTGGCAATGTCCACTTTCAGTGACTCTAATTATCCTTCAATTTTGCGTCTTATTTCATCCCTGACATTGGCAGCTTTTGCGGAGATCAAACCCCGAATATTTTCTGAGTTAACGGAAATTCCTAGAGAACTCATGATGGGCCCAGTGATTTTGTGGAATCCAGAGTCTTCTAAAATACATGAATGTCTTCCATTTACGGTGACAAACTCCACACAAGTGTCTTTGAGCTAGGATAAAATAAAAAATAGGTTGAATTCAACAGTGAATTGATGGAGAAGATATGCCTACTGCAAGAGAATCTGAAAATGGAAAAGCAATTTGCATACCTCTTTCGCTGTAAGGCAAACACGTATATCACTGGACCATCCTCGACTGTTTTTCTTCCTCGTGTGTGTGCTTTCATTTTGAATGCGTTGCCTCTTCTCCTCCATGAGGGATTTATAAATTTTGCTGTGTTTTCTTTCTATGTGTCGCTCAAGGTTTGAAGCATGACAACCCTGAAAATGAATATAATTAGCAATAAAGCAATTATGAGCAAGCTGTCTTAATAGCAATTGAGAATTTTAAAGGATCTACATCGGAAAACTTAGTGAATTTAGTTGGTAACTTTTTCAAATTTAAAGTTTTTTCTTTGCCAGTTGAAATACGGGATTGGGTTTTTTCTAAGCTGATGTAGTTGATAAATACAAAGATTTAAGCAGCATGTTTGAACCAACTGAACAACCAATCGAACCAACCATAAAGGGGTCTTTAGGGCCCTAGGGCATTTCGAGCATAGTACTTAACCTTTCCTGTTGTATTATGTTCAAATATGCGTAATTTCAAGAATGTCGCTCTTTAAAATCTATCGTTGTGAAGTACCTTGAGAAGCACCAGTTTGGGACTTCAGGATCAATTAGGCCCCAATTTAAATTCTGACCTAGAAGACCAAACCATGGCATCAGAGGTCCAAATCAAGCATATAGGTTTAGGTTATGTTTCAAGCATATAGGTTCGCGAAATTCTAGATTAGCAATTCTCTAAAGCCCCCAGAGGACTAGCATAAACACTAAGAAAAGGACGTGTCAAATCCATTAACTCTGCAGCAGCCATTAAGCATTCATGGAGAATTTGGGGCGAAATACATTCCCAGCTTAAATCTCTATGTAATTCTGATGTATTAACTTTCCAAAATGTGTTGTAAGGGCCTCAAATATAAGTTTTCATTCCATACCTTTGATGCGGTTTCCTAGTAAATAAAATACTTTATTGTTCATAGTGCAATAGTTAAAGATTTTTAAATTAAAAACTCAAATTTTGTGAGTAAGCGAAGGGAATACTAGAATGAAATGCAAGAATTTAAAACTATTTTCTTTGAATGATCTGATAATTAGCAAACCAAATCTATATCATGGGTGTTGAAAATTTACAAAAGCTAATGAATAAAATTCTGTGCCAAATCCTATGCCCTTTTTATGGAAGAAAACATTGGGGCTCCTATAACCTTTTTGATGTAGTTCATGTTCGGCCCAGCGCAATCATTTATATGGGTTTAACATATCAAGAAAACATATAACATATCAAGAAAATAGTTTTAAATTCTTGCATTTCATTCTAGTATGAATGTGAATCCAGGTATAAAATTCGATTGAATGTGTGTTTGAAACTGTGGAAAAATTGTTAGTGTAATCAATTTTAATGGCAAAAGACCTACTGTTGGCGTCAAAATGATATGCCGCTGTTCTTTGAAAATTTATATCTTGGTCCCTGTAATTGCTAGTGCAATGCTTTTTACATCAATTTAAAGATAATTTTTTCAGCAATATTTTTTATTATACGATAAAACCAAAAATGGAGACATATTAATGCAATAAACGATACTGCGCACCCTAAATTTAGCACTTTTGTCAACTTCATGAACTTTGTAACCATCCTAGGGAAAACCACGAGATCTATAGCATTGACATTCCACAAAAAGTTGCAAGAATTATTGGAGATACATAAAATGGCAAGCACAAATTTTTATTATGGATATTTTTGTTGTTGATGAATGAAAATGTTTAAACATTATCTAGTCCTACAATTTGTGCAGTATTAAAGAATCAAAGCCACGGCAAAACTTTTTAATTTGTTTGAAATTTTTCTATGATCCATAATCTGTAAAAATGTTGTTATTTCTTAATGTTAATAATTTCAATTGATGCTGCGTTGCCAATCTGGACGCTTGGCTATCGGTCCCGCAGAGGAAAGGCCGTTGAGCTCAGGGAAGGCGACAGGGCCCGTCAACTCCTGTCATACTGCGGCGCCAGGAAATATAATGGACAGAGCCAACTCCCAGAGTATTTATGATGCTCCCGTTCGTTTATTACATTGACAGTAATACCATGATACATGCATCAAAAGTTTTTTTTCTCAGATTTGTGTCATTTCACGAAAAGTTTTACCACTAATTAGCCAGCTACTGCATCAAAACGTAATATGCTAAAATCTTCAAATAAAATACAACACTAATATTCACTGCAGGAAATATTACTTTGGCTCAGAAAAACTGACAATATAAAAACATGACATGTGAGGATAACAATTTGTACGAGAAAAGTAAAAATTATAGAGAATCTTGATATTCTCTTGTATTTATCTTGGGCCAGAAAAATAAAATGAGTAAAAATATTTCTTACTGTGAAACATTTTAAATCCTAAATTAATCGTCATCACTGCTGCTGCAAGTACCTCTGCTTTCTTCTCCCAAGTTTATGACGATAGGTTCCATGCATTCCTCTACCACCCGGTCTATAACCAAATAAAATCCTACCATAAATAAATTCGAAAATAAAATCACAATTCAAATTAATAGTCATAAATCATAATAAAACAGCACATAACAATAGATAACTAGGGGCGCCAAACATAAATCAATATTTACATCGGGGAGTTCAGGACGACGCAAAAATAATAAACAGGTAACAATAAGTAACGGGGGGGAGATGCCTAGAGAGTGAACAGTAAGGAGTCAGCAGAGATAAGTGGAGGAGTAAAGATCTAAAGGACGCGAAGTGGGGAAAAAGTTCGAAAATCAGAGAATAAAAATGGCAGGGAGTGGGTACAAAGCGGCATAGAGGTGACGAAAGAGAAACCAGGGATGTATAAAGAGGCCAGGAAGGAATCGGGAAGGAAACCCAAGATAGAAACCGTACGGCCCAGAATTCTGGAAATAAGGAAGGAGGAAGACCGCGAAACCATACCCGCAGCCACATAAGAGAGACGAGAAGCCCCAGCGTCTGATAAGTCTAACTTTAAGGATAATAAAGCCAAGAAAAACAATAACCTCCATTTATAAAAATATTGCTGTCTAAAATAACGTAAATGTATAAAATTGGAGCATAAAAGAGTAACATTGAAAATTGGATCCAAGACATTTTAAACAGCTCTAAATATTGGTGTTGTTATAACCAAATCAATTTCTTTCTTTAAGAGAAAGTATTATACTATTTAATTAATTGAGCAAAGTGTTTTTATTAATATATGGTATAATGCTAACCATTAATCCCTTCAGCAAGGAGGTAAGATTTGAAGTGTTTGGGTAATTGCGAAGGTTGATCGAGTTGGTTTCAATAGGAAAGAAAACCGTGACCGGACGGGAGGGAGATTACGGGTCCTTGATCCAATAATACTCCAATTTTTTTCATGTGCTCCACAGCGTTCGTACATGTCGACAATGGTACCCGTTCCAAAGCTTGAATGCATAGCTGGAGTACATCTTTAATGTTATGAGTTGTATTGTTTTTTGCAACCCAGTTGTTGACCCACGCCCAAATCAACTCAATCTTTACACTTGTCAGGAACTGTAAACAAAAACTTTACGCTCGTCAGGCTTCATTTAGAATATACCGCTAGTGTATGGGATCCGTACAAGGAAGGTTTGATAAATGAATTAGAGCATGTGCAATGGAGATCCGCTAGATTTGTTAAAGGCCGTTATGATAATTTTGTAAGTGTTACGAATTTAATAGAAGAACTAGGATGGGAATTACTATCAGAACGCAGGTTAAAATTTAGGTTAAACCTCTTAAGTAAATTCGAAACAGAGTTGTTCACAGATGACGTTAGATATATATTAAGAACCCCTGCATATTATGCTAGGTTTGATCAGATTAACAAGAATAGAGAGATAGATTTAAAATGTCATTTTTCCCACGTACCGTAAGAGAGAAAAATAGACAGCGTAGCAAAGGGATAGGTAGGTGAACTATAGTTAGAGTAGTCTGTAGTGCATGATGCATGTAATAGCAACCAATAATCCCTTTCTTATTATGTAGATACTAACCATCTAGCTGCATGTGACCCTGTTCTCTAGCATGTCTCCCTTAAATATCCTACTTGAATGGCAATAGTACATGTTTGGTGATCTTCAACCCTGCCACACACCCTTGTGGTGGCTCGCAGGGTATTACGTAGATGTAGATGAATCGCATTAAATCCACAATGGACGACTGGAGTCCACAGTAGATTCACCCTTTCCCCACTTTCCTGAATAATGCTAATAAGGCTAACATCAGGAAAATCCTCCAGATCTGTCTTCAATTCATCCAGTATTGTGATAATAGTAGGAAGCTCTTTTCTGTGGTAAAATGCATGCACTTTTCAGCGAATAACTCCTTGGGTGAACTCGTCAAGCACAATGCGAAACTTTCCGTGACTTTTTTCGGAGATGACACCTCATTATCAGCACTTTCTCTCCTTTCTGTAATGATGTTACGGACTGTTTTCTCACTCACGCACGCACAAACTGCTGTATGGTACACAACTTTATTTATGTCAATAACCAAATCACCTGCCTTTGCACTGTCAAAAAACTCCTTAACATTGGTGATAAAATTCTTATCGCGTCTTCTCAAATTCTTGGGTCTCCCTCTTGTTATGGTTTTCATGATTTTCTTCCTCAGAATTTTCTGTTCTTAGATTTCACAGTCTAAGGACACTTTTTTTGTCAGAGGCATCTTGCTTGCGTGGAATTTTGAGCTGAACTGAAGGAGTAAACGACAAACGAAAACATCTTTGGGGTACAAGCCAATGGGGTATACACTTATTGTGGGAGAGAAGGGTAAGGGGTGACAATACTGATGGTTGGAAATTCCAAAATTAAAGTTCTTAGTAGGAAACGGCAAAGAAGCATGAGCACATGTGAGCACCGCAGAGTGGAACATACGGAAGCCACCCCTGGGGCGTCTAGGGACGCGAGGTGAGTGGCTCAAAGGGGTGAGTCCGAATCATCAAAGCCATGGGAAGGGGTTAGAATGGAGGTAAGGGATGGAATTTACAAGCTTACTTTAGTCTTTTCCGGGAAATTTTGCTCTCGTAGTCCACGTATATACATTATGTTTGGGGCCCACGCTAAACTTGTTTTTCTTAGCGTATGCACCTCGGGAGGCTTGGGACGCGAGGCCGGGGGGAATGGATGGGGTTTGTGGGTCTGAATCATCACAGCTGTGCACATGGGTTCAAAGACAGGTAAGAGATAGCATTTCAAGGCTGCCCGTGTGACTTTAAAGAGTGATTTTCAGTCGTTGTTTACATTCTTCTCTCTCCTGGGTCGAGCAAAATTGGCAAGTGGAATTCTTAAACTGATACATGGAGGGTCTCTTTCCAAAAATACTAAATGAATTAACATGTTATGTACGTTTTTATGATCGATTGACTAGAAAATGGGGTTTATAGAACATACCATCAGTTTTCAATAGCTCGATGCAAAATGATTCAGATGCAGTGCACCCCACTCGTCCAAATATCCGTTTTGAGTTGCGCGCGCAAGAAGTGGCAACGCAGCAATCGTTCACTCCAGCATATTTTCAAATAAATGAAAAAGTTTTACCGTGGCTTTAATTTTTTGATACTGCACAAATTGTAGGACTAGATAATGTTTGAAAATTTTAGTTCATTAAGAACAAAATATGCATTATAAAAATTTACGCTTGCCATTTTATGTATTTCCAACAATTCTTGCAACTTTTCGTGGAAAGTCAATGCTATAGATCTCGTAGTTTTCCCTTGGCTGAGTTACAAAGTTCATGAAGTTGACAAAAGTGCTAAATGTAGGGTGCGCAGTGTCGATTATTGCATGAATGTGTCTCCATTCCATTTTTGGTTTTATCATATAGTAAAAAATACTGCTGAAATTGCAATAAAATTATCTTTAAATTGATGTATAATGCATTGCACTAGCTACCTACCAAGATATAAATTTTCAAAGTACAGCGGCATAACATTTTGATGCCGACAGTAGTTCTTCATATTTTCTGTTTACTCCTTCCTTTTACTGGGATGACACTTAGTGTCAATGCTGATATATATCGTTAGCTTTTTTGGTGACTGTTAAGCATTTATATTTCCCATGTTTCCTGAGGTATGTGAAAATGGGGATATTTCTTCTCAAATTTCCTATAAACATGTTCCTGTGTTACCTGTGTAAAGGGCATCAGGGCCAAAATCTGCTGAAAATGAGTTATCAAATCTGAGATAATCACTCATTGTAGCCTATTTTGGACTTAACACCTTTTACACAGCTGACACAGATTTATAATAAATTATCTCAAGTTACACTATAAAAAATTTGTTCGTTATAGGTGCTGAGGAAAATGATTTATGGAAACTCTTTGAGAATTGTGGTGAAATTGACAATATCCGTATAGTGAGGGATCCACACACAGGAGTTGGGAAAGGATTTGCATATGTTAACTTTAAGGCAAGTAGATTACCTGTGCACAGCCAGGACCTGGATCATTGTTGCTGGGAGAAATACTCACGATGTTAGAGTAGTGACATAAGACATTGGTGCATTAGGGTTGTTCCCTTTGACTCAAAGTCTATTCATGAGTCATGTATCATCTGGGAATCTGGTTAAAATAGACTTTTTTATGAATGCCATTCTCTTGCATAAAGTTGTTTTTATAAAAAAAGTGCTGCATTCTCTTTTATCATTGAATCATTCCTCTCTGCAGTTTAATTTAAATTGTTCCTAGGGCCCAAGTCTGTTACTTAGGGTGCCTGGGATGGGAGAAAGAGTTCTCTCTCGTAGTCATCTCCCATCTCAAGTCTCTGAGTAGAGAATATTAAGCCTCCCAAACCAGATGGTGAAATGTCAGGGTATGAAAAATCTGCTCAAGTCATGTAAATAATGGCAATTGTACTTTTGAGTTTCCGTTATTCTTTATCTTGATATTTATCTGACCGATAGCACATGCCATTGAAGTATCTTGGCAGCAAGGCATATGCTTCATCCTGGCTGGGTAAGCTTCATTGGAATTGCATTTGTTCATAAGTGATTCATGGTTATGGTACAGAAAAATTATGGACAATGCAATACAATTAACATTTATTTTTTGAGTTACTCACATGTTCAGTGGATGATTGAGAAGATTGAACACTGAGTAATAGCCATTAGTTGCTTAATGTTTCACTAACATTATTCTGCCAAGCATTGTTAGATTTGCATTTGTTGAACAATTTGTTGAGATTTGAGAGATAAGATTTGCAAACAGTGATACATGGAAATACTGAATAATTTTACCAAATGTAATACCATTAATTAGCACATTCTTTAAGATGTTACTTACATCATCAGTGGGTGACTGAGAAGATTGAACTCAGAGTAATAGCCGTAAGTTGCACAATGTTTCACAAACATTACTTGACTTAACAATACAAATTGGATATTTCATGAAAAATGTATTTTTGAGAAGATTGAAAACAATATTATCCATTGTTTGCACAATGTTTCACTAGCTTATATCAGCGTCACCACTCAACAACTATATCAAATTCACAAGGCATTTCACAAGTAGTATCCAAAGCTCAAGTAAACACCCCAGATCAAACATTGAATACTAAGCACAATTTGTATGAAATATCTTATGCATTAGTACATTAGTGACATATTGGAAAACACTTTTAAAAGGAAAGTTTCTGATGACTTTCAATTAAATTTTCAGAAGTACACATCAGACTAGCAGAATCTGTCTGTAAAACTATCAAAAAATATCATTTGAAGCACCATGTAACAGTTCCTAGATCCCAGAGAAACGTTCCAACATATTCTGACCATTTGTCTAGGTGCTCAAGCTATTCTAGTCAATACAATGATTAGGATTATGCCAGCATTGCACTTATGTGGTGGCAATAAGCCTGAAATTAGAGTTCAATCTAGATCCAGCTTGGAAAATCAGCACAACAAGAATAGCTACAAAAATGCCTTCCATTTGTCTTTGGAGCAAGTTTATTGATGACTTCTTACCCTTGTGTCAATAGTGTAAATATGATAAGCAGTCATGCACTCAGAGAATATACAAAAAAACAGATGAGAGAACACATTAGATGTGTGCTCTCATTACTCTTCTAATTCTAAACAGACATAATTAGGATATTATGCCCATGTAAGGGTATAAAAATAAAAAATGCAGACTTCATTTCTATGGACGGAGGATTTGTTGTATTCCAAATAGAACTGAATCATCGTGAATACTCTAATACCATTGGTCAAAACGTGATAACACTATCGTGGTGCATAGTTTTCTCTCTGGGAGAATATTTATGTCGGCCTTGGCAGGCTGATGTTAGTTTTGTCTCATCTAGGGTGCCGGAAGGCACTTTCTGAGTTGCGGACCTGGGTCGGGCGGCTCATACTCTCCAGGCACTTTATGTTTCTGCTTTCTCCCAGAGAGACTCTTTATGGACTACAGATGGGAGAGAACGCTCGCAACGGCACCCCACAAATCTCTTTCCTCCCGTTTTCAGGAGAAAGCCAAGTTACAGGCTTGGGTCTCAGGAATGCAGCTACAAAAGCTTATAAACTTAAATGCACCTCAGCTTAAGTTCCAATCGAAGAAAATTTTGGTAGAATTATTTTTATGAGTATGATGTTTACATGTGCCCATAATGTTTACTATTCACATCTAAAAACTGTGTAATATGTACATGTTGGTTGGGGCTACCTCAGCACAATCCCATTCATTTGTATTTGGACATGTATTTGTATGAATTAAGCAAAGAGATGGGTAGATATTGTTATTTTTAATTTTATACAATTAATAGCTATTGGAGGTTTAATTAGGAGAGCCAATAGCCACAGCAAGGAGTTAATGACACCCAAACCATTAAAATTGCTGCATTAATGCATTAGAAATTTAGAAAATTTTAAAACAAATGAGGCAGCCCACACACAATTTGGTGCTCTCTTGTCTGGTATGGGAAATTTTCATTCAAAATATTTAAAATAGAGCCCCATGAATGAGTTGCACGTGCTTTAACTTATAATTAAGAGTTTCCAAAATATATATTACCTTGTCTTAAAATGATATGTTTGGAATATATATTGATATGAAAAATATCTGATGCAGAGGTGAATAATACCCAGAATTACACTAACTTTCAGTGGTTGTGGTAAATTATTTAAAACACCATGATATTTAAGGAATATACTGCAGTAATTTTTAGAATGGCGCATCTCTAATCAAGGATCTCTTTTTTTTGGTTGTGTGGTGCAATAATTCTGGTAGACAATAGTTCATCCACTGTCTCTTTCTGTTTCATTTCTATTGTGTAGGATATTTATTTTTGCAAAAAAGGGTTTTTACAACTTATTATTACTGTAAAATATTGAGGTTAAGTATGCAGATGTTTACACCATAATTAGTGGGGATACTATTTTTATGAAATGGTATCTTGAACCATGCAGTCTTCTATCCATTACTTAGCCATATCTAGCACTTGGTGCATGTTTTCATGCATCTAGATGTGAGATAAAATGAAGTGGCCTTTTCATTACCCTTTACTTATGTGCTGGAAAATGATTGTTTATAAAATAATATCTGATTTCTCACTAACAGGATCTTAGTTCAGTAGAGTTGGCTTTGAAAATGGATGGTCAGGAGCTGAGAGACCGTGCTGTTCGCGTAAAACGAGCTGTGAAAAAAGTGAAAATTAAAAAGGAGAGTCCGATGGTTGATAGAAAGAGGCCTGGGAAGAAATTCAAGGCTGTTGGGAAAGGCAAGTTAGCTGGCAAAAAATATTTCCAGGAACACGAAGAAGAGTACAGAGGGGATGCTGAAAGTTATCGTCCCAAAGCAGGAAAGAGGGAATCGGAACCAAAATTCAATAGAGGTGGGGAAGAGAGGTATAAGGGCAAGAGACAATTCTGG
Organism: Ceriagrion tenellum; assembly: GCA_963169105.1. NCBI lineage: Eukaryota > Metazoa > Arthropoda > Insecta > Odonata > Coenagrionidae > Ceriagrion > Ceriagrion tenellum. The sequence continues at coordinate 8,565,629 of OY720643.1, forward strand.
GAAGACAGAAGTGAATCAGTGGATAAGAGTGAAAGTGGAAAGAAAGTCAAGAAGAAGCTGAAATTGAAGCCCAAACCAGACAGTCCAATTAAGCAGAAAAGCAGCAGAAAACCCTTGAAAGAAGAGGACAAACCATCTTTCCAAGGAAGCAGAACTGATGAGAAATCAATGGGAAAAGTAAAGGTCTGTATTTTTTTACATCTACCGACCAATTCACAGATCTGGATGCAGTACTTTTATAATGATATTGATGGTAGATAAACTTAAATATGCATATTATCATTAGATCAGCTTACCATATTGGCCTTGGTAAAGAGTTGATTTTGTTTCTCTAGTTAATTCCAAGAGAAGTAACATTTTCATGACATTTAAACACTTAACTTGGAGAGGGCACAGCTCATCTCCATCCATGTGTCAATGCTTTTATATAATGTGGCTGCATTGTGAATTAATTTGACATGAATGTTACATTACTGGAATGCAAATACGCTGGAAAACCATATGTAGGTGAAAATTAATCATGTTAGTTAGGGCCAATTAATTGGTCTTTTTTCCTGTTCATGGTTGGTATTTTACTCTTTTAAGGACACATTATACTTGGGCTGGTAGAGTTGTTTTGTTTATAGAGGAAGTGATAAACCAAAATTGTTGGTAAAACATGTCTGAAATGCATTACAGTAATTGTTATGTTCAGACATTGCAACATACAGCTTCAATCATTTTATGGTACAAGCACATTACTTACCTCATACTTTTCTGTAAATGCTTGCCAGTGCATACCTTCATTTCTCTTTTATCTGTGTTGCCATGGCGAGGATACTGTCGTATTGATGCCCTTAGAAACTCTTTCAATCGGAAATTTCTGTGTTCCTGAAGACCTGAGACTGGTGGCAAATTTTTTTACCGGACTAGCGTGGCAGATTCTGCCACTTCTTTTAGGAGACCTAGCTGTAAAGGAGGCCTACACCTACTTATTATTCAGGATTTTTATACGAAGTTGTCAAGCTACTTGCGGAGGGTAGTCAAATGTCACGATATTTATTGTCACAGCTGTTAGGGTTGTTGATGTTGGATTAGTGGACTGTTTAGTTGAATTATAGACTCGCCGTCCAATCACAGAATTCTTCACTTTATTGCACTGTTGACACTAAAACAATGCCCTTATAATAAAACAGATTAAGAGGTGCCCTGCTTCAAACACAACCAATGCTCTTGGCCACCGAGCGCTGACTGTCCACCCCTGGCTTTGCCGCGCAGGCATAGGGATACATTAAATAGTTCTCAAACAACAGCAGAATCTCTATATTACAGACAGGATGGATTAACACCATTGTTATGGAGGGTTTCTGATCGATAATTACTTGGGGTGTGGAATACCTTATGTCCACCATTTACCCTATTGTTCAAGGTATTCCAGAGGGGTGGCCGCCTCCCCCACCCCATATATCCCCGTAATCTGCCACTGACTACATTGTGCATGGGTTGGCAGTTGAAGTTTAGTTTTTAGGTATTTTCCTCAGGTTTGCTGTACCATTTTTAATCATTGCTTAACCGCCATCACTAATGATGTGTTACACTAAGCATTCTGTGAGGGGTTTTCATACCATGTTTTGTTTTCATACCATGGGTGTATCCATGGGGAGGGGGTGGGTAGCCCCTCTTCCCTTGTACATAAAATGCATTTCATTCCAAATCTATATGGAGCCAGGCAGGATGGTTACTGACAGGTGTCCCCCCCCCCCATCCTTCTCCCAACATTCAGCTCCTGACAGCACACATGCTCTATTTAGCTTTTTATTACTTAGTTATTCATAATGTATTTTCTCCTGTTTTTCAGAAGAAGAAATTGAGCAAAGCAGAACTGAAGAAACAAGTGTTAGCATTTCAGCTGCAGTTGAAGAAAAGTGGTATCAGCAACCCATAAGAAATTTTCTTGGTGAATTTGTTGTTATGCAGTAGTACTGAAATGTTTTCTCAGCACTTATAATTAGTGAATGAATATTTTTATCATTCAAATTGTGTTTTATGAGTATTCTCATTTTCCTGTGCAGTATATATGAAAGGAAAGCAAAAGTCTCTGACATTCACTTAGCTTGCCAGCATAACTGGTTAATACACCTGACTGTAGGAAGATACAGGTTGAACCCTCCAGAGTGTAAAGCGATATTTTGGAGGTGAATTTCCTGACATTGGTGCAACTGTATCAAGTTCATTATAAATGTTCAATATAAAGAATGTTTTCATTAGACCTTTTGTTTGAAGTGCTCTCATTGCTTCATAGAGTCAGAACAGTGTCACATCCACTCTCACATGGATGGAAATTGGAGGAATATGACCACAGATATAACAGTAGGAATAATGAAAGGACAATTCAAATGAAGAGATTTAATTTCTCAATAGCATCACCATAAATATTAAATAAAAGATACATCTACAGAACAAAAAGGTTATGCAAAGCACACAACAGGCAAACCTCACTTATCTTTGGCTCTTACTGCTTTCAGTTTTTTCTGGATTTGTGCGGGGAAAATGTCCAAGGATTTCAAACCACATGAATGGCAATAATGATGTTTATAGAAGACACTGCACTCTGTATCACGGCAAACTGGTCTCTTGCAGGCATAACAGTCGGACCCGAGGATTAAAAATGGCTCATTGACTTCCCTCTGCTTCCTGCAATCACGAAACATTGAAAGAGATTAGACTCCAGCTGACCATGTCATTCTTTGCCAGAATCCACAACCTGTTTGACCCAGAGAATCAAACCAGAGCTGAACCACTTTATTAATCAACCATTTTAGCAGTTCTATTTGAACTGATATTTATGCTTAACCTTTTCGCACCAAAGTCTCTGGAAGGGAAATGCTTTCCCTGCTATGAGTAGCATGAGAATTTTCTGTACTTCTCTCTACGGAGCTCTCTCGTGGTGACGAATCGCTCGGGTATGCCTTTTGCCTGTTTTGGAACCCCACTAAGCGGGACACCGGTCCCTTCCCCTGGGCACTCGGCTCGACCCCCCAACCCATATTAGCAGCCCCTCTCTCAGCACGAGGCCACTGTAAGTTTGTTGCATTAATGTTGTTTTTTTAAAATAATTCTTTGCTGTATACTTCAAATAATTATACCTTTAAATGAATTTCTAACATTATTATGAGCGTTCTACAACTTAAAATGAAATTCTAGTGTTAATACTAACAAATTTAGAGCTCTAATTACAGCTCAAACTATTGAGAGTTCCACACAAGAGCTCCGTTACTATCAACTCTAGAATTTCATTTGAAATTTCCCAAGACTCAGCGAAAAACATATAATTGTTACTAAAAACACATAAGTGAAAAAGATAATTGCCTCGAAAAACCATTGCAAATACAATAAATTAACCGCGGATTCATGCACCAAGGAGGGCTACTAATGATGTGGAGGGTCGAGCTCACTTGCCGAGGATAGGGTGTGGGCTGTCCCTAAGCAAGGGTTTACTGCATACCTAGGATTATTGCTCCCGTATCAGTCACTTCCCTTCCCTCGCATTGGCTATACCTGACATTAGGTCTTTTGCATTGGTTTTTCTCTGTCGGCCAGAGCCGACATTCATTCGTTTGCATAGGAAAATTCATGTCGGATATAGCCGACGCTAGGCGTGAAAGGGTTAATTGGTTCATAATCACATAAATGGTTCAGTTCAGAGAGGATAAAGTTGGATTGAGCTGATTTTAACCCCACATTCTCCTCATACACACCACTGCATTCCAGAGAAGTAAACTTGAAGTGTCAGTGGGGCAAAATAATGACTCAAAGGAAGAGCCACAGGCCACCCAGCAACAAACTAAAAATTATTTCACAATTGGTCGGATGACCAACGCCAACCCTAATATCTGGTGCAACATATTACAATCAACTTCTTAAGTATTTTTCTGCACATTAATAATAATAATAATATGGATTTTATTTCTGTTGGTTACAAGGTAACATAGAAATCGTCAAAAAAAATGATGCATTAAGATAGCAAACAACATTGGTTAAGTTTCAAAAAAATAAAGACACAACAGGACTTGCAATTAGTAAAAAATAAAATAAGTTCAAGTATGACAGCAATCACACTTAGATGCCATGAACTCAGAAATGCAATAATATGCTTTTTCAAGAAGTAAATTCTTTACACGGTTCTTGAACACTGGCAGAGAGGAAAGTGATTTAATATAAGATGGTAATTTGTTAAATTATTGAGGCTGCATGATGAGGACCATGTAGAGAAAGGGAAGTGGAGGCTTGGGATAAGTGGATGTTAGTACTGTTTCGTGTGTGGTAGGAATGTACATCATGGTGAGAGAATATTTGGGGGTTTTGTTTGACAAATAAGGCACAGTTAAGTATATAAAGGGATGGAAGTGTGAGGATGGTGTGGTTCTTGAATAAAGGTCTGCCAGGAGTACGGAGGGGGAGATGAAGCATTGCCTTAATGGCCTGCTTTTGGAGGGAAAAAATCTTGTGGGAAAGGTTGTCATTACCCCAGAATAGGATGCCGTATGAAATGTGAGATTGGATTTTTGAGTGAAATAGGAGTTTCAGGGTATCCAGAGCGACAATTGGAGCTAGTTTTATAATCAAGAAGATTCCAGTGGTAATTTTTTTCATGATGTACTGTATGTGGTCAGACCAGTCCAGGTTTTCATTGATTACTAGACCAAGAAACTTGATAGAATGTGATCTGATGAGGATGTTATCCTTTAAACGAAGTAAGAAACTGGAGGTGGTAGGATACCTTTTGTGGTGGAACCGCAGGTGAAGAGATTTATGAGAATTTATTGCGAGTCTGTTTGCTTGGCACCAATTGCTCATATCTGAGATGAAGGTTCGGGAAATGTCCCCAAGTTCAGCTGGATTTTTTGACTGTAGAAGACAGGAAGTAACATCAGCATAGAGAAGTAGCTTACCAACTGAAATTGAACATGGAAGGTCATTTATAAAAATTATAAAGAGCAGAGGTCCGAGTATCGAGCCTTGGGGGACACCTTGGCATACTTGAAGTGGCTTGGATAGAGTAATGTTAGAGCCAGTGTCTGACTGGTGGCAATATTTTACTTGCTGCTGCCGACTGGAGAGGAAAGATTTTATCCAAAGCAGGGCATTGCCCTTAATCCCTAGCCTTGAAAGTTTGGAGAATAGTATCTTATGATTGATACTATCAAAGGCCTTACTAAGGTCATAGAAGATCCCTAGAGTAGCATTTCTACCGTCAAGGGCCTTGTGGATATGGTTGAGTAGCTGAAATGTAGCAGTGGTGGTGGATTTCCCAGCTAGGAAGCCATGCTGGGCTTGGTCCAAGAGCTGGAATGACTTAAGAAAGTTTATGAGACGATTGAGAAAAATTTTGGAAAGACTAGGAAGCACTGATATTGGCCAGTAATTATTAGGGTCAGAATAAGGACCTTTTTTGTGGTTAGGGTTAACATAGGCTAATTTCAGGTAGTTAGGGAAATGACCTTCATCAAAGGTAGTATTAATTATGTGAGCTAGGGGGTCACATATATAATCTTTGGCTGCCTTCAAGATAGGGATGGGGATTTCGTCAAATCCTGAAGACCATTTGTTAGATAGTGTATTCAAGGCTTTGTTGACCTCGTATGGGTCGCTTGGGAAGAGATAGAAGGTCTTAGATGGCGAGGAACTGTTTGGTAAACTAGGATAGGTAAGGTGATCTTGATTTGCATTGCAGAACATTAAATTGAAACAGTCCGCAACTTTCAAGGGATCTGTGACTGGAGTGCCATCAAAATTGAATTCTTTGTGTGTGTTATGTATTTGAGTTGCTCTTGTATTGCACTTAATGACATCCCATGCAGATTGTATGGGATTAGTGGAGGAAAGGATGTAACTTTCATTGATAATTTTCCTATGGCTCCTAACACGTTGTTTGAAGGCCATGAGTGATTGTTTATAATAAGTCATTAGACTGTTGTCTACATACTTGGCTTGCTGATGAAGTTCACGCAATCGTTGGCTTTCAACAACAAGGTCATGAGAGTAGAACCTTCTTCTAGTACCCTTTGGCCGACAACGATAAGTCTTCTTAGGGAAAGCAGCATTAAAATGCACTAAGAATGTATTAACAAACTTTTTAAACTTATCATCAGTGTTTTTAGTAGCATAAACATCACCCCAATTTTCAAGTGATATTGAGTCTACAAAATTAAGAATGGAGTCTGCATCAAAAGTTCTTTTACTGATAGTGTGAGGGATTTTATAAGAACGGATGCTGCAAGATTTAAGTGAAAAATGAAGTGCATGATGGTCAGACAGAAAGGTGGCTAGGGTGTTGCAAACTAAGTTCGAGGAGGGTTGGAGATAAGAAGATCAATTAATGTTGAGGAAGATTTAGTTATTCGAGTAGGTGAATCATTTATGATCATTAGGCCATGACTATCAAACAAGTTGCTAAGATCAGACCTGTGATGCGAGTCAATCATAATATCTACATTTAAGTCACCACACAAAATTAGATAGCACTTTTAGAGGGAGCAAACAGGATTGCATCATTTAGTCCACCAATGAAATTGTTAAAATTACCACTTGGATAATGGTATATACAGTAAATAGCATAGGTCACTGATCTTATTGTTAATTTAGCCATGCAACATTCAAAGTTCTTCTCGAAGCACTCACTGAAGTTTATGCAAATAATGTCAATGTCAGGCCTAGAGTATATGGCAACACCACCTCCCTTATGATGGGAGCGACAAAAGTAGGAGATGAGGTTATAACCTAATATGCAGAATGAAGTGACCTCAGAGTCCCCTAACCAATGCTCGCAGAGCAATAGAATGTCCACATTTAGTGACTGAAGGGTTACTTCAAGGTCATTGCACTTGCCCCTCAGGGCCTGGATATTTAAGAACAAGAAGCTGGTAAGCTTATCATGCCTCAAGCTACTGAGAAGGGGTGAAACACCAGCAAGTGACACAATGAGCAGAGCTGGGGGTACTTAGTCAACTTGACTCGGTCGAACCAGCGGATCTTAGGGTCATGGTGATCCCGGAGCGCCTAGAGGCAGGTGCACAAATCGTGCTACCAGTCACAATTCAGCTTCTCCGGCGAAGTAGCGATCTTTTGGGTGGATTGCATGACACTTCCAGTCACGTTTTGGGGCATATCACAAACACAGATGCCTTCCAATGAAAAAAATTGGCTTTCAACTTCCCTCTCAGTTTTGGGTGCGTTTGTTTGGGTATCGGTGAGCTGACGCCTTGGAAGTGATTTTTTGGGGGGACATTGTTTTCCAATTAAGTAGTGCCCGTAAGCCAATTATCAAATGCATCAAAAATGTGAGGGAAGATGAGAAAACCAGACAACAGAACCAATCAGGAGACACCTCATCCCAGTTTACAATATTGTAAAATGAAATCTCTAAAGAGGAGCAAAATTTGAGAGCAAGGCATTCAGATGCCTTGAAGATGAAGATCAATTCATACTTTGAGACGTTGGCAGATATAGAGTCTAAGGAACCCCTGAGAAACCTTTCTCCACCAAAATGCACTTGGAAAACATTGAATCTTCAATTATTATTTTTTCTCTTTCCCACATTCAATCACTTTTGTAGCTGTGTTTTGACAGAGTGAGGCACAAGACCATGGTCAACTTTTTGTATGCCGAGGACTGACTAAGAACATTGATTCATACTCGGAAGCAGTGGGGTACATCACAGTTTGGGAGGGGGGAGAAGGGATGGATAAGAATTGAACACCCCGTTAGTGAAAGAAGGGGGAAGGGTAAAAATTCATAAAAACCCGATCCCTCATAAATCCATTGTAATACTTTTGCAGCCACACACCATTAGTTTTATGTAACAGTTTTAAAAGAAAGTATTTTTGTGACTGGTGGGGGGTGGGAGGGATGATCCCCCCTCCTGTATTTATGCTACAGCTCACAAGTGCATCGCCTACATTTTGCCATGCAGTTACACATTTTAAATGGAAATTATGGTAATTTATAGCAGTTTTCTTTGAAAGATCCCAGACACTAGGATACAAAGAAACTTATAGAGTTCCATTTGAAATTTGTGAATGCTCAGGAAAACATAAGGAAAGCACTTTGGCGCATATACATACATACTTTCTGATTGCACAAAAATAGTTTTATTTTCCCAATATCCACTGCAAAATAAATAGTTGGGATGCCTGCTAGGAGTCGGGCTTTCACAGAGAAAAAGCACCGAGATTATCTATTCCCGCAGCCCAAGGAAGGGACTCCGTGTCCAGCAGGGAGGGACCCCTTCCACCAAGGGGTCCCTCCCTGCTGCTTCCACCACCAGCAACCTATATTCTTGCTCGGCCAGAGAGCCAAGTTAACATGGCATTCCTTCAATTGTATAGAAATATGTATGCTGCACATAAATTACATTCATTCACATAGTATGAAAAATCCATAATGTGTTTACACAGCATTAGTAGCATATGGGTTAAAAGTTGTTCTTACCAGTGGGGGGCAGATGGCCTTGTGGGGGAAAAAGGATCCTTCATGATATAGCAGGCATCAACAAATTCTATACTTGTAGTAAAGGGAGAATGCTTTCCCTTGTAGTGAAAGTGTTCTTCTAAGCCACAGGAATAACACGTAAATGTTCCTGCATGGTCCTGGCCTTCTGGCTTTCTACTTTGCCCCTTGGTGTGACCTTCTAAACCCTTGTCGGCCACCTTTTCACTCCTTCCCTCCATCACTGAAAAAACGTAAAAAAAACATTCCTGATGACCATTGTAGTATACCAACTTGGAAATGATAAAAGTAGATGGATGTGGCTACAATTACTCTTTGTCTACATATGAGGCATAACCATCATCATCATCCAGCAAGTCAGCTCACTACCTATTGCTCTGGGTAAAATTTATGATTAGAATCATAACAATCAATTAAAAAAATCAGTGTGTCAGAAGCAAAAAAATGACTGGTTTTCAAGTAAGTAAACTGGTGCAGCTCCCAAGTTCACCTAGTTCCATCTGATCAAGGTTACTTGTAATTATCATTGGTAGTTCAGCCCTAAGATAGGTTAACTGCAGTCCTCCATCCATCCCTATCGAGTGCTACATAGTTTGTTCACTCCTTGATAGTTGTACTTATGCACTTTCTTCTTCATTTTCCCTATGTATTCATCCATCGGCCTTCCTCTTGGAACTTTTCCCTCTATTTATCCTTCAATTATGTTCTTTAAAAAAAACCCATTGCGCTTCAGTGTGTGCCCAATCCATCTTGTTCTTTTTTTCTGAACCGTGTTCCATTGAGTCCTTTCCTCTTCTTCCTTTCTTATTTCATCCCTTCATTTCATCTTCCTATCCAGCACCACGCTTTGAAAGCTCCCAATTTTTTTTCTGGTCCACTTTTGCAATGGTCCATGCTTCCAGTTCACAGAGCTCCATGCTCCACACCATTGTTTTCGCTTACTGTTTCCTTGTTTGTAGTCACATCTTCTTTGAACATAGCAGTTGTCTTTTTTACCATTAACTATTTCTTAGCTTGGGCTACTCTTTTAATGTCCATTGCACTTCTTTCCTCGATGATACTTCAGAGGTAGATGAAGGAATACACTTGCCCAAATTTCTCTCCTCTCAGTGTGACTTCTCCAGTCAACTCCTCTCTTCCACATACTTGGATTTTAGTCTTTATCTTATTCATTTTCACATTGTATTCTTGGAGAACTTGGTCCATTTAATGACTTTTGAAGATCATCACGATTTCCTCCTATAACTGCAATATCATCTGCGTTGTGGAGCTTGTTTATTCCTTTTCCATTGATCATAATTCTGTTCAATCAAATTTCTAGCCTTTCTCTCATTGCCTCCTCCAAGTACATGTTGAGCAGTGCTGGTGAGAGGTTGCAATCTTATATTACTCAGTTGTAAATTTTACCATGTCTCCCACCTTTAATTTGCATTGTGTTGACTAGTTTCCTGTATATTTGGTAGATAATTCCTCTGTTTCTGTAATCAATTCCGAAGTCTTTCAGCAGCCCGAACATCTTGTTCCACTCAACATTGTAGAAGACTTTCTCTGGGTCCACTAATGTCACAATCAACATTTCATTCACACATATTGTGTTCTCCACTACAACTCTCACGCAGAATATGACCAACCTCGTTCCTTGTTCTTCCTAAATGCAATTGGTTTTAAAGATCATCTTCAATTTTCCTTCCCATCCTTCAGCCTATAATTCCCAAAGTATATGGGATGCATGATACTAGACTCAAGGTTCGGTGGTCCTCACATTTCTCAGTCCTTGTCTTCTTCGGTATCGCAGTCATTACACTCCTTTGAAAATCCTCTGGAAGTCTTCCATTGTGGCAGCTATCATTGGTAATTGTATTGGTTGTCCTTGGTTTTACTTCGGCAGGCTTTGATAATTTCCCTGTTGATGTTGATCTGTTGTCTGCTCTAAATGCTTTGTTTCTCTTGAGGTCATTTACTGCTCTATCAAATTCGCTCCCCAAAATTTGTGGGCCCCAGTCTTCCCCAAAAACCTCACTCTTGCCTTTCATTAAGTTTTCTTCCAGCAGCCTTGGCAGAGTTTTTCTATGTACTGCTTCCATCTATTCCTAATGTCTTCACCCTCTATCAGTATATTTTCCTATGCATCCCTTATGTTGTTGCTTTTCGTTTTTGTCCCTCTTTAGTGTTTCTTCTCTATCTTGTATTTGACTTTGGTTTTCCACTTCTTCACTTTTTAGTTGACTTCCTTACAGCAACTTTCTATCCTGTTAAAAATGAAACCACTTAGTTTTTTCCACCAATATATTTAAAACACAAATCAACCGGTTTCAGCCCATTATCAAGATACAGAGTATATACAAAATATATTGGTGGAAAAAACTAAGTGGTTTCATTTTTAACATGAATCATAATTTCCACAAAGTGAATTCGCCAACCATTGAACTTTCTAACCTTTTATCCCTAGTCTTCTTGACTGAATAGGCTCCTCGGCTTCTAATAGAGGGTTGCCTTACCTTTCATTTCTGGGATTCTATTATTTTCCTCTTTGCCCTAATAGTTTCTAATCTCCTCAGCAATTGCTCTTCTACCACTTCTGCAATTATTCTTATCAGCTCATCTGATGTTTCTTAAATGCCCATTTCTCCTCCAGCTTCCTGTCAACAGCTAAGGCAAATTTACCTCTGTTCTCTTTTTCTGCCAGAATTTTCTAGTCCCATCTTGGTTCATGTCTAATCTTCTTCATTTTCTTGCATCCAAGGCAGCTCTCCATCATATTGTGATTGTTTATTATATCTCCTCCACGATAGCTCTAGCACTGCTTCACTTGGCTCTTGTATCTCATTCTGACTAGTATGTAGTCTCATTGGTACTTTTCAATATCCGCAGGTATTTTCAACGTCTATCTCATGTGCTGATGTTGCTCTAAGGAGAGTTTTCAACGTCCATATTAGTTTCATAGTAGAACTCTTCCAGGCTCCCTCCTTAGGCATTTTGTTTTCCCAGTCTGAAATTTCCTATACTGTGTCCCCCATTCCCCTCCCACACCACTACATGCTAGTTTCCCATTATGATGAGGTTCTCTTTTCCCTTAACTAATCCAAAGACTTCTTCCATTTGTTTGTAAACTTCCATTTCTTCTTCCAAATGGCTAAATGTCACCATGTAGACCTGCATCATCATGACATCCATAGGCTCACTTTCCAGCGTCACCATCAAGACTCCTCCCACAGTACTGCCAGACTGACTTCAGTTGTTTGCTCCATTCCTCCCTCAGTATGATGCTTACACCAACGATCCTCTGGTCATCTCCCACATATACCACTCAATATCTGTTGCTCCTGTCCGCCCCCGTTCACTTTATCCAGCTGACTCCCAGCTTCTCCAACTTTCCTCACACTCCTAGGGATATCACGCACAATCTGAATCCTGCATTTGACTTTTCTGACTGATGTTCCCTTACCAGATATCCGATAGGGGAACAATTGTACCTCTGAAATATTTTACTGGAAGGAATGCCATAATGCCATATATATTTTGAATGTGGGGCTGCATCTTCTCGGGAGGCTAAGTAGATACTGGACCAATCTTTTTGATCAGCTCTATTGATACCTTCCGCTGAAACTGCTGCCTCACAGTAGTGGGGTCAGTCCAGATTGTATGAAAGAGTTGATTTCTGCAGTCAGGAAAATATTTTCCATCACTTGGTCTTGAACCTGCAACCCTAGGGATGCGCAGTCATATGGGTTATCTGTAGAACCTATAATTATGGCTCGAAAAAGCTCTTTTTGACAAAAGCATAACTCTTCTACCACCGAGAATAATTACCAATCAGAGCCTAAGTAGAATATTTATCGAATCACTTGAGCCCCACACCTAACTAGAGAGTTCTTATATTTACCATCCCAAAAGATTGAATCAGTGACATGCTTCTGCACACAGATGTTGTTGGAATCAAAAAACATAAAAGGTGCCAATTATGAAACACATGCAGATTGAGCATTTACCAATAATGCTTGAAGTTGCATTCATGGCTGAATCAGTTTAGGATTAAACATTTTTACAGTAATTTGTCAAGGATTTTATTTCCAATATATCGCCATCAGGTTTCAGTTCATCCATTGGGTAGAGGGCAACGATTGTCTTCCATACTGTCATATGTAGCACAATGGTTATTAGGGACTCACAAGCCAAACATAAACACAGGTTCTGATACATGGCACTCACTTTCGGTGTATTAAGAGTGACATTCAAATATTTTATTCAGATTTTAGTGTCATTTAATAGAGTACTATAATATTTACAATTGGTTCATTAGAAGATATTGATATTCTTGTTGAATGCACAACTACTGACTCTATTGCTTACAGTGGTAAAAAATGAGGAAACAACAAGTCATTTGGTATCAATAATCGATTACTACTCTAAGTAGACTTGATATTCCACACTTGGCAGTTGAATTTTATAACATTGTCCTCTTTCAATTAAGTAGGGTTATTAGTAAAAATCATTGCCAGGACTACATACTAAACTCATGTACTGAGTCACAAAGACTTAGATATGCATTGAGTTATGAATAGGAAAAAAGCTTACATAGTATTCAAATACAAATAAGTTCAATGTATCATTCTCAATGGCTTCAAACATTTAGAAGCTTAACGTGGTCTGATCTGTCCTTGCAAAGCCCTATCTTTGGACACTAGGCCATTAAAATTAAATAATAAAGATCGGAATCAACATGCGCCAAATACATGAGGATAAAAAGTATCGTAACGATGAATATTACAGGAAAAGTGAATGTGAAAGATGACCAAGAGGGTCAGCAGCACATAATCAATGCATAGGGAAGGGTTAAGATTCTTAAGAAAAGGGAAACTTCTGGGAATGTGCCTTATCACAACACAGCATGGAAATTGATAAGAGGCAAACATTGATAGTACCTATCCTGTCATTTCTTCAGCAACTCCAACATATCACGCGCTTCCTTTGGATTTGAGTTCCTTGGGTGCTTCTTCAGGCCACCAAAATGGTCTCTCAGTCTTCAATTCAGAATCACCAACTTTAATCACGGATGCTTTAAGGGCCTCCGCTACTCTAAGCAAACCTAATCCCGCACACGCTCCGCCAGCATTGGCTATACCCCGTAATTTACCAACCGATTTACCCGTGGATGGGTCTACAATGGCAGTTCCGGCCATCTCCTCTACGCTACACGGGAAGTACACGGGCATTAGCCTTTTCCGAACTACTCCAGTATGATGAGTTCTGGCTGTTAGTTCTTGTCCAACATAACAGCCCTTGTGGAAGCTCAGTCCGTGAAGGTAGTCGCAGTTAGCTTCCAAAGGGAAGCTGTTTCCGGGCGGTATGTCAACGGTTCCTTCGCCCACCCCGAGACGATAGCGATGAGCCATGTAATGACCGGCTTCCAACCTCAGCAGATATGCACCCATTGAATCCAAATCTCCCTTCGGCAACAGAACTCGAACCCCAAGGGCATGGAGCCTGGGATCGCGGAAAGCAAATATACCCTTGCTTATGTTTTCTTTCATGAAATAAGATTTTGTTTTCTCGGCATCGACAGCACCAGGAATAAATTCGACACAAACTTCCATTTCATCGCTGACATTTGATATGTCAACCTTTTTCCTGAGCTTATAAAGTTTTAAATGTTTCATTAAAACTAATGACATTTCCGAATCACATTCTATATAGTAAACATCAGTCGGCTCGTCACCCTTGTCTGCCGTGAAGACTCTGTACACGATACTATCTAGAATTACTCTTCCTCTGGCATCAAGAAACATACAGTACATAGATCTCAGTAGATGTTGCGCATCTTTGGTTGGTACATGACCCTCACTCAAGTGTCGGATGTCATTGGTAATTAATCCCTGCAGATATTCCACTGTGTCATTACCGGACAATCGGATTAGGCTTCGGTTGGAAAGGCGTTCAATCGATGATCTTACATCAGAACAAAAATAATGTGCCCTTTGTGTTACTCGGGAATTCGATCTACTTCTCAATGACCTTATCATTAGACGAGGCAAACACCATCCATTATTTCGAAGCATATTTGCCTAAAAAGTAAAAGTACGGACAGTGAGTATTCACGTCAACACTTATCAGTAGGATGCACCACGCAGCATCCTCTTCGCATAGGCAAGCATCACGCAGAGAGATAAATCCCTGACATACTAATGGTAGAGCATACAATCTAATCCGTATCATATATCATACATAATTACCTCGCGAAAACCTTTGTTTACATTTAACACGTCTTCCAGAAACAAGGAACCGCAAGGAACGACTGGAACCACCTGCAGAGTGCTGCCACCATTCGTCTTTCCGTTCCAAATAGAAACACATCCAAAACATTTTGAAACTCAATTGGATAATATCAATTCTGAAATATCTGATCAAAGATAAGACCTTTTTTTTCCAAATTTATGTTTTCCTTTCAATGATTTTCTTCGTCAATTAAAGTATATTAGACCAAGTCATTACTGTATGCATGGTAGTGTCACCTCACGTATACTTAGAAAACTTTTTAGTCATTTTCGAAAGGGCTATGATTAATTTAAAATTTGAGTAATAAAGATATAAAACTATTTTAAACTGTTGAGCATCGTCATTATTTTGAAATAAATAAGCATAAAAATAAATTCTTCTTTTAAATATCGTAAATTGTGCCGAAGTTTTTCCACCAATAGCGACAGAGCTTGTATCTCACATTGCCCCCGTTCCCCCCGTTCCCATATACGGGCATTGCCAACTTCGCTATTCGTTCGTGAGGTTTCTCGGTGACTTGGGAGAAGTCGCTTGCGTCGGTGCAAGTCGGTTGTGAAGTCTGTTGTTAATTCTGTGCAAGTTTACATATTCACATGTTTTGTGAAGGGTTAATGTGTCGCTTCATAGCTAGATGATAATAACGTCTTCATGGACGCTGCAAGTTAGTGACTGATTATTTCACAGTTCTGTAAATGAAGTGTTAACAGTTAAAGACTTTTGGTGAACCGGATACCCTCTCGGAATCGCACGTAAGTTCTTCATTGCTCACTGCTGTATGCGCATTACTTTTTCCAAATTAATATACGGTTTATAAGAAAGTGTTTTGTTAACTGCGGTTTGTAAATAACTTGGCGGGAGGGATTTGGCGGGTGGGCGTCGGGTGAGCCAAGTATTGGTAAGGTGAAAGGTGTCACTGGAACAGTTCTGCCGCCCACGAGCTACCGGTGATGTTAGTTTTTGTGAGTTCAAATTATTTATCGTGCATAACTTTTATTGGAGGAATTACCAAATTCTCCATTCACGCTTGGGTGGTAGTCCTCTTCCCTTTTCTTCATGTCATGAAAGTTGACTCTCTGTTCTTTTGGTGGATTGCGAAATAATGGTGTGTAGTCGCCCATATGGTTTTGCTCTTATTGCCCATCAACATTGCACCTGCGTCGTCGCGTCTGCATTTTCCTGATTTCCCAGAAGTAGAGGGCCTATACCGTTTGGACTTAGGTCTCTGCATGGAGTTAATTTCTGCTCTTTTCCAGCGAACGATGAATCAAAGCGTATTTGAGTGTAAGAAGTTTTTTGTCTATCTGAATCTATTTGGAAATTTGCTTCGCTTCAGGGGACTACTGCGCGGCAAGGCTGTCTGTAAATAGCACGGCTTCAAGATGATGGCCGATGGCTATGTGGTTGGTGATGGATCATGGAATCTCCGGGTCTTTGTCACCGACCTTCAGGTGGAAAGGACACTGCGTGTCAAGGGTGATCTGCACATTGGGGGTGTCATGCTGAAGCTAGTGGAAGATTTGGGTAGGTGTTATTGTAAAATTTTATCATGTATATTCATTTGTGCATCTTTCGCCTGGCTGCTTGATTTGTCGGGTCACCATTGTGTGTTCATATTTACTCGTGAAGTTGTCTTCTTCTGGAATGTATCTTGCATTGAACTAAGTAGATATTCTGGGAACAGCCTTTTGGCCATGTATATTCATGCTTTTGGCAATTACATCAGGCTACTTCGCTTGTCCATAAACTTAAAACTTGCGCGGTTGTTGACAAGCGCAGACCGTAGCAATGTTTTCTCCACTGTCACAGTTGCAACTTTGGTATAGATATCAGAGGAGCTTTTAGGTCCTATTAAGATTGTTTATTACATCTTCCATTGGTGGCTGTGCACCATGCGCCAATGCCTTCGATTGCACGTTTGTTTATGGAATGGATTTGATTACCATCGTTTGCCATGACCTTTGTGTTTACTATTGTATGATACTCTTTAGCTTTTTCATTTTTCTTGGGTTCAGAATTTGGCATTGATACCCGGCCTGCTACGAGTGACTATTCCAGTTTATTTCAATTATATTTACATAATCATCTTTTGATTCCTCTTTCATATGATCTCCGTTGGATTCTCAAAACTCGATTTGTATGCATTATTTTGAGTCCGTCATCAATCGTTTTCAGTCATGTAATTGTCGAATTGCAGGATTGTTTTTTTTGGCATACTCCTGGTGTAAATATTTGTCAGTGGCGAAATAAGTCCATTTTGCCTTATGTAAAAAATATTCTCTGTGAGATCCGGAGAAGTATAATTCTTGTCCATCACCTTGATGGTAATTTGAAACTTAGATCTGTCGTTATCATCTGAATTTTCAATTTAGGTTATCTGTGACGACCTTGATCTTTAGGAGACGTTTCTTGTGACCCAGGAAATTTTAAACTTGATGAAACATGCGAAGGGAGTAAAATCATTATCACTGTCCCGATCTCATTTATCGTCTGATTCTCCGTTCATTGCAGGTTATCGTTTACACCTTTTGTACTGCTCAGCGAATCGTTCTCAGTGACATTTGGACCCCTGCTAACTAGGAATATTCTTAATCGAGAAATCTTTCTTGGTCTTTTTGACATGAATCTTTCTTGAATAAGTATTCGAATTTGTAGAAAATTGATGGAAGTATGTAGATATACGGATGTAATCTTTATTCATGTTGTTATTTTATAGCCTGAACCGTTTAAAATGGTATTTTAAGCGTGACATCGAAATTTGTTTTTTTCCTAGCATGTGCGCGCAGCGATGATAGTTCCTTGAGCACATATACATTTCGTCCTGTGACTCAATGCGGTTTGCCGAAATCCTTGTTAGTTCTTGAGTGCGTCGTAAGGGAAAAAGAGGTGTTATAGTTCAATAATGCTAAGAAATCCACCAGAGGCGTGTTATGGACGTCCTTGAAAGGTCGTGCGACCCTTGGGCACTGAAAATATGACATGGAATACGTCAGGCATTTTTGCATCAAAACAGAGGGCAATGTTGCAACAGTGTTCGAGTTAGGGTCCTCCGTTTTTCGTCCCATATTTCGCCGGAGTCGACCTTGACGTGGTTCGGAGTATGGCTCGTGAATATTATTTGTATGCGTTCCCATGTTTTGGCTTCACAGTGTTCCGTGAATTGAAACGTTACATTGTGCCTTATGATCGTATTTGGATGCCGCCTATGGAGATTTCTAATAACCTTGGAAATATTTGCCCTTGGCCGGTTGCCGTTTGTTAATGTATTCGTCTCTTCATAATCCGTCAGCTTAAATTGTTCCGGCACGAATATAGTTCACTGCTGGCAAACTGATTTTGAGTTTGGTTTGTGTACCAACGGACTCAGCTCAACAAATGCCTAATGTTTCTGATCAGAGATTCTTTAGTTAGCTGCGGCATTTGGCTTGCTCCCGTATCCTATTTTTTTACGTACACAACGATGTGGCCATGCTGTTTAAATCCCCCTTGGGGATCTTAGAAGGGACTTCATAGTGTCCGTATTTCACAATTTCTTTTGTTTATTATGTAAATCCGTCTTATTATTGTCATTATAATTAATATGTGAGGTTTCGTCAAATTTGTTATACCGTCGTGTGGAGACATCCCCTTTTCGTCAAAGAATTCATAACAATTTTCCCGGAAACGCGATGTAGAGGTCCTATTATTTTTCCGGGTCCCAGTTTTTAAGTTTTCTATTTATATTTTCTGTAATTTTTTCCATTTCTTTTTTGTCTCAGTTTCAATTTTATTTAATTTCTCACCATTCGTCTAAATTGACAATTTTTAAATTTTAATAGCTCACTGGTCTTAGAAATATTTCGTATTTTCCTTTTCGTTTCATTATTTCTAAAATACAGTGATGTTACGCGTCAGTGGTTAGAAATATAAATAGTTTTATGCATCTAATTTTAACACATTTTTTTTGCTCACTCCAACGAAGGGGTTACACCCATTTTCATAGAACCCTGTTAGCCAACACGCGCGCCCGTGACGGAAGTAGGTTTCACCAACATGATCACCGTAATTTCCTACATAAGTTATGTTGCCTATGGTGAGCGATACCCTGCCAAACCCTGCTGTTTCGCTTTACGAGGTGGATGCTCAGTAACTTGGCCTACCGTATATGCTCTGAATGTTGTTGAAGTTCGGAGTATTATTGTACTTTACAGCTACATAAATGCTCTAATGTTTGCACAAGAGTTATGCAGGACGTATGCAATACGTGCGTTATTTTATCAGTCGAATAGGAATTAAAGGAGAGATGGCGTGCTCATTCAAAATTGGTCATTTACGTTTTCCTTGCGAAACGGTGGTTAAAACACTTCGTTGTGCGCTTCGACGCGAGTGAGCCTAATTATCTCCAGCGCAGCGAGTGTCCGAAAGTGACCCAATCTTCATTTTAACGCGTTGTTGGGTTAAGTTCACGTATTCGCTATCATTGAAATTCCCGCGCTCTGGGAGCATCCAGGCTCAGTTTCCTATGGAGCGTGCGGTACGCGGAGAACAAACGGTATCATTTACGATGGCCGACCTTTGAACGCGAAAGCCATCTGTTCCTTTCCCTCATTCGAACACTTCCGGTTCACTTTTCGATGCTCTCAAACGAGGACCGTTTCCCCTTCCTGAACTTTGGCTTACTGTCACACTAGCGGAGTCGGGAATCCTTCATCGTATGAACGAAATTTATGTGCATCCCACGGGAATTCGAGGCGTTTTCTCTCACTGGGTATGAGATTTTATGAAGTCAGATTTTTTTCGGAACGTAGTCCCAATTTTGTGCTTAAGTATTGATGTTTTGGATCCTAACTACTGCGGGTGTAATCGGTGAACTGTGCGTTAAAATGACTGACTCGCCCACGATTTATGATAACCTTTTCGAAGTGTGACTTGTGAAGACGGAGTGATAGTACGTAGTTATATATCAAAGTTTCATGCTTAATCCATTCTTCCTGACATTCATTGTATCTAAGTGTGTTGACAATCTCGAGGGTATTGTTGAAATTTTGGAATTTATGTGAATAACCTAGTTTCGAAGACAGGATCGGATATATTTACATATATCCTCGAATATACTGGTACTGTGTTTTTTCCGTACTTCTCTTCGCAAATCCGACTTAGAAAATGGGGTGAGGCCAAAGCTTTGACATAGTTAAAGGCGGTGTAAAAGGCAACAAGTGTTTATGAAATACTTCCCAGATATCAAAGCAACTGTTTGTGTCCAACAAGTATTATCAATTTGGCTCCATATCCTATAGTTTATGGGTGCAAAGAGACCTTAAGATTCATTGGACACAGTTAAAATAAATTGCTAAAAAATAAAGCAATGAGAAGTAAGCTTCCTAACTTGTTTTCCTCGTTCACTACCTCCCTGTGATCCGATTTTGTCCTTCGAATCGCCACTTCCTCTGAATTTTTCTGCTTGTTCATAGTCGTTGGAATTGTTCTTCATTTGTGGTAGGGATCACAGCATCTCCTGAACCCCAACGCTCATTCTGTTTCGTGTGTAGCTGCGAACATTAAGTATATTTTATTACATGCGACCCTCATCGTAAACGTATTTCTGTGACGGGTTTAGGTCTGCTTCGGTGCAGGCGATGTGCGTGGATGCTCAGCCACGTGGTCTCCAAGTCACTACTTAACTCTCATCCCTTGTCCTCATCGTTTTCGAACGAGGAGATTTTTAACGATGGGTTCTGTCTGCAGTCTCCGAATCATCTGCCCCCAGAGACCCCTAAGCCGGTGGTGACCACATGAAAGGGTCCGTCCTCTCAAGGATTTGCTTGCGTGTTGCGCCGAGCGGGGGGAGGGAAGTTATAGACCGACGCGTTTCGGATAATTGGCGGCACGTGGTCTCGCCTAGCAACGATCATTTGTTTGTGAATTAACTTCGCATTGGGAGCGCGCGTTTTTTCAACGCCGTGGCTCCTGTTGGGTCGACGGCCATCAACGCGTTGGTTGGTTTTCAAGCAACGTGTGTCTTGAATTTGGTTTATCCGTCCACAGTGTGAGCTCATCTTTTTAATCGTGGGTTCAGCGGATGTGGTGGTAGTTGCTTCGTTTAATTTTGTTTCTCTCGAATCGGAAAAAAATTATTCATCCTTTGTCAGTTCCTTACCAATCTTCCTCTTGGTATCTGCGGGCATTAAATCTCGGTATATGTCATCGTGTAGTCTGCGGTACGTCCTTTGAAGCCTCATTGCAGAAGTCAATTCTGGAAAATGGTGTGACGTTGATTTTTTTGCTAAAATCCGAACTAGTTCGTCGCCCGAAATAGGTATGATGTTTCTTTCGTGGATATTTGCGTATCGTACAACGCGAATTCATCAGAAAGGATTGTCTGTGTGTTTTAAATGCGCAGATATACGTCGTCTCGTTACTTCAAAAGAATCCCGACGCTGCGTTATTGTTATATCATTGTCAATGCGTTCTGAAAAGCAGAATTATTTACACTGCTATTATCCTACGCCGTTTAATTATACCGTTTACTGTAGGTTAATGTTGATCGTCTTTTATTGGATCTCGCCTTTTTCCGCTGTAGATTTTTTTGGTAACTTGTGTCTCTACTATCCATATCAAGGTGTATGTTTACATTATTGCTTTGGGTCCGTATTTTCACTATCCCTCCTATTTGTCAGTTTCTCTTTCATTGTAGGTATTGTTTCTTTATGCTTGCGATGGCTAAGCCTGATTTCCCGGGCACGACATAAGAAATTAGTCGATATCATCCAGGATAGGAGAAACTTTGTCGGAAAAACAACGACGCGGCCGGATCCCGAATAAATGGAATGATTCGATAATGTTCAGGTTTTGTAGCTTTTTTGAGGTATCACTACCGGATTCGGTCGATACATATTATTTCCTGAATACTTTTGGCATGGCTCTCGCTATGCGTTTGTTGTGAGTGACCAAATTCTTATACTTGCAATCTCCCGGAAGTGACGATCATATTTGCTCTTTTATTCGTTTATGGAAATAAATTCTGTTCGTTACTTTGTTCGTATGAATCCTAGGTTGTTATCGAGCTCGATAAAGTCCTTCGTCACCGGTGATCCCGGCTTAAAACCTCCAACAGTGTGTGGTGGTGTTGTTACGTATGGGAATATGTGTTGTACGTAGTTGCCGCTTTTTATTGGGATAAGTGACTACGGCCTGCAGGATTGTATCATGAAACACTAATAAATTCCTTTATTTTACATAAGCACCTGCCATGGTTTCAATCGGTATTAATGCATAGTGCCATTGTCAACCTTGGGGGTGACACCATCTATTAACGCCAGTTTAATTCAGCGTTTTCTCAGGCATTTGCACCGGTTCTCGCCGGAAACTCCCCTACGTTCTCGAATCTAAAGAAGCATGGTTTTGGTAAATAGCAGTGTTTCCGGATGAAGGAATTATGCCTTGGTGAAGGAAGTCTGAGCTCAGTAGAGCATTAATGTAGCTTTCATTCTGCTATTAAATCCGAAAATTTTCAGTTTCTTTTGCTCTTCCAAAATCAGTGCTCCCAAACATGAGTTGAATGACATTCAATTTAAAGTTTCGGTTACACATGTCGTGTGTTTAATTTAGTTCGACTAGCCGTGTTCGCATGATCGATGTCGGAGAGAAGAAAATTGTCCCAACGGAAAGCTCTGCCCAGTAGAAGCGGCAAATTTATTGGACGCATTCAGAATTATAGTGCTCTCTTGGACAAAAATGGAGGCCGAGTTAAAAGAAAAGATTGCCAAGGGATGCAAAGCATGGGATGAGTGTAGTCAGTCATGGTGAAGCCTACGATGAAGGCTCGTGGATTGAAGGAGCGCGTCATTCGCCTGCGAGGGTGGAGTGTGGCGCTGCTGGGAAACAATCTTCGGACTGATGTTTGCCGCCCATTATGTTCGTTTGCGTTGTGTATAGTCACCGTTTCGGACCAGTAGTTTAGAGGATTGGGATTACTGTCTCGTTTTAAGTAATGTTCCCGCTCATATAATTTATGATCTCGTACATCTTATGTTGAATACAGTCGTTTGTTAGATGTGAGATATGCAATGGCGTTCTTTAATGGCCTTAGGCGTGACGTTGGTTCGGTGGCACTCGCCCTGTGTTTATTTTACATCGTTGGCCCTTGTTTACCCTCTCCGTGCCCAGCTACCAGTCACCCGTGCATTAAAGCCTTCTTTGACTCCACCCTCCGTTCGTCTGCTCCCAGCCTCCTCTCTCTTGGTCCGTCTCGGTGGTTCTCCCCCACCATACTGCCTCCTTCGCCCCCTGGTCTCTATATTGGCTCAATTCCCAGAGCTTTTTAAGACAATTATTATGGTCGCTCCGAGTCCATTTGGGATTCTCGTCTGCTGCCTCTCGCCCTGTTGTCGCAGTGGGTTGCCCGCGATCCCACTAACTCGGCCAGGACGTAGCGGTTAGGAGCGACAGAAGAGACTCCTTTTGAAACCGCTTCCTTGAGCTTGCGAGACGGAGATTTTAAATTCGACTCTTCCTGTTGGAATGGTCGAGTTGATTCGGATGTCTTGTGCGTTCTGTGCTTCGTTGAGATTTTTTTTCCGCTTCGGATGCGTCTACCTCAATGTTCCAAAGCAATTGAGATCACCTTACCTGCCGCCCGTTTAATTATGCGTTCCGTTGTATAGGGCTAATCGAATTTAAAAGTGTTGGATATAGCCTAGTCTATAAAAAGAGAAGTTTCAGGCTTGATGTGGTGGAAGGATTCCATCGTAATGGATGAAAGTAATGCAAATTTCCACTTGGATAAATTTTAATCGACCTAGGTTTCGATGCACTACGCCTGATGATGATGTAGTACATCAAAACCTAGGTCGATTAAAATTTATTTAAATGGAAATATGAATTACTTTTATTCTTTATGATAGCCTTGTCTACTTATCTTTTGGACTGAATGATTCCACCAATCTACTTGAGAGACATCTCCCATTACGCGCGTTCCTTGCAATAACCGGTAGCATGTAGTCCTATTTAATCCATACGCATCACTCCCTTCCATTTCGGGGTGGGCTCAGTTAGAAAAAGATATATTCTCGGTGATGGACCTGTAGAGCTGACTCAGTTTCCCTCCCTCTTCTTTTTTTTAGCTCGTTCCCACACCGTCCAGATACTATGACAAGATCGCCTTGCCTATTCGTTGATTTATTATCGGATTAGTCCATCGGTGCGAACGTTTTGATTGGGCGCTGGTAAGGTTATTCAATCCGAAGATTAGCTCACTTCCCCTGAATCCTCACCACCCTCTGTTCACTCACTTCGATTCCCGGTATTTTTTTCTGCCATGGATCACTAATTCGTTTGACTCAGAGATTTGCTCCACGGCCTCCCGCGTGGGATTCCCCTTCCACATTTTCCCATTCATCGCACTAATAATGAACTCTATGAGTTTCAACCCCCAGGATATTTCCGTTGATGATTCAGCGTTCCCTCGTATTCTCCATAGCGAAACGGCTCAGTACATCTTGAATGTTCGATTAGTATACGATAGTGTTGTTGGATTGATTTACCGTTTTTAATATGCTCTTCGATGGCATCTAGATGATTAACAATTTAATATCAAGGATCCTCAGTGCAGTTTAGGCCTTGCGCCCTGTATGGCTTATCGTATGGTACTCTTCTCTTGTTCGTTCTTGGTCATGACAGCGACATAGCTGTTCGTTGTCTTAACGGCTATTTAGCGAAAGTCTCTGCACTTAGTGTCGTGTCTCGTGTAACGCCATTCATCAGTAAAATCGACGGTGGTGTCTACCTATAGTAGACCATCGTATAAACGTGAGGAACGATGCCAGTACGTCAAATAAAAACTTTAAACAACCAACAAATCCGGTGGGAAAACAGCTTGGTGGATATCTTATGGAAAAATCTTCGACGCTCTATAGATGCTACAGTGTACCTAGACAAGGTGATATAATTGAATGCTATTATCGGTGGAAATGCTAAGTTTTTTGAAAATTTCTCTTCCTTTTTGTTGCTTCCCTTGTGCATGAAATACACCATTGAATGTGCATGAAATACACCATACACTGTGAATTGCGTGACCGCTAGCCTACGACTCGGTTCAAGTGACTTCGCGGCCATTTCAGCTCTTTGAATCATTCCCTTTTGTCTGCTGCTTGTAGCTTCATCCGATTGTTTGAAAGTCGTAGCTTCCATCAAATATGTTCAAAAATTATTTATCCCTAAGTGCCCATATTTCACTTCTACGAACTTAACTATTGCCTGTCATGTGGTCGTGGTACATGTTGGTGTTGTCGGCTCGTGAAAAATTCTACTTGCGAGGATTTTCCTAACCGATGTCCGTTGACCAATGAGAGTTCCACGCCAGTTGGAGAAAATCCTAATTACCTCGCGACTAACTGATGACTTGCTTGCTTTTACGATGCATTCCATTGGTGTAACGCATTTTTCCCAGATCTCTTCTCTTCTTCTCGCAGATCTGCACTTATAATTGTCTCGTTCGTTTTCTACATTCACGCGAAATGATGCGTTGAATTAATCACGCAAAGGTTTTGAATAGTTGATTAATACATTTTCTTCTTGGTTTCTCGCCATTGAATTCAATACGTCGGGCTTTGCATTCAATTATTTTCTCTTTTCCGTCTCGGGCGTCAAGTGGGAATCTGATCTTCGTGTCTGGCGTCGTGTTCCGAACGCAGAGAAATTGACGAAATCATCTTTCTCGTCATGGTGGAGGAAGAGTTTTTATTTTTCTCGTATCCTGAGCTTTTTTCATTTATAGTCCAACTCGTGTCACAATAATTGCGCCAATCGGTGTCTATTCTGCAATGTAAGAGGAGATTGGCGGGGGGGAGGGAGGGATAATGTGTGGTCTTCTGACAGATATGTAGCAGAATGTGTAGCCAGAAGTCTCGTTCCGGACGTTTTGTTCTCCGCTTTTTCTCCCTCCTTTTGTTTCGCCTCCTGGCCTGACAAGAGCCGCCAAGGTTCTATTTTCTCTTTCTGTTACGTAAATATGTCTGTTCTGCATGGTAGGGGATGACTTTCAGAGTCTCTATCGCCGCTCATCGGGAACCGATTCTTTCCGAATTCTCTGTCGACGTTTAGTTGACCGGTAGCTAGTGTGATGCTCCAATGCTCGCATGCTCCAATCTGTGCATTGCGTGCAATCTAAAGTATATACCGTGTATGTATTTCAAATTTTCACATTTCGGAAGCTGTACTTGACCAGCAAGCACCGGCGCTCGTTTTTCCCAGTCGTGTCGTGAAATACTTCTCCGAGTATTTCTCTTGGCGTTGAGTAAGTGCACCGTGTATTGAATTTGTGCTAAGTGAGCTGCCACACTGACTTCATAACTCTAACTGTGATTGCCTTTAATTTTTTTAGTGCCGTTAGATTGGTGTCTGCGGGAGATTTTGGCGTTGCGTTGACTTCGACGAGACTGTTTATGCATATTCCTAACGCAAATTTATGCATTAGCTCCTCCCTTCGTTGAAACTTCCGCTCTTGACCAGTTATTTCTCTTTTTACCTGTATTTAGTCGATATTGATGGAATAATTGAACGATTTCTGAGAATCTTCTTTGCACCTTTACGTTTCCTATCTCCTAATGAAACATGCCAATGTATTGTTTTGGCATTGGTTTTTTTAGTTCGCGACTCAGTGTTTAAAACAGGCATTTCCGGTTGTATTTCTGGGAAGTCTTTGTGCCAATTTCACTTCGGAGATAACGTGTATGACATTATATTATTTTCAAATGCGATTACTTTTCCTTAGACTTGAGATTTGAGATGCAAGATCGTGACACACACAACTCGCCGAGAGATATGTCAAGGCTAAATTAGTATTTTCGTCAGCAGGACAGGAGTGAAATATCTGATATTTTCGTAGCTTATTGGAAGTTCGAAGTCTTTCTGCGTAATTCTAGTTGACAATTGACGACGGGCGTCTTGTTCACGGTCCTTAACTTATTTATATATCCCCTGACAGGGTGGCGATCGTCCGGGAAAACCTAGAATTGTCAAGGAATTTTGAATTTCTGGAAATTTCAGGGAAAAGTCAGGGAATTCTTGTAACAGCCAGGGAAAAACTGGGATATGAATCCGTCATCATCTTCTTACCATTACGTTTATCGGCCAGTCTTTCCCGTCCTTTATTTCACCAACTGAAACTAAAGTCCGTCGCTGACGTGCATGGAATAAGCACCATCAATTCGTGGAGTATTCAGTCGTGAATCTTATTAGTTGTGAATCAGACGTACAATGTATCATTTTTGTATATCCTTATCGCGATATTTGCCTAGTAATGTTAAAATTCATGATCACAACGCTCAACACAAGGAATCCGGGGCTATGTTATTCGGAAAATTTTACTCCGAGTTTTATTTTAACTTCCGAAACTCCGGTCGAGAGGTAACTGCTGAAGCACATTAGCTTATAGTAAATACATGATTGCAGTTCTAAAAATACGAGGCGATGATTAGAAAATTTAAAGCTGCTGTAGGACCTTTTAGAAAAAAATATTCCAATGATAGGTGACCTTTTGGCGATTGGCCAGGGAAATTGGTAAATCCATCAGGGGAAAGTCAGAAATCAGGGAATTTAAAAATTGGGTATCAGTAGCCACCCTGCATGATGATGATATCCTTGAAGGTGGAATTGACCTGTGTGGTCTGTTTCATCCATAAATAAAATAACTTTACTTTACCTCTTTAGATTATGCTGATGTTTGTGATAACAAAAACTCATCATCACCATAAAGTCTTATCATCGAAATTCGGTTCGGTACGGGGACACTCTGCGTATCCCCCCCCCTCCACTCCTCCCCCAAAGATGCGACATGTCGGACTCGCTCAACCGCTCGCATTCCCCAACGAGAGATGTTTTTTTCTTAAGGTGTCGGCAAGGCCACGAGCGCTTGGTTTTCTTCAAAGGGGAACTCAAGCGTATTGCTCTCCTCGTCGTGGAACACTTTGAGATGGCATGCGCCAATGGGGGGGTGGAGAATAGGGGGGTAGGAGGAGAGAAAGAGGGTCTTGTGTGTGTGTGTCTGTATGCTGTCGGTCTCATAGTCGCCGCGGGGGGGGGAGGGAGGGAGAAGCAGGATCTCATCGTCGGTGAAACCGGTGCATTCTTCTTCCACCCCTTCTACAGAGCTCGTTTCTTTCGTGTGGATGCAGGTAGGGGAGTTAAGAAGGTGGTTGCTGCCGCCGAGGTCTTGGGTTCCGCAAGGTAGCTGCCTGGGTCTCGTGGATTGTCGGCGCGGGAGATTGCGGCTCGCCGTGTCTTGTGTGCTCGAGTGTGGGGGGGGAGGGGGGGCGACGCTTTTGCCGCTTCCCGGAGAGACGGGGCGCACCTGACCTCCTTGTGTGTGTGTCGGTCAGCTCGACAGATCCGCGTCGGGGCTCGGTGGGAAAACTTGGGGGCTGGAATGCGGCGCGACACTGATTTGGTGCTCCGCCAGAGGGATGTGAGCCGACCTATCGTGGTGCGCTGTCAGATTTCTTTGCTCTCGAGGTTGATGTTGCATTTTTATCTGTAAACTGACATTTCCCTCAATTTTTGCATCTAGCGACCGCTGCTTGGTAGAAATGGTGCGGATACGAACCAAGTAGGGTTGCCGTAGGGTTAAACATCTTGAAACCATCAACGCGTAATATCACGGAAACCACGAATATATTTTTTATTTTATTTTATGATTTCAAAATTCAAATTACCAATTCAAAGAAAATAAAGTTATCAACCTTGTTACTCTACGCATTACGATTTGCTGATTAAAGTGCTAATAGTTAGTACGGCTCTCTTATGTGCCGAAGTTCAGGATAATCCCGCTTGTTCAGGGCTTATGGCCACCCTCGTTCCAAAGCTGTCATTTGCCTACGGTTGATATATTGATTCAGTGCCCTTTTCCCCGAGGGCAGTCTGCTTGTTGCTCGTAAAGAAGTGTTAAGGAAACCTTTTTTCGACCCCACTCCATCGCACAACTCTACTTGCGAAGGAATGGGACGCCGTAAAGTCTGATTTTTATAAAGCATTGTTAGGCAGATGTTCCTTTTTCCTTGGTGTAGTTTTAACTCAATTGTTTTAAAAGTAATGGAAAAACGTAAAACGTATGCAAATGTTTCTTGCCCAACACTGTTTTGGTTTAATTCCTGACGGTGGGTGTGCTTATCTTAATATTGAAAGTACTCTTAAGAACCCTAATTAATTCATAGCCAAGCAATATGAAAACACTGTTGCTCCGGATATTGTGTTGAATGTTCTTGCAGTGATAAAATGAATAATAGATGACGGAATATGAATGTTTTTGGTCACCAAAGTTAAGCTTTTTTCCCTGGGTAGCGTTTTGAATTATTTTATTAATTTCCGCTCCAGGGACTCCGTATTCTTACACCTTAAGAGTGCTCCTTCCTTTTTATCTGAATTAACATTTTTGTTTTTTATCGATTGACTGTAAAATAGCCTCAACTCCACCGGTGACGGTGTTCCTTGATTGCTTGTTCTGGCTCATGTATTTTCTTAATAGCTGCTCTTCCTTTTGTTTCCTTTTCTACATATTTTCCCCAATGGGCGCATTATAGTATCAGTTCTTTCCAACGTTACCCTCAGTTATAAGATTCCTTTCCGCCCATCCTAAGGTGGGCAGTATCATTTTCTTTTGGTCCTGCCATCAGTTAGCGATGGACGTATACGGGTCTTGCAATAGATTATACCCGATTCCCCTCGTGGCCTCATCCGATGACGATGGGGGGGTGAGTTGACATTTCGCCCGTTTTCCTCGATCGATGCTCATCGACCCCTCCCCCCCTTGATGGAGCTCGCCTCGATATCAGTTCCCCCCACCCCGGAAGGAACACCCAACGTCACTTATATCGACATGTTTCCCTTTTCTAATGGGTATCGATATTCTCTTCCCCAGCCTTCGCCCAGGCCAACATGGACTAATAAAGAATATGTCAGAATTAAGCTTCGTACATTTTCCGTGCAATTTTCATGTTATCGTTGGGGCGTGCATACGACCGCTTCGTTATGGTTTATCAAGGGTTTTTTTTGCAAGTTACGGCCGGTTGGTGTGAGGGAATCAACCGGAACTCAACTTTGGCGTAAAAAATGAAGTAATCGTCTTATTTTTGACCCCCATAAGTTAAGAGTAGCCGAAATGGCATCGGATCTTATGGAAATATGTATTCATGAAAATTTCTCCCCGTTGTTGTTCTGTGTACGTGTTATTCTGTAAATCGCTGATTGTTCTTAGGTTAACTCCTCCTGTTTTCCTCCCTCAATGAACACTGACATTCCGTAAAATTCGGACAGGAACGACGCGGGTGCGTCCTTGTGTTGCTTTCAAGATGATTAGAAATCTTCCCAATCCTTTCCGAGGAATTTCCGAATCTCGGTCCAAGTTTCTCGCCATGTTTTCTTAGGGGTCCACAACAACCAACAAGACTGTGAACTCTCGCGAGAAGTCCGCTATAATGTTAGTTTGGCGTGAATGTTATCAAAGGCGGACCCGAGGTGGAAGACGGCCATTATTAAATCTTATTCATTTGAGAGACTGCTAATGATGCGTCCACCTAAAAGAAACTCCTTAACGTTTTGCTTGCAAAGTATAATGTATGATTGGAAATGTGCGGTTGGGTCTGGGAGGTTTTCGATCGTTTTGTATCGAGTTATATGTGATCCCACCCAGTTGTCACGCTTCGCATTTCAACCACTTATGCACGAATATGTAGCGATTGAGTCATTGTTTACGTTGGGAATATGACAGCATTGGATATCATAACATTGAATAGATGTAGTAAGTCCGTGTCGTGAGATGCGAATGGAAACCCCGAAGTGGGTCCCTAGCCTATATTTTTGGATGGAGAAAAGGACAACTAGTGTAGGGGGTGGGGTTGAGGTGCTTGAATGTGATTTTATGGCCGTCCTGTGGACGAAAAAGCTCCCTTCCGGAATGTTATAGAAAAGTCTTATAAATCCTCTCCCTGGGTGCCTCTTCATCCACCAGGCTGCGGGAGCATTACTTGTCCTTCGAGTGTTTGGCTTCCGAAACCGCGTCATATATTTCAGGATCTCAAGAGTCGGGTGCCAGTAGGAGGGTTCGAGAAAGAAAAAAGACTTGCCGACATATTCCGAATGCGTCGCCTGCTGCCGCGGGCCTTTTTCTGTTTTTAAATATTCGTCTGACGTCAGTAGGACAGAGGGTTGGGACAGATGCCGTAGGAGCACTCATGGAACGCGTCCGGTTGACTTCCACTGGGAACACACTGGCAGCCATTCGAATTCATAAAAATACTCCACCACCGCTAATAGTACGCGTCGACTGGTGCCGAATATGATAGTCGTACAGTGTTTAAGCCGCTTTTTTTTAAATGCCGGACGTCTTATGCTAGCTCTGAAGGACGGCGGTCGGCTCTCAAACGTCGCCATGAACACGTTTATTAATGAAAGCGCCTTGTGAATTAACGTAAACTTGTGTTGCTCCTGCTGTCTTGAAATTATGAACCGCGTGGGAAGTTTTGAACTAATGATTTCCAATGAATGGTTTGCATGATTGTTGAGTATTACCCCCGCTAAAATTCAGCATAATCTTTTTAGGGATAGATATTGCACTGAAACAATCCTGGATAATATTTACGCGGTCGTATCGGGATCCTATCTTTTGAATCAGGTGTTGCGTTTGCTTTTTTTGTTTTCATAGTGCATTTTGATAAGCTGAATGCAGCTTTCACCCTTATGTATAGAGGGGTTAATGGCACAGGAGGGTCAATACGTCGGTGTTTGTGGGATACGACGGTGAACTTAGAACTGCGTGATCATTGATAACCTTGATGGGAAGATCCCGTTGATGTTTTTGATGCTGTGTATTTTTTTCCTTAAGTGAAGTAGATGGTCTTTTGATGGAGCGTGTGTGTTTCAAAATAGGGCTTATTAAGCCAGATTTGAAGTTATATTGTCTGAAGTGGATTAATGTTTGTCTATCCTTGGAGGAGATAATGTAAAACAGGGAAATTACTCGGATACCCTTCGGAAAGGACAGATATTGCTCGGTAACGAGTGTATTCTTAATGGTACGCCTGTTTTTAGTTTGTTACTATGTTTAAATATTAGTCAAGATTCTTTTATACCTTTTTTCTGTGTGATGATCTTTATTGTGGTCATCTTTCGTTGACTCGCGATTCATGCATTACATTTTTTCGTGGAGGGTTATTAATTCCGTCTCATGTTTTCGTTCGTGCCTTTATTATATTTTTACCCTAGACTCATTTATTAGGACCTAACGCTGGGTTGTATGCTACGGATAAGTTAACTCTTATGAGCGAATTGCCGCGGTGGAAACTGGGGTTACCTCTCGTTTACTGGAGATAAGGGTTTCGCCTGGCTTTGTTGCCACGCTAGCGATCATCTAATAACTTCCTGCGGGATCGAGGTGTTCTGGGGAAAGTTAATAGATGCCCCAGAATTTGCTACAGAAAAAGCTACTCCAAAAGAATTTGGAGTAGTTTTCTTATCTTGCAATGTAAGCGGAATGGTTTTATATCCTAGAAATGATTAAGGTTTCCCGTTACATTTTCAGAATTGCGAAGTGTTTCATCGCCGGAAAAAATTGAAAAACCCTGCGGTGGGTGATAGGTCGTCTTTGGGCTGCGCTAGATTTCCGATCTATTATCGCTCAGTTCTTCCCAAGGGGTGTTGCCCCGGTACACTTGTATCAGACAGTATAATTGTTGTGGCTTTGGCTGTCGAAGTGTTTTAAGCAAACAATAATACTACTTCATGATCTTGAAACTATGAATCGCCGTGATAAAGTGGCCGATGGTCATGAAGTAACGCGCGTGGAAGTTGAAAACGAAATTTCTTGGTATGTAGGCCGGGGCGACTGACTCGAGTCGTTGGCCTACCCGTGAGAAAACCGATGCCCCACTATTTGCTTTTTGCAGGTTTTGTGCAGATTCCAGGCTGATCTGGACCACTTGGTGTATATCCTCATAAAATGTGTCGTCGTTCGATTGTGAATGAAAATGAATCTGCTGTAATGTGTTGGTGGGGCGAAAGATTTGTCTCGCCGGAGTCTCTTATTTCCCTCATTTGGTGTCATCTCCGGTGACACTTATTTCTTCGGAAGGACGCTTTCCGTAAATCCTTAGCAGTGGTCGATTTTTCAACGCATATATCGTAGTTATATTCTATATATATAATTTCACTGCGCATTTTTACGCGTGATTAGTTCACTCATTTATGGTTGAAATGGTGAATGAGTTCACTCATTTATAGTTGAATTGGTCGGTGAAAATGGCTCTGCTCGATGTAAAGGAACAGTTTTTTGACCTTTCATTCTGTCCAACGGTTGCGTGCAAAATTAGCGGATTATTTGTCCAAATTGTTTGTTGTTGTTCGAGGCCACTTATGTTAACTTCTAAAACTTGGTTAATTTACTTTTTAAAGGGAAATGAGAACCTATCCATGCTGCAGTGGCATTGATTCTAGGGGTTGCAAGCAATTAGGCGAGGAGTGCCACCGGTACATGTAACTGAAACGAAATTGCAAGGTAACGAGCACCAACTTCGAGAGATCGAGATTCGTGTAATCCGTTCAACTTAATTCGACCCTGTGCGGTTACCGTCGTCTCAATTCTATGATCCATTTGACTGGAATTTATTTGGAAATATTGCCCGGCAACAAGACGGGACTTAAAATTGTCTTGGGTTAGATGATAATGAATGGCCCGCGTGACTTCATTGTGCGCATTAATATCCTGGCTTTTGAATGAAATAGTGATCTAGTTTGCTTTTTTGTGCTTTTTTATTCAAATAAGAATATTCAGTACCCTACTGTCTTTTCTACTGCGCTGTATTTACCGCAGAAATCTCTGGTTATTGGTCGGTCTTTTGCGTTCTCTTAGCGCTGTGATCATCCCACGTCATCGGTAGGCTTTATAAGCTTCACGCCGTCGTTAATTATCGTGTCAGAACGTTCCTCAGAAGGGAGTGCCTCTTGTTGGATGACGTAATTCTATCCTCCGTGACCAGGGAAGCTCTTTTTCGGGAACCGGTTGTGATGGATATTTAGTTTCGCGGCGCCAATCCCAAACGTGGGGGATCTTAATGAAAAGCGTCGAGAAGATAATCACGCATTTTCCGCCTTTTAGGCGTGCTATTCGGTCGGGAGGTCGTCAACTTGTGGCTTGCCGCTCGTATCTGCCTCTCAGCTGCAGGGAGAAGTCTTGGGAATTCCTGCGAAAACCTTTCTAAATTCTGTTTTTTTTTTTCGAGCGTTGGTTGGAGAGCCGTTGAGCGTTGGTCGGAGAGTTTTTTTGATGAGCAAAATTGACTCCATTCGGTCGTCTTATCCATACCTTTTTTTATTTTTTGAGTTTATAGTTCTGTCGTTTTATTTTGAATTCCCTAAAAAAGGTGTAAATTTATTTTATTCTGGTTTACTTTTTAGTGGATCACTGGAGCGACTGAAAATTGGTGAAATGTGTACATTATCGATAAGCTTATATGCGTGATTTTTTAAATTCTTTGGTTTTCATACCCACGCTTTACTATTCAGATCCTTATAAATGTTTTTGTACTTCTGATAATCCCTCTTTCCTAGATGATTTTATTTTCCTTATAATTATAGTTTTGAACTTATAAAATTACGTGAATAATGAGGTTTTTTGGTCGTTTACATGGTAACTCCCATGTTTTTCGTATCTTTTTTTTCGTCAGTGAATGATTGCAGACCCACTGTCAGTAGTTTTGATAGTGAGTTGAAGTGAATAATTTCAATTATCCCCAC
This sequence comes from Ceriagrion tenellum, assembly GCA_963169105.1. Lineage (NCBI taxonomy): Eukaryota > Metazoa > Arthropoda > Insecta > Odonata > Coenagrionidae > Ceriagrion > Ceriagrion tenellum. The sequence continues at coordinate 8,600,144 of OY720643.1, forward strand.
TACGGGTGTCTATTCTTAATTTTCTCTTTAGTGGGCGACCACGTACTGTATTGATAGGTGTAGGATTTTCCTCATGCCCCTTGCGGTGTTGGATTCAGGGTACGTCGGTGGACAGGGTTAGTATACCCACGCAGTAATACTACTTCTCTTGCATCAAGGGTCGACTTGCGGTTGATGGCTTAGTTCTATAATGTTTCTTTATCAATGATTCTGGGCGTAATCTTGCCTATATCACTCGTGCTCACGAAAGCTTCATCTCAGCGTTTGCATTCGATCGTGCAGTAAATTTCCTTATTGTCATTTTACTATTAGTTCCTTGTCTTGCCCTTGTTGCTCTTTTCTGAGAACAGATTTTTTTCTTAGAATGGTCGTATTTTTCAGCGTTGTCTCGATCACATTGTGGGAATTTTAAATCAAACGCCGGATTCTAGTGAATTGTCGTTGTCTGGCAAACAATTGATTGCGTCACCGAACAAACTTCCGGCGGCGAGAATGTTTACGTTTTTCTATATGAATCTCCGGGATGTGTGCAATTTCAGCGTAACTCATCCTCGAAAGCGGCTTCAGTGCGCACACGCGAAGCACTCGTCGTCTTTTGCGTCTTTCGTCTTATTTGAAGTTCGCCTACTGTATCCCATTTTTATCCCGTAAGGCGGCTGTTACGATACTTAATTCATTTTCAACTTTGCTCGTGTTCTGGTGATTTAAATGCATCTCGACGTTATTTCACTTTTTTTGCGCGATAGATTGGCTTCTCATTTGACGGCAGTCACAGGTCATAGATAGTACATCTACGTCATACCCTGCAAGCCACCCAAAGGGTGTGTGGCAGGGGGTGCTTCCACGCCAGGCATGCATGAATGATACGGTAGAGCACCGAAATTACATTGAAACCCGCGTACCACACATGCAAAGCGCCAATTAAAAAGCTAATAACCAAGAAGCATTCTATCGTCAATCGTTCCATCATGCAAGGGATACAAAGACTACTACTACTACATATTCAAAATAGTATGACATGTCCGTTTTGTAATATTTTGCTCATTGGCTGAACTGGATTCGTTTTCCTTTGTCCAATTTTACGAATTGACGAATGAGCGAAATTAGCAACTGCTGTTCCGTATTATTTATTGATGTGTTCAGAGTAGTAACCTTAGTGCCTATCATGAGAACCAGGGATAGTTAAGTTCTTACATGTGGACGTGCATAATATTTTCAGCAGATAAAGTGCAGTTGTCTCGAATATATTTTAATAAGACTGCGAGATTATCTGTCTTTGTGATAGACATTTATTTGGGGTAATCGGGGATGTTGCACGTTTTAAGGGGGGTTCACATGCACGCGTTCTACGCCTAACTAAGCGTAGCCTCTCGCGCGCAGCCAATCAGGTGCTTCGTCTCTTACGCGTGGATTCGCGCGAGCGAAGTTGAGTTTTGCTCAACTGTCTACATCTACATCTACGTTATACCCTGCGAGCCACCACGAGGGTGTGTGGCAGGGGGTGAAGATCACCAAACATACACCAAGATATGCGGAGTTTGTGCATCCCTTTCTCGTTCATAAGTCGCTCAGTCTCCCAATGTATGTTGCCTCCTCTTGAATTGTGCTTGAATCCCCTCTTAACCCTCCCACCCTGCCTGGCAATCCCTAGTCGTTGCTAGGATCAAATTGACCCTGGAAATGAACAAAATATCTCTTCAGTTTATTATATTGATAATCTCGAACCACTTTTGTGATAACGAGGGTAGGTCTGAAACAATGAAACTATAATACCTTGCGTTTCAGAGTGTAATGCACCCCATCATCAGGGCCATACAGAAAAGAATACATGAAGGTACAACAACCGTCAGTCAAGGATCACTCATTCATCAATTGCAATATAAATTATCAATATAAAAATTACCTTGGAATTGATAAACATGGGGGTTAACCTTCAGAAGATAGCCTTTTTAGGGCAGGTTTGTTTTGGTAATTGCACATTCCAGAACCAGGAAAAAACATCCCATCATCAGAGCTATACAGAACCTACCCTCCTGACCTAATATCGATAACTGTTGTTCTAAATTAAGAGGTCGATATTACAATACTGTATTGATAATTTCCTGAAAGATGGGATGTTTCGCTTTAATCTCTACAACTCTCTAATGTTAGTGTTCCTAATCGGCGGGTGAAATCCATATATGGGCGCTAAGAGGGCGGTCAAGTTCTTCGTGTATCCAAAACAATTTGGGATGGGATCACGGTTCCTTTTTTCGCCTTTTCATTGTCATTATCCAAAACGCAAACCGTTCTTGAAGCGCATTGCTCACTGTAAATGTCATAGTGACAAACACGGTCGATTAAAACCATCTGACACAATATGAATTATGAAGATCGCGGTTTCACTCTGACGAGTGCATTTGAAAGTTAACGATAGAGCTGTCGCCCGCGTTGTGGAGAACCGTGATCGTAGCCCTGGTTCCTAGAAAAATCGCAAAACGTGGATTAAATTGCATATCCCGAAAGTATGATTCTTTGTGGTGTTTCACCAAGGAAGGCAATGCACGATAAGTTTTTTATCTCCTTTCAAGCTCGCGGTTTTTAGACCTTTGCACATCTCTCGAGGGTGAATTTTCGACGATTACCTCTGGTTATTTTCTCGTTGCACTCGTGACGCATGGATGCTTTTAGAAGATGAAGAATTGCGTTGAGCCATTAAGCATGCCGTGCATGTTCCTCGTCCCGCGAATGAACTCCCATTGCGTATGTCTCACACTAATGTAATGTGCGGCTGCCCGAAAAACGGTGCTAGAGGGGGATGGATGCAGGACGCCCTTGGACTGGGTATGTCGACAGTCTCGCGTTGCCGGGCATAAGCGTCGACGTGCAGTTCGCGGCGCGTGTTGAAAACTCGCCGCCGGTTAATCCATGGACTCAATTAGCGGGACGCCGCCAGACGGAGCCATTAAAAAAAGAGCTGAAGAGTTGTCGACTGATGGAGCCACAAAAATAAGGCCCACTCTCTCTCTCTCTCTCTCGACGAGTCTTTGGTCCAGCTTGTTCTCCGCCATCAGCCTCTTTCTCTAACTTCTTACACGTGTAACCTGTCATCAACCCTTTGCTTCTTTAGGTGATGTGGGCGGGGGTTGCCACTGCGCATCTTTACTAAAGCGCTCGTCTCATAAGGGCTGCGTCTTGGTTTGTGGTGATTGACTTTATTGTGTCCTACTTAATTCAAATGGAAATGCTATTTAATGCCGGTTTATGTCTGCTAGGGATCGGGTTGGTGTGGTGGCTAGAGTACTGACTAGCCATACGGGCCAAGGTTCAAATTTCTGCAGAGGAAGATGTTTTTCAGAGGAAACCCGATCCCTACTTGAGTGTCTTGTGGAGGTCACTTCAATTACAGTACTCCGTCTGTCGGATGAGACGTTAAACCGTGGTCCTCTTGGTGCCTTTCGTTGAGAGTAGGCTAATGCCGAAGCCGGGTTTCAATCCACCCTTCCTCCCTATGGCGCAGATGACCTTAGCCGTCGGTCGCCTCCCCAAATATCCAATCCAATTATGTCTGCTTCATCATTGGCCTCAGTTTGTTTCAATGCTGCCGTCAGAATTAGTTGAGATTTGTTTTGTTCATGTGGATAAACGATATGATTTGGAATTATTTGCAGATATCTATATCTACGTATTCAATTGATTATCTTCTCCCTCATAGAGAGAGGTAATGGTGCCTTTTATTTATATATTAGCAGTAATCTATCGTGCACCATCTCCATCCTAATTTTCCGTCTACTCCTCTCTCCATCCCATGAACACTTCATTTCCGTGTTCGTTACTTGATATTACTGTTGAATATTGTTTTGTTCATTGTTGTTTATGTTTTGTTTGCTATTTATTGGATGTTTTCGTTGCTCATTATGTGTCCTTTGTAATTAGCCTTGCGCTGTTTTTGGACTTCATTAAATAAATAAACAACGGAAGCGATTGGTACACCCACTTCGAACTATTGATGGCATACATTTTTATTCGGTGCTCACAGTTCGCTGAAACCTGTAACAACTATCTCCTATAATTCTTATAAAGATGAATTTCCCGCCGGAACAATGAGTGGTGGAATATTGTTGAAATAAGATGAGAGTTAGTTCTTCCATTGAGCCACAGCAACTGTTCTGTTCAGCAAGTGTTCTGTTCGCTGAATTATGTAGCAACTCTTGTCTATAATTCTCGAGTTGGATTTCTCGCTGGGACTATGAGTGGTGCAATATTGTCGACATAAGACGGGAGTTAATTCTTCCAATGAACCACAGCAACTCCGCGAGCATCGGCCGTCGAGTGTGAGCGGGCACGCTTCGCAATGATTGAAAAGCTTGGAGGATCAATTGCTGGGGAACTGAGGCCGGCTCGTCGGTTGTATAGGGAACTAAACTCATGCCAACATTGGAGTGTAAGGGTGTGGCTCACAATTATGTACTCGCTCTGTAAAATGGCTCATTATTTATATGAAGTCATCTATGAGAACTGTTTCCTTCGACCGTTAGTAGTGAGAAAGTTGGCCGAGTTAGTCTTACAGTGTCATTTGCCAGTTTATTTTTAGGACGCCGACTCTTGCGGAAATCCGACATAGTTGTGTGGTTCTTTGAAATGATATTTAGATTGCCTGGGTGGTGATGATCCCGTCGTGATGAGGGACATTTGACAGTTTCCTTCAAGATGTGACCGAAGTAGTGACGAGGTGTCGATTTTTGGTGCAGAGCAAAATATTCTTTTCATCGAACGTTCCACGGGTTAGTTCGCACGCCGAAGAGAATGGAACGGCTTAGAGCGAACGTGAACAGTCCGGGTTTGAGACAGACCGGTCGCGATTCGTTTTACTGAATAGGTGAACTAATCGAGTTCGTGTCGAAATGATCTCTAGTAAAAAACGAAGGATTCCCCGCCACAAACGTCCTTGCACATATGTGTACTGGTTGACGAGTCTTCTGTTTGCGCTACTGTTTGTCAAAACCGCAATTTTTTATTTAAATATTTGATATTTGAGACACTTCATCTTCCTTTGATGGGCAGTGCAAGCCGATCTTGACACATGGCTTAGATTTTTTCAGACTCGGAGGTGAGGAAATATATCGGCACATGCCATGGAATGTGAGGAGGCTTTCAAAATGCATTTCTTTCGCTTCGTCTTTGTGACAGCTCTTCAAGGGATATGTCGCGTTCCCATCGAAGAGAAAAATTAAAAAAAAATAAGATCCGCCATTTCCTTCAGATACAAAGATATTTCCAAGACACGCCTACCCTCCAGCGCTGGATTGGGTATGCGAAGCTCCATGAGAGAGGCCGATATGATAGAAAGATGTCATTTTATTATCGCGTTACTTTCGTTCTCCCGGGATATTTGAAGTAAAATGCTTGACAAGGGACTGATATAATTCTGTCATATTTATACTTTTAATCTCAATGGTGGGTGAGACGATGCTACAAAAGCTTACCGTAGCCATGAGAGAACCGATGATTTTAAAATTGTTTTCGTGCTTTTTTGTAGATAAGTAGACTTCAGTTCAATACCATTTATTTCCTTAATTACTCGTTAAGCTACGATATAAAGACTATTATCTCTGGGGGAGCAAACCGGCGCTACTCTGGACCTTAAATGAGGCTTTCGTGTCTTCTGAACTTCAGTGTCTTTTATGGGGAAAAAGTTGATGCCTTTTGTGCAACTTTAATCATCTTGTAGAAGCCTGACCGTGGGAATATGTGCGGAATATCTGTAATATTATCGACCTGACAAATGCCCGTTTATAGTGACGGTATCGCGTAAATTAATTAGCCCGCTTTGGATATTTGTGTCAAACTGAGAAGAAAGTAATGAGGATACAAGTGAATAGTTGGACAGAAGGGAGGAGAGTCAGCTTGCATTGGCCTGGGCAGTGAAATATATTGTCATTTCACGCGCTACCTTGTGAAATTAGAAGCATTTTGAAATGAAAACTGTAGTACATATTTCCTCGCGATCATTTTGCTCTGTCGACGCTTAAGCAGTATTTTTCTCGTCTTTTCGAGCGTACAAACCGTCCTGCGAAATAATTCCGTGCCTGCTCTTCTGTGGGACCTAATGAATTGAAGGACTATTTCGTGCTTTGCGTGGGACCAGTTCTTTTTCTTAGGGCTTGTGCCGAATGAAGAGCCCGGCTCATGTTCAGTAAAAGAACATAGCTTCGTCCCTTAAGGATTTTTCTCTCTTTCGATGGAGGTTTAAGAATATCACTTGATGTGCATTCGGAATGCTTAAGCTCTCTACATCTACATCTACGTACTACCCTGCGAGCCACCACAAGGGTGTGGGGTAGGGGGTGAAGATCACCAAACATGCACTATTGACATGCAACTAGGATATTTAATGAAGGCATGCTAGATAATAGGGTCACATGATTAGTATCTACCTAATAAGAAAGGGATTATTGGTTGTTATTACATGATTCATGCACTACAGACTACTCTAACTATATTTCAACTACCTATCCCTTTGTTACGCTGCCTATTGTTCTCTCTTATAGTACGCGGGAAAAATGACGTTTTAAATCTATCGGTACGACAATCTATCTCTCTAATCTTGTTAATATGTTCAAACCTAGTATAATACGCAGGGGTTCTCAATATATATCTAACGTCATCTGTGAAAAAATCGGTTTCGAATTTACTTAAAAGGTTTAACCTAAATTTTAACTTGCGTTCTGATAGTAATTCCCATCCTAGTTCTTCTATTAAGCTCCTAACACTTATACAATTATCATAACGGCCTTTAACAAACCTAGCAGATCTCCTTTGCACGCGCTCTAATTCTTTTATCATACCTTCCTCGTACGGATCCCATACACTAGCGGCATATTCTAAATGAGGCCTGACAAGTGTAAAATAGCTTCTTTCTCGTACTCTCTCATCGCATTTGCCTAGAACCCTTTTTACGAATCCTAATCTACGGTTTGCTACACTAGTTATTTCCCTGATATGTTTCCCCCATGACATGTCTTCAGTGATGGTGACGCCTAAGTATTTAATAGATTCTACGTTAGATATTTTGTTTTCTTTGATGCAATAATTATTCCGGGGAAAGCCATTCTTTTTCCAAAAGTTCATTAGCGCGCATTTCTTCAAATTTAATTGTAGCTGCCAACTATCACACCAATCATCAATCGCATCCAAATCCTTAGCTAAACACTGACGACTGTCCTCTTCATTTCTAATTTTCTGATACACTACTGCATCCTCGGCAAAAAGACGGAGTTTGCTATTTTTTACTACTGTATTCAAGTCATTTACGTACAGAAGAAATAAAATTGGACCTATCACGCTTTCCTGGGGAACACCCGATGTAACTTTTACTTCGCCGGAGCTGACACCACCCTTTGAACGCGTTCATGTAAGAAGTCTCCTATCCAGCCTACTATATTACTGTCTGTCCCGTATGATGCTAACTTCGCGAGTAACTTACAGTGCGGAACCTTGTCAAAAGCTTTTCTCAAGTCAAGAAACGCTGCGTCTACCTGTACGTTACCTTCTCCGGAAACTAAAATATCATGAACAAAAAGACCTAATTGAGTTTCGCAAGACCGTCCTTTTCTGAACCCATGCTGGTTTGTTATCAATAAATCCTGTCTGTCGAGGTGTCCCATCATTGATGTAACTATTATATGCTCTATAATTTTACATGATAGTGACGTTAATGATATTGGTCTATAATTACATGGCTGTTCCATATCTCCGCTTTTATAAATTGGGGTCAATAAATCTTCCAGTCTTTGGGAACCGCGTGTTCTTCGAGGGATTTGTTAAATAAAACTTTAAGATACGGAGCCATTTCGAGAGCTAATTCTTTATACACACGAGCTGGAATTTCATCAGGACCTGAGGACTTGTTCGGGCTAATGTTACTTAGTAAGGATACAATTCCGCTACAAGATATACCGATCGGGGGCATTGGTTGTTGAAATCGGTCTAGTATGGTTTCGCGGAAACTATGCATAGATTGATTAAAAACACTCTGAAAAGAATAATTTAAAAAATTAGCCTTATCTAAACTGGATGTTGCTATTTCGCCTCTATCGTTTTTCAAAGAATTAACCGTTGATTTTTTCCCTGTACTTCCCTAACATATGACCAAAATGCTTTCGGATTTCCCTCTAGATGTTCTCCAAGTACTTTTCTCTTGAATTCACTGAACGCTTTTCTAAGGGCTGTTTTTGCGGCTGCTGTACAAATTTTATGATGTTCGATAGTATTTTTTTGGTCGCTATAATCTATTTTTTTCTTCTTTTTTCTTAGTTTCGCGTGGCTAACTCGTTGGCCTTTTAAACATTTTCTAACCTCCGCGTTGTACCACTTTGGTTCCCTATTCTCACTCTTATACATGAGGTTACTCACTGTTGACAAGTGACCGCGTAATTTGGAGGAACTCTTTCCATGTATTGTCTGTATCACTATTTGTTCTGATGTTCACGAATTTTTCAAAAGATATCTTTAAGTCACGCCCAAATCCGTTAAATTCTGCTTTACTAAAAAGTTAATCTTTCTTTTTAATTTAAAACTTTTTTCAGTATTGAGGGAAAATTTTACTTATACTACCTTGTGGTCGCTTATTCCATCGACATTTTCAACTTTAATAACTTTTTCAGGGATGTTTGTGGCAAGTAAATCGAGAACATTTTCCCCTCTATTAGGAAAATTTACTATTTGATGTAGTGCTTATGATACGAACAGGTTAAGCAATGACTCGCAGATATCTTTGTTCGTACCCCCAGACTTATGACTACATGTTTTCCAATCTATCGATGGTGTATTGAAATCTGCACCTACAATAATCTGTCGTTCGTTACAATGGGAATTAATGGACCTGATCTGTTGCTCGAGTTCTAATACTGAGTGTACATCGGAATGGGGTGGTCTATAGTAGGCACAAACGTATATTACTTTCGAATTAGCACATTGAATGGAACACCATACACTTTCTATTATATTATCGGGAATCACTTCTATTTTGCTGACTATTGTGTTCTTAACTGCGATAAATACTCCCCCTCCCGGTCGACCCTCTCGATCTCTCCTGTATACCCTAAAGTTTACTGGGAAAACTTCACTATCAGCAATATCGCTTGTTAACCAACTTTCTGTTCCTATAATTATGTCAGAATTAGTACTCTCTATGAGGTAAGGCTCTTCAGGTATCTTGCTTCTTAAACTACGACAATCAACTACCACTACTGAAATTCTTCTATTTGAATATGCCTGCTTATTGTATTTGTGGGTTTTCTGTTTTCTAAATTATTGGGAAAGTTACAGTTTGGAAAGTCATGGGTGTTTTATTTATATGTTTTTCCTTTTTCTGTGCTTTCTTCCGTCCCGCTAAACCTATACTGTGTTGTCTGATCAACTCGTTATTCTTTGCTATCCTGGTGAGTGGCAAGTTATTTAATGGCCCACTATTTGACCTACTATCTTTCCTAAATATTTCTAATTTATTCTCATCTTCTAAGCTTTTCCTACGCCCTAAACTTTGTGTATTCTTTATTATCTGACTTTCTGGAAATGCACTGAATTCTTTCCCACTAACTGACCTACTCTCTTGTCTACCATCTATGCTAAACTCGCTGGGTATGCTCAAATATCCTGCACGCTACCTTCTGCGATGCGATGCCTCATACGTGTAATGGACACCCGAGCGATTTAATGGCTCTCGACACGAATCCAGCTACGGCCTAAGGTCCAAGAACCCAGCTCCCTCGCTCCCGCAGACATCACTGAGCCTCTGGTTTATGCCTTCCACTCGGCTCCAAACCATCGAACCCCGATCCGTCCTTGGTACCAAGCTGCATTTCGTGAGCCTCATATTAGTACCAGATCTGCTGTGGATGGTTTCACTATCAACCCAAGATTGATAGCTACCAAGGTAGTGACTATCGTTAGCCAGTTAATGAGATATCGAGTAGTTCCTGTAGAATTTCTTTCGGAATTTCTACCGGATGCGCCAAGGAAATGAAGCAAATGTGCCTCAAAATATATTCAGAAAGTGTTTTGGGAAATCGATTGAAATTACGCAACAATAATATTTTAAGGTATATAACAGGATTGTGTGAAATATTTGTGAAGAATGCGAACAAAGGTTTCCTTTTGGGCGCGGTCGATGCAATGATTATGTAAATATAGGTTGTTTCACTTCCAACATGCCTAGCAAAATATGCCAAGGATATCACAGTCGGATTATTGTTCATTGTGTGCTGATTCTATTGTAAAATTAATACCAACGCTAAATTCCCGCCACCGCCGTGGCGTTGGAAGTGCGCTCGTAGCATCAAATTCGAAGCACCGCTAATTCCGGCCGAACATTGGAGAGGAATTTCGTGAGTTTTTTCGGCTCGTAGCAGTAGTTGGACCGTTTTTGTGTCTGGGCCTTACGGGTTCACTCCTCCCACGGGTGGATGATGGGCCCTTGTGGTTGGGCCCGCGGTGACTCCCAACGAGCGGCCCCGACGTATTTGGTCGGAGCCAAGAGCAAGTCATCAATGAGGCCGAGGACCGCCTTAAAAGGCGCAAAAGGCCTCCTCAGCACAAGAAGAAGAAGAATACCGGAATGAATAATGCTCGTGAACTTTTCCCCGTAACGGACGGAGGCTGCGGCGCAAGGTCGCCTCCTCCTCTCGCAGGCCAGGGCCGCCGCAAGGTGACCAATTGGCCGGCGGACTCCCCCTTCCCCGTTTCTTCCTCCTCGAGGCGTCCTTGAGGATCCTCCGTCTGTCAGTCCTTCCTGGGGGAGGAGGAAGGGGGAAGGAAGGAAGGGGGTGGTCCTCCTGCCGCTCTTGGTGAGGGTGGAGGGCGACCGGTGTGGGGGAGCCACAGCCAATGGGCTCCTCCTCTTCTCGCCGTGTGTCTGGGCGAGAGAGGAAGCGGGTGCTGGTGAATGAGGAACACCTCTTTCCGAAAACTCCGCTCCCGCTCGGATCCATTCGTCGGAGTCTTGTGTTCCGTTGGTTTTTCCTTTTCAAGCAGTACCTAGTCGAAGGGTGTTTTCTAGGGATGAGTCGATTCCACTTTTTTCGATTCCGATTCCATCGATTCTTATTCCTAATAACAGGTGGGATATTGATATATCAGTAGCGTACGACTATTATTTAAATTCAAGTATTGGCTGAAATAATATAACGAAGACAATTAAGTCGCTAAAAAAGTATATTTATTAACAAATAGCAAATATATCCTCGGCTTATTGAGGTAGATAAAAAGTACAAATTGATAGCCTACACCCAAAATTACTGAGAAAATTATGATGTGATAAATGAAATTTGATTTGAATATTTATCTATCTGGAATCGATGGAATCGGAATCGAATTTAGGCGATCGATTCTCGATACCGATACTAATCCTGGGAATCGGTGGAATAGAGAATCGACATTTGGATTCGACTTATCCTTATTAAAAGTTATAATTACTGTCCAGTAAACTCTTGAGTAGGGATATTATTTCAATTTAGAAATTGCTTCTTTAGCAATTTCTAAATGTCCGTTGTTACTGAGCAAATTGCCGGTAGGAAAACTCGGTGTGGAATAATAGGGAACAAAATATTCTGTGGAGTAATGTCGGAAAAGTTTCCATAAAAGGTTACCTTTTTCGGGGATGTAGTTAAAACTCAAATAGTCTCAATATTCATTGTTAATTGGTGTTAAAGTTCACCGTTGTATTCAAGTTTTTGCAATCTTTGTTTTGCCTGTAGAAATTTTTCAGGCCTATTGCTGGTAATATTTGCAGTTATGGATAATGATCGCCTATTTTTCTGGGTTAGATTTGAAGTTGTATTGTATTTGAAGACTGAAATCGTTGAGTGTGGTTACTGAGTTATACTAAGTGCACATTTTTAACTCTTGGGGCTCGCTGCAAAAAAAATTAGGAGGTTGTGTATTGCATCGGGGGAAGTATCGTGTTTTATCCTGAATTCTTGCTCTGCTTGTTTTGACATAAGAGAATTAAGCTCAAACCGGATCAAAGTTATCTAATATTTCATTCAAACACGGATTTCGACTTCTTTATCCCAAATATTGCAAGGCATCAAGGCATTTAAATCAATTTAAACGGAGTAGTTCGGAATTCGGTTATTTCATTCACCATCACGACACCATGTTAGGAAGAGTTCATTGTCAAGAGATGTATATGCTATTACAAAGGGAAACAAATTTCAGTTATTTTAATTGCATGGATTCCTTCCGATTCTAATTAAATAATAAATAGAGATACTTGGTTCGAAATAGAAATGAGTGTCTCGTAGAAATGTTTCGTAAAAGATAAACACATTCATTGTTTTTCTTACCAAACAAAATAAAGATGAGCGTATGGATGCATTTTTTTCTGCATGTTTTACGAAGATGTTGTCCGCACGGTATTGTATATTTTGGGCGTGCTTTGTTCTCTACCTTACGAATGTTTATTCAATGCCCAGAGGCGCGTATTAAGTATTCTCCTGTACCAATCTTAGCTTGCTGCGGAATGCAGGTGGGAATCCACGTGTTCTCGGGGTATTTCTCTCCTCGTCCTTTCGCTGGAGGCGTACGACCTACCCCCCCCCTTTCCACCAATGCACTCGCATTCCTGAGAGGGAGCACCACCTACGCTGACGCGTTGTGAACTGGTTCCGGTGCGAGGATTTGAACCCCTTTAGCGGTTAGCGTGTGCCGCTTGGCGTCACATATGCCGCGCAACTGTTGCCTCGGGACGTGTCTTTTCAAAAAATTCTGAAGGGTTGAAAGTTGTTCCTAATATCGCAACGTTGTACCAACATAATGTTATGCATGATTCTTGTGTCTGATTTACGTATTTGCAGTTTAAATTCATACCAATAGATTCAGTACCGTTGATGTCCTACCCATAGAGTCGTGTGCCTATAGTGCATGTTGGTGATTACTCACCCCCTGCCAGAACACTTGTGGTGGCTTGTAGGATAATATTAAGATACAGATCGCTCGCTTTTTGTTCGTCTACGTAGCACTATCCTAGTTTCTGGTCTGTCCGCACACTGTTTTCCTGACTGCTTTCGGCCTGCGCCTGGCATTCGGGGGAACGTGTGCGGTTCTGATTTTCACTGGAATGAGTACTGCATGCCTGGAATCACCCCGTGCCACACATCCTAGTTGTGGCTTGCACGTTATTTGGTAAATGATGGGCTTTTTTTAGTGATTCCGAAAATATGATGGCGCCTTTCTTGATTTTATGAACAGTTGAAGCCGTGCTGTTGATTTTTTCAAAACAGAATATTTTATGCAATTTCATTTTAGGAATTACTTCACTCGTTTTCACAAGGCATCAATCATCGTGGTCGAATTGTTAGTGAGGGAAGAACGCCAATATTGCGTGTTATCTACGAAAGAGCTGCCTTAGGTGCTCTCCATGGGTTGCGAGTACGACTTTAGAACTTATGTATTTTAACAGAGATTTCCACCGCGCAGCGTTGTTTATATCTGGTGAGTGATAGCAGTTTCTGTAATCGTCTCATCTTGGCCATCTAGTGGGTCTCAGTGGGCGAAATGGCGCGGAGTTTCGTGAAAAAAACTAATGTCCTCGCTGTCACGGATGCATTCGCACCGGCAAAAACCCCGAAGGTAGTTTTTTGAATGTTTAGTGCATTGTCCTGTTGGCCATTAACCATGCAATTTATGCGTGTGAATGTTTCTCGTGAGAGGGCGATGGCCCTTGAACCCGGGGTTAAAATCTGCGTCCCTTCGGCCGGATCTAAACCATTTATTTGACTTTCCAGTTTGTTTCACCCGGGGGCGACGTAGATTTTCACCCCCAACGGAATGTCCCGGCACATACATGGTGCCCGTGCGAAATGGGTCAGGTTTCTGGTCTTGTGAGAGGTGACGGACGTGGCGAATAAAAAATGTCTACCTGAGTGCGAAGGAGATAATTTATTATCGTTACACTTTATTTGTTTGCCCGAAGGTACGCATGCAAGGAAGATATTACTCTCGCGTCGAAATCATATCCGAGGGATGAGAAAGTTGAGCGAGGCTGATCTCAGGAAGAGGTTAGATTCCTAAGGGCAGCTTTCCCCCGAGGAAAAATTGATGCCCAAAACAGGATTAATAGTCGATTTCTCGCTGCTCTAAGCCGACGTCATTAATAGACGTCTTCCCGAGTCAATTTCTAATGCGGGTAGATCGACCTCTGTGTGTTGCCACTGCCACCCGTCGAAAGACCGTGTGACGTGGAGTGCCTAGGCTCTAGCTCTGCTGAAATATTTTTGGGAAAAAGAATTGATGTAGAAACTTACGAAGATTATTTGAAGAGTCGCCCATTAATAACTGCGACAGGTTACAAAGGTTTGCATCTTTGTCGAACCGACTGTTCAGGTAACATCAAGGTGTATGCAGTCATTTTGAGGTGAGCGTCTATTGGAGGAGAAAAGGGTAATAATTCTAGGGGTTTGGAATGGGTTTGGGATTAGAAGGGTCGGAAGGGAATGGAAATCCCTCCTCTTTGTCATTCATCTCTTTGCCCCTCATGTAGGAAATGTAAATGTTACCAATGAACTGGGAAGCATGCAGTAAAACTATCGTGATTTAAGCTCTCCGGAAACTGTGATGTTTTGTTTTATTTTGAGAGAAGGTTCTGTGCTTTTTTCAAGGCCTTCTTTACGCTAAAGAGCGTATACTGGAAGAATGTCTTGTCGTAACGCTCTTTGTCACGGTGAGAGTCAAGGTATGACGAGCGAATAAGTTATAGAACACTCGAAGAAACAAATCCTCTAGCCTAAGGATTTCAGTTTAATTAATGTAAGTTTTCCGGCTCGGCGTGTGGAGAAAGTTTATTAAATGAAAATGTGTGTACGCTAACGATCCCTCATTAGTTTATGATGCGTTTACCCAGCTCTTCAATCAAGCGCGGCCCTTCAAGGATTATTCTAAAATGTCTTCCTTTATTATTTTCCACCTGGATTTATTGCTGAGAATATGGAAGAATGAAGATGCTTCGTGAAAGAGAACGACATTTCGTTCATTAATGTTTCATTAATCATATTATTTTTTTTCTGTTTATGTATCACTACGTTTCATTTATGTGATTGATGAACTTGTGTACCCATACTGTGCTATTGGGCTGTTCATTCCAAATGAAAAGTCTTATTAGTCAGTTTTCCCCCCTCGGATTTTTACTTTTAGATGACGTTTCATCGTATCATTGTGGCATTTAATGAGTGAAGGTTAATTAATTCACTCGCTGTAGAGTAATTTTAATTCAAAGCTTATCTCGAACAACAAAAGGAGTGTATTTTGATGGCCTCACGAGACTGTTGTATTTAAGTTATATTTATTAACGAGATCTTCATCGTAGGACGTTCAGTCAACGGGGGATTAACACGTTCACTTAATTTTAACCTTGGGATATACATTTACTGGGCTGTGAATCAGTTTTAATAAGTGATGCGTAATTGTTTGTCTTTTCCTTTAAACTTTCTCTGCATCAAAATTCATAATTGCCAGAGACATAATTACGACTTCGCAGCTGTGCAAAAAAAATGGTTGGAAAAGTAATTAACCTAATATTGTGTTCATGTAGTGGTCAATTTTGTACGGTGGCGAAAATTTTTTAAAAGACTTTTATTAGGTGGCGAAAATTTTTAATCTTTTTCTGGAAAATGGAGTACGTCTTGGATACTTTTCACATACGACTTTATTTACTCAGCTTCAACTTTATTTGCTCCAATGCTCGCGTTAACTTCTTATAATCCTTTAATATATTGCTTTTGCAATATTGATTGCTCAAATTTGTTACTAGCGTATGGATCCGATAATAAACGTAACTTGTAAGAATACCATTTCAGGTTTTCAGTCTTCTGGCGTTATTGTTTCATCGGACACCTGCTCTCGTTCCTGCGTTACCGTTAGTTCGTTCGTTAGCGTTACTCTAATGATCCTTGACTTCCCTCGTGTACTTCCATGTTGTCTCTTTTCCACGTCGGCCGAGTCATGCCATGGTCTGACCTCCCGTACCTTATTAGGAATAGAAATGA
Organism: Ceriagrion tenellum; assembly: GCA_963169105.1. NCBI lineage: Eukaryota > Metazoa > Arthropoda > Insecta > Odonata > Coenagrionidae > Ceriagrion > Ceriagrion tenellum. Next base: position 8,616,166 of record OY720643.1, read on the forward strand.
AATTAGCTTTGTGCCGTTCTCTTCGCTTTTATGTTCCACTTTTACGCATCTTCGAAGGCTGTTCACTTCCTTGGAAGCTGGACATCTGTCGGCGTGGTCTCTCGTGTAACAATTGATTCCTCCTCGCGAGGGGAGGACTTTTTATTTTCTCGAGACTTATGTCATACTTGCCATGAAGTGTCTGTATTCCACCTGCTGGAAACACATTGTCAGTAGTTGTTCGCTGTATTACAGTGTACTAATCATGATTAGGTCTTTGAATGAGGCCATTAATTTATTTTATTGTCGTGTGAGTCTTAATTTTTTGTTCGTTCAAGTGAGGTAATGTTCGTCTCTTTGGCATTTACCTTGATGCATATAAATGAACGCTCTCCATTGGAACGAAATTAGTGAAGATTTTTTTAACAAAAGATAGTAGCGTTATGCTCAATGTATTATTTGTTGAGGATGTTATAGACTTGAATCATATTGGGCCTCATTTTGCCTCTTCCAAATTAACTAATACATTTGGTTGGGGTTTGCAATATTTAATGATTCTAACGTCTTTTCGTATTATATTGTCAAATAAGGACGGTTGGGCTGTCATTTGACTCCACAGTTCATTTACAGTCATTATTTTAAAGAATGTCGTCGAAATTATTGTTATTCCTTTCAGTGATATTGCTGGGAACGTACAGGGTTGTATTCAGTTGAATTCAAGTAATGGGGGTGATTGCCATTTTTTTGGAGCAACTTTTTTTAATTATTAATTATGTTCAAGGCATTTCACTTTTCGCTTGTAATCAGGCACAAGAGGTGTTGCGTCTCCTCACCTCTCCTCCTCCTCCCAATGTATTCCCTCATATTTGAGTTCTGTAGTCAATGCTAGTCGAGAAGTGGAATGGTATACGTTCATTTTCAAATGCTTCGACTGTATGACTATGTTTTAACGGCGGGCCTAAGCCATAATCATAGAAGTGAAAGGTGAATTTACAATCCAGAAATTTCCACTGTGTATTTTATCGTTCACGACCGTGGCTTTGTTACCAATCTGTGTCTTCTGCTGAAGTAAGCGGAAACATTGCGGATGGATTTTTCCAGATATTAGGGAAACCATGGGCGTGAACGATGAATTAAGACGTGGAAATTCCACTATGGATTCATCATTCATTCCAATAATGAATGATTTCTTCATGGTTAGGACTGATACTGTCAACTACGAAGAGTTCGAACCCGCGACCCATGAGTTGCCCAGCGGTTTTACAGCCTAATGTTGTGGGTCTGTTGGTTTCAAATACGGGCCGCCACCGTGGCCGTCTTTCAAACTTTAAGTCCAATGCGGGTGCCGTGGCAATTGCCAGTGGTCGATAGAATTGAATTCGATTGCTCGATTAACATTGCAGCGTTCGGGTCTCGAAGGCGCGTCGTTCGGCATTTGTCGTCGGAAGGAGATTTGCGAGTGATTATTAGAGGGGGAGGGGTAGCCGTCAAGAGTGACAGAGGAGGTGGATGGGGGTTGCGTGCAGAGATGTTGACCGTTGACACCGCTGATCTCACTCGCACTTTCACGCATCAAGGGTGACTGTTTCTGTCTCCCCTCTCCCTTCCCCCTCCCTCCCCTTCCCCCACCTTTTGGACGAGAGTGCATCACGCCGCTCTTCGACTCTGTCCTCGCCCCATTTAATTCAAAACGGCGTCCTAAGGTCGACGAGCGCGGCTGCATCGGCATCGGCACGAGGAGGAGGAGGGAAACAAGAAGAGCAGCAAGAGGGAACAGGGGAGAGAGAACTGTTTGAGGTAGTTCGAGCGAAATATCATTTTACTGAGAAATCAATGAATTTGGTCTCATTTTAAAGAAAAATATCTCACCCCCTTCTAATGACATCAAACATTCAACCCCTTACCACTTTACTTTCGGAGATATTTTCCAAAATATATACCAGCCCTTTTACATGGGAAATGGTACGTCTATGCACTCCAGAGAGACATTATTTACAAAATGAGGTATTTCTAACACTTTGATGTCGTAAAAAAAACTAGCAGCGTGTATTTTGTATGCTTTCTCAACTTTTTTTGAAAATTAATCATATTGTCACCGCAGTAGGTTCTTGGGTATCACAAGACACCTTCCGTTTGGATTGGAGTTTCAAACGCACCGCGCGAAAGAAATGAGTCAAGTTAAAGACTCTCTTAGATATTTTCATTTAATTACTTACAATTTCTGTCATATAAAACTACACTATTGCACCATCAATATTGCAATATTTAATTGATCTGTTCTACAGCTGGTGAAATTAAAACGTATAGTTCGAATATGGTCTCTATTTATGAGTAGGGAACTATCTCGCTCGGACTAACTTAAGCTCTCACTCTTGCAATTCCCTTTCCCGTCGAAGTTTGTCCTAACGAATTAGGCACCCCACAGTTGTCTTTGTCATTGAAGAAATAATTCTCCATCTTGCGGCATTCCTCAGTTTTCGGAGGTAATGGAAGTAATACGATTATGCAGATGTGTTAAATCGTGTGTGTGTGTGTCCACTACCACTCACTCTATGGAGGTGGTTTGCGGGGAATGTTGATGCAGATGTTTATGTTAATGGGTGATTGTTCTTAGCTCGAGGAGCCGAAAAATGCGCCATTTCTAGTAAACTGACGAATTTTGGCTTCAGTATTGGCGGTAGGTTATCTAATAAACCGGTAAATCAGGTGGTTTGGAGCCCTCATTTGTTAGAGTATTCAATTTCTCCAAAATTTTATATTAAAACACTCCTTTCGCAAAATAATTCGTGTGAATCGAAAAAAAAGTTGCTGCTTCATCCGTTCTCGCCCCTACACGTGAAAGAATGACTTGGTGGATAAATGCGGATAAGTTGAATCACGTGTGAAAAGTAAGATTTACCCGGCGAATTCCACGGAGGAACTGTTCTCGGATCTCCCAAGCGCTGTTGGCCAAAGGCTCGACTTCCGACTCGGACATCGTCCAGAACCTGAGAGCAGTTCCTAAGGTGGTGTTCAGTCAATTTTAAGAGTTGGGGAAGATTGGCTCCCTTTATGGTACGAATGTGAAAAAAACTGGAGATTTAATCAATTCAACGGTGAAATATTTTGTTTGCTTTAAAGGAGTTTCGCTGGCGTCTGCACCACCCAAAACCTAATTTCCATTCTCTTCTTTCTAATTATATCGTTAGTGTTATGCAGAATGTACCGTTTTCCAAAGTTTCGCGTCAGATAATTGAAAACTAGTGAATCACTAATTAAGTCGCCACAATTATCGCTTATTTGAACCAAACCTACGTACTTGTGTTCATTTTCTCAGTCCGGAGGGTCGATCGGAGCTCTCTTTTGTCTGATCCTATTCGTTTTCCCTGTAAGCATTGCAATAATTAGCTAATTTAGCCAGTGTTCACTGCAGTGATTGTATTAATGTTCTCCGCTCATTTTGTATTTGTGTCGATGTTAGCGTGATCTGTGATCTAAATGTTGTGGGAAGGTAGGATTTCGTTGACCATCCGTATAAGGGATACGTTTCTACTTTTAGGGACGCAGGCATGGGAAAAAATGAATGGTCATTACTTCATGTTCTCGGAGGGAGTTAATTCTGGAGATCATTTTCACAACTGACTAAATTTCGAAGTATTAAAGTGACGAAATCGTACACATGTCGACGCGACGGACTTGAGTTGTGCTTTTCCTTCGAAGATCGGAAGTTAGCCTGACCGCATTGCGTTAATGTCATCGTATTTCTCGTTATTTTAAGAATTCAATGCGTCAAGGTGTCGTGATGACAGACTTTAATATATTTTTCTTTTTGGAATGAGCGACAGTATTTTTCTGCCCAGGAAATCTCTCTTAAGTAGCGGAAGTTCGCCTTGATAAGGCGACAGGCGTTTTAAGGAAAGGATGTGCGTAATGAAGCTGCTTTTGCGTTCCAGAAACATTGCACTGCAATGTGCGTACACCCGTATGAACAATTGCTAATAGCCTGTTGTTGCGACATTAATTTACAATGGCGTTATGCTGTCGTTTTTAAAATATATATTAGTTTAAAATTCCCTATTGGTATGTTATTGTGGGCGTTTTGTTTTTAGCTTAAAAAATTTTCAATAAACAGGAGATTTTGCGAATGTCTGGAAAAATGACATTTTTCCAAAACATTTTGAAGATAAATGCTAGTCTCTTAAAGTCTCTTATTTTACAGAATAAACATTCTGCGAGGAGTAAAATTATAGAATACTAATTTACGTTGCTTTGCATGTTACCACAGATCTCATACGATCTAAAATTGACCTACATATTTTTAAACAGAATTTTAATGAGGTCCAGGAAACATTGCTTCGCATTTCTTTGGATCCAGGCTTTTGTTAGTCGTCGTTTGATTGGTGTTTGATGCTGGGAAGTGTTTCTTTTGAAGGCGAATGTAAGTGGCTTAAGATCACTTGTCTGACCAACAATGAGCGTATCTCAGTGAATACGATGTCACCCCACGGGACGGTGTCCCAAGGACAGAATCTCGAGTGACGAGACCGTTTCCTTCCTCTAACCGACATTTCCTGTTCATACTCGAGTCACGACGTGGTTCGCCGAGATTTTATTCGTAGACTGGAGAGAAGGGAGATCAGTAATTTCGAAACCCCGTTTATTCGTGGGATCTATGTAGAGCATGGTGGCAGAGCTAGGTGGCACAAAATTATTTGATAACTGTATTCACGGGATAACGCCATAGAGATTTAACCACTGCGGACAACGTCGCGTGCCAATGCTGCTATTTATCACGTAGACTACGGTTTCAACTGCTTATCTGTAGAAAGGATTGTTATGCATTGTTTATTGTGCGAAATTTTTTTAGCTATGCATTTTACTATTGTGAATCATTGGTAAATTGGAATCGTCTTATCAGCGCAGATTCAAATAGAAAGGAACTAGACATTATGGATACTAGTAATTATAATCGACATGAATGCACTTCTTTAATAATTTACTTATTAAAAGTATGTTTGTCACATGACGTTTGTATCTCACTGAGGGGCTTGGGTGATATGTAAAAGACAATGTGTATCAGTTTTATGTTAAATGTTTAATGAAATTGTTAAATGAAAATTTCGAAGTAAGAAGTGAAATTTTTTCAATTTTTGTGTATTTTTTTCGTAATGCGTTAATCGTGTGTCAAAATTATGTATGTGTATTAATTGTCTGTTTTCATGTCTCGATTGTAGCGAAATGTTGGAAAAAAAATTTCCTACGATCAGGGGAAGGTGGAAAACTGAACTCAACCCCGTGCAATTTATACGAGGTGTTCTTCATCATTGGATGTCTCTTTTAGTTTAGTTGGCTACCTTCCTTCCATCTTTAGTTCTCTTGATGTCTGTCGTGAGAGAATCCGCTTGGATTATCAGGCAGAACATGTTACGGATTCTATGGAAAGTACGTGCACAATAGTTCGGCAAAGCAGTTTGTATATATAATTGCTCAAAAATAACATATGACTGAGAAAAAAATATATTTTTCCCTAGAAATTAACTTTTGAATATTTTTTGCTAAAACAATCGTTTATGTGTATAGTATCTTTGTGTAAGGCTATCAATGACCTTGGTGAGATCTTTGTCGGAGGATTTTGTGAATTACCGGTGCAGGTCCTGTAGCAATCGGCTATCAATCTCTAGAGCAGGGGTGGCCAACCAAAATGATCTTGCGGGCCACATTGGAGATGCATCATAACTCCGCGGGCCGCATATAAAATTATATATCCCCATATTAGATTTAGACCCACTATAGACATTTTTTAGGAGTGAAAAATTGAAACATAATGAGTTATTATTATTGTGTTAAAGTTATTGTATTAAAATTTGATGAATCTCGCGGGCAGGAAAAATGTTCAAGGCGGGCCGCGGGTTGGCCACCCCTGCTCTAGAGGATAGCACAGTTTTCCTCGTCCCGTTCGTTAACGGAGTCCCATGTGCCATGTGTTATGATGCCGTGGTTCGGATATTTTTCCCACGCTCTGTCAGACAGCGAGGCATGGCGTCGCTAATCGGGAACGTGTACACGCAAGAAAAAGTTGGCGCTTGTCGCTTTCCCTTATTAAAAATAATCAAGGCTCTCTTGAGGCGCTTCGAAAGATTGAGTGTATGCTGTCAAATGTCTGGGCGTGGTGTAAACAACCCTTTTGCGTATTATCGATGATGCGAATATTGCGGTATCGTTTGGGAGAAAGTAAGAGAGATTGTGTCGCGGATAAGGAAAATACTGGAATCTAATATGTATGACGATTCAGTTCAAAGCTCTAACGAGGGATACCATGTGCTATTTCTTCAAGTGCCTGGCAAGTGTTTGTGTTAGTCGTCAGTATGACGTTACATATCCCGCCTTCCTTGTGGAGTGACGAAAGGGAATGCTTTTATTAGGTCGAGACAATGTAATAAATCGGGTCATGACGGTGTTTATTGATTTACGGCTTATAGCATCTACGTGATTTTATATTTTTGGAGGACTGATAAAGTCTCATTCGATTTTACGAATACCGCCTAAACTCTTCGTACAATTTCGCATACCATGACGTTATGGCCTTTTAGATTTAGTGGTGTATTTGCTTGTCTGTTTGCTGCACAGTTCGTAAGTTATAGTTTAAAATCAGCTGTTATAAATGCATCAAGTTCTTAGAAAAGGAAAAAAAAGTCTATCCAAAATTATTGTGACTCCGAAGTGGTACTATTTCAAAGCCGATTTCGTTGGATCGAATATGGAATAACGTGTTGGTTAATGTTTTTTGTATATAACTGTCCAATTCATAACTTAAATGTACGTTTGCTATTTTTCACTTTGATTGATTTTTTTCCTATGATAAGTAAGAACTTGGACAAATAATCAATTTTGCGGATGATGGATTATTTTTTTATATCACCAGAGGTAGGCAGCCGTATGAATGGGAAAGGTTTTCTCTATTTGTTTTGTGAAGCTTTAATGTCATGTTACCTAATTTATTGACATAGTGAAAAAATGTTTTTAAACGTATATTTCTTATAAATATTTATTATGTATAATATTAAGTTCAGATGTATGATTTGATCCTCTAATGGAAGGCGCACTTTTATACTGGGAGTATATTCTTTTTCCCCGTGCGCCCTGCTATAACCTGACATGCTGTCACCCAAGGCACGGTTACACGTCGTCCAGGCTATGTGATATATGGAATGTGTTCTTGGCGAGTTTTTGCCTCCGAATGCCCATGACGACAGAAGGAATTTTTATGTTGACATTAAATTACGATCTTCAGGCGGTCATGCGCTTCCTTATGGAATATATATAAGGAGTATATACTGAAACTGAATCACTACTCCGAACGTTATACCACTTAATTAATTCAGCGTATGCTATCCGACGATGGACATGATGAGATTTCTAAGTCATCTCCTGCATATTTTGTGAAATGGTGGATGAGTTTCTAGAATGGGTTTACTGCAAATTCGCTCTTTAGAGGCCATCCTTCTTTTTGTCGTTTGTTTTTCGTCCATCTTTTTCTGCAGTTTTAATATGCGTGGCCTAGAGACATTTCTGTATTGTAGCCTTATGTTAAGCGAGTGTTGCCATGGTTCATTCATTTTGCTCTCCTCACTTCAACTATTATTTTTTCGTCACATATTGGTTTCCCTACTGTGATAGACCTAGGTGTATTTTTTAAGTGAACACTGAATCCAATTTAAAGAGGAGGAGAAAATGAGGAAGTTTTTTTTTTAAGATTATCGACCCAGGTGTTCGACAAAAAGTAATCGAGTGTTCAATCGACAGTCCTGCCTACTGTTTCCTTGAGCATGGATAATTTGATTTATCGTGCTCTTTCTGAATATTTCTATTTTCCCCCATTGAGTCTCTTATTTACACTTCATATCTGGACTTCTCTGATATCGTTCAAGATTCGTATTTTTACCCGCCCAATCTCCATTTCTTTGAAGATGTGGTGTTGATATAAGTTAATGAAATACTCTCCTGATTCTAGAGAATGGTTTCATTACGATATCATGTTGTAAAACATTTTTTGTAATCTGGGAAAATGTTAGAAGTGTGCATTGTGGTATGCATTAGAATAGCCGTAATCTCGATGGCATTATCTTGCCCTGCCGAGCACATCTACGTGAGGAGGGAGAGAGAATGAATGCAGTGAATTGATTCATCTCATGCAAATTGCTCGTCGCCTTGTTCGTGTAAGTAGGGCACGTTATTTCTTCGTGTATGTGTGTGAAGGTGCCAATCATGGACGGACGGGAGCCTCGCTGGGAAATGTGTGAAGAACGCGATAAATTATAATGGGCGGAGGCAGCGACGACACATGTTCTATTGCCAGCGATATGCGGGTGGTCGCTGGGTTTCCAGTCCCTTGGATAAGTGCGTATGTTCGCCCAGTGCAATGACTACACAGCGCACGCATTCTTCCTTAGTTCCCGCTGAGCGGATAATTATTTCTTCCCACATACTTCCAGCCTTATCTTTTACCAGTCACTTGCCAACGTGGTTTGATTTGTATTATTTTTGTCTCGTGCCGATCTAAAAGCGTGAGAAAAGAGCTCAATGTAGTTTCAGAGAGATTTTTCCCTGGTCGTAATGTAATTTTATTTTTAAATGTATGCTGTTTTATTATGCTTGAAGTAGCGCGGTCATATTAATGACTTTAAGACTTCTATGATTCGACGCCTCATTAATGAGCGTAGTAAACGTATGTATTGAGATTCGCCGAATGTTGACCGTGCTTTGATGCGATGAGATGCGCCTCCATTGCAGTGGCATATGCTATTGATGCATGCTTCTCGCTGTGTGATGTTAATGGGTTTTGCTCACCTCACCTGTTTGGACAGCGTGCGTCCCTCTGACTGTTTGTTCGTCACGTGGGAAGAAGTAATGGGCGCGTGGAGAGAAGAAAGTTGCGTAGTTATTAATTCAGCAATGAATCGGCCTTATTTTGTTTCTTATGTAAATCAAAATGATATTTTCAATGTCGCACTGAAACTCGGGTATTGTGAATTTTTCACGTAAGCTAATTATTAGCCTTGCGTGTATCCTCAGTCTCCATTGGCTTCCGACCTAGTATTTTCATCAGATGCATTACACTCTTTGATCCCTCTTTAGTGATTTTGACTGAAGTTTGCCGCCTTCCGTCGTATGTTGTTTATTTCCAGGGTTACAATTATTTTGCGGAGGGCTCCAAATGCTCTCGGCGCATTCGAGACAGGACCTCACATCGTCGAAATCATTTCCCTTTCGCTTTTCCTCCCGATTGCCACCCTCCTATTCGTTTCATAATTCCTAGGGTTTTTTTTTAACTCCGCGAGTGCCTCGAATGTACTTCCCCCGAGCTGACGCAGCGGTGGTTTACCTAATGTTTAATTTCATTTCCATGCTCTGTGAATGGTCAATTTCTAAAGGTCTAGCTCTTTTTTTTTGTTCCGAGTCGGGCATTGCATCAATAATCTTTTCAGTGGAATTGCAAATTGCTTTTCGCATTCCGTCCGTTTTTGGGAGGTCATTGATTCATCCCATTCGTGTGCACTATAGTGATTCGGTGTCCGTCCGGTGTGTCTTCCACCTACTCATCTCCCGTCTCGTAAATCCAGGTCGTTCGACGAAATCAATGGTTGATGGGAGGGCATAAAACATGTTCCAGGTTGTGGTGAGGCCACAATAAAACTTCCCGTCATAATTCTCGTATAATCTTTCGCCCACCCCTCTTCTCCGTCACGGGATTTAGAAAGCAGCCCTGCTACATTTTCTTGGCGAGAAATGTATTGCTAGCCATAAATATCGTTGTAATGTCCTCCAACTTGTTAACCTTGTCTAGTGCATCATAATTTTCGCATTGGCATTCAGGTCGAACTTAGACGCTGAATCAGAAGACTAAAAAATCCAGCCGACGAGAGTTTTATGATTACTAGTTGGATATAATTTTAACCCCACTCTACATCTGTGGAGCTGCAAAGTAAGTGAGATTCGCCGCATCACTGATATGCGTGAAAATTAATTCCCTCCTTGCTGCACGAGTGGCTTCAGCAAAAACAGATTCCTAATACATAGACATTGATAACTTTTTCATTTCACTTTTACTCCTGTTGTTCTTTCAATTCCTTTTCCCTTATCCGTCGCTTTTTCACGCTTCGTGTCCTTAAACTAATCTCGATTGGAACTCTGTCAATATAAATGAATGTAGTTTTTGTTTAAGTATCGTTGTTTTATGATGTACAATCGACTATCAATGATTTACTCGCAATCAATCTACAATCACCTAGTGCCTGCGGGACTGAAATATTATTATTATTAACTCCAGAAATGACGAAAATGTCAATTTTCAAGCATAAAAAAATGTTATATTAACTTTTCATGGGCAATATTCTGCTTCTATATTTGTATGTTTTACATGCGCACATTAATTTGATTAAAATCGTATTCGTGTAAGTTGCTTGATGTGTAAGTTCTAAGAATTTAAAAGAGGTGCTACATGTTTTTAGATGCCCTAAAAACTGCTTATTTTTTAAATACAGCTTTTTATAAAAACTTATTTTTCATAGATTAAAAAACTGCTATTTTTTCTGCCGGGACTCCAATTAAAAATGGTTAAATATGATTTTAAAACTCCACACCAATCTCTAAACTTTGAAATGGATGATATATTGCTCGAAGAAGTAATAGTAGTAGTTTGTTTCGGGGTGCGTCGACATCTGAGGTCATTTTGCACCGCAAAATATCTTATATTAAATTCTTTGTTTGTATCAAGTCAGAAATACGCAGGAACATAGATGTACTTGGCATAAACAAAATTTAAATATATCGATGTATACATTTAGTTTAGGTATCGTTAAAAAGACCAGTAACTTTCAAAAACGTTATTACCCAGCTAACACGTTCAGGGTCGTCACGAAGAAAGTCATCTAGTTCTCCTACCAGGCCCATTCTATTGCGAAATATTGCTCGAAGTTTATTTCATTGCTGTGCAATCATTGGTGCTAGGTCCATTGCTCTGGTATGTCTCTCGACAGGCACACGCACACTCTTTCTCGACTGCGCTTCCCACCAGTTCATTGTGCGGCTGATTTCCCTCTCTCTCTCTTATTCTCACACCCTGCCTTTTGGGAGCATTCCCGAGGAAGAAGAGGGAGGAATGACTGCAGTGGTGGGCGTCGTCTTGCCCCGTGCCTTCTTCTGCTGCCGTCCGTCGTCCGTTCGTCTCATCGCCCTTCCTCCGGCCCCAACAAGGCGCCCCACTGCGGTCTCCTCTTGATTGGCTTCTCATTTTTTCGCCAAGACGGGCGGGATGGGTGTGGTCCCCCCGGAGAGGAGACCGCCCCATTCCTCTCTCCCACAAGAGACGGGGGCGATGGTGCGGACGACGTGCTATAAATGGGAGGGGGGAGAGGAAGGGGTCGATGCCCCCTTGTCAGTTACCCCTCCCCCCATATAACCTCCCTCCTACCGCGGATCTTGTCCGCCCACCTCACCCACCATTGGGGGTTCAAAAAAAGCAGAACCCTGACCTCAATTTTATCCAACTCGCGCGCGTTGCCATTGCACGCGACGAGTTCTTAAAGCTCTCTTACATAGATTCTCGCCCACCCCGGGAAGTTTGTGGGAAGAAGATGGTTCCCGCCCGAGCGTGGGTTTTTAATCATTCCGGTTCATTTTTTTTCGCATGTTGGCGTGCATAAATTGAGCCAGCAATGCGACTTGAGCAATTTCTCCTGGCGGTCCTTTAAAGTCTGCAGGACTGGCCACTCGAGAAACTTTTTTTTGCTCGCTATTTAGGATAATGCACCGACGTGCCAATTGCAATATAAATATCATTAGTCTGTTTTGAACCCATATCTGATGACAGGCTCAGCAGCCTATCGGGATTCCAGGGACATACGGGCCAACAGTATCGTCCGGCAAAACAAAGAAAAATCTCTTGAATTTGCGCCGTACACCTCATCCAATGAACATGCCTCAAGGTTTCCTCTCACAGTTCATTTTACCGAAGCGTTTCATTAACTGGAAATGCTGAACCGCATATGTTTAGTATGTTGTTCTCCACGATTGGTCAAGTAATTCCTCGGTATTTGGCGTCATCTGACGGCTAAATTTTTTCTCCACCAGCAGTGTAGATATCGCGGTGGTGTGATTACTATGAAATGAATGAACGATTACCTACTCTTATTTATAAGGAATGCGATTCACCTCCACATTTAAAATCTAATGCCTAAAATGGAGACGTCTGTTGAGGAATTATAGATATGTGCGAAGTTCATCGCGATAAAAAAATCTTTAAAATCTCATGGTGTAAACTTGGAAACATGGTGCGAACATGCGTCGGTAACATAGCCCGTTCCAATTCGGAGCATACACTCGCGCGATTTCCGATCGTTTAACACACCTGTTCACGCGTCTACCGCCACAAATCCTTGCCTCCTGTGAACTGAATTTTATGCGTGTTGAATGGGCGGAGGGAATTTTATCTCTCTTATCCAAGCGTATCCTCAAAGCTATTTTATCTCTGACTCGTCCCTTTTGCGAAAATTGCCGATTCCCCACCATTGTGTGTCCCTGTTGTGATGCCTCTGGATTGTAATATCAAGTTTCATGTATACAATTTTTATAATTTGTTGAATAAAAGGATTTATCTTGTATTTTGATCGCATGTAATTTCACGAAACAGTTATCCCTGTCCTTTGTTACCCTTCGATATTCGGTCAAAGTCCGATTCGATGTGCAGCAAATGCGATAATTTATTTGACCCAATTATTTCCTTTTAGTCAGTTTGTCCCGCATTCATCCGATATCGTATCTTTGTCTTCGTCCTTTAATTTCTCCGTTTTGTGCCACAGGAACCCATTGTCACGAAACCTAATCGCGGTGTGTTTCTTTGTGCGGCTTTCCTCTGGGCTACATGTTTTTCACTGAATGTGCATTACTCATTTATGACTTTTCTTTCCTTCGGCCATCTGTTGACCATTTCGAAAACTTTTGTGCTGATTGAATGTACTCCTTTCTCTTTTGTTTCATTGTTATGAAAACACAGCGTCGAAATCGTTCTTAACGATTATATGGAACCGTCGTTGACCATTGAACGCTTCGTCATTATTTCCCGGTTAAGAGCTCTGTCCTCACTTTATGCATTGGCGAATATAGTTTGTCCCTGTCTAATAAGTGGATTTACTGATACCAATACATAGTAGATATAACCATCTTTTGATATTTCTCGCACGTAGAAGATCGAGTTACCTCCGGTCCCTGAAATAATATTGTGCGGCGCCATTTCTTCCTGTTTTCATATTTATTGGTAGTCTGAATTTAGTTTTCCTATCGATTAGGCAGAGCGCAGAAGTTAATTCTGCTTTTCTGTTTTATACGGCTCATTTCACTCGTCTAAATTAACATCATTCATCGCCAAGCGTGACTCGCCCTCGTCGTTATTCTACTTTTGTTTCGTAACTCGTCCTGTTTCCGAGGCCCGTGTCAGATTTGATTTAATCTGACGACGCTGTTAATCATCTTTTTCGCTTATAAAATCTGAAGACCGTTGAGAAATCGAGTCGAATGTATAAATTATGAAGAAATAGAAGTGCAATTTCCACATGAAAATATAAAATTTACTTCCGACCCAGGTTTCGACCTTACTGCATCATTATCAGACCCTGTCGTCCCGGGTCGCAAGTAAATCTTATTTTTTGTGGAAAATTGTTCTTTTAATTTTTTCATGACCTCTTTATTTGTTGAATGAGTCAGGCTGTGCATAGCCTGTTCCTGATACCATATTAGCCTTAGTCAACCAACATTGCGATGACTCCGAAGCTTGTACTCTTACACAAATCGGAGGAGGCATCTGCTGCATTCTTCCTGAATGTTCGTTCCCATTTACTTTGAATCTATTAGTTTTTCTTCTAAATTAAAATTGCCTAAATTTTCTCCTATAATTTCGTTTCCTATCCTATCTTGCAATGTGTAGCCCCATTCTGCTCTTAGCTATTTCATTTAAGCTGGTGTGATGCTCTTTCCGTCCCTCTTGGAGAGACCCACGTCTCTACCGCCGAGTAATGCCGTAACTGCAATCATTTTGCAAAATGTCTCTCTAGTCTCCTCTCTTGTTTATTTTTCAGAGTTCCATCAATTGTTCCTCGGATATATTTGATAGGTAATAGATAGATATTTATTCCACTAAGTTTTACTACAAATAATTTTGACAATAGATTAACATATGGGGGAATATAGGCACCCCTGTGGTAAACAACCAGTGTTGGAGTTGCCACCATATAAAGCTATCTTGACGAGAAGGAAAAAAAAAGAAACAGTTTGGCTGGTGCGGCCAAAAACAGAACATTACAACTTTGATTTTTTATAAAGTCAAGAAACGGTATTTTTTTTAAATCATGTGTTCATTACAAGAACAAAATAAAACCATTAATTATCAATAATCATGAACCAGAGTATTAACTTACAATAAAGTTTACAAAATATATATTAATCACTTCATTTCGTAGTTCAGTATTTAGAAATATTTTTCAACATTGACTGTATAAAATAACCATGCTTTCAAGTGTCGTAGAAACAATTTGACATGCTTTGAAGAGGCAACGTGGAATGGTGGACGATTAAACATTGTAGTTGCACAGTACAAGTAGGATATATTTGAATTTATTACGTTTATTTTAAACTCTCCAAACTCTTTTGTCCTCGTTATTTCAGGAGATGTTTGTTCGGAGACCTCTTTTTCTTAAAGCAGAATGAAGAAGTGCCGCTTTTCGTATTTTGAGTGTGGACGCCAATATGTCGCAGCTTCATGGCGATTGCGACGATGCGCCTGTCTCCGTGGATTTTGATTGATGACCCGTGGAAGTGGAACCCAAGGACTGTGCCAGGATCAATTTGGCTAACTTCGTTTCTCGACGTTTGTTCAAAAGTGGTTTATTGCTCCCGCTTTGGTCGTAAATATAGGCTGAAGAGGGAAGCATCCATGCGGTCACGTGATCCTCGCTCTCTCTCTCTCACTCTCTCCTGGGGTAGGTAACATCTGGACCAGACTTGATCAGTTCACCTTAAGGTTCGTCGAGCAGAGAGGTGATGTAGGCTGATGTACTTACCCTGCCGCATAAACGAAATGCGAGGCGCTGTAGTTCGTAGTCCTGCTTGAATTCATTCGTCCTGGCCGTAGACTTGCTCTGTTCCATTTTTTTAGAGATTGCTAAAGTTTGAAATGGCACAAATGTCGTATTCAAAGGTAATTGAGCTCTTGGCCAATTTTTCTTACTTATTGTATCAGTTACCATGTTTTTTCGCTTTGTTGAAAATTGTTTGGAGTTATTTTTTGTGATTTTTATGATTTAATTATCCAAATATTAATCTGGATCATGGAAATAATTTTTTATAAGAGTCCATAGCTTTATAGAGAGCTACTCACTATGCAAATAGGTGCGACACTTACTCTCCAAGACGCTGTTTCCCATGCTTAATTGCTTTCCGCCGATTGCAACTTGTCATCAGTCCTGCCCGAAAAAGATCTCATATAATTATTGTAATTTGAGAACCTTTTTAGTGCAATTTGGCTCCATTCTTCCCTTGCGATAAATTTGAAGGGTGAATGTAAGTGTGTACATGGCTAAATAGGTAAGCATGTATACATTGAAGGAAATTAGTGAGTTATTTTGTTAGCATTATACATATTCCTCAAATCAATTTTCGGAAACATCCGGGTAACATAATCCCGGAAAACGTTGAATTATTTGTTTGTTTTCGAATCCGTTTATATATTGTTTGGAGTGAGAGTTGGAACAATTTTCAGGACGTAAAACGCAACTTTTCGTCATCACGCGAAGCAATGTTGAAGGCGTTTCTCTACTCTCCGCGTTTAATAGTTCATGTATGTACGTAACACGTGCACGCTGGTCTTATAACCTCAAAAAATATTTTTTCTCCCCGTATTTGTCCGTGTATTTAATTTTATACCCTCATTGTACTTTTTACCTGCATTCAGTTTTGTACTTCACTTTAACATTGAAGTTATGCTGCCTTAAGTTATTTATTTTTGTTGAAATTAATGGGACAAATTTTAACCAATTTGAGATATATTTATTTGATTAATGCACTCTTGCTTAAATTGGAGATGCTTTATAGCACTGTGGAAATTTGAGAAGTTTTGTAAAAATGTAGGTTTTTTGGCCGAATTTGAGATATATTTATTTGATTAATTTTCATAATGGACTTAGTATTTTAGAAAAAAATCTCGTGAAGAAATTATCCGTCCTCTCAATATCAGGTTGTCACCTCAATCGGAGTGATGTGTTTCACCAAAGATGTATGCCGACGGTTTTAACTTCCTACTCAAGAACTAGTGAAGACATTATCTTCGGCATTGCCGTAGTTTAAGTACCCTACACCAACACTTTCAGTTTTCTTTAAAAAAATTGTGGTTTTGGTCCGATCCAACCGATTTAAGAACTGTGCCGTCTGTGGACTATTATAGAATAGAATAGAACTATAATTTATTATTCCGGGACGAGTACGTCCCTTAGGAACACAAAAACACAAATTTTGAATACATTGTTTAGAGTCAAATAATTAAGTCCATTATAGGTTACTGGTGAACAGCTAATACTTGATGCTGTTATTTTACAGAAATTACCATAGGAATGCAAAGTAAATCATTCAAAACAACAACTATTGAAATAGCATTTTGTAATTCTCATTTTTAAATCTATTTCTAGTTTTACATTTTTCAATATGACTACTAGGGACTTATGACCCAAAAGTTAGCTCGATATCTCAAATTTTACGGCAGTTATCTTGCGAATAGACAGACGGACATAGCTAGATTGACTCGTGAGGTGATGCTGATCATTTCTATAAAAATACTTTTCCATAACTGCCACGTGCCTCCTTCAACGCGTTACATTTCTGCCGTGACAAAATCAGTTTACCCCTACCCACGCAGTGGTGTAGGGGTATCAAAATATACGCATTGAAGTAAAATAACGTTTCAAGTCATGAATTTCATATCCTCTCAAAGCAAGAAATAGAGCCGTATCTTATTTTATTCTTGAATCGAGAATAAAAACTAGAGGTCATACGGAAGACGAAAATCGTCTGTTAACTAGATAATCCTACGTATTCATAGGAAATATTTTTTTATTGTTAACTCACATTTTTATTGTAACTCACCCTTGGCATGTCAAGTAGGTTAACGGATGCGTCCACACGAACGAGGGTGACATTTTGAGCGAATGTAATCTCTCAAATCACTTTTCGAAAGGACTTAATCCTGACTGGGTGACTTAGCCGCGGTTATCTTTCGGATCGCCGTCTCTATTGGTTGCCTTTTTAAGGAAGCGTGCGAGCGCGGAAGCGTGTCATTTTTTTCCCCCTGCGCATGTTTCTGCCGCACGAATAATTGAGAGGTGGGCGAGCGAGATATGTGACATAAGAGGTCCACACAAGGTCAGAGACGCCAAACGCCTTCACCGTTTCGTATGAAGGTCCGAAGGCCTTTCCTCCCACCTTCTCCCCTCTTCTGCTTCCATGAGGACGTCCACGGCAATGAAATGCTCAGGGAAAGAAAACGTATGTTAACGTTCCAAGAGGTACTCATTATTTCTAGCCATCGACTGATTTTTCGCTGTCGCATTGTCCTGATCACGTCTCAGTTATAAGATCATGGCGTCTCTGCCCTCAGAATACAGAAACGATTAAATATCATCCACTGTGTATTTTTAAAACAGTTTAAAATATATGGCACCCTCAATCCTATGTTTTTACTATTATTTGACTTTGTATTGGCTTCAGCCAAAGTCGTGCGATGTCACTGTTGAGGTGTGTCCACGTAATGAGAGTACATCTACATCTACGTAATACCCTGCGAGCCACCACGAGGGTGTGTGGCAGGGGGTGAAGATCACCAAACATGCACTATTGCCATGCAAGTAGGATATTTAAGGGAGACATGCTAGAGAACAGGGTCACACGCAGCTAGATGGTTAGTATCTACATAATAAGAAAGGGATTATTGGTTGTTATTGCATGCATCATGCACTACAGACTACTCTAACTATATTTCACCTACCTATCCCTTTGCTACGTTGCCTATTGTTCTCTCTTAAGGTACGCGGGAAAAATGACATTTTAAATCTATTGGTACGACAATCTATCTCTCTAATCTTGTTAATCTGATCACACGTAGCATAATACGCAGGGGTTCTTAACATATATCTAACGTCAACTGTGAACAAATCAGTTTCGAATTTACTTAAAGTACAAAGAGTACATTTGGGCTATGTTAATTTCTTCTGGTTTAGTTAATAGGAGGTACTGCGGAATGAATGTCGAATATGAGAATACGTGCTCAACTGGTGCATACGTCAGTTTGATTGAAAACTTACTTTTATTTTATGCATAATTTCAAAAACATCGTCGCTGTTGATTGACTTGAACGTACCTGCGTAAATACAATATGACATGGACGTAGCGTTATTTGTGATGATAAAGGGTTAATTCAAGGCGAGGAACATAATTCCATGATCGCGGGGTGCATAAATTTGTAGAATAAAATAAGACAGGCTTCACTTTCATTCTCTAGGTCGCTAATATGCTCTTATTTAACTGTGGACTCAATGGACGGGTGGACAGGACGGAGGAAAGTAATTTAGTCTCACCAATGTCCACATTTGTTCTCCCTAGGCTTACGAAATGAAGTCGAAGAACCTTAAGAATAATCATGCGTGCTTTTTCAATTTTGTGAATGCAATCTCCATCTATACAATTCGGCAACTAGGTCACCAACATCACCAACGTATAGTTGCCACAACCAATGTCTGTTTAGTGGTCCCGTCCATCCCAGTGAAAGCTTATTAATACCTATAGGTGTCAGGTGTGAGAATTGCGATTTTCGTGGCTATATCTTACTCATTCGTTTACATGTTGCGTCTTGGTCATGCATTAACATAAATGTGCACCGGCATTTATTTCGTCGACAAGAGCAGTTAGGTACGTCTATTTAGATTCATTACTAGTTACTGCGCAAAACATCGCGTGCTTTCTTGGGGCCGGCGTCATTCGCCTCGTTTCGGCTTTAAAGTCTTGCTCGAACGTGAAAGGTCTTCAAGGAAATTAATCTTCTGCGTTCTTGGCCCTCTTTAATCGACGCTTCCATCATTCGTTTTTCCTCTGATATCGAGGGACATCCCACTAGCGGCGTAGTTTCTTCACTCTCCCGTATTCTTGCGCCATCTTCGGAGAGAGTGAAACGCCCACCTACATCATCCCTCGCACACGCATGACGTCATCGATGGTTGCACGGCTGTGCGGTCTCACATTCTGGTCGTCTTTTTCTTCCCCTTCTGGGCATCTCGGACCCCCCAACCGAGCCCTTCATGAAGCCCACAGTGCATTTCATCACCATCTTCCCAATTTGAGAAGCCGTTTCCGACGGCTTCCAACGCTTCAATTTGTTTTGTGTGTCCTTTTTTTGCGTCTTGAAAGTTTTTGCCCGTCTTCTTTTGACAGTCGTGCGGAGAGAAGATGCGATGTTCACTTAGCTTTTATAAGCGGGTGACGTAGTTCATCCCGTCTCTCACGTTTGCTCGCACGCTGGTGCGAGTGGAAGGGAAAGGCCGTCTTATGCCGCGTGGCATTTCAATGCGCAGTCGGATGCTGCTTCATTCCGCGAGTTTAAGCGGTAAATTAATGAACTGCGTGAAAGATTGACGACGGATTTATTCGGTGCAACCCTCGCAAAAGCCGATTGCGTGCGCCCTCGGGACGTTTTTGGGACCGTTGGAAGAAATTAATGCGTGAAAACTCCATCGCACCCGACTCAATATTATGCTCTGTATTGACTTCGAAGGATAATTGATAAGTTACTTGTCCCGCTCGAAAAACAGGTAAATTTAAACGATTGGGCGTGTATTTTAGCTTTTTGTCCACAGTCGTTAATATGACTGTTACAAGTTGTTTGTTAATTTCGTTAATCCCGTATAAACTTTTCCGACTGCTGAGTCGATAACTCTTGCCATTATAACCTGAATGCTTTGGAAACTATTGATTTTGCGTCAACTTTAATGTCTATAAATGAGTGCGATAATAGTTGGCTACCGTATTGATTGTGGAATCTTACACATAATGTACTTAACAGCAAGGTCTCTTAAGGATGCTTAGAAGAACCTTGACTTAACTAAATATGAGGCAGAATAGCGAAAAACAAATGGATATCTACACCTACTTATTACCCTGCAAGCCACCACTAGGGTGTTTGGCAGGGGGTGACTTATCACCAACATGAACCAGAGTGAAGAAGTTAACCTTCACCAACATGCACTACACAATGGGTATTCTACAAATAATACAGAAACTACTAAAATAATCTTTTACTTAACTATCTTATATTGACCCAAGAGTCATCCAGGGAACATGCAAAACATGGTGTTAATATTATTCGGCAGATTTAGAATCATGCATTAGGGGACTTCTGAATTAATCAGCTAGACTACCTGTCAACTTAACTACTTGAAAATCGTACAGCAGCCATTATGGGGTCTTCTTGATCGCGGGAAAAAATACGTTTGAAACCTTTATATTCTACATTTTACTTGACATTGTGTTTGACAGTGCATGAGGAGGAGTGCGTGAGGAATCATCCTCTGCCACACACCCTTCAGGTGGATGTAAATTATCAGAGAGATTAAGGGTATGGTTAAGAGTACTCTTTGTTTGTAGATTGGACTGCGTGCGTTCAAAGTTGAGTGATAACTGCGTGTCTCAACATATCACTGTTTAAAGCTAATAAGGGCTGCCATGCATCAGAGTTGAATCCCACCTTTGAAATTAAGTATGACCGATAATATTGGTAGATTTTTCTGCTCTAGTAAATTTCCACGTACATAAACTATTACTAATTGGTTGAGATGTGTTTGGTCCTCCTTAGTTGTGTTTCATGACAGTGACCTAATTTCGACGAAGCTGTCATAAATGTAAGCACGACATAATTGTGTAGAACTGCGACACGTTTTTCGTTCATGACAGCTGAAGAAGGATGAAGGTAGTGACACAGCCTGCCACTCGCCCTAGTGACAGCTCGCGGGATGAAACGTAGATGTCGATTGCTGTCGGCTTTTTAATGTTCCTCCTAGAGCCCGGAATGGTGAGCAATGCCGCGTGCGTTTATTCACAATGGACGTATAACGAACGTACTCGCCGGCTCTCAATCAGTGTTGGAGTTGCGAGGTGGTGCAACCTTGAACTTCGATATTCGATAGCGAGGAATAAATCAACCATGAGACGTGCAGTCTCGTCCAGGCGGTGTATGGGATGTTTTCGCGTCCGAATGGCTTTCAATAGAGCTTGTGATCGCTGTGTCGAACACGACACTCACTGTGCGTAAAAGTCACGGCATTCAAGTTACTCAAGCGTCTTCGTGGATAGAAGAGAATAGAATGTATATTGTTCGGGGAAAATGATTCCCATGGAACGTGATAAAATAAAGCAATTATTGCAGTAGTCACAATCGAGCCATATCAAGCTTTCCAACATCACCAGCATTATTTTTGTTATTACAGATTACAATTACAATTTCATATCACTTGATTATTAGAAGAATACATTGCATACATGCAACATTAAAAAAGAAAAAAATACCGAAAATATATACAGAATACTATGTTATAAAAAGATAAACAGAACATTAGCAGAATATTAAATTTATAAATAAGTTTTTATGCATCGGACTGGGAATGTATTCACATAGATACCCTATTTTGAA
Organism: Ceriagrion tenellum; assembly: GCA_963169105.1. Taxonomy (NCBI): domain Eukaryota; kingdom Metazoa; phylum Arthropoda; class Insecta; order Odonata; family Coenagrionidae; genus Ceriagrion; species Ceriagrion tenellum. The sequence goes on from OY720643.1 coordinate 8,637,896, forward strand.
CTGTGCAAAGTTCTTAATGGATTTCACTTGCTCAGGGAGTGTTTTCAATAGTTTGCATGAAGTCACTCAGAAGGATCTGCCATATATATTTGAACGGGAAGGAGGAACGTATAGTTCCTCGGTTTTCCGTGTTAATCTTTTCTCCCTGTCACTACTGAAAATTTTATTTCAAATAAATAGGAAGGCGCGTGGATGGCGAATTCATATTAAAAAGTTGTAGTTTTCGTAATAGATTATTCGTGGAGCGGATTCACCCAAGGGCGACATTATCATGCACGTGTTGATTGAGTTGCTTACATTTCGATGAAATGCTTATCATATTTGCCCCTATAAACTATAATCAATCATTCACATTGTCAACCATTCACCAAGTGGGGAAATGATGTGTGCAAAATTCCACAGAAAGAGGACTACATTTGACTTTTACCGGGACTCGAGCCCGGATCCCTCGATATCGCGCCAATTGCTTCAGCCAGTTAAGCGGCTGAGGCGTCCTTTCATGATTTTTTATTACTTTGTTTTCTCGTTGAAATATCTCACTTGATCCTGCTCCTGCGCGGGTGACTCCGTGAAGGTAATACAGTGGCTAGCCCACAGATACCCCAAAATTCGAGATAATATTTCTCGTCATATTGTGGGAAAAAAAACAAAATCGGTCGATTCAGATTTCAGCGCTGTTGCGGATCGGTTGCGTATTCTCGTTACTGATTCAACATATTCAGTATTTGAGTAGTTTATTTTAGTGTCCTAGGGCAGGTTTCGAGAGTACTAAGTTCAAATGGAAAGTTCGGTGAGTGCGATTCAATGGCAGCACATGAGTTGAAATTCGTGAGGCGACATAACTATCGTTTAGCGCACATAATTCTGGAAGCCGTGTTTGTGTGTGGTGTATTTTTTTCGCTTTGCCTTCCATTGCACGCGTTTTCCATCGCATCGTCAAGAATTACCTCACTATGCTATTCCTTTGTTGATCCTATTTGAAAACGCTTTTAAGGATTGTTTTCACCGTGTTTTTAATGAAATTCATTTTAATTTTTTAATAATGTCTTTTTAGTATTTTGTAAAGCCTTTTATAGTATTTTTGTTTTGGTCCTGTATTGTAGTGGTGACTCGCAGTTTTTGTATTGTTGTTTGTCTATTTTTTTTACAAATTGAAGTATTTCTTGGATCGTATGTTACCTGTACAAACGTTGGATTGTTCTAGTGGTGGATAATATTCCTAGGTCAAATATTCTTTCATGAACCAAAAACAAACTGGTGATACTCTGCCGGTGGTTGAATTTGTGGTATCTCATTTTTGTTGGGAATTTGTTTCATTGGTTAACATGAGTTCGCGAATTTAAGGGCATTTGTGGATCGAGTATTTCTCCCTTGGTTAAATCTCTACTAGTTTTTAAAATATGGGAATGCTTACTTCATGAGATGCAGGTTTATGGCGTTCAATCGTTTATGAGAATCAAGAAAACCTAAATTTTGCCTCCCTTTTCCCCTCTGTATTATTTACCACTTGAAATTGGAGGCCCGATGGAAGATATTTCAGAAAAGTTCATTACTTTTCTCGCTCAACTAGTTCATTATTTTCTTCATTAGGAAATGTCAGAGGTTCATAAGTTTTTGTTGCAGCTTATGGATTGTTTGAGTTTGTTGAATTTTCCCTCGTCTCGACTGTATTTTTGCTCTTTATGTTTTGACAAAACGAATCGTTCATTTATTTCAGTGTCGTCAAGATTTGCCAGGTTGCTTTTATCCTTACTTTTTAATTTGAGGATTGAATTATTTCTCGTAAATATTGTGTGATTGAAGCGTAGGATTGTGTGTTTTTTGTTTTAACTTTATGCTGTAAATGCTTCTCTGGTTTTCATCAGTTTATTTATTTAGTTTGTTTATTCCATTTAAATATTGTACATGTAGTTTCATGATTTTAGCCATCTTTTTCGTGAATGTCGCTATCATTAACATTATTTCCGTAGGTGAAAAGCTGTCTTTTTGTGTCCCTTGCGTTTAGTTTGTAGTCTAGTGCGGTGAAGTATATACTTCAAGCTCGCGAGTCGTGATGTTGTGCGTACGTGCGGCGGGGATGAGCTCATTTGAATGCAGGGAATTGGCTCACGCGCAGCGGAAGCGTGCCGTAAGATTGCGTATCGCATCGCTCGCCCTGGATGATGGGTTTTTGGCGTCTTCGTGCGGTTATGTCACGGGCGAGAGCCGTGTATCGAGGAGGAGGGCCCGCGTGTGGGCCAAGATGGGCCCCTCTACTGCTGCTGCGCTCGCTGCCTTCCAATTATGGGCGAGAGAGGCGTTGGTGGGTGAGAGGCTCAAGGACGCGTGGGCGGCGGATCGCTTGGCTACGGATCGCTCCGCTGACCTCTCGCCGGGCACGTGGGCGGTGGCGGTGACGTCACGAGGCAATGCACCAATCGCCGTCGGCCTTGGCGCATTGTTGCTCGCCTCTCTCGTCGGCATCGCGTAACAATCCGCCCCGAGCCGAGAGCCCTTCTTTTTAACTATTATTGGAGATTAACAACGGAAGCGGCGTGCGCAAAATTCCTCTTTTTGTTGATTGAATTTCATTTTTTTTACTCTTGTCGACGCTGTGCAGCTTGGGGTAAACATGAGACGTGACTGTTGAAGCATGGCTTCATATGGGTCGGGCTCGCTCGTGGAATGCATTCGTATCGTCCACTGCTGTCGATCGAGTGTATTTTTTTACCTTATTTATACACGCTTCTGTTCCGCTGTTGTTACTGTAAACTGTGACCAAGTCTCTGAGAATTAGATCATGTGTTACATCCGGAGAGGCCTTCTAATTGGAAATGAATCCGCGCCTTGCCACTTGCTTGATGCGAGGGCGTGTGCCGTTGTATGCGAGGCCTTTTTAAGTTAAAGGGAAGTTGCGAGATGGATCGCAGCCAACTGACGAATATGACAACGTTTTTCTGTTAGCTGGATTATTTTATTTGGTATCTCTCTTGACCAAAGAGCGCCTCCTGCACCTTGTTTCCTTCCTAGAGGAGAAATTAATGATTTGAAAGTAAACGTTTCCTGTGATTTATTCACTTGGCTTCCTCTTACTCGAATGTATTCATTTTGGTTAAGTTAGCAGACTTTATTGTAGTGTAAAACTCTTTTCAATTAAGAAATGTTTTCTAAGCTTGATATTATTCTCGCCAGCGCACCTGAGCGATGAAACAGTTTTCCTGTTCCAACGGAACTGAATGGCTCCTGTTGTTATTTTTGTGTTAATACTAATTTTATATGTTTTAAGTTTCTTTCTCTTGTTAAGTTTTTATTTTATATTATTTTTTCATATTAATTGGTTTATTCTCGGAAAGAAATGAGGAAAGAGGGGTCGGGAAAGAAACTATTCACATAAATGTTCAATGTTGAATCTTTATTCTTCAATGGAGATCCCTTCAGTTGGATTTTGATGGTTACCTCAATCTCAAGATCACTCATTATTTGAGCATTATGATTGTTTCAGGGTAATTGTCTTGATCCTCACATAATTTTTCACCGAACTCTTGTACTTGCCGTCTGTAATACCTTGTCGGGTGTTGGCTACTTCAGAGTCCACTTTTCTTGAAATCTTTCAAAACACTCTCCTGGAATTAATGTCCTCCGGCTGAGTGCCTTTGCCTCTTTTATCTAGTCAACTTTCATTTTTTCTTGAGCACCCTCCATATCTGTTTTTTAAACTTCGCTTGAAAAAGCTTCGTGTCCTTTGGAAAAATGAATTTAAATCTTCTGACGGTATAAATCAGTCAGCTTTTTGTTTTATTCGTCAGCCCGTCGTCGCTATCAGTTGCCTCCGCTGGTGCATTCCTGCAGCTGTGGTCTGCATCCGAGTGCTCCCCTTGGTGCCGCCGCTAGAGCGTGTGGCAGGGGATGTTTGGGCACCAGCCTTGAAAAGGGGAGGGTTAAGAAAATAAGGAATTAGGAGAAAGGAGGGACCAAAGATTTAGGTGCATTTTGATCGAGAATATTGAAAGAGCGTCTGGTTAATATCTTTGAGGTCATGAAAGAATTCGCTATCATTATGTTTTTCTTCAAAATGCGGAAATAACACAATTAAATATCCGCTATATATTTAAAAGCTCATGACCGTATTTAATGAAATGAAACCAATGCTCTGAACGCTGTTCCTTTGTTTTATTTTGGATTTTATCTTCATTAAAAATATTATTGTGGGGTATCATCAACTTTGCTTTCCTCATCCTTTCCAGGGTATATTAGTATTAATTTTGTTGCATACCAGTCCGTGTCCCATTTAATTAATTCTTTGGAACATTTTCCAGATATCCGTTCAGGCAGGTAAATGTCACGCGTATGGAAGAACTCAAAAAAGCCGAAGGCTGTTTCTCCGTTTCATCTTTTGCACTCAAAGCTCCGGTCAAAGTCTCACTCACTCGCCCCTTTTCGAGTCCGTATTGCGTATTAGAAAGCTTTCGCACCAATCTCTAGGAGTGGATGTCTTGTAACTAATCGCCAAGTGTATTCATAGGTAGTGATCCCATTTTATTTCCTTCTCTGCGGCTCCCGTGGAAGTGTGCTTGAATGTTGACGGAATCGATATGCGAACTGCTCTGGCGCGTGGGGTTTAGCGTCACCTACGGTTGACACTAGTTAATGGAGCACTCTCGACGCTTATTTTTCCCGGCGAAGGAGCCGATAAATCGAAGGCTGGGGAGAGTGTTTGGGGTATTGCGCCTTATTGGATGCAATGTTCCCTGCCAGAGGATAATCGACGCCGACGCTTTGTCCTGTAGCCTCGAGGTGGTTGGGATTGTCGTGTGGAAAATCATCCCGGGTATTTTTTTTTTTTGCTCTCGCGTTTAAGGGTGTTCAGTTGTTGGTCGTGATCCACACGATCGAAGAGGATTAAAGTCTCGTGCGCGGAGGTTGTTTGTTATTCGGTTGCCAAGCAGCCATTATCTCCCGTGTCGGAAAGCCCGTTACCTTGCGCGTCAGGATATTGCCCCGTGAGTTGAAGTTCAAGGGTTTTCCGACGTGGAGAGGCCAAGGGAGCTGGCTTTAATTACTTCCTCGTAATGTCAATTGCTTTTACGTCGATGGAAAAAATCTTTCGTCAGTGAGGATTAAATTATCGTGGTGTCGTGAATGGTTCCTTGCTTTCGAGTTGTGTGGTAATATTTTACTCTCTCGTTGTTCTCAATGGAAGTATTGTTTAGATGTGAAATTCAAAAGGCTTTATCTCAGACGTTTTTCGATTGACGGCCGTTCTAATTTCTGTACTGTCGAGGCACGAAAGAGATTTCATTTCATGTGTTAATTTTCTATAATTTGGATGCATGTTTTTATGCCGTGGCCTAGATTAGATTGGATATTTTTTATGCTTATGCTGACCATTATGAAATGTTCATATCTCACTCATAAGTGCCATAAATCTCTTGGTTGCATAAATCCCCTGTGCTATTGCTGAGCGCGTGTGCCCTCAGCCAAGCATAATCGAAACGAATGACACAATCAGGGGTATATTCTATTTATTTTTGTTAGAAAAAATATATTTGAATGTTATAAAATTCGCAGATGAACAAATTATTGTTATAAATCTTTTCATTATCGAAGTGGCGTTTCCCGGTTCAACTTTTCCTCATATGTGTCTCTATTAATGAAACACGTTCGAGCTCATCCAACTCGATTGCATTTAATGGTGCCAGTGCTTGAAGTGTACTCTCCAGGAAAAAGTTGTGTTTATTCTGAAATGACGCAAAAGTCATTGGGGGCAAATTTTTTTAGCAATAGGTAATATGAAGTGCATTCGGAACTTTGGCAGTTAGATTGCATTTACCTCTTAAACGCGGGTTGGTTAATTTGAAACAAATCCCACTTCAGAGCGAGCTCGTAGCTGTTGGCACCGATATGATTATGCTGACCAAAGACGCCATGTTGGACGCCGGAACTGTTGGCTGATTGAAAACTACGCACGCGATTTGAAACCTAGGACTGTAAAGACTTGAATGGAAGGCTTGTTCTTTCTTTAAAACATTTTTGTCGTTTTCATTTGGTCGCTTTGTTTACTATCGTTCGGAGCAATCAAAATCCGTGTCTAAATGATTTTTAATTTTCTAGGGGCACTGCGAGTGCCGACCGTTTCAATGGCAGTCCCTCTTTCAGATGGCTCGAGTGTTGCAACATCGGCCTTTTTATTTGGAAATTGAGTGCGGACCTAATGGTTAATGTCTAGTGGCTTAATTAACTTTATCGTAGAGAATTATACGTCCGCTACAGTGATTCACCGAGAGCGATATATGGTAGACATGTGGCTTTAAGGAAAATTAGCAGTGGGTAGTGGATTTTCGACGTAATTCTATGTTTTTTTCCTGGTTTCTTGGGTTATCGCTTGGGATTAGATGTGTTTTTCGAGAAAGGCAGTTATGACGCTGAGAGATTCCCTGCGAAAAATAACCTCAAGGCATTTTAAACCCTATAGAGTGTGTGCGCTGATCGCATTGCATGTTGCCTGTGGCGCCGTAGTAAGTCGTGCGTCGTGACGTCGGAAACCCTAAGTTCCGTTGCGTCCGTTTACCTCGTTGGGTGTACTAAAAGAATTCTCCCTCTCGGTTTGAGGAATGGTGGTGTCGAAGCTGTTTTTAACTTCTCCTTTGTACTGTACAGCAATTAATTGCGAACGGAATGGAAAAATTCTGTTTTTCATTCCACAAGAAACCAGTAATGATGCGTCATTTAGATATTCAACATTTTTTGTATTAATTTCATATGCAGTCTTAATCAGATATCGCGATGTCGAATGCGGTATTCAGGATTTTTTTCTTATAATGGAATGTTTTTGTATGGCGTTGTCAAAAATTCGCGATTTTTTACAGTGGCTCTGTTTATATTGAGGGTTTTTAAATTGTGGCTGTGTTGTTCAATTTTTCGTGGTAATAAAATGAAATGCTATTGACATCATCTCCTTAGATATTTTTTAGATAAATGGTGAAGATAAAAAAGATGTTTTGAAGCATTTCTTCGGGATTTGTGACCAGAAGGTAGTTATTATTCAGCTCAACGTATTTTTATGTAAATTATTTTGATGGTGACAGTATAGAATGTTTTTTATTGACTGTTAATTATCGATTTTCAATATTGTGTTGGTGTAAAGTATTTATTAAGCCCAAGTATTTTCTTCTTTCATCAAACTACTGTATACAATTGGATATCGCAAACAACCTGTCGATCGCACGCGGGACGAATTCCTATTTTTACTTCTTTTGGACTTCTGTCCTCAGTTGTTCTGAAAACCGCTGGACCAGATCCATTTTGGCCAGAAGGATTGGAACCCTTAAAATTAAGTTTTCCGGGTTGTATCGGTTATTTTCCCATATCAGACGTCACGCGTCTCGGAGTGACAGTGGGGAGACATTTCTCCGTTGAGGACGTCTCTAGCCAGTCATGTTCGAAGGAAATAACGATATGTGACGAATAGGGGCGGGCAAGTCGACCGTATTTTGTTTCCGTACGAATCACCCTGCGTACACCCTTCTGTATAAGGGTCTTTTTATATCAACCCGGGGATGCCCGACCGTCCGATCTTTATTGGTGGACATAATTTGTTTTTTTACGTTCCGGGTTTATATTGTCACATCTCCGTCTCGCATTGAAAAGAAAGTGATTTTCGTGGAATTAAAATCTTGGGTGAAAGGGCGGAAGGACATATTCGGAAAGCGCAGTCGTAGTGCCTTAAGAAAAACGATCTTTTTTTTTTCCTTTTCCAGTTTAAGCTCAATTTAATATCCCGTCTGGATTATAATTCTGCTCTTGGAAAGTGCGTAGCATGGTGATGAGTATGGGAAAAGTTCTTTCCAATCTTTCCTCCCCCAATATCACTGTCGTGATTTATCTCGGAAATGTTCTTTCATTTTTGAGATAATTAGTACCTCCTGAATTTATGGCTACTTTTTGTTGGAAACCTAAATTGGTACATTAGTATATGTATAGGTAAAAATTGGGGATGAGTCGATTCCACTTTTTATTTCGATTCCGATTCTTTCAAATCGATTTCCGGTTCTCGATTCCGATTCCATCGATTCTTATTCCTAATAACAGGTGGGATATTGATATACCAGTAGCGTACGACTATTATTTAAAGTCAAGTATTGGCTGAAATAATATAACGAAGACAATTAAGTCTCAAAAAAGTATATTTATTAACAAGTAGCAAATATATCCTCTGCTTATTGAGGTAGATAAAAAGTACAAATTGTTAGCTGACACCCAAAATTACTGAGACAGATATGATGTGATAAATGAAATTTGATTTGAATATGTATCCATCTGGAATCGATGGAATCGGAATCGAATTTAGGCGATCGATTCTCGATACCGATGCTAATCCTGGGAATCGGTGGAATCGAGAATCGACATTTGGATTCGACTTATCCTAATTAAAAGTTATAATTACTGTCCATTAAACTCTTGAGTAAGGATATTATTTTAATTTAGAAATTGCTTCTTTTGCTATTCATTTTATTTGAATATTCTACCAGCGGATTGGAAGGTTTTTGAACAGTACATGTTCCAACGTCCTAATTTCTGGCTTATCGTTCTGTTTCCCCTCCTATGCATGATCCGCCATTAGATGTCTCCTATATGTCTCATATAGTTTTCGTCTTCTTCTTATTTCCTATCCTCTTCCTTCTCCTCTTCTACTCCCACGCTTCCCCAGTGTCCTCCCACTCCCCTCCCCGCCCCCAATAGCCTCTTCACTATCCCCTCTCATTCCTTTTCTTTTTTGCAATAAAATGTGGAATATTTTGCTTAGTTTTGTGATCCCCGCACCATCCTAGAAAGTTTACACGACAGTTTTTTCTTAATGAACCGACAACACTTCCATCTGGCAATAATTATTAGCATTTCTGAGGAGGATATTACCTCATGTTGGGTGGATTTTGATGCGGCATAATTGAGTAGTGATTCCAGACGTCCGTATTCTGTTACTACATTGAGATTCAAGAGGCAACGCTGCATCTTTTTATAGTATAGTGCCATTTTTCTTTTTACTCTTGTTTCTGAGAGTTTTGATTCTAATATTCTATTGCTTTTATTTCTTAGAAGTTTATTTCCAAGAGTTCATTTTTGCTCTCTCTTGAATTTGGTAAGTTTTTCAACGTGGTTCTTTAAAGTGACTTTTTCATTGCCGTTCAAAAATCGTAAACGTGTCCGTTATGAAACTTTGGTCGAGTGTGTTATGTGGACACGCACGAGTACATTGTTTCAAATTTTTCGGGCCTATGTTCCACTTCACTGGGTCGTTAACCTGGTTGTAGTTAGTTCAATCAATCGTCAATTTGATCATTTGTGAACGGACAAATTAGCCGGTGTTTTAATGTTTTTTCAAACCATATCCAAGTTCTAATGTGTGTCTAGACATGCCTTAATTATCGTATGCGGAATAATGGAATCATTTGTCATATGCGGCTCAGAGACTTTGAATTCATTGGGGGAGAAGGTATTTCCGTTACGATGGTTCTGAAGGTTGTTGCCGGTACGTGACTCGGTTATCATTTGCGAATTGGTACATTTAATTGCTGGTGCCCAGTCACTCTAATCGACAAGGTCTCCCTTTTATATTTACATCAGCGGATGTTACTTCGTTATGCGTTATTTCCTTAAATGGTTACGTGCAGGTAATCCCCCCAAATTACTTTCACCAATTTGAGTTATTACTTCCGCAATTGCCCCTCATTATCACGTAATGGTATAATTAAAATTTGGCATTGAAAGGATCGTTGCGACCCGAAATGACGTCAGTTTTTGTTTAGGATTCCGTAAATGGAATCGTGTTTTTACATGGAAAATAAAATTCTCTGACATCAGTGATGGACTTCTCAGAAATCGTCCATTTGGATTTCGATTCAATCTTTCTATTAGCAGGTCTAAAGAATGTATGTTGGTATCTTAGCATTTCTTATTTACTGGCACATATAGGCACGCATCTGCGTCAACCTTATCTATCGATTAATGCGAACAGAAAGGCCATTTTACGTCCTAGCAATTGATTATTTTAAACGACGAAGCCAGTGTTTGTTCCTGACGGTAAAATTTTCTGCAAAAAGTGTAAGAAAAAGTTTTATAACTACTAACTGTATGAAGATTTGCACGTTCCCGAATGAGGCTTGCTGTAAAGTTTCTTTTCTCACGATTTATGTGATGAAGCAAGTTATATAATTCAATTATATTGCTCTTGGAGATAGCAATGGACAAAATGGAAATACCAAGGTTCACAAATCTAAATTTACGATGTGCCTATAAAGTTGGTTGCGACTTTATAGACGTGCAGTTAATGTTGCTGCATCAAGGATTGGTGAGGATAATATCGTTTTGAATACGTCGCAGTAATGTGTCATGTTTAGCTATCAACTCTTGCGCCTGCTTTGATATTTTGCATTTCCTTTTGTAATTCAGTTCAATTTTCAAGGACATGGAATATCGGCCACATGTGATATTGATGTGATTAAAACCACGGCTGACTTATTTTTCTTCCCTTTTAAAATCATTCATCATTCGTGGAAGAGACAAGGGTTTAATCCATATCTCATCGGCATTTTTATTCATAATAAAAGTTCTATTCCGTGAAGTAACATCTTTGTCCCTACATACTGACTTGTACCAGCCGGAAGAGCCGTGGCTCTCAGAGGATTAAATTGATTTTCTGCCTCGGATCCTCGGCTCGATATTTTCGTCCCCCCCCCCCCCACTCAAAATTTGATCTGCTGACTCAACGTCTAGACTCCCCGTCTCTTGTAATAATTGGTACGGGGAAGGTATGCTGCCCTGCACATGCTACCATAGTGCCCCATGACTACTCGGTGAGCCGCGTGCCGCGCAATCGGGTCTTATTTTAGGAGATGCGCAAACGTGGCTGGCGCCCGAGATTCCCAGCCATTAGCTCAACTGGTCCCACTTGAGCACGCCTGTAGGACACAAGGTTTTTGAAGTAGGTATCTATATAGTGATTAGTGGCGTGTGCTGTCTGTACCGGAATTGATCTCCCTTTTTTATGCTACCAGCTGTGTTATTTGGTGGGGTCCATTTTAAGGCAATGCAGACTCCTGAAAAAAAAGGGGATATTAAATCTTCAACATTATGCAGTCTGAAGAAAAATTTACTGGAGCTAAGTTCTGCATTCCTTTTGTAGCTATCCGATTCATTATTTAGCAATGCATAATTTTATCATCTCTCTTGAATTGTGCCATGTTTTCCTCTTTTGTGTCTTTTAGATGATTCGCATCATCAGTATTTCCTTCCATTATCATATTGAAGGGGTACTTAATCCTATAATATGTTCAATTAGTTGGTCCTCTTCTCTTATGCGGACTTTCCATGTAGCACCATTTCTCCCCGGCTCTTCTAATGGTGGAATTATGGAGAAAGCTGAAAAGGGAATGAGGTGGATAGATATGACGAGCCAATCTCCGGATTAATGCCTGGAGATTCTGCTTTGCTTTCCTGCGGTCTCATCGGTATTTTATTGTAATAGTACCGCTGGTGTTAATAATTGTTTAATTCTAACTTAAGCTGGCCCCCTATTATAAAGTAAGCATCATGTTTCTTTGTCTCCATCTGTTTTCGTCGTAACCAATGCTTGCTTAATCATCTTAGGCTCGAGGCCTCCCCGACTCCCGAATCGCTCCTCCCTAAGTGGTACTAGATATTAGATTACAATGTTACCTCTAGGAACAGGCCCTAAGCGTTCAATTTCCGGCCTGGGCTTATCAGGGCAACGTTGGGAAAAGAAGGCTATCCGTCGGAGGCAAATAGGCGTTGTATCAACTAATTCGTGGAAAATTTCCATGGCGTTTCAACTTTTTTTTCATGGTGCTTTTGTTGCCTCGGTTTTCAGTGGGAAGTATAAATTATACAAACAAGTCTGTTAAGTCTGTGTTTGTTTTGAGTTTGGAAAATTGGAGCTGTACATTAAGGCATTCAAAGATGCACGCGATGAAACCCATTAATCCTTATTTCTTAAAGAGTGATGTATTAAAAGAAATGCTCCTTTTTTGGCATTTTTCGAAATATTTTAGACTAAATCCGTTTCCTACCTAACTACATGGAAAAAATTCTTATATGTTTGTCATGGTGAACTCTTTGCGTGTGTATTTGTTTTCTATCTGGTTAATTATTTTTTGATACGAAGAAAAAAATGTGTGTCATGATTTCCTAAAACAACTTCACTAGTGGACGTCAATGTACTGCTGTTCGCAAATTCATTTGGTCATGATGTTCTATTCCAAATGATGAGCATTCATTGATGTGTAAATAAGTGTCCATGTTTAATTAAGTAAATGATTAATGGTTTTACGGTTTGTTTAATCAGCTTGTTTTCTTTTGTTTTAGGTGAGTACCATGCCAGGTCTTCTCATTTTGCCAAGGAAATGCTGACGATTTCTTGCAATATCTTTTTCCCAGTGTGAGTACTAAATACCTAATGAGACACATGATCACATAGTGGTGTGGTCAGGGATTCCTAACGTCTCCGTGATCTCGGACGTGGTCTTATATTTTGCGCAATGCGTAATTTTCGGAGGAACATGTTAATTTTTACAAAATATTTTAGAATTTCGACTCTTAGAATACGAAATTATCCTTATCCTCGGGTGAAATCAGATCGGGTGTAACTGCTCCTGAGTCGCTCCCGAGAGATTGGTCTCCGAACTCTATCGTGAAAAGAATAAATGATTGTAACATGGAGCGTGGAGTCTTATGATTCGGAAATGTGGTTTCTCTGAGAAGAGAGGTGAGGGAGTACGGAACGCTTTTGAGACGTCAGTTTAAATCAGTGGTTCCTAAAGTGGGCGCCACCGCCCCCTGGGGGGCGATACTTTCATCTCAGGGGGCTGTAAGGGTGCGCTGGAGACTGGGCCCTTACCGAATATACATGCCTGGGGATGAGTTAACTATCTCTCAGTTGGATTTGAAATAAACAATAGTTTAATCATAGTAGTTTTAGCTTAATTTTTTTATAAATATCTTGCTTTGTTTGTAGTCCATGACGTTAAGATTTATGGTTGGGGGCGCTGGGTAAAATTTCGTGGAAAAAAGGCGGTGGCTCGAAAAATTTGGGAAAACACTGGTTTAAATTGACTGAAGAGTGTGAGAAATGGGAAGGGGAGGCTGCGGAATGTGATGGAGGACATTTATATGAGGGGTTGCGACGTGTTATAGAGGGTGATTGAGTGTTTGGGTGATTGTGGCCGAGCTTGGAAAATGGACAGGAAGAGTGTAATTATTGGACAGTATGAAAAATAGGTGAAAGGTACGAAGCGTTTGTGTATACTCACCAAATGGATCATTCCGTTCAAATTCCAGTCTCTCGAATTTTGAAAATGTACGGCGCTCTGCTGTCTATTCCCCTACTATCTATAGAATAGCTAGAATTGGAAAGCAGTTGTGATACCTATGATGATAATTAAGACTCTGGAGAGCGAAAATGTGCCGCTGGGACCACGCTAAGCGACATGGGGTGCTTCGTCAGATTTCCCGGGAACTGCGCGTTGCCTCGTGCGAGGCGGGTCTCGTGTGTTTTTGTGTGACCTTATTGAGTTTGCTCGTGGGTGTGTTGCTCTTCTGATTAAATCATCGTGTGTCTATTCAATGTTGCTCGAATGCCCACAGTTTTCTTGGATGCTTGCCTAAAGCCTCGGGCAAATTAAAATAGGATCACCGGGGAACTTGGTCTCAAAGGTATGCCCTGGTGAGGTGAATTATCAGTTGGCGTATTGGTCGAGGTGTGTGTGTTTCTTCGTCATGTATGATTTCACTTAGATGTAAATCGTGTTGGTGTATGTTTCCAGAAATTAGAGGTAAGGATATGATAGTGCTCTGGTGGCCATTAAAAATCCTCGAGATCTCTGTGCATGGATACATGGCTATATTTACCTGCCGTGACGATTTCATTCGTCTCCCTCTTAGGTAACGTCGCTGTTTATTACAACGTTTGTTTTGAAGTGTGTATCGCCGCGCGCTGCCCTCCTTTGGCGATTTCCCCTCTCGTGATTCATGGATCACTGGTTTGAACGATTCCTTTCATAGATGCTCATAAAAGGGCGCTGTGGGACCTTGATTGGCTTCAGTGTTAGTTTTCGGGCGTGTGTGTGATCTGAGATGAGTTTCTATAGCTCGATTATTCCTTGAACATTTTGTGCTTGGTAGTTCGACTGCTCGTGATTTTCGTGTGATCACGCGGTTGTTGACCCGGAAGGAACTGTTTCTGTTTTATCGTTCTCGTTCGATCTTCATGAGAAAAGGCGAGAGTATCCAAAACCATATTAGAACTGGTGTTTTATGACCGTTTAAATTAATCATCTTAAATTAAGACTTCCCATTGCTAAACATAGAAGCTCATCCGACCCCACGTGCTGCAAATTTTCATACCTGTGCAGGGGTTTTGGCTTTAGGGTGTCAGAACATGTATCATGGGAGAGAATTTGCCGAAGGAATTGGAAGGGAGTTAGGACGACACGCCCTCTGCGCTTTAACTAATTGGTGTCTCCGTCTGCTTTAGTTGTTGTCGCTAATGGTGCATTTAGGGAAGGAGCTCTTTTCATTCGTCTCTTCAACCGTATATCTCCCATATTCAGTCGTCTCTTCCAGTTCAGGAGAACTTGCAAAGGGACAGAGGACTCGAGTGATCTGCATTTTTTCAGTGAATCTCAGCGTTGCGTGTTACCCTACGGATAAATAGCCGTTTCAAACCAGTTCTTTCCATCAGCAGTGTTGAGCACCTTTTTCTCCGTATTTTGTTTATTTTACGAATACAACTTTCTGTGTCGCGTCTCAGATACTCGCGACGTACCTTTTTTGTTGGTGAAGTCTAATAATTAGTATTTGTTGGTGTCGTCTAATAAACTAACCTTAATATCGATTTCTGATAAAGTCTCTACGGTAACAGCTTACGCCAATTACTACGTATATATTATATTGGCGAACGTACAAAACCCTGCCCTGTCAGGTGATAAATGTTACCTAAATAGGATTCGACGCTAGGATTGTCAATCTCGGACCTTAACCCGCCGCTACCGGACCTATGCCCGGTTTTTATAATGTCTAGATGACTTCAACCGCAGGATGACATGGCCTGTACGTGAACGTCGTATTAACGGAGAATTTGGTTTCACCACATTACATCAGACTGTTATGAAACGTGAGCGTTATCGATTAGACGACGTATTTATCTCAGTTTTCATGAAACATTTCATGGAAATAATTTAGAGCCAATGATTATCTAAGTTATAAGTAAGCTTATAAGTTTGACACATCCTCTAAGGGTTACTTTTCGTCTCGTCTATTTCTTTCAGGTCATTCCTTGTCAGTTTAAATGGGACGATAGTAGCGTAACTCTAGTTTTGCGAGTTTTAGTAGTGTCAAATTCCCCTTGCAGCCATTGAGGTTTCCTGGTAGAGATTGCGTGACAACATTTTTGAGGCTAGGTTCTTGGGTCATCGTATATTCTATGCGCTCCCCGTCTTCTCAATGGAAAGACTTCCGCGTAATTCCATTCACGTCGGTGAAATCGTTTCGTGCCTAGTGCCTTGAAATATGCCTTGAATTTACAATGAAGGCGGAGCGAGAAGTTTCATGCGTGATGTTGTATTATTTTTTATCGAATTATTTGGTCGAACGTTGTGTTCATGCCTCCTATGAGAAATATTTTTAAAGTGTGGCTATTATTTGTACACTGTACCCGGGTTGTGAAGCTTCGAAGGCCTGTTTGTAAGGAAAAATAACGACTACGTAAGTATGCCCATAATGCAATTTACAATAAGAACATGATTTGGTCGAATTCGTGTATTATTGGAGTCGATAATGGAGGCAGTGTTTTAGTTGTTTTCTTTTTATTTTTGCCATTCATTTGTCTAGATGTAAATGCGAGGACATTGTGGAAGCAAAGTAAGAGGAAAGTTAAATATTGCGTAGCTTGTCCCGTAACAACTTATCTCTGTTTTCAGAACAGCTCATGTAGGTGATTTGTAGTTTAATACAATGGGTTTTTAATTATTTTGCTATTTTTTCTGGATATTTACGTACCAAATTAATTGATTACTTCTCTCTTTCGTCGACGTGTCTCCCTTGTTTATGCTTCCTTTGGGTTCAAAGAGAACCTTCTGAATTTTTCAATTGAAAATACTAGGTCGTTATAAGGAATCTGATAACTATTTTGTTATCTTGCAATTTGCATTTAAAAGTTTTCTCCCAAACATTAATCTCGTACAAAAGCATTCGCGGCACGATTTAAGAAATGGCCATGAATATCTAAGAAGCTGAAAAATTTTCCCTCCGCATTTTGACCTCCAAAATATGTGACTAAAAGGCAAAATATTACAAAAGTAAAAAAGTTGAGCAACTCGACTCGGCTGAGTTCATATGGATTGATCCGTTGATAAGATGTGTGCGCAGTGCGAACCTCTTTTTGAGTGGTGAAGTGCTCGCCGCTTAACATTCGCTGTCTCGACGGTGAGGTTGTGTTGGGATCACCGCGGACTGGGCGAGGTATCGCCTTCCACGCTATCGTTCCAGGAAAAGTCGGGCCGGGGTGTTCGCGGAAATAATTGCAGGATGTCTTGGGGCCAGGTGGTCCCTCCGAGAGGAAGCTCTCCCGCCGCTAATTGATATCTTCGCGGATTTATTTTTAAGGACGTCTTCGTATCTCAAATAACTTTTTCTCGATTTCTCACGGTGTTCTCTGTGAAGTGAACATGTTTTCCCTGCTTTCTGACGCAAGTTTCATTTTATGAGCGCTGTTGTAGGATGCTGGAAAAAATCTGCTCTTCATTCCGAGGAAAGTCTAATTTTTCCTGATTGTACAGCTTCTCCCGTGGTAGCGTTTGTACAGTTTCGTGAAGGAAGGTTGAAAATAAATTCAGTGAGTTTACTAACAATGTTCTGTTCTGTTCCGTCTTTCGTCTTTTAATTATTTGCTTTATTACGAACCAGTTCCAGGTAAATATGTACTTGTTTTTTATTGGTGACGTGATTTGAGGCATTCACCATGTCCCCGCTGTGATAGATATGTGTAAAGAAATTTGATATTTTTTTGAACTGAAAATTTAAACATTACAGCTCAAACGACTCAAAATTGGGGATGCGTCATTAAGACATTTCTTTGGTCTGTGTGTCGACGCTCGTCTTTTTTCTGCTAACGAAGGATGGTTGGCATTTTGGATCGTGTTCTGCCACTTTAGAAGTCGAAACATTTATAACCGAGCCGAGAAAATGGGCTGGCTGACGATTCCTTCTCCTCCTAATGACCTCGTAACCCTTACCAGCGAGTCTTAATTATCGGTTATTTACGCGATAGGGTCAGTAATTGCGAAATACCTCGGCATCTTCGCATGAAATTACTTCAGAAAATGAGTACCCAAAACTCCAGGCGCATAACATTGTTAAAAACTCTTGGTTTGCTCTCATAGTTTATTTTTATTTTCATTCATATCTGTCGGGTATTAAATTTCACCTTGTTTGTACGGAAAATTTAAAATTTTCTTCTGCTGCATCTCAATCTGAGAAGGGAATCGTATTCCCTTAACCCATTGCTCCGTAGTCTCGGATTGCTTTTTGGAAAGCAGGAACTGCGTTCTTCTCTTGACGATTTATTGAATCATCCGTGGAAGAGACACTTTTCGACGCTTCCTGTCACGACCCATTTAATTATATTTTCGGACGGACCCGTAAACATTTTAATGGGTTCTATTTTTAACTGTTTCTATTGCCGAGCTATAGCCATCCATGACAGAGTAATGATATCGAAAGATGAAACATTGGATATTTGAGGATGGATTGAAGTACTTGACTGGACTTAAAGCTTTAAAAACTTAGTACAATGACAAAAATGTAACTTAGTATAATAAACATTTGTTTTTTGGAACTCCTTGAATATTATCTGACATGAAGCGACACTTGTGTCTGATGATGAATCAAATTTTATAGGCTGGACTCCTTTAATGGATGTACTGCAGCTCAGTCGCGTGTGGTGTCATTAATTTCGTTCGGGCCATTTTTACTTCCCCTCTCCAAAATATTATTATAATAATGCTTCTAATAATATTTTTTTCCGTTAAAAGTGCTGAAGATTATAGCAGTGAATTAGCTCGTGGGAATATTGATACCTTTAAACCTATAGATCTCACGTAGTTTTCATCATCATCATCTGGTGTTCTGCCTGCTGGCAGGTCCCGTACACCACTGCTGTCTCCATCCGCTTCTGTCCCGAGCTTCCTTCTTTGCTTCATCATAGCTGATGATGTTCTTCACCTGATCCACCAATTTAATTCTTCTCCTTCCTCTCTTTTTCTCTCCTTCAATTGAACCCTCAAGTGCCACAGTTATTATACTTATCCCTCTCATCACATGGCCCAACCAGTTTCCTTTCCTTTTCCTTATTTCCTTTAGAAGCGATCTTCCTTCTTTTACTTTGCTCACAACCTCTTCATTTCTCATCTTATCTACCCATCTTACTTTTCCCATCCTTCTCCACACCCACATTTCATAAGCTTCTATTCTATTCCTTTCCCTCTTATCTAATGTCCACGCTTCACATCCATAAATGAAAACGCTCCATGAGTAACACTTAGCTAGTCTCTTTCTCAGCTCCAGATCCAGGCTTTTATTGCATAGCAAGTTTTTCTTCTGCCTGAAGGCCTCTTTTGCCATTGCTATCCTTGCTTTTATTTCTGCAATACTTCTCCAGTTGTCTGTCACCATATTTCCTAGGTACCGGTAGCTTTTAACTTTTCCTATTACACCTTCATTTATTTTCACACTCGTATAATTTTCACAGTTTACTGGCATCACCTTTCTCTTTCCTAGGTTAATCTTCATACCATATTCCTTCATCCCTTCTTCCAAAACCTTTTGCATATCATCTGCTTAAATTACCATGT
Source organism: Ceriagrion tenellum (assembly GCA_963169105.1). Classification (NCBI taxonomy): domain Eukaryota; kingdom Metazoa; phylum Arthropoda; class Insecta; order Odonata; family Coenagrionidae; genus Ceriagrion; species Ceriagrion tenellum. The sequence continues at coordinate 8,656,795 of OY720643.1, forward strand.
CATCTGCGAATCTTATCCTAGTTTCGTGGCCACTAAATTTTTTCGTTCTAGTGACGGAACGGATGTCCTTTTATCGGTGTCGTAGATAAAGGTAAAGTGAGGAAGAGTACGCGATTTAATTGTCTTATATAGACATCCGCATGGAGTAAGCACAATGATTATATGGTTACTTTGTGATTTCAGTCAATCCAAGGGACTCACGCCTGAAACCGTCGATGTAACCCTAGAGTATGAACAATGATACCGAAACATTTGTTCGTTGGCCTACTTAAAATTATTATATGTATATTATATAGTAATGCCAGAGCAAAATTAAAGTACAGAAATTAATGTAATGATAATAGATTATTGGTATTTTTTAACAATTGGTTATATTTACGGAAATGACGGAAGTTCTAGGTTTATGGTGTTTTTGTATCTCGCGTCGCGTAACTACTGTTGATTTCTGGTTCTGTTGTTCCCTCGAGTGACTCGGCAGTCGGCCACAATTTCGTAATAAAATGAGATTCCGTTTTATTGAAACCTCGACTCGAAGGGTCGCCGCAAGGATTAGCTTTTTTTATGGTGTCGGTGAGGATGAATAGAGGGCGGTCCTCGAGGCGGTTTCCGGTAAAAGGTCTCACATGGTGGTGTGCCAGTGCATGATGGGGGAAGGGTTGGTTGTGCCAGGATGCCGCTAGATTATGAGGTACGTGGGTGGATGGGGGCTGGTTTTTTTTGGGGGGGAAGGGTGCGTTCGTTGGTTGGGGGTAGACTGGCATCTATTTATGATCGCCGTGCCAGGCAGCGGTGTTTTTCGGGAAAGGGCCTTTTAAAAAGGATGCTTGTCTATATCTGTGTTTAAGGGGGAGGGGGTGGGGGGTTAGAAGGGGGAAAGGGAGGGCGTGGGTGGGTGGTTTGAGCTCGGGGCGAGATTTCGCTTCCAGCCGATCCCAGACGTGTGTTCGGATTTCTTGAATCTGTCGTGTCTGCTTCTCGACGGAGGTGTTAATCTTGCTTCGCCAGATTGACGGAGTTAAAACATGATGTGCGCTCCTAATGTGGTGAAACGGTATGGGTGCTTCACTAATGCCATACTCGTTCGCACCACCTAACGCGATTTCCCCTCTTGTGATTCATGGATCATTGGTTTGAACGATTCCTTCGTAGATGCACATAAAAGGGCGCTGTGGGACCTCGATTGGCTTCAGTGCCAAATGAGATTGTGAAGTTCATAATCTCATTATCTTGCTCTTGCTTATTTCTAATCAAATACGTTTTAACTAGAAAAAGTAATTCTTTTATATATTTGTTTTATTTTATGCCAATTGTGTGATCCTGTTCAAAATGACTCTTGTGTAATTCTCGGTAGAATTGCGATGACCCGTTACTTAAATTTGACTCGTGACCTGAAGTGTCAAATATCTTATTGTCAGTATTACTTGCGACGTTGTTTAATGTTTTTTAAGAGTATCATTGGGAATGTGTTGTGCAATACTATGATTTTTTAATTTAATGTTTTTAAGCGACTTTGTCGTTATCATAGGTTTGAAATTTATTTCTCTTTCTTATGAAGAATTTGTTAATCGCTTAAAATAAGAATAGGTATTCTTGGAGCGATAGTGTGCAAACATTTCATTTTTTTAAAAGAAATTTCTCCAAATAATTCTTTTATTTCTATCTAGAGATTTCTAGTTGGTATGCTCTGGCTCCCATTACAAAAACTATAAACGTCGAGTTAAAGATCTTGGCCCTAAAATTGCAAAACTTGTTTTTTCTATGCAATTAGTTAAAATTGTCGTTCCTTGGGAGGTCTCTCTTTCGTTTACTGTTACATTTTCCATTTTTATCTGATTTTATTTATTTGAATGGTTTTTATCTTTTGAAAATACTTTTCTTCGCTCCATTTGATGTATTTTCTATTTTCGATTAAAAAAGTGAAGGATTTTAATCATTTTCTAGCTGCAGCAAGCTCCTTCCCGAGCCCTCGACTGTTTTTAATTGTCTCTGCGTCCGTAGTCATCTTCGGAATTGCCTCGTATTTTGCTGCCAACGTGATAGTCTCTGTGTGGGAGAGACTTCTTCGAGAGCAGCTGAGTGTTTTGCCTGTTCAAACGGTAATCCCGAGACCGCCATCCTCGGCCTCCGACGTTCCCTCCACGAAGCCTCATCGCATTTATCAGAGCAATCCTTTTCGAAACCCACTCGTTGCCTCCTTGCAAACGTGCAAATTTCCCGTCTTGTTGCCCGTATCTCTTTCCGTCATCTGTGTCCTATGTGTCAAGGGCCTCGGCGTCACCCGTGGGTCTCAAGACACTTCCTTCCTCCCTCGACCAAGTTCTCCTTTTTATGTGCATACGTCCTGCCTTCCGATGCAGTTGTGCTCGGAATAACCCCTCCCACGTTCACGGCGAAATCTTTTGATCTGTGGTCCGTCTATGGTCTCGTGTTCTTTCCCTTTGGAGGAGTCTTCTGTGCGTGTGTGTGGTTACTTTCTTCGCCTTTCGCGTCTCACGAAAAAGTGGGCCACCACCACCTCCCTCCGTTTCCTGAACCGTTTTCTTTTGTTTCCGCCTTTCCACGCCGCTTCTTTCCCATCGACTCCTGTGGCTCCCCCCCACCCGTCTTGTCTTATTCGCGTCCCTCACACTGTGCGCGGTGGTGAGAAAAGGTCGTGTAGCTCTGCCTGATCTCGTGTAATCCCCTCTGGGACACTGCATTTCAAACCATGTTGTTGACGATCTCGGAATGAGTATGTGTTTTAAGATGTTTTGGTTTTTTGAGATAGGTATCATATCGCCTATAACTCGATGAATTTGGTCTCATTTTAAAGAAGCCCACCTACCCAATGAATCCAAATGCTCATTCTCTTGCCGCTCTACTTTTCGAGATATCTGCCAAAAAATAGAAGCATTTTTTCCATGCAATATGGTAAGTGTATGCACTCCAGAGCGACAGTCGCTAAAGCATGAGGATTTTTTGACTCTCGGATCTCGACAGAAATTAAGCAGTGTATGGTTTTGATCTTATCTCGGGTACTTTAAAAATACATGGATTACTCTCGGCAGTAATTTTTACAGAATCGAAAAAGAAACCTTCCTTCGTGAAGCCATTCTCACCGCATGGCGAGGAAAAGTGAAGCGAGTTGGAGACTTTTGTAGGTATATTTTTTGAATGCTGAGAGTTTTGGTTGTATTGAACTATAATTTTGCCTCGGTATTGTTAAAATAGTATTTCATCCTTCTTACAGCTGTTGAAATAAAAAAATCAAAATTAGAATGTGGTATCTGTTATGATGGATAAAAATCTCGTTTGCATCTAAAATTGAAGAGCAAAAGGAATCATGATTTACCGTTGATAATCCTGCAGGATACCGTGAAGAATTAACCCTTCTGGACTTGGTTCGTATTCCAAATCAGGCGGATGATATTTGGACTGTGAGTTTACCACATTGACGCTAATCGCATCGGTGACACGGATAACAGTTAACAGTAATTGCATGAAAATGAACTTTTATGTTTTTCTTGGTTTGCGGACCACAATCCCGGGTACGTTGCCGGATTTGATGGCCAACTGAAAAGAGTCGGCCCATTTGTTTTTGCTCCCTTAGCTTTTACAGCCATCGTGAGCTGTTAGCATCTCGATTTGTGATCCCATTTCGGGAATGGAATTTAGGGTTTGTAGACGGCGGCGTCTTTATACTCTCTGCAAAAATTCTCGTCTTGTTTTCCCGCCGCACACCACTGATTCCCGAGTTTCTCTTTCTTCGCGTGGGTATTGAATGCCTAATGAGTGCGTTTCTAATTTTTCTTGGGTTCGTCCATAGTTAATACTGCCCAGAGTTCGAAAACACTGCATGTTTATTATTTCTTTAATTTTTATTATTTCTTTAATCGTTTCTTATCGCGTTGTTTCGGATTATACAAATGAATTCAATGTATTGGCTAAATGCCATAGGCGAAGTAAGTGTTCACGCTCTTTGCTTTGACTTGTCCTAACCTCTTAATTCTTATTAATGATTTCTCGCTTACGAACTAACAGTGTGTAGCTCATACGGTGTAATTGAACTGAAAAGTGCTCCGTCGTTGCTCATTTGTTAGCATTATTATTGTTTGTTGATTTTTGAAGCACTCTGTCATATTTGTGATAATCAATTAATGTTAATATATAGTTTCGAGTATCCCATTCTCATTTGCTACTTCGCCAAAATTCCTACTTAGGTTTATTCTTGTCGTGTGATGTGGGAATTATTTGATTTATATGCATTATCTAGTGTATTAGCATTTCTTAATGTACTTAGATTTGTTACTTAACCGAGGAACATTTCTAATTGGCGTGCATTTTTCGCCATACTGCTTTGAGTCATTCCTCTTCGTAAAATACAACTTGCTGGATAATTTTAAGGATGTTAATCTCCCCTTGCATTTACGAATTGGTCACCGCAAGTACGTGAAGGTGTGGTCGGAAAGTTCTTTTAAACTTTCGAGTGTTCATGCATCCGCTAATTACTAACTAGACGAAGACATTTTTCTTCCTTTTTGGACAATGAAAAGGTGGGTCGGTTGAAAATCGTGGATTTCGGCTTCTTCGTCATATTTGCCCTCCTTTCAGGGAATTTTACAGGGAATCTTGAATTCTATTCTAACTTATGGAGGCAGCCAAAGTCTACTTCAGCCCGAAGGAAGCGCCTCTTAGCCCGTCCATCTGCAAGTCCACCTCAAATAAACGTGATTCGATGGGGCAGTATTTTCCGAAAATGAGAAGATCCGGAATTCATTCTGTGATTTTAATTTTACGCCTGCGACTCCTGTTGCGACATATTACGTGGCGTAATTACTATGGCGACAGTGAGAGCTTTGTGTCTTTTTTATTTTCCTGGTATATTTCTCTCTTTCAGCCAATAAAGCGACCAACCGACACGACGATCATGGTAAGACTTAAGAAAACATGGACGTACGAAAAGGATATTTAGATCAGAATTGGGTCCCAGATAGTGGACTACTGCCATACACCGATTAGGAGATCTTGTTCAGTCATCGTTGAGATCGTTCTATTGTTTGAATCTGTTTATTTCTCAGCTTGCGACTGCTTTAAGTGAAGTTATTCAACCTTGCAGCCATTTGTAGACAGAAGTGTGAGGACGCTCTCACCTTCCAGTGTTTTTAAGGTTTTTCCCGTAAAGTACGAAATGAGGACCGATTCTATCGGGGATCGATGGACTCGTTTTGTCCCCGGGTAACCCAAATCAACATCCCTCCACCTCTGGTATAAACGCATTGCAGTGGAATTCTTTACATACCCTTTGCACCAGGAAACCGTTTCTCTGGTAGATTTACCGACCACCCGACCTTATCGACCGGAAGATTTTGGTCTACAACCCGGATAATTTGATTGGGCAGCCATTGTTCCGTTGTTGTGAAGTCTCGGCTGGTATATTTGTAGATACAGATTGATTTACGAGTTAGTTGTGATATGTTTGGCTGACTGTTGGAATTTTTATATTATCTATGATTCTCTAGAATATAAATTTGATGTAAGAAGATTTATGGCAAAAACTACTTTTTGACAGCTCCTCGAGCTTACTAGTTTCTCGTAGTCGCAAAGAAATGGAATACCTTGACTAAAATCTCATTTTTTCTCCAGGAAAACAGGTAAAAATTTAGTTTACTTATTGAAATAAACGTTTTCTGTGAAAATTCTGTATAACCATAGGAATATCTGTGTGATCATTGTAGGTATATATAATTCTTCTGTACGTGTGTATGTCACTGAACTCCTCCTAAACGGCTGGACCGATTGTGATGAAATTTTTTGTGTGTTTGAGTGGGTCCCTGGATGGTTTAAATTCACAATTGGACCCGATAGGTGGCGCTGCGATCTGGTTCCTGGAATGTTTTTTGACGAAATTTTTAATTATTTTTAAAAAGATTTTTCGCAAATCAGAACATTTAACTCCTAAATTTCTCCCCCCTCCCACCATCCCCCAATATTTTTAAAATGAAAAAAATCATAAGTTCGTGGATAATTGACCGTTAATACATTCTGAGAAGTTCATGAATAATTGATCATCTGAGAATAATTGATAGTTATGTTTGTGTACCATAGGTGACGCTGGTGTCGAATTCTATGGTATTTGACGTACGCACGCATCAATACATGCGCAAGTCGTCGCACTTGCGTCGTCACTTGGCGTTGTTTTGACATTTCAGTTTATGTTCGCTGTGTTTCGATGTTCCATGTATCACAATTGCGTGCATATTGAGTGTACATATTATTAATCGACAATACATATTGAAATAACGTTTTAAATTATAAATGAAGTGTACTTAAATACATACATTCCCTGTTAAAAAATTCCTTAGAAGTTGTTCTGTAGAGAACGTAAGGATTTCTACAGAAATTGACTCTTTTTCTTCAGAACTAGTTCCTTTTCTAAGGATCTGATCGGTCCATGAGAGCCTGACTCTACAGAACACCTGTTCTGTAGAGTTATTTTCTGCAGAGCAAAATAACTCCTTACTAGCTGTTCTGTAGAACTTCAGCAACTCTACGGAAATATGTGAGGTTTCCATTGACCCAGTTCCTTTTTCTAAGGACCTATATGGAGAATCGTAGGGAATTCCACATAACGTCCCAAGGAATACTGCAGAACGTCCTAAGATATTCTGCAGAACACCTTAAGGTATTTTGCAGAACGTCGTAGGGAATTCTGTAAAATGGCATTTCAATATTTAGGAATAGGAATAAAGGAATATCTACAGACTTTTTAGAAATTCTGTAGAAGTATTTTAAGGAAACTACAGAATTTTTTAGCAGGGTTGTGCTAATGGACTCAATGTCAAATGTCACTTAGTATATAGTTGATCGAAAATTCGAATATCGAAAAAACGTTTGCTGAACCCGCTAATAGGTGGCAAGCGAACGTTTGGGCTGGACAACGTCTGTCAGGTCCGCTAGTTGAAAGTTTGCTGTTCATTGTTTTTCTACCGACTCTGGCCCGGAGAAATCGCTGTAAATCCCTTGCTCGGAGGGACATGACTTCACCCGTAGTCTCCGGGTCATAATGTCCCAGTTGGCCACCCTGGTCTCTCTCGCCTATCTGTCGCCGTGTAAGGCTCGTGCATGAAATCGGGATATTTTAAAAGATTGTGTTGTGTGCGTTGCCGTGTCTGCGTGTGACGTGATCACGACATTTCGCGGCCTGGCCTTTGGGAGCGTGTCTCCCCGTCACGATCTAAAATATCCACCTCGGTTATGTCATACGCGTTCTGGTCGGGTCGGCGAGCACAGGGCTATTATGAGCGTGACGTGGCCGTGGAATCCAAGGGGGGGGGGGACACGTGACTTTGGCTGTTGATAGGACATATTACTTCGCGTTTAACACATGTTCGAGAATTATGGACAGTCGAGGCGATCAACGCATCGACTTACGGTTGTTAGAGGCGATTTTTGTCTGTGTACAAATGTGCGTGAAACTTCACAGAGGTGAACGTATTAGTGAAATTGTTGATTAAACCGAGAAAATTGCATTATATAAACAACGAGCTATACATGTATTTCATCTTCTTGACACTTGTCCCGAAAAATGAAATGCGTTTCCGATTTCATAAATCCTTTTAGTGTAATGCTCATTGGTTCGCGCCTAGCGGCCTGGGGACGTGTGAGGTCCTGATTTCAGCTGGGACGAGTGCTGCATGCCTGGTGTGGAATCACCCCGTGCATCACGACGTAGTGGTGGCTTCGTAGATTTTCAGGGTGGCGATCGTCAGGGAAAACCTGTAATTGTCAGGAAATTTTGAATTTCTGGAGAAGTCAGGGGAAAATCCGGGAATTGTCGTAACAGTCAGGGAGGAACTGGGATAGGAATCCTCGTTATACTTTCTACCATTGCGTTTATCGGCCAGTCTGTCCCGCCCTTTATTTCACCAACTAAAAGTCTGTCGCTGACGTGCATGGAATAGGCACCATCAATTCGTGGAGTATTCAGTTGTGAATCTTATTAGTTGTGAATCAGACGTACAATGTATCTCTTTTGTATATCCTTAAAGCGACATTTGTCTAGTTGTGTTAAAAATCATGATCACATTGTATTACGCTCATCACAAGGAATCCGATGCTATGTTGTTTGGAAAATTTTACCTCACATTTTTTTTTAACTTCCATAACTCAGGTCGAGAGGTAGCCGGAGCACACTAGATTATAGTAATACATGCTTGCAGTTCTAAAAATACGAGACGATGATTAGAAAATTTAGAAAATTCAAAGCTGCCGTAGAAAATTTAATTCAGCAGAAAAAAAATATTCCAATAATAAGTGACCTTTTGGCGATCGGTCTGGGAAATTGGGAACTCCATCAGGGAAAAGTCAGGGAGAAATAAGGGAATTTGTAAATTGGATATCAGTAGCCACCTTGATTATGATGATCACTGCTAATGATTTCAGAAATAAAGGCAAATGGGTCGAGAATAAGTGTATGTTGAATTTCTTTTAGTTTTTTTTATGAAATGCTCTTCTCTAGGCGGAAGTAAGTGTGAGCCCTGCTCTCGTTCTCGGCATTTCATTAATCGTGCACACACACACACACACACACACATGAGCCAGGTGAGTCGGCCTTTTCCGGTCGATCACTCCCGACGATGACGCCGATGCCCCGGCATTTCTCCGTAATGAACATTCAACTCATCCGCCTCTTTATTTTCCCGGATTCCTCTCCCCCAGTGGCGCCCTCCCACCCTCGAGTGAATCATCTTGTCCCTTCCGAAGAGCACTTCCCGTCTGCACGACTCCCGGCGGCGGATTGCAAAGGGGGCGGATTGCAAAGGGAGCGGATTGCAGGTGCACTTCACCACCCCCCCCCCCCCCATCGCTGTGCTGCGGCTGGTATATACTTGCGGTCGCCAACATGACTCCCCTTCGGGTTCCTTACCCTCCGTGTGAGTGTGTGGCTGCCCTGAGTTGGGATACGAGCACATTGCGCTACCACTCAATGTTTATATGATTTGGATGTTGTTTTTGTGGACTTTATCACGTAAAATCCCGACGTCGTCTCACAATAGCCCGTACACGAAAGCCTGCTCTTGAAAGGATCGTAAAAGATGTTACGACCACCCGATAATGGAGCGTCGCTAAAATGTAAAAATATCGATGATGAAATAAGTTGGTAAAGAATAAATATCACCGTGGAAAACTGAGCTACTTCCTGGTGGGAAAATACTTCGTGACTTTACTACAGTGAGCTACTTCTTCTCTTCATGCCAACGAGTAGTAGTTTTGAGTAGTGTACTGCATGGTGGTTTGTTCGTCTACGTATCACTCTCCTGGTTTGTGGTCTGACTGCGTACCGTTGTCCTGACTACTTTTGGCCTGCGCCTGGCATCTGGGGGAGCTTGCGCGGTTCTGATTTGAACTGGGATGAGTGCTGCATGCCTGGTGTGGAATCACCCCGTGCCACACACCCTAGTGGTGGCTGGCACGGTATTTCGTAGATGTGGATGAAGTCAAACAAGTGACGTTGGCTTGAATTCTTCTCGAGTATATATACGTTGCTTCTTCACATTCCCCAACTTCACGCTCCCCAAAGCTGAACCCTCGTGGGCGAAAAAAGAGAGCGCGAAAAATGTATTAAGTTGGATCGCAACATAATGTCGTCATTGCATATTTTTCTAACGACGTGTATTAATTCGGATATTCATGCTTTAAAAATCCCGATCTATTGGGAGAGTTGACGTTTGCGATGATAATCACTTACTAAAATGTCTGCGTTTAAATTCCATAACCTAAGCGACGTAGTCTGTCACCTTATCAGTTTCAGCGTATTTGATTGCGAATCTTTTTCGTACTACATCTTATGGCATTAAATTACAGGAAGTGCAGTTCGGCGTTTTTCGAAGTCTTCTTCTCCATGCCTTCGCTGGAACGATCTGGAGGATGGCGATATTTTTAGTGGAGTGGAGACTTAAGTTTTCTGACCTGTCATTATCGTAAACATTTGGTCACGCTTAGGGTTATTTTAACTTAACCAAATGCGAATATCACATAGGCGTGCGATGAATTCGGCAGCTCGAAATCTCATCGAGATGTGGAATAGTTTTACAAAATATCGGAGTATAAAAATTACATCTAGAACAACCATTAATATTGCCTACTTCATGTGTTAAATCCGTCTCTGTTAATACAGTACTGAAAAAAATACAATCTTGGTTATTTACTCAAGAATAGAGTATACCTTGTTATAATTGTATGTGATAAACTTGATAATTCCGCTTAAAGCACTGATGACCTCATGTAATATTGTGTATCTATTTCCATGTTCAATTATGTAAAAGACGTATAACGCATAGCCATTGACCAAATGATGATAGTCTTAATACAGGTCCTCCTTTTAGGCTACCTAATATTACTCATGTTGTAAAGATTAATGTATGTTTAATTGTATTGAGTAATAAATATAATTATATTATATAGTGCAACCTTCAAAAGTTGTCAGCCTACTTCTGGGATGAAAGCAATCATTTATTCCATCACCTGGGTTCGACGTCAGCATTCGCACAAAAAACGCGGAAAATCCGGCTACGGCCGGATCCTTAAGTTAAATCATCGTTTCCCGTGAAAAGCAATTCTCAAAGGAAAGTGTGCTCTGGCTCGCTCGCTATCAGCTATCCGAGGCGCACCATGGTATTTGCTTCAAGTGCACTTTTTGTCCCTCGAGACCATGTGGCCTCTTGGGCGGGCAGGCTGCTGGTGCTTCTGCTGCTGCCTTGATTATCGCCCGCAGACCCATGACGAGGCCGATTCATAAGTGCCGTGTAGATACGCCGCCGCACCGCTCACCCCGCTTGCGGCCTCGTCGCTGCGCTTACTCATCTCCCGTGGAACGAGGAAAATCGGAAGAGCTCGCTCGGCACTCCTTTCCGATCGTCCAGAGACATTATTCATGGTTTATGTCCATTCGATCAGAAACGTGTGCATGTTGCTGGATGTTATGTTTAAGGTAGTCCGAGCGAAAAATCATTTTACTTGGAAATCAATGAATTTGGTCTCATTTTAAAAAGAAATATCTCACCTATCCATTGACACCAAAAATTCTACCCCTTACCACATTACTGTCCGAGATATTTGCCAAAAAATACAAGTCCTTTTACATGGGAAATGGTACGTGTATGCACTCCAGAGAGAACTTGTATTAAAAATGAGGAATTTCGAACACTTAGTGGTCGTAAACAAACTAACAGCGTGTAGTTGGTATGTTTTCTCAACTATATTTGAAAATGAATCATATTGTCACCGCAGTAGGTTCTTGGATATCTCAAAAAACCTTCCGTTTTGAAGGAGTTTCAAACGCACTGCGAGAAAAAAACGAGTCAGGTTAAAGACTAATATCGATATTTTCATTTCATTACTTACAAAATCTGTCATGTTAAACTATATTATTGCACTATTAATAATAATGCAATATTTAATTGGCGTGTCCTACAGCTAGTGAAATTAAAACTTATAATTCGAATATGGTCTGTATAATAACTAGGGAACTATCTCACTCGGACTACCTTAATGCGCATATGTATTGTATTCCCCTGGGCTTCCGGAGCTCTCAGATGTATTAAAATTTTCTACGAAAGAAATGTGTGGTGTGTTTTATCGTTTGCATTAAGTTGGCAACAACCATTGAAAATTTAAACTTATTGGCGTTGCTTCCTCCATCCGCGAATGCATTCTCTTGGAGTGTTCCCGACGAAAGCCCCCCTCCCTCCCCCAATGGCGCCTCGCTTCTTCACGGAGCGATTGGAAAAGAATTTGGATTATTTCGATGTTAAAAATAGTGTTTGCTTTGAAGAGGCAGGAGGGTTTTCAATAGAGCTCACGTATTTCCGTTGTATTTTTGGGCTGAAAGAGATTGTTCGGCACGCACTTCTTCGTGTTTTTCAGGGATTGGAAGGCGCCCAATTCGGTTGAGCCCAATCGTTGTGCCCACCAAATGAATAGCGCAAATATCCATCGCGTACTTCATGTTGTTTACAGTTCGCCTATATGTGTCTTCTCTTCGTAGTGAATGGCAGATTGAAGCTCAACAGGCGGCGGAATTGGAACCCGCGGCCCCGGAGTCTGTTGGTATCCTGATGAATAAGCTGATCTCATTTAAGGGCTGCTTTGTGGCCCGCGTGAGCACTATCACTTGCAGACGCATTAAAATAAAAGGCAGACATAATAATGCGCAATAAAGGGACCATCGCTGTGTAATCTTTTACAGACGGAAATGAATTCAATGAATTTCTGTTTTGTACTAATGGCTTCAATTGTTTTCGACGCTGAAATTAATATCTCGCTTCTAATATGCTTTCTATTATACTCATATGTTTATTTTTTTATTCTCGATGTCTAAGCGGCATCGAATGCGAGTGATGAGTTTTACCTCATTAAACATTTCATTTGCTCCATGCTCAGTTTTTCTTCATCCCATTTAGTACTTCCTAAGTGTTTACCCTGTATAATTATGTATTGTTTTATTTGCATTTGTCTTTGTCAAATCTATCGTTGAATTTGAAATGATGGATTGTTTCTTTAAATTCCTGCGTCGCATCATCGCAGTTAACTTGATTTTTACATATACATTTTCTTATTACCCTGCTAGCATCCATAGGGGTTGGGCAGGGGGTGACTTATCACCAACATAAACTACAGTGAAGAAATTTACTTTCACCAACATGCACCGCATAATAGATATGCTGCAAATGCTACAGAAAGCACAAAGTTATTCTATAGTGTAACTACTTAAACGTGAAACAAGAGTCATGCAGGGAACATGCAAAACATGGTGTTAGCACTACTCGACAGATTTAGAAACATGCATTAGGGGGTGTACGAATTAATCAGCCACACTACCTGTCAACTAACCTACTTCTAAGTGTCAACGCATCCATTATGGTCTCTTCTCGATCGTGGGAGAAACGAAATTTTAAACCTATCTGTTCTACAATCTATTTTCCTTATTTTATTTTCATGATCTTATCTACCGTAGTATGTTGGAGTTCGTATAATATTGAAAATTTCTTCTGCAAATACATCGATTTTGAATTTACTTAAAAGGTTGAGTCTAATTTTCAATCAACGGTCTGATAGCGATTCCCATCCTAGTTTTTGCAAGAGGTCTGTTACACTAACGAGACTATCATAACGGCCTTTCACATATCGTGCTGATTTTCTCTGCACGCGTTCTAACTCTGTTTTTAAGCCTACCTCATGAGGATCCCAAACACTAGCTGCGTTTCCAAGTGGGGTCTAACAAGGGAGAAGTATCGTATTTCTCTAACTCTATCGTCGCACTTTCCTTGTGCTCTTTTAACAAATCCCAATTAACTATTAGCCTGACCAGTTATTTCCCGAATATGTTTTCTCCTGGGGAGATCATTAGTTAGTTTAACTCCGAAGTATTTTACAGATTATACAGTCTCTAATTGGGTATTTTGTAGGAAATAACTGTACTGAGGGGAGGTTTTCCTTTTCCAGAAGTTCATTACAACACATTTTTTTCAAATTTAATTCTAGTTGCCACGAATCGCACCACGCTTGAATTGCCTTGAGGTCCTTCGTTAACGCTTCCACATCATTATCGGTACGGATTTTTAGAGGTCGTGTATGAAAACTTGGTGGGAAATATCGTCGTTGAAGGGAAATTTGTTTTTGACTGTGACGAGCGAGGTATCTGTGCCAGTATATTACCATTGGTTGAATATTTTTGCATTTAAACTTGTGACATTAGCTGGATGATAAAGAGCTATTGAGTAATGATAGATACCAATTATTTACGCAATGGCTGTACGGTCACTTCGCAAAGCTTGAATGATTGTATCTTGACGGGTTAAACTGACACTACCTCATCCCATCACCGCTACCAAAGCATAGTATCGTAATCCTTGAATGTGGTCGCATTGGCAAAATGGCTAAAAAATCTTTCCAGTGATAAATTATGTGAATTTGTTGCATGGGGATGATTTAGCACTCACGCCGTTCAGGATTCGGCGAGAAAAGTTATTAACACACAATAAATGAAAGTGAAAGTTTTATATTCTCGGGGCGAATGGATAAGCGGGCCCTTCTAAGCAGAAGTGAGCGCGAAGCACAATGCCTCCGGAGCAGAAACGTCTCCTTACTTGGAGATTTTTAAGTTCGCTTTCTGTTCCGTGGCCAGCCACTGCTGCGCAATGTAATGCTCCCGCCAAGCAACCCATGGGTCGCGGGTTAAAGTCCCTCCTCCGGAATTCTCGTGCCGTTGTTCATGCTATGCAATTGAGGTCTTGAGCCAGAATCACTCTGTCAGTGTTAGGGAAAAAGTCCAGGGATCATTAGAGATTTAACTTTTCAGTGATAGAGAAAGTGATATTTCAACCCACCCTATTAGCTATAATTATGTAATCACTCGTTAATATCAAAATTATGTCTATCCTGTCTATCTATCATCTTTTATCTATTACATTATTCAATTATCCCAATATTCATAAATATAAGTCGGCAATCACAGCAATTACTTTAGCCTTCATAATCTCTATTTTACGCACATGTTTGCTGTAACTGCGTTCATTATTTCCGTAGTGTGGACAATCCTCATTTTATTGAAACTCACACATGTGGCGCCACATTCCATATTTGCTGGCGTGCGCTCTGATTGGCTGCAGTTCAGTTTCATGCGCGTTTTCACGGACGGAGAACAAGACGGTCCCGAGTGATGGAAAAAGGTGGATATAGGGATTTCTAACCCTGAACTTGTACCTGAAAAGTACCGTATCATTGAGCTTACTAGTTAAGACGGGCGATGTAACCTTTAGACGTGGAGAACCTCTTATCGATTCGTCTGCTCTAACAACCCTCAATTAAGGTTTGTTGCCGGGAATCATCGAATGTCACTTCTGCGTAATGAAGTGGAAGAGCTTAAACCTCTTGAACGTAATCATTGCATGACCCGGGCATCGGCAGTTTTTTCCTCTTCAAATCGTGTAATGCAGAATTTTTTATGGAATTTGCAAAGTTATTCCCGGTCTAATTTTTCTCCCCCAATTTCTGCTATTAGTTCCCTTTGGTTCCAAGCCAGAGGCTTCCTTCATAGTGGAATCCTTCAGATATCAAATTTCCCTAATAACCGTGGTACAGTGGGAAGTTATTAGACTGTTTCAATGGGAAGACCTATTAAGTTTTGCTCTTATTTCAATTTGAGTATTTATCTACATCTACGTAATACCCTGCGAGCCACCCCGAGGGTGTGTGGCAGGGGGTGAAGATCACCAAACATGCACTATTGCCATGCAAGTGGGATATTATAGATTTAAGGGAGACATGCTAGATAATTAGGTCACATGCAGCAAGATGGTTAGTATATACATAATAAGAAAGGGATCATTGGTTGTTATTACATGCATCATGCACTACAGACTAACTATATTTCACCTACCTATCCCTTTGCTACGCTGCCTATTGTTCTCTCTTATGGTACACGGGAAAAATGACATTTTAAATCTATTGGTACGACAATCTATCTCTCTAATCTTGTTAATCTGATCAAACCTAGCATAATACGCAGGGGTTCTTAATATATATCTAACGTCATCTGTGAACAAATCGGTTTCGAATTTACTTAAAAGGTTTAACCTAAATTAATTAAATTTATATAGAGTTCTTAGAACTAATATGTAAGGATTTGAGGGAACTGGCGAAGATATCTCTGGTTTCTATTGGTCGCCCTTTCTTCTCTTACATTTTCTTTTTCCTCGCTATAAATGGAATCATATATCACGAAAGTGGATAGAGATGGCCTACTTTTTTAAGTCTTTCTCCCAATCCCATTCGAGCCTGGACGAGAGGCTGCGTAGTCCACCCGTCTCCTCTATGGGGGCCCCAGTGTCGGCGGCCCCTATGTAACTAGGTTACGCCATTGCGGGTGGTGTGTACAATGTATACCGCCCTATGCGTCCATTTACAGACGAGAGCCCTATTTCGCGCGCATATGAGCATATTGCGCTTCGCGTCCCCCGCTCCCTCCATCCTCATCTCCCTCGTTTCTCGCATTCTCTTTCATCTCGTTGGCTCCCGTTTCTCTCTCTCTCACTTTTGACCCCTTTCCATCTCTCTTTCAGCTTCGAACGAGTAAAAATACTTCACTGACTCATTTTTCCGAAGGGGGGCTTTGAGTGGGGGAGGGGGTTATTTGGCTTTAAACTTTATGTGTTCTCCCGTACGCCTCCTTCCATTTCCACCCCTGTTGTTTCTCCTCTTCCCTCTAGGCGGCGCTAATCTCCCTCCGACCCCATCAGCCCCCTCCTCCTTTGCTTTTGGCTCTCTCTTCATCCTTCAGGTTCTCTTCGTCGTTTTTTTGTTTTTTTAATTCTTCCCTTGCGCCAGCCGGAGAGGGAGGGAAGTGTTGACTCCTCCACCCGCATCTTGGCAAGGATTTCCCAAACATTTTTTTCGTTACCGCTAGGAGTTCCCGTGTTCAGGTTATTTTCGTGGACAATGCCTGCCCCCCTGCTGAGTTCCCTCCTGTAACCTTGGGAAATTTTCAAGCGTAAGCCCCATTCTACTCATTTCCAATTCACCGGTGGCCGGTCTCTTATGGTGAAGCCTCGTATAATCCTCAGCGTAACTCTTTATAAATGGTCCTTATAAGTGTTATTACCTGAGGAAGGCTACCTAGTACCTCTATCCATTAAAGCATTTACTCTTCATATATTTACTCAGGTAATGCCCTGACCTGTCGGTTAGCTTTTCCTATGTATACGGAGGCATCCTTTCCTATGTATACGGAGGAATGGGGTTGGTATCGGAATTAGATCACGTGCAGCGAAGAGGAGCTAGGTTTGTGAAACCATGTTACGATAAGTTTGCTAGTGTGTCTGGATTGTTAGAGGAATAGGGATAGGAATCGCTATCACAGCGTAGATTCAATTATAGGCTTAACCTCCTGACTAAATTTCAGGAAAATCATTTTTCTGACGACGTAAAAACATACTATTAACCCCCTCGTACTACGGTAGATTAGATCGCGCCAATAAAATTAGAGAGATAGGTTGTAGAACCAATAAGTGTAATATTTCATTTTTTCCGCGTACCATTAGGGACCATAACAGCTGTGATCGTCGTCATGAATAGTGCGATTAGTGATATTAGCTAGTCTGTAGATCTTTCTTTTTATATTCTCTACGTTCTAATTTATGCATGATGTAAATATTGATGTTCCTATTCATGCATGATATTTTGAATTTGTAGTAATAGTAGTCTTTGTATCCTTTGCATGTTGGAACGATTGACGATAGAATGTTTCTTGGTTAGTAGATTTTTAATTGGCGCTCTGCATGTGTGGTAGGCTGGTTTCAATGTAATTTCGGTGTTCTGCCGTATCATTCATGCATGCCTGGTGTGGAAGCACCACCTGCCACACACCCTTTGGGTGGCTTGCAGGGTATGACGTAGGTGTAGATCATATAGTTCTGGTTACGTGTGAACCCGGGTTGAACCTACTTTGCTGGAGACAAACTCATACAAAAGTGCCATTGTGCCAGCCCATAATGTAAGAGAGAGAAGAGAGAGAGCCTTTCTGATGTTTGAAAAATGTAAATTTTAATCGAAGAACGTTTGGGATTACACTTTTGTTTAACTCTTCCTTATCTCTTATTTATGTAGTGCTTTAAACATTCATTTATGTCCCATAAGGAAATCGATTTGCCATCAACGCATGTACATCGATTCCAATGACATTAGATTTGATTACTATGTTTTGCTTGTGATGAACGCATTTGAGGTCGTATTGCACGTGAATCAAGCACTATAAACCTCAATTTAGTTTATATTTTTTATGGAAACATTATTATATCAATGTCGAGAATTCGGATCATTTTCTGTTTGTACTCACTGTTGTTGCGCACATTATCAATCTTACTTCTTGAGTTTCTGAACGTGATGCACTGTGGATGCCATTTTGTTTCTAAATAATACCCATTTTTCCTGTGTATCCTGCAGTATGGAACGAGTTTTTTAGGAACCCAGAAGCTTCGATTCATAGCTTTGTTTTCTGAGGCAAGATATGGTCCGTTTTGAGATTTATTGGTGGACATTGTTTGTCTCTAAGACTCTCTTCTTGCTTTCTAAATGGATTAACATATCATCGCCTCCGCAACACTCAAGCAGAACTCTTGAAAGGCGTCGATGGCCCCTTTCTCACGAATTAACTTTTTTGTTGTCGCTAAGGATGAATTTATGGATTTCACGTTCTCTCTTGTTTTTATTATTGAGTTTTCTCCTCAACTTCAGGACCATGCAGGAGATTCTCGCGGGAACAAGCGCAAGTGTGCTTCCGTGGCAGGTTGTCATTGGTCCGCTATCTTTTTTGGATGCTCATCAATCTGGCCGTGTGAGAGCGTCGAGCCCCATCCATCCGTCCCCCACTCCGTTCCTCCGCAAGGAATTACGTCCTGCGTGTTGCCGCATGAGTGTCACGGCATGTCACCCATTGGGGCCTTCGCGAGGAGGATACACCGGTTCGTTCACAGGTGGCCTTGGAGAGGGCTTTTCGTATCTAACTTGTCCTTTCTTCAATGGTTTAGGTGACTCTCGTAATTACGGTTAAAATTCCCTTAGCGTCGAGGGCTATCGGAGTTGTCCGTAAGACTAATCAGACTGATTTGCGGAATGAACCGGGTGGGGGAATTCTGTACTCGATATTTGTTTATCTCTTGCTGTTAATCTTACCCGACTTGTACATGAAGTTATTAGGTATGATTTGGTGGAGTCTCGTTGTGATTTCAAAAATAATTCCACTCTATGTAAATTCCCCTTTACCTTTTTATTTATTCATGTCTAGGTTTCGACTTTACACTGTCACTTTCTAAGTTCCTAGAACATGACTGTGTGAAGTCGAAACCACGGTTGGCATAAATAAAGTATTGTGGAGTTTCCATTCAGTGAAATTATAGTCGAATCTTGCTCATTATACGCTAGGGAGTTGACGTCCTCGGTGGTGTTTCAAGAATACGTACAATTAGTATCAATTTTATTTCCCTGAGTTTTCATCTTTTCTCCATTCTTTTGTGGGGTACATCCATTGGTAATTCCCAAATCCATTGGGTCTTATTCATTTTCTTCTGACCGGTTAGTTCGAATGAATCCTGTCTAATTATTGTACGCGTCATGCTATGATTTTTAGGTTTTATATAAGACCTGATCATCGTAATCTATGGTTTATTATTTACGACGTAAATATTTTGTGTTTCTGAAATCTACTTCCAGGCTTGTGTTGGAATCGTGCACTTCGTGCTCTTGAAATCAAAAAGAATCTTCATTAATATTCCGCTGATTTTTTTTTTTTTATTTTCAAAGGCCGTTATCTAACGTTGATGGCCTCGTCAACTCCTCTATAAAAAGTTCTGAACTCGCGGAGGAGAGTTGCTCCCGGGGAGAACCATAGACAGACTGATATTCGATGAGGCAGGAGGAATCATTATGCTCTGCTCGCGCGTGGGGTAGGTCGGGGAGTGATTAGTATCGTTCACAACCGGTTGATGACGTGGGGAGGGCAGGGCCTTCCAAGTGACCGCCTGGAATGTGACTGGGTATAGCCATGGGAGCTGGAATGCCCCTCACCCCTCCTCCCTTTCAGTTCCAGGAACCGTCGCGCCGGAATTTCAGATAGCTCTGACCGGGAGCTGTCTCTTGCAAAACGCTAAAATATATAGCGTTAGCGGGTGGTTGTGAAATAATTGCCCAATTAATATTTCATGGCAGTTAGACCTTGGATCCGTCTTATAAATTTATGAGTCACAACTTGGGAATGAGGCAAATAATGTAATTCACTTTGGGTCCTTGTGACCAAGAGTACTACATCTACTGTATTTTTTATTGCCCTCATGCATTATTTCGGTGTGGTAGCGTAGTGCGTAGCTTGTTTAACTGCATGCCGCAGGTTTTAATATTCGCGACGCAATTGTATGCACCAGTTTGAAATGATTATATTATTTTCTAATTCTATAAGAGATTTATTTGATGCCTCTTGAGAATAGGGAACTAATTAACAACTTGGTTCGTTATTCATTAATTCCACTCTTCGCAATATTTCGAGAACTGAACCTACCAAGCAGCATCCATGTTTAGTACTTTTTCAGCTGTGTAGATTTCTTGTTTATTTTTAAATGTTTATTTCTCCTTCAAAGATGAGTATTCTTTGATACATTTGTACCTTAAATTATGTGTTTATTGCCATGCATGAATGATTTCTCTGTCGAGGTAGATTTACGTTGTCATTTTCTTAAAATTTTACTTATTATCGTATAAAACCATGGCAAGGTATATTTTTATTTGGTTAGCCGTGGATGGAATTTGTATTAGTGTTTTTTCTCGGGCTTCACTGTGCTCGCTGAGTTTGGTCTGTCGTCATTCTTTGGGCGTTGGTCGACGAAGGTTAGGCCGATGGAATGAAATCGATTATTTCATTATCCTTGCGTCATTTCTCATCCATTATCCTTAGGAGAAATTTTTGGTGAAAACATTCAATGGTATGTTTTTTTTATTATTGATTATGGCTTGATCGATCAAGGTGTTGGCATATTTAGGCAGATGGAGAGTATTACGACTCTGAAATAGGTGACAATTCTAAGAATTGAACGTCTCCATTTTTCTTCATTAATTTGACCCGTTGGGGTAAGTGTTATAAAATAACTGGTAGTACTGTTATCAGATTATCTTATTGCTTGCTGGAGTTATTTAGCTACCGACGCCGACGTCCCAGGGTGAAATTAGGGGTGAATGGTTATTTTTATGTGAAAAAAAGGTGTGCTTTATTTTAGTGTTTCGCATTCCCGTACGATTAGCTGAACGAAGTGCACTTATCGTAGTGATTGCGGTTGTTATTGCCTGACGTCGATTCCATCTTTCGATTCCGTCTTCATTTTCTTCTCGCCTTCGCTTCAATTTATTGGAAACGAGAATTTATTTCTTTCCTCTCGCCCGAGTGTATGACTTGGTTTTTGTTTCAACACTCGCTCAAATGTGTGAAGCCGTGATTGTTAATTTTTTGCCGTCGATACTTTAACAACCATTCTTCGTTTCTTGTTGACCTGATGAGTGTATTTTTTCTGCTTTAAGTTAATAATCGCCTGTTTTTCCCAACAGACCCGTTAACTATGATTTCATCTTATTCCGGCTCTAATGAGTGAAAGTTTAGTGCCTATCAAATGGCCGTAATATGAAAAACCTCAACATAGTCTCGAATGATGCGTAGGGCAGGGTAACTATCTGCAATAGTATTTACGAATTCGTTAGTGCCTTGTTCTATACATTTTACCTCCAATTATTCTTCATCTTCACTTCATGCGTTGGGCTGCATATGCCATTCCTGGGAACATATCCTGTGCCTGTGGACATCTTAGCCTGTCCCTGAACATGTATTTGCCTTGTAAACCGACATTGCGGTGACCATTGGGTTTAAATTGAATCGCGGCTCCGAGGTGAAGGCTTTGTAACTTTCTTCCTTAATGGTTGCACCATTTAGTAGTGTCATGTCATTTTTCGTCCATGGTCAAAATGTTTTAAAGGACATCTCGCAACGGGTAGAATCCAAAGCAGCCTCGGAAAACTAGCGTTTGCAAGATTTAATTTGAGTTTCGTCCACAGTAGCGTACGCGGCCATATTCGCTTCACTTTTTCCCGCACCCAGGCCGGCTTCTCTGTCGCTGCTGCGAGAGAGCCACGTAGGTTGTCTTCTTCTTTCAAGTTCTTTCCCGAGCTCACCGCTCCTGCCCCCCACACAGGGCAGTGTCGTCCCCGTCTCCCACCCCCCTTTCAACCCTTGCCACATCCACATAGCCTCCCCCTTTCCCTCTCCACGTCCTTTTTTCTCGCGAATGGAAACAGGTGTGCTTCTCTTCTTATAGCTTCTCTCGCTCCGCGAGAGGCGGTCAACGCACTGTCAAGGCGAAGAGGAGACTTAGCGAATCGGAAGCGACTCCTCCCGTGGCGGCCGTGGTCAGGCAGGAGGGAGGGGGAGGGGGGAGAACGCCCTCTTTTATTCTTCCCTCTGCCCCCTGGGGAGAAAGAGTGCAAGTGGATTTTGCTTCCCTCGTGTCAATTATCGCTGAATCCGCCGTCGTGTGTCGCCTCTGGCGTGTGTACGAAGGAAGGCGTTTTTCTTACTTGCAGAAGGAAAATGGGTTGAATTGAAATAAAAATATAGAACTTTTATTTACTCGCATGTTTTATTAAAAATTGCTTTATTACTTTTGTGCATGTATGACATATAATTGAACTTTCTAAATAAATACTTAATCTTTTCGGAATGTTGGCCTATTAAATTCTGCATTAAACAGATTTATCGCGGATATGAGAACTATTCCAATCAATTCTCCACGTATCGCAAAACCTTTCAGTGCAAACATTTGGGTCGATCGGATGACCAGTTTTCGATGACATCTTTGCTCAGTGCATGAATATATGCAATTATTTTCCGCTTAGTGGTATAGGATTCCTTTTAAAAAATATTTCTCTCTCCCACTTCTCCCAGCGCAATAATTGCTCCTAACCTCTTATGAAATGTGTATCCCTGAGCAACACTTTTCCCAAAAATATATGTACTTTTTATCATAAAAATGTTCATTAGCTTGTGTGTCTGTCTCTGTTTTAAGCGTACTCCCTCCATTATTTCACTCGTTTCGCATACCCCTCAATCGCCAACATAAATTAAAGAGGATATGAGATGTGGTCTTGACTCACGAAATCCTTTTTTTTTTGCGAAACAAGATCCACCTAAGTCTCTCTCACACTGTTACCTTGTACGAATAACGTAGTGCTTTTTTGGAAATTGTTTCTCTTCCCTGCGTGTCACCCTTTTAGCACATATGTTTGGAAGAGACGAGTGCAGAATGCCTTGATGGAACCAGCCAAGGAACAAAGACCGGAGGTGGAAGAGAGGAATGCTATCAGGTCAGGCTGATGATGTGGATTTAGTGAGAGAAAGTTACAGAAATGTTAGCAGATGTTAACGTCAGATGTGATATGGAATGGCAATAAACAAGAAAGAGACTACGAGTATGATTTATTATTGAAGGTGACGGTGAAAGGATCAGTATATCGCATTGGAAGCCAATGTGATTGAACGAGTGGGGAGCTTCAAGTATTTGGGAAGTGTCCTCGCTAAAGAAATCCCCTTTTCCAACTAAATCAAATCAAGAATAGCCCTCGCAAAAGAGGGCTGTAATGAGAAGAAGCAACTACTGTTTGGACCTTTGAAAAAGGAACTGAGAAAGAGACTGGTAAAATGTTACATCTGGAGTGTGATGCTGTGCGGAGCTGAGACATGGACATTGCGGAAAAATGAAGTAAAACGTAGTGAGGCTTTCAAAATGTGGATCTGGAGGAAGATGGGAGGATAGAGTGAAGAATGAAAAGGTGCAACGAGTAATTGGAGAACATACAAAATTTGTGGAGAAAATCAAGAAAAGGAGGATGACTTGGTAGGACATTGAATGAGGAATGAGCGCTTTCTGAAGACTCAGAAGGAACGATGTAAGGGAAGAGAGGACGAGGAAGAAAGAGGCGTATCATGTTGAACATTGTTAAGATTGGATGAAGGTATAGCGAAACCAAGAGACCGTCACGGGACAGGCAGGCACGGAGTTCAAACATGAGTGAATATGCCTCGCGGCAGAACAACCCAAGATGACATTTTTCTACATAAATCAATATGGTACCGCTACTAATACTAATGTTTTCTGTGTATGAACTGTACACCTGAGCCATTCAATATAGCAGATTTCTCAATTTAATAGCTTCAGTATTACCCCTCTCCTTTTTTTCCTCCGTGATTCTATCTAGAATTTATTCTCTTTTTTAATTATTGATCGTGCATCACTAACCTATCAGGGTATGCGTGTCATTGATTAGGTTCCCCTGCCGTAGCAAAACAAATATTTTTTTTTCTAAATGCATTATATTTTCTTCCCGCTGGACATCATTACTACACTATTTTGAATGAAAATCATCACAGGACCATGGGCGTAAAAATAGATGCTAGCATATGAAGGTATTCTAATAACGGTTAGAATAAAACGGGGAGAATAAACCCCGTGCCGCCTTTTCGTTAACAGCGGGCTAGTTCCGCGGTTTCTCTCCTATCGTCCCTCATCCTATCCCCCATTCATCCTTCCTTGCCGTACCTATGTTTTACATTACGTGATTTTCTAGCTTTTATCATGCCATATTTTTTTTAAATTTTGTTCTATTTTGATGTTTTGTGCTTATTTTCGTAACCAGCCGTAACTTAGCAGTGTCCTTTTGCCTCTATGCTCCTCCTTTTATCTCTTTTCCATATTAACTTTCGTAAATATTCTTTATTGTACACCAAGGATTTTATAACCTCCAATGAAACCCAAATAAGGGTTCAAATGATAAATTAGAAATACCTTCCGTAGAAATCACAAGTTATTGTAAATTGAAGGTTAAGTATCCACATAACGTATTCCATCGCAAAATAAACGTTTTCCAGTTCTCCCTTTCCAGTTCTTAATCCTTTTGCTTCAGGATTTGACTAGTAAATTAGTGAGTAATTAGCATTTACGTAAAAATCAAGGGCATCGGATCATTAGAAAAATTTCGTTTGCTGTTTAATGCTTATTGTATTTTCTATTCGTGGTCGATACAAAACTCTTGTCTTCATCATTTGAGACTCAAAACCACCTCCATTTATAGCCAATGTACATATATGCGTGCGATAGCCGTAATGATGGCATATGATAGGTGTATGGCATTTCCGCACTTACCGGTGTTTCCGTCAATCATGAAGTACGGAAGGATATTCGAGTGCTGCAAATCCTAATGCATTCGAAGATCAAAACCGCTTCAGGGTCTTTCGTTTCCATGAGATGAACGTCAGCTGCCACAATGTTTCCATGCATCAGATAATACGGGGCCTCGATGAATTGGAACTCTCGATAACCTAGACCGCTGAGTATTCCGTTAAGTAGTCTATTCATTAATCTGTTTAGTTGCTTATTTTAATTCCATCGTCCGATATTATTCGGAAAACTAAAGCTTACCCTGGAAGCACATTATCCGTTACGGTTAAAATAAAACGATCGCATTACCAACGCGTTACATGTCTGCCGCTGTGGTCATTTACTGATGTTTTTAGGAAAATTCCAAACTTCTCAGAATTTTAAGTAAAAAACTCGATGGAATGCGGGAATGAGAGACGGTATTTCACGCCGGCTTATTTGTGGTTTCGGATGAAGAAAATCATTCCGAGGTTTCCGACTAAACACTTGCTAAACACGGTGTCGGTTGATTTCACTGCCCGCTCGAATATAAACATTCGCTCGGCAGCGTTTAGGAGGAGGAGGGACGCGTTGAGGATTCCTTGACACCTTATTTCCAGATGGGATTATTTCTCGAGAAATTGGTTGAAATTTCGATCTCCCACCAGTCCGTCGGCGAGGAAAAAATTAACTGCCGGTTGAGTAACTGCGGGATGAGGGCGCTCAGTTGTCGAGTGGTTTTATAGGCACGTCCCGGAGAACGAACTTTTATTTATTTAACTTTCGAGTTCTTTTCGTATGTGGTGGATTGATTGTATTGAGTGCGTCATTTTTTCCTCGATCGCGTATTTGCTGTGATGGAACTTCCCATTTGCAGCATGAAATAGGCCATTTCGCTTTTAGTTTTCCACTCTGATCTGTCGTATTTTGGATTTCTTTGTCCAATTTTGTGATAAAGTACGGTTTTCAGCGGAGAAGAATTTGCTGCCGACGAACGCAACTGTTAACTATTCTGATTTTCAAGCATTTATATTGATTTTTCAAGTTACTTGCTTGAATTCATAAGTCTCTGTTATCCTTGAGGAGCTTGTAATCTTTCGTCCAAGTACTTGTCTCGATTGGCACTTTTATTTAGCGATTTCATGGACAAGAATCAATTCGCTAATATTGCACAATGGACGAACGTCTGGGGCACTCCATGCTCAACGCGAAAAGGACGCGAGACTGGGTGTTTCCAGGACTAAATACCATTTGTGTAAATAGAGTTCGGAAATAAATATACAATGTTCAACTGTTAGGTGATTATTTTCGGTTCTATTCTGTGAAGTATCAAGTGTGCTGGGGAAAAATGAATGTTTTATGTATGTGAAATGATCATCAGGAGTCATCAGTCCCGAGTGTGCTTGCTGCAGGTTTCCAACCCACCAAAACAATTCATTCCCCACACAATTATTCCCTTCGACGTCCTTCATCATTTGCCTTATGACTTCCAGTTTCCGTCTTCACCCGTGGTTCTCTCCATTCATTTCTCCTTCCATTATTGATTTTAATCGAGGGTTGTTATCATTGTGTGTTTCGAAATTTGTCCATTAAGTTTAACTCTTCTCAGAGTTACGATTGTACCTTTCTCCCCTGCTGATGATAGGACTTCTTCACTACTGCTTCTCTTCTTTCATTGGACCATCATTTTATGATAGCAATACATTTCCATTGCTTCCTATGTTTATAGGCCTATTTCTCTCACATCCATTTCCTGTAAGGTATTTGAACACATAATCGTAAGCTCCATTATGAGTCATTTAGATAGGGAGGAATTGTTAATAAATAACCAACACGGATTTCGAAAGGGTAGATCTTGCGAAACCCAATTGGCCCTCTTCGTTCATGACATCTTGCTCTCGGGTGAAAATAATGTCCAAGTTGACGCGATATTCCTCGATTTTAGGAAAGCTTTTGATAAGGTACCTCACGTTAAGTTGCTCTCAAAACTAGAAGCATATGGAATAGATAAAAACATTATTAGTTGGATCAATCAATTCTTACATGGGCGGGAACAAAGGGTTGTCATAGACGGTATCATGTCAAACACAGTTAGCGTTACATCAGGTGTTCCTCAGGGAAGTGTAATTGGTCCACTTTTATTTCTCTTGTACATTAATGATATTAGTAACGTCGTTAAAAGTAAGCTTAGACTCTTCGCAGACGACGCGGTTGTGTATAGGGATATTAACAATTCCGAAGATAGCGACTCGTTAACAATCGACCTACTTGCTATTCATGCTTGGTGCGAAAAGTGGCAGATGGAACTAAACATAAAAAAGTGCGTAGCAGTCAGCTTTTGGAAAAAGAAAAATTGGCCAGTTAGGGCTTACAGAATTAAAAATACAGAAATTATTCACGCCGAGTCTGTTAAGTACTTAGGAGTCACAATTAGTCACGACCTATCTTGGGGAAAACATATTAGGGAAATATGCGGTCAAGCATATAGGAAGCTAGGCTTTATCAAGAGAGTACTCGGAAAATGTGATGAGAAAGTGAAAGAACGTTGTTATTTTTCAATCGTTAGGCCTCATCTGGAATATGCTGTTAGTGTATGGGATCCATACGAAACGGGGTTGATATCAGAGTTAGATCGCGTCCAGCGAAGAGGAGCTAGGTTTGTGAAACGATGCTACGATAAGTTGGCTAGTGTGTCTGGACTGTTAGAAGAATTAGGATGGGAATCGCTATCACAGCGTAGATTAAATTATAGGCTTAACCTCCTAAATAAATTTCAGGAAAATCATTTTACTGACGACGTAAAAAACATACTATTAACCCCTTCGTACTACGGCAGATTAGATCGCGCCAATAAAATTAGAGAGCTAGATTGTAGAACCGATAGGTATAAAATGTCATTTTTTCCGCGTACCATTCGGGACCATAACAGCTGTGATCGTCGTCATGAATAGTTCGAGTATTGACAATAGGCAGGCAGTTAATCTTTCTCATTATATTCTCCTCTTTCTTATTTATGCATGATGTAAATAATGATGTTCTTATTTATGCATGATATTTTGAAATTGTAGTAGCAATCTTTGTATCCCTTGCATGTTAGAACTATTGGAGATAGAATGTTTCTTGGGTATTAGATTTGTAATTGGCGCTTTGCATGCGTGGTACGCGGGTTTTAATGTAATGTCGGTGTTCTACCATATCATTCATGCATGCCTGGTGCGAAAGCACCCCCTGCCACACACCCTTTGGGTGGCTTGCAGGGTATGACGTAGATGTAGATGTATGTCTTTTGCTCTGCAACCTTGTTATTGTCTAGGCTCCACTGCCATATTAGAGCATATACTCTGCAAGTATCGCGTGTATTTTATTTATTATGGCGGTGAAAGTAAAGGGAATTGATTATCTCCCAGTCTGAGTTGAACTCGGGCGTATGGATGTACACACACCTTTGTAAAAGTCTCAGTCACGCTTAAATTTTCGTCACCGAAAGGTCTCTAGTTTAGGTCATTCAATAGCCCAGATAAATGCGTTTTTCCTGTTGGGAGTTATTTTTCCAAATCCAACGGATCTCATTTGAAAGTTCTCCGATGGTGTCCGAGCACTCTGGCCTCCCCGCGTGAGGAGCCGCACCGCAACGGAAGCGTCTGGCTAGCCGCGTCTTAGCGTCCAATATTTCCACCGCCTTCCGCTGACCCAGATCCTCGGCGGGAAGGAGGAGAAATATTTCTTAATCCATAAAGGTTCCATTTCTAGAGGCATCCCATTCCCTTTTCTTTTTGTTGTCTCTTTTAGCTCGTGGGGAGGATGCAGGAGGCGGGGTGAGGGGGGCGGCTCAAAGCGACTCCTATTCGTTGTGTCTTAGTTGAGCTCTGCCGTTGGACGTCGGGTCGAACTTTTAGTTACGCGGGGAAGAAAAACAAGTTGGATAATTCTATGATGCGATTAGTCATGGAGTGCATAATGTCGCATATTCCACAATGCCTCATATCGTAGTCCTTAGCGTAACGTTGCATATCGCCATCATGTGGTACTTAAATTTCATGCCGCTTCAGGAGTACCTGTCATCGCAAAATCCTCGGTAAAACATATATCTGAATGTGTGATTATTTCTCGACCCGCTTCGCATCAACTGATGCTCATCAGAGGGCATTTGACAGCGGCGCGGACTTGAGAATCGAAAATCACTAGCTAGATGTTGTATTCAGCGTCGCGGTTAATCGCATTCATTTCGCGTCTTAGAAATGTGCACGTCTCGTATCACTTTATATCGCAAACCAATCGCCCGTTGTCGTGATTTTTTCACTTTTGCGTCGTAAGTGGCATGACGTCCGCTTATGTGCGAGATCTCGCATATCGTGATATCGCATCGCATGGGAGAGCGATATAGCCCGCATTGCGACAGCTCTATATAATTTGTTGTCTTGGAAGTATTTTTAGTGAGATTCAGCGTTCATATTTTAATGGAAGAAGGAATGTTCTGCTTATGGATGCGATCGGCATACAGGTTTTCAATATTCTAGATGGAAAATGACCAGTTAAAACAGCATTCCAACCTTCGTCTACTAGTCAGTGGTGACATCACGCTGCTGCATCGCCTAGAATGTGACGCTACTTGTCTAACTTTGAACAATGAATTGCATTAATTTTTTCAGTATCGTATATTCTTTTCGAACAATTTTGTTGGTCGGCATTAGATGTTTTAAAAAGGCCACCAAGGTGTCGTCATCGTCATAGAAAGTTTCCTCTGGACTTCCTACGTGGAAACTTAAAATTATAGTAAGGTTTATTGTCCCTTTGCATTTGCTCCAACGGAATAAGGATACGCATATATATTTACGTGGCATTTTTCAAATTTTCATGCTAAAATATGAGAATGATAAGCAGAGGGAAAAAAGTTTGACAATTATATTACAAGGAAAATAAATCAGCATTTCAGTTAAAACGCCGTAAAATAATCGCCAACGTTCTGTTTGAAACGTGCCTGTTTGAAAAAATTTTTCTTTTTTATTTATTTATTTTTTTAATCTTCACTATCCCGAATACAGCCCAGTGGGCCAATTAACGTAGGGTGTATAATAGTAACAACGTTCGAGACGCAAACACCCATGTCCTGGACAGATAATATTCTACCCAGGCGGGACTCGAACCCGCGACCCTCGGGTTCATATAATAAAAAAAAATAATAAAGTAAAAATATAAGATTTACATATTTTTGATGCTGTCACGATGAAATAAATTAGAGTTTAAAAAATATATTGATTGTTCTGGGGACGTCACTCCTTCAGGTCATGTTATCGGAATGTTTTACTTACGAAAACACGAGGAATGCGAAGTGCGAAAATTCCACGGAGGAAAGCCATTCACCTTGGCCGGTTGGGGAACTCGGATCCCTCTCTATCGCGCCGAGCACTCAAACTAGTTGAGCCAACTAGGCGATCTTCTGCATTTTCGTGGGCTTCAGAGGAACGAGATCATGCGGGTGACTCCGTAGAGGTGATACTGTGGCAAAGCCCGGTATGCTTGAAAATTTTGGAGCAACTTTGGTCTAGTACAGAATAGATTGTATATGTGACAAAGAGATTATTCGCGATATGCGACATCCCTGTATCCAGCTGCGATGTCTCGGAATCGCGGGCGATGCATCCGAGTATCGCACGGCGCGGAGCCGTGGTTGGTTAGCTAACCGCGCCCGCCCCCACCCTCTCCACTCCCCCTTTCAACCCTCCGCCAAGTCCACCGCCCCCTTTTCCTGTTGACTCCCGTCGACCGTTTCAGAAGAAGGAAGTTTCGCCCTTTATATTTAGATCGCCTCTTTCGCCACCCATTTGCCTCCTCTCCCGCCTCCCCTTTCCCCACCCTCTCCACCCCTTTCCCCACCCTCTCCACCTCTTTCCTCCCCCCCTCCTAACCCTGCCTCTTCCTCGCCTCACTTGATTTCACCCCTTAAAATCTCAAACGCGAGTGCCTACTCCCCGAGGGCCACGAAAAAAATCGCCATCCTCTGGTCATTTTGATCCGAATAACACTCTCACTCCTCTTCACTGGAACTATATCTAGTCGTGCAAAAAAAGCTTCCATCAATTGATGGAAGACGAACGGGGAAGTCCATGCAGTCGGCGGGTGAGGTGAGGAAACTTGTGTAGGAGAAGTAGGTTGGAAGAGGCGATGGGATGCTGAAGGCCGGGATGGTTGGATAATCGATGAAGGAATGAATGGGGGATAGGCTTTGTGAACGGGATGAGAAGACGTGGCTGAGATGAAGAATGAAATCGTATAAAGGGTGAAAGCCATGCGCCTGTTAAAATTCTAGAAGATTATCTATTACTGTCTTCCATTTCAACCTTGTCCGGTAGATCGCCCTTATAATAAATATAGTTGTGATACCACGGTATGCCTTTGTATGAGTGAAGTTGGCAATACTCATCCATATCCCACGTGTCATTCGATAACACAGCATTTCAGTCCTATCCGTACGCACGTGGTATTCTATCAATTGCGCTCATTCATTGCTACTCGCTTAGATACTTCCTCGTACGTAAGACATCCTGTCCTATTCCAATTCCTCAAAGGCCATGGCCTGTTTTCGCTCAGTAATCATTTAGTCCAACACTTTCGTTCTCGTTATTCACTTTCTTGTTATTTTCATCCGGTGATTCTATCTCTTTTCCGTTCCCTCAACTTCTCTCACTTCAACGAAACCCACACATTCCCTAGTTGTACTGTGCATCCTAGATCCAATCCACATACTTTCGTGGCCCAATCATTCCTCAATCCATCTCGTCTACTTTCACCCCGGATGTGTTTATTTCTACGCATTGGAGCTAACTTTTAAGGTATTAGTTTGGTTTCCATCATAAGTTTTATTCAGCTATTAGGCATAATCGGAGACATGGGAATTTTTCCTCATCCACTTCATGTTGTATCGTTGTGTTGTTGTTTCTCAGCATCGCAAGAAATGACAGACAACATGTTAGATGCTCGCAGTTGATTCATAAAACATCTCCAATAAAATCGTGCCACATCTCCAGTAAAGGTTTTATTCTATTGCAATGACGAATGTAATGAGGAATTTGCACTGAACATTTTACCCCTCAACCGGCTTTAGTGGAAAGCATTTTAGCGGCACAGTATGCTCAAATAGGAGGAATTATGTTTAGGAATTTTATTGCATACAATTTTGATGCGGTACCATGCTCTGTTTACGTTTTAAAAACGGTATTATCTGCTTTGTATGACCCTAAGAGGAAAACATTTTTGTAAAATTTTTATCTCGTCAATAAATAGAGTCATTCTTATTTTTTTCCCTTATATTTTTCTCTAATGAAGTCGTATTTTAAAATCCAATGTCAAGTTCAGATCCCTTTGGCAGTGCTGAGGTGAATGATGACAGGGATATGCAGCTTCGAGATATTAACATCAGTCATAAATCCGCGGGAATATTGGCCATAATTTAAAGACCTTTCGGTTTTAAAATAGTGATGCAATCGGGTGCCAAAGGCGAGGTATAATTCAAAAATTATTGTTGAGCTTGTGGTTTAGTGTGAGAGAGAGAGAATGTCTCCTGTTTCTTAGGTTTAAAAATATTGTCGTCCGAGGATCATTTATATTCCCCAGTTCTCGTTCCTGAAATAACTTTTATGACTTCCGGTGATGCGATACTGTGGCATGTGGATGCATTGTGATTTTTCTCTTCAATATGTACGTGCGGTCGAAATCATGCGAAGCATAAAGCAGTCTACAGGGATCGAAGAACTTGGTAGCACCGCCAGCTGAGAGGTAGCGGCCAGGGACTGTGTAACGGATGGGTATATGGGCAAGGGACCGAAGGTTAGCACCGGGGACGTGTTGACAGGCCCTAGGTTTTACTCTGCCACAACCCTCCTGTAATTACGTTCTTGACGTCTCGCCCTCTAGAAGTGAGTGCCACTAAGTTCTGCATTGCTTTTGCGCACAACGTCTCAAGAATTTACGAACCCCACTGTATTACGTTAAATTCGAGTATGAAAATAAAATTAGGGAAATAGACTGCTGTGCTAACAGGTATACAATGTCATTTTTTTGCGAACAATTAAGAGGTTATATTAGCTCCCGATGGGACAATGTAATTTGGTTTGTCGTTAGTGATTGTGTAGGCAATGAATTCATTTTCTTAGTAATGCTTATTTCATAGCCTTCGAAGTGGTAGTAAGAGTACATCCCGCATATTCATGCGTTTATGTAGCTACCAAATTCACGTAGTTTCTGTGATAATTATGGCATACAAATAGTGAAGTGCATATCGGTGAAATTTCACAACCTGTCTCATGACTGCAGGTTTTTGCTAATGCATAAGTAATAATTCATTCACATTTTCGTTTCATGAACTTGAGTTGCATAAGGTAGTGTAGTGCATTTTGGTGAAAATTCATCCCCCGCCACGCACCCCTGATGTGGCTTGCAGGGTATTATGCTGGTTGATGTCTACTTGTCTAGAAAGTTTGAGAAACGTGAAAACATCTGATGAATTAACCAAGAGGAATTTTCACTTGGAATATGTTCGAGTTTGTCCCCGTGAAAATGCCGAAAATTACGAGAAAATCACGAGTCCTTTGTTGTTAGTCCTGATTGCAATTGGGTATATGTATTGTGCGTCGGCCGGAACGGTGTGCCTTCGCTGCAAAGTGCACGGCATTGCTCGGGCGGAGGTCTTATGCTTGCTGCGTGCAGTAAAGTGAGCGAAGCAGGCACAAGCGTTGAATCACGCCATTATCTTGACTCGGTCGGGCACTTGGCTTCGTGTTGCGTAACTTGCGGTCTTTGTGAGCGAGTACTTCCTTAGCGAACGTGTGTGCTTCTTCGCCCCAAGAGCCGGATGAACAATCTCGCATGGCCTGTGCCAATTGTCGTGGGAGAGACAATGTTCCTTGTGCCGCGGGAAGTAGTGCGTGTTCCGTAGTTAGGTAGTCCCTCAAAGATCACCTTAAGGAACAAATCTGCAATTAACTGGGCGAAAAGCTTGCAATTGATAACTGTTGGCGCGATCTTAGGGACACCTTCAGTAATACGCTGTTGTAAAGAGTAGTCGCCTTCATAGGAGGTCTTTTGAGCCTTTCGGAAGGATGTCGAGAAGAGGATGTTTTTAGAGCCAGGAGGAAGGGCTGAGAAAAACACAGCATCACTATCAACCCCTCTTTTGACGAATGTTGACAAAAAGATTCCACACCTGTTTCACGGCGAATGGGTCGGACTCAGACAGAAAACTGCACTTCAGGTAGTGTGAGGGAAATATCATATTACTTAGAAATCAATGAATTTGGTCTCATTTTAAAGAAAAATATCTCACCTATCCAATGACACCAAAAATTCAACCCCTTACCACATTACTTTCGGAGATATTTGCCAAAAAATACCAGCCCTTTTACATGGGAAATGGTACGTGCATGCACTCCAGAGAGACATTATTTACATAATGAGGTATTTCTATCAATTAGATGTCGTAAAAAAACCAACAGCGTGTAGTTTGTATGTTTTCCCAACTATTTTTTAAATATAATCATATTGTCACCGTAATAGGTTCTCGGGTATCACAGAAAGCCTTCCGTTTTGAAGGAGTTTCAAACGCACCGCACAAAAAAAATGAGTCAAGCTAAAGATTTATTTGGATATTTTCATTTAATTACTTACCATTTCTGTCATATAGAACTATATTATTGCACCAATAATGCAATATTTAATTGATGTGTCCTACAGCTGGTGAAATTAAAACGTAAAATTCGAATTCAAAAACGATATCTCGCTCTGACTACCTTAAAGGTGGCTGGAGCAGTAATCGTTAGTGCAGTTTTTAATACTTTTTTGAGTG
This sequence comes from Ceriagrion tenellum, assembly GCA_963169105.1. Lineage (NCBI taxonomy): Eukaryota > Metazoa > Arthropoda > Insecta > Odonata > Coenagrionidae > Ceriagrion > Ceriagrion tenellum. The sequence continues at coordinate 8,691,391 of OY720643.1, forward strand.
TGTTAGTACTAACTTATTTGGTCGCTCCCGTCAGTTCTACAGGTATAGTTCGAGGTAATGTTTTCCGTGTCGTACTGAAACTCACCTGATCGAAAATTTTCAAATTACTTAATTACATCATGTATCCTCGGAGAAACTGTCAGTTCCCAACCTAGTCCTTTCATCGGCGCTGTTTCACTCTCTGTTCGCACGGTGCAGTTTCAAACAGAGAATGTGACTTTCGTTACTATTTTATATAGTCCCGGAGTTCTTTACATGTGAGGTCCAAAATGGACGCGGCGCAAGTGATTTGCGACCTTACGGAAAGCAAATGGGTAACACATTGCTTTCACATTTTCTTCCGAGAACGTTCCTTCTATTTGATTGAAAAATGAGATCGTCTGAGGACGAGGATCGAGGTATCTCTGATAAATCTCCTCCTCTGCCATAATTCGAGGTTGTGTATCTGGGAGAGGAAACCTAAACTCCTGTCAGCGCTCCAAACCTCTCCCCCTTAGATTCTAGAAGATCGAAAATGCCGGCATGGGAAAATTTACGGAGGAAATAAACCTACCTTGAAATATTTATCCTAGGTGGTGAACTTATATATGGAGGATGTTACGGTGCGGTTCATGTGGTGTAGCTCCATGCTTTAGTGGGGAAACTAAAGTGGCATATCTGTCTCCCAAATAATATCTGTTACTGATCCAGCTCGTTATTGTTGTCTTTCAATATGTCTTAGATAATGTAATTTGGCATTAGGGTCGTGTTTGAAGATAGTCTATCTTCAAATACGACCCTTATTAAACTTATGTGTTTTTGCTTGAACAAAATTAGAACTCGGTGTTTACTTAAATTTTAATTTCAGAATAACCTTTTTAAAAATATGTTCTAATTAATTTAGAAGTAAGTGCTGTGGTGCGTAATTGATATTTACGATTGTTTAATGAACACCGACGAACTTATCTTTCCCAAGTTGTGATTAACAACTGTTATTTAGGTAAAATACTCGCTGTGTTTGTGGAGTCAAATTTCCTATTTTGCTACCAATCACAGCGTGGACTGCAAACAACGTTTTTGTGCTCCAAGGCACTTTGCACCCTTGGATCTCAGATCTTACGCCCTTGGACTGAAAGTTTCGGAGCAGGATGAAGGGTTGAAGTTGTGAGCAAACGATAAAAACAGCGTTGAGAAAGCGGATGTTTTCTATTTGCCACTGGTCCAGATGAACTGCTCTTCATTTTGAACTGCGATCCCAAATCTTATGTGAATAATAAATTTTTATGATGAAAACCGCTTGTAGATACACCCTAGGTGAAATCAATAATGAAAATGACTTAGTAACTTTCCACAGGTATTTTTATTTGTACGACCGGTTTCGTTGCATAGGCAACGTCTTCAGGTCATGATTTTTTTTCACAAAGTTAAGCCCGAAACCATCGAATTTGTTATACACCCTAGGTAATCAAGTCACGGGCCCAAGGCTTGGAAATCAGCGCGTAAAACTCTGCGCCCCATTCCCGTCACATTTTGTCGGCGACTCCACTAAGGTGTCACCGGAGTGAAAATTACGGACCATAACCGACGCCATTTGGATTTCGCCCGAATGGTAACCCGAATGGAAAGCTGTGAAATGTAAGCGTGAAAGTGGCCTACACGAAAAGTTTGCCGCGGGCGTTAAATCCTTTTGTGTTCTGATGACGGAGCGAATGTGGCGTGAAATATTTTCATCGACCCCGAAAGGCTCATGTGTCATCGGGTGACGCGGACTTAATGTTTGAAATCTATCTCTCATCGTCCCCGCCCTCCATCTTTAATGTCACTGTTGCATTCCTTTACGTCTCTTTGCGTTATACAATCCGAACCAGTCTTCTTCGCCCATTGGTCATTTTTACCCAACTCTTGCGATTATTTTTTTTCACGTATCGCTAAAACTATGACTTTTTTACTTTCATATTCCATCAGCTCATTCGCATGGCTTCTTAAAACAGCCATAAGACCTGTTGTTTCGAGAAATCGACGTTGACACCCAAAAAAGCAAAGAACGACTAGAGATTTTCGAAAGAAAAGACCTTAGAGAAGAATTTTTGGACCAACACTGGAGAGCGGAGATGAGTGGAGAATTGAGGGAAATGCAGCATTTAATGAGCGGACATCAAAGTAGAAACCTTAATCCGTAAACTCGACGAATACCCGATGGTTAGATTCGATCACGTAGCACGCATCGCAGAGACGAGATCAACAGAGATAATTTATGAATGGACACGAGAGATGGAAAGAGGAGGAGAGGGAGACAAAGGAAGCGACGAAGGGGCGATGTCGCGGAAGATTTACAAAGAATATATCCAACTAAAAGACAGAACCAGACGGACGTTAACTGTTGGAAAGGCCAAAACACATGGGGGGTAGTTGCGCCTAAGAAAGAAGAATGGTTTCTAGTCATTAGTCGAAAAAATTTGCATCAAGTTAGCTTTTATTAGTGATTAATCAGGCCTTAGTAATTATCGTTGGGTGCATTATGTTGAGATTTTCTCACTCTCTTATCCATCAATTGACCCATAAGCATTCTATTCGTACAGAATCACAAAACCAAACTAAACGACCCGTCTCTTCAACCCCATATGATTTCTTCAAAGTCGTAAACGTCGAGCTAAAATAAATAGCGTTTGATACTGGCAGAAGTTACGTCGATCTACCTGCTCACCATAATGCATGTCATCCTATATTTCGGTGTATGCCATGTTCTTGTGTTATGCCTGTTGATCGCTCTAAATCACTATCAAAACTGCTTGTACGCAATTAAACCTTTTTTAAAGCCTCGCAGAATGTAACTATGAAATTAATCTATGTTTTGTTCTTTTTCCTTAGACTGGTTTTATAAAATATTAACGTTTTACACGATGCGGGAAATTATCCAGCTGACAGGAGGCATAAAAGGGCTTTATACTGGCGGCTTTGACTATTTTTTTCCTCTCTGCCGCGCAATCCATCTCTTTCATTTCATTTTCTCACTTCATTGTCCGTTTCTTGCGTTTCTCGGCTAATAGCCAAGGAGGGTAGTTACATTGGTTTTATTTTACCGCGTGTACACTGCGATGGGAACGCGTGGGGGAATGAAGCCTAGAGAGTCGCAAATTGTCAATAAAATCGCCTTTTCCGCCTATTTGATCGAAAGTGAAGTGTTTGAAATATGGGATCGGCATTGCGGCATAGGATCGTTTGAATTTAAATAGATGCGAGTCACTTCTCTGCCTCGTGGCCAGAGGTTTTGCCAAATTGAAATCCGCACGTAGCTAATTGTTTCGTAGGCGTGTGATTGAGAGTGGACTCACTTGCCTTATTACCAAGAGGCTCACGTCACGCAGACTGGAAATGCGTGTCCCTGTGGTGCTCGCCTTGGGTGCGGTCTGTCTTTGATTCCATCGACTTCTGCACCGAAGGGGAACCTGAAAGGTCAACCACTCGGCCCGTACTCTTCCATTCCGACAATGATTCAGCCGTCGCTTAAAGAAGGAAAGAATGTGGGGCGACCTCCCCCCTCTGTAGAGGCTGGAAGCGGAGAATCCATTCCCCTTCTCCTTCCCCCCCCCTCCCCCAACCACTTCCTCTGGTATTCCCTCGGGGTTCCCTCGGCGCCCCTTATCGCCGCTCCCCCCCCCCCACCCCACCCCATCCACCGCATCGTAGCGCGTATCCTTTACCCTTTTTCTCCAAGCGGGCCCTCGAGGTTTTTTGTGGTCTCATCAGAGCTCCTCTGCTTTCGCTCCGTGCACGCCTTCTGTACAATACATGATTTCAGTTTATGTGCACCACTCCCGCAAAATTTTTACTTTAACTCAATTGCAATTCTTAATGTTCGAGTTAAGGAGGATTTTTGTAATTGCTGTAAATAATATTGGCCCCTGGAGTGGCTGAGATCAGGGTGAGCACCGAAGGGGAGGGTTTCGGCTGAATTCATTTGAAACTACAAAAAGGTTAAGTGTGATCTGTTTGCCATTAAATAGCTTTAGTTTATGCTAGTTCCATGGTTTAGTGGGAATTAATGATGTTGTTTTCTACAATTGCACATTTTCATTAATAATGTTAAAATTAAATATATAAATAATATTTAAACCGCGAATTGTATAACTTTGTTTAAAAGAAAGACTCATAAAATATGGCGGCTGAGAACATGGGAGGTGTAGGGAGGGACAGAGGTAGGGTGCCTTTTGTTACGATTTTGCACGCGAAGACCGCGCGAGGAAGACAGGTTTAGGGCCAGTTTAGGTGACGCAGGTACGTATTTGTTATACGCATTGAGGACATAAGAAAGCATCCAATACGAAGAAATGGAGAGCTGCAGTGTTCCAATTGGAGAATATGTCCATATCATGTTGGCGGCGAGCAACATGGAAACAAAGCTACGAAGTCCTTGATGAAATAACTGCATAAATATATTAAATTTAGGAGAAGTGTTCCTGGCTTCAAAGGAACAAGTCATGTAAACCTTTTTTATGAATTATAACTTTTATTTTTTAATTGTTTTACCAGAAGCCAAGGTTCAAGGTCGAGTCTCGGTAGTAAGATAGGTTACTTTTCATGGTGAATGCTGACATAAGGGTTATATTGTACTCCTGACTGCCTCCAGCCTTGGGTATTTTTCTTTTTTTAGGTAGGTACTGTCTCTGTCTGTGGGGGCGGATATTAGCTCACATACATTTACTATCTGTATCGAATTATTAGATAAATCATAAGAAAACAAAAGTCATGAGATGCTCTAGGACCAAGAAAACTCGGCTGGTCATCAAAGTTGGGGGTCACAAACTCGAGCAATTGGAAGATTTGAGCACTCGATTGAGTGGAAAGAAGTGAAAGGCTGCATTTAGCGTTAAATGTGGGCACGAAGTAGTGGAATTCACTTCTAACGTGGAAAATATCTTGTAGTATGCACAGCTTTAGTCTTAAATTGGTAACATGGTGTATTTAGTCACCCACACATGATGATGCTATGAGTGGTGTAAATCCCTCCTGCTACAACGAGAACTTTTATCACTGGAAATATTACAAGAGCTTAACTTTGCCAACACTGTGGAGAGTAGTTTATGTTCATAATTATGGAGACATTACTGTAGTGGTAGCTGAAGTCTGAGGGAAGTAACTGCAGAAGTAAATACCTACGTGAACACAAATGTATACCCATAAGCTTCCATTAATAACGTAGCTATTTTCTTTGAAATCTCCTGATAAAAATTATTACCCTTAACATTTTAAGGCTAGAGCCTCGACATTCGTGGCTGAGCGATCATGAAGCGGCTCTCTAAGGTAGGGGAGGCTTAAGTATCCGGATTGAAAACTGGCGACCATGTGCCATGAAGAACTCGTTGGCTACTTTCTCCTCGCCCTGTATGTTTACATTCCTGGGCTTCTGTTTAGTTTATCCGAGGGTTAGTTTGCTCGCCGGTCGAGGTTGGATGCCGGAAGGGGGGGGGGGTGGGGAGTGAATGGCTTGTAAAAAGAGCGTTCGATAATCACGGGGGCGTTTGAAGGGGCGAAGAACGAGTGAGACAGCCGGGGAGGATAACGCCTCGAAGCGTAAAAGCATGCGCCGAATTTCTGTTATAAATTTCTCTAGTTGAGCGGTCAAATGCCGGACCCTATGATATATCTAATTCAATTTCTGAAGGGAAAGGATAGCCTCTTCGTCAGCCCCTTTCCCAATGCTTTTATGAATTCCGTTAACGATGTGATATCCCCATAGCTTTATGTTAGCGCCGCGCCCCGGACACAGTTTTGATACAAGAAGTCGATGTGGTAAAAAACGTAAGGGAGTAGAGTAAGGCTTGAGGGAGGAAGGGAGTAGAGTAAGGGTAAAGTCGAGGCTATATCCTTTAAAGAATTAAGTAAAATGGAGGACCTAGTAGTCTCAGCGTCTCTGTCGATTTTCCTATCATGTATTCCCTGCATCTTGTATTACATGTTATATTCTCTTGTTCAAAGTACGCGCCAAACCTTTTCCTGTGTGGTAGAAAGTGCTTTTATGACTGTTAAAGCTGTAACATCCTCGTTCCCGTCAGGTTTTTTTTAGAATTAGCCCTTCATTCCCCCTTTTTTTCCTGTTTTAACATCCTATTACTGGATGGTTTAGATACGCGGGGTCTTTCTTGGTCATTCTTCTCATCCATTTCTCCTCTCGTTATAATTTACGAGAGCCTCTCAGGCCTCTGTGCTATGAGTCTTTCCTCTCCATTTTATCGAATACCTTCTCTCTTCAACCCTTTTTTAGGCTTCATGATTTTTAGTTCTTTCAGTACATGTGATCTTCTTCATTCTTCGCTTACATTGCTTCTCCATTGTCTATATCTTCTTGGGCAAGGGCCTAGCCTCATTGAAACACCAGTTACCGTAAGATCACTGAAGTTAAGCAATGCTGGGCCTGGACGAGGGTTGGATGAGTGACCGTTCATACTTTCACCGTGGCGCTCTTGTCCCCTGTCTGCATGTGGCAGCCAGGTTAAAAAAGGGGTTGGCACAATGGACCACTCAAGGTCTAGGTGCCCGAGGTCTAGGCTCCCCCAACTAACAATATAATCTTCTCTGTTCTGCCTTTGTTGTCGTATTAGCTTCTCTTCCATTTAAGAACATTCTCCCAAATACTGTCTTTATTAAGTGCTTTGTTACTTACTAGCTTGTGTTGCTTATTGATTTTACTCGAGATCTTTATCTAATAAAATGACTGTTTTTCCAATTTTTGCTGGGCTGCATGCCGTGCATACCCATGGATTGAATATGCTGTGGAAAATCTAATCAAAATCCTTTCCGTTGTGGTAGCAATTACTTATACGGATGCAACTGAATAAAGTCCCTATCACTTCATGCTTGCTCCATGGCTTCATGTTTGCAAATGACTGGGACTAGTTACGATAGGAAATGGTCCTGTTGATAAAAAAAGTGATGAAGGCTCAATAAAATAGAGAATATGTATGTCGGCTTATGTTCCGAAAGAAATTTAATCGTCCAGTTTCCTCTGAAGGCTGTATTTCAAGTTTTCCGCTTGCCAGTTAAAAATGGAAGTGGCTCGTTTAAGGAGTGTGCGTCGATGAGAGGATCGTGAATTATTAAATCTATATATCCTTGGAAGCTGGTTGTGTAATGTTTGTGGGAAACACCTGGCAAGGTCCTTCAGCTAGCTATACAAGCAATCACAGCTATAGAGTCATTCCGACTTATATACAGTCGGCGGCGGATTTATGAATTATTGAAATGGAATGTATTGTCCGGAAAGGTAAAAGCGATTTCAAGAAAACTTATTGGCTTCACGCTCCATCAATAAAACTCGATAATAATCTGTTTGCATTTCATTTTTTGTGTCAAAGAAATTGAATTTTCTCTGCTGAGACGACATTATTCCATTTTTTATGCTTCTTAATTGTACGATTTAAATGATATAGAATGAAATCCAATATCTCCAGCGTTTTTGCGAATATGCTCTCTCTTTCTCATTGTTAACCCCTGTATATGGTTTTTGTTTTTATTTACTTAACTTCTATTAAATTAGATTGTATCGTTTAAATATTCACGTACTATATTCGGGCAGTGTTTCTGTGGAAATCATTCATTCGGCGTTAAATATATACTTTGTGATAATAGTTTAATGCGGGTGTTTAAACTGGAAGTAAATGTTTTAGTGTTCCTTTTAAACCGGAAACATGATTCATTTATCACATGTTATTTTAAATATGTTTGGTGCGTTAACTCAGGAAATATTTCTTTGTTATTCTCATTGTCTAGAGTCATTCTCTAATTGAGTGTTGATGTCTTCTTTGATAATTGTGTGAGTTATTTTTTGGTGGAAGTGTTGTCTAATTAACTTTTTCTTTCTTTTTAGGTGAGTACCATGCCAGTTCTTGTCAGTTTGCGGATGTAATGCAGCCGATTTCTCCATATGAATCTTTTCCAATGTGAGTACCAATATGCTCGTGAGATATATTATCGCAGCGAGGTGTGGTGTGATGTTGCAGCCATAGTTCTCCGTTCTCGTAGATGTCTAAATCCGTGGTGATTTGTTTGAACGGTATCGAAATAATTGTTAAGTATTATCGGGGTTATCAGCGCATCAGGTCTTCCATCTCAAGGTGTGTAACCCGACCACCTGACTTGGTATGCCACCCGAGAAAAATTTTCCCTTAAGATTCAAAGAATCGGTACTTAGGGATTCAAATTTGTGTTCGCTGTGAAAGAAGATAAAAGTTGCGAAGATTTTTTATAGGGATTTCATATCGGGAAATCGATAGTTCTACGAAGGAAACGAAAGGGAGAACGCACCACGTTCGTCCACCCTGCAGCATTTGCTAAACTAAGGCTACAGTATACGCCGGGTTTCTATTCAATCCTTCTTCCATCCTTCTCTTACCGATTTGTTCGCCTGTCTTTAATTAAACAAACGAACTCCATTTTTGTTCGTCGCCCTAAATAACGAACCAACTGAATGATTCCCTGAAGTAAAGGGAATCGTTTGCAAGAATAGATCACGACGAGCGGACGATGTCTCTTGAATAATGATTAATTTTAATCTAGAGAGCTTCCGAGTTCGAGAGTGTCGCGAATTCATTTGTATCGATTACCATCGACGAAATCTGTGTCAGAAATGAATTGTCGACCTAATGCGATAATGCATGCTGGCTCGCATTCGCCTAGCTAACAGGCAGGTTGAACATGGAATATTTAGAAGCGTTTTTGAATCGTTCCTTTCCTGGGTCCTCAATTCACGCCGCTCTTGAATTTCGTCTGTAGGAAATGAGGAAGGATTTATTTGTGCATGTTCTTAGTATATTATAATAAGTTTACTCCCTCCGGTTGATAGTAGAGAAACAGGAGGGCAAACAAAATTAGTTGTATTGGAGGCCATAATTAATGGATTGGCCCGGCTATAAGTTTTCCAATAATTTCATTGTGAAAAATCATAAGTTATGGAAGCAGCATTCAGTGAATGAGGAATATGTACAGCAAGATAGACAAATGTCTGTTGCCAAATTTTTACCTGTCAATCCTAGGAAACGGGAAAATTACGTAATTTTTACACGAGTTGGTAATGTTTCCTTGATTTTCGCAAGTATTTCCTTGATTTTAGTTCGGCTCGAAATATTTCAGCCATAATTTTGCCAAAAAAAATTATCCCGTGTTAATTTTGAGGGTAATCTCACCGAATACGTTAAATCTTGAAATTGTTAGAGAGTCTGATGTTCGATCACCCGTGAATTAATCGTAGCTGTGATGTACTTTTTTCTGTAAACATAGTAAATTCTTCATTAATTTATTTTTTCAGTTTTATGTGTTTTGACATTTGCGTAGGACTCATTTATGTGCTTTAAACGAACCGACATTTTCATGGGAACACCATACACTGGGATTCACTGGTGTGCAGTAAATGTTTGAGAAAATAATTCAGGTTGGCGTGCCCCGGTGTGTCGATATACGCCACTTAGGTATACCTCCTAGAAGTGGTGAGTCACGGGCAAAAAAAAGTTGGCTCGCAATTTCGTTCTTCGAGGGGAATTCCTAGCCCGAGTAGAACAGGTAAGCGGGCCCAGGGTATTACCTGGTAGGCTTTGATTTCTCTTGTAGCACACTGGAGAAAACTCACCGAAACTGGCTTACGATAACCTTTAGCACAGAAAACTACGCGTGGCTTGAGTTCTGCTAAGTCTTTTAACCTCATATACCTGTAGTTCTTATACTTTCCTGTTAATTTCTGCCTGTCACCACAGCTCAGAATTTTATTCCCCCTCCCAGTTGAAAGATTTTAAATAATTCAATTTCGCAAATAAAAATGATGTGTATGTGTAAGAAGAGACTTTAATCTGTGGCCTTCAACAAGCTTTATGTAGCGCTGTAGAATAAATTGAAAAGGAGCTTTTAATTACCAAATTCTATGGAAACTACAGAACACGCATTTGGATGTGTGGTGGGATCAGTTGCCTGTAGTCACCACGTGAGTGAAGTTCCCCGCTTGTCGAGAACCCATGTTTTCTGAAGGCTAAAAGAATATGGCGGTTATTTGAGGAAGTGAGTGACTGATAATATTCTCACGAACACTGCTTTGTAAATTTCTAGGCCACATTTATGTAACCGATCTAGGTTTTGGCCTATCTCGGTTAAATACACCTGACTTGGAAATTTATGTTGTAGTATTGTGATAATCTTACCTCGTATAATTTACTGTACACCGCTGCAAACACTCTTGTGTTTAGACCTTTCAACGTCTAGCCCGTAAATGAATTACAAGCTACTCGAGAAATGTTATTTTCCTCCTGAGGAAACCTTAAACGCCCGCTCACTGATTTTGAAAATAGAACTCGAGTGGCCACTCTGTTTTGGAGCGCCGTAAAAAGTGCAAGTCTTCCCACCACCCGATGTCACTCGGCTCCTCGCTTCCACGTCAATGGGGGATGCGTCCGGTCGAAGGACAGTGCGGCGGTTCCCTCCCATCCCCCCGCGAGATCGCCGCTATGTATCCCGGGGATGCCTCCTCACCAGCACCCCTCCATCCCCACCCCCCGTGGCTAGATGGCGGTAGGAATGTTCGCGTCTGTGCAAGGAGGGGCCGTTGCCGCCTCCTTTCATCCCCCCCCCTTCTTCATGTCGAAGCAACTCGCGGCTATCGTCCAGGGGGGGAAGGAGATGATGACGGTGTGTGGTGACCGCAGCTTTCGAGACTGGATCCCGACAGCTCGTCCTCCGCGAGCGGGTCGCGGGTGCTCAAAAGAACGAATCATGTCGATTGAACATGTTGCCTCGTTCGTTCGCGTTGATGTTGTTTTAATGTCCCAAATTAACGGAGCTGAATTTGCGGGGAAGAATCTCATTTTAGATAGTTTGAGCGAAATATCATTTTACCAATATAATCAATGAACTTGGTGTCATTTTAAAGAAAAATATATCACCCTTCCATTGACATTAAAAATTCAACCCCTTATCACATTACTTTCCGAGATATTTGCCAGAAAATACCAGCCATTTTACATGGGAAATGGTACGTGTATGCACCTCAGAGAGTCCTTATATTAAAAAAAGAGGCATTCCCTACGCTTAGATCTCGTCAAAAAATCAACAGTGTGTAGTTTGTGTGTTTTCTCAACTATTTCTGAAAATGTACCATATTGTCACCGCAGTGAATTCTTCGGGATCACAATAAACCTTCCGTTTTGATGAAGTTTCAAACGTACCGCGTGAAAAAAATGAGTCAAGTTAGAGGCTTATTTAGATATTTTCATTTGATTACTTACAATTTCGGTCATATAAGACTATTTTATTGCACCATTAATAATGTTATATTTAATTCATGTGTCTCACAGTTGATAAAATTAATACGTATATATCGAATATGGTCTCTATTTTGATTAGGAAGCCATCTCGCTCGTATTATCTTAAATGAGCCATCGCTGATTCACCGTCGTCGTCAACATCTGTGGATGAATTACGCCAATAGATATAGAAGCTCACTTCACCTTTGACTTTTCACTCGATCGGGATCCGAACCAGGACCTCCTGATTGCTAGTATAGTGTGTTTACGCTGCCTGGCGATCGTCTGACGGGGCGAATGTCCTGCACTTGGACGCGTGTCTGCCTACGTCGTTCTTATCGGCACTTCGTATTTACCTGTGATTAATTTTGAGTCCCCCCCCCCACCTGCCTCCCTTCCCCTTTTACAGAATCGCTAAGAAACCTTCGGTCGCAATAGGCGCTGCTAAATAAAAAAAACCGTCATGTTTAGGACTAATGCATGCATATTTAGAAATTACTGAGCATTTCAGTATTTCACAGTATTTCTTTATATGTCTTTCTTAAAACAGTATTTCAATATTAGAAAGCCTGATTCATGCTTCTTACAGCGGCTGAAATTAAGAAATGAATCCGATCTCTGCGATCACAAGAGGGAAAAATTTCGCTCAAAGAACCCTAAAGTTGTTTTATGGTGGCCCACCTGAATCCTTAATGACGTAAAATTGGAACAAATTCTGACAGATTAGCGTGGAACTTAAAAAAATATATGGATGGATGTAAAAATGCGCAATTTTCCACAAAAATGAGCCGCTCCTGTTTTCACCCGGGTTCGGCATACCTTCATAATTTAATAATTACGTGATGGTGATAAAAGCTTTGAATAATTAATTGATGATGATGTGTAGCTACACCCCTGTCTTAATTGAAGGTTTTATTATTTTTGGGATGTTCGTATCTTTTTATCCTTCCGAAGAAATAGTGTGTCAGGGTGACCGTTCGACAGTGAATTAGTCGTGAATTTCGTATGTGAACCTATGTGAATGTGAGTATTCGTTATATGTGATTTTGTGATTCTGAATTTCCAAAGTTAAAATTTATTTCGTCATGGGAACAAGTCTGACCGGTTCTGTGAATGTTGAGGAATGTGCTGTATCTAGCCATTAATTCTGCTTCTCACAACTTTTCCTCGTATTTTCTTGACGAATTCTTGAAATTCTTCTCATTAGGATCTATGTTGGGGATGTTGAAACAAATGATATAAGGTGTACGTCAACAAGCAACTGGTGATTGTCGGATGGATTGAATTCATTCAATCATCTGTAGATGTTGTCGTTTGTTAGATTAGTGAAAATATACTTTTTAACGTAAGCCACCAATTTTTACTGTATTTACGCAGGCCATCACTTTTTTGAGACGTAAATGATCCCTCCTCACATTTCCGTTTAAGCATAAATCGTGATGCTTTACCCGAAAGATATAATTATGAATGATTCACCCTCCAACTCAATTAAGAACCGCGAAAATGAAGATGTCCTACCTAATGGAGGTACCATGGCGACTCTCTGAATCGAGGCAAATACTTTACAAATACAATACTAATCATTTGTATTTCGTTAAAGAAATCCTGCGTTCGCTAATGAAAGGCGTCACCCGAAAGTGAACCAAAATTTGTGTTCTATATGTTCTGGTCATTCCACGAATACGTTTTGAGGGACACTGTTTCTCCAGTCGTAGAAGCCGATCGCAGCGCCAATTATGTAGAGATGCATCAGTTTTACTCCCGTTGCGGCAGTATTACGTTATCAGCTGTAAAATGAAAGTGGTGAGATTACCATGTATTATTGTCATTCGACTCTTCGTTAGTTTTCCCCCCTCTTACTAACAGTTTCCGTGGGAAAGGCTTTAATATTGGTTGTAACAATAATTTCCCCCCCGTTTCTCCCGCTTAAGGTAGTTTGAGCGAAAAACAATTTTACTTAGAAATCAATGTATTTTGTTTCATTTTAAAGAAAAATATACCACCCTTCTAATGACACCAGAAATTCAACCCCTTACCAAATTACTTTCGGAGATATTTTCCAAATTATACCAGCCCTTTTACATGGGAAGTGGTACGTGTATGCACTCCAGAGAGACGTTATTTAACAAATGAGGCATTTCTAACACTTATGTGTCGTAAAAAAAAACTAACAGCGTGTAGTTTGTATGTTTTCTCAACTATATTTGAAAATTAATCATACTGTCACCGTAGTAGGTTCTTGGGTATCACAAAAAACCTTCCGTTTTGAAAGAGTTTCAAATGCACCGTGCGAAAAAAATGAGTCAAGCTAAAGATTTATTTGCATATTTTCATTTAATTACTTTGAATTTCTATCATATAGAACTATATTATTGCACCATTAATAATGCAATATTTAATTAATGTGTCTTGCATCTGGTGGAATTAAAGCTTATATGTCGATCATTATGACCAGGGAACTATCTCGCTCGGACTACCTTAACATTACGTGATTCCTGATTCACTTTGCGAACTCAGAAGCGCGGAAGAGCAAAATTTGTCTGTTCACGTCAGTTAGCGGACTGGCTTTTCTAGAAGTAGCCAGAATGTGAATGAAGTGACATTTTACGGTGGAACCACATTTTAAAAAAAACCGTGCATGACAGTGTAAATGGCGTCCAAATGGACGGGTGTCCACCCTTCACTCGCTGGGTTGCAGAATCTGCGTCGCGAGTCCTATTACGTGAATCGGCTCACGGAGAACCGTTCGTGTTTGTGTGTGTGCGCTGAGCACTCTTTGAGGGGATGAATGGTGAGGCTTTTGAGAATAAGCCGAGAGAGGGGTGTGGAGAAGGGAGGGGGTTGTTGGGTCTGTTGTCGCGGGTTTTCCACCCACCCCTTTCCCCCCTCTCACACTTTCCCTCCCCAACCCCTCCTGTCGACGGCTCGCCGTTCGTCAACCTCCCCTGCAGGAGACTGTTTAAAAGAGCCGTTCTCCACTCTCTCCCTCCCCTCCTCTCTCCCTCCCTCAAACCCTTATAATACAGTCTTATGACCGATACTCGTTCCACGTCTCGAGGGTTTTCCTTCGGCATTCCACCGCGAGGGTGCGTGTTCCGTCGTAATGACACCGTTCTGGAGCGCCTCCCTGCTCTTCTTCCCCCTTCCCCCTCCGCAGCATCCCCGTCGTCATTATGACAGGAGGCGGCGGCGTCACCACCGCCAATCCGCCAACAATCTCTTTTCACTCGTCCCTCGGGGTCGTCACCGGAGACTCAGATGGCGCCGTAGTCGTGCGGATCCGTGACAAATGTCATCATCTTTGGGAGGTGTGCGTCTCCCCTCACCTCATCTCACCTCCCACCGCGAGTGCCGCCGTTTTTAATTACGCCGTATGCCTTCTATATTATTCACGGTGGCTTGGGCGAGATTTTTACCTTGTCATACTAAAGACCGCATTTGAAAATTATTTCTTTAATCCAAGCAATTGGGGATCGGGTTGGTGTGGTGGCTAGAGCACTGGCTAGCCATACGGACGGCCAGGGTTCAAATCCCGGCAGAGGAGGTTGTTTTTCAGAGGGAACCCGATCCCTACCTGAATGTCTTGCGGAGGGCACTTCAAGTACAGTACTCAGTCTGTCGGATGAGACGTTAAACCGTGGTCCCCTTGGCGCCTTTCGTTAAGAGCAGGCTAATGCCGACGCCGGGTTTCTATCCACCCTTCCTTCCTAACCCCTATCCCCAATAGCGCAAATGACCATAGCCGTCGGTCGCCTCCCCAAATATCCAATCCATGCAATTGCAAGAAGCATGAAGTCAGTGTTGTAACATTTATGACGCGAAAACTTTGTTTTAAATTACTGGAAATCTCGGTAACTAACTAAACATTTATACTAATATATGGAAAAACTTTAATAATGTTTTTTAACTCCGTACGCAATAAAAACCATCAAAATCGAATGATTTTTGTGACTGTGTAAAGTAAATGATTTTGTTAAAGTTGAGAAAGCTTAGGAACTACACACCGTTAAATTTCTGGAGTGCATAGTTGTATACCTTGGATTGTATTTTATGGAAAGTTTTAGGTATCTCGGAAACTAGCATGATATGCGGCAGATATTTTGGTACCGTTAGTGAGGTGAGATAATTTTTTTTCATAATGAGGCCAAATTTATTGAATTTCATTTGAAGTGATATTATGTGTGTACTAACTGACTCATGGGTTTGAATATTACACTAGAAAAGCTGTTTTCATCGCCTTGATTTTATGTTATCCGATAAAAAACTTGTTTTTACCATTCCCCACTTAAAATATGGAGTATTGAGTCTGACTTTATAAAAGTTGGATCACGCCATGTTGAAAATAAACAAAGAGCTGACGGGCGGGCCGCGATGCGCCTTTGTTTTTTCTTGGCAATAACTGCTATCGCGCCACTGTGACCATTGTAATGCATTGTTTACATGATCTCAATGAACTTAATTTTACTGCACTTCCGTCCGAATACATTATATGATTAATACCACTTAGAAGAAACTCTCTGGATTCTCTATCTGAGGCAAGTGCGAGTATCCGTTTGGGGAAGTCCTTTTTAAAATCATTCGTAGTTGTCTTGATTTGGTCGATTTTAGCCAGCTGTTCACCCTCACTGTTCGCTCACCCTTTGAAAGGCTAGCTAATACGGTTGAAATTAGTAAACAATCAATTCTCCTCATTTTAAGCTTACAATTTAATTTCTGCATCTCGTAGTTAGCCAATAGTACTTTCTTCTCTCTCATGATGTGATTTATTTACGACTCGTCTCCCGAGGCAACGCAATCACCGCTTGTTTAGTTTTTGGGCGTCGTTCGGAAAAATGCCGCTTCAATTCTATAATAGAATTACTATTATTTGATATTGCAATCCTTTCGTGGAACATGGCAATCTCCGCGAGCCTTTACGGTCGTATACTATCTAAAGTGTTGCAATTGCGCAGTGGAATATGGACACACACCACCTTCGAATGACCAGGAAGCATCCGGCGTTCACACCCGTGGCGAGGTGTTTCCCGCTTTCTCGGAAACGTTTTAAACCTCGGGCCGATCTTCCCCTCTGTGGAGTTTTGAGTGTCGTTCAGGGAAAACCTCCCAGTCATAATTCATTGGCTGATTTGTTTTCACTGTTTAATTGCCTCAAACGGGGCGGCTGAGTTTATTGGACGGACATAATGATCGGCAATCCGTTTTTTAACGAGTCACTTTATGGGATCACTTCCTGGAAATGGGTGCTCCCTTGTGCTGGCTCTTCCAGCTGGTTCTACGAATGACGCAAGGATCTATAAAACAGTCCGTCCGAGAATATACTTAAGACAGGATTCTTTATTTGTGTTCATAATCTGTCGTTACGGGTTAACGGGCAGTGAAAGTGACTCAGAACGGAAAATATTTCCAAACAGATTTTTATCGTTACTGTAAATGACCAAAAAACTACCTGTCGTACCGTTGTCCTTTAAACTCAAGTATTTTTAGTTTTATTTGTTGAATCCCCTTCGTTTCACATCGAGGTGAGCATTTTCCCGGGCGGCCATTAGCATTTTGAATAACACATCCATGCCTACCGAAATGTCGCGAATTCATATTTTATACAGCATCGCGCACGAATGCAAGATATAAAACAAATTATTAGTAATTCATCGAGTGTAATTTATCAAACACACTCGGGGATGAGAAATCTGATGAATGTGGTTGATTCGACTTTAAATCCCTTGGCCCAATTTATTAAAAGAAGGCTCACATGGACGATTTGTTTCTCTCCTTTCCTCCTCCATTCTCTTCATTTTTACGCACAAACCTGTCCTAAATGACGCAAACAACCTTATTTGTCATTCCTCTCCACTATTAATTTACAGTTTAGCCTCTCGAAAATTCGCGTTGAATTAAATATGGCTTATATATTATGTCTGTAGTTGTCTATCTTAATTTGATCGGCAATCAGGGGGTCCGAGTTGAGACCTCGTGTCAAGTCGATTTATCAGATATCCGTACAGTGGCGTCATATTTTGTATTTTCTGATAAATACCAGAGACGGAGAAAAAATGGTTGGCTTGTTCAGGATCCATAGTTCCTTGGGGAGGAGAATAAGATTGTGAAAATTGGTGATTGTGTGATGGAATGGCGTCTCTTGATGATTTAGATATAATTTTCACTTTCCTCTACCAAAGCCAGGCTGATTTCTGTAGCCTTGTGCGTGGAAATGCCTCCACCCGTGCGTAATTGATAGAAGAAGAAATTGGAGAGAAGAGAGGGTACTGAAGGGCAGAGTGCTCGGCAAAGTAGGAGGTGGTCCGGGAATGATGCAAAGGATAATACGGTTGGATTGATGTTGAAGTGACACAGGGCAATGACAGAGACGTTTGAAAAGTTAAGAAGAACAGAAAATGCACATCAAAACTTACCGACCTGTCGTATACTGCTAATTTAAACGTTCATTGAAACTTAAGCAAGTGCGTTACTATCCGGCTGTTGACTTGGGTAAACTTTTTTCCTCTTGGGCTTGCATGGGAAGCATTAAAGGTGTTATCATTATGGCCTGGGTCTCACTCGCTGTGAAATGTATATACATAAGAATGGTCCGCGGTCGCTTGCACGGGTGGAACGGTAAGCATCCCCTTGACGTGCGATGAAAATCGTTAAAAAATTGATCCGGATTCGAATCTGGATATTTCAAAGCCGGACTCTTGAGCTAGACTGTTCAACAAACAACACCTGATCATCTACCTGGGTCGAAGCTGGGTGTAAAGCTGGCGAAATATCGTCCAAGAATGGGTGAGCGCGTTGATAAACCGGGAAGATCTGTTTCTTCACAAACAAACCTCCGCGGAGTCCTTCAGTTTAACCCTAATCATGCCTACCTATTCTTTCCCTCAAGAGAGTCATGGTTCTTACGTTGGTCGTGTGTGGAATCATTTGGGTAAAATAATCGTGAGCGTAGCACCATGACGGCTGATATTCTTTGGTGCTCATCATCTCAATTACTTCCTGGAAGAGCAGTTGGGTGTTGCGTGGACGTAAACCATTTAAGTCCAAGTACGAGGGTGGCCAATAAATAATGATCCTTATTTTTTAAAATAAAACTCCCAGGTAACAGAAATCAGTGAAGCGTTGAAACGGTAATCGAGAGACGCATATCCATTGGTAGCTAAGCCTAATCAGGTCATAGTCACGACGCTACCGTATCTCGTATATCTGAGTGCTCTGAACAATTTTGTGGACTCTGAATGAGGAAAAACTGCAAGATTAGGCTCGCAAATACCAATCAGGCTCAATGAAAGACGTTAAAAAAAAGTAAATTGCCTCGTAATTTATTTTCTAATCTATTTTGAGTAATGACACTAAGCACTTTTCCACGCTACTCCTTCGGACGACGAAGAGGTGATGAGCGCAGTGAAAACCTGGCTCCATAACGAGAGCGAGGACTGGGTCCGACAGGGCATACTCGCCCTTGTGAATCGATGGAGGGCATCAATGGAAGCCTTGAAGGAGATTATGTGGAAAATAGAGTGCGTTGATAAAACATCACTGCTTTCGTCTGTTTGAATTTCATTTAGTAGAATAAATAGTTTTGAGGGAAAAAAATTGGGACATCACTTGTAAGGCCACCGTCGTGTAAACTAAGGCGCTATTCTCCTTCAAGAATCACTTCAGCTACTTGCTCTTTATATTTCACCACCTTAACAGAGTGCATGCGAATAACGCTTTAGGGTTTGTAGCGAGGGTAAATGGACAGTGCGTTCTCCCTTCCAGAACTACCGGTGTGATTCTCTTATTTCAGTCCACGTGTAGCAGGCAGGAACCATTGGCAAGTAGGTTTATGTTTTCTTCTTTTTTTCAAAATGGAACGCAGAACTTCTTTTGTGATAAATGTGAAATGGAAATCTTGACATGCAGTAGCTTGATGGTTGGAATGCTAATTCTTGGAAAGCCGGCGATGGTTCAAGATTGCAACGGTTTTTTTTTCGAGTTCCTTCGCCTCTCTTTTTCACATGGCGCTCCCTGATCGACCGTAAATATTTACGCAATGCGGCTCGACGCAACTCGTCTCCCACACGAAAAGGGGAGGAGTAAACATTTAAAAGGCAGCGGGTTCTTCGCACTCCGTTCTGCGCGTCCTCATCTGCCTCCACTCCGGAGAATACTTCCTATTGCGAAGAGGACTTCGGTGTTAACAGGCGGGATTCAGTTACCCAGCCGTTCAATATTTTTTTGGAAGTTTGGCATAGTTAAATAATATTTATGTGTTAGTTTCGTTGAATACCCTTGTCTCCCCTGCTTAGGATTGACCATGAGCGATTCGGTATTATTCGTCGACTTCTTCGCCTTCCCATTGGCTGTCCTCTCCCAACTATCTGTGAAACGTCTTCCTTTGTTATTCGATCCATTCTTTTGTATCTTCCTTATGGTAAACAATGAATGAATTATTTTCCGAGAGATATGATTGCGATAAGATGACTGCGCTTTTCTACAGATTTTAATGTGATATACTGAGTTGTTTTTTATATTGTTCTCCATTAAGGATCGCTTCAACTACTAATCATGCGAAGCCTGAAAGTATTAATCGAAATCTGACTTTCCTTGTGACGGGTGCATTCTTATTTCTTTCTAAAATAAAGTCAACTGCAGGTAATTCAAAATTTTCACGCAAGCAGCATAAGTAAAGTTTAATTCTCTGTTATTTATGAGCATAAATTATGGTAACTTGCTGGTGCGGGTGATTTGCTGGCCCAGACTAGTGATGAAACGTAGAAACCTTTGTTTATTCTCTTATTTTTTTGATTTTTTATTGGTATTCAGTCGTTGATTCCCCATAGAAATTTATTTTATGCTCGCGATCGAGAAATCTTCCTTCATTTCCTCTCGGAGACATGTCAAGCTTGCGCTTCGCATTTCATTTATCATGCAAATGAGGAATGATTTGCTCGTTTGCTGTGGACGCAGGGACTGAACCGAGGGCACGCGTCGCTTATGTAACGTCAACGTGGCATCCCTCCCGTTGAATCTCTCTAGTACCACTAATGCATCTTCTCAGCTTCCAGAAGCTACTTTTATTGCATTAATGTTTAGTATTCCATTCACTCGATGGAGTTAATGTGTGCTCGTCTTATTTTTCTGAAAAGTTCCGCCGTTGAAAGATGTTTACTTCATTTTCGTTACTACTTTTATGGGACACGTTTGGTTTCTGTGATAGTTTCGTACATCGGTAATACGAATGAAACCCGACCTGCCCGCACTGTTTCATCAAATTAAAGGGTAATATCTCGTGGACTTCTTGAAAAAATATATTGGTTGCTACGAAATGAATTCGACTACCCATGTTAGTTTTTGAATGTTCAACGAATTAATGCAATTATGTGAGTCACCGTACTTAAGTTTAAATAAATACGTTACAGTCAAAAAGCGCTAAATCTCTTTGAGTTTAACAGGTAAACGGTTTCCTAGGCAGTAATAAGCAATAATTAAAAAAATATATTCCTTCAAAATCACCCTTTTGGGCACCTAACATTTACATTTCAGCGCAATATGTCATTGTTGAAAACGATGTATAGCCTTTTTTTAATCGCAAACAGAAGGGCAGATTTAATTTTTTGTACTAAAATAGCGTTGAGGGGTCCTCGTATTAGGGCGTGGTCTAATAGTATGTAGACTGAAAACCTCCTTACGAGGAGGCTGTCTCCCCAGTTACGCCTGGAAAGATGTCTCTTGTCGAGAGATGCGGAGTGTTTTGTTCGCTCCCATCCCTTCCCCCAACCACCCCTCTCCCTCCCTCTCTCCACTCATTTCTACCGTTCCCTATGTTCTTATGTAAGCACTTGAAGATAAGCGACTTTGCAAGTATTCTCTGCGCGGAAGAGACTCGTGGAAGACGTGTTATCTGGGGAGAACTTTTATCTTTCCTCTACCTCCCGAATGGTCTTTGAGCTTGTGTTACGACCCGAGTAATAGCCCAGGAGCGCCTTCTGCCGCCATTTAGTGGAAGCCCCCTTTCCTCACCGCTGCAACTGTGAATGTTCCGTGGTCGTCAGAGCACTGTATCCAGTTGCAATCTCTCTAAGTATGCAAAGCGGTGTGAGACGATAAGAGTCCGTCCAAGGTGATAGCGCAGTTGAAGTATGTACACTGATTTAACTCAGAAAGAGATGAACAGTGAACATACGTTTTCACTATCGTTTGATGTGAACGAAGGATCACACGTTGTGTATATTCCGGTCACGTGATTCCCTTCCCTAAACGTTATTGGACGTGTTTGCCGATGGGCTGCATTTCTAAATGTTAATTGCGCTAATAACTTGGACGAACTCTAGTGTGACGCCATCCTGGAAGTTTACTCCTTTAAACTTTCATATGTTTAATCTTAATTTAATTTTTCTAGTTTCTACGGTTTTGCATAGTTTACAAATCCCCTGGCGATTTTGTTACACCTCATCGTTCAATGCCCAAGTATGTGAACTAGGAGTCCGGCGTTCGAATCTGGATGAAGCTTTTCGACGCGTATATACTTTGAATACACAAGGTGCAGCCCCCTAAATACCTCAGGAAACCGTATATGGCGTATAAGCCTTGAGTGGACTTTCGTGGATTTGTCCATCCGAATTCGCTGTTAATGCAAGGTTAGGTCTAACTTCACCAATTATAATTAACCTTCGGGTCGGTCACTTCAGAAGGAAGTGCGAAGGAAAAATAGTACGTAATTATCTTTCTTGATTTCCCTTCCTTGTAAGTATCATTTAGATAATGTTGGCGTTTTGACCTAATTTTTTATGGCCAGAGGTGTTCAAATGAACCATTATTCCTCATTTATCGTCAGTTAATTGGTCTTTATAACGTGAATCTTTCCCATCTCAGGGCTCTTCCGCATTTTTAAAGCTGTCATTATCCACTTTATGTGAAATGGTGGCGAATATTTATTCTCTCACGCTGCTACCCTGATACTTATGCGAGAGGTAAATGAAAATGGCTTTCAGAGTCTTTTACGATATATGTATATGAAAACTAGGGCTTTATTTTTCGTCCTTCATTTACACTTATCGACTGAGGAATTTCGCGCCCCTTGCTCGAGATCATCGATTGCCCTCAAACACCGAGAGCTAAATTTCGATGGCGGATGATTTCTGTTCCACGGGTCCTTTGACAAAATTATTACATCGGTCCCGATTTGTGTAACTTATCCATGCGAAAGGAGAAATCGAACGCAAATAATCGAGAGAGCTGTCGCTTTAGATTTTTATTGTACGCCCCGATTATCGACTATTTACATCGCCATTCATATCAGATTTCGAGAAAATTACGTAAACGGTGGAGAATGTAGCCTTTTATGAAATTACAATCGGAGCCTTCTCGCAGTCAATCTAACAATTCTAGGTATTGCGGAATTATTAAGCGTGTGTCGCCGTGTAAGGAGACGCACGGATCTGTTCAATTTACCTAGTTAGCTCTGTTGGTTTTAATTGTAGGTGAGGATACCGGTGGATCTTAATTCGAACCATAGGATTGGAATTTATTCAGTCTTTTCGGACATGATACCAGGTGAAGGGTTCCAAAACTTCCAACGTTTCGATGTACGTCACGTTGGAAACTTTCGAACGCCTATTCAGTTTGATGCCAAAGAAGACACTCTCCAACTCATACGCCGCGAAAGCTCCACATCTCCCTCCGGTTTTTGGCTCTTTTTTTTTCCTTCTCTCCGAATTTTCCTAACGAGGAATTCGTGTTCATTTTTTCTATTTTATGTTTCCTCTGCTTCTTGGTACCCTCTGTTGGTACGCTTCGCAAAGAATTGAAAAAGTAGGTAAATACAAAGCTTCTTCTTCCTTATGTTCAAATTGCACGGTGCCTGCTGTGTTTGATTGCTTGTCTGCCCACGCCCCTCTTTCACCGCAGTCACTTATTACGGACTACTTTTTCGTATTTTTTTTCGTTCAATACGAAGCATGTGCTCATGCCATTCCCCCTTTCTTTTTAAAGCCCACTCAGTAATGATTTGTGTGCAATTCGTTTTGTTCTCTGTACAGTAATCTCTCACCAATTTTCCGTGATACTTTCTCCTCACCAGTGTCCATTAGCCTTGTTTTTCTTTGTGTGTCTGGCCTAGTCTTCGCCTAGTATGTCATCTCAGGTCCTATGGTAGCTTTGCGAACTTAAGAGTGTTAGATTTATCCCTTTACAGGTGCTCTTCCATATAGTTCCGTTCTGGCGTCCAACTGTCCTTAAGATCGCTGGTGCGGTCATTGTGAGTCGTTGAGTTTACAATTTAAAAATTACTATTTCATTTAGTCGACAAAATTCTTGGACAACATTTCACTGAAGTATACATCTTCTACAACGTTGGAATTCACCTCAGAGACAGTGATGGAAATGATGCAAGGATTATTTTTCCAAGTTGTTGCCTTAATTAAAGTATGTTGCGACTAGTTTTCGGCTCGGCATACGACATTCAATTGAAATGTTATTGAAATGTGTTGTTTTCCAATATTGGAGTCTGCGTGACATTTAAATATTTGCTTGAAATAGTTTTAATAATAACAAGTGTCAGTACGCTTTTAGTTGAAAATCTGTTCGTATGTAATTGAATTGAAATATATGTATTTGCCTTAAGGCCACGTGTTAAAGCAGTTATGATTTGCCGAGAAGCCTACTCTGTATGATATAATTACATTCAATTTTACCTATGGATAAAAGATTTCCGCCATGCAAGTATGCAAACGCAAACGCGTACGTAAACTGCCCCAACCATCTTTAGGTAGTTCGAGAGAAGTATCATTTTACTTAGAAATCAATGAATTTGTTCTCATTTTAAAGTAAAACATCTCACCTATCCAATGACACCAAGAATTCTACCCCTTACCATATTACTTTCCGAGATATTTGCCAAAAAATACCAGCCCTTTTACATGGGAAATGGTACGTGCATGCACTCCAGAGAGACATTATGTACAAAATGAGGTATTTCCAACACTTAGATATCGTAAAAAAACTTACAGTGTGTAGTTTGTATGTTTTCTCAACTATTTTTGACAATTAATCATATTGTCTCCGCAGTAAATTCTTCGTGATCGCAAATAACCTTCCGTTATGAAGGAGTTTCAAACGCACCGCGCGAGTAAAATGAGTCAAGTTGAAGACTTATTTAGATATTGTCATTTAACTACTTACAATATCTGTCGTATAAAACTATATCATTGCACCATTAATATTGCAATATTCAATTGGTGTCCTACAGCTGGTGAAATAAAAACGTATAATTCGAATATGGTCTCTATTGTGACTAGGGAACTATCTCGCTCGGACTACCTTAAGGCCTTCGTTTGTTGCTTGATTTCGAATCTCACGTCAGAATTTTTACGAACAACCCACGATGTCTTTTTGTTTCCCCGAGAGTTTGCCCACTTCCCCTCCCGCTTTCCCAGTCCGTGTAAGCCGCTTTGAAAGCGGTGGAATCCGATCGCGAAAAAAAGTGTCATTTGCTTGGCAGGAGTGTCTGTATGTACTCAGTTGGGGGGAATGGCGTCGTCCCTTTCTCTACCCATCCTCCAATCCTCCGCGAAGTGAAAGTGCGCCTCCATGCTCTCTTCTCGACGACTCGAAAATAAACATTCGAAGCGGGTCGCTCGGCGTAAGAGTGCGAGCCAAAATACCTCGCGGAAAAAGAATCGATTGACCTCTCTCTTCGGTTTCTGTCTCTTACTTGTTCTCGAGCACTTTCTTCCGCTAAGAAAAAGCCCTCCCGTCTAAAAAATTCTCTCTTTCGCGTCGTCTGCCAGTTGTTACGCATCGTTTACGAAACTCGGGGGTCGACGTGCTTTTTATACCAGCTTCTTTCGTCTTATTTAAGGAAAAACACTGTTCTCTCTTTAATTTGTACTTGTGTATAAAAAAAACTCCACAACCGCACACCTTCCTTTGTACTGTCTTGTTCCTCTTATTATTGTTATTACTTATTGTCTTGTCAATGATTTCACATATACATATTACCTGTCGACTCCCGTGTATCATTTTGGCAGTCTCTCTCACCCATTTTGTCGCTTCTATCAGATTCGTCGCTTCTATCAGTTCCTGATATGAATTGCGATGTCAAACTATTATATCTGCCGTCCCGCACAGGACCCGCCGGAAATTAGTTTTTCAAGCGACTTCAGCCTGGTGAATAGCCTCCGAATTTCTAGCAGCTCCCAACAGGGTCCTTTCGATAGCTGTGTTACACTCGGTTCGCTCGTATCGGTTTTTAAATGAAGCGTGGGGCTTTCTTTTTTCTGTTTCATTTACATTGCGAATTACTCCACTCTCTCAGCTGAGCTGGCTGCCGAATGCTCGCGTCGTATTTGAGGTGTGGCCAAACGGGAACGGAAGTCTCTCTCTCTATCTTTCAGTTTTTCATCGTCGGGCCTTCTCACTATTCGCTTGATAAATCCAGGTTTCTTGGATGCTGCGCCGTAAATGCTTTCCGGTGCTAGGTCTGAAGTTGACGGCGAATTGCGCGAGACAACGAATGACGGAAGGACTCTCTCCCTCCTCTAGCCAACTTGCATTACGGTTGTTGTACATCGTTTTCAAGATTCCGGGGTCAGCGTGCATTTTTTTCTGATGATCGAGATGTCGACCGTTTCTCTAGCTATTTGCATTTAGGAGATACAGCAAAAAGAAAAAAAGGTCTAAGCGCAAAATAGTCGAAACTTTGATCGTCTCTAGATCTGGCAAAATTTTTTTTTCCAAAAACGCTTCTATACTTTTTCATTTAACGCCAGATGGAATCCACACAAAAGTGTTGGTTCGAATCGGAGACACCAAGGGTCCACTCACTGCTGATCTGACGTGGAATGACCCATGTATAGTTATCACACTTAAGCCTCAGCGGCCTAGTGATGGTATCATGTTTCCGTTTACAGGGTGGCGATCGTCAGGGGAAACCTGGAATTGTCAGGGGATTTTGAATTTCTGGAAAAGTCGGAGAATTCTCGTAACAGTCGGGGAGAAACTGGAATAGGAATCCTCATTATTTTTCTACTATTACGTTTATCGGCCAGTTTTTCCCGCTCTTTATTTCACCAATTAAAGCTAACGTCCGTCGGTGACGTGCATGGAAAAAGCACCATCAATTCGTGGAGTATTCTGTTGTGAATCTTGTTAGTTGTGAATCTTAGTTGCTCAGTTGTGAATCAGACGTACATACAATGTATCCCTTTTGTTTATCCTTATTGCGATATTTGCCCAGTTGTGTTAAAAATTCATGATCACAATGTATTAAGCTGAATACAAGGAATCCAAGGCTATGCTGTTCGGAAAATTTTACCTCGCGTTTTTTTTTAACTTCCGAAACTCAGGTCGAGAAGTAGCTGGAGGAGCACACTAGTAAATACACTGCTTGCAGTTCTAAAAATGCGAGGTGATGATTAGCAAATTTAAAGCTGCCGTAGAAAATTTAATTCAGCAGGAAAAAATATTCCAATAATAGTTGACCTTTTGGCGATCGGTCAGGGAAATTGTTAAATTCATCAGGGAAAAGTCAGGGAAAGGTGAGGGAATTTGAAAATTGGATATCAGTAGCCACCCCATTCATGTTGCCTGTGGACAATACTTTTACGGTAATGTATGATTTTACACTTTCCCGGCGAATTAAATTAGTGTAAATTTCTCGGGCTCGCCACCGGGTAAGATTTTTATAGACAGCCGACGTTTCGGGTTCCGACTCGTCACCCATTCTCAAGGCTAATCAATAGCCTTGAGAATGGGTGACGAGTCGGAACCCGAAACGTCGGCTGTCTATAAAAATCTTACCCGGTGGCGAGCCCGAGAAATTTACACTACTTTTACGGTAGTTTAAAGGAAATGCTTTTAGTGAGGAACTCCTCCCTCTCAGAAACAGTCTCTCCTTAGGCTATAATGTCTTGTGCAACCGATAGGTCTTAAAAATTTTCTTACGGTCTAAAATGTTCATTCTATTCCTCTCTTCCGCTTTCAAGTTCCATCAATTGTTACACTTTTCCTCAGTTTGATTCTCAGCTAGTTAATGCTCTTTGTATTTTTTTCGGTGCCCTTGAGTTATTATATCATTATTGGTAAGTCAGCCATATCTCGATTAGAGATAATATTTTCCCGTTCAAAAATTACTCGTGGCCTGATTTGGAAGAGGTTGATACTTATAAATTTTTGATTTAGCCCGTTACAGAATTACTTAAACGGAGTAAAATGTTTACTACAGCCATTTTCTGCTCTTAATACTTCCTCTGTAAAAATTGTAGACTGACCACAATTTTTCTCGATGCCGCCAACCTTTGTTAGGGTAAACGATTTGGGAGCCGGTGGGTTCAATTGAAGTACCTTTGTGTTTCGGTAAATGACGGTTGTTGGAGGACTTTCCCTTTAAATGTATATGTATTGAACAATGAATACTTTAAACGTTTAAAAGTATCGTTTCTGCTAATATCGTCGGAGTGATGACACAGCGACTTTTTTAATCATCTTTTGATAAAGTCGGATCTTAAGGATAAGTTTGAGAGTGTGCTTAGGCTCACTGTAAATCTATGCTTGAGGTGACTGTTGGGTGTATTTTTTTAAGTGGGAGCATATACTCTTGGAGCATGTGGAAAGCATACTTTTGAATGAAATCAGAAATGCTTCAGTTCCCGTCATTGCTAGTATCTCTTATGTCCAGTTTTTTTCTTCAATAAGTGTATTTTACTTATAGCAATAGTAATTCCAAGCCTCTGCTTTTCCATAGGGTGAAAATAAATGTATAATGACCGATTTTGATACCCTGATGCATCCTCAGATTTTCACTAGCTTTAGTCTGCTACTTCTATTCCTTGTATAAGAATTAGGACATGTGTAATGTTAGGGAGATCAAAATTCCTGTGTACTGTTGCTTCAATTGCTTGGTGCAAATGGTACTCTTTGTGAAGACTAGAGTATGCTGTACTTTTTGTAAAACATGTATATCCAAAGCCATTTATAGCCAGTTTTCCTTAACATTTCCTATCGTTTATTGTTAATTAATTAATAAAACTACACAAGCTTCGCTCTCAACTACAAGTATTCAAAACCGATATCCTCTCCCTTTTTTAAGTTTCATAACCTTCTGCTGTACCCTTAAATGTATAATCCGAAGTTGCGGCAAGCCTAATTATTTTGGCTAATTATCCGCTTCTTTGCTGATTCCGTATCAGTATCTACTTTCGCTTGTTCATCTGACCTATGGACACGCTCTCCCGGCTTTTTCCAGTTTCGTCGGGAGTTCTGTCGTAATGCATCAACCGCCTACTCCAACTTAGTTCTACTTAATCTAGCCCGTAACTATTCCTTGCAAGGTTCTGGTGACCGTGTGATTAATGGTCATCCGTCAAGAACTTGACCCCCTTCGATAGACAAGCGGTAATTTTCCCCGGCACTTAAACCATTTCTTCCTCTCGAAAGGCTCGTTAATCGTGGATAATCTTCCTCTTTCAAGTTTCCTCCGATCGAGTCTTCTTTTTTTTCCCCGGCCGTAGAAAATCCTTGACCTGCGCTTCCCAGCGTGAGTATCCATCCGCCCGTGGTTAACTATATACGATCACCCTCTCGTAAGAGTTTTTCTCGTAAGTGCGTGAGAAAGGTCCTCCTGTGACCGCGAGGAAAGCCAGTCCATGCGCCGGCTATAATTTCACCTGTTGGGGAGTCCGTTTTCTCCGCCGTCCTCTGTATAAGGAGCGGCCCCCGCAGATGGGAAAAAGGTGGGTCGGTTGCCAATCCCTTTAAAAACTCCCACGCCCGCCGCGCCGTCGTCCTCGCGAGGATGTCTTTCGATATCCTTTGAGCGTCTCTCGAGCGACAATGGCTTTCGAGTGCTCGTCCGCCAGGTGCCGCATTGAATAAATTAGGGAACTTAACGTATGATGATTTTTTCGACTCTTCATCAATGGTTTACTTATTGAGACTTAATGTTTAGCGTGAATGTCGAGATTAACTTAGTTCGATACTTATCTAAAATCTAAGTATTGAATTAAGACCTCGGTCAAACATCGATACATAGAATTTGATGCCGACCATACATCGTAATATAATTCTTGAGTCGTTGATCGAATATTGATAAATAGTTTATGATCGAAATGACGATGCCGTGTTCTCCGTGGCAAAAAGTGTATATTTGTTGACATAATGAGATCTTCCGTTCTGTTTAGTCGTATTAGATTATCTGATGGGAGTTACATTAGTTGTGGTCTGTTATCAGTCGGACTTCGTTGTAATTCAAGGTTTCTCAGATATGCTCTCTAGTTTTTTATAGAGATTACTATCCGTAGTTCACCGTAGCGATAAATCATTAAAAAATTAAGATTCACGGTGAAAAATTCATTTTCGGTTGCCTTTGAGGTCTCCTTCCATGTAAGAGAGTCGTCACGAGTTATGATTTGGGCATTTTGGTTATATCGTTAAATTATTTACATCATGATTAAAATGAGAGGATATCTATACAGCCTCGATGTATTGTGGAATGTTAAAATATTCGCAATCCCTTTCAAGCCTCAATCCTCACGTTTCTGAAGCTATGGGGCGTTTCTAAACGGCAGCGAACTCGAGTATAAGATAAGCTTTTGTCCGCCTGTTGGGAGGCTGTGTTGTGGAGAACGAAATCATGGACCGTGCCATATGATGTTATTTCGCCCTAACATTGACGTATTAACGCCCCATTTCATTTGATATGGTCATCGGGACCTAGGGGATGTATCCAATTCCGTTATCAGTCGACTTACGGTTTCATACCTAAGCGATCGTCTTTGGCCATGAATGGCTAAAGAAATTTTAAATGCTGTGAAAAACTTCAGGAATGAATTAATCGAACGATTTCAAAATTCCAGTGTCTCAAATTATCGAAATTTCGCTTACATAGGGCTATGGCTGTAATTTTTTATTTTAATTCTCTAGATTTAAATAAGTAAGTTATATCTCGGTTTTACATCTTAGACAAACCTATGAATATTGATGAGTATCTCAGCTGTATTTTTGTACGTTTTTGGAAATTGTTCGATTCATTATGATGGGGTCGAATTCAGATGACTGAATAAGATCTGATCAGAATTGTACGATAACCTCTGTTATTTACTCTGATGATCTACAATGCCTATTTGGAATGCTTTTGGAAAGACCTTTGATGAATATAATTTGTTGTCATTCACGCTTGGTTCGATTGCGGACGAGGTTCACAGTCTGCCATTACGCGAGGTGCTCGATATTACTCCCCTGATTTTTTTTCAGTGATAATTTTTAGGCCTCCAGGTTTTGCAAGCGTACCCGGAGGCTGTATTTTGCAGTCGGGTGCCGGCGATCCTTAATCGCGGCTTCCTCCCCCTTTCCTTTACCTTCCCCCCGGTGAGATAAGCGGGTTAAATTGATTTACTAGGTACCCCCACACTGGGTATCCCTAGCGAGAGTAGACGCTTTTCTTCTTCTCTGTGTGTAGTGCAGTAAACCCTCGACTATTCGTGCTGAGGAACACACGACGAAGAACGGGGGAAACGGGGAAAACGTGGTGGTGATATAAATTGAGTACGCAATTCTGGTCAAATGAAGAAAAGCATTTCGAATGACGAGATGAAAAAGATATATGGATGGCAAAACGGAGTGCTTCTGATACATTTGCAAGTGCATCAATGTTTCGGAACACTTCTGTTTTCGTGTTTACCGTTGGAATATCGAAATTTTCAAGTGAGGGAGGAGAGGTGGTGCGCGAACCGGATGATGCGTACGCCGTTAATCGAGAGGGTGCTGCAGTGTATATATGTATTGAGTAGGGATGAGTCGATCGTACTTTTTTCGATTCCGATTCTTTCAAATCGATTACCGATTCTCGATTCCGATTCCGTCGATTCTTATTCCTAATAACAGGTGGGATATTGATATACCAGTAGCGTACGACTATTATTTAAATTCAAGAATTGGCTGAAATAAAATTACAAAGACAATTAAGTCTCTCAAAAAGTATGTTTATTAACAAATAGCAAATATATCCTCGGCTTATTGAGGTAGATAAAAAGTACAAATTGATAGCCTACACCCGAAATTACTGAGACAAATATGCTGTGATAAATGAAATTTGATTTGAATATTTATCTATCTGGAATCGATGGAATCGCAATCGACTGTAGGCGATCGATTCTCGATAGCGATTCTAATACTGAGAATCGGTGGAATCGAGAATCGACATTGGGATTCGACTCATCCTTAGTATTGAGTGTGTAGTGGATGTGGTGTGTGTCGAGGGGGGTGTCAGGGTGCATGCAGGTGCGGTGGTGGTGAAGAGAGGGCGAGGTTCGAAGGAGGAAAATACGCCCCTGCCCGGATCTCTTCCTCCTCCCACGGCGGAAATTCCGTCTGCAATTTGTTTTCTTCCGTGGCGATCAATTCACTTGAAGGTGACGCTGGCAGAGATGGGGGGGGGGAAATGGGGCGGGGCAGATCGGGTCTTCCCTTCTTCTCCATTCTCGGAGAAAATCCACGACGCTCATTTCATCCCACGCGCTCCTCTTCATTCTCTGGGCGTTATGCAGCTTCCCGTATGTTTTTTCGCGTCATATTTTTGTCTCACCCGGTGGTGTTTTCCGGCTTTTCTCGTGTTTTCTCGTTTTCTCGATGGGAAAAAATGAAACATTAACTCGAATACAGTTCGTACTTTTTCAATGGAATTTTAATTATACTACTCAAGCGAACATAATGCATGGAGAATATAAAATACAGATTCAGGCGTGGTGTGGTGAAACCATTCTATGATGACCGAAACAAAACTTTTTAGTTTTCCTCTAATTTAGGTAATCCGAGCGAAATATTATTATACTTAGAAATCAATGAATTTGGTCTCATTTTAAAGAAAAATATCTCACCTATCCAATGACACCACAAATTCTACCCCTTACCACATTACTTTCCTAGACATTTGCCAGAAAATACCAGTCCTTTTCCATGGTAAATGATACGCGTATGCACTCTAGAGAGACATTTACAAAATGAGGTATTTCTATCAATTAGATGTCGTAAAAAAACTAACAGCGTGTAGTTTGTATGTTTTCCCAACTATTTTTTTAAATATAATCATATTGTCACCGTAATAGGTTCTCGGGTATCACAGAAAGCCTTCCGTTTTGAAGGAGTTTCGAACGCACCGCACGAAAAAAATGAGTCAAGTTAAAGACTTATTTAGATATTTTCATTTGATTAATTACAATTTCTGTCATTCATAACTATATCATTGCACCATTAATAATGCAATAATTAGTTTGTGTGTCTCACAGTTGCTGAAATTAAAACGTATTATTTGGATATGGTCTCTATTATGACTAGGGAACTATCTCGCTCGAACGATCATAAAGGTTCATTACCGACTCGTTTCGATGTTGCCACATCATCTTGAAGATCTTGATCATCTTTTTGAAGATGGCGTGGTAACATCGAAACTCATCAGGATTAAATGTTTTAGTAGTGAAAAACTGCCACTCTCATTGTCTCTCTCTGAGTTGGAACGCAGTATAGAGTGAAAAATTCCATGTGAAAGTGCGAATTGTGTTTGTTATCTGTTACCTACCAAAAGGCTCCTGAAACCTGAAAATTTTATCAATTCAATGCTTAATTTTTATTTTTATTCCATCTGTGCTTAAAGTTGTTCGTTTGAATCAGACTGATTCATGTTATTATGGATTACAGTAACTGTTACCTGTATTTCTATATTTACTTTCCTGTAATTTTCTGTGCTAAATTTAAAATTGCTCCTTGTTAAACGTATTCTGCCTCGTCCGCTTGTTTGTTTGAATACCGCATCGGCCGTAAAGATTAGGAATAAATATAAATTTATCAAAATTTGGTTGAATCGTGTTGATGGTGACCCTCTGGTCATTGAATGTCGATCTAGTTGTCCGAACCTATCTACTTCATTTGCATATTCATGTCACCGCATTAAATTCTAATTGACACCTCTTTTCTTCTGCTTCTTCGGACTTCGGATCCTGAAGTGTGGGCATTGGGTTGGGCGAGACTTTTATGGCGATGTTGGGCTGGAGGTCCTCGTACCTTATCCCTGATTCGATTGTTACTTATTCTTAGTCGACTTTTCACTCTGCGAATAGGGAGTTGTGACTTATATGGTGAAGAGCTGTGTGATTTTATTGCTGGGATATGTTTTTTTACGTGTAAATTTTTACGTTTCCGTTTTATACAGATTGAGGTACGATAGCAAGTGTACTTAATTTTTAAGTGTACTCCTTGGTGTACTATTTTACATTATTCTCCACTTTTCAAGCTGTGAAATCTCAAAAATTCTGCAAAAAATGCGGAGAAAGTTGAGAGTTTTGACTGATTCAAGGCGGCTTGTTTGACCAGCCATCAAGCGATCCTCAAATGGATAGCGCGTTCGGTCGTAAAGCCTTGCATTTGCGTTGGCATTTTCTCTTGAGTATGAGCCATATTAGCGAGTTCATTCGTGATAAAAGCGAGTGTCAGCTTTCAGTAGATACCTTAATGAAAAAGTAACATCATGTTTGAGTTTTGGTGCTAAGGTGAGAGCTCTCTAAATGTTTTTATATTTGATGCGTCGAAAGCGCAGCATGTTTTGAAAGACGCGTCTTTTGTGCGTCTTTCCTCATTTCTTATTTATCTTCTCTCCCTTAACTCTTTACTTGAAGAACCTTCGGAGAATAAAAAATCATCTTCAATTTATGTCCCAGAAATTCCTTGAAAATTGATTTCAGCAGACTTAAGCATCCCGACAACATTTGCATATCCTTTCAGCGGTCGTGCTCACGTTGAGACATGCTGAATGCGACATTTGGGTGTGAATTTCAGTAGATCTAACAAATCATCTGAAAGTATGTACTACCGGAATGGCGACTAACGCTATAGGATTCAATAGATAAGAATGCCTGTGCAAAATATATGATGGTGGAGTGAATGGTGTGGGAGGAAGGGGTTGACCGCGGAAGTCACGGATGAATGTGGAAGAGACAGAAGAGGAGGAATATCGGGGGAGTCTTTTAAGAATGGGAGAGCGAGTGTGATGCTGTGTGTGTGAATAAAAGAGAAGCGAGATTGTTTCGTAAGGATGGGGTATCGTAGAGGAAATTATTAAAAGGGAGCTAATTGTTTCCTTGGGCCTTCGGCAATGACTGAATCCTTTGATTTTTGCCTCCGATCGGGAATGGCGAGATGGATGTGGATGCGAGGCCGCGTGTGTAGGAACGTCACGCACTCAGGGAACCCGTTCACGTCCTGAAGGTGGCAAAATACGTATTTCTCGGTGTTTTCATCCACAATTGGATGCTTTGTATATACTTGCGGTTGAAATGAACTACTTCTTCCTTTGGGCGGGTCCTCTAACGTTTCATTAATTTCTATTTTCGCCAATATCGTTACATTTTGTGGTTCAGTGAGAGAAATTTTCAATTTTGTAGGCCTCCATGTACGCTATGACACCGTCGAAAACTGAAACTAGAACAGGAGGCTTGGGGCGAGGCTTGACTTGATGTAGCGTGATTTCCGTCTTGATGGCCAGTATTCGTTATGAGTTATGACAGTTGCTTGTGTAGCGGTTCCGACACCTGTGCCGAACCAGATTCGTAACCAAAGTCACTGTTTTGATTCTTGGTTACAGTTGTGAATGACACTTATTCCCTACGTAGAGGATCATTAGTTATTTTGAAGAAAAAACTTAGTACGTGTTCTCAAATATATACAATATTTATTTTTCCGGAATACAACTTTGTACAATTGCAATATGTTATCTTAGGAATCATGCGCGCTTGGCGGCGTGGTAACATTACGCCATGGGGTATCGGGGGATGACGGAACCGAACGGTATCGTCTCGAGCAGCTCGATGTGTTTCCGTATGAAGGTTTTCTTGTTTTTCGTAATTTACCGAAATAGTCGTTTTAATTTCGCATGCGAATTACAATGAACCTGTGTGATTTGAATCTTCGTGTTAAAGTACATGTAGGTTAGAGAAACTATATCTCGCGGTCTATCCCCCGAGATATTTTTCATCGCGTGACATTTTTTATATTTTAATTTCCTTCCGAAAGGCTATGATCAATGCCTGCTAATTGGGCCGTCACTCATATATTTAAGTTCTGAAAGAAATGTTGGTCGCTTACAACATTTCTAGCATTAGGGTAGCGAAGATAGAAGGAAGACCATTAAACATATTTGGCTGGAGAAAGAAAAATTAAAACAAGTAAGTTCCTTCGAGTACCTGGGAAGTATAGTTACTCAGAACGGCAATTGTACGGAGGAAATTAAAAGTAGAATTGCGCAGTGAAAAGTAGCATTTAGCAAGATTAAGGAACTGGTGACATCGAGAAATTTTAAGACAGATATAAGAAAAAGATTCGCGAAATGCTTCATATGGAGTATTGTACTTAACGAATGTGAAACATGGACCTTGAAGATGAGAGGAGAAAGCTTTGAGATGTGGCTGTGGCGACGAATGGAGAGAATTGGGTGGGAAGATAAGAGTTGGGAATGATGAATTGCTGAGGAGGATTGGAGAAGAAAGGAGTATTTTTGAGAGACATAAAAAAGAGGAAGACTAATTGGATTGGGCATATTTAAAGGAGGAATAGTGTTCAGAATTGAATTATAGAGGGAAAAATAGAAGAGAAGAGAGGAAGACGAAGGAGGAGGCACGGAATGCTGACAGACATCAAAAAAGGAAGGAGCTATGAAGAGATGAGGAGAGGCCCAGGACAGAATGCTGTGGAGAACTGTACCGTTGAAACCTGTCCAAGGACAGAATCACATTTATTATGACTAATAATGTTATGCTCGTTTCGCATAGTCGGAAGAAGCGCTGTAGTCAGTAGAACTTGGTGTTCTCTCCGTTGATTGAATTCGATTGATTGCAACGTGTGTCAGAAAAGGCTAGTTACAAAAGTAAACGTAAAACAGGAGACATAATGTCGCGGAGAGGAGCCCCTATAGTGGTGGTGTAAATGACCTCCACTCCGTCGACCCCCTACAAAAATTTACTGCTACGCTACTCCGCGCTGAGTGCCCCACGCATGTCGCTCGGCCTACGTTCGGATTCCCTGCGAGAAGAGCGGGGGATATGACAGGCGGAGTCCTTTTCGCGTGCTGGGAAGTTACCCCGAGATTGTTAGCGATTACCCGGACGGCTGCTACAGAGGAGGGGAAGGGGACATCGCCCCGATTTCCGGTCCCGTTTATCTTCTTCTAGGAGGAGGAGATGTGGAGAGAGATGGGCGAAAGAGTAGACGCTTTGTTTTCTCCCATTTTGTGAGGAGTGGAAGATTCGAGTGGGATGGGAGCAGGAGTGGAGCGATGGGGCATTTTAAAAAAATTTCATTTCATTTCTTGGTGCGTATGTCGTATGCATCTGGCGGTTGTTTGTGCTGTACATTATATCATAATTAGTTGACGTAAGTACTGTAATATTTTACTTGATAAATACTTTTTGTCAGCGGCATTATCTATGACTTATGCATTGTAATTGACTGAAAACTATGATATTTCTATTTACATCACTGGTGGAGAAGTATGTGATCACGATTCCGTAAGACGATCTTTCTTGTTCCGCGTTCTTTTATGTTTGTTGACAGTTCTTGTTTCGCGTGATAACTGACGCCTAATTTGTATTAGGTTCGTATCCTTTGATAAAATCATGTGTTATTTTGAAGAGGAATTTAGTTGCTTTACTAATGGGTGGGTTTTAAATTGTTGACCTTGATTAAATGAGCTAAGTTCTTACTTTTATCCAAAAATGTGGAGGAATTCCACTAAAAAACGCTCAGCACAAAGAAATTTATTTAGATTTCATCGCCATTCTGATTTTCATTGAAAGCAAAAATTTGTGTAATTATGACCCTGTTTAATGATGGTTTAAACTTCCTAAATGACATAAGCTTGTTTCTCCCAAATCGTGAAGTAATTCCTCGGAAGTTACGCTCAGTGCGGAGAAATTTATTTAGATTAAATTGGGATCTTGATTCTGGCCACACGGCCTGTGAATACCATTGCTTTTTTTCCCCCACTATACATGTGTACATATCTTTCCCACTGAAGAGTATCGTAGTGCTGCGTGAGTGCGTGCGACCCCCATCGCGAACAGTGCCCCCCGTCTGTGCGTGCCGTCCGTCACTTTTCATCTATCTTTCTCCTCCTCTCCACTCCACCCTCTCCACTCCACCCTCTCCCGCCTTTTCTCCTTTTAAAGAGCTTCGAGCCTCGGCCGCGGGGCGGCGTGGGCACGCTTCCCGGCGTGGGCGGGCGGGAGTCCGCTTCCCTTCCTCCCCCTTTCCTCCATTCCTTCCTTCCCACTCATTCGGTGTGTCCCGTGTGGCTGGCGACGAGCGGGAAAAGGCGCCCTTTTGTGGCCGCACATGGAAATGCGACTGCCCACACGACTCCCCCCTCCCCCCCCCCAGTGTGTGGGGAGGGGACGCGGGAGATTAGCGGATATAACCTCCCCACCCCGCCACTACACCGGAATCGGCACCTCTGTATGTGGCGGAGGAAGGCACTCCTCCCCGAGGATTATTATTATTATTATACGAGACACACACACACACACACCTCTGGAATATCTGGAGTAACTTGAGTTCGTGTGAGTGTTGAGGTATCGGTTGAGATGATTTTCCGGAAGGACGGCGTATATATAAGTGTACGGAGGAGATGAGGTAGAAGAAAGGTTCAAAGAGGTGGGACGAAAATTTATTAATTTGTAGCTGGGGAGTAAGATCTGGGAGAGAATGGAGTATTTAAGGTAGTCCGAGCGAGATAGTTCCTTAGTCATAATATAGACCATATTCGAATTATACGTTTTAATTTCACCAGCTGTAGGGCACCTGAATTAAATATTGCGTTATTAATGTTGCAGTAATATAGTTTTGCATGACAGAAATTGTAAGTAAATAAATGAAAATATCTAAATAAGTCTTTAACTTGACTCATTTTTTTTCACGCGGTGCGTTTGAAACTCCATCAAAACGGAAGGCTTATTGTGATCCCGAAGAATTCACTGCGGTGACAATTTGATTAATTTTCAGAAATAGTTAAGAAAACACACAAACTACACACGTGACTTTTTGACGAGATCTAAGTGTAGGGAATGCCTCATTTTTAATATAAGGTCTCTCTGAGGTGCATACACGTACCATTTCCCATGTAAAATGGCTGGTATTTTCTGGCAAATATCTCGGAAAGTAATGTGGTAAGGGGTTGAATTTTTAATGTCAATGGAAGGGTGATATATTTTTCTTTAGAATGAGACCAAATTCATTGATTTCTAAGTAAAATGATTTTTCGCTCGGACTACCTCGAGTTCGTGTGAATGTTGAGGTATCGGTGAGATGATTTTCCGGTAGGACGGCGTACCTATATTTTAATTTGCCCTGCCTTGACGCATCCCAATGATGAGCTATTTTCTCATGAAGATGAAGCGCATGTGCGGTTGATACAATTCCTTTCGCTTAGTTATGGTTCATTGTGGGAGGCGAGTGATACCATAGGTCATTGGCGCCCAACTGTTGTCTATAAATTGGTGTTCTGCGTCTTTTTTAGTGCTCGCACGAAATCTCACCTCTCTTTATTTATCTATTGTGAATCACCATTCTTAATTTTCGTGTTTACAGTATTGCAGTGTAGTGAATTTATGGTTACATTAACACGAAATAAGAATATCACTTTAGTGATCTGACTGTAAAATATTCATATTTATGGTCGCGGTTTTGATGAGACAAATGCCCTCCGTTCATCTCTCTCGAAAGTTTCTTCTGTTTTTTCGGGACTTCTTACTCCTTCGAGTTTCTTGTCCTCTTCCACCTTCTTCATCTCCATCCTCGCCCTCTTCTTTAATAACCGGTTTCGCCTAGCAGTCGTTCATTCCTCTCTGTGAGCTGTCAGTCTCTTTTGTTCCTGTGTTTTGCTTTGTTCCGAGAAAATAGTGTCATTTACTGTACTGATATGAGCATTTGTTCCTTCTTCCTTTGAACTATTAACGGACTGTAACAAAAACGGGACATCTGCGTAAATGCATAATAATATTTATCCCCCCGCTCAATTCTCTGTACCAATACCATTCCTTCTTCCTGGCTGTTGTCCCAACACCGCCTGCCACGCGCCATTGCCGCGGCTCGCGGGGTAGTTTGTAGATGTAGGCTTTTATGCAGTATTCTTTAAGTTTATTATGAATTTCAACCAATGCGGAGGATCGTTAAATGAAATTGTGATGCTGGAAGCAAAAACTAGAAAGTGTGTCTCTTTGTGCTACGAAGACATTAGTCCTACACCTTTTTTTTGTTTTCTTTTTCATTCATTAAACAGTGTCGACTTCTTCCTTTTTCCACCCAAGTGTCGACGATTGTCACATTATTAAGTCGAGGCATGTCGCTGCGCATTCGAGCCCTCCCTCCGATATGCCGCGTTTCATCTTTTTCATTATATAGCTCCTTAGGTCACGAAGACTCGTAGTTCGGCATCGCCGCGTAACTGCGGTGGCGATCGTAAAAATAGTCACTTTCGAGTCCCTAAAACCCTCTCTATCTCTCTCCTTCTCCACGGTCTCTCGCCTATCATCGTCGTCATGGACATCGGAATGGTGGTCGAACGTTACGGAATGCAGTCGTCTGCTGGGAAACTCCTCGCGCTTCAGCAGGATTGGATCGTGGCATATCGCAGGGCTGGTATTTCCACTATGCTAAGAATTTTCCGGGGTCAAATATACTTCCCAATGCGGATGAAGGCATGCTATCATAATTAACAAACCGTACGGTTTCAGGGTGAATAATGTGAAATTTTTCCGTGTCATTTTTCACCAGAAGATGACATAATGTGTTGAAACCCGGGTCGTGTATTAAAGTTTCTCTACGTGGAATCTGCATAGTTGTTCTTTTCTAACGCTATCATAATCGTTCGATTTCAAGAGCAGCTCTGACGGCTGTGACTTCGCCTTCAGTGGAATTTATTCGCCGCCAAGAAAAATCCTCTAATTCTTTTCTCCCCTTCTAGTTGACTTATTGTATATTTAATTAATTACGTAAACATTGTTTATACACCTTAATTAATGGTTGAATTGCAATTTACCTGTTGCTGCCTATTTTCGCCTAACTCTCTCTCCCTGGTAGTTTAAGTCCTTGCGTGTTGGATATGGGTTTTAATCCCTCTTCCAGTTTATTTTTCATTGTGAATTGTGTGTTTCGCGATAATTAATTAAAACTTTTACACTTGATGAACATTAACTCTTGTTTTCGTATGCATGCGTGTACAGATGGACAACAATGCGGGGCTGTCACATTTTTAAGGCCACATATCGTCGCATTTATACCGACGACCTTGAAAAAGCTTTTTGCTCCATGCTAAATATCGATCCTTTGATTTGAATTTGGAACGTAAAATTTGTGTGTCTCGTTAGCGGTGGAGTATATTTCTCGCTTTTGCTTATCCTGGAGTCGTTGGCCGGGCAAAGAAAAAGTCTCTCTCCTCCATACGGGGGAGACCTTATTGCTTGGTTGAAGAGAAACCAAATTACGAGCGAGGCTCAAGTTTCATCGCTTACACGAACAAGTGTATGGCAGATTATTTATAGCTTGTAATATGAATTCTAATTTTAGGGGACCATGCATAACTTTTAATTGTTTTTTTTTTAACGTTTCAAAAAATTGGAAGAGTGATTTCAGTATGAGCAAGTATACTTGCAAGTATTTGATGTTAGAATAATTCCAAGTTCAATTGTAATCACGAGCACAAGTGATAAGTTGTCCATAGTTTCAAAGTGTGAGGTACACGTTAAAAATACTTTTTGCTCCAGACAACTTCTTTAAATGGTGATGTGGTAGAAAGAAAAACTCAAAGCAGTATTCCCTTTGGGATACCCATATTGCTCCTCGTGACAGATTAAGGAACAATAGTTTTGTAATTTTTAAAAGAGAAATTAGGGACATTATTATTTTAATTAAAATTCCATAAATAATTTGGAGGGATGAAGAGACTTTTGTTGATGGTCCAATCCCTCTACGGTCCGCGCGACCATAAAGCATTCCCCTCTGTCCCACTTGATTTTCTTATCATTTCACTGCGTCTAGTATCTCGCTCTTAATTAGTGATGCATGCATGCATTTACCCTAACTGTCCTAGATCTTCCTTGGCCACGATAGCCTTCCTTCAACCACCGCCTGCAGTTGGAGTATCGTGCACAATACCCGCCGGTTGTTAGTCTTTTTTCCCTCGTATCGGTCGTTTTATGTGTCGTATGCGTTCACTCCCTCTAACAAATGGCTGCCGTTCGTTCGGCTGTCTTCCAATACTCGTTAGCCATCCATGCCTCCTTTGTGCTTCCATCCAAGGCATTCCATAATCCCGCCTCAGTTCGAGCGCGAGGTTATTTGCATTTGTTTTTTTATCCACGTCAAGCCACTACTGTGTCGTGCCTTTCTTTGCTGGTGATTTTTTCAGCCACTCGTTTTGTAATCCTTGGGGCCATTCGTCTGTACGGAGGGTCCGATTAATTCCGAACGAATGCTTGCTAAGTCTTCGGTGGTTTATTTTTTTTGTACCTGTCCTCCCTTCGGCGTTACAGTGGCTTAGAACTGTTGGTTCTGGTCTCTGCGGTGACGTGTTGTGTGATTAATGGTATACTTCCCGGTAGAATCGTCCGGAGTCACCCGATACTAATTTCAACTTGAATATATTTTCTATAAATAAGGTTCGGATAATCCCTTAACGTCTCCCAGACGTGTTTGACGGTGCGCCCTTCTTTTGAAGCCTCCGTTTCTGTTTCGGAAGTCGGTTCTCTTTTTTTTATTACAGCACACAGCACTTGGCCAAGTGAGGTGTACATGAGCTCTGCACTTGGCTGCGTTTTTAGTGTTGTGTGTTTCTGAAAACAGCGGTGACGGATAAGCCGAGCGAAACCGAAATGTGTCGAGTATAGTTTATGAACCGATTCCCATAGTTGTGCCATTAAAGGACAATTAAAAGTTGAGTAAATTAATGTTTAAACTTTTAGTTTTCCACTCGTAGTCCTTGAGTGCGTATTTGAATAAGTTTTAAGTTAGCCGAAAAAATATTCTTGGACCACGTTCCACGTATGTGCATCTGTTTATGAGGTGGAACTCATCATGGGGGCAGTTACTGGAGATGAATCGTTAATTTTTTCCGTAATTTTTTTTCCGTAATTAAAGCATTTGTATTATATCTAGAGTTTTGGAGTCAGTTTTCTAAATTTCGACGAAATTACATTGAAATAAGTTGTTTTCGAATATTGGACTCGGCGTGACTCCGGGAGTATTCGTTCTCAACAGTTTAAATGATAAGGAATGTATTATTTCGTGTTTAAAAGAAAAACTGCTCTCGTGGAATCGAATTATTACGAAGTATATTTAAATGTGCCCTAAGGCCACGTGCTAGACTAGCATTGAATTACGGAGGGACCAAATCGATCTGATGCCATTTTTTAATTCGCTTTTATCCAGAGATATTACGAAAGAGAGCACGCGTGCAAAGTTTCACGCAAATCTCTCCAAAAACAAGCCTCACATCAGCCACCTTGACAGACAAGAGCTATTATGGAGGAATGTACGACTAATCTTGATTCCATTGCAGTCCGCCCGCTCCGACTCTTTTTGAGAGAAGTGTTCAGGACATGCCTGGTAGCACTTTAGTCTATTCTCCGGTGAAAGGAGTCTATTGTGTAAGTGAAAGAAAAAGAAAAATTCAAGAAATGCTGAAACAACATGAGTAACGTGTGCTGGCAATCTTAATTTGTTCGAATACTGTTCTTCACATGCGCCAGGCTTCATAATTAATCTAGTGGAAGAAAGGTCCGCCGGGAATATGCCTTGAAAGAATTAATTTATTCACCCATAACGCACTTGAAATCACTGCTCTCTGGCGAATTTCCTCTCCCGTATCACTCGTTCACCTTTAACTTCCTTCCTAGCTTCTCGAAAGGAAGTAATTGTCTCTTCATCAGACTGATTTTTCTGTATCTCGTACTTTTGGTGTATGTTCTAATTCATAAATCACTTCCTCTCGTTTACACGTCAGCCGGAATTTAATGGGAACAAACTTTGTCTCCTTCAAAGTCATCTCAAAGTCTCTGTTTTGGAGTTTTCTCCTCTTTCTTTATCTTTCGCGTGGGTGTACCTAAACGGTCCGGGTTACTAAATACCTCGACTCAAAACCGTTTCCGTCTTCCTTTGGATTTTTTCACGGGCGTGATGCACGCCGAGAACACTTGGGAGTAATGCCTGCCAGGAATTCCTTCCCGGGTGGGTTGGTGCTCAAGGTTCGGAAAGGAAGTCGAAGCCGCGTGGAAAAACAGGGTTGGGAAATCATTGTCCTTCTCCCGACTGCGTGTGCCGAGCTGGGAATGTCGCCACGGATCGGTTCTCTGGACAGTCTTCGTGAAAAAAAAGTCGGTCACACCCTAGCCATCGCTTGTGGTCTTTTTGTGCTTCCCAGCTGCTGAGCCGTCGCTCATCCTCGACTCTAGGATAATCTTGAAACTTCCGTGTTGCTTCGAAACTCATTTATCCAAGACCTCTTAAACGTTGATATTGCGTAATTTAACGCGGACGCACTCTTTGTCCCACCATAATTGTTTAATTTAATAGTATCCTCAGTATGCAATAGAATCCTTCCCACCTGTAGCGTAGCCAGGATGCCGTTTCAGTGGGGGGACGGAGAGGATTCACTTCAAGTGTAAGGGGGGGAGGATGGTGGAAGAGAGCGAGAAATCGAGGGATTTTTTTTTTCAATGTGGCGAAAATTGTGATTTTTGGATTGAAAATCCGACTGCGGTGTAACTGCTGATTTTTTGAGCGAAGGAATAATGCTAAATCCTTGGGTTTTCTTTGTAAATTACTGAGTTATAGTGAGAATAGTTCAAGAAGAACCATAAACGACAATAACGTATCCTTTGTAAATTAATTATTCTAACGTTTTCCTTAAGGGTACTCTTTTTTTAGAATAAATTCAAAATTTCGATGGAGGCTCCGTGGACCCCTTAGCTACGTCACCCCTTCCCGCCACCAATTCGTGAGTTGTGGTGGTTTGTGCATGTAGATACATACATACACATACTCTGCTGCTTTAAATGATTCGCCTCGGAGATATTTGGTTATGCTTCTCAGACATGCTATTGAGTATTATGCCTTTCATTTAAATTAGTATTACGATTTCTGAGCTGTTTCGGTATTTTCTGCATTTGATGTTTTTTTAACGCCTGATTGTGAGTACTTCTTCCTCCTGTTTATGCTTGAAGTGTTTTTCCTTTGACGATTCGCAGAGTCGCATGTGAAACTGGTAATTTTGTCATGCCTACCTTGCTCTTGATTTAGCCCTTCAGGTTAAACGTATTTTATTTAACGTTTTAGTTCTTAGATGAGTTAGAAACGTTTCACTCGGCTTAAATAAAGTAATTGTATGATTTATGCGGATAATTTCAACCCGATCGACTAATATTGCACTTCAGTTAATTCCCCTATTTATTATTTACGATTTTAC
Organism: Ceriagrion tenellum; assembly: GCA_963169105.1. Lineage (NCBI taxonomy): Eukaryota > Metazoa > Arthropoda > Insecta > Odonata > Coenagrionidae > Ceriagrion > Ceriagrion tenellum. Next base: position 8,736,124 of record OY720643.1, read on the forward strand.
TATTGGATAATGAAATAAATCAACATTCTGTCTTATGCTCACGTACATTTGGTGTCGGCAGTTGCTGTCACGTGCTACAATAGAGATCATTTCCAGCCGTGCGTTCATGTGTTTGAGGTTTTTGAAGAGTCCTTCTGAATTGCTTCCTTGTTGCCCTAGCAATTGAAGGCGAAGCTTCATTTGATTTGAGGACCGAATACAACTGATGATATCTCTCTTATTGGAGCTTTGAATTTGTCAAAAGTATATGCCATAAAAAAATTTCAAACCCATTCTCGTAGCCACTATAAGCTGTGCATATTCGCATTTTGCTTGTTTTATCTTCATTATAATCCTCTGTACTAATTAAGCGTCTTCCATTCCTGTGTCTTTCATATTTTTCAATTTCTACTCATAATTTCCCTCTTGGGATTGTGCTTCAGCGCTATTGTTTCGCTCCACACTTAGGATGTATTTTTATATATCTTGGAAATATTATATCAGTTTACAATGCCTTTCATTATTTCCGTGGGATTCGGTAATATAATATTTCTGTTTTCGTGACCTTTCTTGCACATTTCTTCTCGTTAATATCTCATTCCATGCTCATTTTCGTTACAAATGCTAGTAGATTGTTTTAATCCTCCTTATTGTCGTTCTTTTCAATTCGGCGTTTCTTCAACTAACCTCCCTTCTGCTTGGCACACACTTTCTATCGTAGGTCACAAACTATATTCGCAGATTTTCGGAAATTCTCTGCTTTTAAATAGAAGAATACGTCGGAGCAGTAGTTTTTCCTTTAGTCTTTCTTTACCCCGCCATCTGCAGTGAACCTAATCGCTCTTCTCTCAACGCCAAGCACTATCGTGCGTGCTTTGAACCATTGTATGTTTATGTTTCCTGACGCGTGCCGTCCGAGCTATGTTGTTGAGTTTTTTTATATTTTTTTGTAGCGCACAGCGATGCTTCTTTGAATTTTCATATGTTTTTCGTGACGGGCAAAGAATTTATCCATATTTTTTTCGGTGGCGTGATATAATTAGTGTTAAAATGTGGATATATCCGCCATGTGTGCGCGACGCTATTAGTCCACTCACGAGCGCCAGCCCACGGACGGCCTACGCGGTCGTTTGTGAAGGGCAGGAGGTCCCAGTGGGTCAAAACGGGCCCTCCGGCTATAGTTCGCGAGCTCTGCGAGCATTCACGTTCGCCTTTTAAGTCTCCTTTAAATCTTTTCTTTTCGCGTGTGGGTATATTTTTCGATCGTGCTCAGCATTAAGGTATAGTTTGAACGAAAAATCGTTTTATTTAGAAATCAATGAATTTGGTCTCAATTTTAAGAAAAATATATCACCCTTCCTTTGACACCAAAAATTCAACCCCTTAGTACATTAATTTCCGAGATATTTGCCAGAAAATACCAGCCCATTTACATGGGAAATGGTACGTGTATGCACTCCAGAGGGACCTTATTAAAAAATATGAGGAAGTTCTAACACCTAGATCTCGTCAAAAAAAATCAACAGTGTGTAGCTTGTGTGTTTTCTCGACTATTTTTTAAAATTAATCATATTGTCACCGCAGTAAATTCTTCGGGATCGCAATAAACCTTCTGTTTTGATGGATTTTCAAACGTACCGCGCGAAAAAATGAGTCAAGTTAAAGATTTATTTGGATATTTTTATTTAATTACTTACAATTTCTGTCATGTAAAACTATATGTTTGCACCATTAATAATGCGATATTTAATTCGTGTGTCTCACAGCTGGTGAAATTAAAACTAATAATTCGAATCTGGTCTCCATTATGATTAGGGAACTATCTCGCTCGCACTACCTTAAACATATTTTCATAATAAGCCATGCAATCACAAACGTGTCGTACAATATATGTATATCTGGTTGTCCAAATCTCCGTTGGTATTGTGTTAACTCTAGAACTTTTCTCGTTGAATAAATTGTAACATCGTGATTAGTATCGAAGCTGTATTTTAAAGTGATTTCATGGGCTATTATTTCAGTGGACAACTGCCTACTTCATATTCATCTTTCATGCAATATTCCACCTACCAGTCTCGTTGCGACCTCGTATATGAGCTGAGTGTGCATCCGGAAATGCATGTTTCGTATTTAACATTTACTGACATCTTTTGTGTTGGAATTTTTCATTTCATTCGATATCTCATTCAAGCGGAAAAACATCCAATGCTCGATTATTTCTCTTTATGTCCCAAGATTTTATGGCCGTGCATGTCCTGTCTTCTCCTCATTCTTTCCAAAGTTCCAAAAGTCGCTCTGGAATTACTTTCCTTTTGTACAGCTATGGTTGACGCAGTAATGCAGTGCTCATTATCGTGGAAGTTGAATCTGCTATTGTGGATAGAAAAACCATTTTCGCTAGTGTTGACTTATTAGATTTGTCGACATCCTCCATTCCTTCCTTTCTTCAGGCCTTATCTCCAAAAGTTGGGAAAATTAAAGGAAGTGATGGGTGGCAACCTGGTAAAATAATGAATCCATTAGTATTTAATGTGTATAAATACAGGACCGTTATATTAATTTCATCTCGTAAGAATGACGTGAGTGGTGACGGTTAATTATGTACTACAACCATACGAACTAACGGGAGTAGATATGATGAGGTGCAGATACGCGGCGTAAATGCCACATTCGTGTAACTACGCCTCTTATGTGTGGAGCTGCTGTTTCATATGAGTGGGCTTTACGCTGGGAAGCATGAACGTCATTTATTTCACTGTAGGCATGTCTCAATGTGTCGTGTGCCTCTTCCGTTTGTAGCCATTCCCTATCGTCACGTCATCAATAGCGGGGGATTTTTTAATCGTCGCGTCATTATTTTGCGAGTGCAAGAGTCGGACACAGTGAACTGCCGAAATAAGAAAGATGCCCCTACGCACAGATCGATTGTTGAAAGAATTCCTTCTTCCCATGCTCCATTCTAGGCGACAACGGAAAGAGGGCTTGGAATTAATGAATCAAAACTTACCTCACTTTATGTCCTCTCCCGCTCCTGATTCTTATTTCATTTACACTACAGTTTAAGGCTTCACTTCGTGGAAGTTTATAGCATCCATACTCAAAGGGTATTTTCTTATTTTACGCATCTAACGTGATTGAACCCTTTTAGAAATATTTTCACAGACTTACGGGCCAGATTGTAGAGGTATAAATCACCAACCTTCAGTTCGCGGCGTCAACTAAGAAGTCTCCTGAGTGTAAATTATTTAGTTATTAATTTATTTTTTTAGAATCACATTATGTCGTACTCACTTGAGGAAATAAATCAGAAATCGTCAAGAGTCCTCAAATTTGATGTTAATTATAGCGTGGTGCAGATGAGGCTACGCAAATGACTGTTATTTTAGAATCTTTGTCCAAATGGAGGCATATTCCGTCGGAAACGTATTTCGGACGCGTAACAGTTGCGTTTTGGTTGTTAACTCCGCTTTTTTTGTTCGGCTGAAGAGTTAATGGTGCGTCGATCGTTGAATGTGCTCCGTCGCGGTGAGGGAGTGGAAACGTTTTGAAATTGATAAATTGGTGGGTTGAACTTTAAAAATCTGGGCAATGGCTTCATCACCTTAGGCGCTAGGACCTTGGTCACACACCAGAGGTCAAGCTCCTGTAAGCCCCGGGCCTGCTCTCAAAACCGGGCTGCCGTGTTGTTAATTTTCGACTTTTTTTAATCTCCCGCTATCATCAAATTAGTCACGGCCATTTTCATCACAGCTCTTCCGTGAGTTTTCTTTCAACAGGTAATTATTATGGAATAAATTTTGTAACGGGTGCGTGGGTCCAATTATGTTTTCACAATGATCCTGTTGAAGCGGTGAATCTCAAAATTTATTCGTTCGTCGCCGGAGGTTTTAAACCCACCCATACCGGGACCTGAGAATTTAAAAGGCGTGAAGCTTTTGAAGCAATCGTTTTAGTAAACATGTGGCGTACGTATTTGACGATGGACCGTGCTGCGCAAATCGAGTGAACTGAAGGTCTCTTAACGCAATGTGTACTCTTTCATTGCTTCATGCGTGTGAACTCTTGCTGGGACATAATTCTTGAGAACTTGGGGCCATTTTTATCCGCTCGTCAATTCGTGCAAGTGGACGCGTTTATACGATGCAATTCTGAGAGAAGATTTGAACTCCCAAGTACTAGCGCAAGTTAAACCATCATAAACAGAAATGCCTTAACGCAAACTATTTCAGAAGAATATTTTTTAATCAAGGGAGAATTTATCCGGACCATGATTGGCCATTTTTCTGTGCAGAACTCTTTAACTAGAAAGATACGGGTCAATATTCGGTAACTGTATTTTTGTGGCTGGAAATGTATTTCGTCGTTTTTTCTACTATCAGTTACTCTCTGTCACTTCAAAAATTCAATAATCATTCGTGGAAATGTCAACTGTTTAAAGCCCGTGGTCGTGTCTTAAGATCTGTGACGCTTAAACTTTTGAAGGTCGCGGCTATTCACAGCAGTGCTTATTTTTTTCTGTTAGTGTAAGTGATGCGTCGTAAACGTTTGTGGCAGCGAAAAAAATAAGACTTACCGCCCCGAGGCCGAAAATGTTCCAGTGCAACGACAAATTATAATCGTAGTCGACCCTGGATCAAAAATTTTATCTTGGAAATTAATGACCAATTCGTTATTTCTTATTCGTTTGTACACATTGCGCAGAGAAATGGTTTTTGACGATTTAACTAAGGTGATGCTTTTGCTCTTAGTTCTCTGCCATTTTTTATTCTATCTAGGTTGGTAACAAGGTTTGTTTTTTATTTTTAGGATTCTGGGGATACGTATTTTGACGGTGATTTATTTCGATATTCGCTCCACATCGACGACACCTCCGCCACGAAACAGCCCATGTTTTCGCTGTGGATTGTGAAATAGTAGTTGTTCTCTCGCGTTCGTTCCTACGCCCTTTTTTTTAAAAAAGGTCCGTTCCGCTGCTGCCTTGCTTCCGAAAGATAGGAGAAGGTCCATTATTTACAGGAGAATCGACGTCGTAAAATAGCCGACCGTCTCGTGCATTCTTATTTTTGGAGGCTCGATTCCTTTGCTCTACAAATTATTTCCGTCGCCCCTCCCCCTCTAGGGTTTTTGTTCCCCCCTCTCCCCCTCCCATCGTGGGCCTACCCCTGCCCACGCGGCGGCGTCGCATCGCCGGAATGCCGGCCCCGTCTCCCGGGGGCGCCCCACCCTCCCTTCCCTCCCGCCCTCCGTTCGGCGTCGGTCGCCGTCTACTCCCAGCGTGTTGTTTTGGCGAGGAGGGAGGGATCACATTGAAAGCGCCCAAAGTGCGCGATATTGCATCATTCCCTCCGGAACTCAACCGGGCCTAAGATGACAATGCTGCTAGTGAAGTGGCTTACAATTATAATAATGCCATTGATTTCACTCTACCGATTACAAAAAAAACCAACATTGAAAATGGATTGAAATTATCCGTGATTGGAAGCAACTTTGTTTCAATCCACACAACTTATCATGAATACGACCCGGGTTTCAGCAACTTCGCGTCGTGACCTGATGATGGCACGAAGTTGCTGAAACCCGGGTCGTATTCATGATAAGTTGTGTGGATTGAAACAAAGTTGCTTCTAATCATGGATATTACTCACATCGACAAAGTGAAGCCGAAGACGATTACTTAGGATTGAAATTAGGCGCCCAAAAGAAAAAGGAATCTTTTAAATGGGCTGCCCAAACGTGACCCGACACGAAATTCATGAATTCGCTAGGTACACAAAAACAAATTAAGTTGAAAGAACAGTGTTTGTGCTTGTGAGGAAGAGATTCTTCAATTTTAATTTAATTTTAGCGATATTTGAATGAATATCTTGTGGCACAATCTCATTTGAAACACCTTTTTCTTATTTTATATATATACATTGATTGTAAAAATGATTTTCCGTTTCTTTTTTTAATTTTGTGTCAATATTTTTAAATAATTCTAATGTCAAATGTTTTTATGGTCATAATTTTTTCTTGGTATTTATTGAGTTGATAGCAATTTTCCACATTATCGGGCAAGCCGAAGGATATAATATAGGTCCTGTTGAGGATATAACAAACTAATCCTTGAAGATCCAATTTTCTCCAAGGACGAAAGGATAGACTCATTAAAGAGTGAATTGCTGAGGCACTTTGCATGTTGTTGGAATACTTGGGTCATAAGCCAGAATGTGCTGTAGTGGTGTCCTGCTGCTGCTCTAAAAACTTAAGGTAGTCGCCTCCGCCCCACCTCGTGGTGATGTTTTGGGCTGGGAGGGAGGGAACTTTGGGCAGGATGAGGGTTTGTCATTTTGAGCTGTCGTTGTTGTTATCTAAGAAGCAAAGCGCGATGGAAGGGATACTGTTTAGAAAGACTGTCTTGAGAACGCACTCCCATCAATTATTCTAGTGATTTAAATCTCTGATTTAAAGTACCTCACCAAAATTTATAAAATGAAGATTACGTTTTCGCACTCATGAACGCAATTGAAAGTAACGATAGCGCGAATGCAAGTTGTTTGGAGAAGCTTGATCGCGTCCTAGGTATTTTACAATTCCATTTTTGCGTGCTTTTTTCGACTGAAGCAAACTTTTTTCTTGCCATAATGACGAAATGTAACTTAAACTTGTTTCTCATTTACCGTATTTGAAATCAGCTGTCATAATTACAAAAATTCGTGCCATTTTGCCTTAAACTCGACAACAGTGAAAATAATTCTGCCTTTCATTTTGGTGAGAAAAAACTTAAACGTTATAATTGGAGTGGGTAAAATTTTTAAAAAATATTTTAAACGTTCTAAGTCCTCTCATACTTAGATGTCTTTCTCGTTCTCTCAGTCATGAAAATAACAGAGTGGAATGATAGGAGTACATATTTTCATTCGTGCTGTTTCTTCCTCTCGTTGTTCCGTAATTTGAAATATCAGATTAAATGGAATGAACGAAAGATGCCTCACAGTGATATATTTTTTTTACCCATGCTGTGAAGAAATTCTCACGTCAGATTTCTCCGCCAGCAAATTAACAGTGTCGTGGATTTTTACCGTAGAAACTTACTGACGTATGAAATAGCTCCTTTTGAAATAACTAAATTTTTCGCGAATCGCATTGAGATTGAAGAAATGAGATTACGGCGTATTTGCCGAGCTGTCTTACGGGGTTCCTACCCGTCTCCCGCGCTCCTGCTGACGTCCACTTCATGCGCGCTTATGGCGTGTTTTTCTCGACTCCAAGGCTCCAGTTATCCTAAATTATCTGTGAATATGTATCGCTGTGGAAATGATTGGATACATGTTCTACAATGGAATTTTTTTCAGTGGATAATAACTTCGTCGAAAAAGGGTGGACAGCATTGCTCATGAAACGTTTAATTATTTCGCATTAACCGTTTAGTACATGTTTAATTCGTGTGGGGTGTGACATTTTTCAGGTAGTCTCATCTGAAAAGCTTATTACCTTTGGTATCCGTGTTTCTCGTAACCGACATGTCTATATGATTGCAATTATTAAATGGCACCTCCGTTCACATTTGTAGCTTAGAATCCCTGGTATGTGAAGTAATATTTTCCATGCCTAACCTGTAAGTCTCGTGGCACGTGTGGCACGGATCTGCTTCTCTCGCTATTCAGTTATGGATGCCTAAGACCCGCGAGTTTTTTTCCCGCCTAAGCGTGGAACACCAATCGAAAAGAGGGGACCACTTGGTTACGCCTCTGTAAACAATCGATATGGCATTTGGTTTACTCAGCGTCCACAATTCGTAAATTGTCAGCGTGCAGAGCTTTCACTCTATTTTTCTGGTTGGATAGTCGAAATCTGGACGATGCTTCAGGGTTAATATTCCTTTCCGTCATTTGTTGGCGCCTGTCCTCTTTCCTAGACAAACGAAGCACTTTTTTTTCATGGTTAGCCTCCAGCACTTAACAGGGCCGACCCTTACCTTTGGTTGGCCCTAATTGACTGGGAGACTCGCAAGAGCCTTGGCCGGAGTCAACCAAAAATTTCTGCTCGCCCCTCAGCTCTCGCCTTATCTGTGGGGGTCGTATATATTCCTCCACTTCCTCTCCCATCATAACCAGGAATTCATAGGCGTGTCCTCCCGAGGTAATGTGTGCGTTGTCGTTTGCTGCCCTGTGTTAATAAAGTTAAGGAAAATGCTGACTGTGTGGAGGAAGGAATTGCCGCGTTGCGTGAGAAAAGTGTGTGAGACCATTTAAATACACGGATGGTTCCCGCGACGTTCCCGCATTCAAGTCGTCAACAGCTTGTTTTAAGTCGCAGATTACTTTAGAGGTGCGAATTTTCTTTGCACAAAAATGGAACTCGTTTCTTTTGTTTCAAACATCGTGTTTCAGTATTGATAGGATCGTCAATGCAGTATTGTGCGGACGGAGCAGAGTAATCAAGGCATGGTAACAAGCGCCAAAGAAAAGGTAAACGACAGATGGAAAATTGAAGCGAGATGAATGAAAGCGCGTTTTTGCTTGAAGAAACGAAGGCGTATGTGCGCCAAACTGTTTTAATGTCTAGCGTGGAGCATGATCAAATGATATTGGTGATGCCATCAGCGCCAAGCAGATTGAAATGCATCTTCCCTGTATTTGGTCTGCATTACCATGTGTTCCAGCCTATAAAACTTATGATGGCGGGGTAATGCGTAGTAATATAAACAGTCATATCTCAATGTTTAATCTAATTGTGATAATCCCTGAAAAATATAAATACCTATTTATTCGGTGTTTGATCTCTTAAGGGATGAGTTTGACCATTTTTTTTAAAAGCAGTCTAATGTCGTCTCACCATTAAGTAAACACTTGATCGTAGATCGTTCCTATCGTCGACTTTACTGTGTGCTCATGTGGATTCCCATCTGCAGAGTACAGTGAAGGCGTTCTTCTGCGCAATTGGGTGATTGGAAAACACGATATCCATGCCGCTAGTAACTGTGTCTTAATTGACGTTTAATGTGTTTAAACTTTAAATCTCTTGTGTTTACTGGCCAACTGATCCGACCCCCAAATAAAAGACTCTGGCTCAAATCCCTGACTAGTCAATTATTTTCCATGGCGAGTGTCATTTAGACCCGTGTGCATTGCGGCTGTCGATATTTTGTTACATATAGCATCAGAAGCTTAAGGGTGCGGTGATCAATCCTGTATTTTATTATCTGAAGTGTTAACTCTCAGGGAAAGGATAAATTACTTAGGGTAGAGTGGAATGGGAAATCGCTGGGATTGGTTGGATCATTTCACCCTGACCCCCAAGAATTTGTCGCAAATCTTTTTTTGAAGGTTTTCGCAGCGACTCTTTACTATATTAAAGTTGTTCGGGGTATCCCGCTGCGCATTGAGAATTTTAAATTGACTCAACGTTTCGTTCTGCACACCGATTACGTCGTCAGGAGAATGTTCACCCCGAATAACTTTAATATAATTTGTCGCAAAATTATTTCCCCCTCCAATGCGTCCGGACGCTGCGGGATTTCCTGCGTCGGTTTTTTTTCCACGGATCTCAGAAGTAAGCGTCAGAGAAGCGTAGTGTCATTAATCCTCTTGGGAGTGTTTTCCACCTTCAGGGAAAGATTGGGAGGGTTTTTCATGAGGAGTTATGGAGGAAGGCGTGAGGTCGTGTGCCGACCATCTTATTTCCCCCCTTTCCGCCTTCTTCTTCTTCCCCAGTCTCAGCCCGTTGCGTAAGGACGGCGTCCTTGGGAGTCGGTTCAAGATGAATGAGATTGCGAGTAATTCGCTCTCGAAGGGAGAGAGGGTGGGAGGAATAGAAGGGACGGTCTTTTCGGTCCAGACTTCGCCTCCAGGTGAAAGCCATGCGTTGTTTCGTCCCAGCTGCGACAGCTGCACAGGATACTCAACTCGTGTAGAACCGCGTGTAGTAAAAAGGAAGGGAAAAGTCGAAACGAAGCACCTCTGCGAACATGGTTTCCCTTGTCGCACGAATTTGTCTGACTGATCTTGAGTTCTCCGAATGCCAGCACAGAAAGTTCTGCTGGCCTATGCGGATCACCGCTGCAATACGCACTGCATGTCTGGTTTATATTTTTCCGAACACGTTAGTATAAGCAATAGTATTAGTTCATTCATATCAATCATGTTTTCCTTCCATTATTGTAATGGTGTAAAATGGATTTATCCGAGCTGTCATCAATATTTTGAAAGTTGGTATAAATTATTCATCCAACTACATCTCAGAGATTACTTAAGGCCCTCACGTCACATCATTCGCGCACATCTCGATTGCAGAATGTACCGTGATTATATGACGTTTTATATATGGATTGTTTCTAACCACGTAGGCTAAAACTACGTAATATTAAAAACGATGCATTTTTAGTCATCGTAGGCTTGATAGGCTTGAGCCGTGAAAAGTTAATTTTCCGATAAATGTTGTTTTTAAGAATAAGTAGTAATTCAATCTTGAATTAGATTCAGAATTTGCAAGGAGCTCCCGCTTGCTTAATGTACGCTTCTGATGGACTATCTCGTCTTCCCTTCGTAATTTTGGCTCGCCAAAACGGATGTAAATTTAGGGAAGGAAAACACTGTGGTCGTGAGATGCCAACTTATCATCAGAAGCCATCATTCCGTGGTTCTAGTACTACAACTTTCATGTCCTTTCTCACCAACCGCTTAATTCCTTCGTAATATCTCATTTGGATATTATTCTTCTCAATCTAATTTATAACCTGCGAGCCACCTCAAGGGTGGCTGCGTAACGTGTTTCATGTGATCCGCTCTTGTATCAGGTGTAGCAAAGTTTATTTATAAATTTTAATGCATTCCTAGGGCTTATTCCTGTATGTTATTACAGTCGCTCTTCAACCATTGTCTTTTCACTAAATACTTAATTTTGGATGCATTGCTTGGAGTGTTTTTGGGGAGTATGGCGTAAGACACCTCGTCTTTATGTTGTGTGCGTGAGCTATATTTCGATTTTGCTGTTATAGTGATGAGCATTCAGTGACGAAGGTTAACCCGTGAACGATCGCGTTCAAAAATTCGGTTTTCGTACTTTTTGGTGGACTCGCATAGTATAATTAGTCGGAAAGCTAGCATATTCCCCTACCGCTGGCCTTTAAGTCTAAGCCCCATCATTTCCTTGGTCCGCTGTCTATTTATATTAGTTGAACAGCCATAGTATTGAAAATTCAACTACTGAGGTAAGTCTGTGCACGGTAGCATCAAAATATTTCTTTTTCGAAGGAAAAAATGGTGCAATGGAATTTTAACGTTTCGGAAAGCTAGCATATTCCCGCTTATCCGCTGGCATTTTAGTCGTCCCTTCGTCTCCTTCACCCTTTGTCTACGGCTATTAATTGTGCTGTAATAGTGTTAGAGATTCAGTAGTGACGAAGGTAAATATGTGAACGATCGCGTCTAAAAATTCCTTCTCGTAAAACTGTGGTGGAAAGGCATGTAGTGCGTGTGGGAAAAGTGTGGACGTTTCCGCACCTCTGCCGTCCTCTCAGCAGCGTCGTCTGTCGCGTGGGCACCGCCAAACTTGGTCGCAAAATCTGGTCTTTCTTCTCTCTCTCTCTGGGGCCCGGCCCGCCTCTTCAGCGCAAGCCGTGCGTCGGTGGGAGCCGAGGGGGCGGAGGGGGGGGGGTCGGGAAGACGGCCTCCTGCGACCCATTCTCTTGGGATGTGGGCTGCGGTAATCTCTTTTTCCTCGCTGCCTTCGTAAGAGACGGAGAGAGAGAGAGAGAGAGAGGAAAAAAAGAAGGATCGGAGTGGCTGGAGAGAGAGAGAGAGAGGTTGAGGGAGTTCAAGTAGTGGCGAGTTTAATGCGAGGGCTGACCGCGTGGGATTGGATTTTTAATTTTTGTTTAAGGTGCGGACGGAATCGGTTATGCTGGCGAAGTGGGGATCGGTCCGGCACGATCTCCGAGGATGTGCGCAAAAATACTGCCCTTATTTAGAGTGAAATTAAGACTATGTATATTAAAATATATTCGGACTGGGCCATGGAAAAGTTAACCACTAAAATATAAGGAATGGGGCTTCAAATTGAAGATGAGAAACTAGTGGGCCTATATTTTGCGTTTAATCATCCAGTCATTACCATCATAGCATAAGACCAAGGTCACCCTGATTATGTGATTACAAAACTTGTATAGGAGTATGAAGCTCTGGGTCTGATAATAAATTCAGAAAAATCATTATATTTGGTCCTGGGAACGATAATTTAGATGTTGAGCTACATGGTGTGCAAAACCATAAAAGGAGAAACTACTTCGAATAACTTTATTAACTTAACTAACGGAGTTATTCTAAATGAACGAGGAAGTGGTAATAATGAATTAAAAGAATGTGTCAGAATAGCAAGGAAGACAGTTAAATCATTGGGCTCCATTATTAAATTCTGAAATCATTCATATTACTGTGAAACCTGCATTAAGTGACCACCGATGGTTCCGCTGAAAAACGGTTGTTGAGAGGGGTGGTCGTTTGACCAGGGTTCATTTCTAGGAGTACACGTTATTCCAATGAATGGGCGGGTGATTTGAAAAAGGAAATGGAAAAACTTTTGAAGCGATGGTTTTGTTAAAACCTATACAGATGGCGTACATTTCCTCATAATTTAGTTGCTCCTGGGAAATATCAATGCATATTAATTTGATGTAAACCTACTGTGAAAGCGAATATTGATGGATTGGATATTTGGGGAGATGACCGACAGCTAAGATCATTTGTGCCATAGGGGATAGGTAACAGAGGAAGGGTGGATAGAAACCCAGCATCGGCATTAGCCTGCTCTTAGCGAAAGGTGCCAAGGGGACCAGGGTTTAACGTCTCATCCGGCAGACGGAGTACTGTACTTGAAGCGCCCTCCACTAGACACTCAAGTAGAGATTAGGTTTCCTCTGGAAAACATCCGCCTCTGCAGGGATTTGAACCCTGGCCGTCCATATGGTTAGTCAGTACTCTAGCCACCACACCAAAAAAAGGTCGTTGTGAGGAGTGGTTGCTTGATAGGTGTGGTCATTAAGAGGGTTTTCACTGTAGGTTATGGGACATAACAGTGACAAGGTTGTGGAAGCAAAGAATATATAAAAGTATCATCCTGATTATAACCACAATGGAGCAAAAATTAGGAAATATGAAGAGGAATTTGAATAATCAACACCTCTAGAATGTTGGGAAGTTGGCAACTCGTAAGAGTTAATGATTGGATGGAACCAGAGAGTCAGTGGTGCAAGGATCTCTGTGGAGCGTGGCACTGTAATTGAAATTGAACATTGTGCTGAGATTGCTGCTCCAGGCCTGGAATTTGGCATAAATGACCGATTTTTCACCTCACACTTTTTTGCAATTTGCAATTGCAATAAAATCATATTCTCTCGGTACACGTGAATTCTATTTTAATACTTTGGCTCTCAAATATGTGCTTCTCCTGAAATCTTTTTTAGTAATGGTAACTATGCACCTTTTCCTTTTTCATCCTCATGTCTTCAATTATGCCATAATTGAAAATTGAACGATGTGTTTGAATTTTGAAGTGGATTCTTCAGCGGCACTTCTGTATATGCTGCAAATGTATAATTATGATGGCTTTTTAATGTATAAAATTATCGTGAATCTATAGCATGTACATACCATAATAATGTTGAAAAAATCACAGGATTGAAAATAATCCTTTCTCTCTCTTCTCTTTCCAGACATAGCAATTGATTGGTCAGACCATGCGCTGTGGTGGCCTGCACGAAACATGTGGCTCGGACGGACTCGTTCCACATTGGATCAGTATGGTGTTCAAGCAGATGCCCTCCTTAACTTCACCCCAATGCACAAAACCCTACGTGTTCAACTCCCTGATCTTCGCTACCTCGACTGTCGCGTGAACTTCTCCATTGACACAATAAGCTCTGTTATCAACATATGCAAAGATCTTGGTAAGTAACCTTATCACATTTGACCGTTACTGGAGTTCGATCACATGGAATGCAACTAATAGTTGTTGTTTTGGTTTGCGTCATCAGACCTAAAAAATATTATCATTTGTGACATAAGCAACAACATTAGAATAACATGTATTTTACTAAAAATCAATGAGATGCTTTCAAAGATGTCCGTATTTTAGAGAACCTTGTTTTATAACTTTCAAGAATTAAGCTTTGAATTCTCGAGTTTCAGTGTGCATGTAATGAATGTGGTCGTGTGATCGAAACTGGTTTGATTATTGGGATTGGTGTTCCCCTGTATTATGCCAGCATATGGCTTGAATGAAATGAGTGACCTTGTTTGGCCTTGAATCAGTGATCAAGAGATTGTGAGTTGCCTATCTTTCAATTACGGCAGTATGTGTTTTTTTCAAAATTTTTACAATTCTGTAACATTTGTATACCATCTTCTCTTAATAAGTTTTTATCGTTAGAAGCTACACATTCAAAGTAAACAAATCTGATTTACTTCTGGAGTTGACCAATTTTCTTAAACCTAATGAGCTGGCTATATTACATAAGACCATTTCAACTGGGATATTGTGAAGTTAGGTTCTGAAAATGGACTTGCTACTGCATTAAAAGAAATGGACTTGTCATTCTGATATCAGATTCTATGTTCTTACAAAGAATTACAGGAAACAGGGTTTTTTGAGTAGATGTAAGTAATTCACTTTTGAATGAAGAAGTTGTAGTACTAATTAGCCCATATTCTTTTGCTTGGATAAATAAACATTATGTTATATTTTGAGTGCCACGTATGTTCACTGCTTTGGCTTGTAATTGAGGAATTTCATTTTTTTCATGATTTACATTACTATTGTGTAAAAGGTACGTTTTCAGTTTCACTGATATTTTTTGGAAGTTACATGTGTTAATCATTAATTGAGGTTTCTTGTGTGTTCCCATGTGAAGGCATCAGACATCCAGAGGAACTGTCACTTTGCAAACCTCTGGAGCCAAACCACCTCAAATACAATTACAAGGACTTGCCCAAGAAGCGGAGCATGGAGAATGGTGCTCCTGGAAGGGGCCCAGCACCCATGTCGCCCGACACAAACACCTTCATCCCTGCAACGAGCAACAATGGTCACAAGCACGATGGGGATGACATCGGTGGCTCAAATAACAGCCTGGATCGAAGCCCCGCATCTCCATTCCTGTGTGCTCCTGTTTCGGGATCGCATCCTCGGACACCTTCAGAAAATGCGCACTCAAATTCCCCTAATCACACAAACCATGGTGGACGAGGAAACACAACACCGGTAAGTCATTAGTTTTTTTAGGATATCGCTGGCTCTTTATAGTAGTGGTGCTGTTTTTAGAGTTGTAGGTTAAGTTTTCAGAGTTGGATGCCCCAGTGTCTTGATCATTTTCCCCGATTGCATGGTTAAAAACTGCAGAAATTGACAAAAACTAGTCTTTTGGTATTTCTGATCTTAAAATTAAACCAATTCATTAAATTATTCAAAAATCTGACTAAATTTTATGAAAATTTACTTTTGTTTTTGCAAACAATATTGTGGTTTGCCCTAGTCTAATATTGACTTTATTTAAATGTATGTTCCTGTTTATGTCAATAAACATGTTATTATTGCATTAGTGTATTCCTTGGTATGATGTAACTCAACCTTTTTTTACATTGTCTTGTTTTAATAATGAAGCAATACAAGTACAACCACAGTTGACTAACATTTTAATTGTCTTAATTTCTGGGGTTTATTTGAGTAAGATTGTGTCAAAATAACCAATAATTATGCTTTAAATTTATCTAATACTGTGGTTACCTAATTTAATGGTATTGCTTTTCAATTTCTTGTATCATGTGCAAAATTATTGTTTTGTGAAGCATGGTCAAATATGTTTTCCATGCATTACCTCTGGGGAGTTCCTATTCAAATCATGAAATCAAAGATGGAATTTGTTGTTACTTTCTCCATGTTAACATGTTCATTTGCATTAATTTATGAAGCTTGATTGATGAATTTTCCTCATGTTGAAAGCAATTTATATATAAAACCAGAGTCATGCTTGGGTTCCATCAGGAAAGTGTGACATAGGCAATAGGTGCTCATTAGCTGAGAATGGGAGACCAGTTCACTGCTTGTTCATAATTTGATTGAGGGGAATCATTGTTTTGTAAGGGTTCCATGTAAATATAGTATCATACATTAGAAAGCAAAATAAGTGATTGAAGTATTTTGATCTCCTCTTATTTTGAATGATAATTTTGGCAACCATGTACCTGTTTGTGCATCTACATTTGGACTCACAGGCAAGGTTAATGCAGTCACGTCTGCTCTGTAAGTGTCCATTTAATGGCCAGAAGGGTTAGAGTATGAAAAAATGCAATTTTCGTATCTTTGTTTTGCAGAGTGGCACATGGAGAAGAAATGGAGGTGATGCCAATGGATCGGTGGGCTCACCCCTTTATGGCGGCGCGATCTCTCCGCCCAGCTTGGTTCTTGATGGAACCCCTAACGGTGGGGGAAGTTTCTTTGAGTCGTCTGCTTCCTCACTTGCCTACAGTCCAGCAACACCCAGCCCCGAGGCAAGAGCACGTCTGCTCAGGCCAAAGACATTGGTGGAGAGGGCACGGCTAAATGTTGCGTGAGTTGCCGACAATTTTAAGTTTTAGTAGGAACCAGACCCCAGTCCTCTTTCTGATCCTGTTCTTCACTCATTAGTGTGCAAGCATAGTCCTAGAAGTTGTTTTAGCTGTACAATGAAGAATGATGATGCTTGGAAAGTATTGAGATATGTTGAAGGATCTCAGGTTTTCCCGGCGTATGTGATGGATAAAGGTTTTTCGGGTTCTCCACCGGGTGAGCAGGTCCATGGGGCCCAACAAGAGCCAGGACCATAGCCGACACAGAAAGCATCCCCGGGGAATTGACCCATCTAAAAAGAACTTTCCGTCAGAACGGATATAGTAATCAGAAAATTTCCATGGCCCTGAAAAGGGCCTTTGAGACAAGAGGGAGCCGTCTGAGGAACCGGTGGCTAAAGCCTTTTTACCATATGTGTCAACGATATCGGGGAAGATTCAACGCATTCTTCAACGCTTCAGCATCCAAACAATACATTTACCACCGCCAAAGCTGAAGGCGCTGCTAGTTAAGGCAAAAGATCCGGTCGGCTTGAAGATGCCAGGAGTCTACCAGATTTCCTGTGAGTGCGGAAAAATTTGCTTCGGAGAAACTGGGCGTACCATCGAGACAAGACTGAAAGAACACCAGAGACACTTCCGATTGGTACAACCGCAGAAATCAGCCGTAGCAGAGCACAGCATTTGGGAGGACCACGCCATACGGTGGGAGGAGACCAAAATAATCAGCCGCACTCATGGTTATTGGGATCGCCTCGTTAAGGAAGCCATCGAGATCCGTCTGCAGCCGAGAAACATCAATAGAGATGCAGGTTTCCAATTGAGCGACACGTGGAAACAAATCGTGGCCAACATTAAATACGTCAGAGAAGGCGGGAAAACATGCAGACGCCACAGCCAATCAGGTGGCACCTGACCCGGGAGGAGTATATATACTGGCCAAAATTGAGAAAACGGCATTCGGATGCTGATACCCCCCTGATGATGGAGGACAAGTCGTTCTCCGAAACGTTGGGCCCCATGGACCTGCTCACCCGGTGGAGAACCCGAGAAACCTTTATCCATTGAGATATGTAGTTGCTAGTGGCTAACTTTCTCATCATGCAAAGTGGAGCTGAGAATTGTATTGCTGCCCTGCTGAATTCAGCCCTAGTCTGAGAGAAAATAGGTTGTTTCAAATCAGTCGGAGAGGAAGAGTTGTGTGGAGGAGCTTTCTCTGTTATAGCCAGAATATATCTTTTTTTGATGTTGACCTTAAATATTCATCTGACATGATACCTTTCTTTGAATCAATAAACATTGAACTATATATTGTTATTTTATGGTACTTAATATTTATGATAACAGAGTAATAAATGCTAACTTAGCACAGTTTGAATTAAGTTTAGTGTAAGGAGGGTTAGGAATACACCCCATGAATCATATTTTCTCCCTTGTGATCAACAAATAAGAGTTGGCATGGTGTGGGTGTGACAGAAGTATTTCTAGTATGCATCTAATCAGGCTCAAGCATTTAATATCCTCGTAAATGAAGACATAGTGTGAGAGGTGTAATTCTACCCCCTTAGGCTGACTTTCTAAAGGCTATGTTACAAAGTATGCAAAAATTTCCATGCTCTTGCCCTAGTGTGTAATACCTTTCCAGATGCTCAAGGCTTGAATGTGTATCTTCGGTTATTCATTGTTAATCATCTCTGTTGCAGTTGGTTGGACTCATCCTTGTCAATTATGGAACAAGGTGTCAGGGAATTTGATACACTCTGCCTTCGCTTCAAGTTCTTCTGCTTCTATGACCTCAACCCTAAGTATGATGCGGTGAGGATCAACCAGATATATGAGCAAGCAAAGTGGCAGCTCCTGAATGAAGAAATTGACTGCACAGAAGAGGAGATGCTCATGTTTGCTGCCCTACAGGTTTGTTACTCTCCTCACATTTTTATTCAATATGCCTTTTATCTTTCCATTGCTTGTAGCCTTGATGGTTTGAAGTAAGAGTATGATACACAACCTTACACTTGGGCTGTTTTCCAATTCAGCGAACCATGCTGTCCATTCTTTGTACCTAGAGAGCATTGGGCAGAGCTGACATCAAATTCTTGTCACCTCGGATGTCAGAGACTGAATATTGTCTACATGTGAAGTGAAGACTGTATGCGAAGAGGAGAATGGAAAAGTAGTCATCCTATGGTCACTGTATAAATGTGAAGTTAGAGGTTGTGGTGTGATTAGATGGGTGTACATGACAAACAGAAGCACAGAACATTTTCAATGAATGTTGTTTTATTTTTAGTAGGTACATTGATGTGATATTTTCTCATTTTTTATGGAAAAATGTTGAACACACATTATATCAGAGGATATTCAGGAGTGAATCTACTGTTGAATATTTTTAGCAAATAGTTCCATGAATGAGGTAGATATTGTAGATATTCTCTAATTCTTTGCATTACTTTCAACCCCACAAAATCTGTCTTCCTTTTGCTGGAAGGAAAGAAGACCCTCATTAGAAAAATTTTGTTCTAATGAAAGACGCTCTCCAGATCATGTTATTTCATTGGCAGCATCAGTTTCTACTAACGAATAGTAGATTTGTTAGTACCACTGAGTATCATGGATGTATTATTTCATTAACCATATGTGGGGAAAAATTAAACTGGTATGCAAAAGTAACTCATTTTCAAGTTAATTATGATAATGCCACTCAGTATTGATCAGTCCTCGGGTGAGAAATTGTTGATATTTTGTTCTCCATGTAATAAACAGGATAGGTACTGTTTTTGACTGTCGTATTCATTGTATAAAGACGTACATAGTTGTTATAGACAAGATTGATATAGATGGATAAAACTTAGGCTGTGCGCAAATTAATAGTGGGTGATGTCTTTTTTTTGCTGTACCTAGCAATCAAAGCACATTATTTGCTGTATGATGACATGAATGAATTTTTTATTCATTTTATAAATGCTTTTGTGCATATTATTGCCTTAAAATTGTATAATTAGAATGGGGGGAATTTCAGGGAAGTAATCGACTTCAATCATCATGATTGGGGATGCGGCATTTAAATGTTTCATGAGATGAAGGTCATGATGATGTCTCTTCTGTTGTAGAAAATCTTCAAAAGTGCTCGGAGAAGATTCCTCTCAGTTTGCCTGGGGATTAAGATAGCTTTATTGGCAGAGAACTATGTGTTTGGCAAAGCTTCCAAATGCCCTTAGTCTGGATTTCACGAGCATTAATTTATTTATGTAAATACTGTGTTGATTATTTTGTTGCTACTGTTCTGTCACCTCTATTTTGCTCATATATTTTGTTTTATCCCAAATCTAATATCATTTGATGCTCATTGACTTTCATATTTCTAAAAATTTTTATGGTGATTGGAATCTCTTGGGAGGAAAATATCAATTGTGTTGTGAAAAGGTTTAGAATCTTTCATTTAAAGTTATAGCTATTTGGTGGAAATGGATCTTTTTGTTGAACTGTGGGCTGATATTTCTTAAGCCATGTGGTGGAAGTTTTAAGTATCTTTTTGATAATAGCTGCACATATTTTTATCATCTTTCGTTTTATCTTAGCTTTGGAATATAGTATGTAGGTGGGTAGGTGGCATAATGCTTATTTAAATTATGAAGCAGGTGATGAACTGTGTAAGAATTTACTTTCTCATTCAATTAGCCTGTATATATACTCCTTTTTATATTCATAAGTGCTTGCTGGTAGCATCATGTGGAAAGTTGTACCATTTAAATAAATAATTGTTCATTGACTGTTGTCTAGCTACTTGAAAAACCATTTGTGATGTTTGGTTTAATGTTTCATGTAGATTACATTGAAATTCCTGTCCCCTCATTAGTGCCTTACTTGAAGTTAGTGTTTAAATTCTTTCTCCCAAACGTTCACAGGTTCAGGTAACGCTGCAAGCAGGAGTTCCCCAGCCACTGCCTTTGGATGAGTCGGGTTCCTCAGGAATAGGTGTCGATGACGATGATGAAATCGATGCTGCTCTCACAGATTTACAAGTTACGCTTGAAGGTTCTCACATAACAACCTCATTGGGAGAGGCTGGGGATATTATGCAGGTCCCAGAGCTCTATGACTACCTGCGCTTTTTGAAGTGAGTTTTTTTTGGCATTATAGTTTTATTTTATTCGGTGCAGAGTATACCGTTCACTAAAAATTATTACATTTTTGTGTTAAATGACGAAAATAAAATGGTATCATTATTGTGTGAAATTAGTGCCTAAATGCTGACCTCTCTTATATTCAACTCAATTGTTTTACATTGCATAAACATCTATGCTCAGAGTATTTTCTAAATATTTTCACCAAGGTCTGACTTGAACTTGCAACCTCCAAATAGGCATTAGCATGCTGCTACCGAGACTGTCAGTAACTGTAATGGTAATAGGTGGTGAAGATACATTTGGTGTAGTGCCAAGTAAATTTCCACAATACTCCACATGTTCCTCTCACATAATAATGATAATGGCAGTTACAACTTCTTAATGATGTTCATTTAATGAGATGAGCTGATTCAGCCATGTCGTGGATGGTGGGAAACCACTGAGGCAGAATTGATACCCACCTGCTGACCTACCTACTGTCATTGATTGGCAGTCAATGACAATACTCCCCTGCCTCCAGATGGAGTGTTATTATTGTTATTTGGCTATCTTCGGACTAGGATATGTTTCTTGTGGATCACCTGTTATTGTGTGCACTGGATAAGGTTTCTTCTCTCTCTTTTCATATCAGTGTACTCTCTGTGTACACCTCATGCCTGTCCTTTTCATACATCTTCCCAATCTACTTGTTTGTTCTATCCACCTACTGTGCCCTATCTTGGTTTCCTCATGCCAACTTTGTGATTTTCCCTTCTGTTTGAATAATTTCTTGGATTGCCTTCTTTTCCATCTCATGTCTCAATTCTCTATTGTCTCAAAAATGCACTTCCATGTGATGGAAGAAAATTGAATCTCAGTTTTGGAAACAAGCCTTATGTTTGATCCCTGCAATGTATACATTTCAATCTTAAAAAATGTCTTTTTGGTGATTGGGCTATTTTCATGATTTTAAGTTTTGCTCGATAATATTTCAATGTCCCGATTTAAATCTAGGAAGAAAATTGCAGTAATTGTTTCTAAGATGAAAAAATGTAGGAAAACTTTATTGATGCTAATATATATGAGGATAGGAATGATATGTGCTTCCATTGCTGATTAGCCACACCATTTATTTATTATTATATTAATGAGTACATAATTTCAATCAGCTTTTGAGCATTAGTTTCTTGGGTTCCTAATTGTAGTTAATTTTAAAATCATTCTGCATGAAATGTGGATATACTTTATAATGTTGAAGTGGTTTCTGATAGTTACATTTGTGATACAATTTTTCTTTTTAAATAAGTTGCAAAATGTTAATTTCACTTATCTGCATCAATTATATCACCTACCTAGTCAACTCATTTTCTAAAAGAAAGAATTTATTTAATCGGGATGATTTAAGCTTTGCGTATTCATTGACATCCTATCTCTACTATAATATAATGAAATAGGGTGTTCATATTTTAACCATCAGCACAGCTGTTGCAGTTGATAAGGCTTGCCTCAAAGCTTGTTGCTCTTCCATAGGCCCCAATTTTTGATTTTGCCAACCATTTAGACAAACTGTCGCCTCATATCAAGTGCTGGTGACACTGAATATTGTTCCTCAAAATTGAAGAAGTTTGTGTTTCCCATTGATGTTTCATCATACTGAACAAACCCCTCCTCCATTTCCTCCCTTCTTGCTTGCCTAGGGGTCGTAAGCTTTCAGACAAGACAAATGGGGTGATTAAGAGCTGTTTTTTGTAGGATACATTAATAATTGTTCAATGATATATTCTGCTGTTTAAGCAATTGACTTATTGTCCATTTCAGGCCTAAAAGATTCACACTTAAGGCTTTCAAGAGGTTCTGGTTTACCTGCCGTGATCTTCACTTGAGTCTATATAAGACGAAAGAGGATGCGATGAAGGGTGCCTCACCTGCACACACAATAAATCTCAGGGGTTGTGAAGTCACACCAGAAGTAAACTTGGCCAGCCGGAAGTTTGGAATCAAGTTAGAAGTCCCAAGTTCAGAAGGAATGTCAGAAATGTGGATCAGATGTGATTCTGTAAGTGGCTTAAATGTGGTGGTACTTCTCAAATTTTTTGTGCACTATTCTGTAATTTTATACTGAATATACTAATTACTATTTGATTTAGTCAATATTCCATCCGTCACCAATAACCAGTGTTGTTTAGTTTGAATGAAATATTTGTAGTTGTTAAATTGTTTGCTAAACTATCTTTTGCTGTTAATGGTCTTTCAGTTGGAAGTTGACTGTATAGCTGGGTTATGTAGATACCTTTTCAATGATTGGCTGAAAGCTGTGTCACATAAGACAAAAAAACTTAAGAAAAATGTTTCAAGAAGTAATTAGTGGCTAATCAATCCATCCTAGATCAAGATCATGAAACTGCATCTCCATATATTTTGTATTCTAGTACTTTCTATTTAAGTGTATTGAACTTTGAGTTGAATCATGCTTAATAGTCTCTGGGAAATTTGGCATCCATGGCTCAGCATTGAATGGTGCTAAAGCCTAATTCCTGTTAAGTCTTACCTGAAAGCTCATGATGGATATCACAGGATTTGAGCGATTATTATTTCTGCTTTTTCTTCAATCAACAAACTGTGAGAAATCTTTAAGTGTTAGTTCATTCTTTGTTTATTGGACTAATTACCTATAATGCAATGTGGTGGGTCTAACTATCACTACGTTTACCAATCAAAATCAGATCGATATTGTAACACTCAATCAAAATGTGAGCACCAATTTTAGTCTTAAGTTTATAAAGATATTGTAAAACACAAAAGAATATGCGTGCATCAATTTCAGTCTTAAGTTCGTAAGGATATATTCAATTCAAAAGGTTATTGGGCCCAATTTACATACAACTATGCATACATGTATACATATATAACCCAAGGTCAACTCTAATAATTGGTCCAGCGTGCACCAAGCGTCATGCAATCCCATTAGCCAAAATTTCTTCCACTTATCCAACACCGTGCCAAGGTCACCCTCCTTTCTCTCAGGCTCACGGCACTCCAAATCTCTGGCCTCTCGTCCTTCCTCTCGTTCATGCGGACCTTTCCTTGCTCACATCGGGCCACAAACCATAAGATCCTCTGCTTCCGTGGCCGCATTCTGCTCCTCACGGCAGATCCATTTTCTTTCCTCAATATGGGATATAAAAACTATCATGCCTCTCGCACACGTGCACGGAGTGTGTCAGCTCCCGACGGCTGGTCCCTTCTTACTCTCCTTTTCCCTATTGTTAACTCTTTCATCCCATTTGCGTCCCTAGCGACGGCCCTTGTTACCTTCTCACGTCACGCATTTCCCTATTGTTAACTGTTTACATCCAATTGGCGTCCCTAGCGACGGCCCCCCATGTCGATATTGTTTATGACCCAGAGTTGACCTTGAGTCTATATTTACAACGTTACAATATGAACGCGGACCGATCTGAACATTCTAAGCCAGCCAACTCGGATCGCCTGGTTTATCAATGCAAAATCGATGGAAATATCGATTTGAGATCTCAGACTGGCATAGAAAGCAGACCGAGTTAGCCTGCTTCTCTTATCGATGCCACTAGCCCATTGAGTTTACCATACCGAGCTGAACCGGCCAAATCGATCTGAGTTCGATTGGTAAATGTAGTGTATAATAAAAATGAATTTGCCAAAATATCAGAGTATGCACAGAGATGTGTGGCATGCTGCAGTTGCACATGAGCTTGGTAACATCAGGATACAATACTGTGGTTGAAATAACTTTCCAGGCTTCATATCAATTAAGTATGGTGATAAAGGTAACTGCCAGGAGTCTGTAAGTGGGGGATACAGTGAATAGAATTGTTGTTGAGGGATAATAGATGGAAGAAAGCATGAATATGGCTATTGCTATTTTGCTTTTCTTCACAGGACTCTGCCATTAACATCATAGATCTAATATATTTTTTCTCTCCCTCCAAAGGAGGAGCAGTATGCTAAGTGGATGGCTGCCTGTCGGCTAGGAGCCAAAGGACGTTCCCTCGCCGACAGCTCCTATGATGCAGAAGTTAAGTCAATTATGGCATTCTTGCAAATGCAGCGTCCAGCACCAACTCCTGCAATTAGTCCAAGTTCCCTGGATATCAATCCAGAGGATTACATTGCTCCAAGGTTCCTCAGGAAGCTTAAAGGAAAGGTAAGGAAGTATTTCAAATATTTCATAATTACTTTACTTTGCAATGTGTATAGAATAATATTAACTCTCTGCTGGCTACACAAAGTGAAAATAATTTGAAATCTAGTATAATGGCAATTCTTCTGCTATATATCAACCCTGCAGTATTAAATTCTCTTGGGTATCGCATAATAATATTGGCTTGAGTATTTTTATGGTCACATCCTGGCTACATAATGTTGTGTGTGGTAACCATCAGCATGCCAAGTTTTCATTTTTAAAACGATTAATTCCTTTATAAGATAAACCATTTAAATTACCCATCAAGGGAAACTTCCATCTATTTAGCAAACCTCAAGTCACTACTTTTTGCTTTGGGTAGTTTTATAAGTTGGTTTTAAATTTTGGGTTTGATCGTGTCTAAGAAAGTAAATGAATTGATTGTTTTAATGGTGGAGAAACTTTAACCTCTAATATCTAACCATGTGGTGGCATTGTTTTCATTCAGGAGTGATTAGTACCTGTAAAAAGATGTCACTGTGTTTGCTTGGATTATATTTCTTATTTCATTATTCCTTGTATGTAATATAATGTCATCTACGTATTGGAATGAAAAAGAATGCCCCCTGGGGACATTGTGAATAAAAGAAGAGAACAATTATTGAGAAAAAAAGAATGTATACTGTTTTAATCCTACTTCTGACACCAAAATGATACATGCAAGTGGGTGAATAATGCTGAAAGTCACTCCATTGCTTTGACCAGAAGTAATTTATTTGTAGGATAAAAACAGCATACGTCCTTTTGCTCGCAATAATCGCTCTCTTCTCTTTGTTTATTTCAACGTCTCAATGAGGCGTATCCAAAGAATGGAGGAGTGATTGAACTGTCCCACAGCGTCTGGGCTTCCTCTGTGGTACTAGTGAAGAAGAAAGATGGATCAACCTGATTCTGCGTAGATTACCACCAACTCAACAACATAAGGAAGAAGTACAGTAATCCGTTGTCAAGGATTGATGACGTTTTGGGTATGCTGGCTGGATCGCTGATATTTTCAACCCTGGAAGCAAGGATTGTCTGGTTGAATTAACTGAGGAGGATAAAGAAAAGTGTGTGTTCATGCTTATTTCTGGATTGTGGCAATTTTATAGTGATGCCCTTTGGCTTATGCAATGTACCCGCAACGTTCGAGCGTTTGATGGCGTCAGTGTTGAAAGGGCTTTCATGGAAAACTTGCTTAGTATACCGAGATGACATAATTGTCATTGGGAATAATAATGGCGATCACATAAGAAACTTGGAGGAAGTTTTCCTGAGGATACAACAAGCAAACTTGAAATGGAGTCCTGGTGAATGCCAATTCTTCCAAATGCAGGTGCTGTATTTGGGACATATTGTCTCAGACAAAGGAGTGGAAGTGGAACTTAATGAGACCAACATCAATTGACGCGTGGCCAATACCTGAGAATAAGCATCAGTTGAGGAGTATCTTGGGATTATGCACCTATTACAGGCGATTCACCAACATTGCAAAACCACTGACGTTCTAATGGAGGAAGAAAAAGAGTTCCTGTGGGATAAGTACTGTTGGGCATCCTGCGAACCATTGAAGAGGATGCTGATGACAGCACCAGTACTTGGGTATCCCGACATCTTGGGAATATTTATATTGGACTCAGATGCCAATAATGCTGGAGTTGGAGATTCAAGGTGAACATGAATGAGTCATTGGTTACAATAGTAAAATGCTGTCTAAATTGGTAAACATGTAACTGCTATTTGAGTGAAAGAAGGCAGAGCAAAGACCTTCCTGAAATGAATTTGCATGCAGAAGGCCATCAGCAAAATCCTATAGGGCTCAATGGAATCCAATAATCCTCGATGAAGATGATCTGCTGAAATGAGTTGTTGAAATCGAGGATGGTCCTGAAAATAAGAAACAGCTGCTGATCCCTAGGAGTCATGTGAAGGAGGTGCTTTGTGTACTGCATGGTGAAACTGCAGGGAGACATCTAGGAGTGAAGAAGACAACAGAGAAAGTGCACAATAGGTTTTACTGTATGAACCTCGGGGATGATGTGGAGAATGGTGTTGAAGTGTTCCACCTGTGCTGCAAGCAACGGGCCTCAGAGGCGACCCTGAGCCCCATTGTGCCAGTATATACATCGTGGGCAGCCCGTTTAAAGGAGAAGGGATTGATTTTTCTTGACCATTCCCAGAGCCTGATGGAGGAAATAAATACATTGTAGTGGTCATTGATTACTTAAGTAAATGAAGGAGGCAAATTTATGCCATGCCAAATTTAGGTGCTGCCTCTGTGGCCGGTGCATTAGTGAAGGAATTGATATGCTGCTTTGGAATGCCATTGGAATTTCACAGAGGGGATCGGATTGGTGTGGTGTCTAGAGTATTGGCTTACCATATGGACGACCAGGGTTCAAATCCCGGCACATGTGTATCAGAGGAAACCCGATCCCTACTTGGGTGTCTTGTAAATGGCTCTTCAAGTGTACTACCTACTCTGTCTGTCTGATGAGACCTTAAACTGTAGTCCTCTTGGCCGTATGCTTGAGATAACCGATAAGGAAACATCAGTCCATGTTGGAACAGGGTGGAACAGAGCTTGGGAGGGAGCATTATAACGCAAAAGAACGCTCCATGGACACATAAATAAACAAGTAGAAGAGAGCAAAGGATGTATGCTGTTTTAATCCTGCAAATAAATTATTTCTGGTTGAAGTCATAGAGTGACTTTCAGCATTATTCAGCCACTTACACCTATCAATATTTTTTCCAGTTAAGTTTTATTTTAAATAGGCCTTTTGATAAGTAGCCTCAACTAACTATATTTGATTTTCTTTTTTTCATAATATGAACATTTTTTCTTGCAGAATTGTAGAGGGTGCTGTCCAGCTGATAAAGAATTGGTAACTAACATTTATCCAAGTTTTTTTCCCTTAGAACAGCACTATATGTCAGCGATGTCTGCACCATCTTTTCCTGCATTCTGACCACTATACTCATTGTGCTGCATGCAGCTTTATTCCATGAATGTGCCTTTATAATACATGTTCAATTTGTGTGTGTGTGGTACCCAGTGAGCTTTCTTAAGGTATAAGAACATATGAGATGAGCATGGTTGCACTCTGTAGCATGTATCAAATGTGCTACATGTTTCATGGTCATTGTGTTATGCATCATCATTGGAATATTTACACCACTGCGATAGATTAATGTATTTGGGTTGCTCCACTGATTCAAAGGCTGCTGGTGGGTGGGAATAAATGCTAAGAGTTGGAGACATGAGTGTGATACTGCTTAGTGAGCGGGACTATAATGAAGAGAGGTCCCATCAAACCACGGTCCTTGCACTGCTTTCCCTTCTCATAGGAGCCTAATGAGTGCAAAACAAGGGTGGTTGAGGGACATAGATGCGACTAAAAAGCAACAATCATCTCGCAGAGAGTCTGTTTTTCATGCTATCTCAATGTAAGGATTCCAAAATACTGATTGCTTAATGTCAACCTGGAAGAAGTGCATTGAATTGGTATGTCAAATTCACCTTTAATCAATCCTGTTATCCTAACCTTGTATCTATGTTTGCCTTCTCCCTCCACCACAATCCCATGATCCCATCCATGGGCTCTGATTCACATCTCCACCTCCTCACTCCCAATATTCTCTCCTCTAGGTTTCTGATACATACATGTTGATCACCACACACACTCACTTAATCTGAAGGGTTCTTCGGGCAATGGGCACACGCCTTTTCAATCATCTACCAAAGGAAATTAAGGAAAATACTCACACTTTTAGCTTGAGACTGAAGACCCACTTACTGAATCTGTCATGCTATAGCGTCAATGAATTCTTTGAAAGTTGAAGAATAATCAGTGAAACTACACAAATTCTTCATTTCATTTTCGCTTTATCTGCCTCATAGGAACTTTTGTTCGCTCCAAAAATGGGTTCCTTTTGCCAAACGGAAACTTAAGGGAACACTTGGTTATGTTCATGAAATGCCCTATAAAAAACCCCTGCTAGTGGGACCATCTGTGAGATTTTAAATGTCAGCTCTTAATAATCAACACTGCTAATGTAATAGCATGACTTATAACTGATTTTGTAATCTCTGGTTAAATATTTTCTCATTATAAAAACTGATGCTGATTCATTCCCCATTCTCTCTTCAATAATAATCACATCAACTAACCAACCTACAGCCTCAGACGTAACTTGGTGGACATTTTGCATTTTCTTACGAAAAGAAATAACATTTAGCCACTCTTGTTTTTACTCCAACCTTGGTTTCAGTGGGTAACCGTCATTTTCAAACTGACTGTTACCCTTGAAACCTATGCCAGAGTAATAAAAATAAAATGTGGGTACAGAATAAGAGGAGAGGCTATTTCCCCATCTGTTGTTCATGCATTTGCACATATATTCTTGCAATTCATCACTTTACACAATGCAGTTTTCAATGCACATCTGGACATACATCAGATTATGAAATAAAGTGCCTCATGTAAAATGGTCTATTGGAAAACTAATGGACATGTATCATGCAAAACCTGAACTCTGAGTTAATATCAAGTTAACAAGTCTGTGTCATTGTACGGTTGACATAACCACCATATTAATCCAGACATTTATATGACACCTGTACAATTTATTATAGTTGTAGACTAAAATTCAGTAGTTAATATCCCATGTCTTTGGAGTGGAGACTGAAAAATATTGATGTTGCTATTTTCAGCATAGTAATATCCTTGAATATGAGCTAATCATGAATTGCAATGTTACCGCCAAATTATAGATGTTCTGAGTCTATTTTCCTCGCTTTGTATCGAAAGCTGTTCAGGTTTTTTTGATAAAGTTATCACCTTTTTTATTGCACTATTCCGTCTTTTGTGGGTGATTGTGATGTTTGAAAATCTATGCTTTAGGTTAGAAATTACTGTAGCATTTGATCCTGTAAAAAGTGCTCTCCATTAACCCTTTCTTTTTTTCCACCAATGAATAGTTTCTGTCTGATTTTAGCACTCACTGAGGCTGTTACTCATTAGTTATTATCTAGCATTTTTAATTCTGGCCACCGTGATGGTTGAGTGGCGAATGATGGTTCATTCTCGCAAATATTTTAAAGCCATGATGACGCAGATGTGGTCCATAGCCTGATATGGTAATTGGCTGTGTTAATTTACATATATATGCTTTACTTCTTTTGTACACGTTTACATACACAGTGAAATTGATGTCTGAATTAGTTCTATCCAAAAAATTATGGAAACTGTGGAACATTTATGAGGAGAGTGACTCCAATGCAATGAAAGATCCTCGAAAGCATTGGGTTCATAGCAAGGAGTATATCGTGGGCAGCGAAACCCAAATTCATTTTCCTTGTAAATTTTTAATGCTTTTCAGTATTTGAGCTCGTACCATGAAAATTTCATTTTCATAGTACTATTTAATAGATTCAATACTATTTAATAGGTTCAACATTTACCCTTGTCTACTAATAGAATTTTAAAACTAGCCTGCCTAATTGAATTAGCTTGCAACTTTAGTTACTTCCCTTTGTGTTTAGTGCTTTTTTTTCTTTCATCACTTTTATTGAAAATCTGTTCTTCTAGGAAGTTAAAACTCTGAGAAGTGCCCTTTTGTTGTATTTTAACACTGGTCACTTTGTAGAATGGTCAAAAATGGTTTGATATCAATCCTTCCTCATCACCAAATTTGTGTGTGAATGCTATTAGAAAAATGTTCAGTTCTTGCCAGATGAGTTGTTTAAGAAGCATGTGTTTGTAACATTTTTATGTACTGCTCGGTGTAAATACGTAAACACAAAATCCATTTTTATTAAAAAATTGGTTTTGACTGTCAGGAATAAACTGTATGTACTCTGTGTAAACTTTCCATTGAGTGCAATATGTAATCACAAAAATACAAGCTACCTGTTCAGAAATGCTGTAAAAATCATTGAATAATCCATATTATGCACTCTGGTCAAATTAGTTGGTTCATGCACAATATTATAATATTCCCAAGTTAACAAAGATGTTAATATTTAGACGTGCTCCATGCACAGATAATGGGGTAATTGAGGAGGAGGAATTAACTCTGAAATTGCTGATCACAAGCGTAAAGGCATGTATATATTTTTCCTACTTTCATATGGTGTACAATGCCTTCTTACATTTTCAAGAAGTTCTCTAAGAAAATGGTTACAATGAAGAATTTGTAAATTCAATTTACAATATCTTGTTCAATTTGCACATAATGCTGATTAAAAATTATCATTTCTTGCTCATGCTTTCTTTGGTAAGTTTAAAAAAATTGCAAAACAGTGTTTTTTGAGGCCTTTTGATGTATCTTTGCGTAAGTGATGGAGAACCACTTTATAATGGTAAAAATGAATCTTCTATTGTCATCTTTGGTAAGCCATAGTTATCACACTGCCTTGTTTTACTGTTGACTTGAGTTTGTTATTTTACATCATTGTTATTATTTGTTTGGGATTAAATAATGGTTTGATGCTGAATAATGTCAATGAATTTTCAACCGGAGTAGAATAAAAGTCCTTAACTTGTTGCCTTCTTTTCATTGACAGCTGATCCAGAGGATCCTTGAAGCTCATGGCAATGTTAAGTCATTGTCTCTCACAGAGGCAAAGATGAATTTCATTCGGGCATGGCAGTCTCTTCCTGACTATGGTGTCTCTCTCTTCGTCGTGAAGTTTATGGGCCACAGGAAAGAGGAGCTCTTGGGGGTTGCCTTCAATAGGCTCATGCGTATGGATATTGCCACTGGGGATCACTTGAAGACATGGAGGTTCAACACGATGAAGGCAAGTGACCTCTTGCATTAATAAATGTTTTTAATGGAGGTGGTCCCAGTCAAGGTAGAAAAAATATTTTGATGTGTCATTTTTTTTATTTAAATCCCAAGAATTTTTGCAAAAGGCAATTTTCATTTCATCCCAGGATATCCATGGCAGCAGTTAAGGTTGATCAGATGTTTACACATTGTGTCAGTTTATACAATTTATACATGAGAATAGTGGTTTCATTGAAGCATGATTACACCTAGCAAGTGCTATATTTTATGTTCATAATACTTATAATAATAATAATAGTTTATTTTCCATGTTAGATCAGATACAGTAAAAGCTATCTACAGTAGAAACTCAAAATTATGAATTTTTGATCCCAACCAAAAGGGTATCTGAATGCATGTATGCGATATTACAAAAAAACGAAGTTTTGCGATTACAAACCTCAGTTCTTGGTCCCGACATGAGAAACGTTTTTATGAATGATGATGGGTCACAGCAGCGGTTTTTTGCGGCTCCTTGTCAGAGTGAAGACATTGATCATCATTGCCGAGTACATTATGCACTGAATGTGACTTATATGAACGATAATACATTTCTCAATGCTGCAGTAGTAAGGACAACTATAATCAAAGGCATATTATATCATAAAATATGACACAAATGGGACAAAATTATTTGTTATCACGAGTCCAGAGTTACCGACAATGAGTAAAAAAAACATGAATTAATCCAATAAAGCAATGGATAAGTAATAAAAACTTTTACTAAAACCACAGATAAGTTTTTATAACTTATCCATTGTTTTATTAAATATGGAATGCCACAAAGTAACCAAAGACAACATTTTATTTATTCATGAATTAATCCAATATGAACATTCTCGCCCACGAGAGACTAGTTGCTACTACCAGCATTTTACTCTCGAGTTCACGAGTTACTCTTATCACAATTACAGAGTTATCAACAACAAGGAAAAAAACTTAAATTAATCGAATACGTACATACTCGCCCACGGGAGACTAATTGGTACTATCAGCCTTTTACTCTCATGTTCCTTAGCATTTTTTTGTGCCCATTTTTCCGAAACATAAATCCATGATGACTATTCGTATTACATAAATTGTTTGCTGTGCATGTGTGTAAAAATTAGAGTACAGAGATGATGCCATGGTGTTCAAGCGGTAAATTCAGGCGTGAATATCACCCAAGGAAGCTTTTTTCTCACAATTTCAGACTGATTACTCTCAACTTGCTCCACGTCGTAATTATTCTGGCTGGCAATAGTTATCATCGGAAGACTCAGGTTTAATTAACCGTCCTAATTGACCGTTTTGTTGTAGTCATCCAGCAAGGCTCTTCGTAAGCATTGCCCTTCCCTTCTTCTGTCTCCAACAGCCAACCAGAGAAAATACGAGTTCACTTGGTTCATACGACCACTGAGTTTGAAGCACAAATTCTAAAGGATGACTAGTTCTGGGAGCATGTGCAATCAGTGGGGAAAAATGCTCAAACACCCATATATATTTATATTGGAAATAGTGTACCCTCCTCCCCTTTCGCTCCAACCCAGCGATTAAAAAAAATATCCTGAAAGAGAGCTCAGCTGCATTCCTGCAGATTCATGAAGAATCTGATAAGTGTTTTGTAGCTTAAGGCATTATGGTATTGACGGCCAAGGGGAGCATTTCAGGCCTCGTTTTCACTCTACCCTTGTTTACGTATCACTCAACTACAGGTTGACTATCCTACATCTACATAATACCCTGCGAGCTACCATAAGGGCATGTGGCAGGGGATGTTAGGTCACCAGCCTTGTAACGGTATACGTTTTTTGGAGATGAAATGGTGACATGAATTATAGGATTATATTTAGTGAGCTCAATTTCAATTTTGGTCGCTTATTGTTCGTGGAAAGAACGAGTTCTTGTACCTATCTGTTCGGCAGTGTTTCTCTCTTATTTTATCGCGTCTGTCAGACCTAGAGATGTAGTGAGGAGTCCTAATAATATTCTCTATGTGGCTCTGAAAAATATCAGGTCTGAATTTATCAAGCAAGCTTAGCCTAGCGTGTAGCCTGTAGCGTGTAGCTTCCATCGTAATCCCTCTAACAGTTGTGAGACAGTATATGTACGCTCGTAACAGTTTTTAACAAAGCGCAATGCTTTCCTTTTCATTTCATTAATTTTTTTGTTAAATCTTTATGACCAGGGTCCCAAATGCTCACGGTGTATTCAAGGTGTGGCCTAACCAGAGCGAAGTAGCATCTCTCTTTGACTTTTTCATCCGAGGACCTTCCAATTATATGTTTAACTAAACCTAGTTTCTTTAATGCTGCGCCACATATGTTCTGTATATGTAATCCCCACTATATATCAGATGTTAAGGTAATTCCAAGATACTTTACTGCGTCTGAAGATTTTAAGTTTACTATTAAAGACATTGACTTTGGGTTATCTTTATTTGGTTTTTTTCTTTATTATTTTATTGGAACTTATATTACATTTATGTTCCGTCAGAGTGTATGGTTTGAGAGATATCATTCCAAAAGGCGATCCGAAAGAAAAATTTTTATCCCTCTGGGTTAGTGAGGAAACTTACCTGAACTTTGGCTAACAAAAACTCACTTCTCAGTCAGAAATTTGAAAATCAAAGACTATCAACCTCTGGCGACATCTTTCTTCTATACGATACCTAAAGAACATCCATCACTACTCATTTTTGAGGTCTCAATCATTTAAAGGGTGGACCATTGCTCACTAAAAATCTAACTATTTTCCGACACTATGGAGGTAAACCGTGCCGTGATGAATTTGTTTCCCCCCTCAGGAACTCCTTTCTGCTGCCTCTCAAGCAACGTTGAGTCACCCTTCATTCTTAATTCTAGTATAATGTTTCAACCTGCCTCCCCCTCTTCTTAAGCAAATGTAAGATGATTCCAACCCCCTCCCCCAAAAACCTCGTACATAATACATGATTGGCCCCTTAGAAGTCCGACTAGAGTGATCTAGGGAGTAGATTACAGAAGTGTCCGTGTGCATAAGACGAAAGCCCTCACACCCTCCACTACCTAGGACTTTGTCACAGAGGTGGAGGAGACAGAAGGGGGATACAAATTCATAACGGCATGGTTAGCCTGCATAGTGAAAAGATGGAACAACACGGTGGAAATCCCGAAAATCGGGAGCGTCAACCTCCGATAAGTTAGCTGTGTTCAACTTTATGCACCCTTTTGGCATGAATACAAATTTAAATAAACTTTCATAAATTATAACTTTGCAAATCATGTGAGTATGTTTCGAGAGAACGTCGCAATTTAAGCAAACAAAAAAATAGCATTATTGCGATTCTCTTGAAAGATACTTGTTCATACATAATTCGATATTATGAAGTGCTGATTTTTCCGGTCCGGTCAACTTAGTAATTTCAAGTTCCTACCGTATAACTGATATATTGCACATCAAAAAAAGATAAAACAGTTACATTCTACTGGTTAAAAATTTACCTACATAGTGGGAATAGTCAATGCAGTAACAAACAGTATTATTTTCCATCAAATTGTACATTAATAAAGTATTAGCAATATCCGTTTAAAAAAAATAAATAATATAACCCATACCAAATCACAGATTAATTTATACATGTGAAATAAAAGATACATGAAAATAAACTTTAGGATTCTGGAGAGTCATCTCTCATGAAATCGGTCTCCGAGTGATACAGTTTTTTTAGTAGAAACTCTTTTAAGTAAGTTTTTCCTTGAGGAGGTTAGCACTTCATAATTTTTTTAACTCTTCAGGCAATTTATTGTTAACTCAAATTACCGTATCCTGTGGTCCTTATTTCAACCTTTCTGTTCTAATAGACAAACAATGAAGGTCGTTTTTTCTTCTAGTATAGTGAAGTTTCTTCTAGAAGTTCTGATAGAAGTTTCTAGCATTCCTTTGTGGTTCATGATCCTGTGATAGATTCCTAATAAGTTACCTGAAGAATCAGTAGTTGTGGATAGCCAAGTTGTTTTCTCATTGCCCTCCAAAGCCTATGGCACTTAGTTCTATTAATGGCCCAGGACTCCCTCTTTCCCCTGGCAATTTTCTTCTCACTTTGCCACCCATGGTGGTAGTTCAAGGAATGAAATACTTTTCAAGATTGCAGATGGATATCTGCTTAAATGTATAAGGAGTTCTTAATGGAGTAATCCAGGCATTGGTGAGGAGGAGGGACTTTGTGGGACCTTGACAATTCCAAGAATTCCATGAAACCTACTCTCTCAAGAAATGACTGGATTCACTTGTGACAAAAAAATTAATTACTTGATGCGTTGGTTGGTTTTCATAATACTCCCCATTACTGAGTGCAGTGTTGAAAATGGTCTATTTTTGGCAAAGTTTGCAATTTTTTCTTTCCAATATGAATGGTATCAAATCCAAAGAATATCTAATCTGTCCCATTTCTCCATCTTTTAAGCATCAAACTGTAAAAATTAGATTATTTTTATTTGCTATCCTTTTGGAATATCTTTTTGGAATTTGTAAGGGCCCATGGGCAATAAGTGGCTGGATTTAAGTTTCCAAATAGTTGAGTCCCCCTCAAGTCGCAGTCATGTTCACTTTGTGCTCCTGTATGCTGTGTTTCCAAGGGTTATCAATAATCTTTGCTGGACCCATCAGAAGCTACAAGCAAAGGCCATAGAAACATAGACCTTGCAATTTCACAGTGCACTTGGTAATGTCTGCTAGAGATTCCTCCCATGTGTGTTCCTTCCCCACCCATTGGGAGCAGAAGCACTTTGGACCATACTGAGACTGCCCAGAGCAGCAAGATGTTTGAAGTGAACTTAAGCATGTAACTTTGGTGATGAAAACCCCAGCAGTCTGAAAACATATTCTTTGCTTTTGTATCCATCTCTCTTAAGATATTCTTCGTATGCTTACCTGTTGAGCAAATTTTTTCTCTTTTATTATTGCAGGCATGGAATGTGAATTGGGAGGTGAAGCACATGATGGTTCAGTTTGAGGAGGGAAATATCATTTTCAGCTGTTTGTCTGCTGACTGCAAAGTCATTCACGAGTTCATCGGTGGATACATATTCCTTTCTATGCGCTCCAAGGAAGCGAACCAAGCTCTTAATTTGGAAATGTTCCACAAACTAACTGGAGGATGGTCTTAAACCTAGTTGAATTGTGTGTTTCCGAGTCATCCCGAGCAGTGCCTCATTTGCGTTGTTGATAAAGCCTGGTAGGCTGCATGGAACATATTTTTTTAGAAGGATGTGTATATGTTTACTGTCATTTATTTTGCATGTTGGTTGATGGATGTTGCCGAAATGCAGCAGTACTCACGAATGAGTATTTAATTGTGTATAGCTGTGGTTTTTCTGAAGAATAGTGTGCTTTAAACTAATTAGTCGCAGAGATGGTCTTCAGAAAGATTAAGCACAAATACATCTTTGTGTTTCAATGCACAGTTAAAAAGTGCCTTAGAGAAATCAATAATGTAAAGCCCTGTACCATTGATGCCATTTCCATTTGCACAAAATTCCAAAGTAACCTGATTAATCAACTTTAATGTTTATTGAAAGCTTTTCATATACTTTATAAAATGTTGACCATATTTTTCACAATCAAAACATTTATTACAAACATTAAACTATACCATTGTAACAAATATATATATATATATATAAATATTGTGCACTATCGCAGTTTTATTGTTATAGTTATAGACGTGAAGAACATTTTATGAATTTTAAAAGAAAATGTTATTTCTACCATATGCTCCTGCAGTTTTAGCCCCATATATTTTTTATCCATTCTATTAAAACTGTGAATGTTGTAATGCCAGTTTTGTACTGATGTCATTACAGTGTTTCGTACATGTGTACAAGAATACATATTTATACATTTGTGTATATGCATAATGCCTTCCAAGGGTGCCATTTGTGACCTTTACAGCAACCACTGTACCACCAAATAGTTACATGTCAAGGACATTTTGTATTTTATTAATTTGGAAATGTGTTGTATATAATATTGAGTGTGAATCAGGGGACAAATTCTAAATCAATATTGGTACACTTTTGTTTATAGCATTTAAATGCTACCTCCTGTAGCATTGTACATATTATCTGAGCTGGTTTTAGGTTTCTTTTTGTTTCCTGATACCATACTAAAACACAGTTTAGCATTGTAAGAATTGACAAAGTTGACTATGTAAATATGTTTTTCATGGAATCTTAACTGAAGTCTTCCACCCTTGGCATCCCATAATTTTTATATTAAATGCTTTGCTGTGAATACAGTATTTCATTTGAATTGTTTGCATGTTGTTTTTACAATACAAATGGTTTTAACTATTAAACATACTCTCTACCAGTCTATCTTAGGTTATTCAAATGCCTCATTTATCCTTCAGCTGCAGAAGAAATAGTTTACATTTTCCTGAGCAACTCAAGAGAAAATGTACCCGAGCACATGTCCTTGTATGTTTAGACTTTTCTTTCTCCGCCACCATCCCATTCCACTCCACATCCAGTTTATATCCCTACCTTCCCAGATTTAGAGTGGTTAATTATTCTTGCGTCAATTCCTCATTCCAAAGTGATAATGGCAAATGTGGGTACATATTCAATTAAAGGCCCTTATAAAATAAACCATTTCTAATCAATTGCTTTTCCTACGGTAATAAACAATGATGATTTCCTCCCGCCCACTGAAAAAGGGTTGGCCTGCACTAAATAGGGCCACTGCCCGCTTCTCCCGTGCTTGTGTTGGGAGAGGAGAATGCTCCCTTTATTTTCTTGCCACAGAAGTAGTTGAGGCAGCTGCTGCTTAACAGGTTAACTGCCGAGGGTTTTTTTTAAATATGTCCCCTTAGGCCAAGTTAATATTTAAATGTGTTTATTGTGACTAATAGAGTTGAGCAATATTAAATTGCACGTAACATTAATTTTTTCATTATAATGATAAATTTAATTAGCGGACACCGGTGTCCACCACGGCGTCAGCGTCACGACCACCAACTTATGCACTCGCGGATATCTACAAATTTACGAAAATATGGCAATTACTTCAATTGTAGTGCAGTAAAACTTTGCTAATGAAAAATAAATTGCACGTAACATTATTTTTTCTATCTAATGATAAATTTAATTAGCGGACACCGGTGTCCGCCACGGTGTCAGCGTCACGACCACCAACTTATGCGCTGGCGGATACCTATAAATTTACGAAAATACGGCAATTACTTCATTTGTAGTGCAGTAAAATTTTCGTAGTGATACATTACACCTTCATTCATTTTATATTCAGTATTACACTTCTTAGTAGCAGTTTTCTCTCCAGTCCGCCCCCCTCCGCGGACACAGCTGTCCTCCGCGGAGCTAACTTTGTCTCCTATTTGTATACTCAAGTCCGTTCCTGCCAGTAGACGCTGCACAGACACTAAACAACAAGTTATACCAGGAGACCCTCCTTCCTTCTACATGCAGTGCTATTATGTTTATGACGGAGAACTCTTTTATTCGACTAATGTAAAACATTGTGTGGAACTTCATATCACATCATCAACACAATGTATCCCTTTCTGCTTGTTGAAGGAATACGTAGCATTATATATAGGGCGCTTTTATGTCTTGAGACGACAGAACGTTTCGAAAAATCAGTGCTGTCACAGTGACATGAAAAGAGGCAATATTTTCTTCTATAATACGATTAGTAGAAGAAATGTGAAGAGTGCTCGGTGCCACTTTCTGCGTTCTGCGCTGAATTCTACTTTGGTGCGTCATCGTCCTTTTGGTAAGTTTGGTTTACATATTTAGTTGCATTTTTCTACTTTTTGGTTCACTGAATATTTTCATAATCTTTTTCATTATATAAGAAATGTTGAACCAAAATATACTTTTATCATTAGTGATTCCACATGGATAAATTCACCCCGCGGACCAGATTCATTGTTGAAGCGGCTAAGAGGAAATACTTAGAAGAGTCATCTGATTCTGAAAGTGTAACGGGAAATGATGAATATATCCCTTCCAGTGATGAGGACATCAGAGTGAACTCTTCAAGCGACGATTCCTTGCAGGATGGACAATTGCTACGAGGGGCAACCTCCGATACAACCGACGGAGAGCTAAGTGAGAGTGAAAATGTGCAGCTAAATAGACCGGTGCCCTCATCACCAAATGCGTCATCTGACTTTTGGACTGAACCGGTGAAAAATCATCCGAATTTTCAGTTTACGGCGCAGAGTGGATTGAGTGCTGTAGTTGCAGATATGAGTAATCCTTCCCCTTTTGGAATATTTTCTAACATTATAGACAATGAAATTCTCGAAATGATAGTGGAACAAACTAATATTTATGCCAATCAAGTGAAAGGTCTGACTACTTCTAGAAAATCTCGTGTGGTAGATTGGAAACCGACAACTCTTCACGAGATCAAAAAGCTCTTTGGGATTCTGATTTATATGGGTGTGGTAAAAATGCCAAAACTTTCTGACTACTGGAGTAAAAATTTCATATATCGTAATGATGTAGCTCCTTCTCACATGAGCAGAAATCGTTTTGAACTCTTATTACGGATGTTGCACTTCTCCAATAATGAAGAAAATTCAAACAAAGACCGTTTGCATAAAATTCAACCACTCTTGGATAAAATCATTTGTAATTATCAGGAATTATATACACCTGGGGAAATTTTATGCGTTGACGAATCAATTATTCCATTTCAAGGCAGGTTAGTATTAAAACAGTACATTCCTCAAAAAAGGCATAAGTACGGTGTCAAAATTTTTAAATTGTGCTCTGGTAAGGACTATGTATGGAATATGAAAATGTATGCAGGACGTGAGCGCGATGCCAGGCGATCTGTTCCAACAGCAGTAGTTATGCAGCTCTCCGAGAAGTTACTAGATGCTGGCAGAACGATTGTTACAGACAATTATTACACGAGCTTAGAGTTGGCCAATTCACTTCTTGATCGTAGGACACATTTACTAGGTACCCTGCGTAAAAACCGGAGGGGAATACCCAAAGATGTAACGGCCAAAAAACTTAAGAAAGGGGAAATAGTAGTCAAGGAAAATCAAAGAGGTGTGTCAATAATGAAGTGGAAAGATAAACGCGATGTTTTGCTATTGTCAACATGCCACTCAAACGAGATGGAGGAAGTGGAAAAATATAGGTCAAGGGTTTTGAAACCAGTAGCTATCCTGAAGTATAATGAGGGGAAATCATCCATAGACCTTTCTGATCAACTTTCCTCTTATTCAACGCCATTGCGTCGGTCTTTGAAATGGTACAGAAAAGTAGCATTAGAACTATTATTAGGGACTTCTGTGGTGAATGCTTATTTCATTTTCAACCAAATTTGTGGCAGTAAGATGCAGATAGTAAAATTCAGGAAAAACCTTATCGGATCGCTTTTGGGAAATGAGTCACAGGGCGATAGATCTCCGACCAGTCTTACATTGCCACAAACATCACGGAAAAGAATGGCTGCTCATTCATTCAAAAAGGAGGAAGGAGGTGCGCGAATCAATCGTAAATATTGCCGAGGATGCTACGAAAAGAAACAACTTGGGGAAATTGAAAAAAACAAAGTGAAAAAAGTCACTACCTACTGTGATGACTGCCCTAAAAAGCCACGGTTCTGTTTGGATTGCTTTCATAAACATCATCTGTAAAAATATGAATAATTGTCCATTATTGCAATAAAAAGTGATTATTTGAAGAGGATATATATTATTTATTTCACCTTCCTGGTATTTGAGGAGCAAGGGAAAGTAAGAATAAATGTCGGTGAGAGGAGGGCTCTAAATACCTACAAAATTACTGCGGTAAAGTTAATTTGAATTATAAGGTAAAGCTGGGAAAGATTTTGTTATCCTTCTCTTCAATTTCTTTTTATAGATGTGATAATCAGTTGAAACTATCTGAAGGATGCAAAACACTGAGTAGAAAATATAATTCATCTCATAAAGAAGATATATATTCTTTCTCAATTAAATCTGAAAGCATACTATAGTATGCTTTCAGATTTAATGTATATATAGCAGCCCTGCATTACGATCAAAGAGTAAGTACTCCCTGCTCATACAACATCGTAGTTTATGAAACATTTAACACGGAAAAAGCGTCTCCGGAGGTCTAATTCGAGGGATAACGGCTTCCAATGTGCCAACCGGTATAAAAAATACGTAAGTAACATTCAAGACAGCAAAAAAAAGTCTATAAACAATTAGCAAAAACCAAAGGAGTGACAGTTTAGCTGAGGCCGTTGCGGAAAAGATATATATGCAAAAGTACGTAAACGGCGGTCACCCGGCGCACGAAGACGAACTTTTTTCCACGGACACCGGTGACCGCCACGGCGGGAGAAGAAGATACCACAGCGGACACCTGTGTCCGCCACGGCAGTCAACCTGTTAAGGGGTCATATGAATGGACCCATTGTATGGCTTCAATCCAGTGGTCAATTTTGAACATAAATGTGAAAAAACTACTCTTGGGTAACCATAGTGATGGAGTGGCTCTCATCTTCCATCCCATGAATAATTTAGCTACTTTTTATGGAAACCTTTAATAATGCTCCAAGGAAACCGGGCAAATTTTAATTTTGTCAGTATTTGTTTTAGAATCATCATCATATAATGAAGTTGCTAGTCTGAACTATCAAGCGCCCAATAT
Source organism: Ceriagrion tenellum (assembly GCA_963169105.1). Lineage (NCBI taxonomy): Eukaryota > Metazoa > Arthropoda > Insecta > Odonata > Coenagrionidae > Ceriagrion > Ceriagrion tenellum. Next base: position 8,778,470 of record OY720643.1, read on the forward strand.
GAGAGCCCAATCACAACTTTTTAACTTGTGTCAGTATCATTCTGAAAAGACATTGTAGTTAATTCAACCAGTATGACTATCTTAATTTTTACTCTTCTGTGGAAGAGAGTGCCTAAGGGAATCCCTTTAATGTTGACTTAGATCATCAAACTGGGCTTGGTCTCTGGCATATTATACTTAATTGTGCAAGTTTCATAGTAAACCCATCCCATTTTTTATTAATGCAACCAATCTCTTTGGAGAAAAAAATCTCAGTCATTGACGTACATTTAAGGCTGTGTGAAAGGCTATGAGTGGTGAATTTTAGCCCCTGCCTTGAATCTCAGTTTTTCACCATTGGAATTTGTCAAATTTGCTTTCATTTCTCCAAAGAGCATAGTTGACCAATAACTAGCCTTACTGAAAAATGTCAATAACTTATAAAAATGAGTGGTATAGAATGACCCACTGTAAATTGGAGTATTCGTAGGCTAAGCTATGTTGAAACCACCAGCAAATGAATGACGTTACATAAGTGGGAAGTAAAGTAGGTTTATTCTTTTTCAAATCTATAACTCTCAGAAGATAAAAAATAGAAGACCCTGTGAGGTTCTCTCAGGGATTATTGCATGACATGAGAGAGGGTGATGTACAGTCAGATTATATTTCATGAGAAGTTCACAGTTGTGTTAATCATCATCGTCTTCGTCTTCATCCTCTTCATCGTCTTCGTCTCCTTCTCCCTCTCCTTCCTCCTCTTCCTCCTCATCCTCTTCGGACCTCTTTCTCCTCCTCTCCTTGGCGAGCCAAACTTCTCTTTCCTCTGCCGGCGTTGGGTCCCTTACCTCCATCGCCTCCGGTCCCACCACATACTCAAACTGAATGGGTGCCATTGGTGGTGGGGAGTACGAATAAGCTGCATACTTTTGACCCCACCCGATGTACAAGTTCTCAAATTTTTGCTGAGGTCTGGAATCATAATTGTAACAATGCAAATATATCACTTGAGGCTTAGTTTTAAAATTTTCTCATAAGCCCACATGTATATACAGTAAAACCTCCATACAGCAAAATTTGACAAAAACCTCCCAATTACGAAGTCATGCACCAGGTCCCGGGCCCTTCCCATGTATAATGCATGAAAAAAACCTCCCATAACGAACCTCTATAAGAACGAAACCTCCGTACAACGAAGTCCATGTGTGGGCCCCAGCATGGAAGTGACCTCTTTTTAACGAATATGTTTCTTAAAAAGCATTTTTCTTATTACATATTATTGTTATTAGTGTTATAACCAACATCGAGATAATGTTTGGCCATTCTCTCTACAGTGACGTAATGTTCGGGTGATTTTTCCAGCCATTAATGAGAGCATTTTCTCAGTATGACCCGAGTGAACGGCCCAGATGCAAAACTTGTACTCATTCCTTCGGCTCTTATCTTTGCAATGTGTAGTATTAATTAAGTTTCATTCAAAATGTTAAGGGAGCAGGCTACATTGCAAAAAAAGTGTTTGCAGACCGTTGGCATTTTCCCTAATATGATTGATCGCTGACAGATAAAAAATTACGGTTTTCACTAATGAAGAGAAAGAGAGTAAAGATACAGCATGGATTCTATTTTGATTTTCTAGGTACTTTGCATATCAGAAATATAAATGCATACGTTTACCCAAAATCAACCATTTTCCCGGGTGCAGTACTCAACCATGAGAAGGATTATTTTGGCGATAGAAATGTAAACCCACAGAGAAACCCTTCTCTTATCATTCGTACCCTTCTGATATTTATGTTTTGCTTATTATTCAAGAAATCAGGAAACTAGTGGACCATATCCCGACAATCTGTGGCACTCTGCCGCAATGTAGTGTGAAGGCAGACGTGATTTGTACGATTGTATGGATGATAGTAACGGATAGTAATGTGAACGGGGCAATACTCCTGGGTACGCACGATTGGTTGGTGCGATGATCCGTACGTTGGCAGTTGGAATGGGCCATTAGGGGTCATTCAAGTACTACGCAAGACATGAATGGGGAGGAAGTTAGGCTCTCTTACATTTTCTTATGTAGGGTGTTGAAGGAGTCCTACATAATTTTAAATACGATTTTGGTTACACATGAGATCATGCTAGAATCACTAATAATCATCGTTCCGTAGCTTTAGTACTGAAAACAGCCCGTATTTTCTCCTGGGGAAAGGTCCATGAAGAACTAAGAAGGATGTATTTAGTTAATGTACTGAAAAGCAAAACAAACAGCGTTGTTAATGGGTGAGGGCTCAATTATAGCTTAGTACTAGCGAGAGCCAAATCTACTTTGAAATGGAACATGAATGGATTATCTGATTAGATTTCACTATCAATCACCACGAGTAATCGTAATTGGCATACTGCATTCGAGTTATGATTATTATGTCCGTCGAAACTGAATTGCAAATTTAATGTGAGTCGCGTCCTAAAGTAACACGAACTCCGTACTACAAACCTCCGTACAATGAAGTCGTCATTTTTCGAATTCGTTATATGGAGGTTTTACGGTATGATGTTGGAAAAGTAACTGCCTCGAGAAAATGAGAAGTGTTGAACTGTAAGAATGGTCGAATTGAGTTGTCAAGACAATTAAGTATGTATGTGCATGTGAAAGACACCTTTTCAAAAATGATCATGCAACCATTCTAATTTACACTGGGTGATTTCATTGGGAATGATCCATTTGCTTGTCCTTCACTAAATATTAAGGTAGTCCGAGCGAGATAGTTCCCTACTCATAATAGACACCATATTCGAATTGTAAGTTTTAATTACACTAGCTGTAAGACACATCAATAAAATATTGCGTTGTTAATGGTGCAATAATATAGTTTAATATGACAGAAATTGTAAGTAATTAAATGAAAATATCTAAATAAGTCTTTAACTTGACTCATTTTTTTGTGCGGTGTGTTTGAAAGTCTTCAAAATGGAAGGTTTTCTGTGATACCCAAGAACCTACTGCGGTGACAATATGATTAATTTTCAAATACAGTTGAGAAAACATACAAACTACACACTGTTAGCTTTTTTAAGACATCTAAATATTAGAAATACCTCATTTTGTAAATAATGCCTCCCTGGAGTGCATGCACGTACCGTTTTCCATGTAAAAGGGCTGGTATTTTCTGGAAAATATCTCGGAAAGTAATGTGGTAAGGGGTAGAATTTTTGGTGTCATTGGATAGGTGAGATATTTTTCTTTAAAATGAGACCAAATTCATTGATTTATAAGTAAAATGATATTTCGCTCTGACTACCTTAAATTACCCTTAAAAGAAATCTTGGGCCATAATCTTACCCTGCAGTACAATATGCAGTTGCACCTGGCCATATGTTCGATCTAATCACTGCAAAAGCATTGTCTCCATCCAACTTGGAGGAGAGTGTCGAACTCCATGGATTAATACCCTCTGTCGTCGTGTCTTCGGAGAGCGGTGTTAGGAGAGGAGGCCCAACCTCTGGCTCTTCTTCCTCCTCCTCCTCTTCTTCCTCCGATTCCTCAGATTCTTCCTGAGATGAAATCATGTGGGTGAGATAAATTATTGTGAATGTTTGGCCTGTCTCAAATATTGATGCCTACTCAATGAACATGAGCAAACTTGAACATAATGCGTACAAATCTTCTCAACTTCTTTTCATCATTCTAAAGGGCATGCACTTGAGAGAGCGCATATAAGGCTGCTTAATGAAGCTTGAGAAAAAGATCAATTTAAGCAATCAATGGTAAGCATTTTGAGTTAAGTATGTTTGGAGGAAGTGGGAGAGCTTGTTCATTTTTAGCTGTATAATATTAAATATTAATGATGAGACATGAAAATCATACATTCATCCAAATGCATAAGGGAATACATTCAAGCACTCAATGGAAATCATACGAGAAATAAATTGGTATGACTTATGTCTTTATCATTTCAGGGCTGACAGTAATGATTGTGTTCAGGGAAGTTTTCCGAATGTTCTCATTACTGTCGATATATACTACACATGTAATCATGATAGTTAGGAACTTAACAGGTGCCTTAATTGGTATTCATTAGATTTGTTCCTTGTCCTAACCACATAGGTTATCATGTGCATGGTAAATCTGTCTCTAGCAGCATAAAACAAGCTCTCATACCTCATCCTCAGCATTTTCTTTGGGATTCCACCAACGAGTACGTCCTTGCTGGAGGATATGTTGACTATGGTGAACCCAGAATGCCATGGAAGGATCAATGAGATCGGTGAGCATCACAGGTTCATATTCTTCATTTTTTATTAGTTGTGACCTTTCTAGTAAAGAAAATATTTAAATCATTGCAATAATTAGTTAAATTTTAGGTGGTTGAAGAACTTTTTGATTCGGCACATATATTTTGAAACTGTACATAGGAGTGCTTACTAGTAATATGAACATATAAGTGAAAAAAATGCATGTTACCAATTGAGTTAATTGGTAATTTATTGCTATTTTAGCACTTGACCTTATGGCTCTCAGCATATTATGCAAAATAGTCCAATTAAATCTTTTCAGATTTTCTCCTAAATGTGAAATAATATGTTTCATTTTATAATAATCGGCTAAATAATATCTAAGTATTAGATCAAAGATATTGAAATGTGGTTTTTGCTTAAATTTCTAATTCCTCTCCATAAATCCAAGTCATAACAATGGTTTAGTACTGGTGGAAATTTTAAAGGCAACTCTTGCATCAATTATATTGCCAAGTGTTTGGTAATTTCCTTCAAATAAATTGGGGGATGAACTTTGTGAAATGAGGCTCAAGAATTTTTTTCAACTCACTTGAAAAGTTATGAAAATATGCACTCATTGACTCACAATTACCACTCCAATCACCTGAATATGACTGCTTCTCATTCTACTTCTTGATTGTGAGTCATAAATTTTCCATTACCGTAGAAATAAAATCAAGGAAACTTGAGCTCGTAGAATTAACAAAATAGGGTGAGAATATTTCTCCAATGGCCGTAACTATTGGCACCACTCGTCAAAAGATAGAAAAGCAAATGTTTGCTCTCACAAGCACTCACAAAATCACTCACTCACACATTCAACAGGGCCCAATTTGTGGGAGAATCAGGCTTGAGATGAGCTTGGTCAAAGGAATGAAACAGGAAAAGACGAGGGTGTGCGTCATATACGCGTATTTCGGCCACAAGGTGGCCCTCTTCAGTCAACTGAAGGGAAAAGACACTAACAACACAAGGTTGATAATGAAAAATTGCGAGGACCAACGTTCTATAAATATGAAAATTGAAGAAAGAAGGAGATGGGTGAGGAACCAATGACAATAGGGTGTGGGAGAGTTGAAGTCATTGGCGGTAGAGGGGGTAGAACCCTATTTTGTTAACCATAGAAATAAACTAAATAAATGGAAAAAAAGAAGCCCCTCATACCCATATGAATCCTCACCAAAGGTTCTGTAATAACTGTAAGCTGGGGCTCCATCCAGCCTAGTGAACCATAGATTGATGAATGACTGTAATGTGGATTTTGATAATGACAATATGAAAGACGAGATCATAATCCCACACCTGACCTTGAGTGATGCATTACGTATTCATGGCGGGCTCTTAGTAGAAATATATCTGAATGATTGTAAGATGTATTGTACAATGTCACAGAATAACGTATTTTTGAAGGTGATTGATAACTGATGAGGGAATAAATGAAGATCATATTTATTTGAACTTACATAAATTTTCTAAATTCATTCTTAGTCCTATCACGTTACCCAAACAAAATGTTGAATTCCACTGTGCAAACACTTGCCTGAACCGAAATATTATTATGCAAGAACATCAAATGGGAATAGTTTTTCCAGTTTTAATATGGAATGAGTCAAGACTAAAAAACCCAAAAAGCAAATTTATGTTAAATTTAAAAATTAATTCAGGAACCAACCATATAAATAATATTGCTTAGTTGGTATTTTGTGATACAATTCATAAAGAAATGTATCTTAGTTATTAATATTAGGGTTAGAAATTGTGGCATTCCCCTCCCCCATCATTGTGAAGGAGTCAGGTTATATATGAATCTACCCATTGGAATAGGCTTATTTTCTCAACAAATATATTTCATCATACTAATTAATGTCACGTGTGTTAGAAATTCCTTTGGACTGTCACTTTTGTAAGTACTGATGTGCTCCTTATTGGTCTCATGCCATAATAGATGAGTTTTAAGACATATAGGCATGACTAAGAATTCTGTTCTCTTTTACGATTGTTAGTATGTGTTTTTAATTCAGTTGGTTACCATTTTCATCTTCATAGTCTTCATCTTCATCAAAGTCATAGTACTCCAAGGGTGAGATTTGTGTAGCTGCTGAAATACGAGCTATTTGCGCTCTTAGGTAATTCATTTCCTTGCCTGGAAAAGGAGGAAATGTTGCCACCTGTAAATCATAGGATGAGATCAGTAAGCAGTTAGTCACCATCCATTGTCATTTTGCAAATGCCATTGGTACCAATATTCCAACTCTGGTACAATACAACTATATTGTGTATCTCATTCCTCAGATTTTTATGATATGCAAGAATGGTTTATTACCATAGGCTTGGATATGTGTTTGGCCTAGGATCAAAGTCTCAAATTAGATGAAATGATAAAACCATAGTAATAAAGGAACCTAATAGGAGGTAATTGCCTCTATGTTTTTGGTAACCTGTTTATACACCAAAGAGTGAAAACATGAGAGGCAGATTAACAGCAATTTAGGACAGTTGAATGAAATTCTGTGCTTTGTAGCACAATGCTTTGGAACACTCATAAACTTCACCCCTTGCAACTACTTATCTTCAGGCAAAGTCTTTAGTAAAATTTCATATATGTATATTACATATTCTATGCCCCACTATACTCCAAGGTTAGTATCAGGGCTCTATCGAAAGTATGAGAAATTTATATAGCGGATTCTTTGGGCACAGTCTGTCCCTCGTTTGAATCTTTCCATCCAATGAAAAGGAGAAAAAATTGTCTCATAACTGGCTTTGGAACCAAAAGACCAGGGCTTACTAAGGAACCACAATTATCACAGAAATAAAGTTGGCATGTCAGGAGGACTTAAAGATGAAATTCTCTGTAAAGTTATTGAATTGGAAAATGAAATAAGTGATGATGTTCACTTCCTACTTCTCTTTCCAAGTTTCCAGTAAATGCCACTTTTATCTGCCTTGCAATATTGATGTGAGCAGGGGTAACATCTGGTAGCTTAATCCATTCTTCACTGGGATCACTGCACACATAGTAATTCTGGAAAATGGCAAAAAGTTTTTTAAAGGAAAATTCAGTGTCTGTTCAATTTAACTCATGCAGTATTATAACACATGTTTGAGAAAAGGTAAATTATTTGTGACTGACATTTTTCACAAGCACTCCAAGTGCAATGCATACTCTGTCTTTTGAATGGAATGTTAGACTGTGGCCTCATTGACACCTTGAAATTTCAATAAGAGCACGCCAGTGTGTATGCTGGGTTTCTCTTCACCCTTCCTCCCATTCCCTTATCAACGTACCCACCAGTGCTAATCGGTGCAATTGACCTCAAAAGTCGATTGCCTCCCTAATATAACCAACTATCCAAGATGATCTATCTCATTATAAACCATAAAAAAATGTGTTCACCAGATGCCATGTGATTTTGGTAACCCTTGGTGACTTATAGATAATTGTCATGCACTGTGGAAGTGTTAAATATTTGCTTCAATCTGTGGTTCCCATCCTTAGGTATGCATACCCCTAGGGATTTGTCATTAATGGCTCAAAAGTGCACTTGAAATGAATAAGAATAATGGAAAAAGAAATATTTACCTCCCTGCAATCTTCTCTTAACCCCATAGTTTGTTTTTGGCTCTATATCTTGTCAGCCCCACGTGACCTCCTGTTTAACCATTTAACCTTTAGCTGTTGAGAGTTGAGGTAACTTGCACCATTATATACAGGTCAATGGGTAAGAAGGGAGAGATTTGAGGAATGAATACAGGGTGGAGAGAAATAGTATCAGCAATTAGCCTGCTCTTAATGATACACTCCAAGAGGTCCACGGTTTAATGAACCATTCAGTGGATGGAGCACTGCACTTGATATTGTCTCCACTAACTATCATATAATAGATTGAGATTTCACTGAAAAGTCTCTACCACTGCCAGGGTTTGAACCTAGGCCCTTGGAATGGGAAGCATGTACCCTGGCCACCAAACCAACTCAATCACGCTGTTGTTGAAGAACCTCCTTCGTCATCTAAAGGGCTTTTCCTGTCTTACTTGAATGTGACCATTTTCTCACAGTACTAGACTGTGTGTTATTGACTATTTTACCCAGCGACATGAAAGCATTAATCATTGAATTTCAATTTTGACTTATTAAAAGACAGATTTTGTAGCTAACCTTGGTATTGAGTCCCGTTCCAGATTCCTCTTGTTTTATCTCAAGAGTTTTGATTTCTGGCACTTTAGGGAATGGGGGTACTTTAACTTTGGCAAAAATCCCCACTCGTTCAATACTTGATATGTCTGGTCGAGTTTCCATTTCTGGCTCAGCAGTCTCATCTTTCTCCTCTGTTTCCTCAATGGTTCCTTCTCCTTTTTCTTCCTCTTCTTCTGCCTCTTCAAATGCATCTGCTGATAATTTAACTTCCAGGATATGGTAATTCTTTTCCATGCCAAAAATCTTCCCCCAGTACCTTTAAGTTTAGAATTTAATTTATTTTACCAATCCTAAACAATACAATTTGTGCCCTCCAAATTCATTAATTATAGTCCTCCAAATAAACTTTAGGGGACTCAAATGTGATTCAGGTCTATTTATCCCCTCTCTCTAAGAACAGTAAAATGCCATTATTTGCTCACTCAACGTGAGTGAGTTGCATTCCAGCTGCTTTTGTTGGAGGTGTGAATTTCATTGTAAAAAATATTTTTTAGGCATCTGCCATCATAGTTAGCTACAGTCATTTGTCAGATCCATACATGTAGGTAAATCAAGTCTTCCAAAATCCCAGACTATCTACTTGATTGCTAAAATTTATCCATCATATCTACTGAATAAGTTAATACTTCCTGGCATGTCTTCCAAATTGTTCCATTTCCTATGCAATTCACCATCATGAACATAATCATTTGAGCAGAGGGATATCATTTACCTGATTTTTTCAAATTCATTCAATTGCTTTGAGAAGGCCTTTATCGATTGTCCAAGGCAAAATACTTCATATTTTGGGAGGGTAACTCCCATTTGTTCAAAGTAGTAAAAGTTTTCCATCAGATTTTGCAAGGGAGGTTCAGCGTCCTCCTCATCTTCAGCTTCTGCCTTAAGTTCCAAGGTAGAAGGCTAAAGAGTAGAAATCATTTTTATATTTGAACTTTTCATAGGATTTTTCTCAATGACTATAGAATCACTGAACTGGAAATCTTAAAAAAAAACTTATAGCTAATTATTACTTGTGAAGAGAAAAATCAACTGGGCCTGGGAATTGAACCATGGACCTTTGAGTTGCTGGGACAACATTGGTTGAATACTGTTGTGGAGCCCTAATTTCCTTTAGAACATCTTTCTACACATGGAAATGTAAACCAGGGAATAACTTAAGTTTATTGGCCCTTTCCCATCATCCAAGTATGAAAATGTCCATAATAGATTAAATGGATGGCAGTTTGCATCATTTCCCTGGCCTGCAGCTATAAATTGACTGAGGGCAATTTATTGCGATTATACACCAAAAAGAATTAGGTAATCAATTGTAGTGAAAGAGATCTTACCAAGAAGAAATATGGTTTTATTTACTAACTGGAGATTGAAAACAGGTGAGTACCAAATTGATTATGAAAGTATGACACTTGGAAAGTATGATTTGACAAAATGTGCTCAAGTACATATATTCTAAATCTATGGAGCAACCTAGTCTTTGATGTTTTAGTGCAGCCAAGGGGAAAAGAAGTATTTCATTGTAGTTTCTGGTCAGGTAATACATCAGCATGAAGAAATTGGGATGGCAAACAAGGCAATATTTCCACGATAAAATATTACATGTATAATATGTAAATATTACATATATAAAAATGTTGAAGTAGTACATTAAAGTGTGGATATTACTATTGTTGTTATATTTTATCATGGATATATTGCATTTCCACCAAGTTAAGCCTGAAACGATTTCATAATATTTCCACATTTCCCATTGCTAAATGAAAACCAGAAATTCTTTTACCCAGAGATATTGAAGAGCAACTGGATTGAGGGAAGTGGGGATGTTATTGTCTCATTTGACCCAGTCAAAATGAAACTATAGTACGTAGTAGTATAAGTAAGTACCCAGCATCCCAAACTTTGGTTCTAGTCCTAGTCCAGATAATTTTTTCCTTATGCTAATTTCCACTCATCACAGTGTAAATTTCAGCTTAGGTACATAGAACTCACTAAAATTCATATGTCATTGTTATAATTTCCTACAGATTGAATACACTCACTATTTGAAGTAGTTTAGAATATTTCACTGCAAAATCAAGATCAAATGGTGATTGGTATTCATCTTGAAATGCATCTTGTTGCTGGAAATATTCCTCCTTCAATCTCCTGCTATATTCTTCAATATAGTCCACTGCATTTGGAGGCTGTTCAACAAGAATTTTATGAACGAGTGCAGTCAGGTGGTCGTACCTTAAAAGTACAAATTAAATCTATCAGTTGTTCCATCAAGTTCTCAAATTACTTGAAAGCTTTTGTCTTGGAAGTTTCACATTAACAAAAACACCCATTACCTTAGAGCTAAAAAAGTGGCAGATTATGGGGGTGCAGGAGGACCGGCCATCTCCCCTCCCCCATAATTCTATTGTTCCGAAAGTAAAGTAAATACCACTCAATGAAATGGCACTCTAGGAAAATGAAAATCGAAAGTTTAAATTTACATACACATTTAGTTTAGATTCAGAACTCCCTTTCTGCAGAAAAGCCTTGGCCAAAATTAAGTCCGACATACTTGTACTTCCAAGATTAACACTACTCTATTCAGTACTCTGTATCGACTTGTATTGTCAACCACACAGGAATCATGATACCATAAATCATGTAACTATGCACGAACTAAAATGCTGTGAAGAATGTAAACGATTACACAGCTTGTCTTTAAGTTTCCCGCCGTATCCACGGGAAACGGCGTGTTTTCATACGCCATTGAAGTAGGCGCACATTTTGGGAGCCTTCAGCGTCATTGCGGTGTAGTGGTAACCATTAAGCACAACTTATTAGTGGTATTAATACTTTTTGTACTTTCTTGGCGAGTGAGTACGTTCTAAACACTGCAAAATATTGCCATTGGGCATTCAGCAGCTGGAACACCCATTTTTTTCACCTCGGGCCTAAAATATGCCCATCATAGTGAAGGATTATTCGTGGAAACAGACTGACGAAAAAATTATTATTCGAGTGCCTTGTAAAAAGGAATTTTCGAAAAATGTGGATTTCATATCATCGGAATGTTACGTGAAAGTAAATAGCATTTTGACTTATATAAACAGTTGCCATTGCTTGAATTAAAAATAATCGTCTTTTTCAGGCAAGTTATTCACCGTATCTTTTCGAATTATTTCTAGCGGAAAAGATTAATGAATTAGAAAGTTCATGTATCAAAAGTGATAATGAATTAATATTTTCATTAGTTAAAGAAAATGAAGGTAATTGGGATGCATTGGAGAAGCATCTGACCAAAGGAGAAATGAAGGAGCAAAGAGAAATTATTTTGAAAGATATTGCGAGGAAACATGAGCTGCAAGCAAAAGAGAAGTCAGGTAAGCGATTGCCAGATGCTTTTATGGTAAAATAATTACTGGGCTGGTAAATTTTCGTGAGTTGGTTGATTCTATGATCCAGATTTCCAGCCGTTCCTCGAAATCTCCTTTTGCAGGATTGAATTTCACGGGATTGGTAAGATAGGTAGTGAGAGTGTTGTGTCGAGAGGTGATAGCGGTACCTCTTGAATTTTATGCAAGTTGTCAGCCAAAACTGAGAGACTTATGCACGGACTATAGAATTTCTATTATCCGTGGACTTCCGCCTAGTATGACCTCTAGTGATGCATGCCCCCTCCACATGCGGGTTTCTGGCCTTCAAGAGCGAATACTAATAGTACTGCAGGTACTGCATCAGCGAATGGTTTGTAACGTTTCCCCGAAAGGATGTTATTTAATCGGCAAGATGTCTCTGAGCAACTACCACCATCTGCGCTCCCTGTTGCTGTATCTGCTTCCACCCGGAGATGTTAAAACTTCTTGGAGCCACAGCATGTAAAAATTATCCGCAGTTAAATTATACACATTGCAGGCCCATATAAAGGGAATTTCCTTCGAAAGAGCGGAACAACAACGATGGAAATCGAGAAATATGGTTGCTAACAAGAACTTGCAAGTTCTTGCAACTCTTATATTTTTGATTATTTTATTATAGTTTCCACCCATTCATTATTGACAATATCGGAAGACTATTGAAAATCCATGTGAGGCCTTGATGCCCCCATATGAAGTTTTCAGTCATTATTTAATTGCAAATACAGTGCTACCTATCTTTGAATGGTAAAAGGACATTGCATCATCTACAAGTAAAGAATTTGTCATGGCAGATTTGGAAGGGTTGGGATGTATCACTACCTATTACGTTAAGTGGAAACCATCAAAAATTGAATCGAGTTTCGGACACATGAACTTGAATTGAGTTGAATTCCATAAACCATTCTGCAGAAAAATTTTAAGCACTTAGGACAACGCAACATATTGAAAACTGCAGGAGACTAGTTCGAATTAGGGCTGATTAATTTTACTTTTTAAATAGGGCAATTACCACTGTAGACACTTGCACTAAATGGAAATGAAAGAAAAAATTAATGTTTTTTTCTTTCTTTTATATTATGTCAAAGCCAGAATATTTTTGCTGTCTGTATCTTTAGTAGTTTTATATCATTATGCGGAAATATACTTTATGCCCAGTTGGTGAATGTGTTGCTTTATAATTTCTAACAAATGTTTTTCCATCTACACTTGGACTTCCAGTCAAAAAATGTGGGTATAAGCCCCCTTATCTTATGAACTCAACATAATTGACTTATTCATATTTTTTATGAGATGTCTGGCCCTGATCGATTCAGCAGAAAACTTTCTTACTTGGAAGACAGTTGTCAAGACATCCTAATTTTGGTAATTTTCACTGTTCTTAATTTTCAGCGTAATAAAATGTTCTATTCTTTGAAAAGAGTTGTATTCGATACCTCAGGCCATATATTTACATCCATGCATCCATAATTTTTCCCCTGGCTAGGGAAAAATCAAGGCCTATATAAGATGAGCATAAACCTGCATCCACAGTTAAAACCTGAAGATGCCTGCTGTATGCTAGCGAAACTCGAATTAATGCGGAGGACTTCCTGGTAAATTAACCATGCCTACTCCACTGCTCTGCGGAAACCTTCATCAATATCACTTGAGGCTCTCATATGCCTTTTGAAGTCCTCATCAAAAAACATAAAAAGTCAAGGAATTACTTTTAGCACTTTTCTGAGGGCCTTTGAACATTGTCATACCTGCTCACCTGGTTCCATTTCACTGCTTCTATCCCAAAAAGCTTTCATCCTGTCATATTGCTCTTATTCAATAATGTTCTCTAACTATTATGACAGTGGAAACACTATGTTGAGAAATATTATTAGAGGTTGAGGTGTGCTCATAATATGTATCAGATTTATGTTTGATTGATTGTAAATTTTTATAATAATTTTACTGCCTCTTGATTTTATGCATGAAACCAGTAAAATGTCCTTGATTTTACATTGAAGTCAATTATTTATTTTATTATAGAAAAGAAAGCCAATTTACACCGACAAGCTGTTCGTCAACAGATTGCAATAGATGAAAGGAATCGTAAAAAAATTGATGAAGTAAAGAACAATGAAAGGCAAAAGCTGGCAAGAGAGCTGGAAGATTTAAAGAAATTGCCAAATAATGAGAAATCAGGTGAAGAAGTAATGAGATCAATTTCACATTAATTAATTCTTATTGCCATGGAAGGAATCATGGTGCAGCACCTATGATGAAAAACTAAGTCACAATGAAAGCCAGTGGCAAAAAATACAGCATAAAACTAAATATTGGCTCTTTCACAATAGCCTGTTTAGTTACTTGTTAGAAAAGAGATGCATATTTATGATAATCGGAATACTTTTCAGGGAGGGAAACTGAAATGATTGCAAGGAAAGACAATGTTATGCCACTAATTGCTAGGAAATGCATCACTGCCCCTATAAGTTCCAAAGAAGACCAGAGGCTTAAAGAGAAGGTCATTCCTGAAACTCCTCCACCCCGTACATCTGGAACAATCCAAGTAAAATTTTCCCAGAGAGCTTTTCCCACGCCAACTCGAGAGTCAATGGCAGCTGAAGAGGAGGAGGTTTGATAATTTTTGTCTCTGAAAACATAAATTCAAAAATACTTACGGAAGCACTTAAAAATTCCTCCTCTGATATTTAATTACAATCAGGTTTCAATACTCAGTATCATCACAAGGTCTGACACTGTTGCTGAGATTTGAAATGAAGTTGTGATAATCTAAAATGTGTTATTTCTAAGTGTTTAATTTAATCGAGAATTGCTTCCACAAATTTGACTTTAGAAAATGTCTTTAGATTTTCTTAGTTTAAATACCAATCATGACACTTTCAAACGAATTTTTTTTTAATGAAGCAATAGCAATTTTTTAAATGAAAGTTGAATTTGTCTCATTGGAGGATAATACAAATTAAATACTACTACTAATAAATATTATGTATGATACCATTGTATCTGTTTCTAGCTATTTATATATTTCTGATATGAGTTGAAACTTATAATGGTTTTATATCTATCTCACAACTTGATATGATCATTGCATTTTTATGTTGATCCAAAGGTTTCAGCAGTATTTAACATGATGAGTGCCAGCTCTCAGGTAAACCCTGCAGATACAGGTCATGGTTTGTCATATTTTGGTCAAGTCCTGTCCAATGGGTCATCTTGCTTGGCTTATTGGTTTACCTTGCTTTCAAGTTTGAAGATTCTCTCCCTGGCGCTTAACAGATTTTAGTGGTCCTCCTGGTTGTAGTTTTTCAGGTTCTTTACGATTTCAATGCCCTCCCAAATCTATCTTTGGATTGTGACATCTTTTGTTACATAAAATAATTGAATCATTGAATTCCTCATCGTGGCCAGGCTCTGATGTTACATGCCCTGAGATGGCAGCATACCAGAACTGTTTCTTCTTGGTAGCCCATTCATGGTCCCACTGTCAACATCTCATGGATCTACCTGTCTGCCCAATTAAGAGTTGTCCCCAGGAACTGGAAAACTATAGTTACTATCCCAAGTTACTATAGTACAATCCCAAGAAGAGTGTGTGTGGAAGCCTTTATTTTGTCACTTAGCCGTCTCTTTGGGATAAGTATATCTGGACTGGATGTTGACTTTCAAGAGAATTCACATGATTTTCTTGGTGTTGCCAGCAGCATAGAGAGAAGATAAAAGAAATGATATAAAAGAAGCTACTGCAGGGATACATTCTGTAAATGGAAAGTCATCCACCTAGGCCACTCTCCCTTATCCAATTTTATGTAACAAAGGACAATACAATCCAAGAAAGATTTGGGAGGCTATTGAAATAGTAAAACACCCAAACAACTACAACTGGGAGGATGGCAAAAATTCACCTGGAAGAGAATATTCAGACCTGAAAATGATGAAACTGGAAAGCCAATCAGGACAACCCATCAGATTGGACCAAGTTACGAAAAGATATACCATGATCTGCATCAGCACCTATGACCTGAAGAAAAGAAGGCTGAGAAAATGTTGTCACTAAAAGCCAACAGGTTAATTAACCAAGTACAGGCTATCAACTTCATATTTTAATTATCATTGACCTTTTACTTGATAAACTCTCACAGATGGAATCAAATCATCAGTATATTCTACTTCTTGTGATTAGACTTAAGTTATAATTAATTGGCTAATGCCCTTCGCACATTACCTTTTTTAAAATATCCCTGAGAGTAGTAAAAAAAATACCAAAATTTATAGCCAGAAATATTCTCTACAAAGACAATTTTAATGCTGGTATCTTACGAAAGCCTTAGACTTGGAATATAACCACCAGACATTCACCCAGCATCATGAATAAAGTATAGTCATGGTGTTTTAAAGCAATCTATTGTTTGTTCCATAAATATTGTTTACAATATATATTATTTTATATGTCATAAGTACTCTGCTAATGTGCACAGTTGATTATTTATTGTTTTCTAACAGTGGTTGCGCAAGCAAGCCGAGGCTAGACGATTAGCAGGCTTTGAGGACAAGGATCTTTCATTAGAAGAGAAGGATCCAATGTGGCTAAAAGAGAAAGGAGAGTAAGTGGGCATTAGATAAAATTTAATATTACTGCTTGTAATTCGTCAATTAAAAAGAATCTATAGAATGCCCAGTGAAAATCACTCACAGCTTAATCAGCCTAATTATCATTTTAATCCTCAGTTCATTCTTTAAACTTGGAAATTATCATGGAGCAATAGCCGCATATACTCATGGCATAAAGCTTAGTGGAAAAATGTCAACTCTCTATTCGAACAGAGCTGCAGCACATATTGCCCTGGGTAACTTCTTCAAGGCTGCTGAAGATGCTTCAACGGTATGTTAAGTGTGTAATATTGTTGCTTAAGTGATAGATACCTGTATCTAACAGATGGTCACAAATACTAAAGAATCAATTTAAAATCAGGAATGAAGGGGAAGTTAAAATTTGGAAATAATGATGGAAAGAAAATGAAAGATGAATGATGTGCAGGTAAAAGAAAGAAGTGTGTGTGTCAAGAAATTTTTTTGCTTTAGCTAAGCTGCTTTTCATTGCATCCCTATTGAGTCTTCTATGTCCAAATTCTTATGAGACATTCTTATCAACATATTTGGATGTTAAATTTAAATACAGTATATTTGCTCTCCTTGTGTGGGCATTTCATTGTGATGCATGATATTTATTTTCTTTTGACACATGATGGTTATGCTCCACCTTTAGCATAGGGAGTTCATCAGTTCAAATATGTCCTAATCAGTGATGATCAGGCTGCAGAAGATGTTAGATTGGGATCCAGCATGTGTTGGTGGATTGCCATACTTACCACTGATTAACATTGAAGCCTGCAATCCCCTCATTGATATTTTTTATAGCACTGCATGACTTATATTCGCACTTTTATTCGCTTTTCCAGTGTACCCCTACCTAAGTACCCCATTTTTGCACTGCAATGTGCTGATGGCAGATTCATTATTACATGAGACTTCTTTTAGGTCACGCATGAGTAATTGAGAACATTTGATTACCAGGAGCATAGTTCATTGAAATCGCTGTTAAATGCATAGTTTATGTTTTATTTATGCATCTGAATATGAATTGAATCATAAGGAACTTGAATTATAGCTATTCACTAAAATTGAATCTGTTAACTTTCATCCTTAAGACTCATTCCTTATCTTCAATCTACACAGTTTTATTAGTTATATCAGAAAAATTAAATATTAACTAATATGAACCACCATCTATTGTAGCACTATATTTATAGAAGATAAGAGACTTATTTGAATTAACATATATTTTATCTTGTAATTATAAGCCAATATCCGGATAATTTTAAAAAAAAATGGTCACCTTGATTCAGGTGATAGAGCTCTTTGAATTTGACTAGGAGTAAATCGAGTTTCAGCGTTGGAATTCCTAGCAATGGCTATATATTAGGTTCATTTAATAAAGTGCGATGAATTTGATCAAATGTAGATGAAGTTGACACTGGCGTAATTGTATCTTCTAACACATGTTATAAGATATCTTAAACAACATTTGTGATTTCAACTTGTTTATTTTAAAGAGTGCTAGAACTTGTTATAAAATTGTATTGCAATACATAGTTCAATTTACTTCATCCGTTGTTGGGCAATCTTCTAGCACAAAAACAAATTGAGCGCTGAAATTCTTCCTAGAATAGTACTCATAAAGCTCTCAAAAAAACCTGAAGATGAATATTCTCAGGGTGAAATATCACTAGAGTGGCCTTTTTAGCACAAGATTTGTATCTTGACTTAGCAATAGTTAATGTGACACACTCTTTGATTTCCAGGCATTAGAGTTAATTACACCACATACTCCCAGCAATGCACTTGCCAGGGCACGATGTCACTCCAAGAGGGGAGCTGCGTTTTGGAAACTAGGACTTCTTGACAAGGGTTTGGTAGAGCTTTGTGCTGCCCGTGACTTACTTGAGTGTCACGATAAGGGAAATGGATATCTTGCATCCCTTGAGAAGGACATTGAGACAATAAAAACGAAGATAGAGAATTGCAGTGAGGAAGAGGAAGCAGACGATGAAGACATACGTATAATTAACACATAAAGTATTGTCCACTTGCATGAGGGAAATCACTTTGTTTGGAATCTGCCATTTATGACAGATTTTTCATCAGGTTTTCATTCCCTATATGTTTCCATTCACTTTCTAATTCTAATTTGAACTTATTAACTCTTGTGTTTCTGTTGTAACCTCTCTAAAACAGAATGTATGTACTTATAATTATTGGAAATATTAGTCAATATAGTGGCATTAAAAATCGTGTTGTCAACATAAATTTATGATACTTGTTGTATCGCCTCATAATCTTAATCTACTCAATAAAAATTAACTTTACTCCGCAACATTTCTTCATTAATTTTAACCTAGGTACATAGGATGGAGTATTAGTTATAAGGTAATACATGGGAGAGTTATCATGAGACTTGTAAAATAATGGATACAATTGCAGGCTAAGCACAAAGTGAAAAAACATTTGAGGTTGATTTATGTATCAATAATCCAATATCAGAAAACGGGAATGAGTAGGAAAATGACACGCTTCCTACCGCAGAGCAACTATTACCCCATGTATTACCCGCTTCATTGAAATTTTCGCCCTTCTTTTGTTCATGAGAAATTTCGCTTGACGTTTGATTCACAGGCGTTCGGAGATTTTTTGTTTGGTCGGTTTAACTGTCATGGCGCAAGTGTGAGGACGTGATTAAGCGGTGCGGCTACTGTAAATTATCAGCTGTTGGTACTTGGATTGTATGAAGTGCTTCGTACTGGATCTTGTGGAAGTTTAAGTCTCTGAGTGTAAGTAGTCTTCATGACTGTTTCCTATCTTTTAATGTTAGCATTTTTAAATGGACAAGAAGTCATCTCTATTTGCGGCATATCCGACTGTAAATTTGAGAAATAATTTGTTTAAATGTTCGGGAATGGTTTAATTCCTCGTTGGATTCATCATATTGTATTATTTCTCAGAGTACGTCTATCTTGTGAAGTTGAATTCATTGCCGATTAATGTGAATGAATTTATTGCTCGGGTGGTTGAGTTTTTGGTGCTATCGTTGATGAAATGAATTTCCTCGGATTAAAGTGATGAAAATTTTCACTTTCAGCAAAGTGCTCGTCAAAGATAATTTTAGTTTTTTCCTCAGCCAGGTGTCAGGATGTTTTGAGCTTTTCGTTTTCATTTCTGTCAAAGATTCAAACCGTTTGTTCTCAGCTTCAGTTTATCAATCACTGGATTCACTGTTAGTTCTACCTCTGTCGTTAGGGAGCATATGACCTGTGGTGGGGAGGGCGAACGAGCGCAGCTGTTTAGTTGCAGTGGAAATGCGGCTTAATTGGAGAGGTGAAATGTACAATGTTTCTCGACGGAAAATATTCTGTGTATTCATCTATGGATGTGATCCAATATAACCCCATTTCTGCCCATCGATTATTTGGCTTTGGTCTTTCTTACTTAAAGAAAACGGAGAATTTCGTCCCTTTACTCCACCGGCCACGGTTTCAGGCTTATCTTTTGTGTTGCTATGCCATGCCTTGTGTATGAGACCGTGGTGAACAATTTCTGAACTGTTGATCGCTTATTTAACGTTGATAGGAAATGTTTATCATTTTCTTCTAATTGAGATCGGGGAAAATATGAGCTTTCGTCACTGGCTGACGATGAGCAAGGTACATGTACCGTTCAAGCGGTGGCGGATTAAGATGGGTGAGGAAGGGGGGGGCGGCGGTCGCCCCCTCCCCCTGGAAGATTGGAATACATAAGGTACATGGTACTACTAATACATAGGTATTCCATCATACCCCTCCTGAACTCCAGAAAGTAGCCATCCGTTCCCCCCACCTCTTAAACAACAAACTTAATCCGCCCCTGTGTTCAAGACCTTCACTCCCTGATCAGGGGCGATCCCAGGAATTCATTTCGGGGGGGGGACTACCATTAAATTACGGCAATTTTCAGTCATCCTAAAAAAACTATAACACTTTTATATCTTATAATAATGAGCATATTAATAACTATTATACTTTTCAGATCAGTGATCGGAGTGTTTTATGTTGTATTTGATAACTACGTCTAGTTGTTAAATTGTTTTGTAAAACCCAAAATTTTCGGGGGGGGGGGTATGTATCCCCTTTATCCCCCCCTGGGATCGCCCCTGTCCCTGATGAACTTCATCCCTACTCGAGAAATCGCCCTTGTGTGGAGTAACTATATTTAGGCTTCAGAAAATTGATGGTGCGAAGTGTCCGTACTGTAGTGTTACCCTCTTCTCAGTGTCATTCGGTACCTCTGTATTAATGACTGTAAAATATACTTGGGTAATAATACAACCTTAGGGTTTCCTGTGAAATAACTAATGCTGCCTCCCTTTAAGCGCTTGCCATCATGGCTATTGGAGGTTGTAAGGAGCTGAGGAAGTTCGTGGTGTAATTGAAAGAAGACGCTAAGTTCTTCAACCTAATGGATGCGCATATTAGTTTTTCTTGAAGTTATTTTATCATGACGTTGACCGGAAAAGTGTGAAACAACCATTTGATGTTAATAATTCCGTCCATAATATTTTTTCAAGTTCTGATGCCCATGTGCATTTTGTTCTGTGCAGTTGCGTGCGTCAAAGCGTGTTTTCAGATCTTTCTCGAATACATTTTTGTTGCATCGAGAGTGACAACTCATGTTCTGGCTACCACCCTTGTTGAAATATATCAACGCTTTATGCTCATTTTGTACCTCCTGTTTCCGGTGCCTTCATTACCAATTTACTCGTCGGTCCATGAATGCTGCGTGCGTCAAGTGCTTTTCGGATCAACCACCGGAAAGTAGGACGATTTTCCGACTTTCTATTGCACCGTCGAGGCTCTACGCAGGTGCAGGTTTTCCAAGGAAAGATAATTCGCCCGTGATGCAAAATCCTGTTCTGCATAATTGACGGTATGTTTGTTGTTGCGGATGTGAGCCTACATCCTACTCTGCGACCCGCCGCGCGACGCAGGTGACAAGGGGTGTTCCAGTGAGAAAGGAGGGAAATTGAAGAGAAAAGACGGACAAATAGATAGATATACGTCATACCTTGAAAGCCACCCAAAGGGTGTGTGGCAGGGTAGATGTGTCGGGATTTATTGGTTTATCGCACTGTTTTTGTTGTAGTCATTTATGATGCGAAAAGGAAGAAGAGATTTTTGTGCATTGTTTGTTCGACAGAGGATCTCTCGTATTTCGTCAGTTCGATGTAGTTTGGTGTTAAAATAATTTCCTCCGCGTCAGTTCGAAGCCCGCGTCAATCATCAGGGAAGTGGAGCATACCTGGGAGCTTTTTGAGATCAGTCTTTTGGGTGCTCCGACTGCAACGGTCTTTTGCACTTGTAATTCAGTGCGCCTTGAGGGCTGACGCTTACGGAGGTCGTAAATAGTGACTTGATTTCGAAAAAGTGAAATATCGACGGTGTCAGATCCGCTGGACGCGAGGTTGGATTCAGTCGTTGTCTGTAGTAACCTCTCTTCGACTCGTCCGCCCCACATGTGCGAGGGGTGTTAGGACACCAACCATAGAGATGGGAGGGAATAGGGAAATGGAATCATTAGAGGGAAATAGCGGACAGTGTAGTTTGTTGACTAATCGCTGACTCGGTCAGTTAATGTGGTAGGCGTCAATGCTGAGGGAGAAAAATTATTTTTGTACCCATCTATTGGGCAGTGTAGCTCTCATTTTTTTCGCTTTCGTAAGTCTTAGAGATGTGGTGTAGCGTTAACGTTATTACCGTATAAAGGTTCCCCTGAGAGCCACTTGGATCACTTTTGTTTTGTCATGGCCACATATAGAAATTAATTGGAGTAATTCCATAAAGATTATTGCTGAGAATTTCTTCATCACTTAAACTTAGATACATAAAGTGTGCCAAGAAATGGTTTTTTAGCTGTACATATTAATGAATGCTAAGTTAGGAAATTGTTTCCGGCTCAAGTACACTTGGTGTGATTCACAGTTGTGCTTTCAAAGGGCCGCACAAGGCCCGCGGGCCGCCTGTTTGACACGTCTGCCATGTAGGCACCCCTACTTGTGAAGCATCATATGTCTATTGTGTGTCCATTTAGGCATTTACTCTATGTCACCTCCCCCACTATCCGTTGTCTCGGCAATTGAAGGTGACATTGAGCTGTGACTCTTATGATAGACCAGGATTACTGAGCATGTCCCGTGCAATACAGCCAAGTTAATATCTGGTTGGAATTCTCACTCCATTCCCATGAATGGGTGAGTTTTGTGGTTTGCATACTTTCATGGTAGTGGCGTAGAGACGAATGCTTCACGGTAGTAAGGGATGCGATCGATATTTAATGAATTGACGTAGTCTTTTTCGCTAGGGCCCCAAAATTTTTATCCACTGTTCTTGCCTTGCTCAACTTTTTCACGTCAACTGTGAGACGGGTCAGGGTCCCAGTTAAGTGATGACGGAAGAGCTAGCTCAGGATCACCTGTATATCTTCCCTCTTAACCTTACCACCAGTCCTTCCCTCCTCATATGTATTCTATGTATAAATGAGAAACTGACTGCTCGTTGATCTCGAAATAAATAAATGCCAAATCTGCAGTACATCACCAAGCTTTCAAGGCGAACAGAGCGTCTGCGAAGAAAAATTACAACTTGAAAAGTCAAGAAAGTGAGAATAGTGATAAGGTTAGGAGTGCAGGCAAGTCAAGAAAGTGACAGGGAAGACCTAACGGACGGAGGTTCTTTTGTTATTGCTGTGGTATGGAAGGGCACATTGTAAGGGAGTGTCCAAAGCTCAAAGAAAACTCAGAGAAAAATGATGAAGTGAAGAACAACGAACGACTACACCAAGAAGGCATCAGTTGCAACCAGGGAGCACGTCGCACTGTATGCAAGGAAGTTCACACCAGGTGAGAGTTGAATATGGATCCTTGATGGTGGGGCATCGGACCATATGACTGGGAAGAAAATCCTATTTCATTCAATGCGTGAATATTCTGGTGAAATAAAGATCGGGGACGGTTCACCTTTAACGATAGCAGGCATTGGGTCAGTGATCATTAATATGTCAGATGAGTGTGGAGGAAAAGATGTTGAACTCACAAATGTTCTCTATGTCCCAAACCTGCAAGATAATTTGGTGTCTCAGGGCCAGATAGAAGAGAAGGGACTGGAGTTCAGATCTAAGGATGGTGTGAACAGGGTATTTAGGGATGGGTCACTGGTGTTCCAAGCTCAAAGAGTGGGCAGACTCTACTTTATTTCTACTGTCGGGGGAGCGTCCATCGAAAGTCTGAAAGAAGAGTATGCGAAGAACCTCATGAAAGCTTCAAGAGTGTCGCAACCCACCTGGCATATTAGTCTTGGTCATCCTAACATGCAAGTGATGAACAAAATAGAGGTTCTGTCAGAACTGTGCTCCAAAGGGGAAATAGGAGAAGAATTCTGCGACACCTGCGTAATTGGAAAAATGAAGAGGAAGAAATTTCCCCACAGTTGTGATGGAGAGGACCTTAGAATTCTGCATAGGGTCCATTCGGACACCATGGGCCCAATCAATCCAGAATCAATTGGGAGAAAGAGGTTCATAATCACCTTTATCGATGAGTACTCAAGATTTGTGGCCAGTGTTGCGATGGAGAAGAAAAGTGAAGCCCTTGACCATTTCATTCGAATGAAGAATAGATAGAAGAACATCCATGGAAGAAGAGTGAAGGACGGACAGGGGAACAGAATACTTATCAAGAAATTTCCAGCAGTTCCTGGAAGAAAATGGCATTATGCATAGAAAGTCTGTTGAATACACCCCTCAGCAGAATGGGCTAGCCGAGAGGATGAATTTAACCTTGTGTGATGCCGTGAGATGTCTACTAATTCAAGCAGGACTTCCCCTCCGGTTTTGGGCTGAAGCACTTCAAACGAGCTGCTACCTTCGGAACAGATGCCCATCGAGAGCCATACAATTCGCTGCACCGCTGGAGAAATGGACTGGGAGGAAACTTGGGAGAAAAGACCTGGAGCACATCCGCACATTTGGCTGTATGGGCTTGGATCCCTAAAGAGAGGCAAGAGGGAAAATTTGCAGCCAAGGCAGTGGAGAGCATACTTCTAGGCTATGAGGAAGGCACGTAGGGCTACAGACTCTGGAGCCTGTCGGAGAGACGTGTCTTCAAAAGCCGGGACGTCATCTTTCGTGAGGGTCGCTTCCCGAACAAGATCAAGGAGACCCATGCCGCAATCCGCCCGACCCGCGAGGAGCTGGCGTATTTCATCGACGAGGAGGCAGCGGACCATCCAGGAGAGGATGGCTTTGGCGCGCTGCCGCCCGGGGACCAGGGTGATCAAGGTGGCCGCCATCCAGGAGAGGACGGCCTTGGTGCAGAGCAGCCACTGCTGCCCGGAGACCAGGGTGGTCTGGCTGGCCACCGTCCAGGAGAGGACTGCCATGGCGCTGTGCAGCCACTGCTGTCCAGGGACCAGGGAGGCCCGGCTGGCCACCATCCAGGAGAGGACGGTCTTGGTGCAGAGCAGCTGCAGGTGCCACCCGGGGTCAGGGTGACTCAGGTGGCCGTTGTCCAGGAGAGGACGGCGGAGGAGCAGCAGACCGTGTCAGCCCGGAGGTTCCGAGACGATCAGAGCGGGTACTGAAACCGGCACCAGGCTGTCCACTACCATGCTGCAAACTTCATGATAGGTGCTCTGTTAATGAACATGGTGGTAATATCTTGCCACCAAGGTCCGCTGAAGAGGCCATGAAGAGTAGGGAATGGTCTATGGCAATGGAGCGGGAAATGGAGAACCATGCCAGGAACAACACTTGGACTATTGTGAAGAGGCCACGAGGTGGTAACGTAGTGGGGTGTAAATGGGTCTTTCCCCATCCAAAACTTGGACCCGATGGAAAGATGGTTTATAAAGCCCGTCTTGTGGCTCAGGGTTTCTCGCAAAAATATGGGAGTGATTTTTGGGAGACATTAGTCCTGTCCATAAAAACAGCTTGAGGGTAATATTAGCTATTGCTGTCTCCAAAGGGTGGTTGATAGAACATGTAGATATAGTAGCTGCTTATTTAAATGGGGTTCTGAAAGAATCTATCTATATGGAACAACCAAAGATGTGGGAAGAAGGGGATATAAGTAATGTTTGCCTACTCAAAAAGAGTTTGTATGGTTAAAACTGTCTGGCAAAGTGTGGAATGAAGTCTTGGTTAAAATCCTGTTGGGTCTGGGGTTGAAGTGTTGTTTGTCTGATCCCTGCGTATTTATGCACCAAGAGGGATATGTTGGAACTTATGTCGATGACATAATAATTTGTGGGACCACATATTTTGTTGATCATGTGAAGGTTGGATTGAGTGATGCTGTTGAAACCAAAGACATGGGCCAAATTTCAATGTTTATAGGTTTACGTTTTGCTAGACCCAGTCGAGATGTGCTACAAATTGACCAGGAAAATTACATCTTAGATGTACATAAGGAATTCAGTATGTCAGAATGTAACAGTGTAAGTACCCCAGGTGTTTTTGGGGCAGACTTGTATGCATCAGGTGAGCCAGTGAGCCAAGAACTGTACCGTGCAGCCATTAGGAGACTATTATATATTAGTACTTTCACCCGTCCAGATGTGTCCTTCATTGTTGGTTGTTTAAGTAAATTCTGTCATACTCCCACAAATGTTCAATGGGAAGCCGTCAAAAGAGTTTTCAGGTACTTAAAAGGGACAGCGAGTCACAAGTTAATTTTCACAGGTGATCCATCCCTTAATGTAAAAGTGTACTGTGATGCTGACTGGGCCAATGACAGGGCTGATTCAATTTCTGTAGGTGGACATGTCATACTCATGGGTGGGGGAGCGGTAGCTTGGAGAAGCAAAAAGCAGACAATAACAGCTACTAGTTCTATGCTTGCTGAATATTATTCACTGTTTCAGTCCTGTAAAGAAGTAATATGGTTAAGATATTTAATGGACGAATTAGGTCATAGTTTTGATTGCCCAGTGGATATGTATGCTGATAATCAGGGAGCCAATGCTTTAGCAGGGACAAATAAGTTGACTGACAAGAATAAACATTGTCGTATGAGGTTTCATTATGTTAAAGAGTGTGCCAACAATAAGGAGGTAATTATCCATCACGTAGCAACTGAGAAAAATATAGCTGATATCTTGACCAAGTTGTTACCTCAAACAATGATAAAAATGTGTTCCTCAGGAATGGGTTTGTCCAAGGGGTAGCTTTGTTACTGTATTTATCATTTTTTTCTTCTTCAAAGTGCCTGATGCAGTGTATTGTTTTTTTTCATATCCACATTGTATCATTTTGAGGATAGGTGTTAACTTACATTATATGAATGGCAAAATGCTTACAATGTCGCATATCAGACATCTTTTGTTTGTATCATTTTGTGGCGCTGTAGAGGGCATTGTTTTTTCTGTTCCTCAATAAAACATTAGTAGTGCTGTGTCAATCCTAAACGGAGAGTCGTGTTTTATATATTGCCGCATCCCTAAATTTCTACCCGTAACTTCTTTAAGACCGAAATTGAAGTCATCAATATTATTGTGATTCAAGTACTTCAATTGTTCACTTATGTAGAACCAATAAGTTTAGTTCCTAAAAAATTGACAGTTGAACAACTTATGGGTCTCTCATGACATGCAGGTAAAAAAACAAATGTGGCTGGGCTTTTCCTCCTCGATTCCCAGTACGCTCTTGCTTCAGCGTTCTGTACCTGAATTTGATCGATGGCGATAGAACTCATGTCACATCGAACTGTTGGGAGTATGTCGCTTATAGCACACCTTGATTACCATCGCTTTATATGTATCCTTACATCCCATGCCACGCGCCCTTGAGGTGTGGTGAATTATGTAGACGTATGGATTGATTAATATATTGTTTTTGAGAGGCGACTGACAACTGAGGTCTCTTGAAGCATTGTGAGAATAAGTGGATCCGACGGCAAGGAATGGGTAGATTAAAGAATGAAAGAATGGTGGAAAGCATCTCGACGTGAGCCTTCCACCGTAAAACAGTGGTTCGCAAACTTTTTCAGCCACGGAGGCTTTCTGAAGTATGCATAATTGTCTTGTGGGTACCCTAGGAATATTTCATGACGGGCGACCCACCGAGTCGTTCCAGTGCTTTTGGACCCGGTCAATAAGTGTCTGGCGGTAAGTGCTAGATGATCTTCGAAGCATCCAAGCATGTTAATGCCAAACTCGGGAGTGATCTGCGTATTGAGCTCATTTAGGAACAGGAATTTCGTTTAAAAATCTTAGCCACGGGTTGGACTCGATCCCAAGCCCTCGGGACGGAAAGCTTTTAATCCCTGCTAAAAATTCTGTATAATTTCCTTAAAAATACTTGTACAGAATTTCTTAAAAAGTTCTGTAGATATTCCTTAAAGTATTGAAACGCCATTTTACGGAATTCCCTACGCCGTTCTGCAGAATACCTTTGGATGTTCTGCAGAATTCCTTAGGACGTTCTGTGGAATTCCCTACGACCCTCCATATAGGTCCTTAGAAAAGGAACTGGGTCAACGTAAACCTCACATATTTACGTCGAGTTGCTGAAATTTTGCAGAACAGCTTGTAAGGAGTTATTTTGCTCTGTAGAAAATGACTCTACAGAACACATGTTCTGTAGAGTCATGCTCTCATGTTCCGTACCTACAGATCCTTAGAAAAGAAACTAGTTCTGAAGAAAAAGTCAATTTCTGTAGAATTCCTTACGTTCTACGGAACAGCTTCTAAGGAATTTTTTTAGCAGGGATTCAGGCATGCAATCCGTACAGACAATCCATCCATGTAGACAGATACGTATATAGATTGCAATCCATACCGAAAACACCTTGCAAGAGTGCATGGATTTCTCAATTATGCGCGAGAGGGTTAGCTACTCGTCCTTGGCATCGGTAGTTTCCCATAAAATACTACAACCTATCCAAAAGAGGATTCTTAGTTCAGGCTGTCCGTAAACATCGCCCCCCCTCATGTCGTGAGACCATTTCATTATTAGCCTTTCTTTCAAGCCTCTGGGTCTGCCTCATCGCCCATTTTGTTTCTCATTCGACGGATGAAATTGCTCGTTTCATCGGCCACGGGTTGCGGCGGGGTAAAGTCCTCGCCTGCCAACCAGAGGGTCGCGGGTTCCAGTCCCGCCTGGGTAGAATATTTTCTGCCCAGGACATGGGTGTTTGTGTCTCGTCCGTTGTTATTGTCATTCACCCGACGTAAATTGGCACATTGTGCTGTATTCGGGTTAGATAAATAAATAAAATAATAAATAATAACTTAACGGCCCAGGGGCAATTTCCGGGAAAATCTTTCGCGGAAGTGTATCCCGCGTTTTCCTATTTGGAGGGCGTTGGTCTTTTAATTTGAGGAGTTTTGAGGGAGAATTTTTTTTTTTAATTTGAGACTCATAAAACAATTACCAAGTAAAAATACACTAATTCCGTTACTGGCGCTTCCCTAGTGCGTAGTCGTCTTCGCGGAAATAATAACAGCGGAAAATCGATCCTCACGAATGCACGGTTGTTTCATTCGTCAATCTGTATAATAGTTTTCTGCATTTATCCTCCCCATCCTCATTTTCAAGCGATTTATTCTTTCTGAAGAGCTCATGCTCAGCATAGGTTAAATTGAATCCCTGACTTTTTCTAATGAGAAACAGGGCTATTATTCGTTTGCGGACCATGATGGAAGGAAGCCCATATTCAGATAGACGAGGAACACCATGTGTTGCTACTGGCCCCACTATTGACTTGCTTTGATCGCTGTTTTCAATTCCATTATTTTAATGTACACTTATTATCTTAATTGATTTATTATTTTTTTTGCTGCAATTAATTTGGGTTTTATCCTTTTCCTAAGTGATCGACGTTTCATGAAAAACGCAAGTTTTCTTCAGTTGTTTCTTAAATGCCATTCCCATCCTCTTCGAAGGTTTCATCCTTTTATTATTCTTAGGAATGTAGGAGTGGGTTTCGCTACGTAAAAATAGCATTTTACTACGATTGGTGTTAAAAAACGCGCCTTCTTTTTGTAATTGTGAAAACGCCGCGTTTATCGCGTTCATATTGCTATACTGACTCACGTCATATTACATTCGTGATACTCTCGGTGTAATTTGCTTGCTCATGTCATTCCTTGTGCTTTATTTTTCTATGCTTATGATGAAGTCACGTGCGATGCAAACATTTTATGAATTCGCGTTATTTAATTGATTAAGAGTTCTTAGAGAGACGGGAAAGAGTTACACAATGCTTATACTGCCTGTATTACGGGCGTAATTAGAGTAACAGTCGAGTATTGCGGCATTTAAATTCATTAAATAGACAAACATTCCAGATGGAAAATAATTTATTTTATCGTTATGACGTAATTAATTTATCAAGATACTCTCCCCGTGTTGTTAGCTTTTTAATTGATATGCTCTCGTTCCTTGCAAAAAAATTAGTGCCGGTGTTCGGTGCTATTTATTCTTAAAGCGATTTACTTTGTGCATTTTCTGTTCTCTATCTTTATAAATGTCGACATGAGTGGGAAGTTGCTTCCTGTGTAATCTATGCTTATTTCGTGGAGTGCGAGGCCAAACGTCATTATTAGATGCAAAACGGCCTTTACGAGTGAAGCAGTAGGATGTATATGGCCGGTATTTTGTGGAATTCGACCGTTCGAGGTGGATTATGATAAATGAGACAAAAATCCGCTGTTGTAGATATATGTTGACTAATTTAATTACTCTATAGTATCTTCAGGAATAAGTTATTCTAGGGATATTTTTCAAGAGTTTAGGAAAAAGTATTTTAGAAATTTTGGGAATCGATCGTTTCTGCGGATGCCTGGCATTTCATTCCTGAAAATGGCATATTCCTGAGGATGGTACATTGCTACGTACCCAGTCTAAATAAATGTCTGTGAAACATTGGATTGAATTGGTTTTAAGAATAAAATCTATTTTCATCAGGTAACTTGAGCCGAGAATGGGGTCTACATTTATTATTTATCTTCGTAGACGAAATTTCATATAACATGTCAATTTCGTCAAGGAATTGTAAGGAGCATGAACATGATAATCAATGACAATGAAGTACACTTGAAACCTTATTTACGTAAACGATGTATAATCCATGATGCACTAACTGTATATTTGCTTCTAATGTTCTTTTTTATTACCTGCGAAGGGTTTACAGCACTAATAAAAATGGAGGGCCTTCTACATACCCTGTAAACTTACGCTAACATTTTAAAATTACTTTTCTGTATGGTCCCATTAAAGCTGATTGTCTTATTATTTACTAAGTTTATTTGTAAATGTTTTCATTTTGGGTGATATTGGACCTAGCAAGCTTATTTGTCAGTAGTCGTTAACTAGTGCTGAGAAAGTCCAACCGGGTTTGTTCCACACATTTTTCCATCCAATTGTGTTTTGTGTGGGGTAAAAGTCGTCACTCTCAAGTCAAAAAAATCGCCTGTTCTCTTTCTCGTAGAATACGTCTACCTATGTCTGAAAGGCTGCAAATTCAGTCGCTATCTGAATGAGGTTCACTTAACCAAACTGTGTAGAATCAACGCTGTAGCTAAGATATTGTTTCATTTGGCTGTATTTCTGGTTAGTTTCTGTGAAAGTCCTATGATACGACTTTCATAATCCCTATCTGAATCGTCTGGTAGAACTTTTCCCTCATTATTCTTTTGGGCATCCTTTCTTCCGCCATTCTCTCTCTACATGACCCAGCCACTCCATTCTCCGAGCTTTCACGTATCTAACTATGTCTTGACCTTCAATTAATCGATCCAGCTCTGCATTATACCTTATTCTCCATTCATAATTTTCCTTTACAGGTTCATATATCTTCCTTAATATTTGTCTCTCAAATACTCTTAGGGCATTTTCATCTGATCTCTTCATGGTCCATGTCTATGAACCATAGGTGACCACTGGTCGGACCAACGTCTTATATATTTTCATCTTTGTATTTCTTGTAATGAGTTGGTCCCTGAACAATTGTTTGTTTGCAAAATACTCTCGATTTCCTGCCTGCATTTTTTCCTTTATTTCTCTGCTTATCTCATTATTATTATATACCATTACCCCTAGATATCTGAAGCAGGAAACTCCTTCAAACTTATTCTCCCTTATTGTCAGATCCTGTGCCCCTCTCCTAGCCTCCTGTTAGAACATTATTATATACATAGTCTTCTTTTCTTTTACCTTCAGTCCATTTTTTTTCTGCTTCTTTTTCCATTCGCTCATAGATTTGTTTAAGGCTGTGCGTTGTCCTTGTTGTAATTGCAATATCATCGAATTCGCTCCTCACTATTCTGAAAGATGTCCACAACTGAGATTCCTCATGGCTCGGACGAAACGCCTGATTTATATCACTTGCAAGAGAATCCCGTCCCGGATATGTGATAATGAGTGATTTAAAATTCCATTCGACCTGACGGAAGTGGCGTGGTGTGTACGCGGTACAAGGGATTGAAGGCGTTCTAATGACGCCGAAGCGAAGCCAGTTAGTCGACTGAAAAAAAACAGCGTTCCATATTTTTTGTGAGTTTTATCTGGTGCAATTATTAAAATAACGGCTTCCTGGGTTCCCTTTGGCGTAATGATTTCTTGCTATTAAAGCCATCAACTTGGCCTCTTGAGGGCCGCACCGAACTTCGTTAGGAAACTGCCACCACCGAGAACAAGAAAGACTTTAATAGGAATGAATATCGATTTTCAAAATGCCTATATCAATTTCAGCTTGCTTTAAGGATAATTTAGTTTCCACTAAGGATGAGTCTAATTCAAATGCCAATTCTTGATTCCACCGATTCTCAGGATTAGAATCGGTATCGAGAATCGATCGCCTAAAGTCGATTCCGATTCCATCGATTCCAGATAGATAAATATTCAAATCAAATTTTATTTATCACATAACATTTGTCTCTATAATTTGGGGTGTAGGCTATCAATTTGTACTTTTTATCTACCTCCATAAGCTGAGGATATATTTGCTATTTGTTAATAAATATACTTTTTTAGCGACTTAATTGTCTTTGTTATTTTATTTCAGACAATACTTGAATTTAAGTAATAGTCGTACGCTACTGGTATATCAATATCCCACCTGTTATTAGGAATAAGAATAGATGGAATCGGAAATCGATTTGAAAGAATCGGAATCGAAAAAAAGTGGAATCGACTCATCCCTAGTTTCCACTCATAGAAATATTTGGCCCCGGTAAAATGGCGGCAATACTTACCCTTGTACACTTCGCCAATTTGCACTCAAAGTCGCTTTCTCATTTTACTTCAGTTTAACCAGTTTTTAAATTATAGCACTATTGTATTTTCAAAGGCTGCTCGGGACAAATTTTATGCTTTATCATTTATTTCTAAGGGTAATTTTAAAAAAATATCAGAAATCTCTTATACTGCTTTGAGGCCATATTTTATCCTTGTAGGTTTCGACAAGACAAGATACATGAGTGGCGTATGTGACTGCGTTTCGCATAATTTTCGGCAGTTTATTGGTAATCGTTGTTCGTAAAACTTGGAATTTTGAATTCTTTTAGTTTGAGTTCTTCCAAAAGTAACTATATACCAGTTTTACAGTAGTGTAGCAATGAGTTGATTTGCTATCAAATGGCTATCTAATAACATTCCAAGTGGGACTCACATCACGTCTTATTTGCTTCCTGTGTAACTCCCCTATCTGCTCATGAATGAATTTGGATAATGCTCTCATACTCTTAGAGTTTTATTACACGAGCGAGTGTGACTACTGATGGCAAAAATCCTTCCCCTGCCAAAGCGTAAGTTGAAGTCGGTCTTGAGTAATCATCCATCAGTTCATGGCTGTAGCCAGGGGCAGGCAGAGGGGACAGCTCTCTCCCCCCCGCCCCCCCTGAAAGAGGCGCTTCTTTTCAAATCTACTAAACTGACTATACGGAGCGAGACAGGATGATGTCCTGATCCCCCTCCCAGCTAACAGGAATCCTGGCTACGAGTATACATCGATTTATTTAAGTTAGAAACTATTTTAAACTATAATGAAGGTAATGCTTGATCATTATTAGATGTATTATTCTTGCCAAGAATGGAGATATTATGAAGAAATGCTACCGACAAGGACAGCTCGGAGATTCGCGTAGTGAGCTATCTTTAAGGGAGGGTTTTTCTCACTGGAAGGGTTGAGATCCCATAACCGACTCGATGGTATTCTTTGACAGTCGTCGCTTCATTGATTCGATTGTTTTGATGTCAATCGCCATGCGTTGAGGAGGGATGACCCGGGCAGCCGTTGATCGCGTGAGAAAAGGCAATCCATGGCGGTTGGCGACGTAACTATTGCCGTCATAGAGAAGAATGGTGCGTTAATATGAAATCAAAGCCGTGGCGTCCGTTAGTGCGGTGAGCAGTTAACTCTCCAATGGAACCTAAGAGCGTGGGTTCGTATCTTAAGGGGTCCTCGGATGAAAAAGTCAAAGAGAGATCCTACTTCGCTCTGGTTAGGCCACATCTCGAATACGCCGTGAGCATTTGGAACCCTGCTCATCAAGATTTAACGAAAAACATTAATAAAATACAAAGGAAAGCAGCGCGCTTCGTTGAAAACTGCTACGAGCCAACATATAGTGTCTCACAACATTTAGAGGGATTAAGGTGGGAGCCCCTAGAGACTCGGAGGCTACACGCTAGGCTTAGGTTGCTTGATAAATTCACAACTGATACTTTTCAGAGCGACATAGAGAATATTATCACGACTCCTCACTACATCTCTAGGTCTTACAGATGCGATAAAATGAGAAAGATACACTGCCGAACAGATAGGTGCAAGAACTCGTTCTTTCCGCGAACATTAAGAGACCACAGTAAAAATTGAGCTCCACTAAATACACTCCTATAACACATGTCACCATTTCATCTCCAAAAATCTTACACCTTTACACGGCTGGTGACCTAACATTTTCTAATTAAGGCTCATAATTTATTCAAGCATATTTTATTGTTGCGGTCCCGTGCAGAAGTCGATTCATTCAAAGTTAATTTCATGATGAAAAGATACAACTTGGTTTATTCCACACTAATTTGTTGTAGAAACTTGTTTAAAGCATAGCGAGTTTTCTGTGCTTAGATTTGGCGAGACCTAGGAGGTGTGTTTCTTATCAATTAAAAATTTCCCAGCCGTTCAACGTAATTTGGATTATTTTTACAGTGAGAGTTTGATGATACGTCAAAAAAGTCTCGAGTCCAATTTAGGAAAAAGTATCTCGCTACTTAGTGTTCCTAAAGTGCTATGCATCGTGAAGTTAAGTCTGTCATCACTGCATGGGAGAGTGTGTTTCAGTTCAAGGGGACTCCCAAGGTCTACGAGACAAGTTTTTTTAATTTCCTCTTTTTCTCTCTTCTCCTTTCTTTGTCTTTCTTCCACGATCAAGGCCCTCCCGAACGACAGATGTTCCCTCTCGTGTGCAGATTTGATACCTCTAACAAGTCAATGTATTAAGGGCAGTGGATTCCGCTCGAAAACACAAAGAGGAGGAAATGCGCCAAGATGCGGAAGGGTTTTGCCGAAGAGTAAATGGAAGAGGTGATGGAGGGGAAGAGGCAGTTTGGGTGGACTGCGGGGTCTTGTCGGGACGATGCATGCACGGCAAACCCTCGAGGAAGGCCCTTGAAATTTTCCTCGGTTATCACGACTACAAACAGCTTCGAGAAATGACTGAATATAAGGTAGTTTAAGCGACATATCGTTTTACCTAGGAATCAGTGACTTTGGTCTCATTTTAATGAAAAGTATCTCACCCTTCTAATGACCCCAAAAATTAAACCTCTTATCGCATTACTTTCGGAGATATTTGCCAACAAATACCAGCCCTTTTACGTGGGAAATGATACGTGTATGCACTCCAGAGAGACATTATTTACAAAATGAGGAATTTGTGACACTTATATGTTGTAAAATAAACTAACAGCGTGTAGTTTGTATGTTTTCTCAACTATTTTTGACAGTAAATCATATTGTCACCGCAATGCGTTCTTGGGTATCACAGAAAATCTTCCGTTTTGAAGGAGTTTCAAATGCACCGCGCGAAAAAATTGAGTCAAGTTAAAGACTTATTTAGATATTTTAATTTAATTGCTTACCGTTTCCGTCGAATAAAACTATATTATTGAACCATTAGTAATGCAATATTTAATTCATATGTCCTGCTGCTGGTGAAATAAAAACGTATAATTCGAATATGGTCTCTATTATGACTAGGGAACTATCTTACTCGGACTACCTTAATAGGAAAGGGTGAATGCATAGCATAAGCGATTGTTGGCTTAATATATAATAATAAATAAGAGCATAAGCGAGTGTTACTCCCCCTACACAGTGTGGCTCCGTTGAAAATTGTGTAATTTAACCCAGTTGCGATTTTTTCTTACCCCATTGGTCAGTGTCAACTTCACTAACAATCGCACGTCTACCTGATGCTCTATCTTTTCACCATCAAACGGTCAGAACAGAATATTTTTTACTTCCGGCATTTTTATCTACTATTCACAGCGTAAAAGTAATACTCACGCTTGTACTAGTATCCTCAATTTCCGAATGAGCCTACATCTCTTTGTGCTCTGAGTTTGGCTTTAACCTCCGGGAATGTTGCGCCAAACGCGCCCTTTGGACTTCATCATAGCATTGTATGCCCGGCAGTTTTGAACTCCTTATTTCTTTAAAGCCCACAGCATTCCGCAGGGGATGAGAACGCCTCGGTAACTCAACTGGCTAAAGCTCTCGGCGCGAT
The DNA here is from genome assembly GCA_963169105.1 of Ceriagrion tenellum. Lineage (NCBI taxonomy): Eukaryota > Metazoa > Arthropoda > Insecta > Odonata > Coenagrionidae > Ceriagrion > Ceriagrion tenellum. The sequence goes on from OY720643.1 coordinate 8,814,667, forward strand.
ATCCAGGGATCCGGGATCGAGTCTCGGTCAAAGCGAATGAATTTTCCTCTGTGGAATTTCGCTCGCGTCTGTATTTTCAGATGAAGCCGTCTAGGTAATCCCGTGGCTTGTCCCGATGTCTTCGAGTTTAGTCAAGTGGTGATGGGTTGTACCTAGGTAAACATAAGAAGAGTATAGGACCTTATGGAGCAATACTCTGAGAATTATTTATTTATTTATATATTGCACAGGATAAGAAAACCATGTACATAGTACGGGCAGTTACTCTTTTAACATAAATCGCAAAAAAATAGAAATAAAAAATAAAAAGATAGCGTGATTTAGAAAAACATACAATAAAATTACAATATATATATATATATATATATATATATATATATATATATATATATATATATATATATATATATATATATATATATATATATATATATATATATATATATATATCATATTACATACAATACAAAACCTTTAAGTCATGCTACAAATTTTCATTGATTATTTCTTAATACACTTTTTATTCTATTTAAACTCATTGAAAAAATCAATTTCAGATGGCAAAGAATTTGTCACCCTCACGATTCTTGCCATTGGGCTGTTATATAAATAGTTGGTCCTATAATATCCTTGGACAAAGGTTCTCTTACAGTGAGTGTTAGTATTTGGTACATGAAAGGATATCCTGTCCAGCAGCTGTGGTGAATTAATTCTGTTATTTAGTATTTTATATAAAAAGATAATATCAGAATTCATTCTCCTTTCACTTAAGATAATGAGGTCTAGTGCCTTATACATCTCACTACAAGAAGTCAGTGCCATATCGACTCCACACTTTCTTGCACACAGTCTCTCAAAGCATTTTAAACATTTTTTTAATTCTGGACCTATGACAGTCGTAATAAGGACTCCAAACTAGAGACCCATATTCTATTATTGGCAAGACCAAGGTAAAAAACAGTATTCTCAATACAAAAATGTTATATAAGTCTCTTGTAACTTGTATCGAAGTCACAGGGGATGAGAATGGCCAAATAGTTAAGACGTGCCCCGTGGCGCGACTAAATCTTGACCAGTATACCCGAGGGCCAAAAATAAGCGAAGGCCCCGAGAGGAAGACCCAGTGACGGACGAGTGGACGTAATGGAGAGAGGGCAGTTGGGAAGTTCGCCGCATCAGTGCGGAATAAATCGAGCGTAGGATTGGAAAGGATGGAGGGCGTTAGGTGAACCAGTCTTCCGAGTGAACAACTGATGCCGACAAGTATTGTTGCGTCACACTCACGCGATGCCATGCCAAGGGGACTTGGGGCGGGAATGATGCACTGTGATGTCACCCTCTGCCGGAGTAAGCGAACGTGAATCTGTGCTCGTCCTTCCCTACTTACCGAGGAGAGACATTGGAGATGATTCTCGCATAAAGACGTGTTATGCTGTGTTGTATTAGTTCTTAATTGTTCCTTCGTGAGCGTCATGACTTGAGCTTGTTAAGAATTTTCCTTGTCTTTGCTTCTTTTCCTTACATTTCTCTTGAATGCTGTCCTGAATTGGTCGCATTCCGACGTCCTCCAGTCAGTTATAATATTCTTTCCAAACACAATGAAAATACCAGCGTGGAATAGTTCTTCCCATTTTCCGCCTGATCTTATGATTCATAATTTTGAAAATTCTTCAAATATTTAAGTGAATTGCACAGATTCAATCTAATGATCCGAGTCTTGCATTTTAAATGCAACTAACCTGTGCCTTTCCACATGATAATAGCCTTAGCGTCTGTAAATATGAAGCTCATACTTATAATGTTAAAGCTAGGTGTGAGCTATCCTGAAAATCATTTTCTTCGACGATAGTTTTTCTTTCTTTCTTGCGTCATTCGCTTTTTCTGTACCACATATTCATTAGTCAGCGTTTGCATCGTATGAGTTCTATCTCAATCAGAGTCTATTGTCGCTATTTTCCATATCCACGAAATCCCCATGACATGTACTCCTGTCATCATTTTCTTCTTTCTGTGGTCGATACTCGTAAGCCATTTCGGACGGTTTCCTACCGGATGTTTCGGTTCATATTTATGATTTACTCTGAACGAGTCGCTTGCCAGCTTTTATCTCCATTTTTATTCTCCTTTATTTTATGTTGCCAGAGCAACTTCGCATGTCATCGCGTGCGACAAATCGCTCGCCTCACTGCATTAGGATTCAGTACATTGAATCATGATCATTTGGCGATAAGTATCGATCCCTGGACCAATCGAAACTGTCGGCTGAAGAACTGCCATTGTTGCAACGAAAAATTTAACATGCGGTCGTGTATTCGAAAGCTTCGTATTTCTTTTGTTTTATTACGATCGTTCTTGATATCGTCCTGTTGTTTATTGGTATCCCATTACTCTCCCAAACACGAAAAGGACCTCATTTTTGTATTGAAGGGAGTCGGCATAGTTCTTCAGGTTTATCTTTTCCTACAGTTGTGTAAAAGGAATCAATGGCCATTTTATCGCTCAAGTCCTATTGTTTTTGTGTGTAACTCGCCTTACATACTCGCGCCAACGATATATATCATCACATCATTGCCTCCTATTCCGTGTGCCCGGGCTGGAATCACGGCAGAGAAATTTCGGTAGAATCCCCCTTCCTAGTATGCTTTTTAGGGAGCATAGTAAGCTTTTTAGAGAGCTTAAAGGGTATTGCCTCATACGTCTGATGGGATCTTCACGTATGAACCTCTTGGCATATTCCGTTAAATAGTAGGATAATGCCAACGCTCAGTATCTCTGTACTCACTACCTCCATTCCCCAATTGGGGCCCGTGATCCTTTCCATGACAACCTAATTACCTATCCTTAATGACGAAAATAACCTTATTAAATTTGTTAGAATTCGTCTCTCCTAATTAAAAACCGACTGATTTTTTTCTGCGAGATGTAGCGCCTTAGTTTGAATGCGGGATTTTTCTCTGCAACATTTTCTCTGCTTTTCGTTAATTTTTATGACAGATTATGTGCCGATGAAGGTGGTACATCAAGGCACTGCAACGGCGGTTGTCAGTGGCGAAAAGGGAAAGATGTAGATCGCATTCATTTTCCCTTAGCGATATGGTGCAGGGGGCTCGTAATCCAATCGATTTACGTTATATGTCCGAACGTCAACCGTAGTTGACACTGGGTCTTCGTCATCGTCTCACTTCGCTCGCCTTGCCTATCCGTATCAATAGTGTTTGAAAATCCGCGCGCGAGAGTTACAACTCTAAGAATATTGTCCTGGAAGATCAAGGCGTTGTCGAAGCAAGATCAAGGAGGGAAATTTAAGCAAGAAATTGAACGAGGATAGCTCCACGATTTAGACTCATGGACGTGAGAAAAACAGATATCGTGGTGGCTAAGTTACAAAATTATTTTTAATAATGAAAATATTTTGGGTTCAGTAAAGGGTTCTCCAAAGCTGAATAGGAAAATAAATGAGGGCGCCGAGCGGGGTAGTGAAAAATGGCATTAGGAAATATGTGCCGTTAATGTAGCCTCACGCATTTATATTTTATGTACCCTTTTGTATTCTTGAATTTGCTTCTGTCTTTGCCGAGTTTTAAATGTCAAAATGGCTATATTTTATTGTAGTTTTTTCTTAATCGTAATGGATGCAGTTGATTGGTGCTCGAGTCGCTAAGTGGACTTAGAATGATATAAACGAGGGCTCATTGAGTGCACCTGTAACAATTTTCATTCCGTAGAGGACTGAAGTTCAAGGGTTGATTTTTTTCTCCTCCGATAAAGGGTGAGCAAAGTCTGCATGATTTGAAAGGTATTCCTCCGTTCAGGCGTGTCTCACGTCTGGAGGAGATAAAGCATATCTCTCGCAACAATTCCATGACCACAGTCGCAAATGAAACCATTGCTACTGTTCATTATTTTCATTATGAGGTTCCAACGCCACTGCGTGACTCTGAATATCGAGATGTTTCCTTTTTTGTAGTTAAAACGACATACTGTTTTCACTACATGATTTAGTTCGAAGACAGTTAAATATATATTAATTAGTCGTCGGATATGTTGTAGGCGAATACTGTTTGGGCTGCTCAGTGCTGACCGCAGCGCCATATGTATTGATTTCAAGTATATCAACGTGCATGACTACAGTAATTTTTTGATGGTTCAAAAACTCGAATGGGTTGGCGCCTTTTGCAAAAGCGACTTGTGTGTTTGGTTGTTAAGAGTTTTCGCTCAAGATATCGGTCTTTCAAAGGAATTCATTCGGTGTGTGGATGGACGAATGCTTTTTTCTTGAGTGGCTACCATTCTCGCCTTTATGCCCATGTTATTTGAAATTAGGTGGTTAGGTTATTTTATATTTACATTATTAGGAAAGGTACTTGCCCTATAATTCTCACGAATGTGAAAAGTTGAATTCATTTTATTTTACCCTGGGATGTCCTTCTTCGAGACCGGGAAATCGTGATTCTCGAGGTTTAATCGATAGTTCCCGAAATTTCACTTTCATTAATAGTGACAAGTAGTAACTCTTGATTAGCAGAAAGGCTGTATATTGAGATCGGAACATCTCCGCCTCGTGGACTGAGCGAACGATGTATTGTAGAGGGGCTCTGTTGTCACTAAAAACAAGGGGTTGCCTGAAGTAGAAAGAGTCACTGTATTATTCATTAGTCATACCGAATGGTATTATTGTCTAATATATCTCTTGCTCCTCACGATTCACTGAGTCAATTAGATTGTGATGAACGGTATAAATTTGGCTCGACTTGGTCATATTTGAAGGTTTCCGGATTCATGAACGGTATTATTGTATTTATCGGGATGAAGTAGAGCTGTGCGAATGCTTCGAAATCGATTCGAATCGACTCGAATCAGGCTTAATTCGATTCGATTCGCCTGCGAATCGGGATGCTTCGAAATCGAATGATTCGAAATATTCGAATCGTTGCATGCATTCGAACATGGCGCTCATTCCAAAAATGGTGGCTCGCCGTCCGTTAAGAGGATGTTTTCCTCACATGAAACGAAAATTTAAACGGCCACATGTTATTCTGTGCTATTCTTTGTGCCACTATATAGATATATGAGCTAATGCAATGCCCGGATTAATTTAAAGATATTTATTACTTTAACTGCGCATAAGCATTTGCATGTTATTTAGATTCGAATTCGATTCGCAAGCGAATTTTTTAGGGTGATTCGATTCGCTACCGAAATTTAAAAAAAGTTCGTTTCGATTCGATTCGAAATATGTTTCGGGAGATTCGATTCGAAAAGAAAATCCGTGATTCGCACAGCACTAGGATGAAGGATCAATTTGCCCGAAATACTGATTGACTTTCCCCCGGAATTCGGGAACGGGAAATCGGATAAATTCCAAGGCGCAGTCGAGGTGACATTATTGACCAAATACCTAATATCTGTAGTCTCATGCGGTTATTACTCGGAGGAAATTTTCTTTTCACGGTTCACCTTGATGTACGTAATTTTCAAGAGAGAACTTTTACCATTGATATTTACTGGTTTATAGGTTTTGTAGAAGGTTAAATATTCATTTATTTGCTGTACTTCTAGAAAATAATTTCAAATTTCTTAACAAAATCGGAGGATGCTGGCTCTTTATTAGCTGTCGTATAAAAAATTAATTTAAGCCGTAGGATACATTTTTATTCGCTGTGTTGGCGATCGCGAAGTGAAAATTGCGCATGGAATAATATTTATGTATGTTTATGCTTGGTATAGTGCTTACATGAAATCGAATACATTATTCGAATTTAACTGTAACAAGTTAAGTTTTTTATCTCTCCAGGAGTTGACTAGTCCAATCTTTCCCACTTGAAAGTCATTTATGGGACACTATAATGAGCGTGGTTTTCCCTCAACGCTTCGCTTTCAAGGAGTGATTCGGTAGCGTTTCCTATATCCTCGCGTTTTTTCCACAGTCGGAATGGGAACATGAATTTGGTTATTACTTGTTTGTTTTGGTTATTCTGACGGCGAAGAGCATATACTCAAGACTGCTTACGATGTTCAAATTCTGACGGTGAGATTCGAACCCATGGCCTTTGACACGAGCGAATTCTCATCAGCCGAAATTTCTGAGAAGTTTTCAGTATATTATCGGCGCATATTGTTTTTTCAACGGAGAATACGGAGACCTTTCTTCTATTTTCGTGGTCATCAATTCAGCTCAGTTCGAAGTGACATAATCTTCAAATTATCGATCGCAACTGGAACTGTGATTTTGCTATATGGATTTTTCAAAATTGTGCCGTCTCATCAGTGTAAATGAGCTTATTCGTAACTGCGGGTGAGGCAGGATTTCTTCTTTTGTAGTCAGCGTACTACGCTTCCCCTTGGTCAAGCCATGGGTGAGTTATATGTTGCTTGAAATTTTGCCGTTGTCTACATTTTTTTTCCGCTGACTGTGAAAGTTTTGCGAGTTTCTTTTTTTTTCCGTCGAGTGACGTCATTGCCCACGAGGCCTTGGCCATTATCATCTACGCCGTTGGTATGTGCTCGTATATACTTTAAGAATTTCGCGACCTCCATTGCTTTAGTAGATTTGTGGAAGTCCCTCTGTGGAGTGGGGATGAGGAAAATATTTTTCGCATTTCAGATACAGATTCTGGCGTCACTTCGTGAACATTTCTATATATTGTGAATAATCCCCCTCTTTCAAATTTCATTGAAGATTTCTTTCAAACCATCCCAGGTTTCGACACTTGGGGTCGTTATCAGTGTAATGAAAATGAAACCCGGTGTCGAATCCTTGGACGGCAGTAGCAAAGTCTCTCGTGAAATTTGAGCCAAGTGATTTTTATTGTGTGCATTTTATTTTTCGTTAGCGTCCGCTTCGCACGGACTACTTCAACATAGTGAACTGTAATTTTCAGTGGAGAATGGTGTATATGTTTTCCATCGCTACTGGTAAATTCGACTTAATGCATTTGCATTTATCAGTTTGTATAATCTTGTGACCTATATAAATTTAATCAAGGGTCGATTAATGAGTGAGAGCGCTTCTTTAGTTACAGTTTTTTGGGATGTTTTTTTTATAAACGGCCACCTTTTTGAATTCTTCAATTTACAAATAGAAAATTGTCTTACAGGATGATTTCTCGGGTGTTACTGTTGGCAGTGAGCTTCATATCTGCCAGCGTTAAAGGGCATTCATGAGCCCCAATGATGGAGAGCAAGTCGCTCTTTGAAACATTGGCGATTGTGAGCCCCGTGAAATACCCGGGAAACTTTTCTGCTTGTGATTCACCGAAATACTCAGTCAATTTTTTTTCACGTTTGTTGGTGACATTTAGGCGCTATTGAAATTTTCATAGAAAAAGATATTGGTGGTAGCGAGGGTATCTGGGAGGACATTGCCGTTGCGAAGAAGGTGCTAATAGGAAGGAAATAATTTCCGGGGCCGTTGAATTTTGCCGTGAAGTGTAGCACTTCGCGATGCTGAAACGTCGACTCGGACGAAAGAGGATGAGAGTCGACTGCTGGAATTTGAGATTTGAGTCGGGAGGAGGACGGAGAAGGTGCGACCACTGCACAATGTGAGATCGACGAGCGAAAAGAGTGTCCGGCGTGGTGAGATCTAGTACATCTACATACTACCCCGCGAGCCGCCGCATGGGCGTGTGGCAGGGGTGGTAGGTCACTAGCCGTGTAAAGATGTAAGTTTTTGGGAGATGAAATGGTGACATGTCCCATGGGAGTGTATTATGAGGAGCTCAGTTTTTATTGTGGCCGCTTATGGTTCTGGGAAAGAACGAGTTTTTGTACCTATCTGTTCGGCAGAGTATCTCTCCTATTTTATCGCATCTGTCAGACCTATAGATGTAGTGAGGAGTCATGATAATATTCTCTATGTCGCTCTGAAACACACCAGTTCTGAATATCTCAAGCTGCCTCAGAGTCTGTAGGGGCTCCCACCTTAATCCCTCTAACAGTTGTGAGACACTATATGTACTATCGTAGCAGTTTTTAACGAAGCGTGCTGCTTTTCTTTGTATTTTGTTAATTTTTTTGGTTAAATCTTTAGGACCAGAGTCCCAGATGCTCGCGGCGTATTTGAGGTGTGGCCTAACCAGAGAGAGGTCGCATCTCTCTTTTTACTATTTCATCCGAGGACCTTCCTTTTTTCGCTAAACAAAACCTAGTTTCATTAATGCTGTGCCGCATATGTTTTGTATGTGTGCTCCCCACGACATATCTACACACGGGAGATGAGGAGAGGAAGGTGATTGGTGCAGGCAGAGAGAGCGAGTGGACGGGTGACGAATGGCGAGGGAACGTGGAGTGACTGATGGGAAGGAGCGAACGGAGAGCGGTGTGCAGGAAGAATGGGTTTTTTTGGCGATGGGATGGGATGGGACTTGGGGAGTGTACAGCGATGAAGAAACGGAGAATACTTACGTCGAAGTAATTGCCTTCACTTCGAGAATGAGATTGGTCGATGGCAGTACGTATGTATATGTCCATTAAAAGTTGCCTTAATTTGTAGATTACGCCTGATGAAGGCATAATGATTACCACCTTCTTTTTCTCTGGTTACAATCCTAGAATTGGTCTGCCACAGTCTACCACTTTATCCGATCTTGGGCCAATCTTTTCACTTCACTGTACGATTTGCAACCTAGTTCCTTCATCAACTGTCCCATGTAGTCCAGTCTAGGTCTGCCCCTCTGATTTTTTCCCTCTACTGTACCTTCTAGTATAGTCTTAACCAAGCTTTCGTGTCGGAGAATATGGCCAATCCAGGTGTTTCTTCTCGTATTTAGCATTTTGAGTAGACACCGTCTTTCCCCTATCCTCTCAAACACATCCTCGTTCGTGACTCTTGCCACCCAGGGTATTTTCAGCATTTTCCTATGGCACCACCACACTTCAAATGCCTCCATTCTTTCCTTCTCTCTCTCTTTCCAATTGTCCAGGTCTCACTACCATAGAGCAGAACGCTCCATACAAAACTCTTCAATAGCAATTTCCTAATCCTTAAATTAATATTGCTGCCGGTAAAGAGTTTGTTTTCCTTGTTGAAGGCTAACTTGGCCTGGTTAACGCGGCTTACTATATCCTTCTTGCTCCGCCCATCTGATTTTATTTTGCTTCCCAAATAAACTCGTCCGTCCTTCCGTCCGTCCAAATAAACTCCTCCGTCTCTAGTGCTTATCCTCCTAGAACCACCTTAGTAAGAATTAATATCTATTCTGTGTCCAGAGAGTTTTTCTTTAGTAACCGGAAACAATTTTTTTAACTGCTATATTGTGTGGAGATCCTGTGAATATAAACGAATATCCATAAAAATGAGTACCTCATCATTACGTACTCTAATGATCCACCAAAATCGAAAAAAATATTCTTATAAAGGCTGGATAATTTTAAGTACGCTTTATCGTAAATTAGGCTAAAAATGCCCGTTCTCTTTCACCGAAAACATAGCCATTGAACTCCTATATATCTTGTGCATTTTCAGACAGGTATTCGTACCAGCACCTTTTGATGAGACTAATGTGGTGGTTTTCAGTTGTCTTCCAGTTTACACGCGGAGATTTTCTATGTTGTGTGGAACTGCTTTATGGCCACTGCTTCTCTGTACTGATTTATTTCTGTAATAATTAGTTTTCTGAATGGGGTTTATGTTTATCCCTGATACTGGAGTCATTTAAGTAAAATGGAAGGTACCCTCTCAGGAAACGTGTACGAGTGACTCGAGTATTATATTGGGCGTAACTTTTTTTTATCAATAGCATCAATAGAGCTCAGAGGGGAGCCATTTTCAGTGAAATCCCTCTTTTATATTGACGGATCGCAACCACTAATAACTTCGGATATTTAATGGATTAACATTGGACATTAACTTATTGGATTGGAAGTGGAAATTTTGTGGGTATTATAATGGGCAACGGCCTACCGCAATGGAAACACCGATTCCAGATCAGTGGCTGTAGTTATATACATATGCAGTTGCAAAATAAAAGTTATGAACAATTTTGAAAAATAAATATTGTCAGTGACTAAACAACTGTTTATTCTACATTCATCCTTAGTTTCATGTTGATAGATTATGAAGTTTAGTCGTCACCGCCGCTCAAAAAGTTTAACCCAGTCCAGCACCCTCCTAAGCATCTTTGAGCTGGGGTCAAATTTGGACGGTTCATCCTCTTATTCGTCCGAGCACCGTTGCCCCTGTCTGCAATGGCGGACAGCATGTGCTGTCCTAATCTTCTCCGTAGAAGCACGCTAGACCAAAACATTACCCCAGGATATTATCATCAGGGTTTATTGATATTCTATGGGTATTATATGGATAATTCTTGCTGCTAGGGCTTACGGGACAAATCAGTCTTTCAGTTGACTTTTTATTTAATTTAAAAAAAACATCTTTTTTCCAAAAGAACGTCTTTTTTCTCATTTGTATCTTTATCCGTAAGTATTGCTTTCACCAAGCGGCACCCAAAGACTTCACTCCCTCAAGTTTAGGTCTCTTACGATATACGATACTTGAGATTGTTAACTCTCACTATGTGATTTGTGGAAGAAGACTGAACATGGTTGCTAAAATATCATCCCTTTGTAGATGTCCTTGCTGTGAACTGTTCCGGAACACTTTAAGTTAGCCTACTTACACCATGGGCAACGTATTAACGTAAACTACTTGCTTAATAGCATCATTCTGCTTGGGAATTCTCTGCTCCTCTGTTGAAGACTAATGAAGTGGCTCTTAATTGGCGCAGTTTGCTCTTAAGGTAGTTTGAGCGAAACATCATTTAACCTAGAAATCAATTAAAATCAATCATTTTAAAGAAAAATATCTCACCCTTCTAATGACACCAAAAATTCATCCTCTTACCACATTACTTTCGGACATATTTATAAAAAAATACCAGCCCTTTTATATAAGAAATGGTACGTATATGCACTCCAGAGAGACATTATTTACAAAATGAGGGATTTGTAACACTAAGATGTCATAAAAAAAACTAACAGCGTGTAGTTTGTATGTTTTCTGAACAATTTTTGAAAATTTATCCCTTTGTCACCGCAGTAGGTTCTTGGGTATCACAATAAACCTTCCGTTTTGAAAGAGTTTCAAACGCACCGCACGAAAAAAATTAATCAAGTTAAAGACTTATTTAGATATTTTCATTTAATTACTTACCATTTTTGTCACATAAAACTATATCATTGCACCATTAATAATGCAATATTTTATTGATGTGTCCCACAGGTGGTGAAAATAAAACGTATTATTCGAATATGGTCTCTGTTATGACTATGGAACTATCTCGCTCGGACTACCTAAATAGAGGATGTAAGACAATTGTGAAGCTGCTTTAAGTTTAGTTTTAATATCATTTTTATATTTTAAAACATTGTAGCGTGGAAAATTTGGAAAGTTGTTGCGTATCTTTTCGCAAAAATGTTTTTTCTGTAAGTTAGATTAAAGTAAATGCTTCAAAAGTCCATTTTATTCAAGCCGACCATTCCTATCGCTTAAAAAACGTGGCTGGCGTAGTTAGACAAAAATTCTTGAGTCATGATGACGTGATTCGGTTAGTTTGGTCGAGCGGCCATTTCAAGCTGAATCGTCGGGTTGCGTGAGGTGTGTTTTTATTTTTTTATGAGTGGATACCTTCCTAAAAGATTGACGATTGGTCGGCGCTCGAGTGAGGCTCTTGTCATTACCGCTGGCGCGTTCGGAGTTTGGGCAGCCCCAACCGGACTCCTCTCCTCCATGAAAAAATGAGTCCCGCAAGGTCACCTTCTGTTGATTCCCTCTATTCGTGATGTAAGTCGCTTGCTTTATTTCCTGATCCATCATTTTCTCCTTCTCTCTGAGGAAAGTTCCTGCGTACTTCGTTATTGCTGTGCGTTCTACTTTCTCGAACAGGGATCTACCCTGGGATAGACAATAATAGTTGTACTAAATTCTCATGAACGCCTTTACCAGATTTGATTGCATTCGCAACCCATGTCTTTTGCTTCAGTTTAAGAAAGTTATTTCCTCACTTATTTTTCCATTCCTAAGTCAAGTTTCGGTATTAATTGGTTGCGGCAGGGCTTACATGAATACAGGGAAAAATGCTTTGGCTTTGTAGAATAAAAATCATTGGTGTCACAGTCGTGGGGTAGCATTGAAGAACTTCTACGTGCTTTATATTCCTAAATCGTGGTTGTCAGGTAGTTAGCCCTTAGAAAACTTTTTTGCCTTTAAGTTTCTAGAAATACTTTGCGCTAGGCGTTCTATAATTCGACTTATCCTAAAAATGTTGATGTAATTTACGAAATAAATTGATTTTTTTCATATCTAAACACAGAATAACGTTCTGTAAAAGATTTTTTGTTGCATGCAGATCCTCAAATATTGAATATATTGCGTGAAAAAGTATTTTTTTTAATTTGGGATAGGGCTCAATTTCACTCATAGTGGACAGGTGATGGTAATTAAATTGCCTTACTTATGGGGGATATGGAGGCCAAATGTCGTCTCACGTAAGATTTTATTTTCTTGTGAGAGCGAATTTGTTTCAAATTTTTGTAATCGTAGATATTAGGTCTGCGTAAGCAGCACGTAGATTTCCCTCGAGTAAAAGTCTGTGAAATCATTCGGGTATCATCAGTTAATGTGGTGAAAATGTAAAACTTATATTGGTGTTTATCGGTTCTGTGTTCACCCATAGCATAAATACTGACGTATTGACAGGAATTTTCGTGATTAATCCCTCTAACTAAAGGTTTTCGAATCCAATGTTATATTTCAAGTGATGAGCTCTAAAAATATTCAAAAATTACTCACCTTGGAGATTAAATTAATAATGATTATGAATCCTTGCAAATTCGTGTGCGCGACTGCGTGCATCATTTGTTCAGGGGAGTGACTCGAAGAAAAATATTTTTGTAAATATTACCTGGCGTATCGTCTGCATGCCCTGATTGTGCTTAATTCAGGGTGTCCAGCACTCTGGAAGACCGGGAATTTTATTTTCACTGGAAATACATATCAGGGAAATATCGAGTTGACTTTGGAATTTTCTGTGGTGTCAATATAAAAAACTGCAACGGAAGCAATGTGCCTTTTTCGACATGCTGCCAAGTCAAATTTCCCTTGCGTTGTCGCATTTTGCATGCCCGTAATTGCCAAAAGTAGGTACAATGTTTTCTGTATAGGTACATTGTGTTCTTATTAGTCATGATCTCTAAATCAGTGGCGTGAAGAACGTGCCTTTATCGGCAAGTTGCGAAGTCAATTTTCCATTACGTTGTCGCATCTAGAAAAATAAGGAAAAAGTCAATTCCTTCAGTTTTTTAAGTTGTCGATCATTTTATATCAATGCTATTCATAGCAAAGTCTGGCTGTAATATAACCTTGTTCCTTGAGCACCAGCACGACAAAGTTTAAATCTAAGAAAGGGTGGTGAACTGATTTTCTCTCAAACTATTTTAAAGTTTTGTGTTTATTTTCTTCCAAACATGCAAGTTTAAAATAATCCTTGCGTTAAATCACCCAAAAAAAGTACCGAACATTCTCTTATAATTAACGAGAAAAAAATCAATATTGGAAAAATAAAAATTGGCTGGAAAACCTGGAAATCTCAGGAAATTTTCAAATGCCCGGCTGCTGCTTATTGTAATACTAGAAACCTATGGCCCTAAATGGTTTGTAATTGTTTTTATTTTATTTGAAAACCGACCTCAATACCAAAATCTGTCATCACCATGATCGCGAGTTTGCCGGCGCGTTCCCTGTTGTCGAATTTTTCATGTCGGCTGACGGCAAACATTGGTTTCATCGCCACACCTGCAATGTTTTGTGCTCAGTATTCCCAAGACACAAAGTATCGTCCATCGACCGGCTGATATACCCATCTGCCCATTCTTTCAACTCTTTACGATGACTCGCTCAAAATTGGGGAACCGTATGCTCTCTCACAAAGGGGGAAGGGGTCAATGTAGCGTCCAAAACCGTTTGGCGTAATGCTAGAATTTCCCCTTATTACCGACGCTCTAAGAGGGAACATGTTCGATAATTCATCGCCTTCTTTACTTCTGTTCCCTTCTCCACAGGCTACTGCTTTTATTTGTGAAGATTGCTTTAACTATTTCTACCCGTCAATTGTATGTGTTAACTCGTTTTGCGGAAGAAACAATATTTTTAACGAAAAATTGTGAACAGACTATGTACTTGCTTGTGTATCGAAACGATAGCAACAAGATTACCTCATAAGTATAAGAGCGAGAATAGGGAACCAAGGTGGTACAACGCGGAGGTTAGAAAATGTTTAAAACGCCAACGAGTTAGCCATGCGAAACTAAGAAAAATGAAGAAAAATGTAGCTAATAGCGACCTAAAAAATACCATCGAGCATTATAAAATTTGTAAATCAGCCGCAAAAACAGCCCTTAGAAAAGCGTTTAGCGAATTCAAGAGAAAAGTACTTGGAGAACAACTAGAGGGAAATCCGAAAGCATTTTGGTCATATGTTAGGGAAGTACAGGGAACTAAAAAGTCAACGGTTAATTCCTTGAAAAACGATAGAGGCGAAATAGTAACTTCCAGTTTAGATAAGGCAAATTGTTTGAATTACTTTTTTCAGAGTGTTTTTAATCAACCTATGCATAGTTTCCGCGAAACCATATTAGACCGATTTCAACAACCAATGCCCCCAATCGATATATCTTGTAGCGGAATCGTATCCTTACTAAGTAACATTAGCCCGAACAAGTCCTCAGGTCCTGATGAAATTCCAGCTCGTGTTTATAAAGAATTAGCGCTCGAAATGGCTCCGTATCTTAAAGTAATATTTAACAAATCCCTCGAAGAACACGCGGTTCCCAAAGACTGGAAGATAGCAAACGTAACCCCAATTTATAAAAGCGGAGATAGGGAACAGCCATATAATTATAGACTAATATCATTAACGTCACTATCATGTAAAATTATAGAGCATATAATAGTTACATCAATAATGGGACACCTCGACAGCCAGGATTTATTAATAACAAACCAGCATGGGTTCAGAAAAGGACGGTCTTGCGAAACTCAATTAGGTCTTTTTGTTCACGATATTTTAGTTTCCGGAGAAGGTAACGTACAGGTAGATGCAGCGTTTCTTGACTTTAGAAAAGCTTTTGACAAGGTTCCCCACTGTAAGTTACTCGCGAAGTTAGCATCATACGGAATAGACAGTAATATAGTAGGCTGGATAGGAAACTTCTTACATGAACGCGTTCAAAGGGTGGTATTAGATGGTGTCAGCTCAGGCGAAGTAAAAGTTACATCGGGTGTTCCCCAGGGAAGCGTGATAGGCCCAATTTTATTTCTTCTGTACGTAAACGACTTGAATAGTGTAGTAAAAAATAGCAAGATCCGTCTTTTTGCCGATGATGCAGTAGTGTATAAGGAAATTAGAAATGAAGAGGACAGACAGTGTTTAGCTAAGGATTTAGATGCGATTGATGATTGGTGTGATAGATGGCAGCTAGAATTAAATTTGAAGAAATGCGCGATTATGAATTTTTGGAAAAAGAATGGCCTTCCCCGGAATAATTATAGCATCAAAGAAAACAAAATATGTAACGTAGAATCTATTAAATACTTAGGCGTCACCATCAGTGAAGACATGTCATGGGGGAAACACATCAGGGAAATAACTAGTGTAGCAAACCGTAGATTAGGATTCGTAAAAAGGGTTCTAGGCAAATGCGATGAGAGAGTCCGAGAAAGAAGCTATTTTACACTTGTCAGGCCTCATTTAGAATATGCCGCTAGTATATGGGATCCCTACGAGGAAGGTATGATAAAAGAATTAGAGCGCGTGCAAAGGAGATCTGCTAGGTTTGTTAAATGTCGTTATGATAATTGTATTAGTGTTACGAGTTTAATAGAAGAACTAGGATGGGAATTACTATCAGAACGCAGGTTAAAATTTAGGTTAAACCTTTTAAGTAAATTCGAAGCCGATTTGTTCACAGATGACGTTAGATATATATTAAGAACCCCTGCGTATTATGCTAGGTTTGACCATATTAACAAAATTAGAGAGATAGATTGTCGTACCGATAGATTTAAAATGTCATTTTTCCCGCGCACCATAAGAGAGAACAATAGGCAACGTAGCAAAAGGGATAGGTAGGTGAAACATAGTTAGAATAGTCTGTAGTGCATGATGCATGTAATAACTACCAATAATCCCTTCCTTATTATGTAGATTTTAACCTGTACTATACCGTAGTAACTAATATTCTATAGTAATAACTACTGCAATTACTTGCAATAACTAATAATCTACCGTAGTAACTAATAAACTATGACCCTATTTTCTAGCATGTCTACATTATATATCCTACTTACATGGCAATAGTGCATGTTTGGTGATCTTCACCCCCTGCCACACACCCTCGTGGTGGCTCGCAGGGTATTACGTAGATGTAGATGAAGATTATGGCCTGCTGGGTGATGTCGCCACCTGTCATCTCGGTAGCATTCCTCCATAGCTGCTAACTTCTGCTCGCTTTGTGATTTTCATACAAATTGGAAGCCCGAGTATTTACTGCCTACGCATGACAAGCTCAAGATTCTGCAGCCTATGGCTGGAACCGCTGGAACTATTGGGGTTTTTGCCGAGGTGTGGAAATCTTGTTAAAAAAAGCCATGAAGATATTTTTTAAATAGTCGTGAAACAAATATCGTGCTTGGTTACCCATGATCTTCCTTGCTTTCACTTGCTGTAATTCGCTGATGACATATCAATATTTGCAGAGAAGAAGTGAACTATGTTGATTATATGAAAGAAACTGCGAACATATACAGCATAAAGATTAAGATGAAGAACACGAAAAATTCAAATAAAACCAAGTGCACAGTCAACGGCAGGATTGGACAGTAAACAATGAAGTAGTTGAAGAATTTGACAATGGTAGAGTTTTAATTATCCGAGTGAATATGGTCTAAGGCCAACTCGGATGATCGAAAACTTGGAAAACACGAAATGTTCGTTCGGCATACGTAATTTATGAAATAAACACTAATTTTGGTGTCTTACCGTCGAGCGGCCTATATTTACATTGAATTGTCACTTACATTAAATAAGTTCCTTTAGCCAAATGTTTCTCTTCCTGTATAAAATACATATCAATTGTCTAAACACAGTTCTGACCAGTAGAAACGTCCAATGCTCTCTCCCGGTGAATTTTATTTTTGAAGATTGTTCGGTTTTCCCACGGAGTTTAAACTCTTCATCTCTGCCGACGTTTCGATGCACGAATCGTCGAACAATCTTCATAAACAGTTCTCACTTCTTTTCCTCTTGGCTTCTCAGCACCAAAAGATCATTTGGAATGGTTTCCTCCGACTAATTGCCTAATGAAATAAAATGGGCATTAGGAGTCCTGACTAAGAAACCAAAAATAAAACTCAATGCACACGTAATTGTCTCCGTAATGTGGTGATCCGACTGAATGTGTTCTTTGGATATTACGGGACCTCGGTAAATCTGGACTCGAATATTGGAGACCCTATTGTGATTAAGAAGTGGAATCACAGTTACGAAGAAGCAAAAAGATGTAGCCAAAAGGCAGTGATGGAACTCGGTCAGAAGAAAGTCTACTTAATGGCCGCAAAACGCGAGTGACCGAGGAAGGACTTTGTCGAAACATGTTTGAGCCTGCTATGTCTGGCAGTGAAGCTTGGGTAATAAATGCGTTAGAACTGAAAAGGTGGGAAGTAAGTGGAAATGTGCTGTTATCGTTGAGTGTTGAATTTCAAATGGGCAGAGAGAGTTAGCAGTGAATATGTGCAGCGAACAGCTGCTGAAGAAAGTTGCTCCTCGAAAACTTTTCAGAGTATAAGAGGCAAATTACTGCTCGCATTATGCGACTCAGCAGCCTTCTGAAAACAATTACGAAAAGGAAACATAAATGGGAAGAGTAATCGAGAAAGACCTGGGATGGAACTAGGGCATGCATGGAACAAGTTGCGTGAAGGATGTCCAATGGGGATTCATGAGGAAACGAAGCTCAGTTGTCTGCGAAGAGAATGCAGTGCAGAGCTACTCTTAACCAATTTTTGACTCAATAACGACTATTGGTGACTGCTTTTGATGAAGAAGTTTTATCCCCTTATAATCGCCATGCTCCCCTGTTCAGCTGTTGTAATCCATTTGGGTCATTTTTGAAAGATGCTGATATTAGCGCTTTCGTGTGATTTGAGAAGAGTGAGAAGTGATAGTGGTCGGCTTAATAGCCGTAGTTTGAAAAGATATTGAGGTTTAGTTGGTGTTGTCGGCCGTTACTTGGTGGAAATGATTCATTATCATATCAGTGAAAACACTTTATTTTTCCACAATTTTTATTTTTCATCCACTGCCTAGGTTTCGACCACATCTCTCAAAAATATGCTGCCTTTCACTCCATGATTCACCGCCTAGTAACTGTACCCATGTCACAAAACAACACTCAAAAAGAACTTTCAATAATTAAATACATAGCAAATAATAATGGATACCCCTCACAGCTAATCGAGAAACTGTATCAGTAAAACCTCAATAAGATAGCCATAAACTCCATCTACGGTAGCTCTTCCTCAAACAGTGATACGGATGCAAAGTGGAAGAAAGTACCTACGTCATCTTGGCCAATTATCACACACAGCCACAAAAGCTCTGCCTAAAGATAAAATAAGACTAACCTTCTACAATAAGGCAAATTTGCAAAATCTGTTATCGAAGACGAAAGAAAAAAACCCATTAACAGAAAAGAGTGGAGTATACCAGCTTCAGTTTGAATGTTCTGCAGTGTGCATCGGCCAGACAGGTCGGCAGATCAGACGAAGGGTTAAAGAACATCACGCTTGTTTCATAAACTCTAACGACTCATCCCATTTCCCGAAACGTCTACGTGAACAAGGACATTTGAGTGAATTCATCCCGAAAATTCCCCATATTGAAAAGAAAGGTCTCCGCCTAAATGCTCTTGAGCAATTAGAGATTTTTAAAACTATGGGTTTGAAGGACGAAATTGTCAACGACAATTCGTATGCCTCCCGTTCTCCCCTCCTACACCTCCCACTGTTCCGGGCTACCAGCTCATCATAAGGACCTCATGCGTCACACGACGCTAAACCTTTCCAACACCTACCTCCCCTCTCACTCCTCCCGTCCCAACAACCTTCCTTACCCCCCCAAAAAAACCCTAACTCGCTCCTTCCTCATGTATGTGTATACATACTCAATGAGATGAAAATTTTCCGTTGTCACCTGATGATGACCTGAGTGTCGAAGCCTAGGTAGTGGAAGGAAAATACAAATTGTGGAAAAATCAAGTTTATTCATTGATATTATTATGATATTGAGGTTGCTAGACGACGCAAATACCGTGCCTGAAGTCACTCTGACCGTTTTTTGCCCATCGGGAAAGCCCTTCTATATATTTCTCCTTTTTCGATCGTGTTTCAACACGTGTCATTCAATTCGAACTCTTAAAAATAATTTTAATCATTATACTCATTCAAAGAACACCGTGTCGAATCTCTTGGAAATCGAACATTAATGTTACAGTCGTGAGGCTTTTGAATTAGTTCATGTTCTTTGATACCGAACGATTGGAGAAAAAGTCAATAGTCCATTTATGGCTCTCGACCCTTGTATATTGATTAATGACGAACTCGGTGGGACCATACTTTTTTATGGCGTAAATTATAATTATTTCATCGGTGGTTTGTTTTTCGATGGAAAGGTTGCTACTGCCCATAAAACGAAATTCACTTGCACCATTTAAATCCACCCGGTGTGAACTCTTCAGCAATGAGAACTCATGAGAATGGCAACTATTGATGCGAAATATTCGACAGAATTTTATGATTTCGACGGTATTGTTTCTCGATTCTAGCATTGAAAGACTGGGAACCTTTATGTTGTAATGTCATATGAGTGTTTTTTTTTTAATATTAGATATCGTCTTGGTTTTATAAGTAGTTTTCGTCCGATATACTTATTTCGGACAGTCAAGATGTTTGCGAGCACGGTTACGATAGGCAGATGTCTTGTACTGTGTGTTGCCACCGTGCAAGGATAAAATGATAAAATTTCCTGTTGCTCCAGAGAAATTTGATCGGTTGTTGCGCCTTGAACTTTTCTTAAGTGTTTTTTTTGTGACTCACGTTGTACTTATTATATTAAACTCTTTGTTTGAAAGCGTTTTTTATGCAAATTACTCTAAAATTTTTCATTTATGATTGAATGATGAGTTAATTTGTGCCAGTAGTGCGTACTATATTTGTGGAAGTAGTTTTCCTCATTTAATGAGAGGTAACATTCTCTATCATTGCAGGGATTTTGAATCATTGACTCTCTCGTGACGTATCAAAAGAAAATGGTTCTCCTACGATCGGCTCAGTTCATCCATAATGCTGTAGCCTGTATCCCAAATTTTGCCAAGGTGAGTTGACATGTTTTTAATCTTGTCATATTTCTTTGCATTCGTCACAAAAAATCTGAGTGTGTAGAGTAAAAATAATATTTTTAAATACTTTGGTAAGAGAAGTTCTGTCGTCTTAAGTCGGCAGACTACTGAGGTGGAAAAAGCTGTGAAAAAAGGAGAAATATTTGTGTCCAGTGGCTGTATAAAGTTTATCTGGTCATTGGAATACTATATAATGCCTTGTTCATACATATGAGGCCATGGTGCTGGTTCGTGTAATTATTCTCTTATGGCTTAATGAGTAGTATTTCAGTTCAATTGTATTGAAATTTGAATAGGATACAGCTGCTTCTATCAGTAGAGTCCTGTAATAGGCATTTTAGTAGTTATATGCATTGAGTCAGTATATTTCACGTTGTCATTAATCCTACTGCTGATTTGGGAATTTTCAGGACCAAACCATCCCTCGACATCTAGCTGCATTTCAAGGATCATTATTCCGACAAGTTCATGTCCTTCGTCCAATTCCTGGATTTGAACTGTCGAGTAATGATGAAAGCATAAGCTTAGAAAAACCAGGAAAGCAGGAGGCGAACAAAGAAAAGAGGTTGAAGCTGGTCCACGAGTCAAAATCTCGCCCTCCATTGGTTGTCCTCCTCCCTTGGCTCATGAGTAAGCCCAAGCACATAAAGAAGTTCTCCAGCTACTATCTCGGACATGGATTTGATGTCCTGTCTGTGCGCACGACACCTGGTCAAACCCTTTGGCCACTCAAAGGTTCACAGGTTGGCTTCATTCTTTTCTTTACTTTTCTCGATCCTCTTTTTGCTATTTGGCTTATCTAATGGTCTTCTGTACCCGTGAGAAAACCGCAATAGCCGATATATCTACTGGCATTAATATACACATATGCTAGTTGCCTTAACCATGAAGATGCAGTTTAAGTGCATATTTTTTACCATTCAATTTATAAATGTATATCTTCTCTTTGAAAAAGGACCCTATTGGAATAAATGAAAGGCTTTTGTTTCAACTTTCAAATCAGAAATGTTAAAATGTGCACAAACATGGTGTTGATAGTATTAACACACCTGGATGAGTTTGCTGTCAGTGTAGCTGTGTTCACATTGACCCTGCATTCTTCAATTTGTGAATTCTCTTCGAGGATGATAATAAATTATATTGATGGCTTTTGCCTTTTTAGTTGATATTTAGTTTCAATTAGATATGATTCATAGTAAATTACCAGTCTTGCCAATTTCCATATTATATAATTCCATTAGAGTCTAGGGATCTGAAAAATATTGCCATTAGATACTTCCAAGGAGTACTATATATTTCCTCTGAAAACTCCAAGTAATTCCCAAATTATTTTTGTTGTTTATTACCTTGTAAGTATATGCTGGAAGAGCTTATGATTTAGGTGACCTGGGTGGCTGCCCGAGGGATGGGTGCCAAATTTATGGCTAACCATGACAAACATTGTTTGAAAAAAGTCATAGCTGCCTAATGATTTTTATTTATGAGTAATGGTAATGTTGTAACAAGAAAATGGATATTTATAAGTTTTTTTAGCTGCAACTTAATAATTCTGAATGATATTACCCAATCGGGAGGTGCAGAAAATCGACCTTGCCTTGTAAAAACAAATTCCTTTTACTGCCCTTTACGTAGCTTTCTTGTGTGTACATATATACTAAATGAAATTCCCTGTGTTCTTGTTCATCATTTGGACTATCTGGTGGTAGACATTTTTCTTGCCATGGTTAGTTCAACTGGGTGTGTTGTTAACCATTTACATGTGTTTTTGTTTCTAGTGTTGTAACTGCATTCAGTAGTTAAGATTTGACTAATAAGCAGTAAATAAATTTAACCTTATTAATGTGTATACTCCTATTTCTTACTTATATCATATTTCTTTTTGATATATATTTTTATGAAAATGCATTTCAGTCACAAAGTCATGCTTTAAAAAAATTGGGAAAGATAGGGTAGATTTTATTCATGGACTGTGAATGGTCCCCCTCTCTGTCTTTCCAAGTAACATTGCCTTCAGTTCACTTCCTGTATTTTTTATTTCAGGTAGTTGCTGCTGATATTGTGTCATTCCTTGAGCTCAACCCACAGTATGAGCAGCTCGTAATACATGGATTCTCTGTTGGAGGCTATATTTGGGGTGAAGTTTTGGTGCGATTGACAGCCCTTGGGATTGCAAGAGGTTCACCATCTCCCTCCCCATATGACGCTGTGGCTGCTCGAATACGTGGCTGCATCTGGGACAGTGCCTGCGAATTCACTGAACTTCCAAGAGGAGTGTCCAAGGCCCTGTTTCCCAATCAAAATATGCTCCAAAATGCATTGGAGAGCTATGCCAAGTTTGTCTGCTTTATATCTCTCATATTCATTATTTCTATCATATCATCTTTATGAATTTCTTCCTTTGATTTTTTGGCAAGCAGTAAATTTTTTTTCGTGAGGTAAAAATTTGTGAGATGAAGTCTGAATATTGCATCACCCATTTGTATGCGATTAATGTGCTACATATCTTTAATTATCCATTGGTTTCAGTCTCAGTAATTAGGAAATCATTATTCACTTAAGTCAAATTAACAGGACTAATCAAGGAAGAGCACTGATAGATTTCTTCTATCATCATAAGGAATCACTTCCAAGTATATTTGAATGATCAGCTAATGTTTACATGAACATTTGTGTGTGCTATTTCCTTTTCTACCATGGCAATTATTCAGTTATCTATTGTGTGCATTATTGCATTTAACCCTGCAATGGAAGGACTCTCATTGAGGTGATATCTTCTGTCCAAGTATTAGTATGGTTGTAATTTTTCGGTGATAATTTACATTTTTTGCTTTGTTTTCTTTTTAATGCATTAACATGAGTCCTTAGACCCCAATGCAAGTATGTAATGGAATTAGGGACTTATTTCAAATGCTTGAGGGGGAAAATTGAAATTTATTTCCATTGTTAATGAGTACCAATATAATTTATATTTTCAAA
Source organism: Ceriagrion tenellum (assembly GCA_963169105.1). Classification (NCBI taxonomy): domain Eukaryota; kingdom Metazoa; phylum Arthropoda; class Insecta; order Odonata; family Coenagrionidae; genus Ceriagrion; species Ceriagrion tenellum. The sequence goes on from OY720643.1 coordinate 8,838,094, forward strand.
TAAATCAAAAAAGTTCCTAAAAAAAATTCTCACCTCATTCTATGAGTGATGGCTACCAAATTGGTGGTTTTTACAACTCTTTTCCTGATTTTTATTGCTCACAATTTCTTTTTTAATGCTCAGGATAATTAACTACACTGTCACAATTTTTTCCAGGTATCACATGAAGGTTTTCTATGAGAAAGCTACCCAGCATCATATTAGGGCCAGCCAATTGTTTCATAGTGCTGCTATTCGAAATCCTGCACTTCTACTTTTCTCCAAGTCTGATCCCATTGGCACAGCAACAGCCAACATAGCACTTTACAAGGAATGGACAGATCTTGGTATTAAGGTAATATTGATTTTTTTCTTATTTTTTAGCAAAGGCATGTTAACTGCTGGAAGAGAAAAGATAAGAAAAAATGGATAAAGAAAAAAATAAGATGGTTGAAAAGTACTGCTTCTCCTAGTAAAGTACTCTTTGCAGCTTATCAGTATCTTCCATGGCATGACATTATACATGTACACCAACATGAGATTACTGGATTGGTTCAGTGAAACACGACTGTCTTTGATCTCTTATCAGGGCTTAGTGCTTGCATTAATTTACATGAGCCATTGGATGCTTTTTGATAATCTGTTTCTTATGGTGCTCCTCAAGTGTTCCCCAAAATAAGATAGCAAAATGTCCATGCCTCTGAAATACAGATTAGCCATTGGATATTTGTATGTTTTGTTGGCATTGTACGGGCACGCAATGTTATGTTCCTCAATTCCCATCTTAACCTGGCTCAGGGAGCCATTTGTTTTATTTTTTGTCTCATTTTTAATGCATACGTAGCTTTGGAGAAAAATGAAGATTTGGTGCATTAAGTTGATTGTACTGTGGCTTGAGATGTTCAGTACATGGTAACTTGTTTCAGCTCACAGGAAACCCCTAAGGTTGAGCACAAAATTTTACTTTCACATAAAACCAGTTGTAGAAAAAAAGAGATGAATGTCATGTTATTTTTGCATTTCAAGTCTAATTATGTAGTTCATAAATATTTATTCACTTACTTCCTCATTTATATCTCCACAGGTTTATACCAAATGCTGGGAGAAATCTGCTCATGTAGCCCATTACCTCAACCATCCTCATGAATACATTGCTGAAATGACATCTTTCTTGCAGAAAATTAAACTTATTCCAGGAGAAGAGAAAAATCAAGAAAAAGTGAAAGCTACAAATATTTAATGTTTAAAATGTACTCGCATTTGTTTGGTGTGTGTCATATGTCCCTTTATGAACACTGAAACCAAAAGTATTTTTCTTGAGATCAGTTTTCTACGGTTGGAATAATCTTTGACTGTGATTGTTTTTCCCCCGAGTATTCTTTGTATTCTAACATCTCAACTTGTTGCAGTGGTATGTTCTTTTTTTTTAATTTTGTTAAACAATTCATTTCAGAAAATAGGTAATTGCTGGACTGAATTTGGCATAAAAAATTAAATTGTCCTTCACCATCCTTAAGTTGAAAATGATGATTCTCACAAATCTAAATTGTATGAGCTTAAAATTGTTTCTCAGGAAGACTTGTAATTTATCTTACCTGAAAGGCTACTAAGCATTACTTGCATATAAAACTACCCAGGAAGAGCTCTAATAGCATAAAGGTATCTAAATACATCTTCAGGGAGGTAAAGTGGCCCAATCCAGGTGTGAAAACCGATTGGTTTCATCCATAATTCGTGTCTGCGGCAATGCACCCTTAAGATACTTTAAATGCTCTCTTTCAGCAACTTTGAAGATGATCATAAATTTTAAAACCACGGGCTGAAAAAACTTGACTTAAATCGCTCAATATAACTGGAGAGGAAGTATGTTGTGTATGTTAGTAAAGTACTTTGAAGCACCACTTTCTACGAAGGAGACCCTCTAAGGGAGAAGAAAAAGTGTGAAGTATATGTCGTGGAAATAAGATTTCAAGTGAGTTGTTGAGATATACATAGTCTTAGTTATTGGAAACCATTCACACTTTAGTTTAAAACTACTGTTTAATCCTCTAAAGTATAAATCTGATTACCAGAAGAAACTTTAATGCTTTACCTCATACCAAATTCCATTGAGATATAGAGTGGGAAAAATTCCATTAAGTCATGCCTCGTGTAGTGGCTTGCTGCTGGCATTAGCCTCCTCTTAAGGCTATAAGGTGGCATAAGACCATGGTTTTACTTCCCACCCATCAGACGGAATATTGTACTTGAACCACACTCCTTGTTGCATTCTCATAGGGATGGGAATTTGGCCAGAAAATGTTTTACATTGCCTATGACAAATAAAGGCCCTCTAAGTAGAAAGCCAGTTCTGTAGCCACGATGCTAATCCAACCCTTGCTGAGGAAGCAATTCTTTATAGTACTTGTGAGTACTGCCGCACCTATCTTCATTTATTTGTGAGGTTTATCACGTATGTGAAGTGGATCCAGAGATGGCCATCTGTATGGTCCATATTTTTATGAAAAAGGTGTGGCTCTTTTGTTAGTTTGTGATTCTATGTACTTCAGTTGGTTTTTACAAAAATTTTACAACAATTACAGAATTTTTACTCTTTTTAAAGTTATATTTTATGCTTATTAATCTACTGTATTTATTGTAATGAACCAGTAGCTGAAGTTCTTTAAGAGTCCTGCTGTGAAAATTCTAGGTTTCGTTAAAGTCAAAGTTTTGTTGCTGTTACAGTCAGGGGGAAACAACAATCAGATTAAATAAAGAATACTTACTAAGGCTTCAAAACAAGGTTAGTTTGGCTGCAGCCAATACTGTTGGCTACAATACTTTGCTTTCTAACACTGTAATGAGGTAATTTTGTATTCTGTTGTGTTCATGTCTGTGTTCTCCCTGGGTGTTAATGGAATCCATTGTTTTTTCTTGTGTTTTGAATAAATATGTTTTTGTTGGTATTGCACTTGGACCCCTTACAGTTTTCAAACGTTAAAATATTTTTCAAAATAAATCCAGTTTATGTATCCAAATAATGGGAATTGGTGATGTCATTCATGTTAATCCATGGTTGTAATTGTGGTGTACAAGTTGGTTATTGTGCTATTAGCTAACTATGTTCTCTGATTCCCTTGAATAAGTTCCATCTTCTCTAATTCACAGCATATCACATTGAATGAGAAAACACAAAACTTGACTGAATAAAGTGTTCCTTAAAATGTAGTTCTTGGTGCAATATCTTCGGAAGTATTTTTAATAAGCTGAGGGATTTGAAGGCAACCTGAATGGTTCTTGAATGATTGGCAGCAAACAAGCTGAAGTTCTGAGTGGGACAGTCCAAGCTCATTCTGGTTGGTGAAATTCTCTATTCCCTTTGCGATGACATTTTTTTCTTTGGGAAGATATCATTTATTTTTGGATCTCATCAATAAAAAATTGAGTGATATTTCACTTTTTCTAACAAAGGTAATCTATTGATTTAGTTTAGGGTAAATGTCTCTTCTTTTCTATTTGGCACTGCTAATGGTGTAGTGAAAAGGTTTACTGTTTATATGTTAATAAATATTATACTTATTATAAATGTTTCCATTTTAACTATAATTCAAATTTATTTTTTTTTGAAAATATCATTGCTGCTGGAACATAGTTTTGGAAATGTCTAAGATGTTATCATTAATGAATTGGAATCCCAAACAAATCTTACTAATCAGTGTGAAGTTTTTAATCAGTTACATGTAAGGCAAAATTTAAACACAAAATATCATCAAATTACTCTTCCCAATAGACTCATAATAGGCTCATGGACAGTCCTGTCAATATCTTTCCTAACCTCGGGGACTAATATCAAGAATTTCCTTCAAAAGTCTGCTTATTTACCCATGTGGAATTTATTTACAAATCTTCTTGTCATTTGCCACCCATCATACTGTCAGAAATACTTATCCTCCTCCCTTACCCATCCCGACTCTACATACTCCTCATAGTTACCTACTTCAATATGTGCTCACACTTGAGTGTGTCTTTTTGTAGCATCTAATATTTCTTTTATCTACACCTGCATACTACCCTGCGAGCCGCCGCATGGGTGTATTGCAGAGGGTGTTAGGTCACCAGCCTTGTAGGTCACCAGGTTTTGGGAGGAGAAATGGTGACATGAATTATGGGAGTGTATTTAGAGGTGCTCAGTTTTTATTGTAGTCAATTATTGAGCATGAAAAGAACAAGTAGTTGTACCTATCTGTTCGGCAGTGTATCTCTCTTATTTTATCGCATCTTTCAGTCCTAGAAAAGTACATAGTGAGGTGTCGTGATAATATTGTGTGTGTCGCTCTGAAACACTCCAGTTCCGAATTTCTCAAGCAGCCTTAGGCTAGCATGTAGTCTCAGAGTCTCTAGGGGCTCCCACCCTAATCCCTCTAAAAGATGTGAGACACTATATGTTTGCTCGTAGCAGTTCTTAATGAAATACGCTGCTTGCATTTGTATTTTGTTAATATTTTTGGTTCAATCTTCATGACCAGGGTCCCAAATGCTCGCGGCGTATTCGAGGTGTGGCCTAACCAGAGCGAAGTAGCATCTCTCTTTTACTTTTTCATCTGAGGACCTTCCTATTATACGTTTAACAAAACCTAGTTTTTTAAATGATGAGCCACTTATGTTTTGTATGTGTAATCCCCACAATACATCAGAAGTTACGGTAATTCCAAAATATTTTACTGTATCTGAAGGTTTTATGTTAACTCACCCACACCACCCACAGTATAGGTAGGGCATTTTTGTGATGACTTTCGCAGGAAGTGAACTGTGGTGAATTTGCTGATATTTAATTGTAACCCCCACACCTGGCACCACAAATGAACGTTGTTAAGGTCTGATGACAAAGCTTCAAAGTCTGTATCTTTGCTCATTTCACGGTAGATAATTGTATCGTCTGCAAATAATCTTATTTGACTGTTAACTCCCGAACTCAGGTCATTATTATAAATGATGAATACAAGAGGGCCGATCACAATTCCTTGCGGAACACCGGATGTGACTTCGACCATAACAGAGCTAAAACCATCAATAGCTACTTTTTGTTTTCGATCACTGAGAAAGTCACTTATCCAATTCACTATTTTATATTAACTCCGCATGAATGCAATTTATGTAAGAGTTTATTGGGAGGAACCTTGTCAAATGCCTTCTTGAAATCAAGAAATATCACATCAACTTGCTTTTTCTATTCACCTGATTGGGTTATCATGAAGGAAGAGTGCAAGCTGTGTTTCACAGGACCTGCCCTCATGGAAGTCGTGCTGACTGCTATGTAAGACGTTGCGATTATCCAGGAATGTCCTAATATTGCTAAATACAATGTGTTCGAGGATCTTGCATAAAATTGATGTTAGTGATATAGGCCGATAATTTCCTGGGTCTCTTCTATTTCCTTTTTTAAATATCGGAGTGTTGGTGGCTATTTTCCAGTCTTGAGGCACCTGGCCTCAGGATAATGATTTGTTAAATATAATTTCTAAGAATGGTGCAATCTATGGCACTAACTCTTTGAGCAGGCATTCCTTTTGGACCTGGGGACTCGTTACGTGTAATTGAATGCAGTTGTTTAGTTATTCCATTACGCTGAATTGTTATGTCAGCCATCGGCTGGTTAAAGTCAGGAATATCTAAATTGTGTGTTATGTCATCATGTTTGTGGTTTATTAAGTTGGTTTTGTCGATGCTGTTGGTAACCAATTTACTGTTTGTGTCCAATAAAGACTACTGTCGAAGATTCGCCCTGGAGATCTCTCGCATAAGACCAGAATGACATGGGGTTTTCGTCTAGTAATTCACCTAGGATTTTTTTCTTGGAATTTCTTAGACGTGCACATTTTTTTCTTCGTTTTTGAGCGTTGAGCAACGTACATTTCTCTCGCCGCAAGTTCTGTGGTGTTGTTACCTGGTTGAATACAATTTTTATATAGGTTGTGTAATTGCCTTTGTTTCCTGAGCTCCCGCCTTACTTTTTGGTTAAACCCTCGAGGTTCTTTACTCTTTCGTTTGAACTTCTGAGGAATATATTCATCGGTGACTTTACGTAGTATTTCCAAAAAATATCTCTACGATACTTCGTTGCTCTTCTTCGATGATCATAGCGGCTACGAATTCCTAGAATGAAGCTCCTAACGTCTCCCCGAATTTTACGTAATCGCATTTTTCAAATAAATAGACTACTTTTGGGTTTTACAGTGGAATCTACTGTTGTTTTCTAAGTCGTAAAAATTACTTTATTGTCACTTGTGCCTTCGAGGATATCGACGTGTTTAATCATTGCAGAGTGAATTACATCTTAAAGGTCTAATATTTTATTACCTCTCGTAGGTTCGTTTACTATTCGAGTAAGAGTGTGGTGTGAAAGTGTGTTAAGTAAGGCCTCGCTTATCACGCTTCCTTGAACGTGTTTTAACGCTATTGGTTTTCAAACTTATAGTAGGGAGGTTGAAATCTCCACCATTAATTATCGCGCTTTTGTTATCTATCTAGGCAAATGATGATAATAGAGTTTTAATTTGTACAAAACGTCTATTTTGGAATCTGGTGGTCTGTAAAATGAATATATATTTCTATTATTTTGTCGCTTAATAGTACACCAAACTCTCTATTTCATTGTCGTCTAATTTTTGTGCGGTTCTAACCAAATACGATTTAATTGCTATGAATACTCCGCCGCCAGTCCTGTCTGGTCGATCAAGTCTATAGATTTTATATCCTGTCAGAAAAACTTCGCTATTGCAAATATCCTCTGCAAGATAGCTCTCTATCCAATTACTATATCTGCGTTTTCAAATATATGCTCGACTTCGTCACGTTTGTACTTTGTTCTTTACGCTACGGAAATTTACTATTACTAAATTTGTATCGCATGTCGGTTCGCCGTTTTCTGTGGTTCTGTGTGTTATCTTTTTGATGTTTTCTGTTACGCTACGGACATTTACTATTACTAAATTTGTATCGCATTTAGCTTGTTGAATGTCGGTTCGCCGTTTTCTGTGGTTCTGTGTGTTATCTTTTTGATGTTTTCTGAAACCACTAAGAAGCGAGTTTTTCTTTGAAGTTTCGCTGCTATCTGGAGAGCGCGTGTTGGAATTACTTTTGCTGTGGAAGTAACATTTATTTATTAGTGCTTCCCCTAAGTTTTTTCGGAATTGAAGGCTTACGTTACACGGATTTAATCGGAGGCTGTTATCGGGTCTATACTTTTGAATCCCACTGATTGACCGACCTACTCTCTTGCGTAAAAAATACCTACCTATGAGGCACCTGTTCTGAAACCTGGGTGGAGTATTGCACCCCAGAACGGTTGAGGGGAGCACGGTACGATCCGAGCACCGGTAGAAGATTACGCATTCTGTTCCTATGCCTATACAGAATTCCCATAGCCTCCTGTTCAGGCAGTCAATTCTGCTCCAAACATCGTGACCGCGGTCGGTCCGTGGAACAACACTACAAATGGAGAGCCGTATATCGACACCTGATGCCCTCCGGACGCGTTCCACCTCAGAGTTAAAATCCCTGAAGGAATTCAAAATCTCATCAGCTCCACGCTCGGACGCATCGTTGGTGCCGACATGGGCCGCCAACCGCAGCCTGGAGCAGTCGGTATCGCCAACCGCTGCACGTATCGCTGCCGTGGTGTTTGGTACCAATCCTCCTGGTATACACCAGGAGGTGACACGTTGGTCCGCTCTGTCGCTCCTTGTCCTCTTCCTCAATGAGGGCACAATCCGCCTGACGTTCGAACTCCCTATTAATAAAATTCCCACCCTCCCTGCCCGGCTAACCTCGGGGGCAGCGTCCCTCGAGTCAGGATGTGCGCTCACGTCCTCGCTAACAGGCGTCGCGGGTCCATCCTCCGACAGCACCGCGAAGCTGTTGCGCACGGGGATGGGGGCAGCCCATCTGCTTCATAACCTCTCCACATGATGTGTATGTATGTATTCTTGATTGATCCCCTATTATTCACGGATCAAGACTCAAAGGGACACTCCGTTAGCATAAATTGGCTTTGTCGATGCTGTTGGTCACCACTTTGCAGTTTGTAACCAGTAAAGACTCTACTGTCGAAGATTCGCTCTGGAGATCTCTCGCGTAAGACGAGAATGACATGGGGTTTTCATCGAGTAATTCACCTTAGATTTTTTCTTGAAATTTCTTAGACTGGTGCGTATTATTTTCTTCGTTTTTGAGCTTTGAGCAATGTATATTTCTCTCGCCGCAAGCTCCGTTGTTTTGTCACTTAACTTAATAGAATTTGTATATAGATTGTGTAGTTCAGGTACAAGACATGTTAAGTACAGGCAATCTGTACTTTTATGTATAAAGTGGAATGGGCAGGGATTATGCTGTACTCGGTGCTAAAAGCTTTAGTGCACTGTACCCAGTTCAGATCCTTGCTAGTTAGCTCATTTCTCTTTTACCTTCTTTCGCCTATCGACATATCAAAATCCTCGAAGTCTATGTGCATCTTCCTTCTTTAACAGTCTAGTTTAGAGCCACTGAAAAAAACCTCTCCATATCCCGACTTGAACATATGGGAGAAATATGAAGTTGGGCTGCTCAAAATTCACCTTTCTTGTGTGTCATTATGGCACGGGAGACTATATTTGATTTATACAAATATACAGCTATAAGTGAGTATATAGTAATGATTCAGGGGTAATATGCTGTCTACTAGGAAATGATTTTATTGCAATCCAGAAAGGGAGACCATAGTCCTGCCTTTCAAGTGTTTTTCTTCTCTTCAACGTTGAGATATCCAAAGAAAACTTTTCTTGGTTTTGTTTCTGAGAACTGCTGGTTTTTTTTTCTCCCCCTTTCCTCCATTCCAATATGTAAGCATTTCCTTATTAACCTATCTACCCGTATACAACGGTGCTAATGGCCTCTAAAGATGGAAATATTTCGATATTTTTCATATTAGGTAAATTACCACGGTCAATTACGGTAATTTTCGAAAATTAACGTAATTTTTCGTTATTTTTTAATTTTTAGTAATTAATAGCTATTAGAGGATCTATTTGGAAAGCGAATAGCATGGTGTAAAATACATTTTAACCGTTACTATTGCCACATTAATGTGCTAGAAATTAAGGACATTTAAAAACAAATGTGGCAGCCCAAATGCAATTCGGCTTTCTTTTGTTTGCGTGAGAAATTTACGTTTAAACCGTAAGTGATAGCATGACAAATGCTACAAAATTGAAAATATTTCACCGATGAATATACGTACCTTTATTCATTATTAAGATTGTAATAAATATATATATATAGACTTGGCTTAAAATAATGTTTGGAATATATCGGCATGAAATTTATCTGAGACGGAGGTGAACATCACCGAAAATTTTCAAGGGCTGCGCTACATTACGTAAACTACCACGGTAAGGAACGAAATTTGCCGCGGTGATTATCAGAATGGCCAATCTCGAAATGACGCCACTTGTCAGTCACTTGCCCAAATAAGCATTGTAGGACTATTTCCTAAATTCATGAGTAAATTTCAGCGTAGATGCCTTGTTGGTTTGCAGGTGACCTGCAATTGAGGTCTTTTGCACCATTGAGGACTGGCGGGTAAGTTTGTTAGGTAAGTCTTATTTTTTTAGGAATGAAGGGAGGGTGCGATAATCAATTTGACTGCGGTTAATTATTATTGTTTTCCCTGGCAAAAGCAATCACAGATAAATGAAAGATGATCCCCAAACTTAGGAAATCCCCAATTTTTAATCTTGGCTAATCTATAGGTACTCATAAAAAATAATTTTGGTGGGAATGTGGGGTAGAGGGGTTTGGAAACACTATTGATGGAGAAAACAGCCGAGTTGATTTATTTTGTTGTTTTCAGATTAATTTTTTTGTATGGCATCCAACATAACTAGAAAAAGTCTCTAATTTCCATTTTCATTTCAGATGAATCGTAAATTGAAAAAATAAACACGCCTTACGTCAAACTCGTAATTCTTGCCTTTCATATCTACCACACTACCTCTGTCGACGATGTTGGATTTAAGCACAGATATTAGCATTTTGTAAACCGTGAACAGCAGCTTCCAGGTATTATTTCCAGTGAAATAACCTACATGAAACTTTGTAAAATAGAATCAATAGCTAAAAATTTTTCATGGCTAAGTATTTTGTCGCACACTTTTGGCAGATTGTTGGGAAATATTTATGCAATGTAAATGCACAGTCAAAATCTGATACCCAGAATATCAGATTGGTGTTACGGAAGAGTCATAAATATTGATGTGGCCTTACATTTCTACTGGCATCCACATCTACCTTTAGTGTTTTAGTTTGCCATTGAATGAACGACTTTGACTTAAAGTTGAGTTGCTTGGATTACACCTCCTTTATTTTACATTATGGGTCAATGCTGAATTCTCAATGAACCTAACCATGTTCAATCTGAACTCAAGGATAATAAGGGCAATATGTGACCCATTTCGCTTGATTCATCGGTGAAAGATTGGAGAGAATCACAAATTCAGGATGATCGCGACCTTTCAATGAAAGGGGTCAAAAGGGTCCACCCCACCTGAAGGACAGTGAACTGAATCAAAGGGTGCTTTCCACGAAGTACCAAAGTAGCGATCAGTATTCCGTTGAAATATCTCCTCCACGGCCAAGATTCGAACTTGGACCCTTCTTAATGGTGGAAAATAATTGCATACATTCACGCCCATCCCCTTTCGGGATAGGGAAAGAGTTAGTTGTTGTCAATAGCCCCAGAATCCCTTTTCATACTTTCCCTCAAATGACCTAGCCTTATAAAACCTACTTTCACTTCTCTTCCATTCAAGCATTGCTTATTAAGCGCTCTCGCATTCTAAACACAACTATAACACACAATTTGCTACGAGCGTACATGTGTTTCACAACTTTTAGAGGGATTACGGTGGGAGCCCCTAGAGACTCGGAGGCTACACGCTAGGCTCAGGTTGCTTGATAAATTCAGAACTGATATTTTTCAGAGCGACTCAGAGAAAATTATCACGACTCCTCACTACATCTCTAGGTCTGACACATGCGATAAAATAAGAGAGATACACTGCCGAACAGATAGGTACAAAAACTCGTTCTTTCCGCGAACAATAAGCGACCACAATAAAAATTGAGCTCCACTAAATACACTCCTATAATTCATGTCACCATTACATCTCCAAAAACTTACACCTTTACACGGCTGTTGACCTAACACCCCCTGCCACACGCCCATGCGGTGGCTCGCAGGGTATTATGTAGATGTAGATAATGCCCATCTATCACATTCACCCTTGACTTTCGTGGTCCACCTCTCCTCTCACACATGCATTCACTTAGTTTACCATCATATACTGTCCCTTTCATCGTACGACTCTCTCATTCTCTCGACATGGTAAAACCAAAGAGGCATACTCCTTTCGTATTCATACATTACTGGAGCATTCAACTTCAATTCTTTCATGATCCACTCATTCATAACCCTATTCATCCTTCTTTCCCAGCAAACGCTTCTCAGATCCCACATTCCCCCGGCATTTAGCTTACGCTAACGCTAACGTCCTGTCGTATCCAGGTTTCGCCGCCATATAGTAACGTAAGAAGGAGAATACTTTCAGTTGGTGCGATTTTCGATTCCCAAGAAATTAATTGATTGTAAATTATTCGACCGCGGGTAATTATTACATTTGACTAGCTTGTAATCGTTACTTTCTGTCAAAATGTAATTTTACTGGCAATCTACTCTCAAAGTAATCGTTTCTTCAGGGATACAATGTAATCGGCGCGTGACCGATTACTGCCGATTGCTCCATTCTTCGATTCTTATTTACTGCTGGGGAATTTGATCGCCCCAGTTTATTTCGATTGTTTGATTCGACCATCATTTCCTTTCGTTCATTCTTAAGCCGGGTCTTAGCCAGAGACATTTTCCGCGTAACTTTTTCCGTAATAGACGGTTTCTTTACCATAACGCTCTTCAACTTCAATGTTGTGGTAATCGCTGAATTTGCAGTTACTAATGAAGTAATTAAAACTCTTTGTAATGATATTCTTTACTTTCATTGGGAGTAATTTTTACTTGCAATTGCTTACTTTTTTGATCAGGTTAATGTAAACTTCCCCAGTTGCACTTTTTTGGTTGATGCACCCAGCAATGGCCCTTCCAGATAGTTTGCCAGCTCTCTCTGTCGACTGAACCGACCCGAACCCCGTGTGGTCACGTGCCTCCACGCGCACTTGCAGTCGAGTGTTTCTAGAGTCTTATTGTTGGCGAGGCAGCGAGATGGAACGGAAATCGGTCATCATTTCTCCGCTTAGGCCTTGTTTTTTCCTTCCTCCTCTTCCTCTATTTTCCGTCGGACCGTCTTCAAATTACACTCATTTCACTCCCGTGTCCGGTCAAGAGCCGGTGCCGATGCCGTATAGAGTGCTTCCGACGCTCTTAAGTCTACCGTCATGGCCGCCGGCAACAGTGGAGGAATGCGGCGAAGTGAAAGGGAATCATGGACTCCGCAGTGCATGAACGGATGGAAAGCATCACTCAGCATCTGTGGATCCGCCGTGATCAGACAGGGCGCGAATTAGGCGGACGATCTACGTAATTTGTCCGTTCTTCTGTGGCTTAAGGTCGGTATGTTAGAGGATAGCGGTGGGGGGAGAATCATTAATGGCCTCGAAGTTTTCGAAGAATCGTCCTCAGCATACATTTTAATGTGCGATGCGAGACTACTGTCGGTGCAAAAATTATGTGGACTCGAGTTTGAACGCTGATTGAAAATGAACCACGGTACTTGTATGAATGCAAGTTACACCAAACTTTAGCTTTTTTTATTTTGCGTTTAGCTGTGGGTGTCAATTATTTTTACAATACACTTTTGATTTTTTATTGCGGTGAGAACAAAAAAAGTGCCGGGTTTTTGGCGTTTTCGAACGAAACGCTGTCTTTGACATTGAATTGTGAAGAAACCTGAGGTTTAATCTAAATAAATCTGTAGTATTGTGTGGGAAAAACCTATTTAAATGTATCTTTAAACGTTCTGTTCTTTATGATTTGCCATAAAAAAGTTATTATTAAGTTTATGAAACAACTATTTCTTGGCGATGGAAAGTAGTAGAAGCAAGATCTTGGTCTTGTTATGAAGCTATTTACAGCAGTATTTAATAGCAATTACCATTGTAAAGCCACTCTGTGATATCAATTTTTAACGCGAGTTAATAAACAACCGAGTGTTTTAGCGGGCTTGAGCTAGCGATGAGGTGGCCTTCTTCGCTTGAGGGGTGGTGAAAGTTTGAGTGCTGTTGCCATTGCGGGTTGCGGACCGAACCCGTACTCATACGCTACTTCAATGCTTTGCTTTGGCAACAGCGCCTACTCATTGAGCGAGTACAGATGGTACAGACTCCTACCACGGAGTAGGTAGTATATCCTACTCCGTGACTCCTACTCCTCTGTTCCTTACCCGCCTTCTGTTAGTCTCTTGTTTAACTTGATAATCGATGTCGAAGTGCATTCTAGCTTTGTGTAACGGCGTGATAGGCCGTTCAAGCCCATTCACGAACTATCGAACAACTAACTCTTAAATGGCCGTCTCGAATGCTCTTGAATGCCGTTTTAGCGTTCAAGACGTCTCGTTCAACGTTCCTTGGTCAATACATCTTGAATGGTTTGAAACGGGCTTTAAGCGAGGTTCCAGTGCGGCTGCATTAATCGAAACAAATTCATATTCCATCGTTTACATTTCCATTATGTCATATTCCATCTTTTTATTTCTTTGGTCTCAAATATCATGCTTTCGCGGTTGTGTCGCAATGGCTTTTGAAAAGCAAAGTGAAGATGGAATATATTCAGATCGTTCTTCGAATGTATTTTTAATCATGGTACTACAAAAAATGTTGCAGTATGCACCATGTTATTTATTGAAAACTTTTCCCAGCCATCGGAACGGACGGCAGCGCCATTTTCATGGAGTTTCCTCAGTTTGACTTCAATTATCGCTGTGATTTGCTGATGACTAAAAAATGACGTCGTGAGATGCCTCTGCTGTATTTTTATTCAGAATTTTGGAGGGTTTTTGCTTGTTTCGTTTTTGTAGCACAATTTCTCTCGTGTTTCTTTCATTGTCGAATTAAACACCATGTAATTTATGTCATTTCAAGTGCAATTTGCGAGTTCAATAGTGTGGAAAGGTAAAATTTTGTTGTTCGTATCAGACATAGGAATTTTTTTCTCTACAATCAACCAGAATACCTATGGTTTACATGACATTCATGTCTTTTTACCGCGGAACTAACTTAATAACCTTTTTGCGGACAGGAATTTCTTCTAGTTCTGAAATACGTTATTCGAAATGTTGATTGTTTAAGGTAGTGCGAGCCAGATAGTTCCCTAATAATAATAGAGACCATAATCGATATATACGTTTTTATTTCACCTACTGTGAGACACACGATTTAAATATTGCATTATTAATGGTGCAATTAAATAGTTTTATATGACTGAAATTGTAAGTAATTAAATGAAAATATCTAATTAACTCTTTACCTTGACTCATTTTTTTCACGCAGTACGTTTGAAACTCCATCAAAACGGAAGGTTTATTGTGATCCCGAACAATTTACTACGGTGACTATATGATTAATGTTCAAAAATAGCTTAGAAAATACACAAATTACACACTGTTGATTTTTTGACGAAATCTATAGGTGTAGGAAATGCCTCATTTTTAATATAAGGTCTCTCTGGAGTGCATACCTGTACCTACCATTGCCCATGTAAAACGGCTGTTTTTTGGGCAAATATCTCAGAAAGTAATGTAGTAAGGGGTTGAAATTTTTATGTCGATGGAAGGGTGATATATTTTTCTTTAAAATGAGACCAAATTCATTGATTTCTAGGTAAAATGATATTTCTCTCAAACTACCTTAAAGATTGAAGGTACTCCTGGGTAATGGATTAGATATTTCATCTATGCTTGCAAACCATTGATTCGTAACTCTACAAGTGCTGTGCATTCCTGGATTCTCAAATTCAGGAAATAAACTGTCATCAATAGAATTGCATCTACAAGGTTTACCGTCGGTAAAATGCATACGGGCGTTTAACTGTGTACATGTTAATAATACGTTAATTATTTCATTTCATTCAGAGTAAAATTTAAGAGTGATTGAAATATTCCGACCCATGTGGAATCCGAGTATATACGATTGACTATAAAAATTTGCAATGATAGCTCCCGCCGGGGAAAACATGCCATTACCTTCTCTGCCGCGAGCTTTTGGCCCAATTTATGATAAAACTGCGCCTGCTTTTCATCTAAATGTATGAGATTAAGTGTTGCCAATAGATGAATTACGTAAAACGTGAAAGTTGATTGCTTGCTTCCCGAACTTTAAAACAATCAATTGATTGCAACTTCCCATTACGAATTCCTACTTACCATTCCTTTTTTATGAACACCCAAGTTATATGGTGTCGTTAAACCGACGCGATAGGGGACGCCCCCCTGAATAGAATATAGAACTGGTCGTGTGACCATCAAATACCATCCAGCTTCGTTTAGGTGATGACTGTATGCACTGATTGAAAGGTAGACCATTGGTGGAAGAAGGAGACTTTAATGATATTCACAGCTGACAAACCAGCCGTAGGTGTAAATTCCTATATTTTTGCTCTCTATATAAATATGTGCAGCACATGACTATTTTTTGGGCGATTTTCCACCAGGGATCAATTGAAAAATCTACACCTTTGCCGGAATTCGAACAGGAGCCCTCGGGATATGAAGTCTGAGCACTCTGGAAACAACTCTGGTCCAATTCCAAATTGTCATCATAAAGGTTGTAATAATTATTGCTGTTATGATGTTTATTAAAAGTCCCTCGACGGTTGAATGAAAATCCTGGTCATTGACCTTTGCATTGACCTTGAGCCTTAACACCTTTCTCATGCGGTGGACTTCCTTTGACCCTCATATGTGTCATTCCGCCGTCAAACCATCGGTGTCTTGCCGTTGACGTTTTTAAAAGTCGCGATCTTGATTTTTGGTGAGATATTTTTCGTCTGATCGCATCGGGAAGTTTGAATAAATAAAGAAACGAACGAAAAACATTTTTTGGAAGTTCTGGGCAAGATTTTATAGAGGTGAATTTCCGCAGACCCATGTGTTTTCGGGGTACTAAATCAAGTTAAACATATTTTTGCGTCTTAGTTGGTTGCGTGCCTATGTTATTTAGAAGTCGTAACAGTGGTTGCAAACTCATCATGAATCATAAGTGTGGAAGACTCATTAGGAGGGCGTGGGTCGTACGTCTCTATCACTTAGTCTCTGAGAGTTTCTTCTCCTTATGCCCTTTGATATCGTCTTGCCTGAAGCCTTCAAACTTAATTTGCTTATGTTAAATTTTATGCGGCAAAAAGGTTCACAAAATCAGTAATAAACTGCACTTGCTAGCGATGAAGCCTTTCCATGAAGCTTAGTTTCATAAAATTTGCTAAGGAATGGATCTGATTTTCCCGATGAAAATGTTTCTTGCCAAGAAGGTTAACTTAAGTTTTAAATTCCATTTTGCATTATCTTTGACTGATAGTAGCTATCATTTAATACTTTTTTCGTGAAACATGTACTCCCGTGCGTAGATGAGCGAAAAAATGCGTATGATTTAATTAGGGTCAATTTTTTAAAACATTTCTTCACTCATTTCTGCAAGTTGACTTCATTAACGCGATGTAATTTCGGAAGAAGGAAAATTCTCGCATCAATCCCTCGTGCCAGTTGAATGTTTTGTGAACACGAAACTTGAGAGACTACCGCGCTCCGTTTGGAACTTGAACATTTCGGTCGACAGAGCAGCGCGTTCAAACCTGACAAACGGAGCCAACGAAGTTTGTAGTGCCAGCCGTTGTTTTTATATGCTACACGATATTAATATAGTGATTTTTGGGTCTAGTTTGCGTCTACATACTATCCCATGAGCCGCCGCGAGAGGTGTGTGGCAGGGGGCGTTTAGACGCCGGCCTTCATTATGAGGGACACGGAAAGGGATCGATTTCGGGCAAGAAAAGTAAGATTTAAGTAAAGTAAAAGTAAGATACAAATGAAAAAGTAACTTTGTTTTCTTCCACAGATTTATTTTCTTGGTACAACATGTTTCGACACAGCGGTGTCGTCATCAGGTACCTCATACATCCATCAGGTAACTGATGATGACACCGCTGTGTCGAAAAATGTACCTAGAAAATAAATCTGTGGAAGAAAACAAAGTTACTTTTTCATTTGAGCATGACCTGATTTTTGCAGGTACCTGATGACGACACCGCTGTGTCGAAACATGTTGTACCCAGAAAATAAATCTGTGGAAGAAAACAAAGTTACTTTTTCTTTTGTGGAATTCAACTTCCACATAGTTGAGCCTCAAACTATGGAACGTAAAAGTAAGATTTTTGACAGGAATTTAAAGTTTCCACGTGTGTTTATGGTGATCATTAATGACGTACGGGAAGAAACATTTCTTAAACCTATCTGCACGTAGTGTGTGGGTGTAATTACATCCTTGGTGTCCATCTCATAATCAGGAGGTAATAATATTTCTCCTGACTTCAAGATTAATAGAGCCGTATCCTGTCCGGACGTTTACTATTATCATGGCAATGCCTGACTGGCTCGATGCGGTTCGGATGAGGTCCACAGGTGTTGGTCCATTCCAATTTCTCCAATTGTGTAGCCAGAAAACCCTTCCCCAACCAGGGTCTCGTCTTCCTTCAACCCTCCCTTGTTTAGCTATCCGAAGAATTTTATATGTATCCCCATGTGAGATTATGTGTCCAAGATATTGTAATTTATGCTGTGTAATCTTTAACGTGAGTTCGGGTTGACAACCAATTCTTTGAAAGAGTGAAAAAGGACTATAATGTCCTTTCCATTCGCAATATACTTAAAAACAGATCGAGAATAGAGTTGATGTGCTGTAAACTGTCATAGATATTCGATAATCGCATGGCCGCGATTGTTGGGTTTTGTGTTGAATTTCAGTGAAGGCGTCAAACTTGAATAAAGCAGTTTATAAAATTACTTCGTAGTACACTGCTCACATTTCTTAATACATATATTGAACGAATTCGATGACTATACGATAAACTTTTGGCCGTGACTATTGTGGATACCAATACTAGGGATGAGTCGATTCCACTTTTTTTTCGATCCCGATTCCGATTCTTTCAAATCGATTCTTATTCCTAATAACAGGTGAGATATTGATATACCAGTAGCGTACGACTATTATTCAAATTCAAATATTGGCTGAAATAAAAAAACAAAGACAATTAAGTCGCTCAAAGAGTACATGTATTTATTAACAAATATCAAATATATCCTCAGCTTAATGAGGTAGATAAAAAGTAAAAATTGATGGCCTACACAAAAAATTACTGATATGATGTGATAAATGAAATTTGATTTGAATATTTACGATATCTATCTGGAATCGATGGAATCGGAATCGACTTTAGGCGATCGATTTTCGATACCGATTCTAATCCTGAGAATCGGTGGTATCGAGAATCGACATTTGGATTCGACTCACCCTTAACCAATACCAATAGGCTACAGATTTACCGAGCGTTTCGCGTGTGCACACCATTCCGTTCTTAGTTGTTCGTGTGCGCTTAAATGCGCCGATGTTCTCTAGTCCGCACTTACGTCAACACATTGAATGTAAAGGTTCCATCTTTAAGCTTACCTTATGAAAAGCACTCCCAATGATGTCCTTTGAGCAGCGCCTCCATACTCGTGCGTGGTGCATGCACTGCCTTTGAGGCTTGACATTTCAGGGGCTAGGGGAGGAAAGCTGAATTGACGAGAATATGCAATGTGCCCTCGGCGTCTGGACGAGAGAGTGCGCACTTCAAAACAGATCGAGAGTATACGTGATGTGCTGTAAACTATAAAAGAAATTCAATAGTCGCATGGCCGCGATTGTTGGGTTTTTTTGTTGATTTTCAGTGAAGGCGTTAAACTAGAAGAGACACATGGACGATTGGGATGACTCCCAAGGGTTCGGTCAGATTGGGGCCCCGGAGGATAACAAGAAGTGGGCACTCATAGGCTACGCAAATTAGAAAATTTTTTAATCACGGCCTTACCCTGCTAAAAAATTCCACAGAAGCTGTTCTGTAGAACTTAAGGAATTCTACAGAAATTGACTTTTTTTCTTCAGAATTAGTTCATTTTCTAAGGATTTGCTCGGAGCCTGACTCTGCAGAACATATGTTCTGTAGAACCTCAGCAACTCTACGGAAATATGTGAGGTTTCCGTTGACCCAGTTCCTTTTCTAAGGATCTATATGGAGAGTCGTAGGGAATTCCACTGAACGTCCTAAGGTATTCTGCTGAATATCCTAAGGTATTCTGCAGAACGTCGTAGGGAATTCCGTAAAATGGCGTTTCAATACTTTAAGGAATATCTACAGAACTTTATGCGAAATTCTGTAGAAGTGTTTCAAGGGAACTATACCGAATTTTCAGCAGGGTAGGGAGCCGAAACGCGTCGTTGTTTATAAGTTTATAATGAACCAGTTATTCATGACGATACGGGGAATGAACGAGTGGAATAACGACGTCGTATGTCACGTGACGACGCGGCTTGACGGAAACAGAAAACGGCGCCATTAGCTGTTTTTGAGCTTTTCATTTGTGATAATCAGTAAGTTCAATATCAATCCCGATGTATAGGTTGTATTTTTTTTAGATTTCGTGCCCTCTGTTGTTTTTCGATAGAGTTGTCTTCACGTCGACGGCGTTCGGAGAGGGAAGTGATATCCTGTGAGAGAGCAAAGTTAACGTTCGAATGATTAGTTGAATCACATTCTGTCCATCATATTGTTCTTCTTTCCATCAGTTATCTGCATTATCATTACGAAATAAATGCTAAGTGATAGCTAAATAGACAGCAGGATATTGTTTGGAAATTCGTTTGACGATCTTTACTCCCCCAGTGGATTGGTTAAGTATCTGCTGCCTATTTATTGCTATGTGAGCGCCTGCGATTGGACGAGATGGAGATGTAGTGATACTGAAGAATGACGAAGAGAATCATTTAACAAAAATTTGGTGAGAAAAGAAGTTTATGAAAAGTCTGTGATTAATCAAAGCCTAAGTTATTGGACACAACATTATTTTGAAAACAAGAATGGGAGTATAGTGGGATATGAATTGGAACAATTTCTGGAGAATCTTTGTTTGAAGATTTTCGCATCCACTCTTTACTATATTAAAGTTTTTTCGGGGTATCCCGCTGCGTATTGAGCATTTTAAATTGACTCGACGTTTCGCTCTGCATACTGATTACGTCGTCAGGAGAATGTAAGAATTTATTTATTTACATTCTCCTGACGACGTTCTCAGTATGCAGAACGAAACGTTGAGTCAATTTAAAATGCTCAATACGCAGCGGGATGCCGCGAAAAACTTTAATATAGTAATTTCTGGGGAAGATCAAGAATGGAGCGTACTAGGAAAATCATGAAGGACACCGAAGCGAATACTTGCTTAGAAATTAAGCGATGGTGGGGGGGGAGGGGGAGGAGGGCTGCTGAATACCAATATTCGGATTGATAAGTACAGATTTCGAAGGGCGCCGTTCATCTCTTTACACCATACTCATACATTCCGTATGAATACCCATTATCCTCTCGCAAAGATGGTTCAAAGTTCCCGCCTCTTGCATCGCCTGATCGTCCAGACGGTTTTTAGTCCGTACCGTTAAGTTTCTACGCATCAGGTGACTCGGGGTCGTCCAATCTCGCATCGTCATTCACTCGATCTCTCTTCCTCTTCCTTTCTCTGCCACTTCCCCACTTCCCTTTCTCCCTTCCATCGCGTGTGCTAAATCTCATCGCCTCATGCATACAACACTTCTCCCCGAAATTTCACGTTTTAGAAACTTCGCCTATTGTGATGGCAACTGACTCGGAGCCAGTCTCTCCGCTTCGAAAGTCGGGGTATAACGTCTTTCGCTTTCCCGCTCGTCATCTGCGAGCTTCGAATTTTTGACCGCTAGGTCGGAGACTCACGACAGGTACGTAAATATTTTTGTTTCCCTGAGGTCAAGGACCTCCGGGCGTTTTCTTTTCCGTGGGAAACTTTTTTTTTAATTTGATTATTTATGGAATTGACCGACCTTTAATACGACGTTTGCGTCTTGAGGAAAGTTTAAAGTTTCAGGCGACAAGTCGTGGAAGTGATCGAACGATAAGATTGTCACAAAAAAGAAGGAAACTTCACGAGTTTCCACTCATAGTTTATCACGCCGACCAAGACTTCGGGTAACTATTGCGGATTGACGTGACTACCTTGGTAATTGCAAAAGTTGCAGAAAAATAGATCTGTGTGATGAGCTCTGCGCGGAAATTCACGAAGTAGTTATCCATCTTTTTTGTAATATTGTTATCGATCGTGCGTTTTGAAGAATAGGGGGTGAAGTTGATTTTTTCACCTCATTGCCGACCAGTGTAGAGAACATTAATCATACTCTTCAGGTACACGACAAAATAGGGTTGAAATATGTCATTCGCAACTCTTTTCGAATTGGTGTTCAGTTAACATTTCATTGTATGCAGTCATTTGCAGTTGATCTGATATGCCTCTTCAAATGGAAACAGAAAAATCCGTTTAAACTCAGCCGCCGAAGAGAAACAGCTGATAAAAATGAGTTTCATGTTACTTTGCGATTGGTCACGGAAGAGGTACATTACCTGAATCGGGATTACCTGAGATAGCATTTAGTAGTATTTAACATATGCTGTAATAATGAAAATTAAGCTAAAATACCTGTCAACTATTGTCTGAATAGGGTGTACCTATGTTTTTTGAGGGTTCCCGTAGAAGTTTACCCCTCCTTATTGGTATTTCGTCAATCACCATTTCAAATAAACGTGAAGAAGGATCAAATACTTCCCATGGTACTATGTCGATGAAGTCTTCTCGGGTTACAAACCGCGTGAGATATTCCCTTAGTCTCCCACGTTTCGAGGTCCGACTGTTAAAAAATCTATGGGATCTCTCACCCGGTTTGAATCCCAAGGAGACTTCATACACTCAATTTACTTGTTTACAATATCTTATTACCGACTCTGGTTTCGACATTGAATTCAATTATCTTGGTAACTCCGGCGACAGCATTAGCCCAGTGACGAGGAGCTCAGGGGTCTGCAGTTCAACTGACTCATCCGGCCGACGACGGGTCGTTGCAATTCTACTGCTTCCCGCGTAACGCCCAAGTTGGGATAGAGATTCCAATGACATTTCTCCACCACTTCCCGGTTTTGAACCTAGATCCTCGGTAAAAAAAATCCAGAACTGTAGCCATTGTACCCAACTGAAAACTCAAGCTGTCCTATGTTCGCGACCGCAAGGAGAAACACAATCTTGTTCCTGCTTATCAATAAAAGGACAACCTATCCCATGGGCAGAAAACGCCACGTACTTGGGTATCAATATTGACAAGAGCCTCTCGTTCGCTGGACATGTCGAAGAAACAATTAACAAATTAATGGGAATGAAAGCACTATTAGCGCCCATCATCAGAAACAACGCCACTCCAAATGAAATAAAAATCAATGAAAGTATAATTAGACCTGTCTTGCTGTATGGGACGCCAGCATGGGCCGGCCGATTGAATAACCACTCCATCCGAAATATAGAAACCACAGAAAGAAAGACTCTAAGACAAATCTTAAACCTCCCACCTTGGAGAAAGAATGAGGAAATATACAAAGAGGCAAACATAAACAATGTACTGGCCACTATTGAACAACAAGCGGAAAAATATTACAAAGACTTAAAAGTAAATTTCAAATAACGCGCTGCATGCAGCAAAAATAAACGCAGGACCTGACAACTTATATGGACAATTTAGGGAACCGAATGAGGTACTAAACTTATAGAAAGGGCAGGGAAGCCCAAAAAATGTATACAAGGAAAAGAAGTTGGTCACGGAAGAAAAGTTAAAGGACAAATTCCGATATAACAGCCCCAATTAATAATTGGGGCAAACATGTCATACCGAGCGAATTTCATTAAATTTCGTTTTTTTTCGTGACGAGTTAAGTGGAAAATGTGGATATTTATATTTTTTTCAGCAAGTTTTCTTCATTCCACTTACAGTGAATATGCAAATAATTATCGACAGAATTGATTTGGCCGGAATATACGGAGGACGAAAAGGTTTTTATCGTTTTATATCCTGGTAGATGTTATGGGTTATTTAGATCATTGAATGATTTTATTTCTTCCTTGTCTTTTATAGTGTTTAATTGCATTGTATTGAATTGTACTGTCTCATTGACTTCGGTGACTGACCGGAAACCGGCGTTTCCATCGCGGAAGGCCGTTGCCCTCAATCGAAGCCTTTTTTTTAATAGTCAGATTTTCTGGGTAGCTGAAAACTTTCTTTCAACTTTAAAACCTCTGTAAATGAAAATTGCGGATGATTGTATTCTATGGTCGGCAGCGTTATGAACCCACTGTGGTATTTTTTTCTCCTACCAAAATGATTTACGGTATTGCAGGGTCCATCTGAAAAATCATAACTTTAACCCTCAACATAATAATTTGTTTACTCATTAGCGCATGCTCTGAAACTCTTCGCTTGCGTAGATTTAGGGCTCACTGATCCCATCATTATCATCGTCACTGACGGCTTTATGGACAGTCCGCGAGGAAAATTTGACCATATGGCAGCAGTTTTATTTCCCTACATAGTCCTACCTACCTACCTTCGCCCACCGCCACTGCATGCTTTTTAAATTTATAATGTAAAATTGATATTGAAATTGCCTGTTTATGAAGAAGGATTGGTGAGATGAGATGGATAAGCTCTATCTTAAACTTTATACCCTATTAGATTCATTATATGGGAATAATCTGAGTTTCTGGTGCGTGCATGTATTACTTTTTCGGCGATCCCTGACGTGTAATGCTTAAAACTTGTTGCGGTACTTGCAGTGATGTTTCTCACTTTATTTTTAAATAGAAGAGTTCGCGAAGGCTGTGCGAATTCCGCTAGTCGAATTAATGGTGAAAATTTCTGCAGCAGGATGACAATTGGGTATACTCATCATCATCATCTTCTAAAGGCCAAGCCTTGTCTCTGTAGCCATGTGTCCCTGTTTACTGCAGCTCTCTTCAAATCAGCATATGTTTTTAATCCCAACGTATTTCGTACATCATCTAGGAACTTCTTTCTTGGCCTTCCTCTGCTTCTTTTGCCGAGCACCTTTCCCTCCATGATATTTTCAAAAATATTATTATGTCGAAGAACATGACCAATGCATTTAACCTTCCTTTGCTCCATCTCTTTTATCAGTCTTCTTTCTTCTTTTATTTCCCTCAGAACCTCTTCCTTCATTGCTCTTTCTGTCGGTCCATCTTGTTTTTGTCATCCTCCTCCATATCCATATTTCCATAGCTTCCAACCGCGACTTTTCCACATTTCTCAATGTCCAGCTTTCTCAGCCATATAACGGTGTGCTCCATACAAATTTCCTTGTTTCTACTTAAATGTGGCTTTTTCCTAGAATGTTTTTTTTATTTTCATATGCCTTCTTTGCCAAGGCTATCCTTCGTTTTACTGCAGAGGTGCTTCTGTTGTCTCTTGAAATTATGCTCCCAAGGTAGCTGAACTCTTCAACCTGTTTTATTATCGATCATTATATTTACATTGGGTTCGTTTTCGTGTCTAGATACCGTCATAGCTTTGGTTTTCTTCACGTTTATTTTACTTATTTATTGGGTATACTTCCTAACGGATATTTACCAGTTCAGTTATTCGTCTCCCGAGGCACTCATCAATCCGAAGGTTGATTTCTATAGGCAAGGAAGGGAGAGTTCACCTTGTCCTTAATTGTGAGCGGGAGTCGGCGTGGGAAATCTCAATCGTACAGGTGTCTTTTCCTTTCTCTCTACTATAAGTCGCTTGCTCAGTTTCAAATCGTACTCCTCGACGACTCCAGTGTCATCTCCTATACCTTTTGTAGCTCATAATGTTGTTTTGAGCCACCAATTATTGCCACACACCATTCTCCCCTGCTAAGCTAATTCACTATGTTTACCATTCGAGCCCAGATCGATATGAACTTGGACCAATCGGAAAGTTCTGAGCCTGCTGACTCGGATAGCCTGGTTTATCAATGTGAAATCAGCTGAAATATCGATTTGCATCGGTTCATATCGATTTGAAATCTCAGACTGGTAGAGAAAGCAGGCCAAGTTAGCCAGCTTCTCATATCGATACCACTAGCCCGTTGTGTTTACTATACCTAGCTAGCATAGCCAGTCAAATCGATCTGAGTTAGATTGGTAAACGTATTGAATGTTAGTAACTGATTAAAATACACATTTTGAGGTTGGAGTTGATTTAGATATTTTCAGCCTTCAAGATTTAAAAAAAAACTGAGCAACAAAACCGTATCTCTAACGGTTTACCAGTGATCACGTTCTGCTTTCACCGTATCCACGTTATGCCAGTACCAGTTTTCTTGGCCAGATGTCAGTAACTATAAGTCTTACGCCAAATCACAGTAACTACAATGTAGATTCTGATTTTTTAGTGCATTGTAGTTACTTTTTTTGCTTAGAAATCTTTTCGATTAGCGTAGTTACAGTATGACTAACAAAGAAGTAAAATGTTGAGCTATTATATATAAAATGTATAATATTTGTGTGAATGATCTCCATATAAATTATCCACAAAAGAATAATCATTATTGGATTTTTAAAAATAGGAATTTCTTTAGAAACGCAGAATAGCTTATTCGCATTCACTATCTTCAATATTTATAAAGCACATAAATTTAAATCAATCCAATAACGTAAGTGTATGGAATTTTAAAGCGATGTTTATATCGAAGTTATACATGTCGAATGCATATTTACAAATATTGTGTTTGTGTCACTCAGACTGCAATTATTGGTATTATGGTTTCAGCGCAATCCTAATCTGCCCTATGCTTATCAGCTTTTGATCGTTCGCGACTCTTGACTTTATCAGCTGCTTTCCTACCCTGATTCTCACATCGAGTTCACATATGGCACTTTTGTTAAATTAGCAAAATAATATTTATATAAAATAAACATTTCCAAGTGCTTTTGAGTAATTGTTTACCTCCGTCATTTTCAACAATTACCCGTATGATACTAACCAAAAAAAGCAAAAAAATCTTCCGTAACTTTTTTGACTTAGAAAATGGTAAGAGAAACAACAGTAACCGCAAAAATTTAGATCAAAAAATAAATTTAAAAGAAAAATGACCGCTTCGTTAAATTTCTTAAGAAAAAAGAAAATGGGTTCAAAAAATATAAAAATATGTTTATTTAATAGTTAGCAATTGGAGTAAAGTTGGAAAATGCAATAAGTGAGAACCGTCTTTATAGCTAAGCAGGGCAGTAGAGCGGTGGTATGTAACATAGTTTGTTGTGGTACGCGTGTCGTCCAACGCACTCAGCGCTACCGTTATCTCTCATAAATCCGAAGATTAGTTTGCTGCAGCTCTCCGTTTCATTCTCTTTTCAGATACTGATCGCTTGGAGACCGTTACAATTCCTTGTTAATCATCCCTCAGTATTTTCACATATATTCTATACTTATCTTTCCTCAATAATTGCTTCATTTCGTATTTCCCGCCATTTTTCTACTGTGAGACTTGGAGTGTGCATTATAAGGTACATGTCTCGAAGGTTAGAACACGAGCAATACAACACTGCAATGGCCGTGTAATGTTTTCAGCATCGCACGACTTCAGACATCTTTTGCTTTTTGGGCGATCTCTTGAGTGTGCAGCTCAAAACTTTCCACGACCATCGAAGTGCTATATTTCTCATGTTTTTAAAGAATGTATTCAATAGATAGGCTATAGAATTCAACAGATACTCTTTCAGTTCACAGGATTTACATTATATATATATATATATAATTTTTCCCAACTCTTCGGGAGACTTCTCTATTGGTTATCTCCATCGATCTATTGATCTTCATCAGTTTCCTGTGAAGCGATGTTATTGCCGCAATGTTTTCTCTTCTGCTTGCGTTATTGTTCAAGCTTCACTACCATGTCTTGCACTGAATTGCTTCTTTGATCAAAAACGCCGTCCAGAATAGCCTTCATGCTAACTTCCGATCTCAACCCCCTCATGGTATCAACGTACAATCTCGCACATCAGCGTTTAACTAATCCCTTGGTAATACGAAAAGAAAGAAACCTTTACAATGGTTCTTCAGTCGGAGCCTATGACATTCGTGGAGTCACGTACCTAAAATGATTGGATGTTTGCATATATGTATCTGTGATAGTGGTAGATGCCCGTGGGTGTAGTTACCGTAGCCTCGGCGATACCACTGACCCGAAAAACCAGCGAAGCCCAGGGCAGTCTGGCCTTCCGCATAGGTCGACAACCTGCCATTGCCATAGATAGGTAACTGTTGCCACCTCTTCCTCGACATTGGACCACTCCTCGCGGGATTCTCTGGCGCCATGGCAGTGCGGAAGTTATTTGTTTTAACCGTTGCTTCAATGTGGCATATCGGATGTAGTTCGAACGATACCATTCTCAAGGAGACTGGTGTAATTTTTTTTCCTCACGGATTTTCGTGAATCTCTGCATACCTATTCTTACTAGCAATATCTAAATATAAATGAGATAAAAATGGCATTTTACCGATTTGGTTTTTTGGCGCTTCAATGCTATTTAATGCGCAGCCTAATAGGTACGTCTCGTAATAATCCGGTTATGCACGTTCAGATTTTAGCCATAATTTCAAAGACAACGCCGAAAACTATCGATAGCTCAAGTCGTAGTATGGCAGAAATAAAATATACCTAGCTATAGTTCTTCTATCATGTCCATTTCTGCAAAAATGTTGAGTTCCTCCGTGTTAGTAGATTTTATTAACTGGTACGTGGTCCTAGAATGTGTTTCTACTTCTTAGAAACATTATTAAAATGTGCTCCTAAAGACACTCGATTTCTGCTCTAGGCACCTTATATCCGAAGATACCTTTTGTTCCTCCGTCCATCGTATTATTCAGGAGTCGGCTATGCACCAGAATCATACCATCAAGTTGATATCTTCTCTTCAAAAGGCAAAGTTTTTATCAAACACTTTCCTTTTTCCGCTGCAGTAACCGTCCAAGCTTCTCTACCAAGTAGCAGAATCGTTAAATTATGTTTTTTCGTGAATTTCTTCGTTATTTCCTAGATGGCTGATAGTGGAATCATCTCCTGGTAGAATTCCATATCGGCTCGCCCTAGCGTTTTCTATATATTTTTTATGCTTCTTTCAAACAGGATTTCTGCTTCCCAGATCGCAAAATACTTCCATTTTTTTATTTTCCCAGTCTTATCGTCACTTTCATTTCTGTATTTTTTCGATGAATCATGAAATTCATTTTATTTACGCTAATCTTTGGGTTGTATTTCTTCATAGTTTTTCCATTCAGCTCACCACTCTCATCAAATATTTTTTCCCGCAAAATATTCTGTGCTAGTGGTAAGAGCTTAGCATGCTGTTTGTCTTACCGTGCACCTGTGATCTGTCACTTTGTGATTAACGCAGTAATTTGTGTATCCTACTCTTTTTTATATCCAATCTTGGATCCGACAAAAATGGTCTAGTTTGTTAATATAATGAAATGATTTGGAGGATAGTTGCCTTGATTAATGCCTGGATAATGACAATTTTTGTCAAAAACATGTTCAGAAGTAGAAATTGTAGTTCAGAAGTAGAAATGGAAAATACTAAATACTAATTCATGGTGTGGCGGGTACCTGTTCCTCAAAGTAACGCCAGGAGCATCCGCTTTTGCACCTGTATCCCTGCATTGAACTTTCTTCTCATTCCATTTACTTTACCTTCCGCACTGGCATTACGGTCCTAAAAGAGCCCGTGCCTCCTCAAGCATTCCTCTCCAGGTCTTCCACATCATCCAGCCACCTTTTGCGCGATCGCCCCGGAAGTGTTCTACCCTCTGGCCTCTGGCTGAACGTTCTCCGTACTGCCCAATTTTAAAGGCATTCTTTCTAGATGACCGAGCCACCTCAGTCTGGCACACTTGACTTCACATACCAGACTAGGTTTATCATACAGTCTATATAGCTCGGCATTATTGCGGATACGCCAGACGTTGTTTTCGTTAATTGGTCCGTAGATTCTTCGCAGGGTCTTCCTCTCCCACGTGTCGAGCAGCAGCTCATCCCGGCTTTTCATGACCCAGGTTTCGCAGGCATATAGAACCACGGGTCGAAGAACTGTTCGATATAATCTTTCTTTGGTTTTCTGACTCAAGAAGCGTGACTTAAATAGGCGCTGGAGGCCAAAGTAGGCCTTATTCTCATTCCATTTACTCAATATTGAATATATTATTACTGGAATATCATCATTTAAATCCTTGAATGAGCGTATTTCCCCTCTGTACCAGCGGCTATGAATTATTTTT
Source organism: Ceriagrion tenellum (assembly GCA_963169105.1). Lineage (NCBI taxonomy): Eukaryota > Metazoa > Arthropoda > Insecta > Odonata > Coenagrionidae > Ceriagrion > Ceriagrion tenellum. The sequence goes on from OY720643.1 coordinate 8,867,560, forward strand.
TCGCATTACCTGGGCTATCGCTTCACATTTGATGTTTTCGGTCTATCTGTTTATTTGTTTTTCGGGGGTAGGTTTTTTCTCCACCCACGCACATTCCTCGAGCCAAGCGATACGCAGTGGAACGGCGAGTGGTCCTTTACGCCAATTTTGCAAACCGAAATTGCGCGCTACGCATTTGAAGAGGAACGCTGTTTACATTCGTTCGCGTAATCTATTTCTTCGCGCTTCCAGCATGGCTGTGTTGCGTGAGAGCCGTTTTCGTTACATACAATGGAAGGGCAACGTCCTTTTTATCGTCGTCCATGGCCGAGATACGGATTTTATCTGATATTGAAATCTGATTGTTTTAGGCCTCGGGAAATATGCTTTTTTTTTGGTGAGGAAGATAGGCGTACGTATTACTTAATTCGGCGTCTTCCGGGGATTTTGTGCTCGTTGACTTTATTGAAATCTTGTAATAGCCGTAATTAGTTCTAAAACGTGCTTAAATAGTAATATATCAGTGATTTTGCCGTGAAGTTAGCGTTCTGAATTTCCTATCTAACATGAGATAGCTTTTGAACTGTGGGTATGAAGAAGGTGGAGAGAAAAACTGGATGGAATGGAAGTAAAACGACCAGGTATTAAATAGGGATGGATAAACAGAGTTGGTTAGCTGTGGAGATTCTAAAGAGACAGAAGAAGTGGTTTGAGGGTCGCATTAGGGGTACGTATGAAGAGGGATATGAAGGGGAAATTGCTTGGCAAGAGCAGAAGAGGTTCAAGGAGAGCGGGGATTTTGTACGCCGTGATAGGAGGTGAGGAATATGACGTGCAATAATGGAATATGTATATTGAAGGTAGTGCTGTGCGAATCAGGGATTTTCATTCCAAATCGAAACGAATCGAATCTCCAAAAAAAATTTCGAATCGAATCAAAACGAATTTTTAAAAATTATGGTAGCGAATCGAATCACCCTAAATAAATTCGCTTGCGAATCGAATTCAAATCTAAATACAATACAAAAGCTTATGCGCATTTAAAGTAATAAAGATTGTCACAATATTTCAGGGCCTTACATTAGCTTCTATTTCTCTATAGTGACACAAAGAATAGAATAGAATAACGTAGGGTCGTTTAGATTTTCGCTTCGCGTGAGAAAAACATCGTCTAAACCAGTGTAATCCAAACTTTTTGGAGCCACCGCCCCCTTTTTTCCATAAACGATTACCCAGCGCCCCTAACCATAAGCTAAGCATACGCAAAATCGTGGACTACATGAACAAAGCAGTATGTATATTAAAATAATGCTAATATAATTACAATTAAACTATTGTTTATTTCAAATCCAACAGAGAGATAGTTAACTTGTTCCCGGACATGTATATTTGGTAAGGGCTCAGCCTCCAGCGAACCCTTGCACCCCCCACCCTTAGATGAAAGCACCGCCCTACAGGGGGCGGTAACGCCCACTTTGGGAACCACTGATCTAAACGGATGGCGAACCATTTTTGTAATGAGCGTAATATTTGAATGCATGCAACGATTCGAAGACGAATCTATCAGATTCGAATATTTCGAATCATTCGGTTTCGAAGCTGGCGAATCGAATCGAACTAAGCCTGATTCGAATCGATTTCGAAGCATTCGCGCAGCTCTAGATGAAGGGGATAAGTCGTGGTTCGTGACTGGATCGGAATGGAGGAATGAACCGATGAATTTCGAAGGGGTGGGTGGTGAGGTAATGACGGGCAAAGGGTTGCTGAAGGCCGCGATAGAGGGGAGGATGTTGGGTTTATAGGCGAGGAACGGGAAGGAAGTGAAAAGGTTTGATGGACGGGGTGAAGAGAATTCCACAAGGAATAGCACAGAATTCACCCCGTCCGTTTAGATCAGTGGTTCCCAAAGCCTTACCAAGTTCCCGCACCCGACTTACTTCAGGATGTTAACTGAAATTTACACGCACAATTTTCGAAGCATGGGGTTAGAGTGGTAAATAGTGTAGGAAGTGACTGGCTAAGTTCATTTTCGCCTTCGAAACGTTTTCCATACATCGTGGACAAGCGGGATTATTCTGGTATATGGTTTATTTAAAAGTGCTCTGGCTAAATATTGAAAAACCCTTTATGCGGTCTGAATTGTTGTTGCAATAAAAATACGCCAGGCGTATGCTGAGGTGAACAGAGAAACATCTACATACTACCCCGCGAGCCGCCGCATGGGCATTTGGCAGGGGGTAGTAAGTCACCAGCCGTGTAAAGATGTAAAAGTTTTGGAGGTGAAATGGTGACATGTCCTATGAGAGTATATTTGGTGGAGCTCAGTTTTAATTGTGGTCGCTTATTGTGCGCGGAAAGAACGGGTTTTTGTACCTATCTGCTCGGCAGAGTATCTCTCTTATTTTATCGCATCTATCAGACCTAGACATGTAGTGAGGAGTCATGATAACATTCTCTGTGTCGCTCTAGAAAACACGTGTTCTGAATTTCTCAAACAACCTATGCCTAGCGTGTAGCCTCCGAGTCTCTAGGGGCTCCCACCTTAATCCCTCTAAAAGTTGTGAGACACTATATGTACGTTCGTAGCAGTTTTTAACGAAGCGTGCTGCTTTACTTTGTATTTTATTAATTTTTTTGGTTAAATCTATTTGACCAGGGTCCCAAATGCTCGCGGCGTATTCGAGGTGTGGCCTAACCAGAGCGAAGTAGCATCTCTCTTTGACTTTCTCATTCGAGGACCTTCCATATTATACGCTTTACAAAACCTAGTTTCTAGAAACTGTGCTAGGAAAATATTATCGACGCCTAAAATGGCCAGAGTGTTTTTACTCTCGTCAATTTAAACTTACATTGACCGTTAGATTGCTGTCATGATAATTTAGAAATGCCAGAAAATAAAGGGACATATTGCGAAATACACCGCGCTGGAATGGAATAAATAAATAAATTGTAATCATAGTTAGAAACTATTAGTTTCCTCGGTGAGTGTAGGCGCGACTTAGTGGAAATTAATGACGATGCAAATGGAACACTTGGCATTTTTTCCATAGTTTATTTGCTACGGTACGACTACTTTCAACACAAAAGGCAACGCAACAACAAGTTTCAAAGCACCTGAAGCAAAGTATCCGAAGATGGCGCATTTGCTTTGAAACTAGTTGTACCGTAGAAAATAAACTATGGAAAAAATGCCAATTGTTCTCTTTGCTTATTAGTTTCCTCTGTTACTGTCGGTAAGCGGAAGGCACTCTTTATTAAATTTCACTTGGATTGGTGTGAGAATTCCGTGCTTGATCTACAAGTTCGATACCAAGCCATTAAAAAGTTATGGCGATGGATTCCCTGTTTTTATCCCCAATTTGGCTTACATACAGATGAAACAACTGGGAGCCATATTTTGTGGAAAACATTGCCTGAACAATGTTAATACAATTCTGATTGAAGAAGATAATTACCGACTATAATTCTTCGCTCATGCTGAGTGAATACGGAGTGCGTGATACTTCGTAAAAAAACATAGTTTTTCCCTCCATTGTTTGAGTAAAGACATGTACGATGCTCATAAAATTACGCCATTCGTTAGTCAGGTGTAAGATTGTCGAAAAAACGTTCCGCTCCGAACGAGGGGTCTCTCGATAAACACTCTGCTACACGTGTATTCACGATTTCCACGCTATCTCTTTCAAGTTTCTCTTCAAAATATTTTCGTGTCTTTGGCTAATTTTAAGATACTCTCTACGTCGAAATTTTGGCTCTTGCCATGGTGGACCAAAGATCCAAATGCATCACTATTTTCAGATTGCTTTTGACGCCTTAAATCTTCAATATATGTACGACGTTTTGCAATTCCTCAATTAGAAAAAAACCCAAGTTCCCGCAACCTACTTACTTCAGAATTTAACTGAAATTTACACGCACGATTTTTCGTGGTATGGGGTTAGAGTGGTAATTAGTGTAGGAAGTGACTGGCAAAGTCCATTTTTGCCTTCGAAACTTATGCCATACATCCTGGAAAAGTGTGATTATTCTGGCATATGGTTTATATAAACCTGCTCTGGCTAAATATTGAAAAAACCTTTATGCGGTCTGAATTGTTTTTGTAAGCTAATCCGTATCTCTTTGGAATTTAATTCTTATTGTATATGCGCTTGTTTTCAGTGCAACAGTGGTTATTTCGTTACTTTAGCTGTTAATTGTGCCAATTAAAACAATGCTGTACGAATATCAAAGATTTTGCTGAAACATCTGATAATCCTTCGTTCGATCTCAAAATAACGCATTGTTTTTTTGTTGTGTTTTTATTTTTTGTTATTGTTTTTGTTTGTTAGATTGTTAAAAAATTGTTTTTAAAAATTTTCAACAATTTTTATATTGTTTTAATAATTATTGTTAAAATAATTGTTAAAAAATTGTTTTTAAAAAATTGTTTAAAAAAGGTGCAATTGTCAGAGACGTATGATTGGTTTAAAAACCGCAGGTATGGGAATCACAGGCACAAGAAATTTATTCTTATTTTTCTCTCATTATTGCTCAAGCTACATCATATTGAATATACAAATTTGAATAGATAAAAAAATATATATCTTCGGCATTATTATGAAATTAAATTGTGGGGTTGTCCTAATGTTTTACCGTACCCTTATGGTAACCCTAGAATACACAATTATCTCTTAGTAGGTGTTTGTAGTGTTGTGTAAGTCAAGACGTGAGGAATCATCGGGATAATGCTCTTAAAATATTTTATCAAAGTTTTAAATCTATTCTTGAAAAATTTGTACTGTTGTATGAATGCGTATTATCAGACGATAAATGACGATATCAGAAATAAATCAGAAAATAATCGATAATAAATCGATAAATCAGAAAATAAAAGACGATAATATTGAACTTACCTCATCACTTCCATTTAGTTTATCCCTACTGCTTTGTAAGAACCTACTTATGCAATTGGATTAAATTATTGATAGGTGTAAATACTTCCGGTTGTGCGGATATTGATATATCCTTCGATGATATTAATTTCATTATCTGCAGAATTGAAATTTTTCTGCCGCAATCATTTTCCGATGATCGAAGTTCACTTGTCTAAATTCCTTGCTATTTTGCTTCACTTCGATTATAATTATATGCCCATTGATAAAAGTGCCGAAGAAATAATTGGCAAGATAGCTCTTTCATATCATTACTCGTATTTTAACATTAGACTGCACGTGGTTTATGAATTAAACGTCAGCATTTGTTAATCTTCCATTTTCAATTACTCGGTTCATTTCTGCGCCTTGATTTTTTTAGGAACTTTTGGTATTTTACAGAATTTAAATTAAATTTCAATTAAAGGAAAGTCTCCTAGTAAATAACAGCATTAGTATTGAGACTAGGAAGAACTTCCTGAAAAGCTTTCTATGGAGTGTGCTAACATATGGATGCGAGACATGGACACTGAGGAAGAGTGAAATGGCCAAACTTGAAGCTGCAGAAATGTGGTTGTGGAGGAGGATTACAAAAACTAGGTGGACCCACAGGAAAACTAATGAGCAAGTACTAAACAAAGTCCGTACAGAAAGAGAACCATTGGAGATAATTAAAGCAAGAAAAGGAAAGCTCATCGGACACTTACTCAGGCACGACAAATTCATACAAAATATTATGGAAGGAAAAATTCTCGGCAAAAGACGGAGAGGACGACGGAGAACTTCGTACCTAAAAGTATTGGCGATGAAAATGGGATGCACCTCGTACAATGAAATGAAGAGGAAGGCTCTGAAAAAAGAGATTGTTGGAAGTCGTGGCTGCAACAACAAGGATAACCTATAGAAGAGAAGGAAGAAGGAGGTATTTTACTTAACGCTTGTGATCAGTTGATTAAACTAAATCAGTTCCACTCTGTTTCTTTCCAAATTGAAGTCATATTTTCACCTGGCAGCGAATCAAATTTCCGTCACCGTGACTGCTCAAAAATGTGAGTCATCCGCCGCAGCTACAAATAAATGTATATACAATGACTCACTTTTTATTTTCTGCTTTGCCTGAGAAACTTTGGGGTAAAGGTTGCCGATAGCAGCGAAGTCACCCAGAAAAAAGTTCAATGGTTAATTATTATTCTGGATAAGAGGAGATGTGCCCAAATCAGCTGTGCAAAATACCGGAATGCCGAAGTGAGATAATTCCAGATAAGATCTGATCTTGAATATCGGCTGGTCTTCTCCCGGCAACTCATCACATGGATTCACTTGAAGGCCGGCATGATTCGGACGTCATTCTTGGAGGCGAGCGAGGAGAGCCTCTTTTGGAGCAAAGAACGGGTGTTATCCCACCGTTGCTATGTCACTACCAAGTTCTTCGATTTTCCAGAAAAATCGTATTTTTTATTATTGTATTTACAGTATATGTTATCATTTAAAAATTTTACAAAAGCATGAATCCAAAGCAAAGAGCATAGAAAAAAACAGTTATAAAATATAAGAACATAAAAAAATAAGAACATTGTTAAAAAAATAAAAACATTTAAAAAATATGACAACATTTTTATAATATTAAAGGAAAATAATTGGAGTCCTCCTGGGCCTGTTAATGGCTCATCAGAAGGGTTCACCCATTATTACTCTGCATTACAAATCAACTAGTCACCATATAGTGTTAAAATGGTTTTTGTTTCATTTTCCATACATAATGAGATGAAATAAAAAAATACAGAATATTTTATATGAAGCCTTAATTACAAGCAATATATATTCCATAACCATCGTTTCACTCTTCTCTTAACCTCACCTGTTGCATTTAAATTCAGTAGATCAATTGGCAGTCTATTAAACATATTTGGAATAAGTCTTATTTCCTCCGTAAATATTAAAGCATATTGGTACATCATATCTTATAGTAGTTCTTGTTTTCATATTATGTTCTTTGAATTTTATGTTTTTATATTTATCTCAATAATAGTTTTCAACTAGTAATATATATCGTTGTAGGTCTTCTAGCGGCAAGATTTCGAGTGAAACATACATTTGGTTCACATTTATTTTTTGCTTGTTATTAATGTAATCACTGTTATTTGCAGCGTTGTAACTTATTAATTTTATAATTCTATTTTGCATAGTATAAAGTTTGGTCTTATATTTGTTACTGGTGTGATCCCACACAGTTAAGCATTTTCGGAAAGTAATTGTGTATATAGGGGGAGTAGGGAGATATTTTGAGAAAATCGAGCTTCAATGCCTCCATTCTGCGGTCACCCAGTTCTACATCTTGTCAGAACTTATATTTAACCTCCCAGGAATGGTAATTTTGTGTATATCTGTCGCTTATAATATTATAAGCGAGTTTCCGAAGACGTGGTTATGGGTAATTGTGGGCTTTTAGAATGTTTAATCAGTGGCGGAAAGACAAAAAGATAGATAAGTATTTCGATGTGTCCTAATGCGGAAGGAATGCGTCTCAGAGTTTTAGAATCTGTTGTGAAGACTGGCAAACTGCAATTGTATATCTTTTCATATGACACCTAACCTTGTTTAGAAAGAGGAACGTTAATTCTTTACACAGTCGCCTCATCCGCGCGGTGACGCATTCTGCTGCATGCAGTTGCATCGAGATGGTGTTATCATCGCCACGACCCTACCCAACAGAGGGAGAGATAATAATGCCCTCTCTCTTTCTCTCTATGCAGACGCCCGTCACTCACTGTCTCCAACTTGCTCCGGCGACAATGATGCCTTGATTAGCCTGTTGATGCAGAAGACATCAGAAAGACTCAGAGCTTGGAGGTTCTTAGAAGACAAGTTATGGAACCATGCGTAAAGGAAAATAAAGGGGTCTCCAAGATATAGCCTTTCAATTTATAATGTGATTTTTTTTAATAAATCAACTCATTACTTGCTTAGTTCAATTTGTTTGGAATAGTTAAGATTCTCCGAGACATTAGTAGATTGAAACACAAATGTTAAATGATGGAAATTTCTAAAGTTCAAGGCTTCAGTCATTATTTTCTGTTCCCTCAATTCTTTATCTTGGCTCAGACAGCGTAAAACCCACAGATAATATGATCTATAATTATATATCGATAGCTTTAAATAATTCAGTTGAATAGCAGCCGATGTTTGTCAGACATCTTTAGTTCAAGACTTCAGTGACTGACCCACTAGGGACGGCGGGTATTTAATGTAAACTGAAATTTTTGGAAGAGAAGGAATTACAACTAGAACCTTGCGGTCCCACGCGACGGATGAATTTTGATTGAAATCGGCGATAATTGAAATGGAAATCCGAAAATCTCTCTCGTTTTAAATCTGGATCCTCTGCTTGGGAAGAAATGTCCTGGATTTTGCTTATGTTACTTGCTACCATGGATTGCTTAGCTGAAAATTATAGCATCTATGATCAACGATATGAATGAAAATGCCTATTCCTCGCGGAGATATGTTCATTGATCTTGTGAAGCCTTCTAGGATTACTCCGAACATTCTAGACTTTGCTCTCAATATCCAGTACTGGTGAGTATACTGGGACTTACTCTGGATCAAGAATCGTGTGGTTAAGGCTTAACTGTGAGCAGCAATAGATAAATTTTGACTGTGCTGATAGACTTGATAGTACACTGTCTCCTTGTACCGTACTGCGCGTATCTAACATATCACTGTACTGCCCAACCAATCTCTTGCTCCTAGCCCCTGTTTACTGATGTTTGATTCTCCCTCCATAGATTTTATGACATTCTGAACAAATAAGCAAACATCAAAGGTTTTTATATTAATTCTGTTCTGTGCCTCATCTTTTGTTTTTTTTTTAATTTTGGGTCCATTCGTCACAAACTCTTTGTATGCCATGATGATATGATGCCCTGGCATTTCTTAGGTAATCCATTCCTACGTATCTTAGCCTTCCTCGTCTATGGCAATCACAATTGGCTTGTTAACAATGACAGAGGCCCATTTCCTAGGGTGTTTTACCTATTCATTTATCATTTTTCTTGAATTTACTTCAATCCCAAAAGAAAGAATCCAGGCAACGAATTACGATTTTTTCACTTCTTTGGATCCTATGTTTACTTTGCCTCTCTCATAAACTAAGTTTATCAATTTTCGATTCTAAGTTCGTTTATTCCTCCACTTGATTAACGTCTACATCGTGTTTCATGATATTTTTTTCGTCGCAATGAATAGATACTGCGTCCTTTTCAAGGCTACTAATCCATAATTCATATTTTTCACACTCGAGAGTACATATTACCTCTTTATCACAAACTGCAAGCCAAATGCACCTTGAGCCGGCACTACCTGGTCCTCAGCAAAGTTTAGAGTCAAGAGTATGAGTGGCAGACATTGATAAAAATGAGGTACAGCTCTTTATACATACTAAGTAAGCCATTTTCAGTGTTTATTCAAAGAATGCTTTGGCATGGAATGAAAAGCCATGGAAAATTTAGTCGTGGCTCAGTAGAATCCTGTGTTATGGCTGCACTGGACGGATCATATTTGGCCAATCCTTTTGAAAAATTTCGTTGATATACCAATATTTCGTTGTTAGGTGTCTATTTCTTTAGATTTTCAGCAATGTGTTTGGTCAGTTCTTTTCTTTTTTACGTTGGCGAGTTGTATATTTTTCTTTAGATTTTTCGAAAATGGACAAGTAAATGTTATAAAGCCCCCATTTTTCCGAGTTTTGAACCCGGAACCTACATCTACGTAATACCCTGCGAGCCGCCGCATGGGGGTTTGGCAGGGGGTGTTGGGTCACCGGCCGTATAAAGGTGTAAGATTTTTGGAGATGGAATGGTGACATGTGTTATAGGAGTGTATTTAGTGGAGCTTAATTTTTATTGTGGTCGCTTATTGTTCGCGGAAAGAACGAGTTCTTGTACCTATCTGTTCGGCAGTGTATCTCTCTTATTTTATCACATCTTTCAGACCTAGAGATGTAGTGAGGAGTCATGATAATATTCTCTATGTCGCTCTGAAAAATATCAGCTCTGAATTAATCAAGCAACCTAAGCCTAGCGTGTAACCTCCGAGTTTCTATGGACTCCCACCTTAATCCCTCTAACAGTTGTATAACACTATATGTTCGTTCGTAGCAGTTTTTAACAAAGCTTTCCTTTGAATTTTATTAACTTTTTTGGTTAAATCTATTTCACTAGGGTCCCAAATGCTCGATGCGTATTCGAGGTGTGGCCTAACCAGAACGAAGTAGCATCTCTCTTTGACTTTTTCATCCGAGGACCCTCCTATTATACGTTTAACAAAACGTAGTTTCTTTAATGCTGCGCCATATATGTTCTGTATGTGTAATCCCCACCATATATCAGAAGTTAAGAAGAACCTAAGCGGGAGGGGTAATGTATCCGCATGTCTAATTATCCGCGTGTGTAATTGTACGGTGCACGTTATCAGCCGCGGAATCACGATCACACTCTCGACGGAGGGGGAGATTATGGTCTCCCAGGTGACATCAGTTGTCGCGAAAATGTCATTGCCAAGGTTATCGAGTGACGGAGAGGAGGGAGGATTGGGAGGAGGGAGGGAAAGGGGGGAGCGAGCGGAGAAAGGGAATGCATCGGTGGTGGGACGGGAAATCAAAGCGGCGATGCGACCGGGGAGGAGAATCCTCTCGATTCGATATCTCGGTCATCGCCGTTGGACACGGTTGCTAGGCGGAGAATCTGATTGTGCGACCGACGCTTGTAATCCCTGAAGATATTTGACATTCGGAAATTAGCGAGAGTGGATCTCGAGAGCGATCACGTGTCGCGTACCCGCTCGAGTGCCCACTGTATCACACGCAGCGCGTGGTGTTTCGACAGGTGCTGCGACCGGGACAGAAGGTGAGAGATCGACGTTGACGTTGTCATAGAAACGGATACGAGAACGGATCAATCCATGCCTAATTTCCCTCTCCCCCTCCATAACCATGGTTCCATCATGGCTTATCCACGACAGGTTCCTTGCCCCGAATTCTGCGCCTAATTAATTGGCCCATGAGTGTCGATCGTGATATCTTTGAGCGCCTTGTTTTTTTAGCTAGTTAGTTAGACGAGTAATCGGACGTAATGCGTATATTTTAAGACTTCCCGATGATTATGGCTTAGATAAAATTCTGCTAGCATCCTGGATGTTATCACACTTAATACAACATCACTTCTTTTAAGACTTGAATGTCTAGAATTGTGCAGTACTACAAAACTTAAAGTGCCGGTTGATGATGTTTCACTCGTAAAAGATTTCTGTGAATACAGTTTTAAGTTGTTAGGTTTAGGGTGACTTATCACTTGTTTCAACGCGGAAGCATCTTACCCACTGAAAAATAATTACTTGAAAAATAAAGTGCATATCTTTTTTTTAATTTCCGCGCAGGACATTTTTCTTTCAAATGGGAAAATATAATAGAAAATACTTAAATGAGGAGTTGTATTCTTGCACCAAATTGAGGATAGAGCTTGAAAATATTTACTTTTTTCAATCGTTTTCCCTCGGATGATTGAAAAACTACATATTTCCTACTTTACGTGAAAAATTTATACTAATAACCGTGGCTACTCGACAGTATTAAGTATTATTATACTTAATCGTTACTTATATAGTTAGTTTTCAATAAATATTTTGACATTAGTGTTAATTTCCTCGTTAATACTTTATAGTTAACAATCCAAATAGTACACACCATAGATAAATTACTGTACACACTATGCCTTTAAGTTTAGCTTCAACGCTGTCCTTTGGTATCATCATATCTGAAAGAAATGCCTTTGGTATGGGTTTTAGTAATCAGAGTTTTCTTAGTACACATGTGCAATTCAATTTTCGATCACAATGAATAGCATTTGCCTATGAGTAGAAGTATTTTGAAAATAGGACAATGAATACGAACATCTATCTCATGGACTAAAGAATACATGGATAAAATCACATTGTTGTTTTCTTTGATTGTCTACTACTAACAACTTGAAGGATTTTAATAGCATATTGCCTTTGCTTTTAATAATTTATAGTGCGTTATCTTACATTATACCCTTCCTGCTTGCAAACTACAACTTTAAAAACTTGCTTTTTCGCATAAATTTCAAAATTTTCATGGACTTAAACAGCATTTTGCCTTCGATTTAATATTTTACAATGCAGTATCTTACAATGAAACTGCATATGCAACCGAAAACTTGCATTTTGTGAGCACCTTTTTAATAGTATTAATATACAGTGAGAATATAGAGAATCAACTGAGAATGATGAGTATCTTTAGCCATTAGGAAAGCATGACCTGAGCGATGGGAAAATAATATAAGACGCTCCCAGAAGAAAAAGAGACGTGAAATATGGTTAAATGAATGATACTAAGGTAGGCAACTGTGCAGTAGGACTAGGTTGGACTACAGTGTCAACATTTTTATTAAACACGACTCGGAACTGTAATCTTTACCCCTGGAATAATGGAAATAATCGATTTATTGCAAGCTGAGGCAGATATTTAGGTTTTTTTAAATATCAGTTGTTTATCATCACATTTGCTATTTAAGATTAATGACATAATCTGTCAAATATAAACCATCAATGACCGCTCAATAACGCAATTTTTTTATCAGTAAATATATTAAGGCAATGCTTTTACGTCATTAATTTATGTTTTCTCTTTTGTCGGCAGTCCTCCGACTGCCAAATATTATCAAATTCTTAGCTCAGCCCATTAAAAAATGTATTCTGAGTCATAATGACCTATTGTGGAGGATTTAATGAATGCCCGCTCTTTGGCTGAGAAATATTGTGGTTGTCTGTTGTAGATGTTTTTGGCAATGGTCATTTTCCTTTTCGGTTAGCCATTTCTTCATAATGGGTAGTTTCGGATACAATGGTTGCAATTCCACGCGTAGCTGGTTGTCACGAGAGTGAATCAAGAAGAGGGCAAGTTCGTAGGCCTTTGGAAACATCACTTGTATAACATCCTTGACCTTTCGCAGCGCATGAGTAGGTCAATGCTGTTACTGCCTCAATTATGGAGCATGTTATCAATGGAAGGTCACCGCTAAGGCTAATGGAATATTAAGAGTTTAGAATCTAATATGGGGTTATATTCTAATTCTGATATTCATTTGGACAGTCGAAGCAATGAATTAAAACTTTCTTCGATGAGCGAGCCAATAAACTCAAGTGTATAGCTGGCCTTGGAAAGAAAAGGAATGAATTAATTACACACATAACTTGCTACAGTTTAGGAAACGATAACTGATAACCACTTGAAAGACCAGAGTAATGACGGAACAATAGTAAGAAGAACCACGCATGAAGATATGTTTTTGGCGAGTTTCATGCAGAAATGAAAGTCAGTTATTCCGTGTTGACTATTTCCTTCATGCCTGAAGGTAACAGCCGTATGCACACTCAAATTTTTTTAAACAATTCTCAAACAGCCCTTCGACTCTATCTTTTCCAAGCTTCTCATTTCCTGATGCATCTGTTTGAATCTTTGTCATTTGGTTCGAAAAATATTGTTCACTTATACTCTATCCGCTACGATAGCACTGATGAGCACTCAAAACTTGGGCCAAATGGACACCGTCTTCCGAAGGGGTTTCTGTTTTGAAGGACATGACGCAGTCGCGACCTCAAAATGGATGAGAGAAGCAGCCGATGTTACTTCCAATTAATCTTTTTCAATGTCATTTAATTCAATAATACACGATGTTTCATGTCATTATTAAATGATCAAACATTTAAAACTTCAACTATGTTATTCGGAACGATTTCTGTTATACCCTCCACTATAAAGAAATGACTGAGCACAATATCACGGCAAGGTTTATGGATCGGTGTATACCTAAGCTTACAGCCATAAATCTGGCGTAAAGAATTCGCTTATTCCATCATGCGTGTTAAGGCTTCTCAAAGAATTAAATTCATCTCGTAATCGCGATCCGCCTTGGAAGTCATGCCGTCATGCTATTTCTGCTAATTTTGGAGCATGTTTCCTAGTTTTACCGTCGTTCTTTTCCATCTGTCTCTCGAACTGAGAGTTAAAATTGTTCAGAATAAATCGCACTATGAGGCCTGATAATCATTTGAATGCCAAATACAACCACGATTGGATTTTTATGAATACCGGTTAATTTTAAGTAGAAAAGACATAATGGCTTAAGTGAATTCCTATCGTGGGAAAGTTATATTCGCGTATGGAAGTTGGTATGATTTACCTTGATAAGTCTTATTGAGGGGAAACTTTGGCATCACCGGACTGACGCAAACTAAATTACGTGTTCATGTTGAGATGAAACAAGAACACTTTGTATAATACACACAAACTTTAATGGTATTAAACCCGACCGGTTTCAACACTTCCGTGTCATTCTCAAAGGGGACAGTACTCAATGGGAGTGTTAAAACCGGTCGGGCTTAATACCATTAAAGTTTGTGTTGATTATACAAAGTGTTCTTATTTCATCTCAATGTGAACTCAAAATTCCATAAAGTAAGCTCGCAAACCATTGAAGACATAAATTACGTGTCCTCGGAAGTGATTGTAATCTTTCGACAAGTAAGCACTTTTCTATAAAAATGTGAAATATGTGACCACCTTCGATATTGTTGCAAATTGTGATTTCTAATAATTTCAGGATTATAACTTAATATCGGGATTAATTACAATGATGAGGTGAGCTCTTTCGGCTGGACAAATAACAAAAATAAAGGGATTCTCCAATAACCGTAAACATACAACCGCGTTTGGATTTTTATGAATGCCCTTAATCTTAAGAAGAAAAGACATTATGGCTTAAGTGAATTCCTATCGTGGGAACGTTAAATTGGCGTGTAAAAATTGGTATGATTTACCTTGAAAAGTCTTGTCCAATTGTCCAAAAGACATTGTATACGGCTTTTGGAGACTCCCTTCATTTTCGGGATTAATGGTTATCGGGATTACTGGTTTGCTTACAGTTACTTTTTACAACCGTTTTTTATTTTGTTTTCTGTGGAGTTATTTGTCCTCCATAACAGGAGATAGAAGGAGAAATATAATACTCACTTGGCACTTATTAAGAACACTTGCATTGGTCTCGTGGGATTAATGCAACGATTAAGTAAACGACGAATCACTACTGTGCTTGTAATTATCCTCTTGGTTTATCCATACAGGGCCAATCAAAATGAAATCATCAAGAATAAAAAAACTATTGCTCGACCTTTTAGTTTTTCCTGATATTTTTCCATTTAGTTTGCCGATATTATGGGTGTTCGAAATGATGATGGAAAACTCTTAAACTCCTTTGATTTAATGTGGCGTCCATTACTACATTGCGCCGTGAGTTTTTATATACCCGAATAACATTTTTGGGGAAACCTTACTTATCTTTTTCTTTATAGAGATAATACATGTTAATGTAATATAACATTATAATTTTAAAACCATTTTTTAAATTTAAACTTATGTTTCTACTAATTATTGAAACAGTCCCTTTAAATTAATATCAATGACTGCCCTTCACTTCGTAATAAAACATTTTTAGCATACAAATTTCTGTCGAAGGAAGTTATCGTGGCTTTCTTAGTTTTTTCTCCGGCGGTATTGTTTCAGTTTTATCTTCTTGAAAAGTGTAAAACTTGGGATCCGTGTTTTTTAGATTATGTGGTCTGTCAAACATGGCTCCTCAGACTAAAACGGTAATTTTTTTATTGAAGATTTTAAACGGAAACGAGTGAAACAATTCGGAAAATTTCACTGAAAGATTCTCTAATAAATAAAAATTTGGATGTGAACTTGATTCTTGAGAGTTAAGTGTTTAAAGACGTGGAGAGTCTCCAAAATGGCGTAATTGACGCGCATGTAATTTAACACGTGTAATGCAAGTGAAATATACAGCGTGTTACCTTCGATCTCATTTTATCATATAATAGATGCTGCAAAAAATTAATCATCTAGACTGATACAAAGAACAGAAAACTTACAGACAAAGAACAGAGGAGTTCCATACCGACAAATTTGGCTCCTGACTTCGCAGCTTGCAACTTTCAAGTCATGATATGGATGGATTCACATTGCTTTGACCCTATATTGCAATTAATCAACTTCGCGGATGGTGCAACCGCAGTTATCACCTTCACATTAATGAAATCAGGGGTTAATCATTCAGGTGAAGCGTAAGAACTTTATGCCATTGTCTTTAAAAAACCTTTTGTCATTCCTCTGCCATAAAAATCAAAAGCGTCGTAATAGAAGGTTAACATCATTCCCTCATTCAAATGGATCTTGCGGAAAATTTAAGGTGACTTTTTATCTCAATTTACATTGTAAACTCAAAAGAAGTTACCTGGAAATGCAGATTCGCCAACATTTATTTGACGATTCAAGAAGGCAAGTGTCTTATCTCGCTACTGACTTATTTTCTTCAATGCAAAAAGTGTTACCCATTTTCCATGTTTATACACATTGAAGCAAAGCATCTTAAAGCATTGCGTAATTAATTCACACTAAGAAAAATACTTGTGTGATATATGTGATGAAATCGACACCGAACTTAAAGCAAATAACTTGGTAAAGACATATGGAAAGGTGAAGCAATTTTTTGGAGAGAAGAAAAGAAAGGCATGTGGTATTAAAGATGCAATACATATATGCAGAAGAAAAGGTTGTAAAAATGTGGAAAGCATATCTTGAGAGACTTTACGGAGATGAAGTTATGAACGAGAATGTAATAGAAGAAGAAGACCAGACAGAAGATGAAAATAAAGGTGACCGCATACTACTAAAATCCGAATTTCAAAGAGCACTTAAAGATTTAAAAAACAAGAAAACCCCAGGAGTAGATACATTCCCTGCAGAATCATTAAACAATTGCGGAGAAAAAGCTGAAGATGTAATTTATGAAATGATATGCAAAATGTATGTAACTGGAATAGTACCAATCGACTTTACTAAGTGCGTAATAATTCCAATCCCAAAGAAAGCCAGAGCACAAACTTGTGACCAATTTAGGACATTAAGCTGACAACACATGCATCTAAAGCTCTTACACATATCATCCTTAGAAGAATGGAGAAAAACCTTGACAATTATGTAACAGAGGACCAGTTCGGATTCAGAAGGGGTATGGGAACAAAAGAGGCTATATTAGCACTAAGAAAAATAATTGAAAAAAGAAATAGAAAAGGAAAGGCAACATATCTATCATTCGTGGATTTGGAGAAAGCCTTTGATAACGTGAACTGGAATATAATGTTCAAGAAGGAGGGAGTCTCATATAGAGATAGAATAATAATACATAGTTTATATAAGAATGAGAGGGGAATAATAAGATCTGGCAATAACCAGGAAGAGGTTGAAATTAAGAAAGGAGTAAGACAAGGATGCTCGCTATCTCCTTACTTATTTAATTTGTATGTCCTCGACGCCATAAATAGGATAAGAGAAGATGTACAATTTGGAAAAAAATATACATGGGGAAAAGATTGACATGCTAAGATTCGCAGATGACATTGCTATAACAACAGAAAATGAAGACGACCTACAAAATATACTTCAAGTAATGAATAATGTCATGAAAAACGAATTTAGCATGAAGGTGAATAGAAAGAAAACGAAAATACTCTTATGCAGCCGGAACCAGGAAGACCATAGAAGAGCACCCGCAATATATACCGAGAATGAAAAAATGCAACATGTTAAGGGATATAAGTAACTGGGAGGCCTGATAACGCACGATGGAACCAGCAAAGGAGAAATTCGGAGTAGAATTATTCAGGCAAAAAACGCCTTTTACAGAAAGAAGAATCTATTTACAACCAGAAATATATACCTAATCATAAGGAAAAGGCTGTTGAAGACGTATGTGTGGAGTGTGGCTTTGTATGGCAGCGAAACATGGACAGTTCTCCATTGGAGAACTTGCAGATTTTTAAAAAAAAATAGAGGTAATAGAGGACCTTGAATCTTGCCCAGCGCAAAAAACTCGAGGCGTGAGTAATGCTTAGTTTCCGAGATATAAATTCTCAAAGTTGTCAAAATTCCAACGGCGCGGAAAACGGGCGAAAAGGGGGGCGTGGTCAGATCGGGCAGGTCTGATGTCACACCTGTCGTTCGGAGGCCGCAGCGCTGGCAGGCCCGGCGTCTGTCTCGGGGACTCCGTGCGGCGTCACCTGGGAACTTAGGGCAGGAGCGCTACGCCTAGAACGGTGGAGTATTC
This sequence comes from Ceriagrion tenellum, assembly GCA_963169105.1. Taxonomy (NCBI): domain Eukaryota; kingdom Metazoa; phylum Arthropoda; class Insecta; order Odonata; family Coenagrionidae; genus Ceriagrion; species Ceriagrion tenellum. The sequence goes on from OY720643.1 coordinate 8,885,690, forward strand.
AATGGATTCAAGCACGTAAACATCTACGCTGCTATCAACGATGGAAATTCCGCTTCCAAAGTAACGGAACCGAAGCGAAGTTTAACCATATACGTTAATTTAAAGTCACATGTCATCGGCATTGTCAGAACTTCTTACACTGTAGGCTGTTAGGTAGGTTTAGGCTGCTTACGACACAATTTTTTCTGAAACAGGAGAGAAACGTGGGAAAAGTGTAAGATTTTTTTCCCATACGCCTGGGTTCGCGATAAAATTGCAACTATAGGATTTCTTTCCACTATTTTACCTGTCATTGCATTTATTTTTGTAACATTTTGAGGAATCGAAACGGGGACCTCGGGAGAGAGAAAGTTAATACATTCCAGTTCATTACAAATGTAGGGCATGATAACACAGTATTTTCTTTACCTTGTTATGCGTATTGCAACTCCAGGGACTAAATCTTACGTTCACGGCGTAATGCGGCATCATTTCAAATGATATCACATAGGCATGTTAAGTAAAAAATGACTCCACAATAAGCGCATTTAATAAAGTTATCACCAGATGCTTTGCATCTGCACGAACGCTGTTCGTGTGGGTAACATAATTTACGACCATTTTTGTATGTTGTCAAACATCAAGGTCTTCCGGACTTTCAACCGCGTTGGTTGATTGTGCAAGGAAAACACTCCATGATCCTTCGATCCACGTTTCGCTTACATTAAATACGCCGTTTTAAATTAACCTCTTCACAAACCTCTGCTTTTACATACCCTGTTATTAAATTTCTCACGTCAGAAAATTATTCACGGTGAGCGAAAAGTTTATTAACAAATATCGGCTTTCGAGTATAATTGCTAGGAAATTCAAAGTGAATACGTCGCTTTACGATAAAAATTACATCCTTGTCTATTGTTAAAACACTTCAAATAGACTCACGACCGATCGGAGCTCTCTCTCTCTCTCTTACCTATAATGTGTCCTCGGATTACAAAATGTGCGGCCAACGACACACCTTCCACCTATTAAAAGTAAATCCAGGCGAACTATAACATCCCAAAATTTGCCACTAGTTGTACTCTCTTTGAAGAGTTAGTTGAAGATCCAAGTAATAGTTAGAAAGCTAAAAATGATGCAGTGACGGTTGTACCTGTTCGGGATTGGGAATTCTAATTTATTTCTGAAACATATTAAACCGAGAAATAAGTTACGCAGTATGGCCACGATCCTGTACTTCACTGGAGTCCTGTGCACCCATTGCTTTAACCCACACCACCACGGCAAATGATTATGTTACGAGCGTAAAACTGATGTTAATTACGCATGAGCAGATGCGTAAACAGTCACCATTCAAATTGCATCGTATTTACACCTAAAATTGCGCCAATGCTTGAACTCGTGTGCATAAAAAAGCTCCTGTTATATGATACGGATAATTTGTCCATGCATCTATCTATCTATCAACGTATATACTTGCAAGGACATGCATCGTGTGAACATGTCTTAATGAGACGAATTGAAGGTGAGCCAAATTCTCGAGTTACCTACAATTTTCTCGCGAACCCGGGCCTATGGGAGAAATAGCAGTGACCCTTTTTCTACATCTATCCCCAGTCGCAAAAAAATTAAATCTTTGGCGTCACCTCACCTCATCGTAGGTCTCGCGATGTCTCCTCGTGAGACTCTTCGCTGATCATAAGGCTAGACTCACAATTTTATACCGTTACTTTATGTTTTTTACTTCCTCATGGAACTGAAATAAAATTTTACAATCGAACTTTTCGAAAATATCACATTTCTAATAATGTCGAAATACTGCAATAGAAATTTCAAACAATTAATATATTAATTTATCGGGAAAGTCACAGTAAATAATTAACGAAGTGATTTAACAGTTTGTGTTTCCGACTATGTCTACATGTCGCATCTCATTATAAGTACTCCATCATCACTAGAGCGTCGACTTCATAGGCAGATTATCTGAGTTGGCACAAACTTCCATGCAGATGAAACACTAATAAATCGTTAAAGTATTGCACACCAAAATACATATATACTTTCCGAAACTCAGACGCAATATTTCAACGAAATATCACGAGGCTAAAGATAAATGAACGGTGATACTCGCCGAAGTATTCGCCGATATGTCTCGTACGGTAGACGGCAGGTGTGACGTCACGCGTATCACTTCCAAAATGGCGCGCAAAAAGCATCGTTTGAAACGACATCATCTTTTCCATTGACTGTAGTTCAATAAATATGGGTCGCTCAGATGAAAGGAAAGAATATTTAGGAAACATTTTTGGTTATCTATATGATATATGAGTTAAAACAGCTGTAAAAAAAACCTTGCAAGTTCTCCAGAACCCAGATCCAGGGAAGCCAGAAGAGAAGAAGTTGATGGCTTATGAGGCTTGGTGCTGGAGAAGAATGCTTAGGATCAGTTGGGTAGAGCATATAACAAATGAAGAAGTATTCAGAAGAGCAGGAGAAAGTAGAAGCTTTATAGAGGAGCCTAAAGACAAGAAGAGCAAATATGGTAGGACACATTACTCTCAAGACATAATGGCCTGCTAGCAAGAGTCATCGAAGGGATGATGGAAGGGAGGAAGACACAAGAGGAAGACCACCACTTGCATACATCACACAGATAATGACAGACACGAACACAACTTCATATTACGAACTGAAGAGAATGGCGGAGAATAGAGAAGAATGGCGAGTTGCTGCAAAACCAAGCCCAGGGCTGCTAACGGAAGAAGAAGACTTTTATTTATACAATGTCGACAGTAAACTCTAGTCGCTAGGATGTCATATATGTAATGGAATTTATGTCTTAGGAAGACTTACTGTAACAGTTTTAAAATAAAAAAGAGATAAACAGCGGTAAATAGAAGTTGCGTGGGTCTGAGTGACTCACGTGGAAGGTTCGACAATGAAGTTACTAAATGGGGAGAAAGAACTTATGGAAATTAATACGGACATCAGTGGAGACGATTTAAAATCTCAGTTCCACCATTATGAACAACATAAAAACTTTAAAGTAGCGTCATCTTGGTGGCTAAAAAACGCCAATTTACTTTTATCAAGATAAACAATATTTTTTATATTCCATAATTTGATGGATTCTGCTGGTATGGCAAAGAGAAGGAGAAGAAAAGTAAGACAATTTTTTCACGATCGTATTATGTAAACAAAGACCACCATCTTGGATTCTTCGGTCGAGTTATTCGCTTCTCTTTCGGGCATAGATCTGTTTATTAAAATGTTACCTGTCTGACTGGAAATTGACTTTATACATAGGGGATGTCCTTAGCGGGTTAATTGGTTGAAGTTACTGTACTTGCTGCTCCCACAATGCTTAGAAGTTTATGATATTGGTGTGGCCCCATCTCCTACGTCTTAAAGCTCACGCATCCTTACGCAAGCTAATCTTTTTTTTTACAATATTTCGCATCGACGAGTTCAAGACCTGCTATAATCATTAAGTATAGTGAAACCGGCTTCGCATACGTGCACGAGAGAATGCAAAAACACAACCAAGGTCGCTCTCTTCTACAGCAAATGCCGGGGGGAAAAAAAAAAACAAAACTCTTGCTGCTCTTATGATCCGATCTCGAAACGATTTATATACGATGGAAGCGGCCTTCCGCAATCAATTTCCTGGCAGGGCTTCACCAGTCACTCCGGTTCCGACCTTGGCGCAGGTTATTGGCGAAATAGTCACGCATCTGAGGAATCGGTTCGTGTGTGGTACCTACCGGGAAGAAGTCACACAAAGTGCTGTAAAATAATCGTGAGCTTCGCATTGGGGAGAACTACTCGCAGAAGGGAATAATGTATTCCTTCCCTTTGAAAATATTTGCCGAGTATTTTTTAAACTGTTTGTGTCTTGTGAAAATATCTGTACGTGTGAACATTGGAGATTTGTTTTTCTCGTGAATTCATTTATATCACGTCGAAGGCATCGAAGATGATATTCCAATGGTGATATTCAAATGGAGGAACATAGGCATTTATATTAGCCCATGCTTTGTTTCTCTTCTTATGCATAAAAATGAAAGTGTGATAGTGCGGTCACTTATCACTACCCAACCACTCTACGGAATGACGTAAAACTTTGCAATATGATTCCTTATTCCACTCGCAAGGTTTGTGGCTACTTTTTGTTTATCTAATAGTCTCCGATTCTAATCCAGACGAGTAAAAGCGTTTCCATAAGAAATACATGTAAAGATCGTTTTTCTGGCGTGCAGACCTTTTTTCTTTTGCATATAAAAATTAGTAATAATGATCATACAAAATCGCATCGAAATAAAAATAAATAAACCTTTTTTAATTGCAATCGATATTCGTTTTTAAACCGATTTACTATAAAATTTGAAAAAACAATCATAAATTGCTGAAAATTCATCGTTTTTGGTACGCTGTCCCCTTGACCACCGATAGCATTGTTGAAGCCGAACCAGATATGGATATACGGGGAATATAGGCCCATCAACTGAGATAGAAGAATCCATAAGAAATACATTGTGCGCGATATATATCGATGCATTTTGATTGCCATAGATAGTATATAATAAGTTCAATGTTTTTCGCAACCGTTGAATTTCAACGGGTACATTCCGCATGTATACTTTTTAAATTTCGCTCTGTTGATTTGAGTCGGTGAAAAGTAGGCGAGAATTATTTGAGTTGTTTATGGAGAAATACTAAAAAAACTATGAGTAACTGTAATGTTGATGTTAATATTCCTGTAGTAGCAATTAAGAGGTTTTAATAGTAATGGAATATTTCCATTCTATGCGTTGGGAATTGGTGATGGATGGAGTTTGCTATACATATAGCGACCAATGCCAGAAGGTGTAACGAGCGCCTCGTCTGTCCACCATCTTTGTAAACCCCGATTTTACTTATGCACTTACAAACTGACGCACTAATTTTGCTCTTTTACGGCGTATTCCGTCGATAACTTACTAGAAATTTGCATGCATTTACTTCTTCAATACACATCCTCATCACATATATTTTTTATTCATTTAAATTAGTAATACATGTACATAATACCCCGCGAGCCGCCTAACACCCCCTGTCCCGTGTGGCAGGGGGTGTTAGGTCACCAACCGTGTAAAGGTGTAAGTTTTTGGAGATGAAATGGTGACAGATATTATGGGAGTGCATTTAGTGGAGTTCAATTTTTATTGTGGTCGCTTATTGTGCTCGGAAAGAACGAGTTATTTTACCTATCTGTTCGGCAGTGTATCTCTCTTATTTTATCGCTTCTGTCAGACCTAGAGATGTAGTGAGGAGTCATGATAATATTCTCTGTGTCGCTCTGAAAAATATCAGTTCTGAATTTATGAAGCAGCCTAAGCCTCGCGTGTAGCCTCCGAGTCTCTATGGGCTCCCACCTTAATCCCTCTTAAAGTTGTGAGACACTATATGTACGTTCGTAGTAGTTGTTAACGAAGCGCGCTGCTTTCCTTTGTATTTTAATATTATTTTGGTTAAATCTATTTCACTTGAGTCCCAAAGGCTCGCAGCGTATTCGAGGTATGGCCTAACCAGAGCGAAGTAGCATCTCTCTTTGACTTATTCATCCGAGGACCTTCCTATTATACGGTTAATAAAACCTAGTTTCTTTAATTTTGCAATTATAATAATGAGCATTCCCGCTGAAAACTATGGCAAATCGAATGTAATCCATAGCTCTGAGTAACCACAGTATGTGTCAAGAGTAACTCGCCCTAAAATTCAAACAAACTGTGGATATTCCTGCTATAATTTCACTGATTCGTCCTTCCCGTTGTCCTTTCTGAAGGAAAGTAAGGAAAGGGTTGGTATAACTAATGTGCCTATTTTATTGGTGGTCATTCTACAGTTGGATGAATAAATTCCATCTGACTCAATGGTGTTAAGGTTTGCGGAGATTGGAGCACGTCAGTATATTTACGATACGTAAGTACACGAAGCGACGCGCGCTGGTAAAGCGTTCGGTTACCTGCTGGTGTATATCATTCCGTGGAGTCAAAGCAATCACGGTCAAATTTTTTCCTATAGTTATCGAATTCGTTCAAAGTACACATTCAAGAAATTACGACTTACACTCTGTGACTCTTATGAGTAAGTTGTAATAGAGTATGCAAGGTTACCAGCCTTCGCAGTACCCGCACCACGTGCAGCTTTCCCTGCCAACGGCTACGGCGCTCTACCGGTCAGTTTTGGCACAATTTCGCCAGTATGCCACAAGAGAAACCAAAGCATAGTAATACCTTATGCCCGCTTTCACTATTCTACTCAAGTTAGGATCCCTTCCGAAAGGAATACCTTGAGAGCCAGCATACTGTTGCCCGCGACCCACCACTAGGAGGTATATGCGGTGTGCTGACACTTCGGGTCACTCAAAAGTGTACTTCTCCCCACTTTGTTGTATGGTAGTGAAACATAGGTATATCGGGGTAGACATAAGAGTAGGCTAAATGCCGTGGGTATGAGTTATCTGAGGAGTGTTTGCGGCAAAAGTAGGATGGATAGGGTCAGGAAAGAGTAGGTAATAAATGAATTATGAAAATAAATGAATGTGGGTTAGATGCTCCAGTAATGGACATATATGAAAGGAGTGTGCTTCGTTTGTTTGGCCATGTTGAGAGAATGGATGAGAGTCGAATAACGAAACAGATATATAAGAGTGAAATGAATGGTGCGAGAGGTAGAGGTAGGCCGAGAAAGTTGTGGTTGAATGTGGATGAGGAAATTCTTAGGAGGAGGAATATTAGGAGTCTTGAAAAACTGGAGAATGTTCATGAAGCAGTGTATGGGGGTAAATGAAAAAACAGAGGTTTACAAGGATAGGTCAGTATGGGGGAAATTATTGAAGCAGAGTTAGGTGTACAAATGTGTATTTATGAGTGAAACTAAGTGACTGTGTCTACCCCGGAAGGGAACGGCGTGATTGTTATGTATGTATGTATGTATGTACGAGGTACACCACAGAGCAAGTTAAATGCTTTGCGTTATCCATGTTTGACGCCTTTACTGAAAATTAAAGCAAAAAGAAAATCGCGGATGCGGTAACCGAGGTTCTTTCATCTTTTTAGCGCTCGTCAGCTCTGCACTCGAGCAGTCAGGGTCTGACATGAATGCAAGTGTCCTGTTGCGTTGCGAATTAAGTTGACGATGGAGCGAATGGAAAGTTTTCAACGAAGTATATGCCAGTGACGTTGATTTTGTTCTATATTGTTCACTTTCGGTTTGCGCTGCCATTGATTTAATAATGAAAGTATGTATCCCCAGAATTATTATCGATTTCTTCTCGTTATTGGATAATTAGTAGGATAGATCACCACATAAAGCATGGACCAACAATTCGCTAAAATCTAAATTTATGCGAATGAATTAAAAACCTCGTTATTCTAGACTCAAAGAAGTCCATCCAGCGTTGTCACTTCATAGTTATCATTTTGAGCCCCCAATTTCGTTGCACCTCACAGAATTAGTTCGGAGATCGTTTAAACTTATAAAATTTGTTAGTAAAGGATGTAAAGCTTCAAATCCCTGCGAAGCTTTATACAAATCATGGCTAGGCTCGAAACCGAACTCAGTTTGACGAGAATGAGTAAAATCTCGTGAACCTGGGTTTAACATTTAATCGTTGAATACTTCCGATGAAGTCTACTCAAACTCTTAATGGAGAAGATGCATTAGTTGTAAAAGCTACTTGAATAAGAAGTTCATATTCTGAAGTGTTTTATGAAATTTCTTTATAAAAATTACGCATGCTTTGCAGCATCCAAACAACTCGTTGTGGGGAACATGGTGTATGGCATGACAGAACGATATTCCTGACAGTTATCTGACACATTTTCATGTCATATTCAGTTGATTAAGTCTCATTATATGAGAAAAATAGTTTTCATTTCCTTAAAGACAACCAATCACTCAATCCTTTCTGCCGAAATGTACTCAGAGCAGAAATTCTATACTGTGTTGGATAACGTTGTGGATCACCTGGCTTATTAAAATTTTCATAAATTTCTTAAATGCAGTTTAAAATGCCAGCGGTTGACCCATATACTTAAGGATTTCATACTTGAGCGTAAATGAAAATTTTCTTACGTGTGCAAATCTAAAAAATGAGGAATAAATTATAATACATTTTTCCCATGCCCTGAGGCCCGGTATGATTATGCTGGGTATAATTTCTTGTCACTTTGAAGTTATTTTCAAAATCCGACCTCCGATTTAGCATCGCATCAACGTAAAGACTTCCGAAGTCGACGCCAATTGGACGTCAAACTCTGGTCGAACGCAAGGCTCTGGTGCGTGAAACGCTTCTCAATTGGTGTGAGGTGTGTGTGTGGGTATGGTGATGAACTTCGCGACATTTCGTAGTCAGTCGAAGGAAGAGGAATTGGACTATAGTCGACGTCGACGGACAGTAGAAGCATGAAATATACGCGAGAAACTAATTCATTCCTGGGTGGATAACGATGAAAATAGGAGCGTCGATGCTTGATTTTCTGAGCTTACCGGACAAAATCCCCACGTGGAGGGATAGAGGGAGTGGTTTCCATGCGTCAAAGAATATCCAGTGCAACGAAATCGCATAATCCACGTCGTGATGACGCACGAAGGCATTTCAAACGTAAATATTACAATTGGCGCAACGGAAGCTTCTTATGATAACCTTTGACGTCATGGAAAGTGTCACATTTTCCCCATTCCCTTTCATTCCCCTCTCATTAATGATCATTTCTTCTGTCTCTTTGCTTTTTCCCGTTTCTTTATTCAGGCTCGTTTACGCTTCGGTTCCTCTGGCGTACAACTTTCAATGAATTCCTCGTAAATTGGATTTGATGCCATCGCAAGAAAAACCATTAAAATACTGCCGTATATGCGGAAGAGTCCATTTTGCCAGATTTTATACTTTACCCACGAGAGCCGTCTCAAAGAATAGTCGATAAAAACATAGTATTTTGGTATCCAATTTTTGTTCGTGGAAAAAAAGAAGTATTTCATCGAATTTGGAATAGGCTATCCAAAAAATCGATGCAGGACCATAAATCTTAAGTTAATCGAAGAACAATGTGTTGACGTTCCATAATTGTTAATTCCTTTCTGAAATGAAATTTGTGCTAACACAAATATTGGAATCTGAAAAAGTGTTTTGTCAAAGAATCTGTGGGCGTTTAAAAGTTACGAATCAAAACCTCTTTTATCACATTTATTTTTATAAAATAGTTATTTTTCCAACTCAGGTTATCACAAATTATTTTTATAAAATAATTTTTTTCAACAATTTTCAGGTTGTAAAAGGTCAAACGGCACCAAACAATCTTTTCATTTTCTTCTTTTCACTTGAGACATGGTGTTATCGAAGTAAATTCTTTACACTGTTTACTGTCAGACGATGCGTTCTCTGCTCAGTACTCCGTTGACTTCATTCATATTATTATAATACCCAAGTGATCTATCTTGTGAGCATTATGAATGCGTAAAAATCTGATAGACGAACAGCAGACTTTATATGAGTTTCTATGCAATTTAAATAACTCCTTGATCATTCCTGCCGATTGGGTTAAAAGTAATAATCATAACTCGTCCTCCAGGTTAGAATTGGGATGCCAAACTGATAGTAACTTACTTTTGTTAAGTAAGGTATTTATACACTTACACCCCATAAATGATGAAATGGCATTTTTTAGGGAAAAACAATACCCGTTTTTGCTGGAAGATAAACTTACCTTTTGCTGCACTCAAATAAAAACTCACTGCTACAGCCACTCGCCATTTTGAGTCAGTCGAACAGAAACGGTTTTGAATGCAGATTCGCAGGCAGCTTCACAACCGGTTTTCAGTTCGTCCGCTGCGGCATCCACCCTGCGAGTTTTGCTGTATTTATTTATCTCGTTATTTAATTTTCAGAGGGATAAAATATGTACCAGTAACGTAGATATTTGTAGGATGGGGTACAGCCAGTCACTATGGGATACGGATAGGCTCTGGTTATTTGGCTTTAAAGGCAACGATTTTTTAAAGATTATAAAAATCTTTCTTTGATTCTTTTCATGAAAGTTGCTCAAAAGTTTTTCTGGTTATGCTGTTGATAATGTAGTGTTTGTAGTGAACGCCTAACTGCAAGACCGCTATCGCCATGAATGGGAAAGGATTACAAACTACGCCGCTGTAATCCCGACAATTTCCCCTCGGCCTAAGGAGTTGACGAGTGCATCTTCGATTTAACATGAACGTATTACTTTACTGTTACAACAACATCACTAGTCTTAATTAATAATCATTGCATATTTAAGGGCCGTATTTCAGGTCATTACCCTGTGATAGCCAGCCCCTTACGGGCCTCTTCCTCATAACCGAAGTACATATTTGAAGCATCAGAAACCTTAAAAGACACTAATCAACAATGTAGGTGTTTCCGTTGCTCACTTCACGAGGAAAATGAGCGACCTATTAACGTTTGGTTTGTGCGGACTTTTCCCATATTTGTCGACTCATTCCTTGTCATTGTTCCCATACCTCATTTGCACATGTAAACATTTCACTTACATTGACACCACTGGCTTTAATCTTCCACTCTAATGATCTGATAATCTCTTGATTTTTGGTCAACCTTGACCTTGACCAGTGATGACGATTGACCTTGTGCGCTTCTGCGTTAAACCAACTGGAGGCGAAGTATTTCGAATGAAAACTTATGACACCACAGAGCGCACCTATCACTTTCACACCGCCGTTGAGTCGCCGCCTGGGCTTCCATCGTCCACCGCGGCGCGGCGCGACTTTGCAATTTTCCTAACCTCCTTCACTGTTCCGCGTCTTCCATCACGTCCGTCGATCGTTTAGAAAGTCGTTTCGCGAATAATCGCAAGTGGTCGTACTTCGAGAAGGCTCGGCTTCTTTTGCCTCACCTAAGCCCGCTAAGTGTGGGATTGTGCCGTCCACGATCGCTGCACTTCCTTAGGAACAGGAAGCGCCCGCCAAACAGCCTTGCGAGCTACGATAAACAGTCGCGACAAGGCTGCTTTGATCACGGACCCCACCGACGCAAGGTTTTCGTCTACTAAGCTGAGTGAGGGATATTTGAGGGTCGTGGGACTCCTTTGCTTTTGTCGCTCTAGTTTACCGAGGATGACCGGCGGTGTCTCATTTTAAAATCCTTGCCCCCTCTTGGGTCGCAGAAGATAAGAAAGGTTAATTGTTATGATTCAGCACTCAAATTAAACCTTATTGTACATTTATTTAACTATTTCAAGGTTTCTGACCACTTCGATTATCTGTGCGCCAAGCATAGTAGTCAAAAATGTATGTTGCTTGTAAGTTGTTGTATTCTAATGTTATTTACAATCAATCAACCGGTGGCCGTGGTTGCTATGCGTTGACTGACGCCGTTGGCCAAACGAGTCCGACGGGGAAAAAGTTTTAGTTCGGTGGAGAAATTATGCGGAGGGATGGAGAAAAAGTGCTTTATGAAATATTTATGGAGTCGGAGGGAAACATTTTTTGTGACTATACACTCTTAAGTATTACACTTCTTGAAAAAATTTAGGAAAGAAAGAGAGATGGGAAGAATTACCGCCGATAAACAAGGGTGGAGCTCATTCGGTTGTCATATGGATGTAGAAATTAAGGAGCATATTATAATCAGCATTCATGTAGAATGAGGGTTCACAAAAATAGTGTTCAGCTGCTTTTGGTAATGAGTAATGCGCCAAAATGGATGGAGATATGGAAGACGGAAAACACAGCTTCGAGAAACCTTCACTAAAATATTGGTTCGTACTCTGACTTTCGTAAGTCACTTGAGGATAATAGTGGAGAGAGCAATGAATGGCGAGAGTTATCCAGGAACACTGAGTACATAATGCATAAAGGACATTAATATGAAATATTTTAAAATGAGGAATCATGAATGCATTGAGTATTTAATGGAAGCAGTCAACTGCAGCAAAACAAACTTCGGATCATTGACTGGCAATGATGACAAGAAAAATAACTTCAAGATCTAAGAATCAATGCCGCGTACTGGCCTGTGGACAAATTTGACCCGAGAATCGCCGACAATGTGTGCATACAACAGAAACACGTAATTGGTGATTTGGGGAACAAGGCTGCTAGTTCATTAGCACAATGAATTGAGAACTTACATGATCTGCGAATATCTAATGATTTGTTATTTGACGTTATATCTTTTTCCTACCAGCTCATGGTAAAAACAAACCTCAATTTCCGAAAAGCGCGATGGACCATGTCTCTTTCCAATCCAAAGTGCCAAGAGACCAGCGGGAGAGTGATTCATGCACTCATTTGGAAAAATTAATCTTTGTCACTAAAATAAGAGTAAATAAAGAAAAATAAAGTGTTTGAGAATACTTTTTGCCGTGGGCAACAGTAATCTAGGATTTTATGTATCGTGAAGTTGAATGTGATCATTGTTTTCTTTACATCTACATCTGCATAATACCCTGCGATCCGCTGCTTGGGCGTGTGGCAGGGGGGTTAGGTCACCAGCCGCGTAAAGGTGTAAGTTTTTGGAGATGGAATGGTGACATATATTATAGGAGTGTATTATAGTAGAGCTCAATTTTTATTGTGGTCTGAAAGAACGAGTTTTTGTACCAATCTGTTCTGCAGTGTATCTCTCTTATTTTAGCGCATCTGTCAGACCTAGAGATGTAGTGAGGAGTCATGATAATATTCTCTATGTCGCTCTGAAAAATATCAGTTCTGAATTAATCAAGCAACCTAAGCCTAGCGTGTAGCCTCCGAGTCTCTAGGGGCACCCACCTTAATCCCTCTTAAAGTTGTGAGACACCATATGTACGCTCGCAGCAGTTTTTAACGAAGCGCGCTGCTTTCCTTTGTATTATATTAATTTCATTGGTTAAATCTTTATGACCAGGGTCCCAAATGCTCGCGGCGTATTCGAGGTGTGGCCTGACCAGAGCAAAGTAGCATCTCTCTTTGACTTTTTCATGCGAGGATTTCCTAATATACGTTTAACAAAACCTATTTTCTTTAATGCTGCGCCACATATGTTCTGTACGTGTAATCCCCACCATATATCAGAAGTTAAGGTAATTCCAACATATTTCACTGTACCTGAAGACTTTATGTTTACTAATTTCCTTTCACTTTACGTTCCAACGGTTATAGCAGCCTTAAAGCACGTGGTGTATTTAACTGGCACCCGCGCCGATTGTTGTTTCAAGACATGTTTCAATGGCCTGCTCTCATTCCCTCCTGAATTGCTCAGCGGATTTCTCTCGGGTCGAAACATGTTCCTTACGCTGCCCTTGAAATTTCCAGTGGAACGTGATGCTTGACATCGCTGAGGCTCGCTCCTTGTGAGTCACTGGTGGGAGGTTGTGAACTGTGACTCTTTCACAGTGAACTGTCTAGGAAAGCGCATGTATTACAGTTCTGTTGTAGTTTTGCCTACATCATTTATTCTTTGCGGAAAGAGGGAATGTCGTGCGATGCGTCTTTTTTTTCCTTCGTCACTGACGTGCAAACGCCAGTCAACATTTTTCATCACGGCATCTGTTCGCTTCCGCAATAGATATTCTATCGTCGCATTCAAAAACGCAGTTGACACACATATGAATAATATTTGTGCATTCTGTCTCGCCATCAGCAGTCATCAATTTGTGGATTTATTTTCTGTAGTTCTCTGCCCTATTCAGCTCTTCAGCCAACCGTTGAATTCCTTCATGATTCTTCATTTTAACATACAAAATTTCCTGCATACATTCCGTGTTTAGTCTTATACGACAATTCATCCCATCTGTAGCTGCCTCCATCATAGTTTGCAGGTGATGCCTATGTCGTGATATGCGCGAATTAAGTATTATACTTTGATAATTTATCACCAAGCGTCTAATCTACCCAAATATGCATTCGTAGGACTTCTCCATGTGTGAAACATATTCCTGAATCTTACAATGATTACACTTAACTTTGCTTTTCCATTTATCTTTATTTACTACGACCCGGATTTCGACGTTCGACGTCATCTTCAGGGCTCAGGTCGAACGTCGAAACTCGGGTCGTAGAAAATAAAGATATAATAACATGTGTAATAACAAAGCTAAGTGTTATCATTATTATGTTAACAGATTCCAAAAAGTTACGCCTGATACTACCAATTCCTGAATCGGTTACATGAGATAACCATGGCAGAAGAATGAAGATAATGACTGAGTTCATACACTTCGTCCTAGTCCTTATGAATGACAGAAATCTTGGGATTATAGAATCAAATGTATGGGGATCGATGGACACGTGATTTCATCTTCACCATCACGATTCTTCAATTCAAAAATGGAAGCGGCGACGCTTCTTTCCTTTTTGGTCCGTTACTTCACGTCGGAAGCATTGTGAATAAACACCGTGTGCCTCATACATCTACATCTACATACTACCCCGCAAGCCACCTCAAAAGGCGTGTGGCGGGGGGTGTTAGGACACCAGCCGTCAACAAAAAAAAATAAAATAAAAGTTCCGCCTAGCATTTATTAAAGTCCTTAATTGTTCGGGGGGAAAACGAATTCCCAAACCTATTCGTTCGGCAAAATATCTCTCATAATTTATCGATTCTGTCGGACCTGGAAATATAATGTGGTTCTAATATGATGTTCTCCGTGTCGCTCTGAAAGATATCCATTCTCAATTGCTAAAGCAATCTTAGCCTAGCACGTAGCCTCCGAGTCTCGAGCGGGAGAGAAGGTCTCGAAATTTTTGAGCCTCGACAATGGCGGAATTTTGACGTCGTTAATTCAAAAATTTCAAATAATACCATTTTGATTGTGGAGAAATGTCGAGGCTGTGTTGTCATGGCAACTGACCGACAAGGAAACGTGATCGGTGACCATCTGCAAAGTATTGTAAGCCATTTGAAGATATGTCTTAAGGTAATGTGCGTCAACACATGTAGATAGCACTACTGGCGACCAGTATGCCGTGAAATATCCTCAATACCTTGGGATTTTGTCATTCTCTTGTTTGTTTTTGAAGGGTTCTGATTGTAGATCTTGTCTCTGTTACAGGAAAGTACGTGCTGTTTCATTTCATTTCGTTCATTCAAAATAGTCTGTGACTTGGGATTTACACATTAGCATAGAATCTCGATGAGAATCCCGTCTGAATGTTGAGCACCCACTCATCAATGTGGACTAAGCAGTAAGGAGAGGTATGAGAATCGAAGGAAAGACAGCTTTTATTTTTGGAAGGAAATGTGTATTCATATTTAACTGCATATGATAAAAACCTGCCATCAAAATATAAAACGAACTCAAAAAGCAAGTAATTCCATTTCATGTCAAATATATATTAATTGATACTTTACCGTGTAAACTGAATTCGTCCACCAGCTCTGCTACGGTATCATCACCAATGTAGATCTCTCCTGAGACAGGTTCCAGCTCTGAACTCCTCCAAACTTCTCTATTTTGCGCCCACATTTTCATCTCTTGGTAACTCCTGTTCTCCCTCAAATCATTCAACACATCAAATTTTCTTCTTCCTTTCTTGCGTTTTCCTTTCACTTGTCCTTCCATTATCTTACTCAGGAGACAGTCATGCCTCATGACATGACGTGGTAATGTACATATTTTCTATATCCTGTCATAGCATATAATACGCGCGTAGGTACGTTAGCTTTTCTACCTTCTAACCCGCTGACACTGAGTGCATAGAGTGCAACAACGACAAACGCGACAGCGGCTGATATTTTAGCAAAATCCTTCATCTTTTTTGGTGATTTCATCCCTGCCAATCGATAGTCGAGTAGTGGTGAGCTGTGAGAAAAAACATTTTCTTTTTTTTTTAGAAAATAACGCTCGAGAGTAATGACAGATGTGAGCTTCATGTCTCATCATGGTATGCTTGAGTATAATTAAAAAAATGATGGATTCCAACTCAAGTTGAGCGAAGTCAAAAATGACAGAGTTCTGTGTTCGAGGGGGCGATTTTGCGTGGACCTATTAGATTAATTTGCAACATCTTCTCCAGATATCCTTCAATTGTACAGGACAAACAAAAAACAAGTGTCATATTTAGAAATTTCTCGGTTTTATCGTTTGACTAGAATTTCCTTTAACTTCAAAACATACAATTTGCGACAAATCGCTCAGCTCATGGCGATTGTTTCAAGCGTAGGGTCAGAAGATCTGACTAAGAATATGTAGAGGATGCGTGCAATAATTATTGTAATAAATAACAAATGTGGAGCAATCTATCTGACCCATCTGTATACGCTCCGTTCCGCTAGTCCTTTATAGTGGACTGAGATTAGCCTATATCCTTGCGATCTAAACCATTAATATATGGAGTAGTTAATAAAACTGATCACAGACTAAAAATAATGAGCACCCTGCATCATTTCAGTGGTGACGGGAAAATTATCGAACTTGGAACATATGCTACTGTGGAATAACCCACCCGGTTGGAAACTCCATCCAGATAACAAATGCCGAGAGAGCACCAAATTGTTTTATCATGTGATTGGTGCTTTCATGCTTTACTAAAATGTGCGGTGGAATAGTTTCGATCATTATACTGCATGCGATATCCTTTGCTCAAAATTAGATATGGCTTCTGTTGCCAATCAAACTTAATCATTCAGGAACAAGTATTTTATAAGCGGTTCAAACTTCTTATGAATATTTGTCTCCTGTACTTCTTTATTAGAGGTTAATCGAGAATATAAAATGTTGTATTGAGTTCGTCAAAGATAAAAGCGCAGTTGAGATGTACAGATTACTCTAAGAAAGAATTGGGAAGTCAACAATTGTTTACTGAAACAATGGTTTTGAATGAATGGGGTAAAGTTTAAGAAGTGGGAAGTTTGTTTTTCCACAATGAATTTAATGGCTTACGTCATCGGATGACGTTAATGGTCGAAACCATGGTCGTAAGTCATAAGTCATTAAATTCATTGTAATGGAATGGAATATTCCAGTGTGCATACTTAAATTAACAATGTAAGCAAGAATAGGTGAAATATTTGCATTAACTGCTTTAATAACATATACAGAAATACTATCAATACCTTTGGATTTTTTTTGGCTTTAGTTCTTTAATAATGTTGCTAATTTCTTTCTCATTTGTTGGCACAAAAAACAATGAATCACGTAAATTAATGGATGGAAACATTTTTTGATATTCGCCCATATTATCTTGGAGGTGAGTGTTCTGGTCCAACGATTCAATCACTTTTCCAAAATTACAACTGAATTCATTGACAATGTCCTGACACTCAGTAATAACGATGCCATTACTTGCTTTTATTTTCGATAAATTCTCATTTCTTCGCTTTCCACCGATAATTGAATCCAAAATGCGCCATTGTGCAGCTGTGTTATTGACATTACTATCAAAGAGGCTCAAATAATAATTTTCTTTACACACTATAATATCATTTTCTAATCGTCGTTTGTATGATTCATAATGCCTTTTCAATTTTTCGTTATCAGGTTGTTTACTCATTTTTTTATACAATAATTTCCTCCTATAAATCATTCTGCACAAAGCAAAAGTCATCAAAGGTTTAATTAGCCTTTCCCTTCTGCCGCTTTCTAAAACATACTCAGCTTTTTTAATGCAGCATTTGAATTTTTTCATAAATAGCTAATAGGCTATATTAACATTTTTTTCCGAATAAACATCATTCCAGTCACATCTTTCCAGAATATAATTTAAATGGTTATAGTTAATTTGGCGATGACTTCGATCTACTTGTTCTCTGATATTTAAGATAGCTTTCATATTCAAAGTACATGTTGTAGCATGATGGTCTGTTAGTCCCCAATCGATCAATTTCTTAAGTATAATGAATTTTTGAAACGAAGTACTCAGAATTTAGTCATTTTTTTCTTTAAAAATTGAAATAAATTGCAAAAATGACAATTGAAAGCACTTAGTTATGATATATACCCGATGTTTTAATCGGTAGTTTGTTTTATCGCTAGATGATGACGTAGATGAGATTTTCCTACAGCTTGACGTTTGTCTGATCGAGGGCTAGATGGCGCTCTGTAGTCAGAAGTTAACTCGATTGGGAAGTGCACCCATCGAGTGCAGCACGGAGTGCATCGGCGGCAAAGCGAGCCTCCCTTTCCCACCGTCGCTTAGTTAGTAGCGTCGTTGTCTCCCCTCCCCAATGGCCTCCTCAACCCTTCACTCCCCACCACTCCACGCCTGCCTGCCCCGGAGGCTCTCCCACAATCTCGTCCGTGGCGGTCAGTGCAGATGAAGACATTGCCGTCCAGCGTTCGTCCGCCGTCTGATCAGCTGATCCTCACGCACGAAAAGAAGAGTTTCTCCAACCACCCCGCCCTCTCCATCCCCTCCCCACCCCTCTCTCCCTTCCCCTCTTCTGGGAACTCCTCACGGACCCATCCTTCGCCGCCCTCGACTCTTTATCTCGGCCCGGAGAAGAGCCCGGTTCCTATTTGAGTGCGCGTCGGCTCTTCGGAGGCCTTCACTAACTCCCGGAGACTCCTCCCGACTCATCTCAAGCGACCACCGGGTGCGTCACTAAGTCTCTCCCTTCCCGGGACACTGGTCGACGGGAACGTAAACATCGTCGTCGCCACGAGACAGAGGTCCGCTGCCTCCCGGGATACCTCTGCCGCGGTGGTCGCACGGGAACCACAGCCCCAGGATTCGCTTAATTTTCGAGTCCATAAACTCATTCCTCTCCTCCGTCGGCTACGACTTGGTGAGTGAGTCCCTTTTTTAATATCCTCCGAACCCTCGAGTGGCGATTTCAGGGGCCAGGGGATCATCGGGGTTCAACGTATCGCGCCGCCTGTGTTGTCGATATTTTTCATTTGCGTTGATAATGAACTCAGTGGCTGTTAGCATACCTACTAAGTGGTACGCATCGTTTAATTCTTCAAGATCTTGCCTTACAAGTGTGGCTTTGTGGATAGTATGTTCGCCATTTACCACTGACATACATGCCTTGAAATGTGAGTGCAATTTCTGCCGATTTGACCTGTCAGAACCCTTGAAATGTATTGATAAACCTTTTTTTTCATTGCAAATTCATGATTTGAGATATTGCTGATATATGGATAAAGTTGACCTTTCTGTAGTCATATTTTGGTTGTTAAAATAAAACCATTGTTTTATAAAAAAATAATGGGGATCTTAGATCGTTGGTAAAAAAGAGTAAAAATTTAATTTCTTCAAATGTTTTCCAGTGCTTAAAAATCACCATTATTGATTAGTGGTGTATTTGCGTTGGACAGTAACTGTAAGAGCCCTTTCCCTTCGTAGCGGTTTGAGTCGCAACGATAGCGAAAATAGGCACCTCAGTCCCACTTGTCTCATTTTCGGAGGCACTGTGGATCAAGGTCTGCTTCAAGGGGTCGATGCCTCGAATGCTCAAAGAAAAAGGAATTAGATGCGAGCATTGATATAGCATCGAGAGGCACTGAAAAAAAATCTCTTTCATTGACCGGCCGGTACGGTAAAAACGAGACTGGTCAAACTCTTAGTACACATCATCGGCTTCTGTTCTCAATAGCCCTCTCATAGCTGTTCCATTTTATATTGGCTTTTCCAGGATTTTATATTATGCCTGTGGACTATTGTAAAAGTTTCCGTAAAATCTTGCGTAATTTCAGCTATGAAACCAGTAATATTCCATAAAGTATTGCGTGAGACAATCGGATGGTTTTACGAATCCTTCGCCAGCTAAATTTTATGAAATTCGCTGCCTGATGCTACTGGTAAAATTTTCCGTCGAACGATGAGATACTTTCTATTACATATTTTGCAAATTGATTGTTCACGCCAAGTTTGGATCACATGAAAGTGCAATTTCTCTAAATTTAGTGAAATGCCTGATGCTGGCGATAAAATTGTCCATTCAACGCTTTACGAAATAACTCGAGGACCCGTTTCACATCCGTCAAGCATATGTAAAGTATCAATTTCACGAAAAACCGTTATTGTAAGCAAGCCAGCTTTTGTGAAACCATAACCAGTTGCGGTCGTAAAATTATAGTATCAGGCTTTACTGTGTGAAAATCTTTCAAGGCCTTAATGATGGGCGAAGTGTCAGCGTGGGATTGCTTTGCTATGATGGAGAGCTCTTGGTTTTATTAGAAAACATGATATCGAATTGAGTTATACACAGTGCTCTCCTTTGTAAAATTGCTTGCATTCACTGGTCGGATTTTTATTTTTTGAGCCTTCGACACCTGAATTCGTCTGGGCCCTTGATAGGTTGGGGGACTTTAGCATGTAGAATTAATTGGGAAATAATTCGGCCAAAAAGCGTTTATCTACTCTCTACAAGAGGTGCCACGCTGCCCTTAGTTTTACACCTTGAGTCCTATGATCGGAGTACCTGGAATTTGGCATGCTCTCCACATCGCAACCAGGCAGAGATCGTGATCTCAATGAAATAATACCTATCTTCCGCCATCGGGATTAGAAGTCGGATACATTGCATGGGATGCCAGTACTGATACCGTCAGGCCAGCCCGAACCCTTTTTGAACTCACATAAACGCATGTCATTTAGACCCGGTATTGTAACCTCTAACTTCATATTTTCTCAGCACAAATGTTGAAGTTGGCACGTTCTTCCGTCGATAACGCTGATGTCAACCAGTCTAGATACACAGCATAAAACCCGAACTTTCTGTTAATATTTTGCTCAGTAAAATGCCACTTATCTTGCTGTTAACGTTGACCAGGCATTATAAAACCTGACTTCTTTAAAATTGCACCTTTTGTTTGAATGAGGGGGAACCCTTGGCTAGAATCCTAATCGAGGCTTTAATGGCTTGTGCAAAACTTACATCAATGTAGACTGTAGAATTCCGTTCAATATGTATCGAGATTTTAATTATAGCGATCATTAATGGTACAAATTTGCCCAATGTTCTGTCTCCAAATATGGCCTTACACTAAATGTGTGCCTGAATGTGAGAAACAGAACCATTGATCGTGTAGTTGTATTCCACTGCCTCTAGTCTTGCCGTGCTGTGGCGTGCCTCGAAAGTTTTTTGAGTGACAAAGCCGCAAAAGACAGTGTTTGGGCGTGGCACGAAAGCATCATCCTGTGAGGCTTTCTTCAGATGTGTTCTAAGGTTACCATAAGCCTAGCTTTACAAGTACAATGTTAGAGATTTGCGAGCGTATTCAGTGCAGTGTTTCCAGTTGTAATAGGATTTGACTACATTTTCATCCAATTTAAAGTAGTCTGTGGTGCTTAACCGTGGTGTTGTCGTGATTGTGTTTAATGCGAGTTCGGAAAGATGATAGAAACTGTCAATATGGAAGTTCATTTCCCCTATTTGAGTTTTCTGGTGAAGTGCGGTGTCATGGGGCAGGATAGCTCCACAAATGCAGTTACGGCGTCTGGATTGTGGTCGCGTGTTGGCATTTTCTTGCCTTGAATCCATATGATGTGACGCAGCGTGTAGTTTTTTCGTGCAAAGAACCGAGCGATTTTTGTACGTGTCTTTCTCAGTGATTTCGGTCGCCTGGATGAGTTTAATAAAAGTTTTGTTTGTCGATGTTGAAGTTCAAACTCGGAAGCCTCATAATCTATTATTACGTCTACAATGACAAACGGTGTCTGCTGAACCGAGAAATAATTCAATCCTGGGGTACAGCAGAGTTATTCAATATTGTAACAACGACTTTATTTCCAATATATAGATAATTTACACGAATGTGGAAAAATTTGGGTCGGGTAAACTCGGGTTAAATGATGTCGAAAAACACTTCCCGTAAAAACCCACCTTTTATGTCCTAATTGCTCAGACTTAGGTGCCATTCATTCAAATTGTGCTTTATTTGTGTCGTGGCCATATAATCGAGCTACATATATTAAGGTCCTCTTTTTTTGAGCTATAAAAAATAAAATTTCATGTGATTCTGATTTATATGTTTTGGAAAACCATACACTTGTTGGCTATATCAGATGGAAAACGGGTTTTAATTCCATCTAGTCGTTCATTTTTATGTGGCCACGTGATAGTTATTTGCTTTTAGTGCATAACCGCGCAAAAATAACTACTGAAAGATGCTTTACCGCCCTATGAACAACCAGCTTAGGAATTACTTTTCATATCTATTCCCTTTTTCTTAACCATGAGTTTCAAAATGCTGGTAGACTGCAGCTTTTTTTGCCGAGATTTTTCTCGATAAATAAATATTTTTAGCCGTCAATAATGGAATGTGGCTGAGGAAATTCTTAGGAGGAGGAATATTAGGAGTCTTAAAAACAGGAGAGCGTGTATGAAGCAGTGTATGGGGGTAAATGAAGCAAAAGAGGTTTGCAAGGATAGGTCAGTATGGAGGAAATTATGGAAGCAGAGTTAGGTGTACAATTATATATTCTTGAGTGAAACTCTGTGACTGTGCCTACCCCGGAAGGGAACGGCGTGATCGGTATGTATGTATGTAATAATTGAGCGCACGCCTTCCGATAGTTACTTCGAGTTTTCATTTTGCGAAGTAAATCTGAATTCAATCGATGTAGGCATTAGGATGAAAGTTGACTCGAGTTGATTAAATTGAACGGAAGGAGAGTTTCCTGTGCCCCACGGGTAATGGTGACGTTCGTAGTGCAAATTGGTCTGCAACTCAAGTTAAATTAAAACAAAAGAGCGCAGGAGTTGGTCGCATTCGGATCAGAATGAAATAAACTTAAGGGGGCTTTGTCGTTCCCTTTTCCCAGCGCCCCTTTGGCTGGAAAACACGTGGAGAATGACGCGATGTATCCTGCCCCTATGTCAATCACTTATCTACATCTACATACTACCCCGCGAGCCGCCGCATGGACGTGTGGCAGGGGGTGGTAGGTCACCAGCAGTGTAAAGATGTAATATTTTTGGAGGTGAAATGGTGACATGTACTATGGAAGTGTATTTAGAGGAGATCTGTTTTTATTGTGGTCGCTTATTGTGCGCGGAAAGAACGAGTTTTTGTGCCAATCTGCTCGGCAGAGTATCTCTCTTATTTTATCGCATCTGTCAGACCTAGAAATGTAGTGAGGCGTCATGATAATATTCTCTGTGTCGCTCTGAAACACACCACTTCTGAATATCTCAAGCAGTCTAAGCCTAGCGTGCAGCCTCCGAGTCTCTAGAGGCTCCCTCTAAAAGTTGTGTTACATTATGTGTGGGATGGTAGCCGATTTCATAGACACGAGGACGAAACCGCGTCCACTCAAGTAGGGGGTAGATACCGGTCCGAAAACACTTAATATGCAAAAAGTTATTATTCCAGTCACGCGACGCAACCCATCTGTGGGCGGTCGATAAAAAAGCCGGCCGGGCAGTGGCGATCGCGTGCATGTTAAAGAGATCGCGTGCATGTGGAGAGAATTTTAATTACGTGTAACTACCCCCACCCAGGCATCTCAGAGCAGTATATAAGACGCGACAGAGCTCGAGGAAATCATCAGTCGTCTATGAACTGTTTATAGGCCATAACCCAACTGAACCAACGTGAAAGACTTCTCACAACTCTGGAAGAATCCCACAGAGGCTAGGACACCGGAAGAAATCTTTGGGAGGAAGGTAAATATGATCCGTTTTCGGAATTTTTATATTTTTTCTAATAGTCTTAATACCGAAATAATTAACGATTGGGTCATATACAGTGCCCACCTTCGAACCCCCGTTAAAAAACCTAGAGACCCTTTTTGAATATCCTAGGGTACTTTAGGGTTACGGTATAGACCACGGTCACGACGTTCTCTGAACCCCCAAAAGATCCGGGGACAGTGTTGGATATTAGTGCTTTTGTCAAAATTTCGATAGATCAAATAGTTTGGGCTAGGGGGACCCGAAACTTGAGCCATACTATTAGGAATGCATACGATACGAGAAGGTTTCCTTGTACGAAAATCTTTAATAACTCCACTGTTTGAATAGATAGCGACATAGTGTAAATTACAAAGTTGCTTAGTTATTTAATTTGCATCGAATTCAGGATTTTATTTAAGATGATACCTCAGGGTTCAGGGTCAGGGTATTGATGTACCCTTAATTTACGAGTGAGCGTTTTGGTGTAAATTACAAAAAGTGTTGCCCTTTCGACGTTATACTCGAATCAATGTTTAGTTTTTAAGAATTTACTCCGCAAGCCCCTCAAAAAAATAACTTCCACACTTAGAATATTTCTTAGTCTCGTTATTCAAATTAATTATTTAATAACACCACTGTTTGAATAGATAGGGACATAGTTTAAATTACAAAGTTTCTTAGTTATTTAATTTACATCGACTGCAGGATCTTATTTAAGATGATACGTCAGGGTTCAGGGTCAGGGTATTGATCTACCCTTAATTTAAGACTTAGTGTTTAGGTGTAAATTACAAAAAAGCTACGTTGGTAGTTGAATGCAATCCAACAACTGAAAAAAATGTTTTTTTTTAATCACTTTCCGGAATCTCACTCGAGTTACATTTGCATGATTCTATTAATTTGATTCCGATATGTGTAACTACCCGAAAGAGATAGAAGTTATCCACAAACCTTACAAATGTCTTTTAGATATGTACTTTAATTATTTTTTCTACTTGTTACGTTTATAATCCAATAAAGTGTATGCATATATTTCATTTCATTACGAACTTTCAGTGAGAACACTTGTATTCTCCATCTATTCAATTGAAATCACTATTTTTAATAACGTTCACCGAATAATTTCATCAATTTAATTTTTCTCTCCTCTTCATGCAGGATTCTGAATCTACAAAAATGTCATATTCCATATCCACTATCCTTAACAATTTTAATGCAGGGTGTTATGTGACCCCACAGGAGCTAGAACAGGCGTTTACGGATATCAATGAACGTGTTATATTTAATGATGAAGTGGTATATGATATCCAAACATACAACCACTTAAAGGATGCGTTAGACAAGGCAAAGGGTAGAAAATTTTGCTCCTATTGCGAAATCTATTATAATATAGACGAGGCAAACCCGCATGAAAACACGAACGCGCACCGGTTGAAAATTAACGAGCAGATAGGTAAAGGATTCAACGAAATCGAGTCAGCTATCAGATCTAGACTAAAGACGTTTTGGATTACTCCTGAAGAAGACGGTGGTCAGGACGTAGTTTCTTTTTTAAATATAATTCGAGACCAGCTTATAGATAAAATTAATGAACAGACAGTAGCTATCAACGCTATAAAATTCAATCTCGTTTTGATATGCAAATTTCGGAAGGGTGAAAATAATGAGTTAGATACATCGTTTAAAACTATGAATAGGAGAGTCTTGCTGACCGATCAAACAAACGAGATCGTAGATGATGCGTTTTCAAAACTTTTAAAGGAAAAATCAGAATTTCAAGCTAAAGGATCCGGATGGTCTTTGTCCGAGGTTGTTGGCTTGGAATTACGAATTAACAAGTACAAGCCACTTAGAGGATCGACATACATCGATCTTCCAGCTAAGATTAAAAGTATACAAGCTGTTATCAATGTGAAGAACGAAGACTCATACTGTTTCAAGTATGCTATTTGGGCAAAAAGCATTGCACAAAACCCACATCGAGTTTCAAAATACGATACCCCCACGTTTCGTTCAGGATATAATTGGACATGCATCGAATATCCAGTCGATTTAAAAGACATTACAAAATTCGAACGTGCTAATAATATTTCGATCAATGTGTTTGGATTAGATGATAAAAACAACGTGTATCCATTAAAGATAGTTAATCAAGAACTTGAAGACCATCGCGACTTGTTGTACGTGACAAACGAGGAAACAGCCCATTATTGTTGGATCAAAAATTTTAATAGACTAGTTAACTCACAAATCACAAGATATGAGCATAGAATACACGTTTGTAAACGTTGTCTCACCCATTACCATGACGAGTCACGCCTCGAAGAACACAAACAATTATGCAGAGGGACTGGTGAGCCTAGCAAAATCATAATGCCGAACGAGAATGATAAAATTCTTAAATTTAAACACTTAAACCATTCTTTTAGAGTACCAATCGTCATCTACGCAGACTTTGAATGCCTCCTTGAGAACGTGAGCACTTGTGAGCCTAATCTTCACACCTCTTTTACTCACAAGTTACAAAAACATACTCCATTTAGCTTTTGCTACATGATGATCACACCAGACGGATGCGAAGAGCCTAAGTTATATCGAGGACCAAACGCAGCACGAGTATTCATTCAACGCATCAAAGATGAGGCTGATAAGATACTCGCGTTGTACAAGAATAACGTTCCGATGAATCCTCTCACCGTGGAGGAGGAAACTGCATTTAACGAGACCACTGTATGCTACATTTGTGAGGGAGAACTGAATGGGGACCGAGTACGAGACCATGATCATTTAACAGGAAAATATAGAGGTCCAGCGCATTCGTTTTGCAACTTGCAATACAAAATGCCAAATTTCCTCCCCGTTTTCATCCATAATCTTTCCTCATATGATAGTCATTTCATCGTACGTGAGCTAGACTATGATGATAGACAAATATTCGTAATCCCCAATTCCGAAGAAAAGTACATATCATTTGCAAAGTCTATCGAGAACAATTTCAGCATTAAATTCATTGATACGTTCCGCTTCATGTCCGCTTCACTGGCTTCACTGGTTGCAAATTTAACTGAGTTTAAATATACTAATATGATATTTGGTGAAAAGACAAATTTAGTCACTCGTAAGGGAGTGTACCCTTACGATTACACCGATTCGTGGGATAGATTAGAAGAAAAACAATTGCCAGCGAGAGAAAAGTTTTTTAGTAGACTCACAAACGAAGACGTATCGAACGAAGATTATTCACACGCGGCTAAGGTATGGAATACATTTAAATGTCAAACACTAGGTGATTACAGTGATGTTTATTTGAAAAGCGATGTGACTCTATTAGCCGATGTTTTCGAAAACTTCCGCGATGTATGCTATGAGGCCTATAAACTTGACCCTGCGTGGTACTATACTGCCCCAGGTTTGACTTTTGATGCTATGCTGAAACATACCAAAGTCGAGCTTGAACTCTTAACAGACTACGATATGATGTTAATGATAGAAAAGGGCATTCGAGGTGGAATTTCACAATGCTGTAAGCGCTACTGTGAAGCGAACAATAAATACATGAAAAATTACGATTCAGATTTAGACACCACCTATATAACATATCTAGACGCAAACAACTTGTATGGCTGGGCTTTATCAAGGCCATTACCATATGCAAATTTTAGATGGCTCTCCGTTGACGAAATTGAACATTTTGATGCGACAGAAATTTCCGATGAAAACGAACAGGGATATATTCTAGAGGTAGATCTCGAGTACCCACAGCCCCTACACGATACGCATTCCGATTTACCGTTATGTCCAGAGAACAAAATTCCACCCGGTGGAAAACATAAAAAGTTGATTACATCGCTCGAGGACCGGGCTAAATATATCATTCACTATGTCAACCTAAAGCAGGCTCTTTCACTAGGCATGAATCTCAAAAAAGTTCATAGAATAATAGAATTTAATCAATCACCTTGGTTAAAGTCGTACATTGATTTGAACACTGACCGAAGGATGAGAGCAGTTAATGACTTTGAGAAGGACTTTTATAAGCTCATGAATAATGCCGTATTTGGCAAGACCATGGAGAATGTGCGCAAAAGAATAAATATGCAATTAGTGACAGAAGAAAAAAAAATACAAAAGTTGATCAATAAATCTACATTTTTGGACAGAACGATTTTTAACGAGTCTTTGGTTGCCATTCACATGCGGAAGGCTACTATTAAAATGAACAAGCCAATATATATAGGTTTCTGTGTGCTGGACCTAAGTAAGACGTTAATGTATGATTTTCACTACAAGAAAATGTTAACAAAATATGGAAAGCGATTGAAATTGGCGTACGCCGATACAGATTCCCTAATATATGAAATTACCACCGCTGATGCATACAGGGATATTCTAGATGATATAGACGCATTCGATACCTCAAACTATCCAAAAGACCATCCATGTTATTCAGATAAGAACAAAAAAGTAATAGGTAAATTCAAAGACGAATGCGATGGACGAGTAATGACTCATTTCATCGGACTGCGAAGTAAACTCTATTCATACAAGGTTCTCGGTTCCAAAGAAAAGAAGAAAGCGAAAGGGATTACTAGAGCAGTAATAGAAAAAGGTTTAAAATTTGACGACTACGTGCGATGCCTTCGCGAAAATTCAGCAGAGTTTCGTAAAATGAGAGTCATACGAAGTAAGAAACATGAGATTTACACCATGGAAATGAATAAGGTAACGCTCAATTCCACTGATGATAAACGATACATTTGTGAGGATGGAATTAACACGCTTGCTTGGGGTCACTATAAAATTCCCCGAAAACGAACGCACGACGAGGCATTTAGTGATGAGGAAACTTGAACATTAATAAAAACATGATATGATAAAACACACTTCCAGTCTCAACCATGACGTTAGTCTGGAAACATCCGTTTACCTGCATCTGCGCAGGTCCATCAGGATGTGGAAAGACGACCTTTGTAACGAAATTCATTGAAAATTTACATTGTATGATAGATCACGACATTGATGAAATAGTATGGTGTTGCAGCCCAGGAAGCGAGCCAGATATAGAACACGAACTACTGAGCATACACTACGAAATACCGTCTTTTGAGGAATTTGGAGGTGCACCAATCTTGTGCGTTATCGATGATTTAATGAGCGAGGGAGCATACAGTAAAGACGTGTGCAAACTGTTCACGAGAGGGAGTCATCATTTTAACATTTCAGTGTTTTTAATCACGCAGAATATTTTCTATCAAAGCACACAATCGAGGAACATTTCGCTGAATGCAAAGTACATAGTATCGTTCAAAAATCCGCGAGATCAATTACAATTCGGTCATTTGGCTCGACAGGTGTATCCAAAAAATTCGCAGGAGTTGGAAAGGGTATATAAGGAATCGACGGAAGATCCATTCGGTTATTTGGTCCTAGACCTCAGGCAGGACACTGACGATAGATTTCGTTTTCGAACGAGCATATTCCCCTACGACTACGACGACGAAGTCATCGTAACCGTAGTCTACATGCCTGTACGTAATGAACAGGTTGAAGAGTAATAAACATTTGCTCCATGCGTTAAAGTGTGCAAGGCCTAAATTACGCTCCGCGATATTGAAATCTTCAGACAACGAATTAATTAAAGCCATATGCGATTGCTGTTTGAACACCATAAACGGGAACCATAAGATAGATCATAGGTTAAAACGAAAATTAGCCAAACATCGTAACACGTTGAGAAAGTTGGCAACGCGGGGGACGACTGTGAAGAGAAAACGAGCCCTTCTCATACAAAAGGGTGGTTTTCTACCATTATTATTGGGGTCAATTTTAAGCGGCGTCATCGGTAGCCTGCTAGGAAAATGAGCTTGCGTAAAATGCTCGTAGTGAGTCCAGAAGTTTTCGAGCGAGGTCATATGAAGGCAAGGTTGAGCGCATTAGATAAGGAAATGAAAGGTGTGTTGGCCAAGAAAGGAATCAAGGACGTAGACAAGTGGCATTCATACAAAAGAATACTCGATAAATATATGAGCACGCTTTCCGACATCAATTCTCCCATACACGTTCCGATAGTAAAACCTTTGACTCAGAACATACCACATACAAGGTCGGGGGAGGAGCGGGATGAGAGAGTTCATGCATTGAAGAAATCCTTAGCTGAAGTTAAAAAAGTAAACGCCGATTTAGATTCGACATGGGAACGCATAAACGAAAGACTAGGAGCGATGGAAAGTCTGTCACGAACACCCAACGTAAAAAAGATGCGAAAAAGAAAGCGGTCGGTGGCAGGAAAAACGTCAACAAAGATGCCGTCTCCCATAGATTTACCAAGAAGAAGCAAGCGCAAAATAAAAAAGAAATCGTTCGGACCAGAGTGGGTGACGACGTAATCGATAGAGTGTACAACGATCCTGCACATCCGGCAAGTTTTTCAACACTCGATAAATTACACAAAGCGACTAGGATTCCGAGAAACACATTACGTGAGTGGCTAGATTCTCAGGAGGCGTATACTCTCCATAGACAGGCGAGGAAAAGATTTCCCCGAAATCGCTACGATGTGACCTACATTGACGAGTGCTGGCAATGTGATTTGAATGATTTGCAAGGTTTGAAGAAGTTCAACAGAGGGTATTGTTACATTTTGACTGTGATAGACTTGTTTTCCAGGTACGCCTGGGCTAGAGCTATACGAAGTAAACGAGCGGATGAAATAGTCAACGCTTTCAAGGATATATTTCGCGAGAGAAAGCCGTTGAAAATTCAGAGCGATAAGGGAAGTGAATTTGTCAACGCCAAATTTAAAGATTTTCTCTCACGTTGTGGAGTGAAATTTTACACTACAAATAATCCGGACATAAAAGCCAGCCTCGTGGAACGATTCAATCGCACTCTAAAAACTAAAATGTACAAGTGTTTTACAAAATACGACACTTTTAATTACATCGATGTGCTTCCAAAACTCGTGAGTAGTTATAACAATAGCGTTCATTCGAGTATAGGCATCGCACCCTCCAAGGTGAACGCAAAGAATGCGTTTGCGGTCGCCAGCCGGAGAAGAAATGTTGTGAAAATAAAGTATACAAAATTTAAAATCGACGATCACGTGAGGATTAGCAAAGAGCGGATTCCGTTCGCTAAAGGTTACACTGCTAATTACACCAGAGAAATATTTAGAGTAGTAGGCATAGATAGTACAAGAGAAATACCAACTTATAAGTTGCAGGATATGAATGGGGAGAATATAAGCGGAAGTTTTTACGCGCAAGAGTTAGTCGAGGTGAGCGTTTCCGCAGAGACGGAATATAGGATCGAGAAGATTTTGAGGCGTAGAGGACGTGCTCCCAATCTCGAATATTTTGTTAAGTGGGAAGGATACCCGAAATCATTTAACTCTTGGGTTGCGGCTTCTTCCGTGCGTAAATTATGAACGAGTTTTACCTGACGTTACCAAGCGATAGCTCTCGCGAATTCTTTCCCCAAAACACAATAGCTCATTATCGTGCAAAACTGAGTCATCGTATCGATTTAGAAAATGATGAATGGCTTGTAGGTTTGGCGGAGATTTCGATACCGTCAATCGATTTAGAAGATATAGCTCCGACTCATCCTCCAACCGATTTGATTGAATTAGAAGAGGGAGCTTCAACTCGTAAAGATGAAGGTAGTGTAGTAGAAAAGATAGGTCCTGCTAATCCTCCAACCCATTTAATTGGAGGGGAAGAGGAAGCTTTAACTCGTAAAGATAACAGAACACGAACAGAGGAAGGGTTAGTTAGAGGAGAAGAAGGTGGACCCGGGGATGGTCGAGTCAAAATTGCGATAGAAAAAGGTCTTTTCTTCGAGATTCCGCAAGGAATGTACGGAAGCGTATGTTTTGCTTTTGCTTCGCCATTTACTGCTACCCCCCGCCGTATAAGGGATAAAATAGTAAACAATATCATGCGTTCTGTAGATGAATTAGCAATACGAGATGGACAGGTAGGTGTAAACGAACGAAGTTTACCAGACTCAGTCATAATAAGAGCAAAGGATGTCACATATTCACTACCATCAGGAGTCTATGACTCATTCGGAGACTTAATTAAAATATCTTTAGAGGGTTTTTCTAGCGCAGGACAAAAAAAGATAAAAGAGGAATGGGGATTATTATCGTCTTTCCTGATTCGGATGACGGGTGAAGATGATGATGCAAACGTACAAAATATATTCAGCAATGTTAAAACAACTTTCTCAAAATCGAGTGGTAAACGAGGGAGGAGAAGTATAACTCCTGCTCCTAAAAACATTTACGTGTACACCGACATTATTAAGCCACAGTTTGTGGGTGATTCATTGAGTCGCTGTTTACGCATACTAAATACTCGAGTTGGGGGATATCAAGTATTCAATCCGATTTTCTATTATCCCGTCGAGAAGAACAGCATTGAAAGCGTTGAGATTTTAATGACCGATAAACTGGGTGAGGCTATTCCATTTCATAGTGGGATACAATCTTCAATAGTGGTGTTACATTTTATAAAAAAGAAGTAATTTAGATTAGTTCGTCATTAAGCAACGAGATGGCTGCGGTAGCGGATCGTTATTATGCATACTATGCAAGACAGGTGGGAGGAGAGGTGGGACCAATATATCGAGCATCATATCGCGTGCAAAAAGGCAGGGGTATTGGGAGTTTTCTAGCCGGTCTATGGCGATTTACGAAACCATTATTATTTAGCGGACTTAAGACTGTAGGGAAAGAGGTCGCGACTGCGGGGGCTGCTGCCCTCGACGATCTTGGCACAAAACCGGTAAAAGAGATATTACGCAATAGAATAAACGAAGCAGGACAGAATTTGAAGCGTAAAGCGGAAGAGAAGTTACAGGGCATGAAAGGTGGGAGATTGAAGATTCCAAAACGTCCTCGCTTGATTGAAATAAAACCACGAAGTGGTAAGAAAAAGCGGCATTCAACGAAGAGGTCGCGAAGAGCGAAGAAGGTCGCGCCGAGAGATATTTTTTCATAATGTCTGAGCATATGCTGAGTTCGTTGGATTTATTCCAACCTAATCCACCCATACAGACCAACATTCTATCTAAACGCCTGGTGCCTTACAAACCCATATCTTCGTTGGACAATCGATCGGTCATTGAATTTTTAATCAAAGATTCTGGCGACTCGTACAGAGATTTAAATAGTATATACCTCAAGCTCAAAGTGAAGATTTGCAAGAAAAATTTTAGTGATTTTACCGATGCGAATACGAATCAACCGGGTGTAGTGAACAATATTCTACACTCACTATTCGAGCAATGTGACGTATATTTCAATGGGACTCTTGTCACACCTTCGGAAGATAATTATCACTACAGAAGTTATTTGGAAAACATTCTAAACTATGGATCTGACGCTAGTAGAACACACTTGCGTAATGTCGGTTGGGAATTGGACACGGGAGATGATGTTAATAAGACAGATAGCAACAATGCTGGATACATGAAACGAAAATCGTGGTTCCAGAATAGTGCCGAAGTGGAGTTGTATGGTAAATTACACGTGGACGTGTTTAATCAAACACAGCTGCTACTCAATGGCGTAGACATTAATATTAGATTAATGCTCTCTAAACCCGCTTTCTATCTAATGGGAGAGGATAGTGGGGTTTTGCGAATACTCGACGCAACGCTATACGTGTTGCATCATGATATTAATCCTTCGATATTAGTAGCGCATAGTAAAATGTTAGAACGAGACAAAGCTAAATATCACTACAAGCGAACAGAATTGAAAACGTTCACTGTACCCTCAGGCGGTCGAACTTTAAGTATTGACAACGCAATCAATGGACGAATGCCTAACACACTAATATTTGCAATGGTCGACAATGACTCGTACGTTGGTGATTTTAATAAGAATCCATTTGCACTCTCTCACTACTCACTCGAGAATTTTTCGCTCTTTGTGAATGGAGTTCAGATTCCTTCCGAGGGACTGGAATGTAATTTCAGCAGCAAAAACTATTGGGCACGAGCGTATGATACGATTTTCTCCGGCAGTGGAATAAAGCATCACGATAAGGGAAATCAAATCACTTACGATATGTTTGGGCATGGCTACTTTATGTTAGTATTCGATCTCACACCGGACGATTCAGGTAACGAGGACTATGTAAGTTTAAGGGATACGGGTGTGGTGAGAATAGAGGCGAGATTTGAAAACGAATTGGCTAAAACCGTGACGTGTTTGGTCTTTGCTGAATATGATGCTACACTAGAAATTGATAAAAACAGGAAGATTATCACAAATTTTTAATCATGGATAGCGTTCAAATCGATAGACTATTACGTAATAGATTGGGTGAATTATTTCGTGGAGTATATCCTTCCGACAAGTTACCACACACACCGAAAAATGGCATATTCGTAGTAAATTTAGATCCGACTGGTTTTCCAGGTTCTCATTGGGTAGCTATTTACATGTATAATCAATTTGCAGAATACTTCGACTCGTACGGTCTAGGTCCCTTTGTTCCTAAAATTTTGGATTTTTTAAGGCCTTTCAACTGCACTCACAATCGCGTTCAGATACAAAGCTTTCATTCCGACATTTGTGGGGAATATTGTTGCTTGTATGCAGTTAGTAAATATTTAGGTCACTCGCTACACAAATTCCTTACCCAATTCAATCACACTAACCCACACCTCAACGACTGCCGCACCCTGGAGCTGTTTCGAGTCACCTTTGGTGGGCTGAGGAGTGATACGAGGTGTCATCCCCGAGCCCAGCGTTGCTGTTCCAGAATAAATACAGTGCACGGAGATGGGGGGGTGATTATTAGAGAAGAATCAGCCGCAGAATGCAGATCGTCGCATCAGTGAGCTTTTCGAAGGAGGGAATGACGGAGCTTGCAGCCGTCGACGTTGATTCCAACCGCCTTTTTTGGGGCACTTTCAAGAAACATGGGAAACTCGTTGCTGGGGGAAAGAAGCTTCGGTTTCAAGACCCTCTGCACTGCGATGAGACTTCCTTCAACAGTGGATTCATCTCTTACGCCGAGCTTGCCCCCGCTTTGGAGACCATCATTGAGGGAGCGACCGCTCTCTTTGCATTTAGCGAAAAAGAGTGCGAATTTCTCTCCAATCTCACGCAGCGTACTTTCATCTCTCTTCAAAAGGAATTAAATTGCCCCCCTCCTGAAAAATGCAGCTTTATCTCATTTTCCTGCCTCAATCCCTGTCACAAATTACGCAATAGCACGTGCGCATTGAGAGACGCTCATTCACTGGCACAATGGTTCAATTATAACCGTCTCAAGGTCGAAGTTGATCCATGTCCGGATGATGATTGTTCCCCCGCCCCTCTTCCAACATCATCGTCCTCTTAAGCTATATAAATTTTCGCCATACATCAGTCATCATGCTACCGTCGGAGGAAACAGTCCTACATTCTCCACCCATCAAGAGGAAGAGACCGGCTGAACACCATCCCAGTCACTCTTCATTCCATAACTCGAACAATCTGCTACTTCAATCAGTGTATCATTTGAACAGTGCAAAGTCAAAGAGTGTGTGTGCTGGTTACGATCCTGGTAGAGACTTTGAGCCGGTCGTGCAATTTAATCAAGTTGGAAAAAAGAGTGTAATTGTTTCGCAAGCTGATTGGACTAATATTCTAAACTCGGAAAAGACTGTGAATTTGTTTTTTTATAAAGGTGAAAAAGAACAATTAACTTCATCCTGCTTAGCCTATGCAAATTACTTTGGGAAGAGACATTTGGTTATTAAGAACATAAGCCCGTTTAACTTGAACGGTGACGAATGGGTGGAATTGGTGAAGCTCTCCAAGTTGATTAATCTATTTCTTCGAAGACTTTCGAGCAGTCGTGATAAAGTGAGACATTTTCTCGCCACCAAATTGACAAAAAGTATCACAGATTGCGATTTTGAAAGACTTGAATTGGAGATGGTACTCATAACGTATGATTTGCCTGGTAATCAAAAAGTATAACTTGGTTATGCTCTGCTTTTCCCAGTGCGTGTGAGTGAAAGGCTTTTTGACCACTGGCACGAAGTAAAATTCTGTAAGTCAAAAGGTCTTTGATGTGTGTTCAACCCCTGGCATTGGGCGTAAAAACCTTGTAAGTTGGACACACATCGCGATGAGTGCCATTATCGAATTTCAAGGGTTTACCACTGCCGATAATAGTTACATAGTGAAGGAATTGGCTATTATCTCAGTACAAAACAAATGCTGCAATACGTGGCTCTTTAAATCACCGGAGAAATTGTTGTATGCAAAAGAGGCGAGTTGGCTGAGAAATAATTATCACGGTTTGAATGTATATTTGGGAGAGGTGAATTATTCTGATTTGGAGAGCATACTTTATAATTATACAAAGCAATATAAATATCTATTCACCAAGGGAGCACAAAAGGCATCTTTCTTAACCAGTCTCCTTCCCATAGGTATTTGCGTGGCTAATCTAGAATTGTATGGTTGTCCCTCGCTTAAAAAATTGACTACGAATGAGGGATGTTTAATCGAAGCTCATATGGATGGTAATTTGCAGTGTGCGAGAAAAAACTGTCACAAGTTGGCAAATTGGTGCCAACAAAGTAAAATTTGTTAACCATTAAAAAATCTTTTTGCAATGGATGGATTAGATTTTTTTTGTAAGTAGTCTTTTTCTGTTATGTAACATTACCATGTTTTCTTTGTTCATTTATTATACCGGTCAATTAAATGTATATAATTGTATTGAGAGTTATTTACTCGAGAATAGTTACTTAAACAAAAGTAGTGCGAGTGTGGAGGTACAATTATATGCGATCAGAAGTGCAGTGCGTTTATTGCAAGAACAATATAATATTAGTGGAGATGGTGAATTGAACTATGAGACGAAATATTTTGTCAACAATATAACCAACACCTCCATGTGTGATTGATGTATTTATATTATTATTAAGTGAAAAATAAATATTTTATCTCTCCCTCCACCCCCTTAGTTTCTTTCTCTCGCGTGAAAAGCAATCCCACTGGTTACTATGCAATGGATCTCCACGGCAGCGACTTGTTATATCAAGCGAGTTGTACTGTGATGCCATCAACGTCGGAAAAAAAATTAAAATTCTCTCCACATGCACGCGATCTCTTTAACATGCACGCGATCGCCACTGCCCGGCCGGCTTTTTTATCGACCGCCCACAGATGGGTTGCGTCGCGTGACTGGAATAATAACTTTTTGCATATTAAGTGTTTTCGGACCGGTATCTACCCCCTACTCACTCATGTGTTGAGTTGCGTCAGCGGTGTTGTCTCTTGGCAGTCTCGAAAAATAAAAACATTCACTCTTGTTCCTTCCCAATCAATAAACAAAAGATTCTGGCTCTCGAATTAGTATTCGGGGCGGGTCAATCTCCGCAGGAAACAGATGAGCAGCGATTCATGGTCAAGGCCAAACGCCGAAGGATGTTATTATGTTGCTTGCTGCTCATCGTTTTTTCTCGAGGATAACGCTATGACTCCGCCATGTGAAAAAACTATACTCCCTGCTGTGTTCTGCGACATATCAATGGCATATGCCTTCAGGAAGTGATGGCGTAAATTTCAACATCCCGTCGAGGTATGTAATTTGTCGGACGTGGATCAGAAATCGCGCAGTTCTGAAATCGAGTCTGCGCCAGCGGCCTGCCAAATGTATTCAGGCATCATAAACCTTGTTTTGCCTTAAAAATACAAAATTTTTTGGTATTTCGTTGACATATTAACTGCCGCGCACAGTAATTGAAATGATTAAAAACTCACGTGAAATGCGGCTCCCAGCAATTGACGTGCATATTTTAAGTCTACAGTTTCATTAGTCAATCGAAGTGGTTATTAGTGCTTTTGTTTTATTTTTAGCTAAAAAATCTTACACGATTATCTACCAGCATAACTCTGAGGTCAATCGACAGATTTTTATTTTACAATTCATAAAATTAACTTATAAAAAATCATTTTAAAACGACTTATTGCCTCATTTTTTTACTCAAATATTTATATAATTATTTGCCGAGAAAATTTCGAGGAGTGAAGTTATTTACCGTTCTATCATGCGTTGTGTAATTAGATCACGATAGTATCATTTGCTTCTGTTACTAATGAGTGATTCAATTTTCCGAGATCATAGTTCGAGTACTCCAGGGATCTGATTGGTGCGTTTGCCTTAGTACTATCTCCCTATACCGATCAGCTTGAATCCCAGGGTGAGACTGTTCGGTTGCATTCCTATCCTTGCGAGAGTGGTTTATGGAGATCAATCCAAGTGCATTACTCCATCACTCGGATAGAGCGGTCAACCCCGGAGCTGTCAGGGCCGTTCATTGAGAGGAAGTTTGCCTCGCCGTTTTTCACCGATCTTTTCTTATACTGCCACTGTATTCGGTGGGATTCATGACCAACCAGCCCAAGAGGAATGACAGCCTATGCACCTTTCGTTAATTATCTTTAATTATCTTTCGTTAATTACCTTGCATCTTGGAATTGGCTCTTATTTTGCCTTTGTCATAACTGATCATACGCTTCGTCAGACTATCCTAGATCGTTTATGACGCCTCATTTGTCAGTTTCCGCCACAATTAACCGAGGAACATATTTATTAGAGCCCAACCAGGGAAATAGCGCAGTTGAAGCATACTGGTAAGAACGAAATGAAAAGTAAAAGATTTTTAACTATCGTGTGATTTCAGCGAATACCTCCATAATAGATTCTATGGTCAAGTGATTCCATTGCAGAAACGGAATAATTAAAACGATTAGATTATTCATTTTACCAAAGACATTACATGTGTTTCATACTCTGTGGGTCGTTACTTACGTATAAACGCAATCATGATACGAAAAATTAAGGCCGTACACGAGTCCTGTCCGTGACAGCAATCGCATCGGGTCGATTGAAATTAAGATCGATATTTTTGAACATCTGATTCCCCTTCTTCTTCGCTCCAATTTTTTTCAGAGTCGCATCCCCTTGTCCGCAATTTGCAAGCGAGAGTCGCGAGTGAAGTGCGCTTGGCCGAGTTTCCGATTTCCTACGAGTCATTCTCGCTCGGCTTTCACTCTTGGCTGGCGCGAAAGCACATGGCGCACGGAAGACCGGAAGGAAGGTAGAACCGTGTGTCCGCATATCGTGACTTACTGTGCATCGAGATTCATGACAAGGACGTGATCTCTGATATTTATCAGGCTGGACAATTACCGGTCCACTGCGGGCTTCGGAAAGGAGTTATGCAAGGAGACATCATTCAGCTTGGATGTTGAATGAGGGCTGATTCTAATCCCGGGATAATTGGAGACTTTTAAGGCCTTTGTGTCGTGCATTTTTTTAAATGTCATTTTTGCGATTTGCTGCTGTATTGAACTAAAAGAGTTTCCATTTATATTTCTTAGGGACTTCGAAAAGTCGTCTTGTCGTTGGGAATCAGTAAATTTCGTTGTACCTTAGTATGTAGGTGGAACTAATCCTCATTTCCATATGTGGTTTCTATATAACCTGGGATTGTGCCCACACAGTCCCGCATGTGGAGCGTATCTATTTACCGTCACTCTAGCCCTAGCAGCGATGCTTCTAAGCTAACCAGTTGGAAATTCAACAAACGGAAGTTTTTTTGGACCGACGTGCGTGTGTCAAATGTGTCAAATACAAACAAGATTTGGCGGAAT
Source organism: Ceriagrion tenellum (assembly GCA_963169105.1). Taxonomy (NCBI): domain Eukaryota; kingdom Metazoa; phylum Arthropoda; class Insecta; order Odonata; family Coenagrionidae; genus Ceriagrion; species Ceriagrion tenellum. The sequence continues at coordinate 8,924,926 of OY720643.1, forward strand.
TGGGAGAAAAATTGTGAGGAATTCCGGTGAAATTTTTTATTTTGCGGATCTAGTTCATTGCGTCCCTATATGATTTCAGCTTTGACCCAGTCATGGTTTTCCATTACCTATGAGTTCTACGCTGTTGCTATTCCATTCTTTATGCCTTTATGTTCTGAGATGTAATCCTTCACGAATCATTCCTTACATCGTTATACGGAGAACCGTATCAGAAACTGTCAATCTGTACACAGATAGTTCTCCGGGGCCTGTACCGATATTCATGTATTCAAAGGTCAACTTGGTCATCCCAGGAGGTATATGCAGTACAGTGACAATGGGATATTACTCACTAATTTTTTAATCACTCTACCGGCGATTTGACCGTTCGCCCTTATCATTGGGCCACAAATGACACCGGCACAGCACCGATTGTGTTGCTAAGCCGGTTTCATTGTTGCTTCTTGATAGTGACCATGATGATAACTCAGTCGTTGAAACCGGTCGAGTCACGGACTAGTGATTTAACTCAAAATCATTTTAACTTACCATTATGTGCCGATGAGAATTATTCCACACAATCACGCCACTGGACGCTATTCGTAACTTCACCTTCAGTTGGCAAAGACTGCATTCGTTGGGATGGTTTTCGTTGCTATCCCTACCAGTACTCTCCTGCATTTACCAGGCAAGACAATGCGTGTTTAAGCTGTTTTTAGCTGTAGATACAAGACGGTTGTAGGTTCGTTCGTAATGTAATAAAAATATGGCAGAATTGACTTGTGCAAGAGCTCACTTTGTCTACATGTAATATTTTTTATTTCTAGAAGAAAGTGTCAGCTCGCCCCTTCATATTTGGTTGATTGAGTGAAGGTATGTCTATCACTTAAAAAGAATCGCAGGCGTAGAGCCTTAGGTTGAGTTGTAAACGAAGATGGATCTGATTCCATGCTCATCCCCAGGCAGGGTGAAAATCAACTCGTCCATTTCCGGAAAAATTGGCGCCAAAAAATGAGTAGGTAATTATGTTCCACTGAAAGCTATAAACATTAAGGGCGTGTGTGTGTGTGTGTAACATTCTTCAATAAAACTGTTGAATGAGCAATCAGAACCGTTTTTTGCGCGTTAGAATGAACTTTTAAATCAGAAGAAATGGAAATGACCGCAATTTTCGAGACATTTTGACAGCAATCACCTCGATCGAGACTGATGGAGGTAGTTCTTGGCCTACTTACTTGTGAAAATTTGTCTGGGAAATGTTCGACGGGTTTTCAACCGAGAGAACGAAGAAAACGCGGATGAAACTTTTTTATACACATACTGCCGTTGCGTTTCTCATTAATGTCATTTATTCATCTAAGAATATTGCGATCTATAGGATGAATTCTTTTGGGACTTCGCAGCAACGGAGGCAAAATGGTCGATAGATAAGAAGTCGCTGGAAGTGGGATCCGGTGAAGGCGGAAAATGGATGCGGGCGTTGAACCGCGTTGGAGCTAAGATAATTTCTCGTTTATGCCTACAGAGAGATATAATGGCATTAGGTAGATTTTTGGTGGTATTGAAATAGTGAGGAAAATATTTCGTGCGGTCGGAAAAGAAATGTCAGTGAAAAGGTTTTCTTTTTTCCTTCCAGAGAGTTTGAAAACAATATTAATTCTCCTCTGTGCCGTGATCACTATCATATTGCGAAACAGACTCGTCACCGATTTCATGACGTCGTGGATAGCGGAAAAATATCGTGGTAAGATGGATCGATAAGGATCAAAAGATCGCTCTTGTGATTCGCGTATTTTGATTATGTCAATACATGTTGGCACGGACTCCTAATGGAGGCGTAATCGACATATTTTACGGTCCGGTTATTGAGTGTCTTCCTTGACGTTTTCGTTGAAACTTTCTTGGCAGCAGAGGAAAACAACTCTGGACAGTTTTCCTCCTTAGGTTAGTTTAGGCTTGATACGGATGTAAAAACATTGAAACCGGTCGATTTGTACATTTCTCTGCGGACAACAACAAAAATGTCTTTCGGTACTAGGATATTCTTCGCACAACCAATTTTTTGTTATCACTGTGATTCATTAACCTGTATTCGTGTCTAAAATTTAGAACTCTAAATCATGGTTACTTATGTCGACTTCAGTCTATCTTCAACCAACGCTTAATCAAGAAAAAAAAACCGGTCGAATATCCCGTCCAGTGTAACAGCTTAAATATGAGCCCCAAATTGAGGCCCTGTCCAACGTGGCGCACTGTATCAGTGCATTGGCAATGCGCGCCATATCTGAATGCACGTCACGCGGCGATCTTCGCCGTCGACAGTCGTACGGAACGAGCCCTCCTGCGCTTGCGCGATGCGGGCCGAGGCCTGAGAGGAGCCCGCGCCGGAGAAAGCGATGTCAGGGTCCCTCGGCATTTCTAAGGGCCAGCGAGGTGGCGTGATGTGAAGCCCACCAATCCATGCTGCGCCCTCGATATCACTCGAGCGCTACGGTCAACGTCCCCCGATCAGACCACAATCCGATTGACTTCATCCATCGCCGCGTCGGCAGCGGAAGGGATAATTTCCTCCGCTATTCGTGTCGGCCGGCCGGCCGGCCGTCTTCCCCAATCGTCAAGGCTAGCCGACTGCTTATACATATGAACAACCACGACTCCCGACCGGATCTTCCTCCTCGCGAGACAGAAGACGTTGTGTGAAGGTAATCTCATTCTTTCAGAAGCGAGGGAAATACTGCACCGATACGCTCGAAAGTAAGGCGTTTTTTTTTGCCTGCTCATGATCCGTCCAGTATGATTATCATTTTTCGAAATTTATTAAGTGAGGTTGAGCTAAGTCCAATTTCATCTCATGAGAAATTTTTCATGCCGTCGTCACCCAATGGAAATGTTTGGCGTTCAACATGTTCGGTTAAAAAAGGCTCAGTTTTTTCCACTTTTTTTAAATTTATTACAACTAACCGTAGTTTCACTGCTTCGTGCCATTTTCAAGACTTTAAGGTAGTCGCAGCGAGATAGTTCCCTAGTCATAATATATACCAATTAGAATCATACGTATTCATTTCACCAGCTGTAGGACGCATAAATTAAATATTGCATTATTAATGGTGCAATAATATAGTTTTATATGACAGAAATTGTCAGTAATTAAATGAAAATGCATCTAAGGAAGTCTTTAACTTGACTCATTTTTTTCGCGCAGTACGTTTGAAACTCCATCAAACCGGAAGGTTTATTGTGATCCCGAAGAATTTACTGCGGTGACATTATAATTAATCTTTAAAAATGGTTGAGAAAACGCACAGACTACACACTGTTGATTTTTTGACGCGGTCTAAGTGTAGGAAATTCTTCATTTGTTAAATAATGTCGCTCTGGAGTGCATACACGTACAATTTCCCACGTAAAAGGGCTCTTTGTATTCTCTGGCAAATATCTCGGAAAGTAACGTGGTAAGGGGTTGAATTTTTGGTGTCAGTGGAAGGGTGATATATATTTCTTTAAAATGAGACCAAATTCATTGATTTCTAGGTAAAATGATTTTTCGCTAAAATTACCTTAAAAATGTGTCATTGTGGGGAAATCAAGGCCGGTCGTTTTAAATTGTAAAAAAATTAGAAACACCGAGTAGAAACAATTTTACCTCTCCATTATTTTAGACTAACGTGCGTAAAGAAGTTGCACGTTTAGTTCCACGTGAATTCTTTGATGTTCTCTCTCGTGTTTCGTATGTTAGGTGCATTAACTGATGCATTAAATGTGGGCGATTGCGTATTCTCATGGATTCAATCAGGGAATCTCTAATATGATAGCCTCCCTGGTTTCATTATTCTCACTAAAATATCTAGCTGTGTTATCTCTATCTATTTTCCCCGGTTATTTGTGGCTTTGTTAGCTAAGCTTTGCTCTCTCCTCCAAAATCCGCGACTAAAAACTGTAAGTTGGGAATTCTCAGGTGACGTTAACTATTGCGACAACTCCCACTTAAATGTACACTTTGAACTCCAAAGGCGACTGCATCACTCCACATTTCGTTAACGTCGCAAAACTATGTAATGCAAACGTGTTTAGGAGCTGAAAACCGGTCTTTTGGATTTCCTTAACGTGACAACAACGGTTGGACGTCTTTTACCTCATCCCATTAATTTGAAGGCGCTATATTTGGTGCTCAAAGTAGTATTGATGGACATTATGTTATTTTTCTCTCAATAAATGAAATTAAATCGGCTCTAAGGAAAGAATGCAGTGAATGGATGGGCCATTTTAATGCGTGCTGGATTTAAGATGACGATCAAATTTTTTTCTAAGATTTCATTGATTTGTTTTGTCTACAAGCGCGCGTCCGAATTGAACGTTTTATTATTCCTCATTCGCAGCGCTCCTTTGCAATGATCTCTTTATTAAAGTAACTAGCTTGAGCTGTCACCTTCAGTGGCAGTTAAGCCTGTGTTTGTATTTTACTCTCAAATAAAGGTTCGCTTTATTTTCCCTTTTCATTCTTCGCTTTAGAATAACCAGATTGCAAGTCGCCTCATTGAAACTGTTGCCCAATTTACTCGACTCGAGTCGAGAAACCATAATGTATAATAATGGATTTCATTGCCTTTACCTCATGACAAAACACGCATTCATTACTTTCCAAGAAAAGACCAAGATAATTGCCTAAAAACAAAAAATATTTTCCAAAGTTGAAGTACAAAGCTTTCCATCAACGACCATCTTTGCGAAGACAATTGTGACTTCCTCATTATTTTTTCAACTCTTCGATGAGCTCTCTTTCTCGTCAGAACAATCTTTGCGGTCGTGAATATATACATTATGGTTGGTTGACTCGTCGCCAAAAACTTTTGCCTTGAATTCCGTAAACATACAACTTTTTCAATTGAGTCGCCGTCTAGTGATGAAAGACGACAGTTCAAATGTTAATACAGTCTACAGATCGTAAATAGTCATGTCTTACCGGTTTTACTTACCAGTTATCATAATGCAGTGGATAAAATATGTAGTACTACACGCGGGATGTAATTACACACTTTTTTAATATTGTTCGGTTTACAGATATGTGTAATTCCTCTCCAAATTTAACTACACAAATGCAAAAGTAACTTCTTAGCACTTCGTGAATACCGATCTACGGCAATTTAATAATAATACAAATGTGAAAAAGTGGAATGATATAGAACTGGGATACAAGTACTAAAAGGATATCAAAACCGAGATCCGAAAATATCATCTATGGATAAGAAATTGCGCCAATAACTATCATTTTAATAACAAATAAAGGAGAGATTGTTGAACCTACTCCGAGGCCACACATGAATGGCAGGTTACACATAAACATCCACGTCAATCTATCTAGATCATACCTTCTGATTCCTAAGACTCTCAACAGGTAATTAAACAAAAAATGCAGCTGTAAATTAACAGTAAAAGATCCACACAGCAGAGAAAAGGCTCACGATAGAAGTTACATATGCCTCTTACACACTTCCTGTAATAGATATTTCCTCTCTGGCATTTACAAAGTGACTGTTAGGTCTCAGAAATAGTCAGCTATTATTCACAACATCAAGTAGCTCATCTCTCTTCAATCGTTATTGAATATTCACCACAGTCTCACGTTAACAACAATCAACAACGGCCATTTACGAGTCGACTGAGAAGACTTTTTTCTAAGTAGCGCCAAGGACTGGGTGAACTAAAAGTGGAAATTTAGGCAGCACGTATCCTAGGCAACGATTCCAAACATTTGAATCCATTATTGTATATTCATGTTCGTGGTAGTAGACGACGCAAATAGCGCAGCTTCCTTCACGATCATCAATCTTCAATTTTAACTGAGCGATGCTGCCACTTTCATCTTTGGTTCCATTCTTCAGAATGATAGTACGCAATGCTATAGCATAAAAGTTGAGCGTAAACAAGCCAACTTAACGTTAATTTTAATAATATGTCTTCGGTGACTTGCCTTTACTGCTTTATTAATGACGTCCGGTCCCTCTTGACAACAGACAACAATGGAAGAAAATTCAACACAAATAAATACGCTAAAATGAACCAAATTAACTTAAATATTAAAATACAACATTAACCAGCTTAATTAACAATTATATACCAAAATCAAATATATAACACCAATTATTTCTTGCCCGTTTTTAATCTGCGGAAGGTCACGCCAAAATGGCGAATTCTTGTTTACGGTTGGATATTCGCCAATTTGGTGTTGCTAGCTCTCGGTCACCTGCGACATTCCAACAATTGTCCCACCTACGGCTCCAAATTAACACATATATCCAAAAATTACTCTAAACATTGATTCATTTACTACATCTGAATTCTGCACACTGCCAACGCCCAAGTACAATGATGTGGATTTTAAAAGTGCGTTTTGACATATGATCGTCTTTTCTGTCGCGACTACATTAAGTGAATGCTTAGAGGAAACAATTCATCTACCAACCCATAGAACAAAGTATTCATGAAGGTGTAAAGAAAGCCAATTCATCTTGGATTTTGAGAAGGATTTTAACCATTGCCTTTCTTATTGTTATATTATATGGGAATTTATTAAGAGGTTATACTTATACTTCTGCCGAAACACATTTAGAGTCTTGGAAAGTCCTTTCCGGAAGCATGCTATTTTTTTGCACCCTAACTTGCGGCTGATTATTTAGTTAAAAGTATTAATTTTTTTCGTAATACCTATCATCAATAATAATTGAATGTTGCTTGAATCCAGAGTGTTTTGCCTGGAGGAAAACTCCTTTCGTCTTATTTTCTCTTTCGATGAGGTCTTTTCGATGTCATTTTATAACCCACGGAGACAGTAGTTTAAATAGTTGAACCTATTCCAATGGGAATGCAGGAGGACAGAGGGAGAAATACCTTGGGTGGATTGATTACTCCATAATCGTTAAAGTAAAGACTGTTGAGCAAGGACCGGTTTGTTCGCCAGTGTCATATCCTCATTGGAACCGGTCTATATCGATAATTATGAGAATATTCAGCCGTTGGGTTCTGCGTTCAAGGTCTAATTCAAGACAGATAACAGGTTGAATCGGTAATAACGCTATTTTATAATTTACTCAAAAGCTGCAAGGCAAAATCATAGTTGCTGTATCGAGAGGGATTAATTGCTTAGTTGGCTTTTCAGCTTCTTGCCTGTAGAAATACATTCTGTGCATGAATTTCACATTGTTTACGTTAACTATTTGAATATTAGAATTAACAAAGGGTCGATACTTTTATGTCGTTTGAGTTAGGTGTGAATAATAATATACTTTCATCTCTTCACACGCTATCAGGGGCAAACATTTGAATTTGATGCGAAACATTTCTCACTCTTTCATTGTTTGTATTTCCTTATTTCCTTTCTGAAAGCTTAAGTCTATTTATACAGCATATAGGGCCGTATTCATAGTCGTTACCTGGGTGTCCCCCAAGTGTGGGGAAACCCCTTGGCTCAGAAATGGTATTCATAGTCGTAACCCAGGGGACTGCCGTTCCCTCACCCTCCTCCAGGCCGTCGATTTCCTGGGTAGGGCATGAAGCTTACCCAAAGCTCCCCTAACGCAGTACTGCTGCCCACGCGTGGGACGAATTGATACTACTGTACTAATGGCAGTACTAGATAATATCAACAACTTCCCACAGTAACGTCTTCTGTTTACAAACACGGGTACTTATTGAACCACCCTCGTATTCCTCACCATTCATATTACATAAATATTTAAGTAATATTGTAAACATTCTCTCATATTCCTTCAATCATTTTTCGTCAACATCGTGTAACAGTATACTATATTATTGTTTATTGCAAAATTACGGTGAAATATGAGAATCGAAAACATCGAGAACCATTCAGAGGAACGATTTATATGTATTTTTCCGCGGGATTGTTGCCAAATCTCTTACCCAGGCGTCCCCTGGCTGGGTGTTACCCAGGTAAGGTTCATGAATCGCTCAGCGTAGCGGATCCCTAGGTGATACCTGGCTAGGGGATACCCAGGTAACCCCTAGGAATACGACTATGAATACGGGCAAAATAACTACAGTTACCTAAAAGTGGTGTAGAAAATACGAAGAAATTTTGTTAAAATATTATTAGGGCTTGGGGACTTAGGAATCCCGCAGCCCGGGTCTTAAGCCACTTAGGCAAAGCCTTAGACAGCTGAAATCCCGAAATTCATTATTATCCCGAATTACACTGACTGCCAGATGAAATGGAAATAATCCAATTGGTAGAGGAATTTCCATAGATTGGATGACCCAGTTACGTTTTTGTATTAGCAATTATCATAAACGACTATTGCCCGTATTCATAGTCGTATTCCTAGGGGTTACCTGGGTATCCCCTAGCCAGGTATCACCTAGGGATCCGCTACGCTGAGCGATTCATAAACCTTATCTGGGTAACACCCAGCCAGGGGACGCCTGGGTAAGAGATTTGGCAACAATCCCGCGGAAAAATACATATAAGCTGTGTCCCAATTCGTTCCTCTGAATGGTTCTCGATGTTTTCGATGCTCATATTTCACCGTAATTTTGCAATAGACGATAATATAGTATATTGTTACACGATGTTGACGAAAAATGATTGAAGGAATATGAGAGAATGTTTACAATATTACTTAAATATTTACGTAATATGAATGGTGATGAATATGAGGGTGGTTCAATACGTACCCGTGTTTGTAAACAGAAGACGTTACTATGGGAAGTTGTAGATATTATCGAGTACTGCCATTAGTACAGTAGTATCAATTCGTCCCACGCGTGGGCAGCAGTACTGCGTTAGGGGAGCTTTGGGTAAGCTTCATGCCCTACCCAGGAAATCGACGGCCTGGGGGAGGGTGAGGGGACGGCAGTCCCCTGGGTTACGACTATGAATACGGCCCATTTCATCGCATCATACTCCTCTTGCTTTTGCCAACTCCGCCATTTTGCGAAATGTTTCAACAAATCCTCCAAATCGTTTGTTGTCCCGCAAGTTTCCTAATTTGATTGAATGTGAACGTCTGCTCGGCTAAATATCGATAATATGTTCGAAATTATTGATAAATATGTCGGTTCGTATGAGAAAAGTTTTTCAATTAGATTTTTCCGTGTTTCTGTGCATGGAAGCATATTTTCTTTAGCCTTTGCCAATCGAAAAATGCCCACTCATCCCCTTTGTTGCTCTCCTTTCTTCAGAGAGCTCAAATTTTTCGTTCCAGATGTAAAAACATTTTCATCGAAAACTACCGCCACGTGCGTACAAACTGGCAACATTTATACAGGAAAGTGTACAATTATACAAAACTGGAAACTTTTATAATTTTTTCTTATCTCCAATTGTGGACATGTTTTGGGATCAGAAATCAGATGGCATTTAGGTGTTGATAAAAAAAGCAAACATCATGACCTGAGGATATAAATGAATATGAGGCAATAGATAACACGATATTTCGCTTCATAATTGTTTTTTTTTCGATCATGAAAACAATTTTTTGCTGCGTCCACAGAAAATTCTACGTAAGAACTTCGAGGACGTCCTTTGGTTAATGCAAATGTAATTCATATCCAGACTGAGAATTTTTTAATCGTTGCTCCTTTGATTATCTACATTGTAGATGAAATCTTCTCGATAAAAAAGTCATAAGGAAACAAATTATTTATTGAGTAGGTCATTGCTGAGATAAAATTTGCTTGTAATGATATCGAGTGAAAATTGAAGTACCTACTTACCATACCTTTCCTCGAGTTTGCCATGATCAGTGACGCGGAATGAATTGATTAAGAACTCATTAACTCGTCGAATGAGATTTTTTTGAGAAAAAGTGTTGGGAGAGGAAGATGATTTACATGTTGCTTGATCAATAAGCCTCCTAACCACGAGCCTTCCACGACGAATCGTAATAAGTCTTCGACTACTGAATTTCCTTCCGAATTTTTGGGGTCTATTAACAGATTTTTATGAAAAATTACTCCCTGTATGCAATCACTGAAGGAGTAGTGATGATTTTTTAAAAATATCTTGTAAAATTATACTGGTCAGGAATTATTTTTCTTGTGTAAATACATTGTTATCTTTGCTTTTGTAAATATAATTATTAAAATAGCTAAAAATCATTAAGAAATTGCATAATAATGGTGGTGGATATTTTTTGACAAGTGTGAAAGCATTCCGTCAATTTCGAGTGAATTATTTTTTTTAAATAATCGGTATTTCATATTTTCCAACTTTACTTTTACGAAAAAGTAATATTTTACGTCAATTTGATGTCCACAAGAAAAAGTTTACTAATAATGTAGTTCACTTTGCAGGTTGTTGGACGCTTAAACATAATAAAAGTTTTTTGATGATGATTATTTTATGATCGTAATTTTTTACTTCACGTTAAGTTTTTTATCGTAAATTATTATCTTTTTCTCGACAAATCAACAGACCGTTGAAAAATAAAATATTTTTTTCTTTCAGCAAATTGTAAAATAGAGGGGAAACATGGATATCATAGTGCCGAGACTACTCCCTCTTGCCAATGGATTGATTACGAGGCGAATATCAAAGGTATGTATAGCGTCCTTAAAAAAATGTGGTACACACATACTCCGTTAGTGCTGCACCTTTTTAAAGTTCGCTTGGTTTATTTCAAAGGCTGTTAAATTGGTTCTGCCTGCATAGGTGGGAGATTTAGAAACAGTAAAACATCTCGTGTATAGGTGTCGATGTCAATGATGCTGGCGACGATGATTAGAAGGAATATATCTAATATTAAATTTAAAATAATATCTGCTAACTTAAGTTTGGAATTAGACCTATAACACTAGCAATACTAGATCTCAGTGTTGTCTCTTTCTTTAGCACTTGTATGATTGCCATAATTTCAGAAAGGTTCTTTTTTCTTATCCAATCGTGCAGCTCAAGCAAGGAATAATGGTTATTTTTGCGTTTTCTCTGTGGTTTCAGGCCTGATGGAGTGGAATCGGAACATAACTAAGAATGAAAAAATAGGCAATTTCCACTGCGATAAAATTTATTCCGACCTGTTTCGCTTTTTACAGCATCTTCAGGTGTCGGTCGGAATAATTTTTATCGCAGTGGAAGTTGCCTATTTTTTCATACTTACTAATAGTTATTTTTGGGCTATAAAAAATCTCTTCAACATAACTTCCTTAAAAATTTGCGGAACTACTTACTTAAGACTAATCACGTGACCGGAACTACTTACCAAATGTCCCAGATGAAACATATTCTTAAAATTTAATTGAGGACCGATTAAATATTCGCCAACGGATGTCTGGAGGACATTAATACCTCTCCAAAAGTGCTTATATTGCCTCTATATTTTGTTGAAAGTGAATCACCAGTGCCAAAAACATGTGTCTAAACTGAATGGTTATATTTATCTCGTTATTTCAAATACTTCGTTAGCATTTCATGTTACACTTCACATCCAGGATTTTACAGGCCACTTTTTACAGTTTTTGTTGCGGAGCCCTGTGAAAAATCGATTTTTAAAAAATCTACTTTAATCTCTCACTATTCAATTTCAAAAGAATATGCCGCCCCGTAAGTCGTTTGATGCCATTAAAAATCGTTGGGAAAATTCGAAAACAGAAATATAATGTTAACGCACCAACTTTACTCACTCGCTGTACGCTATAGCCCCGAAGGACGGCGTGGATCCAGCCGTGAGAGACATCAGACCGGATCTTATGCCTGATTTTAATGTCGTAAGCCTGATGAATATTAGTCTTGAATTCACTTTATAACTGTGAAATAATCGGTAAAAATCAGTTTTGTGGCCGATAAGCCCGTCTACTTCAGCAAAATCTCCTTGCCACTAGGCCCTGCACCTTGAGCGAGGAACATTTAGAAAAGACACTTTTGCTTTGCTTGCTCCTCCGGTTCAAAGAGAAAAGATTTGCGCTTGTAACAGCGATCAAATGGAAGCCAAGTAGGTAGTTACTGGCAATCCAAAGGTCGTTGGTTCGAATTCCACTTTGGCCCGCATGATAAATCAGTCAAAGGGTTAAAGTCTTAAATTAAACCTACCTTTGCAATTTTACTTCACCTGTTGGAGCAGCTCAATACTGAAGTCTACCGCTAAAGTCTCGCCTCTAGGCCACTCAACAACGCACTCTCGGATTTCGGGAGTACGAAATATCCTTAAGGGTGTCTTAAAATGAATTTAGAACATAACTGTGTCGATAGGCTGCAGTTGTCACAGGATATTGAAAAATTCTCCAGGGGTTAATTCTTATGGAGCTTTCCACAGGATTAATGTCTTCATAATGGCCGGAGATTAAACAGGTTATTTTAATATCATCTTCAGGTATGTAGATTTATCTTTCCTATCATTATCAGACCTGAGAAGAATCTGCAAACCTGAGAATTATAGGAAAGATAGTCTACAATGTAGAAGATGAATCTACGTTGTGGATTCATCAGCCCTGAAAATGAAAGGAATGTCTCCTTTTGAAGCATCAGCCATCATGAAGATATCAATTGTGGGAAATTCCGAGAAGAAATCAAATTGAATAAATTCGCCAGTGAAACCTTAAATCTTTCAAAGCCTCTCATCTTAGCCCCCTGATTTGACTTGGAATTATCTTGTTACCTGAGTGCTACTGCTTGCATTCGTGATGATATCCTCACCATGCATCTAAAATAGAAGAAGCATGCAGGATATTTTGGTTTATTATAGATGGAGAGTAGCTTTTGATAAAAAATATTTATAGATTTATGAATTTAGTCTCAAACGTGTAGGGAATAGGCCGAGCGAGAGCGAAATATGAGGTATTATTATAAACCTCTTGGTAATTCTAACTAATCGTAGGTGGGGAAAGAAAGAGTGAAGAAAAGGGTGAGTGCTGGTATTTTCTACTCCAGGAAATGTTTTGAGCAAATATTTCAAGTATACATTTTCCATGCTGGCCACACAATGTGAACTATACACATGCTAGCCTCTTGTCATTGATTTTTGTTCGATATGAATTAATAAAAGTTCTCTTCAATTTAGTTTAGGAAACCACTATATTCTGAGATAAAAAAATTCTTCTCGTAGCTAAAAAAGTGCCAGTAAAAAACCATCCTACTAATGTAATATGTAGTATCAGTACAGAGTGAATTTGGAATAATCCTAATTAAATTAACATTTTTGATTGTGAAAATTCATTGATTCATGAAATTTCATTTGATACCATATTCAATCTCCCTCATGATAAATAATTTGATGCATTGATGAAAACATTTTTTTTATTTAGGGACAATGTTTCCGCTCTCTTCACATTCTGCGTCCTGCACTAGGAATGGAGTTAATCTCCAAAGAAGGTGGAGTGAAGCTTCAGAAAGTTGATGAGCAGTCGAAAGATAAGAAACTTCGACTAATTCACCAGAATCCCTCAAGACCACCCCTGGTGATTATTCTTCCATGGCTCATGAGCAAACCAAAACATGTTGGCAAGTTCACTAATTACTACCTAGGACATGGGTTTGATGTCCTACAAGTTCGGACCACACCTAATCAACTTCTATGGCCCACAAAGGGTGCAAATGTGAGTTGAAATCTTTGACACAAATATATTTACCCTGGTTTTGTATCTTTCTACAGTTCCTTAGTTTCTGCAGTTCAGTTTCAATTACTGTGGCTCTGCAAATAATGTGCTGAATATGATTGTGACAGAAATTTTTTCTGAGAGGCTATAAAATGGCCTGAGACCAGTCAAAGTAAAAATGTTCTCTCAAACAAACAAAAGCAATTATGAACAAACCAGCTGCATATCTGATATTCTGAAGTATTTAGTGGCTTTAAGTTGCCACTGGTTACGTACATCAGACTACAGAAAAACTTAACAATCTTTTCAGTGGGAAAACATTAAAATGTGAATCTTCTTCTACTGGCAATAGGTTTTCTGAGTTTACAGTCTTGTTTATTACTCTCTTATGTATGAATTATATGCCTTATTGACCCTTCTTTAGTGGAATAAAATTGTAAAATCTCTTACTTTCTCTTATTAATCAGGAAAATGAACTAGTTTTTTGCATGAATTTGCCACCGCACTTGCTATTCGTCTAAATCTCTGTGTTATAGTTATATATTTCAGCATATGGTTTCGTAGTAACTCCACTCCTTTTTGAATTTTACTTTCCATTCTTACACCTGATTATTGGCTTCTCTTTTACAAAATGTTTATGTAGATAAATTACCCACTCCATCTTAAATATGCACAAGTATGTTATAATTACCTCAGTTGGTTTTATTCAGCATACATGTAAGTAATCTTCTGACTAGTGATATTCACAATATTTCCTCTTGACTTCACAAGTAACTTAATGACAAGTGTGAACAAGAGATAAAACGAAACTGAATAGTTTTTGGTTTCAAACATAACTTAACCCTTTTTTCTCAGTAACTTCCATGAGTAATTAATCCTAGGTATTTTCTAAAATCTTATTCTCCAACTTCTTTTCCAGCTAATTGCAGAAGACTTTTTCACATTTCTGGAAGCTAACCCTGAATACGACAGGCTATTGGTCCATGGTTTCTCAGTCGGTGGCTACATTTGGGGTTACTCACTTGTTAGAATGCTGGAAAGAGGACAGGTGACTAAGTTAGATAAAGATGCTATTTCACCATTTGATGCACTCTCCAAAAGGGTTACGGGAGCCATCTGGGATAGCGTTTGTGACTTTGACGGACTTCCGACCGGTGTTTCAAGATCCCTCTTTACTCCAGGATCAATGTTATGCAATGCACTGGAAAGTTATCTAAGGTATGACATGGGTTTTTATAACTTTTTAGGGTACCTAGGGATCAATTCCAAGAGATATTAACCAGAGCTTCAAATTACTGTTGCTCAACATTTTTGATTTTCCTGATATTTTGCATTTAAGTTGGCCAACATTTTGGGTGCTAAAAGTAAGGTAGAAAAAAATTTCATGCCTTTAAAATTTTTGGTGTCCATTTTAAAAGTGCACTGCTAGTACTTCTTGACCATAATAACATTTTCAGAACAATCATATAACATTTATTTATCAAGAAAACAAAATAATTTCAAAGCTATTGCATTTTACTAAATGTCATCCATATTTTTTAAATGTATTTTTTTCATCAAATTATTAAAACTTTTGCAGTCCATGTTCGGCAAGCAGTGATGGTTTTTTTTTGGGATAGCCCGGGTCAAGATTTAAAAAAGCCAACGATTTCTTCTCCTTTGCCGGAGACCTCATTAGGGCTGAATGACCTAATTGCCTTTATTTTGCATCAATTTATATTGTCAAATATTGACGACATAAATTGATGCAAAATAAAGGCAATTAGGTCATTCAGCCCTGATGAGGTCTCCGGCAAAGGAGAAGAAACGTTGGTTTTTTTTTAATCTTGACACGGGTTATCCCAAAATAAAAACCATCACTGCTTGTATTTTTTTCAGCTAATAATTGAAAAAATTTTGTAAAATCTTAACCAAAAGCTGCTCTTCATTTTATCAAAAACCATTGTTTTAGCATAAAAATTTATATGCATTGAAGGAAATATCCAGACTTATAATTTTTCTACAGCACTTGTCTTCCAGATCTATTATCTATAACAGTGCAAAACCTGAGAATATTTTTTTTATTATATAACGTCCGTCAAGTTGTGGCTCCTAGGACTGAATTTAGTATGTTTAAGGTTCAATGTCTAAAAAGGGACTAAGTGAAAAGTTCTGAAATTGTCACTGAATTATTCCCTTATATTTTAAAACTTGTAAAAATAATTTGTGACTGACGACTGAGACTTTGGTGGTTTAAGAGCTCCAGAATCTCAAAAATTGTTTAAAAAACACATGTATTTTAATATTTACAGCAGTAAATGATATTTTCTGTTGTCTTTGTATTAATATTAAACCTAAGATAACAGACCATATGCTCAGGTTTTATACTTTTATATCATTGAATGATCTGAAATACAAGTTCTAGAGAAAAAATTATGAAAGCCAGTTTAACCTCCTTCAATGTATAGAAATTTTTATGCTATAACTATGGTTTTAGACAAAATGAAATGCAACTTTTGGTATAAATTTTCTCTGTATGAAAATAACATTCTTAGGTTTTCTCCAAAACTATATTTTTGGCAAAAAACTTTCAGTGAAGTTTCAAAATTGCCACAAAAAATCCAAGGATATGAAATGTTTATTATGCCTCATTTTGAATTCCTAAAACATTGGCAAACTAAATGGTAAA
Organism: Ceriagrion tenellum; assembly: GCA_963169105.1. Lineage (NCBI taxonomy): Eukaryota > Metazoa > Arthropoda > Insecta > Odonata > Coenagrionidae > Ceriagrion > Ceriagrion tenellum. The sequence goes on from OY720643.1 coordinate 8,941,112, forward strand.
ATATCAGGAAAATAAAAATATTGAGCAACAATGCTTCATGTGGATTGAGCCCTAAATTATATAATCTTGGTGGTTTAAGTTGATTGAATATCTATTGCAAAGTAGAAGTTTCAAAATAATTTACTTTATCATGAGGTGGGATTTTTTGAAACTTCACTCCTTACTTACTTGCTCTTAATTCCTTTCACTTTCCTTTGCATGTAATGCATTCCCTCAAATTACCCTCACTGTATCAAGGCTACATGATGATTTGTCCTACAGAGAAGCATTTAAAGTCAAGTATCAAATTATTCTTCACTGCTTCTCCTTTGACATTCTTTTTTATTCCCTGCCAAAGTTTAACCCTTTCACTGGGAATAATGAGCATGTATTTTCCAGGCTTGCTTTCTCATTATGCTTATGACAAGTATGCCTCCTCTTGCGAAATGTGCATTGTTCAGAACTATATGAACTTCAGTGAAGTTTTTTAAAAGATACCTGTTTCTAAAGCCCTCATCGCTATAGAGGGTTAAATTACCATAATTTTCCAGTAACTTTTAATTTCTGTAATCTATAACTAATTGAGGATTTAATTGGGAATCCATTAGCTATAGCAAGGGTTTGACAACATCTAAACCATTAATATTGCTTCATTAATGCCTTGGAATTAAAGAAAATAAAAAAAAGGCAGCCCACATGCCATTTGGCATTCTTTTATCATGGTATGAGAAGATTTGGTCAAACCATCAAAATGACAGCCCTTATGAATTTTCCACAAGTGAAAATTTTCCACCAATGAGTTTTACATGCCTCAAATTGGTATTAAGACTGAATGAAATACACAGAGACATGATTTAAAATAAAATCTTTGGAATATATTCGTATGAAAAATATCTGAGACTGAGGTGAATATTTCCAAAATTTACAGTAGGTAATTTTCAGAGGTTGCAGTAAATGATGCAAAATACTGCCATAAAACGTGAAAGTTACCATGGTAATTTTCAGAATGGCCCATCTTTACTCCTTGCAATTGGGAATAAAAGTCCATCCCATAGTGTAAGGGATAAAATGGCTCTGAGATCACTTGAAAATATGAAGGTATACACTTGCATTGATTTTTGCATGTGCAAGTGTTGTTACAAGGTTTGACTTTTTGAGCACCCATTGAGAACATTTTGTGTAAAACAATGCAGTTAAATACTTTAAAAGAAAAATATGTGAGACACTTTGACACGGTCATCGTAAATGATACCCATGCACGTAAATGTGTGTCATTCCTGATGTTGAGTTTGTGAATTTTGACTTTTTACAGGACGATTTGTCGATATGTCATTGACCTTACAGAGGATGTGTGCATTCCAAATTGCTCCATATTCTGACTTAAATTCATGTTATGATTACTTTGGCAGGTACCATCTCAAAGTTTTCCATGAACAAGCAACTCAGTACTACATTAGAACGAGCCAAGTTTTTCACAGCTCACCAGTGAGGTGTCCATCCCTTCTGCTGTTTTCTAAAGCTGATCTAATCAGCACAACAAGGACTAGCTTGGGCTTACATAACATTTGGACTGACCTCGGCATGCCGGTATGTCAAATGATGACGTATTCTACTGTAATTGATGGAATAGGCTTCAACTATGAGATAATTCATCTTGTCTGATAATATACATATTGTATAATATCCAAACAAAATTTCGGTGCTTTCAGTTTCAACACATAGGTGTCATCTTCAGGTATAAAATATTTGAAAATTGAGGGGAAATACAATAGGAGGATTGTGCTCCACTACATAATTAAACATGGATGCTACCAAAGACCACATTTAATGTTATCTGGGCTATGCATTGAGAGGAAGGAAGTGATGGATGAATGGTGCAGTAGATAACTTGCGGTAGTTGTCAGTGACGGTTGTCCCCTCAGGGTTCGTCGTGTCCTCAGGGTCTTGTGATCATGCTCCATTATGCCCTGAGCTCCTGCACCCTGTAGCTGATGACTCTGTCACAACTATAGCTGTGTCGATCATGAGTGATTTGTTCATTTTGAACGATTCATTGGCATGAACCAAATGAATTAAATCACATTCTCCGTTCAAATAGTTCATAATGAATCAAATCAAGCTGTTCTTGTTCATAGCTGTTCTTAGACATGAATCAAATTGCATGAATTTAATCTACGAAATGAACCGAAATTCCCACCTCTAGTCACAACACTTGTCCTGGGAAATACTCACTCGTAGTTCATGGTTTGGTGTGGAAGGGGAAGATTTAATGATATAATAAGAGGGGAAGGGGCTTGGGGAGAGGAGTATGGTTACTGGGAGATAGGGGGAGGGATAGGGTTATAGGGTACATGAGGAGAAAGTTAACTGGGTGAGCGTTCCATACATGGTGGGTGGCACGTATGTACAGTGCTGTGTCCATAAGAGAGAGAGAGAGAGAGACACGCTCACAACTCGATGACCCTGCACTGAGTTCAAAAGGGTCCGCAAGAGAGAGTGTCCAGGAGGGGTATAGGCATCCCTAGATGTGTTGCAAATAATTTGTACTTGAAGACGAAGCCTATGAGTTAACACCAGTTGGTAGTGCAAATTTAAAATTTGTGAAAATTGAACATGTGCACATTATCATTCATGTATTCCATTGAGATCACTTTGATTTGCTGTAACACTTAATTTTGATCATATTTGTTATCAATTAATGAGACCAAGTTTCAACCACTAATATATACACAGAAATGCTTCTGGAGGGCTAATCATCTATTTTTACAATTAAAACACCTCTTTACAATGTTTCATACTTTTATTGTCTCACCTTCAAGGCTACGATACCAACAAGAGTAAGATAAATAACATTGAACTGTATTAAAATTTAAATTGTTTTAATTGAAAAACAAATCTCCAGAATCACTTTTGTTTATCAATAAGCATGTAGCAGAGTAAGAATTTTGCTGAAGAACCTATTGCCTATGTCAAATGATGATTGTTCATTGATCTTACTTTTTATTTCATCATTGCTATAGAGAATAGAAAAGTACCAATAGTAACGCCTTCAGGGGCATTTTTAGATTATCATTTTACCTTCCTTCTCAAGGGCAGATTTTTTCATCTTTATCCATTACAGAATATATAATTTTTGGAATATAAAGGGTTAGCCAGAAGTGAAGGCCTCTCATTATTTCTGAATATACTACTGAATATGCTTATCGTATAAGCCCGAAGTATATTATTTAGTCAGGAATGTGAAAGTGTAACCCTTTCCAATTTCTCCTTTTTACTTTTGTAAACCTTCTTATTTCTGGTATCCCTTACCCATGCCATTTCCTGACTTTCCATTTTTAGTCTAGTTTTCATTTAGAATGTGAGACTGAGATGGACTGAGCTGACCGAGTAGATTTTCAACAAAAGGCTTGCACCCATTATTCTGATGCATTGATACTCCTGAGCTTGAAGAAGGCCTTATAATGGATTATTTGTGTACAATCTTACAATTATGCCATTAATTATGAACAAGTTGGTCGGCCGTTTTGGCGTAGCAGACAATTTTGAATTCAAAATCTTCATGAGGTATTACTGAACTAAAAATAAACTAAACAGACATTACGGCATGAAGAGTTTCTGCCAAAAAAAATATGACGAAATATGGCCATGCTTGTCATGTATACTGATGTCCTCAAACTTTCCTCCATGAATGTTAGCCTGTTTCCTATTTAAAATATATATGATTTGATTACATGAGACATAGATAAAAATATAAAATGAAAGTTTATTCTGAATAGCACCAGAGCAGTTGCTATTGATAATTTGATTGGAAGAAAAATACTTTACAATTCAAATACAAGTGCAGGGCTTAAAGTTAAGGGATGTTCAGGGCTTCTACTGTTAAATATAATGCCATATCTTTTCTGTGGTAGATAATTGACATAGGATAACAGACTATCATCAAACTGAATTAATTTGTCATTACCACTGTTGAATTATTATCCATTTTCCAGGTTTTCACAAAATGCTGGGAGAAAACACCTCACGTGGGACATTATGCTAAGCACCCAAAGGAGTACATTGCAGCATTGGACAGCTTCTTGGAAAAGATTGGTCTTATCTCTGGATCTCAAGAAAGTAAAGAGAGATTTCAAATCAGGAATGCATAACTGCTCTTCACTTACTTGCTGTTTTTCAGCAGTTTCATTATAATTAAAGGTTTTTACCACATCACCATTCATCTATTATCTAATCATCCGAGTTAAAAATTATTGCAGTGATTTGTGTCGTTTATTTGTAAATTAATGTAAAAAACTATCAAATTTATTATTTTTATTATATACATTGATTTTTTGTTTAGCAAGTGTATTATTTTGAATAATGATCAGCCATTTCTCAAGTTTTCCTCCTCTCGAGGATTACCTCAGCACTGAATGACATTGAAGGCATAAGCAAATTGGTATGGCTATATGCTGAGCAGGAAGGGAATAGTTATTCACTCCAAAAAATAAACAAAATATGGTAGGAAATCACTAATTCCAAATATCTGAGACCTTAAAATAACATCTGCGTATAACCTACACAAAGCTATTAAGCAGGTGAGTAAGTCAGGTAATTTTCAATTTTTCAAATAATATTTTATCCAATATCTATTAAAATATTTATGTATCTTAATTAAATTATGAGTGAATAATTGTTTTTTAAATGATGCATACAGTTAATCTGATGAAAATAGCTTAGTTACTCAAAAAATAATAAGAAAAATTATTTGGAATGACAGAGTTGCTGTACTCTATAGATTTATTATTCCGTTATATTTCCAACAGCAGATATTAGATATGAAATAAAAAAGAAACAAATCTTCATAATTAGTTGTTTGGATACTTCAGTTAATTTCTGTCCAGGATTAGGAACCTTTTGCTGAAAATATTTCTAAAGGTTAGCCTACTTTCTTCATGCACTCTTCTTTGCTAATTGAGGAGAATAATTATGTAGCTGTGTGATTTGGTTGTATTTGCTCTGTTGCAAAAAATCATGGCATGTAAAATTTATGTAGATTTTTACATGCCTGGTAGCACCTTGAATTTGGCTCAGCTTATATATATTATGTCAGGATTTAGGTCCCTGTTGTGGTGGAATGAATTGTAACATGAACTTCTTTGCACTCTTCTTTCTAGATTCAATATGATATAACATAATGCCCAAAAGTGAAGTTGTTAAAGGTGGCCAATTGTTTAATGCAATGGAGAGAAAAATTTTCCTTTCAGGGTTCTCAGTCTTGCCCTTAACTTTAATGTATTGGACATAATTATTTAAACTTTCACCTGGATCCTGAAGTATTTAGAGGTGATCAAAGAACCTGAAATATGTGAATTTTGTAGGTAAGTGTTAATTTTCCATTATTATCTTACATTTTCCACCATGCGCTTGTGAGTATGAGTTGAAAATTTTTGAGCTGTAAGAAAAGAAAGGGGGGACAAAATATAGCTATTTTTGGTAAATGCCCTTTGGCTACCTTTGGCTTATAGTCATGTCATCAAATTACTAAATGATTAGTTGTAAGCCATATAGCTAGCATAAAATTATAACTTTATCCTAACCACATAGAGCACAGTAAATGTTTGGGAAGATAAGTTATGAATTTCAATTTATCATGTTATGTTAGGTTCTAAGAATGCCAATTCCCCTTGGTGTCTCCAGTTGAAGATCAAAATCCATACCAATAGGTCGACTGTATGGTAGAAATAACCCAAACGTTTGGTGATTATCCGATTTCCTCCAGAAGATGCATGGGCCATAAATTTCAGTGTACTTTTTATGATATATCAGACAGTTTTTCACTAGCAATTAGAGGAAAGTTGTAAATCTGATGAGTTGTAGCTTGCTCCTAGCTTCACAAATTCTGTTTTATAACCAGGGGTTGATGAAGATGGTGCAGTGGCTCCCTCGCCACTCTGCACTACCTCCCTGTTATTCTTTCTTTGAATGGTAGAATGAAAATATCCTTATCTTCCAGTATTCTTGTAGGGTGCCTGATGTTTCCTGGGGCTTCCCACCCTTGCTACACTCTGTATCTTAAATGAGATGCAACCCATCATATCTATCACAGACAAGGAACAGAAACTATCACCAATGAGATGAGAGCGTTACCTGAGTCTTTACTGGCTAATTGGAACTCTTTAACATTCAACTCTGACCCGTTATAGATGGAACGACTAGTGTGATCAGGGAACAAAATCTGTGGAAACGATGACGCTTTATGTTCCAGCATGGGATGTACTGGGATGGCTCTGCAATTTTTTTGCTATAAAAACGCCAAATGCCCCTTAGCTAATGAACATCATGATATTCTGCATTAATAATTATTCCATTCCGTCTCTCCACCCAGTTCTGGAACTATACCACCTCTGAAAATAATTAACATTTTCACTGTACTGTTCAGACATAATTAATATTATTTTATTTATTTTAAATAAAGAAAACCACATTTAGCAAAGGTGCCATTTTATAGTGGCCATGTAACAATACACAAACTTAAGGACATATAGGTACAGGAAAATTTTGCAAAAGATGTAAGAAGTTAACAATAGAAGATAGTGTTTTACATATTATTGCAAACGTTTTCAGCCAAATGCCATCTCACTGTTATTGAAGAAAGTTTAAGCGATGCAAAAATTGAAACCCCCGATAAGAACAGCGACCCTGAACTACTTGTAGCACTGATGGCTCTTATGAGTTCCGTGTGTCAATATTCATGAAGAAAAATCTACCTTAACTCAGGTGCCGAGTCACACCCAGGTATATTTGGTGATATTTGTAGCTTCAGTAAAAAAGGGAGATATATTTATCACATATTTAATTATTAAATAAGAAAAAATTAATTCTTTACATTAGTTACTTCTTTGTCGCCGAATTGGATTTGGAAAACCTTCAATTGAACATTGGTACGTATTTCTAACATGGAAAGTCCAATCTTTCTTCAACTTTCAGTCAGTTTTTTGTTGGTTTAAATATTGCTTGATGCTGAGAGTAAGATTTTACAAAAGTACGTTGATGGAAATATTGTGATAAAGCCATCCCTTGGTTTTTCTGACTAAAGCTGTTATCAGAATAGGTTTTGATTGCCTTTTATAGAGGTGTAGCTGCCTGGAAATACATTCCTTCCTTATATCATCACATTTTTGGCAGTGATTTGTTTCAAAATGTCAATTTATATTAGGTATTGGTTCTGCTTACAACCATTTCATTACACATTAGGGTCGTCTATGGCTACAACCAATTCCTTTATCATTTAACCTTGCTTTAATGGTCTGACTCCGAGACTGTCTCATCAAGCAGTGTCTGTCTCTTCTACCCCTTACTCTCCTCTCTTCCAATAGAAACAGAAGGTGAATCGAAATCCGCATTGCCATACTATTAGGCGGAATATTATGTGCTCGTAAAATAGTCAGGTGGTGGTTAATTACTTCTTCAATAAATTGTACTTTAAAATTTTCGAAATATAAATATTAATAGAAAATCATTTCACAACATCTTAACAATGTGTGTCAACCAAAATGTCTTGGCATATCATCTTTGACACGCATGGCATAGGTTTGCCATCGGTGATGTACATGTAAATTTTCCATTGCAAGAATTGCCACTGTCAACTATGTGGATACGAAAATATCATGATAAATCCTATCAGTGAAAAAATGATCTCAAGATATTATTAAAATTCCTGAAACCATGGACTGGAGTTAATTGACATCACACTATGTGGTATCTTGAAGCGAGGATTTGTAATTAGCATTGTGGATAAATTCAAAAGAAAAGCTGTATTTGATTTTCTATCCCCTCGATGACCAATTATATGAATAACACAAAGTGACAGACAGCCAGGAAGGCACAGACCTTGCCTGGCGGAACAATACCGAAGCTCGTGGTCTTCTGAGTGGAAAATTGGAAACTCACCCTTTTCTCCATCTTATGGTAGCTTATCCATCTCCTCGCAGTGCCTTCTCCACCAGTTTTCCTTCGCCCGATTGGTTATTCACTGGAGTTGATGTTTATACTCATTGTGCTTCGTCTAACCTAGTTCAGTGTTGGCATTTTTTCACCTCCTTCTCTCCTCTATTTTCCCAATCATTTCTTGCGTAACCCACTGCTCCTTAACCCCCTCGTTTTCCCTTATCCTTTCGTTTTTTCCGCCTCTCTTAATATGCCTGTATGTATAATCTCCCATGTTTTCTCCACTCCCTTTGCTTCACTTATGTTCCATTGCACTTGGTCTTGGTATTCCCTTCATTTTTTCCCCTACCAAAGCTTCAAAGTTCCATCTGTTTATCCACCTACTTTTTTAAATCTGCGATCACATATCATCATAACTAAGTTAAGATTCAAGCCTGCATTCAAATAAAATTCAACTGCCTTCTCGTTGCGATCATTTCTAGTTCCTAATCCATACCCTCCCACTTCATACCCATCTCTCCCTTCCCCCACTACTGCGTTCCAGACACCCATTACTATTAGGTTTCTCTTGTCCGGGAACTCTCTGATTATCTCCTCTAACTGTTTATAAAGCCCACCCACATCATAATACCCATGGTTGCTTGTGAGCATGTACACCTGGGCTATAAAGAAAGTTGTTGAGTGTACTTTTATTTCAACCACTAGTATGCTGTCGCTCTGTTCAATGTTTACTCCTTCCTAGCCAATTTTGCATTCAATACTTTAGCTACCCCACGTTGACTCTCATCCCCGTCACTATAGATTACCCTGTAATTATCACTGCAATAGTCTCCGCTGTCCTTCCATTACCCTTCACTCAGCTCCAAGACATCCACGTCCTCTAGGACAATCCAGCAAACCGTTTTAGCCGAGAAGGCCGTTAGGGCACCAGGGCGTTTCGGTTATCACTCGCCTAGTAGCGATTCTTTTATGATTTATGACTAGAGGTAGTATTTATAAATGTGTCAAATAAAATTGTAAATATTGTATATAATTTGGTGTTGCTTACATATATAAAGACCCTAGCATGATTTTTCTCATCAACGACCAGATATGCTTTGGCCTGTATGTTCGATGTTTTCGATGACGGATGAAATGATTCCTTATAGTCCTGGAAAAAAAATTTCCCCGCAAAGAAAAAAAAATCATAGATTATTTTACAGTATTGGTAGCACACCCACAGTGCACTACGTAGTTCATTACTCACACCTTCCCACCACCATTGAGATGACTATTACTAGTCATAAATCATAAAAGCATCGATACCAGCCGAGTGGTAACCAAAATGCCCCTGCGGCGAAACGCCTCTGATCTCAAACGGCATCGCCTAATCATCCCTGCGCCAAAGCAGCTTCGTCCAATCATACCTGTGCCCAAATGACCTGCGCAGAAAGGTCTAGCGCCGAAACGACCGCGCCCAAACCGGCGCACTCCCGCGCACCGGAATGTCCCAATCCCCTGCGTTCCTCTCTCTGTTTCCTAATCAATATTTTCCTGATAACTTTTAAAAAAGGGCAGTTCTTCCGTCCGAATTTGATGTACTGATGAAAATGGTCTTCAGTCAATCTGTGCGATAGGAAATAGCAAGGTCACCATTTCTGTTGGTCCATGGGCCACGTGTTCAGTGTTCACCCTTCGTTGGCGTGGATTTCACTCGGCTCAAGCCTCTAATGCGGCATGATTGGCTTATGTTCAGTTTCCCGCTTGATGCCGTCTTAATCAATATCGTATAATAAGATATTATAATGACGATATAAAAGGCCGTATAACCGAAAAAGGTATCGAATATACTTCAACCTACTGTTCTTGAAACTATGCGTAATTAGGACGTGTAATATCGATAGATTTCCCTTCCTCGCTGAACAACCTTACAAAATTTTCAAAAGTCTCTCCGTCTACTGCATTTTCTCCTTCCTTCTGCAAATCCGCATCTCATAGACTTCATTCTCTTCTTCTCTTTCTTTTCCTTGCAATGTTCACTGTCTTTCAGCCTTACAACGCAATGTATTGGAAAAGGGGAAGTAGTTAACCAAAGGATTTATGTATGTACATGCTGAAGAGTTTCTAATACTTCTAAATTCAAAATAAAAACATTCGGATAATATTTGAACGATATTTCTTTTGTATTTGATCATTGGTTATGGTAAGTGAAGTTCAAGGAAGTAAATCTACGGTGCGGTCTGGGAGTATCTAGGAGGATGTCAAGGACCTCGCCTCGCATGAGGATAGGAAAAGGAATCGGAATAGGAGAAGGAATAAATTTCATCGGAAGTTTTTATGTCCCACGGCTTTGATGGGGCATAATTTGCCATCAAATACTATTTAAATGATGCAAATAGTATCCATAACGCATCATATTATCCGTTAAAGAATAAACCGAAAGCCATAGGAATTTTCCACTGCGGATGAACAGAGTGCTTAAGTACATGTGATGGACCCTACTGGAAAAGTTTAGACGGGTGAATGATGAGAAAGTTTATTTGGGAGAGTTTAAACTACGTTTCTGTGACCACCTGGGAGGGAGAGTGATCCCAGTCCTGATTCAAAGAGGCACAATGGGAACGAATGGTGTTGAGGGGTAGAGGTCTCTTCCGAAATATAGAGGGGGAAGGAAGAGGCCCTGACAAGTAGTTACATGTTGATCCGATATGCGGAGCTCAAGGATGAGGACAAAGGGGGGGGGGGCAACAGATTCCAGGCCAGGCTTTCAAGCAATGATGGGAAAACTATAATTCTCTTTCCCTTACTCTGATACCCCCCTCCCTCTTCCACTCTCTGACACCGTGACATACAGATGCCTGGACCAGATACGAAGTATTCAAACATGATCGCGGGAGCCCAATTTCGTCACATTTTAAAAATTGTTAATAAAAGTTTACGTATTTATTAACATAAGTTTATGTGAAATGGACACAATTGTTCACAGCAATATGTACTAGCTTAAGCTGCCACATTCGGTTTGCGCTTTTGTATTTTACTCTCAAATAACGATTCGCTTTCTTTTCCCTTTTCATTACTCCTTCACTTTTGAATAACATGATTGCAAGTGGCTAATTGAAACGGTTGCCCCATTTACATCTTTCATCATCATAATTCTGCAAGCATTTTGAGCTTTACCGCAAACATCCTTTTCCTAATAGCCTTTATGCCATATCTTCATTTAAACACTAGAGCGCATATTCAGTAGTTCGGTCTCCACTTTTCAAAACTTCGTACCCCGCGTAACAACAAATACAGGCAGTAAAATGCTGTTTACATAACAACTTACCCAAAAAGAAATATATCCAATCAATCAAAGTCAGGTTTTAAGAAAACTCACCAACTCTTAACTCATCTAGGCATGGATGTATCACCGAGGTTAAAAGCTAACCGAAACAATTTCTCTGACATTGCTGATCTTGCACGTAACTCACAATCAACCAATGCAGGAGCATGTCTCATTAAATAAAGCTTCACGTCATCCTCACGTCCGATATTATTGCTATCACCTATTCTCAACGTTGTCAACAACCTAAAACGCGGGATAAGCGTCAAAATTCACCTGACCAGTCTTCGTCTTTACTCCGCACTCACAACCTCGCAAGAACTGTCCTAAACAATCGCAAACACAAAAAATGTTTAAAATGAATCGGCCACAAAACTCGAAGAGAAACGCGACATTCTCATTCAAATTATTAAACATTTAAAGCAAAATGAAAGTTAAGAATAACCGCTAATCGCCTTTATTAAAATGAATAGTTTGTAAAAAGTCAAATTTCCTCGTTCTAACGCCTAAAAATGCTCGACTTCTAAATCTCTATGCACAAATCAGGTGTTGCTAGATCTCGTTCACCTGCAAATATGTATGTGAAATTCCAAAAATCGTACACCCTACGACTCAAAACTAACACATCTATATAAAAATTACTATAAGCATTGACTCTTTCGCTACATCTCTAGTCTACGCCCTGCCAACGCCCAAATACTATAACGTGGATTTCGCTCGCATTTGCGTTAAAAGGAAATTTTGCTCTCATTTGAGATAAAAGACACGGGTATTGTGATAGTTTTCATTAAAGCTATTAAATACGTCATTTGTCTAAACACTTAAAATTGTGAGACATTTTTGTCGCATACGTATGTAGGAATTTGATTATATAAGTTTTTACATGACATTATACAAATTAATGTATTTATTAATGAGAAAAAATGAATACGTTTTCCTATAATTTGCTAAAGTGCTACAATACTAGTGAACATATGAGTCACTCCGCCGCCGCCGATAGTTTTTCCATCGGCGCACAGGTCTACCTGAAAGTGAAAAGGCAAAAGGGAGAGACAAAATAAACAAAGAGTTACGTTGGGGGAGAGAATGCGAGTCGTTTGCCCAACCGTGACCGCGTACCTATTTCTCCTCTGCACTCCCTCTGAGTGCGGGAACTGGATGGACTTTTTCCATCCATTCCGACGGATTTGGCAAGAATAACTTCGCGAACGAGCGTATGCATTCCAGTGCTCTCGGTGTCGGTATGACACCTGCACATTACTCAATCGTAACGATGACGCGGATTGCCAAAACCATAGTGACACGTGCAAGCTCAGTATACATTGTGAACGATACAGCGGCGGGAGAGTGCCAAAAAGAAAGCTATTAATTAGAGGTTGTTGCTATTCTTAAATTTTCTCTAACCCCTTATTAATTGAGAAGCAATTTTAGGATACACATTGGACCTCCGAGGAATGTTGACCAATCAATGGGTGTTTTGTCTTCCTAAACTCATGTTGAGACATTGTGTCTCTTAACCACTAAATTTTTCCCCTTGGTTTAAATTGAGGTAACGCCCCATCAGCTTTTAATTTTAACTTTTATGTCACTCCTAAAGTCTCTAAATCATCTCTCCGTAGAGATAAATTTTGAGGCTATTACAAGAAAACACTGGAGATAATCCCAGTACTCGACGGTTGAAGAACGTGTCTGGATAGTACTTGGTCTCCATTTCATCTCCTGCGACTCCTAATGTTTTCTGCCCCCCTCCACGAGAGATTTCCTTCCACATCTACATAATACTCCGCGAGTCGCCGATTGGGCGTGTGGCAGGTTGTGTTAGGTCACCAGCCGTGTAAAGGTGTACTTTTTTGGAGATGAAATGGTGACATGAATTATAGGAGTGTATTTAGTGGAGATCAATTTTTATTGTGCTCGCTTATTGTTCGCGGAAAGAGCGAGTTTTTTGTACCTATTTGTTCGACAGTGTATCTCTCTTATTTTATCAAACCTGTTAGACCTAGAGATGTAGTGAGGAATCATGATAATATTCTCTATGTCGCTCTGAAAAATATCAGTCCCGAAATTATCAAGCAAACTAAGCCTAGCGTGTAGCCTCGAGTCTAGATTCAAGCCTAGAGTCTCTAGGGGCTCCCACGTTAATCCATCTAAAATTTGTGAGACACTATATGTACGCTCGTAGTAGTTGTTAACGAAGCGCACTGTTTTCCTTTGAATTTTATTAATTTTTTTGTTAAATCTTTATGACCAGGGTCCCAAATGCTCGCGGCGTATTCGAGGTGTGGCCTAACCAGAGCGAAGTAGCATCTCTCTTTGACTTTTTCATCCGAGGACCTTCCTATTATACGTTTAACAAAACCTAGTTTCTTTAATGCTTCGCCACATATGTTCTGTATGTGTAATTCCCAATATATATTAGATGTTAAGGTAATTCTAAGGTATTTTACTGTCTCAGAAGATTTTATGCTTACTCCACCCACAGTATAGGTATGGCATTTTTTAAATGATTTTCGCAGGAAGTGAACTGTGGTGCATTTGCTGATATTTAGTTCTAACCCCCACTTCCCCACTCCTGGCACCACGAATGAACGTAGTTAAGGTCAGAAGACAGATAAGGTCCCTTAGAGCGGAATAAAAGAAAATATTTCATTGAGTACACATTTATTAGCTATTGTTTATCAGTAGGCGTACACAACAATTTTCATATCAATCAGTACTCACAATGACGAGGGAACATGTCATGGGGAGGATATACGAACAGATGCACATCAGATATCTAAAGAAGGTATAGTACACCCATCTATATTGCAGGCCAGTAAAAAGAGAAACTATTCTTTCATTGTACCAAATCATGTAAAAAATTAAAACATAAATATTTTTCAAATAGAAATGCACGTAGAGTGAGTGTATGCAAAAATTAAACTGCCGAAATTTAATGATAGAAAATTGCCCCTCATTTTGGTGAATTTCCTTAATATAAGAAAAATAATGCATGATATCGTTTCCTAAGCTTATTAACCAGAATGTCAACCGAGAATTCATGAGTGTGCCGGCACAAGTAAGAGCTCCGATAACGTAAAAACTCAGGATTGAGTCAAAGCTCAACTTAACCTTTGAAAAATTGACAAATTAAACTCTTTCGCCCAGTGTTAGTTTTAATTTCTAGTCTGAAGTATGCTCTGAATAATACGCGACCTTTCGCAAATAATGAGGGTTATGCAATTGCTTTTAATATTTGCAATCGGAAGTTTTTCCCACAAAAACTTTAGATGACCATTAACGCTGAATTTGTAAGAGACAGGCTCGACTTTTTGAAATCTCACCGTCACACATGAGATGAAAAATTTGTATCACATCAGACTTTCAAAAAGCGACCGGTTTCATCCTACAGGGGGCGTCAACTGGGACCTGACTTTCTTGCTATCCTCTCGATTTAAGTTGTTGGAATGCTGGACAATTTCAATTGTTCCACGTATTATTCCGGGATAATAACGCGATACCCTTGCAATCACCTTCCCTTAATGAAAATTAATTTTGTGTCCCGGTCCAGGTGAAATATGCTCCCCTACCACATAGAGGTGGAGTTGCTATTCATCTGCGGAAAATTAGAAAGGTCGTGTCATTCCCGAAACGCTTTCTCAAGCTGCAATTTAGATTCCGCTTCCATTCTTCAATTACACTAGGCGTAGAAATACAGTTGTTGCGATCATATTACGCATGCTAACGTAAAAGTAATTGAATGAAGATACTGTTTTTCTTGAGTTTTTTTAAAGAAATATTTTATACTAGTAAATGATTGTCGCCGGTAAATGTAATGTACGTACGTATAACTTCAATTTTTCATGGTTACCAGTGTTCTCAGAGGCCGCATTTCATGGCTCTGTCAGTCTGCTGTGCATCAATTCAGCGATAATTATTACTATTGACCGCTCCACACCTGTTGCCTGTAAGTGTAAGCCGAAACGGCTCGACGCTGCGTCCTTGGCTGGCAGATTGAGTCTCCCTCCAACGCGACACCGATCTCTGGGGCCGATATCCTGCTCTGGGATTTGATTACGACGTGATTAGCACCCTCTCCATGACCTTCCTTCACCACTCGCCTCCTCATCGCCTCCTCATCGCCTCCTTCGCCTTCCAACCGCGTCAGAATATCGCTCTCCCGCTCCTCGGAATCATTTTCGTCCGAGAACTCAGCTTCCCAGTCGCTTTCCTCGGTGTCCGACTTGATCGCTATTCCCGGGCAATATTTCCTCTTCATCCTGGCCGCGAAGATCTCCATGACAAGGGCGAACAGAGCAATGGCGAATCCAGCTCCCAGGAGAAGGAATATACCCTGTGTGATGGATAAATTAAGAAATTTATAAGTATCAGTAACAAGGCAGAGAGAGAGAGAGAGAGAGAGGGTAGAAAAGCTGGGATTGGATTGGATATTTGGGAAGGCGGCCGACAGCTGAGGTCATTTCCGCAATAGGGGATATAGATAAGGGAGGAAGGGTGGATAGAAACCCGGCGTCAGCATTAGCCTGCTCTTAGCTAAAGGCGCCAAGGGGACCGCGGTTTAACGTCTCATCCGACAGACAGAGTACTGTACTTGAAGTGCCCTCCACAAGGCAATCAAGTAGGGACTGGGTTTCCTCTGAAAAACAACCTCCTCTGCAGTGATTTGAACCCTGGACGTCCGTATGGCTAGCCAGTGCTCTAGCCACCACACCAACCCGATCCCCGATAGAAAAGCTTCTTGGAGGATATACATATTGACATCCCTTCAAACATGCATGCATATCATCATGCCATTGCCTTTCGAGGTAGGCACAAGTGGAAGATTTATCTCAAATATATTTATACCATGCCACCTGCCCAGGCAGGCTCACATATGTCCCAGGCTTACTAATGATTGCTTTGAGATTTCCTTGGCTCTCTGCACTCTTGCATTGCTTCATAAACGCTCTCCCATTCTTAAGACGCCTAACATTCCTCCTCTTTACCATCTATTCGCCTCCATTATTACTTTCGCGGTCTACCCCTTCCTCTCACACCAATCATCACCCTACTACCATTTATCTGTTTCTTCATTCGACTGTCATTCATCCTCTCTAAATGGACAAAACATCGAAGCACACTCCTTTCATACACGTCCATTACAGGAGCGTCCACCCCCGAATTATTTCTCCACTCACTCATTCCTCGCCCTATCCGTCCTCCATTTTGACGCCAACACCTCCAAGGTACACCCATTGTACTCAGCCCGCTCCAACACTCTTTCTGTCCATGCAAATTTTTGTTACGGTCGGTCGGTATTTAGAGGAAAGGATGGAGGGTGGTGTAATTTTAGTGTCTACTAGTTTGTCTACAAAATATTTAGTGTTTTTCAACTACGGGCACATTTTCTATATTTTTGTATAATTGATAAATAATTTATTTTTAGTTTATCTGAACTCCCGTCTATTTCCGTAATTAACCGAGGAAGAGCAACCCCCTTAGGTTATAAGAGTGTTCTTACTTTCCGTGGAGCCAAATTTCCATCCCTTTTGCTGTAAATCTTTATGCATACGGAAGAGTGAAAAAAAGTTAAGTATTATTCATTGATACTTTCCGTTTTGAATTCCCCTCTGCGTCCCCAAAAAGCAGAGGGATTCGTTTTCGTCATATTATCCGGAGGCGTGGCACAGGGGGAGGAATGAGGGGTTTAAGCCGGCTATGGTTGTGGCGAAACATAATGGTAGTTGCACAGAAGGCCCTTTTCGATAAATAAGTCCAACATCTTCAATTAGCGTTCCCCAGAGGGAATAAGCTAGTATCTATGTTTCTATCTACGACTGAATGAGTTTTCGAGGTCGCTAAGCCTTTGTAGTCAATTTCAAATGCTCTTGTAGTTATTCGCATCAATGAAATTTCCCTCTGTGGCTCTCAAGCACGAATCTTTTTCAAGTGAACGATCATCATCCACAGCTCTAAAGCCCGGGGTGGGCCTTGGCTTCCTCAGTTTAATACTTACAATTTTAATCTTCTTCTGGCCTTCTCCTCCCATCTTTCGACTCCCTTCGTTGCTCCTTATACTCCCCGTTGCAGGCGGGTTGGACCAGACTCGACCGCGCGACCGAAAAACCGATGTGAAACTCGGCGTCGCAAACGGTCGCAGCATAACTCATCGGATTCGCACTTTGGAAGCTTTGTGGAGTCTCCCCATATAAGTTACTTCGTGATGCTCGGCGATGCAATCAAATATTCCTCTACATATATTTTTAAAAAATGACCAAAAATGAGGGCCCGCCATTTTGTTTAATATCTTTGGTAAGTAATTACAAAAATGTAAGAATACTACATTAAAATAAAGATAAAAAACTGTTCCATCTAATGAAATCACTTTTTATTCCAATTCTTTACCCATAAAGGTTTAGGAAGGGCTTGATTTTGAAGATTTAGTGAGAAAATTGAGTGAAGATCATTTTGCGAAATTTGTGCAACTTTGACCTCATGCAAATTGTTAATTGTTGAGTACTAAGGAAAATTCCATGCCTCATCGCATGCACAGGTCTTTTGAGAATATTTATGCAAAATTTCTGGTTCCTGGCTTGAAAAAATCACTTTTTGAATTTTGGCCAGCTCCTTTCGATTTCAGCCCACTGTGCGTCGTTCGGACTTTATGCTTTCACCCATTCTTCCTACTCGGCCCAGCCATGCCGGTTGCTGCGACTTAAAGAACCCTACTGTATCTTCCCATCCTGGTGCTTCATTTACCTTCAATATCATTCTGATTTTTCGCGCCTCTCCCTCTCCTACCCCACCGGGCCATAAATTCTCCATTTCAATTTCCTTTCGAATCACCTAAATATCCCGTAGTCATTCTTGAATAGAACCCATAACTCGTCTTTTTCTAGTTCCAAATTTTATTGTCCCGCGAAAGTTTCTGTCGCAGACCTGCGCGGCCAGAAAAGGGGAAGAAGTGGAATGGGAGAGAACGGTGAGGACGACGAAAGGGAGGAAGAAATTGAGGCGAAAAAAGAGAGGCAAGGAGGACCAAAACACTCACATCAGCGACCTCTATCTCCGCCAAATACCCATAGAGTGCATGGCTATCAGGTTAGTGGTGAAAATCACCCGTCACTGTGACTGCACTTTGAACCAAATCTTGGAATCACATTGTTAGACGAGTCAGAACGGGACGGCAGATAGTAATGATTAATCCAAATTCTCGAAGCGCTTGTGTTGTCAGCAATTAGAGAGGTTCCACACTGAAAAACCTTCCTCTCCCGTTTCGGAGGAATCTAGAAGTTCAGAAGCCCGTGTTCCAAAATCGTTCATCGCGCATTCAGTGCCAGTAACAAATTGAAATTAGAAGATGAGGAAACTGGAGAAATGAGGATTGTAAAGGGAATTAGGCAAGGCTACTGCTTTTCACCAGTCTTGTTCAACCTTTACGAAGGAAAGCTAATGGAAATGGCTCTAAAGAAGGAAAGAGGGGTATATGTTGGAGGAGTAAAAATAAAAACTATTAAATATGCTGACAATCAAGCGATTATGGCAGAGACAGAAAAAGAGCTACAGAAAAACATGGAAAGATTATATGGTTGGAGAAATGTATGGAATGAAAATAAATGTAAATAAAACCAAGGTTATGAGGATCGGGAAGGAAGAAGGCGATGTCAATGCCATAGTGAAAGGTCAGAGACTAGAACAAGTAGAATCTTTCAGATACCTTGGTAGCCTGATATATATAGATGGAAACTCTACTCAGGGCATCAAGAGTAGAATATTCATGGGAAAGAAAGCCTATGAAAAAACACAAGCTGTATTAACTGCCAATAAAATACCTATTACCCTAAGGAAGAGATTTGTTAAATGCTTGTATGGAGCGTGGCCCTCTATGGATCAGAAACTTAGACCTAAAGAAAAAAGGTATCTTGAAAGTTTTGAAATATGGTTATGGATAAGGATGATGAGAGTAAGGTGGACGGACAAGGTGAGGAATGGCCAAGTTTGGAAAGGATTGACGAGAAAAGATCAATCATGAATACAATAAGAAGAAGGAAGGCAAACTGGTTGGGGCATGCCATGAGGCATGACTGCCTCCTGAATAAGATAATGGAAGGAAAAGTGAAAGGAAAATGCAAGAAAGGAAGAAGAAAATTTGACATGTTAACAGATTTGAGGGAGAACAGGAGTTTCCAAGAGGTGAAAATGTGGGCGTAAAATAGAGAAGTTTGGAGGAGTTCAGAGCTGGAACCTGTCTCAGGACAGATCTACATTGATGATGATGGTGATGAACAATTTGCGAGGAGGGGCATTTCACCTGCACGTCGTCGAGGCTGAGTACTCTTTCGGTGAGTGCCCCGTGGCCGAGTCGGAAGCCGCCGCCCATGAGGAGTCGCTTGCCGTGCTCGGCCTTCCACCGCTTCTCTGAAGAGCTCACCACGTCACCACTCGGGTCCACCTCCTGCTCCTCGCCCTCGCCCACCTCCTGGTCCGCATCCTGCCGCGCCTTCGCCAGCAGCCCAGCCTGCTCCGCACGCAGGAGTCCCTGCTTCAGCGCCTCCGAGATGCGGGCACCCTCTGCTCCGCCCCTCACCAGGAATCCCAGCCGAAATGGCACGAAGCACTCGTTCGACACGGCCAGAATGGGACCGCCCCTCTTCTTGCCCACCACCTGTATCCCGCGAGGGGAAGGAAACGAAGAAAGAGCACATTCCACCCGTCTCTGTTCGGCTTCCATCTCAGGAATACATCCCTTCAACCAAGTGATGAACGGTTCAATGGTCAGTCTAGAGCCGTCGAAGAAACGTTAATCAATCTGATACAATGTTTTCGATTCAAACATTCATCGCTGAGCATTTATCCGAGAAGTGGACAGCGGATCTAAGAGAATACATCCCGGGACCTTTAGGTGACGAAAGCATGACGAATTTGACTTTGAGGCCGGACTAAGGGACAGACCTTTGGAACTAGGTTTGACACGGTCATGCCGGGACGTATGGTAAGTCTATACATACCGTATTTCCCGGCCTTTCCAAAATTAGCAGCTGCATAAAATTTATTCGTTGTAAAATCTCAGAAACGAATGATGGAGAACGTATCTTTAGCTTGCTGCTGAAACTGTCTCTCTCGAAGACCTCCGATGACAACGCAAAATCGAATGTATATACGTACGTCAACATAGCTTCACCCATTTAATGCCGACCAATTTTATTGCTCGTTTTCAAGCAAAATGTAATAAAACGGGAATATGTCCTGCCTCGCACCATCATTCATTCACGTACAAAATTTCAAAGTAATCGATGCGTAAGTTTATCCACTCCGACTTAGCGAAGAAAAAGAGCACTTGACTGATGGTCTCGGGACTGATTAGGGCGCCAGTATTGTATACGAGCTTTAGGATCCTTCATTTATTTAATCACCCAATCCCCAAAGATGTGCGAAATCATATGTGAAAAATGTTCAACAACCTGAAAGCCCACCTTAACTGTGAGTGCGACACTATTTTGCGTCATCTATGACTGACGGTTTATGGACGTGAGTGTAATCCATGATATTACCCTCTGAGATTTTATACTGAGGAAATGCTTAAACAGATGTTACAAAGCTGGACTTGGGACAATCCACTGAGAATTTCATAACTGCTAGAAAATCGAATTGATTATTCATTTTTAGGACACTTCTCATCTTTTTTCCTTACTCGATTACCAAAAAAGGCAACTGAACGCGCGCGTTTGGAATTTCACAAAATGCCATTCAAAGGATCACCATCAATAACATCCCCTGAAAATGGGGTCATGGCGCAAAGTGCATCATAAAAATAGTATTGGGGGAATCATAGGGAATTATATAAAAATGATTGCCGTTTGGGAAGGTGAAGTGATGAGTCATTAAACTCTCGTTGCCAATGATCATCAATAGTCATTAATTCGATGGTTGAATGGTTATTTGTAGCTTTCCACTCCACTATCCCACCCACCACTCCGACATAATTTATCGTTTTGAGAAACTTCATTATTTGTCTGATGAATTGCATTCCTCGCCTTTCTCTGCAAATTATCCCATTCTCCTTCCATTTGAGTTTTTAAACGGACCATGGTGTCGCACAATGCGTCCTATCGTACCGCACTTGACATGTGCTATCGTCATTTGGACCTAACGCGCCATTTCCACGTAAGACCGCGAAGTTTACATCTAAAATCACGCAATATCCAGGGAGCTAGATTAAAGGAACGTGGTAGCTGTGTATAACTATATAACAATATAATCTATTTAAGCCAATGTAATTGTAAGACTGCGTATGAATGTTTTCACATCCTCACAAATGCGCAGAGGACACACCGCAAATATGATTGGCGTTCTTTTAGTACTTCGTAGCAGATAAAGATGGATAGCTTCGGGAAGAAATTCAATTAACTACCTACCCTACCCATCGACCTGAATCTACTTAAAATTAAAAGAGAGATGCTACTTCGCTCTGGTTAGGCCACACCTCGAATACGCTGCGAGTATTTGGGACCCTGGTCATAAAGATTTAACCATAACAAATTAACAAAACAAGAAGAAAAGCAGCGTGCTTCGTTAAAAACTGCTACGAGCGAACATATAGAGTCTCACAACTGTTAGAGGGATTAAGGTGGGAGCCCCTAGAGACTCGGAGGCTACACGCTAGGCTTAGTCTACTTGAGATATTCAGAACTGGTGTGTTTCAGAGCGACCCAGAGAATATTATCATGACGCCTCACTACATTTCTAGGTCTGACAGATGCGATAAAATAAGAGAGATACACTGCCGAACAGATAAGTACAAAAACTCGTTCTTTCCGCGCACAATAAGCGACCACAATAGAAACTGAGCTCCACTAAATACACTCCCATAACACATTTCACCATTTCACCTCCAATACTTTTACATCTTTACACGGCTGGTGACCTACCACCCCCTGCCACACGTCCATGCGGCGGCTCGCGGGGTAGTATGTAGATGTAGAATGTCCCTGCGAACCGCCCTCCGTAGATTTACGCGCTCACCTTCCTGAGGAGGCTGAGGCTGAATAGGCTTTCCTCCTCCTCCTCGTCCACGACGCTGTGTGAGCTGGCCGGGTGGGTGATCAGATACTGGAGCAGGGTGCGGGAGGAGAGGAACGCCAGGCCGGACGACAGCTCCACGGCCCGCATCCCCTTCTCCGCAGTCGGGAAGAGCCGCATCCCGCGGCACCCGCACCCGTATGAGTCCGCTTTGGCCGTGAGGCGCCTCACCTGCTCACCGACAGGGCCGTCCGTCTCACGCAACCACTGCGACCAGTCGCCCGTGGCTCCAATTGTCCGATTGAACGAGAAAAGAAATCGGATGCTTTATGCGAAAGGCCACTCAACTACTATCAGATTCTCTATATCAGGGTGTATATAATTATATACATAGTGTGGGAACCTCCATCTGATCGATGGGAGAAATATAGGTTAAATCTTTTACGAAAGTTTGATATAGACTATTTTTTGCCAGACGTTCAAAATATTTTGCTAGAGCCAAACTATTATGGTAGGAATAAGATTAAGGAAATAGACAGCAGAACCGATAGATTTAAGATGGCATTTTTTTCCACGTACAATAAGGGATCGTAATAGTTGTGATAGATCAGTTCTATAGGATACTGACTAGGTTAAATAGGTTTCTTCAGTAGTGCTAAATATCTTAACATGAATTGTAACCTCGCATGCAATATCCGGCATGATATACTCCTGTATGTCTCAGTAACTTGTAGTGCTATTTATTTATCATATTAATAATACTAACCAGTAGTTATATCTTGAGTAGTGTACTGCATGGTAGCATGTTCATCTTTGTATCACTCCCCTAGTTTCTGTTCTGATAGCGTAGCGTTGCCCTGACTGCTTTTGACCTGCGCCTGGCATTCGGGGGAGTGCGCGCGGTTCTGATTGAACTGGGATGAGTGCTGCATGCCTGATGAGGAATCACCCCATGCCACACACCCTAGTGGTGGCTTGCATGGTATTTCGTAGTAGTATATTATCCTAGCCAATTACGACCCGAATGACCTCGAAAAAAACAATCTTAGATAAATAAAACTTAGATGATACAGACTTTCCAGGCCACACAGTGCAGTATGTACTAAAAATGAAAGCTAATGCAGGCGAGAGCAGTGAAGAAATGTAATGAGTGAATCCAACAACATTTGCATCAACTGTTTTAAAATAACTCATAAAATAAAATTTGTGGATCACAATATAAATCTCAGAGCGTGTTGGAATTCTTTGTCACCGCTTGACTCAATCGCCGTCAAAGTGAATGGCCTGCTCGAGTTGTTCCTGATCTTTTTTTTACGAGTATGTATTCGGTTAATCCGGAACTCGGTCAGTCGGTAATCGGATAACCGCGGTTCAACTCTATATTGTCCTCATTACGGGGCGACTTATTTCCGACGTCCAACGAATACGAGCGATTCTGTACGTGACTCATGCGCCATACGTACGTTACCGCTGAAAGCATTGTGAACTTGCAAGATTAGTTGGGTCAGCCAGTGAGCGCTGCGGTAAATCGGGGTCAACTAAGATGGCCTTCGAACGTTAAGGTAGTTTGAGCGTAATATCATTTTACCTAGTAATCAATGAATTTGATCTCATTTTAAAGAAAAATATCTGTCTTTTATTGACATCAGAAATTCAACCCCTTACCACATTACTTTCCAAGGTATTTGCCAATAAATACCAGCCCTTTTATATGGGAAATGGTACGAGTATGCACTCCCGAGATACGTTATATTAAAAATGAGTCATTTCCTACACTTAGATCTCGTCAAAAAATTTTTCACATTTTTAAAAAAATTTTATATATTGGGTTGTTCTGAGATGTGTTGTGGTTGACCTTTAGTGTACATGTTTTTTTGTAGCCCTGATGATGGAATGAATTACGTTCCCAAACGTTGGTCAAGAATTGCCGTATTATTACTTTTACGACCTTTCCTCGAGAGAATATCCTATATTAATCATATTGTCACCGCTGTAGGTTCTTGGGTATCACAATAAACCTTCCGTTTTGATGGAGTTTCAAACGTACCGCGTGAAGAAATGAGTCAAGTTAAAGACTTATTTAGATATTTTCATTGGAATACTCACAATTTCTGTAATATAAAACTGTTTTATTGCGCCATTAATAATGCAATATTTAATTCACGTGTGTCACAGGTGGTGAAATAAAAACATATATATCGAATATGGTCTCGATTATGACTAAGGAACTATCTCTTTATCGCACTACCTTAAGCATCGGCCTACCTACTAAGTCCTCTCCATCATCCCATCGGAGTGACTGTCCCCGCCCTTAACAAGGCTTTTTCTGATGATCGCTCACCCAAAGTCCCCCACTTGTATCCGGCGCTGAGGAGCTCCTTCCCGGTGTCGTACGGCTTGGGGAACACGGGCAGTGTGATGAAGGCGATGATGCTGCCCGTGTAGAGGGCGCTCACGATGACCGTGAAGGCCCAATAGAAAGCCACAAGGAGCCGGAGGCCCTCCGTGCCCACCATCACAGATATCACCATCTCCTCCAACGAACTTACCCTGGAAAAGAGTGGAACCTCGTCTAAATCAACGAGAACAGATCCTTCGTTGTCTGATAAAAGAGATATGAGTCTCGGAAAGGCGACCACAACGGAGAAAAATATTTAAGGCAATTGAATGACCGGTAAATGTCTGCTTCCGTCACACACCTTTCAAACACTTATTGCCGGAAATTGGTGATGTGAAGGATAATGGCTGTGACATAGTTTAGTTCTTGAAAAATCACATAACAAAACAAAAGTTACAGCAAAGTTGTTAAGCCACAGGTTTTTGAGATATTCACGTTAGAAAATGACCAATTTTCGTCATTTTTCCGACTTTTTCGACACCATTTTCTCAGTTTCGCGATAGCTCCGACAGAGGGATATTTCTAACTTCACCTCTACAATATACGCTTTGTTACCCAGCCAACAAGGTTACGGGCCCTGTGGAGTGAAACAGGGGTGCTGGGGTGGGACAGTAGACAGGCCCTTGGTGGGGATATTTGGTAGTGAAAAAGGCATTAATGACAATTTAGAAACAGTTTTCGTGATTTATGGAGGGTTGAAAGTGACGAATAGCGCTTTTTGGAGTGTTCCTGGATTTAGAAATTCGTGTTTTTACGAGTACCAGCTACGATAACGCCATTTAAATATGCCTATTATATCCCCAGCCGACAAGGTTACGGGCCCTGTGGAGTGAAACAGGGGTGCTGGGGTGGGACGGTACGCGACCTCGAAATGCCTATTTTCGAATTTGTTAATGCCATTTTTTTCACTTATGAAGTCGCTTTTATCCAATTCCAACTTCTCCCGCTTTACGCCTTTTTCTGCAATTTAATTCCGCTCTTTCGCGTTTTCGATCTCTTTTCTTTCATTTCCCCATGTCTCGTAGCCGCTTTCTCCCATTCTCCAACCGTCTCCAGAGAGATTTTTCACAGAAAATATACGTCTCTACATGCCTACACCTCCTATTTACACCCTTATAATCACCAACCGTCTCGAGGGAGATTTTTATTAAACTCGATCATTGAGTGATTTACTTGAATGTCGATAGATGCTTATTAATACCATTTAAGAGCAACTGGAGCATATTAGAATTATTAAGCGTCATGCATAGTAAATCGCCAGTACATCTGATATGAAGTTAATACTAGTCCTGGTAGTCTTCACCGTATCGTAGAATTTTACAAAACGAAGTATTACTATCTTAATCGTTATTATTATAAAATCTATAGATTGCGGTGGGATGTTGACTGAGTCAAATTCAAGTAAATGTAACATATCCCCTGGTCGGAACGAAATAACTGCTCAAAGTTCTCCATTTGCTAATTCTTCGTGTACCGCTGTTTCTATAATCTATGTATTCGTCGATACTTTAAGGTAAAATAACAAAAAGCCCAAAAAATGCCAAACAGCCGTATTTATTGCTTCTAGGCTTGTAGGAAATTGGTATAAAACGCTATTACGAGAGTCAAAAACAAAATTTGAACAATTCTACCGATAAAAATCCTTCTCAACCGATCGTAAATCCGAGTGTACACACAATACTTGGATTTTAAGTAAATATTCCAAGAGCTTCAACAGGGAAAACTATTATTTAAAGAGCAGTCCTATGGAATGAGAGGTCATGAGGAATTAGACCTAAGACATTCGGGAGATTCCGATAACAGAAAGTATCGATGGGTGGAAGAAATTCCGACATGTTCAGAATTGCTCTTGGTGCATAGCTAGAGTGCATGATAGTACCTCGTTCATCCCGATTCGCCTACACGACATGAATCATGAAACTATCTGAAATAAATATACGAAATCATTATAAAGATATGATTTAATGCTCGGCTATAGAACATATGCTGCGTTTGGTACCTTCTCTAGCCTTAATGCAGCAACTCTGCATGGGTTCGCTTCCGTTAAAATGATTCACATATACACCGCATCTGTAAACTCCAGCTCCCGCTGAATGCTGGCTTGAACACCCGAATAGCCATCATCATCATTTTTAAAAAAACTTAGCCCATAGAATCTTTTAATAAGTCTTAATCTTGCACACAAATTCATGGCACCGCAAATACCCATGTCCTTGATAGAGAAAAATCACAGAGACGGGACTCGTTGGACACGACTTGTTAATATTCTTACGGAGTTTGAAATTGTCCAAGGAGGTTTCTATGAGAGTAGTAATTCCGAAACCATTCGAGTGAATTATTATTGCAAAATAAGAAAACGAAATGTAAGCCTATGGTGAGATTTCAATCGGCACATCTCTACAATATGCTCACAAATAAGTTGTACCGTGCGTGTCATGACCCACGAACGAGGTCCGAAACAAATATAAAAAACATTTATTATATAAAGCCTTAACTCGGACTGATTCCAACGAAAAACTTCTGGTTTCTAATCATGTTCATCGGTGAACAATGTGATGACTAATGTAAAATATTTTTAATGCTACTGAAAGTATGAATTAATGCATTAAAAACTGTTTCTTACCCAGTTTTTAAAACCGTGATGTTAAAGAGTCTAGCAAAAATAATATGAATGTATTTCAAAATGCATACAAATTTTACTTAATGCCAAGTGATTCTTTTAATGCAGATTTGAAATAAACGAAAACTTGTCTTAAGAATATCACGGCCTGCTCTATTCGAAGGCATACAAAATACACCACGCAAGGTCGTTTTCAATCATATCACTTATTCATGATAATAGAGATTAATGTTTTACTGATACCAAGGCAATCGCCAATTTTTTGCACGATGCAAGGATTTCCGCCGTCAGTACAGTGCTTTTCATTCCTATGCAGTCGTTAAATACTTTACAAAAGACCAAATAATATCGGAGACATACGTTTAAAAAGTACTTTCTGGTGTAAATAAAAGTGGCAAGACGATTAAAGCTTAGCGGGTGTAAGAAAATAAAAATATAGCATAAGGAATGTAATGGTAGCATCTGAGTGTAAGGATACAATTGAATCTTGAGGAATAATCAGAAGAGAAAACCTTACAAAAAATACTTGGAAAATCCCTGACTGATGCTCAAATATGCTAAATATTTATTTAAAAGTAGTCTTAGTGATTGTGTTATGCTTTCGATAACATTAAAAATCGTTAATTTCATATCTTCTGTCTACGCAAATTCCACTACAGTTAGTGCACCTATCGTTTGAACGCAAACAATGAGAACATATATCTTCGTTGTTTGACTCGTGCAATAACCTCTTTATTGCAGTAATTTATGCAGTGGGAATATGAGGTTAGTTAATGTCCGACATATAGAGGAAAATAATAACAATTTAATAGCCTGTACGACGAGTTTTCAAACAAATAGGTTGGAGAAGAATGGTATTACTCTGCTTAAGAACTGAGATCACCTACTATGAAGTTAAAAGAGATGCAATAATCTTTCTTCAGTCACTTTTCGAGCAAGTATAAAGGCTTTTTGTGTAAGAAAGATTTAGATCGTGAATTTGACCATATGCATTCGAAAGCTATGCACTTAAATGTAATCGATCGAATAGAAAATATTGAAGAGATATTAGCAGAACTGAATTTGAAGAGGCTACAAATTATGAGGATTAACGCAAGACTATGATTAGCAAAATACTTTAGATCACGAGAGTTTGGGGTTCTCTCGTAAGACTTTCATTTTACTCCCTCGCTACATCTGTTGAACTCTGAAAATCAGTGAGAAATTCCCAGAATGCCGTCATGTCTGAAGGAGACATACTCTAGTTATTAGTACAAAAAGCAAAGTAGCTTTTTTAGTTGTTTTAGTAGTAGATAAAGTAGTTTGACTGTCTGTCCACAAATTTATTACCCATAACGAAGTACTCAAATACATATTATTCGCCTGCGCTGTCATTCTCTTTTACATAAATAACTCAGAGGTACCCGGTGTACGAAGTCGAGACGAGCGCCAAACGAAAGAAAATATTATAAAGATTCTTAATTATTCATACACACACACACACACACACAATAAAAAAGAACGTGACAGGGGTTCAGTAAGAAGAGGACAGAAAGAAAGAGTCTTACTTCGGACGTTTCTGGTTTTAGCCCTTCTTCAGCTGTAGTGATGGTGAGTATCGATTATTGTACCCCGATATAATATCACGATAAATACCACGATAAAATATAACGATAAAAATCCGAAAGCATTCAAATCACCCCAACTCACCTCCTAGCACTAACAATTTCAACCTCTCCATCTGCACTAGCTACTTCCCGGGCGTTTCTACATTATCTTTCATTATTATGCGAAGAAATCTTGCAATTTTTAAGAAATGAAATGTAGCTTCTGTAGCCAGCTTAATACGATCACTCGAAACAGACCGCACGAAGGGCTCGGCAGGGTCATAAAACGACCCTCTTTGGCAGGCCTTGAAGTAGTTAGAGGAGGTTGGGGAGTTGATGCCATGCGACACCAGCTGACGCATGGTGCCTTCGAAAGGGAGTTTGTCTGTCAAACAGAGGTGTACATATCCTTCCGTAGGCGAAGTGCAGGATATATGTGGAAACCCCGTGACTGTTTCAGGAGTGCATTCAAAGAAAGAAGTATTTCATGATACCTCTTGCGGCGTCCCGTGATATGACAATGAGTATCATTTGTAGCATGGTTTATTAAAAAAGTCTTTGTGGTGGCTCTTTACAATCTCTATATGTCGATGATCACTATAGGAAAGTGAATGTGGCCATATCGTATCCACCACGGTATCCACACACTTGCCGCATCATCGTACTCCCCGTCGTCGGCGGGCGGAACCGGACTCGACCGCGCGCTCGAAAAAAACGATGTAATATTCGGGGTCGCAAATATGCGCAAGGTTTTTCTTTAGATTCACAATCTGTAAGCTTTGAAGAATGACGTGGTGTGAGTTACTTAGCGTAACTAGGCGGCACCAACTACTTTTTCTCAACAAATATGTAAAAATTTGACTGAAAATAGGCTCCGCCATATTGTTGTGTGTCTATGGTCAATAATGAAATAAAATCTTTAAAAAACATTAAATGAAAGAGAAAGAACTATGTTATAAAACGGTTTAGAAACTTTTTCCATAAGTTAATCCACTAAAGTACAGAAAGAGGTTAATTTGGGCAATTCACAGAGAAAACCGAAGGTGGGCGTTTTTTGTGAAATTTGTTCAAATTGACCCCATAATGTGTGTTGTTAATGTGTGAGTACAAGAAAAAAATAAATACGGCATGTCATATACAAACTCTTTGAAAATGTTACTGCGAAGTTTCAACTTCCGTACTAAAAAAAATTTATAGGTTTTGACCAGCTTTTTTCGATTTCTGCCCACTGTGCGCCGCGGCGCGCCATTGCTGTGCGAGTAACGACGACGATACCCTGATATGAGTCGCGATCGGGCCCGAAATAATGAGCGCGAACAGAAAGTCCATCCGCCACTTCACTTGAACTGAAACTATTCACAAGATAGAACGGTTCCCGAACGTTATATTTCGTACAAAATTCTTCTTTCGTTCCATTAACAAAACTAAAGTCAAGCCGTACATAAAGTTTCATTCCGAACCGAAACTATAGTCAAAAATAAAGTCTATAGTTTCGTTCCGGAACAAAACTATATGCTTGGTTCCGGTTTGGTTTAACATCCCTGGAGATACTCTGTTGAAGTGACTGGTAAGACAATTCCTTATTTCCTAGCAGCATTAGAAATTACATATGACATAAACGGCGTGGGACCTCTTTTTCTAACGCAATACAATTCAACCCCGTCTTCTTCTCCGTCCTTTTCCCTAATCCCTCCGCTTTCGTGGCTGGTGTCCTTATACCCCCCATCACCGACCTCTGCGACCGCTCGCTGAGTAGGTAGTAGGTAGATATGTGCAATGTAGGAATGTGCTGATTGACAGTGCCAGTCTGTAAGGCACGAAAGATCAAAGCAATTCCGTAATATCATTGGGACTTACCACGATGCCTTGGACCCTCTCCTCAAACTGTCGGGCGTCCTTCGAGGCCACTGCGAACCTCGTCTTGACCTTCCGATGGCCGTCTGAGCCCTTTCTTCCTCTTTCTTCAGCTGCTCCACCTTCACCCCAACCGACCTCCATCCCTTGGACATCGTGAAGGCGTTCGTGAACGTCCCGAAGACGTCCCAGAAGGAGTCGTGCAGAACCTGGATGATGTGGACAGTTTTACGGAAGATAAACTTAATGGTCCGAAAGGTCATTCTCACTCCCCTTCCGATGCGCTCCAGAATACTCTCCTGAGTCGTGGTGTGGTCGACGGCCGACAGGACTGCGGAACGCGGTTCCAGGTAGGAGAAGAATCTACTCGTAGATGAGAGCAGGGCCAGCGGGATGGAACCGAACAGGTAGGCCACGGTCAGGGCGAGCCAGACCTTCCAGTGGAAGGGCCCCATGATGGCCCTGTGCCTCGGCAGGGCCAGCGAGGCCTGGGTCACGAAGGCCCCGCAGTCGTGGGAATGCGGATAAACGGAGCGGACGTCTGATTCCGTGGCCTCGGTCTCCGGGGTCAGGTGGATGCCCCCGATGCCCAGGTCAGCCACACCTGCCGCCAGCTGTCCCGGAGGACATAGGTGGGAGATAACATTATAACAGGAAACTCTGTTAATTTCCTTTTATAAAGTTCATTCAACCGACTTGGCTATCGGCAAACATTTGCCAGAAGTTATGTGAAAGTATTTCGACGGCGAGGGTCGATCATTCTTTTCTAATTACCTCGTCCCTTGATGTTTATTTCAATTTATATTTCCTACAATATCCGATAATATCAAAAATATAATATGTGTGAAATGTCTCAATAATTTTACTTGGAGAATCAGCGATTAAGGGGAAGTTGAGGAAGAATAACTTTCCAGTGAATAAATACTTCACGTTAATGCTTTCGGGGTTGGCACTAGCTTTGTACCACTTTGTCAATGGGCTCAGGAAAATAACTTTCTAAGGGAAGTGGGTAGATCCTGTCTGGCGAACATTTACCCTTTCGCCTAGTCAATATTCAAAGATAGCTGCAGGCATTCTCGTGCTCATGCGATACAGAGAACCAGAATGCAGTAGTCAGATTGAGAAAAGAGAAATTGGAGCAAGTGCATTCCAATCACCTACCTCACAGGTACCATCACCTGGGACGGAAGGAGTACAACGGACATCAAGCGAAGGAAAAGCCAAGCTAAGAAAGCTCTGATGGTGAAAATGCGAATATTGTGGTCAAAGGATATTGGATTACGAATGACGTAACAGTATGTTAAAACATTTATCTAGAGCGTGGCTAACTATGGATCGGAAGCAGGGACCATTGGAAAGTCAGACCAGAAAAGACCATAAACTGTCGTAACTTGGTGTTGGAGAAGGATGCTGAAGATTAAATGGACGCACAAAATAAAAAAAAATCATTAAGAATACAGAATATTACAAGAGAAAAGGACCCGATGGAACACCATATAGAAAAGAAGAACCAGATGGATTGGGCACAACCTGAGGCATAATGAGTTTGTGAAGAACATAATTGAAGGCTTAATCGAGAGAAGAGCCCCCAGAGGAATACCAAGGAATAACTTCATTGGAGAAAGAAAGAAGAAAGTGCATAAGAAGAA
Organism: Ceriagrion tenellum; assembly: GCA_963169105.1. Taxonomy (NCBI): domain Eukaryota; kingdom Metazoa; phylum Arthropoda; class Insecta; order Odonata; family Coenagrionidae; genus Ceriagrion; species Ceriagrion tenellum. Next base: position 8,973,429 of record OY720643.1, read on the forward strand.
CTATCGGGGTGTAAAGGAACTAGACTAAAAGGGAAGGATCCAGGGTTGCTTTTAACCAATCTTAGGATTGAACGAGCAATGATGATGATTGTGCACGATTCTTCCCGAGACACCCAATTCTTCTCCATGGAAGTGGAGTTTTCGACCACTTCCGTCGCCTCCACTATCCGGTATGTCTCCTTCCTGTCGCACCTCTTGTAAGTCGTTTTGATGTTCCATCACGGTTAGTCTGTCAAAAGCTGACCTCGCTATATCAACATCTACGTACTACCCCGCGAGCCGCCGCTTGGGCATGAGGCGGGAGGTGGTAGGTCTTCAGCCGTGTAAAGATGTAAAAGTTTTGGAGGTGAAATGGTGACATGTCCTATGGGAGTGTATTTGGAGGAGTTCAGTTTCTATTGTGGTCGCTTATTGTGCGCGGAAAGAACGAGCATTTGTACCTATCTGTTCGGCAGAGTATCTCTCTTATTTTATCGCGTCAGACCTAGAAATGTAGTGAGGCGTCATGATAATATTCTAGGTGTCGCCCTGAAAAATATCAGTTCTGAATTTATCAAGCAGCCTAAGCCTAGCGTGCAGCCTCCGAGTCCCTAGGGGCTCCCACCTTAATTCCTTTAACAGTTGTGTAACACTATATGTTCGTCCGTAGCAGTTTTTAACGAATCGCGCTGCTTTCCTTTGTATTTTATTAATTTTTTTTGTTAAATCTTTATGACCAGGGTCCCAAATGCTCGCGGCGTATTCGAGGTGTGGCCTAACCAGAGCGAAGTAGCATCTCTCTTTGACTTTTTCATCCGAGGATCTTCCTATTATACGCTTAACAAAACCTAGTTTCTTTAATACTGTGCCGCATATGTTTTGTTTTTGTGTTCCCCACGATATATCTGAAGTTAAGTTAATTCCAAGATATTTTACTGTATTTGAAGATTTTCTGTTTACTCCACCCACGGTGTAGGTATCGCTTTCGTGTGATGACTTTATCAGGTAGTGAACTGTAGAGGCGTCTTTCGCCTGATGGTAAGCATCAAACATTTGATTATTATTTGGCTCATCAATGTCTCACTCTGCTTCTCAAATGCGTATTCTGTCACTTATATACTTCTCAAGTACGTTCTCTATTCTCACAGAATTTCGTCGATATTATTATCCTTTTAGCAATTATTATCAATGTAGTGCGTACTCCAGTTTCTCAAGTTTTACCTTAGAAAAATTAGTTGAGTGTGCGTCTCCATTTTCATTTTCTTGCAATAAACTCAATTCACAATTAACCTTTTTCTTCAATACTTTCCCTTGTGTGCAATTAATTGAATGGAGGCTTAAGCCTTTTCCCCAAGTTTTTTCGCTTCTATGCAATAGATTGGATGGACAGTAAGCCGTTTCTCCACCATTTTCAAATCCACATGCTTTAATTTCTTGGGTGGTAATAGCAGCAAAAAATTATAAGTCATGAGGATGTGGAGTTATCGCAGGATTACTAAGTTCAACATGGACAGAGAATATCACAGAGGAAGATCTCCCATGAATATTGGAGGGACAAGATGCATTACGTAAACTATGTGATATTGAAAAGATAAACACATTGGAAACAGTCTGAGATATATTAGCCCTTCAAGCATGTAAACAATGGTATGCGCACGCCGTTTGTGCGAAGCATTGCTTATGTAAACCCATTATCATGACGTCATACACGGCAAGATTCGTGGTTTTTGCATGATAGTCTGAACCTTGCTCAATGTCCTAATTAAATCACTTCCAACGAATAGAAATCGCGGTAGTGAAGCTAATCTGAATATCTGCTGGCTCTGCAGTTTGAATGGAAGGCTGTTTTCGGTTTCACTGCCGCTCATTCATAAAGCATCAGAAGTTGGAGGATATTATTCATCTTGAGGACACCCGTACTCGATTGATTGAAAAAGTTCCAGAAATGCAAATCATTTCAGCCGCAATATTGACACGCATAACGAAGGCTTCCCCAGAGATAATGGGTTGCCTTTCATACTCTGCAGTCTCGCGCCTCGTGATTGTGGTGGGGACAGCTATCTCCACAGACGACGTGTCTTGCTTGATCTCAGTAATTATAGCCGTGGCCTATCTAAGCAACAGTCTCGAGAAAAAAATTGAGTGAGGGGAATGAATGTGAAGGAATACTTTTTAAGTCCAAGGATGGAATGTAAAGCAGATTGAGAGAGATTGATTGAATGAAGCCGTTCACTTATAAGGGGTGTTTAGCCAAAATCTCAAGTATTCGCATCGTCAACCGATATCCGAGTGGTCAAATCAGGGAACTAATTTGCGTAGAATTTGCTAGCAGATGCTAAACTCCTTAGGGTAATTATCAAAGCAATCATTTAAGACATCAATTTTTCCTTGCTTCCACTTTTTAAGATGTCGTGGAAATCTTTCGGAAATCTCTTTTAAGGTTTTTAAAATCCGCTTTCCCTTCGCGGTAACCATAGTGATTCCCATTTATCTTCTATTTTTCTCTTATTGCGTATTTTAACTCGCCTGACGCATTCCACGGAGCTTTTTGCGCTAATGGTTGAAGTAAATTATAATTAAAATTGTTTTCATCATGGCCAATGTCCAATTTCTGACTAAATTTAGTCGAAGTTAGTTAAATATTCTGTTTGAGCGAAAATGTTTTTCCTTCGTTAGTTTATCTGACTTAAACTACACTTGTTTATCGTTTACAAAGCTGAGAGCGTACCATTTTGCCCTTTTAAAATTAGCGTTCCCTTTTTTCGAGATCTTTTTCATAATTTCTCTCTAGAACCATTTGGGATCCCAAATGCCATGGGAGGATACTCGGCAGCATGCAGGTGTCTTGTATTGTTGAGTAATCTAAATATTCTGTCTATACTATAGTTGGACACGTGATTCGAATTTTACTTAATAGGAAGGCTAATTAAACACAATAATAGTCAGCTCTAGGATAAATGCTCGCTTGTGGCTTACTTCTCTTGTTCAATTTTATTTCAGCAGTCACGAAGACATGTGGTTGACCAAATCATCATAAAGTTTAACTCGATTACAACGAAAGAAATTCTTTTTTATTTTTTTTGTTCATATTTCCCTCGTATCGATAAATCCAACAGATATGTGTACTAAGTCTGCGATAAGAGCTGTTTTCTCTTGCTGTCTTACGTTAATTCCTTACAATTTACTTCCGCTAAACTATTTAGTTCTACTAATGTCTTCAGTGACTGCTGGAGAAACCCTTTTCCACTAGTATAGCCATAATTATGCAACAAAAGTAAGCTGAAAATGGACATTTCTAAATATGCGTGACAATAGTCTCAATAACCTCTCATTTTCACCCTAGTATCCATTTTCTCACCATTTTCCACTTCGAGTTAACCCTTCAATTGTCGGAGCTTGTCCATATTTATCTTGTATCTTAAATGGAAATAAGATTTTAATTTACGAAAAAATTTTCTTTTCGTCTAATTTTTTGTCGCTTGGAAGCATAATTTTTTGCGACAACTCTACCGCAGACCGATGTACGTAGTTCCGTGCGATGATAAATATTCTTCACGATAGGCCATTAGGTGTTACGTGGGAGCGCGGAAATGAATACTAAACTAATTTCAAGGTCGTTCTCGATTGTCTGACTCAAAACATGACCATATTCTTTAATGGTTGACGGGAAGACGTCGCAGTGGCCTTGACGCGATGATCACTGAAATGAAAACATTTACTACGCTCGTCTTCTGGTTCCAGTGGTCTACGGCGACTTTTCCTCGCAGCTTCGATCGATCAGAGGGCATATCTACGGTCAATGTTGATTTAGTTATTGTTCTTGAGAAAATATAGTAAAATCCATATCTCGTGTGTAATTTTCAAAGCAATCAACTGTGATCTCCTCCCCTCTGCTTCCGCCATTCATTGATAACATTCTCCCCTCTCGTTGGATGGCAATGCTAACAGACATATCTGTATTAAGAGTCCTTGAGACATTTCCTCGCCTATTTAATAAAGGGTTTAGGGAAAGAGATTAAGTAAGGTAGCGCCAGTCAACATTTCCTAAGTACCCATGATGTTATTTACAATGTCAATGGCAACATTACCGGACTGCAGTTTCTTTAGGATTTTCAACAAGCCTATTGTTTTTCTATTATTTATTTCCATTTATTATTTCCCTCTCTGTTCTTCCAATGTATCAGCCAAAACTTGCATTTTCCTCGACGTTGGACTAATCCACGCCTGATGTCCGCAAATCCAATCGACTTTTTCCGCCGGCGTCCTCCTTTGATTCCCACATCCCGCTAAGTTTGAATATTCCGCACCCGTATCACGCGCAACACCAACACGTTTTAACGCACACACTTCATTTTCAATTAGCGTTATATATTCCCATGTAGCGAGTCCTTCGCTGTACTCAGTATTTTAACAAAACTCGCCAAAACGGAGAAAATCTAAACCGACTTGAAAATAACGTGATGGCGTTGATGAAGATCGGAATTGCGCGAAATAAAAATATGGAATAAGAATAGTTCATGACTACTAAAATTCCACGAATTAATTCTCCAACCATTCAAGATTCACGTCATTCGCCATGCGGCTGTGATATTTCAATTCCAATGTAATTTGGCCGGCATTGTAGTCAAACTTCATTTACCCGAAGTTCCACAAGAACTTAAGAAATGGTAGGGTAATTTATTTGATCTTCATCGAGTGACGGAGAATGTATTCACACTGCGCGTGTATTAATTAGAGCAGTATGTCAAAAATAATAATTTTCAACAATGGAAAATGCGTCTCAGTAAAGATATAGTCATGAATGTTCACGTATATTTCGACGTAGCAGAGATCCACCTGCATGCATCTTCCTCGCAAAAACCGGAGCACAAGTTTTGCAATTTTTTCCATCATTCCCTTTCGTTTTATTGATTCGGATTTATATCCCTGCAATTCCCAAAGTTTGCGGAGAGTCACCCGACGCCACGAATGAATGCGTGACATATGTGATAGCTATTTTTTCCACCTCAGACAACTTTGAGGCGTCTTCTGTTGAGCCTCGCCAACTTCTGAAATTAGACTCCACTGTGCGCTCCACGTGAGTGTATTGTTCCATTGAGGATATTCTAGTGAGAAGGGGCAGAGGTTAAGCGGCTCGGACTGCCTCTGACGTCCGACTGCGACGCTAGGAAGGTCACCGCTGCCCGGTCGCCACTCATTAAACAGGCCGTTTGAAAGTTATGGCTTGATTCGGGAATATTTCAGCCTATCCCTAACTCTCTCAATTTAATTCAAAAAAATATTCAAAGCAAGTCAGTAGACCACGTTGAACGCTGGATTGAATAAAACATCGCCTAAAAATCCATGAATCTATAAGCTGTACTGTCTTCCTGCAGGTTATCTGCCTCCTGTATCATTTGATCATTAAGACATATTAATTAAGATATTGATTACATACTGCAGTAAATAACTAAAAGTTGTCCTAACATATATGCTTATCACTTCTGTTGTCACAGAGAGGAAGAAAAACAGGAGATGGAGAGCAGGCCAGTTCAGTCATCTTTAAGCACACCTCTAATTCGTCTAAGAATTCTACATAATCCAAACCAGCCATTCTAAATGTAAAATCTACCTACCCGCAAAACGATAAATTAGTCTAAAAAAGAGCAAACGTCAAATACTATCTAAACAAAACCAACCCACGAAACTAGCTACACAATTAAATCACAAAATCAACTTATTCCCTACCAATTATTGCACTTTGAAATCAACCGTAAGAACTAATACCTGAAAATGTTAACGGACGCTACTGCGAATGAAATAAGAACGAAATATTACCGACTATAAACTCACTACACGAAATGTTAGCAAGGAAGACATAACTATCAAATTGAAATGATTAATTATGCAAATTATTGTACCGAGTAATAAGGCTATTCTAAGTATATATCTAACATCTTATGGATAAAATTTAATACTAACCCGTTATCCCCAAAAACTGAACTAACAAATAACAACGTTAATTTATACTATGAACTATATACCCTGAGAACAACGGTGCTATTATTCTGCTGTCTATAAATGTACTCACCAACGTAAAAATTAACCTAAACTACAAAGCCAAAAATATTCCTATCGCCAAACTATCTACTAATATTACTCCTATAAGTAACTCTAACGAATAAATTACTCGTTATAATGCACAGAGCACCTTCGATAATCACCATAACACACAAGCTGAAGAGAAAATGGCTGCACTAGGAGCTTAGTCCAAACGGTAAACCATGATTCCATTGGTTTAACTTCCTCCGGACTAAATTTACCGGGACTTTAGTCGGTCAGCGCTAAAATGACACTATGAATACGGGTTTAACCGAATCACCGGTCTAACTTCTTTAAGCCAGTCTTAGACTTAGACTAGTGCAACTATTAATACGGCCGCGAGTGTTCTCGAATTCTTAAGAATGAGCGGTTCTCAACTTGTGATATTCTTACTCTTTAAGAAGTTAGTGAGAGGTTGGTGGATTATGTGTGCGCTGTAAAAGCTAAGAATGGAAGCGTGATCACATATTGCAAAAGTTTCAGCTGCTTGGGATGCTAATGTGTTTGTTGAGGAGAAATTACTTAGATTATAGGTTCCTTTGTAACTGATATTGTGACTTATAAATGTTTGATAATCGTCGTAAATATTTTATCTCATTCGAGCATCTGATCTAGACTGATTTTCATCCAAATATTTTCCCGACTCACTCTTTTTGAACTGATGTCCTCTCAATTTTGCCGCCCATTTTCAAATCGTTTTGCAACTCACTTTTACTTCGGCTATTATGCAATTCATTACCGGGTAAAATATTTCTTTTGTAGTTTATTTACATCTCATCAACAATGGGCTTTTTATTTTTTACAATTGAATCGAAACCAATTTTCTTTTCCTCCAATTTACTGAACGGTTGCTAATTGATTGCAGATGAGAGGAGCTTATAATTTTAGATCCAGTTTTAAATAGGGTGCGCGGGAAACCTGTGGAACGACGCAGGAGTATGAAAGTCGAAAAATGTTGGGAACCGTTGCCACGGAGTAACTAAGTACAAAGAGGTCGCTTCGTGTGCTGTATCATTTATGTAATGATTGTATAGCGCACATCAATCATATTCCTGGCAAACTCCTTCGGCGCAAAGATTAAAACCCTAACCGCGTGGACAGTGATTTTTGACAGACAAAATATGCTTCTGATTGGTGCCAGAGGAAATATAGAGGAAATTTTCAGGAAGGTCTAGCATGAAGCACTGATTGACGGCTGAGAAGAAAATGTAGTAACTCCGATTTTAAGCGAATGAAATCGGAGAATACTGCATGGCGCACACCAATGAAGAGAAGATCCAGATGGATCACTACTCATACTCTGGGACACGGTGAACTCGTATGGAACACTAGAGCGGAATGAATTCCCCATTGTGACTTCCATAAAATATTTTGCTCCTGATTTTCAAAACTTTTCATTCCATCCCCATCCCCCGCTCCCCGCTCCGGTACACCTTCGGGTGTACCTGAAAGTGCTCGAAATCGGTTGTGCATTCTTCATGAAACAGTGGAAATTGCAAAACTCGCCCAGGGTTCGTCTTATTACAATGCCGACCTTCCACCATGTAAGATCTTCAACATATGAATTTAAGTAATCCTGGCCACGTCACTACTCTCATTTAATCGTGATTTCGTGGGTTACGAATTCATCACTCGGCTTGCTTGGGTTCGCAGAAGAAAAGAAGACCTGCTTTTCCTGGCATTTTCATCGCATTAGAATTAAGGTAGACCGAGCGAGATAATTCCTTAGTCATGATAGAGACCATATTCGATATATACGTTTTAATTTCACCAACTGTGAGACACACGAATTAAATATTGTATTATTAATGGTGCAATAAAATAGTTATACGTGACAGAAATGGTAAGTAATCAAATGAAAATATCTAAATAAGTCTTTAACTTGACTCATTTTTTTCGAGCGGTGCCTTTGAAACTCCTTCAAAACGGAAGATTTTTGTGATACCCAAGAACCTACTGCGGTGACAATATGATTAATTTTCAAATATAGTTGAGAAAACATACAAACCACATGCTGTTAGTTGTTTTTACGCCATCAAAATGTTTGAAATGCCTCATTTTGTAAATGATGTTTCTCTCTGGAGTGCAAACACGTACCATTTCCCTTGTAAAAGGGCTGTTTGTATTTTTTGGCAAATATCTCGGAAAGTAATGTGGTAAGTGGTTGAATTTTTGGTGTCATTAGAAGGGTGAGATATTTTTCTTTAAAATGAGACCAATTTCATTGATTTCTCAATAAAATGATATTTCGCTCAAACTAACTTAGTTGGTTCCAATAGTATATACCTCGACGACAACCGCTGCATCCGAAGAAGTCCATGAGGCCGTGGGTGCGGTGACTGTCTTCCCGGCCGTGGCCACGTCGAAGGTGAAATTCAGGGGTTTGGAGAGGATTTCGAGGAAGCGCGTCTCTACACCGGTCCAACTGCCGTCCAGACGTCTGATCGTGAAGGGCGGCTGGTCCATGGCGATGATCTTGAGGTGCTTGTCCACGCCCAGTGCGGAGGCGATATCCACCAGCCAGATGACAATCGCCACGGGGAGGAGCCATTGGGGTAACATTGTCGCCTCCGGGCCACCCTGGCGCCCTGTAAAAAAGACGCCTCACGGAAACGTGAGTTTCCACTTGATCTCTGAAAATGGCTCCGTTAAAGTTAAGACTTTGAAGTTAAGTAAGCACATGGCAAATGTTCATGTTTATCGAGACAGGAAAAAATAAGGAAAGGAGCAAAAAATATTGCTTGGAACCAATAGGATTTCCGGAACGTCTTCCTCGTTGTTTTCCACTTATTCATCGACAATTTTAGCTGAACTTGAAGCAGGCGTCTTCGGCTAAAGAAGATCACGATTACTTAAGTAACGGTTAAACCTAGGTTACTTGAAATCTGGGGTGGGATCACGATTCCTTCTTCCTCGTTGTCGTTAAGATTATCCCAAATGCAAATAAGTAAGGAAGGTAAATACTGACAGTTACTCTCCTTAGAACGCACACCATCGATGAGTATTGATGGAATTAAATGCACCCGACAACGTTTGAGCAATGGCGATCAAGTTTTTTTCTCTCATAATCGCAATTGAAAAATAATGATAGCGCGAGTGCATGCGTTGTGGAGAACTCAGAAGACGCCTGAAGACGTCGGCAGTGACTTGAAGACGCTCGTTGCAACACCGTCGAAATCGTCGGGGAATAAGGTGATAAAGCACGAAATACGTTCCAGAAATCCCATTACTTCAATAACACCACCCCGTGGAATCCTTCCTCAAGATAACATTGGCTTTGCCAATCAGCTTAGTAGACAGATTGTCGGAATATCGAGGAAGATGTAAGCCCAGAGTTAGCATTGGACATACGAACATGCGCTGTTCTTTCTCGCGTCGTTCGTTTAGATTTCAGAGCTCGGACTCATTTAGTGATCATGCTTCTACAAACCGATTTGTATCCAGACGTCCTATCCAACGCCGACAGTTCTTCAACGCGGGAGCCGCAGCCCTTCGAGTATCGTTCACTTCCCTCTCAAATTCACGGAGTGACGAGTAGGTATACGGCGCCCCCTGCCATCATTTATTGAAGAGCGCACGTTATGATTTCGTGACGTAACCTTTTCCGTCTAAATCACCTTTTCATTATTAACTCTCCGCTTGGTGATCGGGAAAAAACTTAGTGCTTACAATCCCTTCTTTTAGGCCACTTTGTCTTTCCAATTCTTCTGCCACTTTGTCCCTCCATCTCATCTCTGGTCTTTCCTACTTCCTCTTCCCTTTCATTTTCTCCTTATTTTTTCCAGCATAGTCCTCTGCCCATCTCTGCACAGGTCCATACCATCGCAGTCTGCTATCTTCTTGTAGAAACGATCACTATACCTTCTACTTTCATTGTTCTTCCAATACACTCATGTTCATTTCATATTTTCTCGTCACTCCACGCATCCGGCGCAGCATCCTCATTTCAGCCACTTCTAGCTTTCTTTCCTCGACCTTCGTATTCGGCCATGTTTCCGCGCCGTACTGCATAGTAGGCCTCACTGCAGATATGAATAGATTTCCTCTCATCTTACCACTCACCTTCCTGTCACCTAGTACTCCCCTGATATTTTTCTCCAGTTCAGCCATCCAAAGTTTATTTTGTTTTGTAATTCAGTTTCCAATCCCTCGTCACTATGTAAATATTATCCGAAGTTACTTCCTACTTGAACTTCCTAATCGATGGGTATTACTCTTCCTTAAGCTTCACAAATAGGTGAAAAGAGAACTCGCTTTGTACTTTCCACACTGTTTTATTCTCTCCGACCATGGTTTCGACAAAGTTATGTCATCATCAAGGTACAAATTAACATTTTCGTTGTCCATATATACCAAACAGAGGGCGGGTGGGGGAGGCGAGGGTGGGTGGGAGGGTGAAGAAAGGAAGAAGAGGGGGGAGGGAAAGAATGGGTTGGTTGAAAGGAGAATGACGTCAATTGGGATGGGTAGGGGATAAACAACACACAATGGCAAGGTTGAGTTAATGACGCAAACAAACATTAAGAGCTGGTTGATATTAGTGGTGAATGCACGTCAAATATGAGGTCATTTACCAAATTTGAATTTTGTTTGACGGCATTTACAATTTCATATTGCTCGAGGAAATCTAATTTTTTGCCCTTATCCTGTATATGTAAAATTTTAGGTTTAAAGTCACTTGAATGATTACAATGTAATAAATGTTTGGCAAACATAGAAGAAACGTCACCAGTTAAAAAAACATTTACTATGCTCCTTAATCCTAATTTCAAATTTCTGTACAGTTTGGCTAATGTACCTAGCGTCACATGAGTCACAATTTAAAGCATAAACACCGCATTTGTCCGAATTTTCAATTTTGTCTTTAGTTTTTAAAAGAAGTTTTCCTGTAGTTACGGGGGAATAAAAAGACCAGTTAAAATTATTCACAGGCATGGATTCCATGATCCTGTGCATCAATTTCCCTAAAAATGGTATCTTGCTCCAACATAAAGGCTTGTCATTTATTGTAAAAGGGCGGGTCGTCAGAGAGTGAATGGCCTGCTGTTTAAGCTTTCTGCCCAAAATTTAAAAAATGGTGTTATTATTGAAGCCATTTCTCGTCGCAATTTGTAAAATAATATTTAATTCTTTGGTAAAATTCGCATCACTCATTGGTATACATTGACCAAAGCGAGTTCTCTTTTCATGTGTCGCTTTTCCACAAAGTGAAGCCTGAAACTGTAACTTGTTTTCAAATAGATCGATATCTTGTATCGTACTCCAGATTGAAATTCAAGTTTGAATTTTTTCATGCCAAGATCAACGGTGAGATAAGTCTAGACAGAATGAGGGTAGAAATAATTACGTGGGACCCATTTCAACCAATTCACAATGGCTGAGAATCAAAGTCCAGCGCCCCTGTGGATAATTGAGTGGGAGTCCAATTCAAACAGACTCGTGGGACAAGAGGGGAATCGCTTTAACTGTCCGTCGTGAGACGCGGTCATCGAACAATCTAATCTGCCCGTCCCTCGCCTCGCCCATTCTCTTCTCATTTGTTCCACCAACTTCCCCGCTCCCCGAGTCCCTCCACTCTTTATTCTGCGAGTCGATTCGTCTTACGTACATTTTCTCTCCATGTTCAGCAATCTGTCTTAACTTGACGTGAATATAATGCAACCAGTAAGACGACTAAGAAAATTATGTTTCGTGGTAATAAATATCTGGCGAATAAATGTATCGTTCTTTTTGAAAGAAATTTAGCGACTCTGCGAAAGGATCTGATTCGCTAGTCATGCCACTGTAGAGGCATGCAACACATAGCTGTCCTATATTTCAGTTAATTTAAGCAGACGATGTAAGAGAAGAAAGGTTAGTTTAAAGAATTGATGGAGCCTGGCTTGAGTACATGATCTAAAATATACGGTCCTGTGATAATATTGTAATTTCTCAAGAAGACATTTCTCCTTCGATACAAAGATGTTCCTGGGCTGAAACTCCACTGGACATGCCAAAACTGTCTTGAAACTGCCTTGCTTCCGAAATACGACATGATGGTCGTTTGAAATCCCATTGCTTCATTCCTGCCTTGGTGCACCGGCCATCCATAAAACGCCACCGCTAATCCCGACAGATGTGTTTTTTGCTTTGCAACTTAGCGGCCGCAGTATTTACGCCTCCTCCGCGCCCTCTCCATTTGTAGGTTTTTGGACCTAGTCAGCATTTATTTGTTCAAAAAAATGTTTATTCCACACTCATGCGGTAAAAATAAATTGCAAATGACTAAAACGAGTGAGACGCTGGGCCCTTTATTAACGCAGCGGATTTACGAATAAAATATTGGCAGAATACACGGGAGTAATAGGCACAGAAATGAATGCCTTATAAGATGCCCATGTACCTTTGAGCATTTAAAATTTTTAAATGAAGCTGTAACAACTGAGGAATATCAGACACTCAACTTTACATTAGTTCCTTTCAACCCATGGAATGATTACACCAATTCATAGTTTACGTAATAATGAAGTCTCCATTTGCTACTGCTGCGAATCAACTCGATCCTATTGTCGTCAGAAAATAGAATTAATGGCGGTTACTACAAAAATGGCAGTATAACGGGAAAATGACCACTCAAGCTATTAGTATCCAAATTTCGGAAAATCTGTGGCTGATATTACTCTTGGAGTTAAACGTGGAGAAAAGACCGCTCAATTCTAACAGTGTAAGCTTGCTTAATTTTTGAATGAAATATATCAGTTTCAACGTAATATCATGTCTGTCATAGTGATGTGTAGTAATGATAAAGACAAGATAAATCTAACAATATTTTATTCAGTAATATGATTCTGATTTGCTAATCTGCTGAGATGAACTGAAATAAAATACGGGAAACAATATATTAATCAAATTATTAATTAGAAAGATAAAAACTGTGAAAGACACGGCTGTAGATAACGTATCAACGATTCCCACAATTTTTCGCATTTGCGAAATGCACCCAAGAGACGATTTCCTCGGAGCGAAATACTTTTTAATATGTTTATCCTTTGGGTTTACGGATTATACAGATATTCTTGATAGATTACTCTCGATAACTAATTGATTAGACAGATTACTCTTGATAACAAGATTCGTAATCCATCCCTCAGAATGCGTTCTAAAAAACGGGAGGAGTGGAAATGTATTGAAGACTTCCGTTTTGCCATCGAGCGGTTCATTGAGTGAGCTACTGTGACTCGAAACAATCCATTCTATTTTTAGTGATATATTTAGCAGTTTTGTTCTCCTCACAGCCTTGACACCATGAGTTAATATCATAAGCTAAGCCTTTGCTCCAATTAAGCTGCGCTTTTCTAGTTCCCTCATCGCATGTCCTTGCAACCATCCATTGGATGCGAGTTTCGATCAAATGAATATTGTAAAATTATGAAACCGTCAAACTAGCACGAAGTATCTCGAATAAAAAGATGCATCTAGATGCATCCGGATTTTCGAGCAAGAGAACTGTACACACCCAAGATTATCTTAAAACGCTTATCTTTGCAATGCATTTCAAACACATACGGTCGATGAGCCTTAAAGATATAGCAACAATTGCGGAACTTTAATAACTCGAAAAAAATGCCTCAAGACGTGCAGGCAAAAATAAACGTTAAAAATATAATTCTAAGTGCGGTCAATTTGAAGCTGAAGAAAAGGAAAATTTCGGTCTGTCATAATGTATGCCATTAGAAGCCTTCTGGAGATACCTATTTCATGTCGTTTAAAAGGCCTTTCAATTTAACCGCTTTCCACTTTCACCTACATCTACATTCTACCCTGCGAGCCGCCGCATGGGCGTGTGGTAGGGGGTGTTAGGACGCCAGCCGTGTATAGATATGAGAGATAAGGTTTTGGGAGGTGAAATGGTGACGTGTATTATGGGAGAGTATTTAATGGAGCTCAGTTTTTATTGAGGTCGCTTATTGTGCTCAGAAAGAACGAGTATTTGTACCTATCTGTTTGGCAAATGTATCTCTCTTATTTTGTCGCTCTTGTCAAACCTAGAGATGTAGTGAGGTGTCATGATAATATTCTCGGTGTCGCTCTGAAATACACCTGTGTGTATTGTGTCATCCTTTCCACGTCATTAGCGCAACCAAAAATCAGCAAAACCTTTGTTGTAAATACCCGACGGGATCGGGTTTGTTTTGGTTCAAGTTAGTGTTTTCTTCCCTTCCGGAGGGCATAGGTTCAAAATCCGACTGTGGCAAAGATTTATTTTATGCACTCCCGATACCTTCTTGGGTATCAAAGTGAGAATAGGGACTAGGATCGATGTTTTCGCGTCGATGTGATACTTTTTCTTACGTCGATGAGAATGACCTCTGCCATCGATCACGTCCCCATAAAAAATTACTCCATTTTTCAAGGCTCGAATGTTATGATAAGTAAAGCAAATTCGAAAAATTGTGACTATCTCCCGCCGAATAGAAAGCGTGATAGTTATATGCAACGAAGTAGGTACCTAACAGTTAAATAATTGACCGATATCGAACTTGGATGATATTTCTGTAAATTATCAGGGAGTGAATCTCTCAAAAATAGTTCTCGCGACTATAATGGCTAAAATGATGGGGAAGGTATATTCCTCGATCCGAGGGAATCGATTATATGTATAGGAGAGGGAGGCATGCGACCACAGTCCTCCTCGTCGGTCGAATGGAACTCTGTGCACTCTTCGGGAACGACATTGCGTTACGGGGGAGGCGAGATTGTTTGTGGATGGAGATTGCATGAGACCGTATTTAAATGGTTAAGGTAGTCCGAGTGAGATAGTTCCCTAGTCATAATAGAGACCATATTCGATATATACGTTTTAATTTCACCAACTGTGAGACACACGAATTAAATATTGTATTATTAATGGTGCAATAATATAGTTTTACATGACAGAATGGTAAGTAATCAAATGAAAATATCTAAATAAGTCTTTAACTTGACTCATTTTTTTCACGCGGTGCGTTTGAAACTCCTTCAAAACGGAAGGTTAATTGTGATTTCGAAGAATTTACGGCGGTGACAAAATGATTAATATTTAAAAATAGTTGAAGAAACACACAAAATACACACTGCTGATTTTTTGACGAGATCTAAGTGTAGGGAATGCCTCATTTTTAATATACGGTCTCTCTGGAGTGCATACACATACCATTTCCCATGCAAAATGGCTGGTATTTTTTGGCAAATATCTCGGAAAGTAATGGGGTGAGAGGTTGAATTTTTTATGTCAATGGAAGAGTGATATATTTTTATTTAAAATGAGACCAAATTCATTGATTTCTAAGTAAAATGATATTTAGCTCAAACTACCTTAAAGTCAGTTGTCCACATTCTCGTCCATCGCATGAGAAAACGTCAGTTGACTGAGCGGAATTCAGTTCTAATGCGAGGAAGCAACAGCGGAAGTGGCGAGATAGATTCAGTAAATTAGCCCAGGCAGCCCAGGCGCAATGGGGGCAAAGGTCGAATGATTGTACAGCGCCAGTGCAGTTGTCGGGCATTTTATTGCAGTCTTTCCTGGCTCTTTCAACCCCCCTCGGTATTCTTTCTATTTCCAAAGACATTTTCAGGGTTGTTGCCGTGCAGTGGTATCCAGTGAAGTTTCATATGGGGTTCATAGGAGAAAATTTTTCACTTTAGTCATATTAGTAATTTAATATGACTGGCTGCAACCTAGTAAAATCTCGCGTACATGGGTTTGTATGGTTTTATGGTATGCATTTCTGATTAAAAAAAGTGTCGAATGATCACCTGCCAATTAAGTTCAATTAAATTCAGACAAAAGTTAACGATAAAATTGTTTGGCCCTAAAGAATCATTTCCTGTGTTCATAATTTTCCAATGGAATAACTGTGCGGATTTTCTAATTTT
This sequence comes from Ceriagrion tenellum, assembly GCA_963169105.1. NCBI lineage: Eukaryota > Metazoa > Arthropoda > Insecta > Odonata > Coenagrionidae > Ceriagrion > Ceriagrion tenellum. Next base: position 8,989,383 of record OY720643.1, read on the forward strand.
TCCTTGTAGAGGAACCCACTCCTATGACAGGACTTGTGAGACACTTCCCAGTAGGTATCGAGACGAATGATGAGCAATTACCATTAGTTTTAAGCTACAAATTATCGCCTTAGTTCTAAAAATAGTTCCTCATAAATGCATAATCAATCCGGTTAATTTTCGGGAAATAATTTATTATTAAACTTTGGCACGCAGATTTAGGAAATCGCGGCAACCAAATGATGATTCAATTGCGGTACTGAAATGTTGGACTTTTTTATGTCCTCTGGATATCAAGAAAACGTTTTTATTGATTAAAAAATTCATCTTCTTTCGGAAATCCTATCTCTAGTTAACTTCTCGTCTTCATATCCGTACACTAAAGGATTACCTTATTGCTTCATCGGCCATTATTACCTCATTTTTACTTAAATTACCTTATTGCTTCATCAGTCACTATCCCGGTCGCTCCCACGGAATAGGGCTGAATCACGGTGACCAATAATATAAATATAATCATGAAGAAGGCATACGTTGGTAAGAGTAGAAACTAAATGAGGAAATGAGAAAGAAATGTAAAAGATTTTTACTTCACAATGAGAAGAGAGCTGAAGCATCGGGTTGGTGTGGCGACGTATTAAGTGCCTCAGAGAACTGGGGAGCGGTTCGAATCCCGGCTGAGCGAGTGATTTGTCTGTGGCACCCCAGTTCTCGAATGGGTGCTGCATGGTGAGTGCTTGAAGTAAAGCTTAGTCTGTCCGTCCGATCAGACTTGCATTAATTTAAATTTGGGCCCATCCCGACGATCGCAACGTTTCCCTCTGTTCTACCTTGAATCTTCAAAAAAATGGCCTTCCTATCTAACCTTGCTAAAAAGGGGGCGGTGTCGTAAAAGAACTCAGTTGCCGTTCTTCGCCCACAAGTAATGATGAGGGATGAGAGAACGACCACGACCTGCCCCGTCAAACTAATGGACCGCTATAACGCGCCAAATCTGTGCGTTTTCGGAGGGTAGCAGATATGAGGGAGTAGATTCACGGAATCGGTATAGTTATCCATTTCAAGAGAAATGGCCACGGGCTGAAATAAAAGAGGCCGAGATGAGAAGAATACAACATTTTTTTCTCAAATACAGGTCTCCATTTGGATTATCTAGGATAATTTTCCTGTTACAATGTGGCAATTGGTCATGCTTTAGGGAAAACAAAATTCCTGATAAGAAAGGGTGCTTGAAGTTCCTTTACTTTTTTCTTGGATCATACTAAATTTCCTTCTTTAGAGTAATTTTAGTAAGATATGCATTTTACCGAGCCCGAGGGTAAATATGTGTTGCGCAAAAACCACAAAATAGTGCTTGGGCGTTGGCTGTGCGCAGACTTGAGATGTAGCGAATGACTCAATGTTTAGAATAATATATAGGTGTGTTAATTTTTAGCCGCAGGGTGGACTATTTTTGGAATTTCATATACAAAGTTGCATGGGCGTAGCCAGGATTTATGCTTTGGGGAGGGGGGGGGGAGGACAGGTCACCCTTCCTAGCTGAAGATGTATGCCAGGAGGGGGGGGGGGCGGGAATACATCCTTTCCGGCTCCGTATAGCAAATTCGGTATTAGATTATGAGATGTCTCGTCCAGGGGGGGCAGCTGCTCCCCCCCCCCCTGGCTACGCCCTTGCAAAGTTGCATGTGATCTAGCAACACTTGATATATGAATAGAGAATTAGAAGTCGAGCAAGAGTGAGATGGCCTGAGCGTCGGTGACGGAGTGGTTGGTGTTATTGCGCTGGAGCATTTGCATCGAGGATTTGATCCCCGCCCTGTTGCTTTTGACTCTCGAGGTTTAGGATATGGGAACAGGACTGTGATATGGGTTTAGCCTGCGTTTTTTAGTATTTCAAAGCTAAAAATTATACATTGTGAATAGAATTAGAAGTCTTAATATGCTCGATTTCTTGTCGTTAAAACGAGGAAATTCGACCTTTTACGAACTATTTATTAAAAGCAAGGCAAATAGCGGTTTGAAAAACGATTTTAACTTTCGTTTTAATTTAAAAGGAGCAAATGCAATGTCTAGGAATTGGAATGAGAAATTCGCGATTATCTTCGAGCTTTGTTGCGGATTCATAATTTATGTGGTATAGCTACAAAATATAGAGATAATTATTCTCTTCGTATTCTTATTCTCTTAATCTCACATAATATATTCTCTTCGTATTTCGAATCTCGATAGCGGTTTGCGCGCTTAATTAATTCATGCCCATTGCTCTAGAAGAAAAGAAAAGGGGGACATGAGTCGACCTTGTGAATTTAAAGTGAAAATTTTGTGAAATAGAATCCATTATTGGCATGAGTACTCGTGGTTACCGCGTTCATTACCATTCAACAAATATTTCATGTAAATGAAAAGGGGGGGGTAGGGCGCAATCGATGTAACAGCGGTTTCGTCACGCGCCACCGGATGTTTCGTGTTTCTTATATTGATTCTTGGGGTTGGCCCGTGGGTGAGGAAGGTCCTAGCGTTGAGATAACTGTTGTGTTAAGTTATAATCGCCTGTCGTTATCTATTGGTTACCGTACTAGTGATAATGGATGGAGATAAAGTTACTTCGAAGGAGTCAGATGCTACCGAGCTATCTGATTCCGGCAAATATAATCATTTGCCCGAAGAAACTGCGACAAGCAACATGGTAGCCCATAAGGGAGAGGAAACTGAAGAGAAGCATTCTCCTGAAGGTGGCAAACTTTTGGCTGGCGAAGATGGTGTTGCTACTGAAGTGAAGTTCATATCTGCTGCGGGAGACGCTCAAAATAATGGAGACGCAAATATCAGTATTGAAGCTGTTAAGCTGGCATTCACCGGAATGGGCAAAGAAGAGCTGATGAAATTTGCCAATGATCCATTCTGGATTCGTCTCCGCTGGCTTCTTTTCGTTGTATTTTGGTTACTGTGGGCAGCAATGCTTGCTGTGGCAATAGCTATAATAGTGATGGCACCTAAATGCGCTGCCCCTGCCCCTAAGACATGGTGGGAGGAGAGCCCTTTGTATCAAGTCAACGTACCAACCTTCAAAGACGGAAGCGAAAGCCAAGATGGAAAAGGCGATCTGAAAGGTATGTTTGGTATTAATTTTCGTGTAATGTTTCGGTGAAGATGTTGGCTTTATTGCTACATAATGCTGTTTCGTTGATGTACTCATTGTGAATTCAATTACACATTGGTAATTAGTCCCGGAAACTCTGTTTTAGGTATCAAGGAAAAGCTCGATTATTTCATTGACATGGGAATCCAAGGAGTTATACTGTCTCCCATCATGACCGGTAGTGCAGTTACACCAGAACATGTGGAAAATTTCATCGATATTGACCCTGCCTTCGGAACTATGGATGATTTTGTGTCCCTGACTACAGAAATGAAAGAAAAAGGTGAAATTTGGTGGATACCAGTTATTATAATGCTCCCCTTCTATCTGAATCCTGCTGACCTCTAATTGTTTTTCCTTCTTCTAGGAATCCATGTGGCTCTAAGATTTGTACCAAACCACTCCGGTATCAGACATCCATGGTTTCAGAAGTCATTGAAAAGGGAGGATCCATACACAGACTACTACATCTGGGCTGATCGGAGCGGCATGGATTCTGAAGGCCATCCTAAGCCACCGAACAACTGGGTATACATATTTTTTAATTTTTCTGTATCTGTGTGTAATTTATGATTAGAAGTCCTTGTAATGTAGGAAGGTTTTTAGCATGTGTAAGTAATGTAAAGTGGCACCAGTGGTATCCCCAACCATGATCATGGTAAGTTTTCTGTGAATTGCATCATCTGCCATATTTAGGGATAGGGGTTAACCAATTATCAATATAGACTCAAGAAGTTCAGTAACTGTAAATGTGACCAGTGGTACTCATGTCCCTAGGCCTAATTTTGTAATCCCTCCCATTTACAACCTTTGTCTTAGCCCTCCCCCCACCTTTCCCATGCCCTGAAATCTCTGGTTACTTCCCCTTCCCCTCCCCCAAACTATTTATACGACAAACTTATCCCTTTGCAGCTACCTCTGAAGGTCTCTCCATTGATATTTGGAATTCCTGTAATGTGTAATGACATGATGTATCAGCAAAATTCCATCCTTCAATGAATTAGCCCAAATTGATTGGTCTCTTTTGACAGGGCAGGACGGTGCTAACCATTTTGAGTCCATCATGTGAATCTTATGAAATTTTCTGTCTTTAAATATACCCTGAAGTGGTGAGATGTCTCATTGATATTTGGAGTGGGTGCCCCTTCACATGCAGCTACCTATAGCAGCAGGTGGACTCATGATATGTTACTTTTCTAGTGTGTAACGCTACCCGTTTCTATACGTAACGCTACCAATCCTATAACTTATCCTTTCTCTCAATGGCTGTTCAATCTTGATGCAGATTTCGTACCCCAACTTACCTCCTTTAAACAAAAACATTAATCATGTGACAAGCACATGCAACAACACATTTAAACATAACAATCACATGCAAATACATTTATTTTCAAGATATGGCTCTTTTTAAATTATCATAAGCAATCAATTATTAGTTAGAATTATATTGGGCCCAATTTAAAATGCAAACGTGGAGGTAGTTAGGTTAACATAAATGTTCTTATTCCTTTGGTTATAATAGAAAAGAGGCTATTAGTTATTATAGGTTTCCAGGAAGAGACTAAATGTGTTCAGTGCAAGATTGTACAGAATTAAAATTTTAAACTCTTTTCTTATGAATTTGATGGCTATTTGGGAGCAAAAGTTCTTTTTCTATTTGAGTTATTTATTGTTTTTCCACCCATCTTCCCTGGATCTCCTGCCTCTGTGCACGTGGCCAGTCTCGTTCCCTCCGCTGCCGTCCTTTTCTTTTCCTTTCTCGTCCTCTCCTAAGCTTCCGCTACAACTCAAACCATTGCCGCTATTTCTGCGGTCTTGCATTGTCGCTATTGCTGCGGTCTTCTTGCGGTCTTCCTCGGTATATCTCCATACATAGAGTTTTCTTCAGTTTCGTCTCTCTCTCCTCCCTTCACGTCTTTTACCCCCGACTGCTTCCCTCTTTTTCCTTTCTTAATTGTTTGCCCAAGCGTCCCTAATTTCCTCCTCTGTTGGATCATTTACTCTCGTATTCCCAATTAAGCGTCCCTAGTGACGTCTTTTGATGCTTATTGTTCGGTTGACCTTGCGGCCATATTTATACCATTACAAGTGATACTTCTAGAATATTAAGATTGAAATTCACTACTTAAAAGAAAGTTGTATCCTTTACTTCCCCCTTGTGTGAGACCTTCGTGCATTGCTCCACGTGGGGGCCTCATTTCTGTGGTGCAGAGGGAATACAGAGTTGTCAGATATGTCTTATAATGGGAAAACATAATGGGAGCCCATGAGGGACCAGTAATCAGTCACCAAATTGAATGATTGGTCCATCACCATTGTGTTTGTAATTCACTTGTCGTAATTAGGCCCAATTATATTGTGCTATCAAAAACAAAGTAAATTTTCTCCAAGATTGATAGTGGTCATGCTACATTTGTTAATAAACCTTATAATCACATTGCTGTTGCCCAATTTATGCTTGAGCAGATATTTCATTAATGGAAGATGTTTCAGGTAAACGCAACTTGAACTCAAGCTTGAAAACATGTCCTAAGTATAAATCATTGTCGCTATTGGGAGCATTCACTATCTGTAGGTCTCACATATAGACCAGTGCATGTGTCCTTTTAGCTAGCCTGAACAACTTTTTTTAGGTTGTGCAGAGCGTATTAGCTGACTTCGGGACATTTGCTGAAGTTTGGGATTTTGTAGGTATGATGCAGTTTGGCTTTCCAAAACATGGGCTCAGGTTAAGAGTCCCAGCAGTGGTCATGATTTTTCTTAGTGGAACCCCAAATCTGTAGTTGGGTGCCATGTGGACAACACTCCGTCATTTGGATTAAATTTTAAACCGTGGGCACTAAGGGATCTTTTCTTAAAGGTACTTATGCTATTGCTAATGCTGGGTTTCTCCCCCATTCCTCCTTTCCCCATTCATAAGCATATTGTTGGAAGGTCCTCGGATAAAAAAGTAAAAGAGAGATGCTACTTTGCTCCTGTTAGGCCCCTCCTCGAATACACTGCATTTGGGATCCTGGTCTCATAGAAAGAGATGTTTCAGGTGTGATCTGGAGGAGTATCATAATTAAATTTAAGAAAATTGCCAATTTTCTTTAATTTAACCCTGGTCATAATGATTTAGCCAAAAAAATTCATAAAATACACAAAGCTGCACGCTTCATTAAAAACTTCTGTTAGCAAACGTATGGTGTTTCACAACTTTTAGAGGGATTAAGGTGGGAGCCCCTAGAGACTTATCCCTTATATCTTTACACAGCTAGTGTCCTAACACACCCTGCCACATGCCCGTTAGGTGGCTCGCAGGGTAGTATGTAAATGTCATCTTTTGAATAATGGGCCTAATGGAGGATCAAGCATAGGTGACATTGGTAATCAGTTGTCTACCCAAATAGCTATCTTTTCTGGCTTCTTGTATCATCAGGATGTGAGTTAATTTATTTCTTTTGAGTTGACCATTTTTTCCCCACCATTTGAAATGCTTGCATTTCAAGCATAAGTCATAATTCTTGCATTTTGTATATTTTTGCCTTTATAGGTGATAAAGTACCACACTTAACATAATTATGATTGGTAAGAACTCATACAGTGGAGCCTTATGGAAGCCATTGATAGCTTTTGTTAACATCTGATCAATAATAAGCCCAAAAATCATGTTTATTACCTATGGTGTTCATAATGAATCATTACCATTTGTATTCATAATGTAAACTCCAGGTTTGCGGTGTAGTTCACTTTAGCTGTCGACCATTGAAATATCTAGAAATAAATGCTTTATCACCGTCCTGACATTTGATCTATACTTACCTAATTCTTCTTTGATAAGTACCTATTTTTGTGGAAAATGAATTTGCATGTTCCTTCTTTTATTTTAGCTCAGTGTGAATGGAGACTCAGCTTGGGAGTTCAACTCTGAAAGAGAACAATTTTATCTTCACCAGTTTGGACGTGAGCAACCAGATTTGAACTTCCATAATGAAAATGTCATCCATGAATTTAAGGTTTGTATATTTTTTTTACTATGGTTAATCCTGTGGTTTCAATTAGCCTTTGGTGCCCGTGCAACATCTGTCCCTGGCCTGCATATAAGCCAGCATTTTTATTTAAAACTATTTTCTTGATATATATATATAAATCTAGCTTGAAATCCCTGCCCTGTAGACTCATTTAATTTGGATCCAGCTCTTTTCCTCATTAATGCTGTATTCTCTACCCTTTCTGTACTCCTTTTGTTCAAATAATAATTAGGTTATTTTTATTTCATCCAGAATGTAATCGATAAGTATCATTGTTCACCATGCAGTCACTTTATATAAATCAGATGTTTTGATAAACTATCCATAGTAAGGTATGATTAAATCAGAGTGAATAACTGGAAATATATTTTCTAAAAAATATTCACAAAAACCTCAAAAGACAGATGAAAAGGCTTTGACAGACTTTGCTGTGAGTGAAAGTGTTTGTACAATCACCTTCTCTTCGCAATCATTCTCCTTCTATTTTCTTCCTCATTAGTGATTTTTAAACTTTAATACGTACTTCTTCTTTCTGTGCAAACAGTATTGCAGAAATTCAAGTACTCTACTGTTAATGTTCATTGTATTGCTGAAGGTGCTCAATTGAACTCATTAAATGTCTGAATGTTTATGTTTGTTTGTTCAATGGAATTGCTAATATTTCTGAGGGATTGTTTGAATATGCAGTCATACGAGTCCCGCCTAGGTAGAATACTAGTAGCTGCCCAGGACATGGGTGTCTGTCTCTCGTTCCTTGTTACTGTTATCCACCCGACATAAGTTGGTACATTGTGCTGTATTTGGGATAGTGAAGATAATAAAAAATAAATAATCATATCTGGGAAACCAATTGAGAGATGTTGGTTGGTAGCCTTCTGAAAACCACAATCTTTCCTCAGGTGTCTAGACCTGGATTTATTCATAGCATTTTTCCCTCCCTTCAGATATTGTGTCTAGTATTAAGTAATTTGGTGGTTCATTTTCTGTATAATTTTACCTCGTATACCTCAATTCATTAGCTCCCTTAGATATTTCAGTGTGTAAAATTACAGGGTGGCGATTGTCAGGGAAAACCGGGAAAACCTGGAATTGTCAGGGAATTTTGTATTTCTGGAAAAGTCAGGGTATTCTCTTAACAGTCAGGGAGAAACTGGAGTAGGAATCCTCATTATTTCTACCATTACGTTTATCGGCCAGTCTTTCCTCGTCCTTTATTTCACCAACTAAAACTAACGTCCTTCGCTGACGTGCATGGAATAAACTCCATCAATTCGTGGGGTATTCAGTTGTGAATCTTAGTCATTTAGTTGTGAAACAGATGTACAATGTATCCCTTTTGTATATCCTTAATGCGATATTTGCCTAGTTGTGTTAAAATGATGATCACAATGTATTACGCTCGTCACAAGGAATCCAAGGCTATGTTGTTCGGAAAATTTACCTGGCATTTTTTTTAACTTACGAAATTCAGGTCAAGAGGTTGTTGGAGCACACCAGCTTATAGTAAATACATGCTTGCAGTTCTAAACATACGTATAAAAAGATGATTAGAAAATTTAGAAAATCTAAGGCTGCTGTAGAAAATTTAATTTAGTAGCAAAAAATATTCTAATAATAGATGACCTTTTGGCGATCCGTCTGGGAAAGGGGTTAATCGATCAGGGAAAGGTCAGGGAATTTGAAAATTGGATATCAGTAGCCACCCTGACTTACAGATAATAGTTGATTCTTTATCATTATTTTAGATGATTATATTAGAAGGAATGTCTCCTGGAAGAAATGCTGTAGGCACTTTGGATATTTGCGTATATGTTTAATTGATCATTTAAAAAGAAAGTTGTAAAAAAAATGAGGGGACTCATCAAACCTCCCCGTAACAAACCTATTACAAAGCAATGCCTGGGTCCCTGGACATAGCTTACACTGTACATGTACAATTACCTCCTATTATCGAGCCTCTATTATTACAGAACCTCCATGGTATTATGTCTGGATGAGGTTCCAAGCTTGGAGTTGGACTTCATTCTAAAGAAGTTTTTTTTTTGCTTTCTTGGAATTCCATCGGCGTATTATTTGCATCATGAAAATGATCAGCGTTTATTCTGCTACTGCTTGTTCCAACACTTGTGAAGTGTCCCTACTGAATTTGTTCAATAGTGGCAGAATGGTAGTGTAACACTTTGAAACCACGAGTAAAATTTCCCGTGCTGTGATGTCCTGAGGGCTGCAGTATTCACCTCTAAAAATCTGTGCCATCTACCCATTTTGACTGAAGGGGCCAGTCAGGGGAGACTCTTGCCCTGAGATCAAGGGGCTGGCTGGCAGTTGGCGCGAGGCCCCTCGAACAAAATGGGAGGATAGCGATGGACAGTCATGTTTACTGAGAAGAGCTCAGTAACTTCATTTCCGTAAGCATTCATACTAAGAGAAAGGAAAACATATCATAGGGATAGCATTTTTATGGACAAAACTTCATTCTACTCATGCCAATGTGACATTCCTTGATGACTGACATTGAAATTCGGGTCATTCCATGTCAAATGATCTAATAAAATTTTAATTGGTAGCCTGAATATTAAAAAAAATCCATTTTTTCCACATGTGTACCCTCATGTATGGGCAGTTAAATTTAATGGTTTTAAGAATTATACCTCTCATTATTTTATGGTGGCAACCATTTCTCCAACATGGCACATGTGAATTTTTGATAATGTTGATATTTACTCTATCTATAATAGTTTATGTTTTAAATAGTATGTCTCAGGAAGAATAGATTTTGGAAAACTAAAAGAAGCAGGAAAGCCTCAGATTTGAATTTTTTTGTACTTTTAAAGTTATGAAGTTGAAGAATATCCTTAGTTATTGGTATGTGTGTAGAACTAACCCTTTGTTTTCTAGAAGCTAACTAAAATATCTTCATGCTCAAAATCAGTCTTATTTAGACTTAAATTTCTGCATTAGAGGAGCTGCTAAATGTGCAGATAAGAGAATACAAAGATATTTAAACGTATTATGAAAGGTGAAAAGTAGGAGTGAGACATTCGGCTCAAAAGAGAAATATATGTAGTAGTAGTAAACTAGCTTGGCACTCTATATCAACCATTTTTGGACTTGCTTACTCCGTTGGATAAGCTATTAAATGTGTGGCTTACAGACCACAAAGATATGCTGAAGTACTGCATATTGTCAAAAATATAAGTTTGCTCTCCTCTTCCCTCTGGAAACTGCATTTATGCAATAATATGTACATATCCATATCTGACTAACCTTATTCTAGCATTGCCTTATGTTCTACTCTGTGAACATATTTCCATTGGCACATTGTTGCCTTATCCTCATGCATACCTTATGTGCTCTGATAGCCATTGTTCTATGACGTGATACCTGGTAGATTTTCCTCAAAGACTCTGTCCCCATTTGGATGAAGTAGTGCAACCAGCCTCTGGAAAACACTTGCGTACGAAGAAAACACTTGCGTACGAAGAAAACACTTTATGGGTGAATTGGTTGTTTTGGGAGCATTGGGCAGAAATAGCTAGTGATGGCCAAACTCTAGTATTTCAACTTCTTTACAGTTAAAGGGCAGACTTTATTTTCTAGAAATTAAGATTATCCTCAGATTCCTGTTGCAGTCAGTTTGCATTGCTTTCTGCCTACAAGATGAAATAACCCAGGAGCACATGCAAGAGATTAAAATACCATCATTATTAACACTTGATAATGAATCAAAAAAATTAATGCAAAGATCAACAGACAACTTCAACTTAACCTCACGACGTAGTTCATGGATGCAATGAAAGTGGTCCTTAACCCTCTTAGTGCGGCGGGCCAGTTTATAAGCTTTTGCATCTTGGGTGAAAAGTATGGCGCTTCCACCATCGCTATATCGGCTGGAGGGCTGGTATGTCGGCTCATGCACAGTAATTGTTCAACTTTAGTACACTAATATGATCACAATCAATTTTTAGGTGATGTCAAAGTATTTTATGATTATTTCTGAATTCAAATTATACACCGCACATGGATATTCTAAACTATAACTTCATAATATTATTTTCTGAAAATGATACATTTCATTAAATTACTCTCTGCATTTCTTGCTGTTACCACTGGCAGGAGTCAGCACTAAGAGGGTTAATACATTGTTTCTTTTCTTTGCACAACTTGCTGGCCGTTTATTTACTCGCCTAGTGCTGCATAATATGGCCTTGATGGTGACATAACCTGGAGATTCTCTTACAGTGGTGCCACCCGCTATAAACATCCAACCAACAAACTTATTATTTTTCTTTTCCCGGCAAATTCATTCTGTGGAGGTTTTACTGCATTGCATTACATCAGGCACTCATTTTTTATTCCATGGTACTTTTGTCCTTGATGCTGATATTCTGCCGTTTATCTGCCTACTGTTTTTCGTAGTTAAAAGAATGCATGATGGCAAATATATAATCATTATGAAACCCATTTTTGCATCTAACTTCACTGAGCAGAGTTTGAGATCTAGTGTTTAACCTTTAAATATCCTGGATCAGCCACTCAAATTGTCTCCATTCAATGTCCTTAATGGGCCTAAGTGGACACATGCTTTTAAGGACAACTTGTGCATTAAAAACTTATTAATTCACCAAAACTTAATTATCTTGGGGCTTCTTAAGAAATAAATCTGTAATATGTTTGTTTGTTTTTTACAGGAGATCTTCAAATTTTGGGTCGAAAAAGGAGTTAGTGGATTTGTATTGGACGAGGTTGACTTCCTCCTTGAGGACCCTCAGTTGAAAGATGAAGCGTCCAATATACACTCCAAGGAGGTTCATGTTGATTACAACTTTTATAAGCATTATCAGACAAGAAATGTTGATGGGACTATTGATCTCCTCTTGTCTTTCAAAAATCACATAAAGAATCTCACAGACTCAGGGTGAGCACAACTATTACATTCTCATCATTTACCTTTGTTGTTTTTGTATCAACAAACAAGAGGTTAAAATGCCTTTGGTATTTTAATCTCTTGTTTGTTGTTTACATTGTTGACCTTGTGAGATGGTATCATTGCTACAGGGATTTGTCTGTGCTGGTTATTTTTTTGATTTCTGGTAATATTTTAAATGGACAATGTGGCTAAGTGACATGCCAAAGAAGCAAATTACATCCCTCTTGCCCCATGGTATTTGGGAATTGCTCTTGGGAAAATGCCATGTATGCATGGCTAGGCTGCACTTTCGTCAAAAATCATGGTGCTCTTTGCTTGTTTTTGTTTGATTTATTTTTATTTAGTTTGATATATGTTAGGAATCAACATTATTTAAAGTGATAATTTTTTTCTCTTGCAGGATGCTTGGCACCACGGCGGCCATTTCACCTGACAGTTTAATTCAGTATTACACTGAGGATCCTGAGAATGGTGTAGATCTCCCATTCTACAGTGGAATCACATCTCAACTCAGTGCGAGTATGGTTGCCAGCAATGTGAGCGGAGAAATCGAGAAGTGGCTCTTCCAGATTCCAAATGCAACGTGGCCGAATTGGGAGGTGAGATGAATACTTCTTCCCTTGAGTGCACCGTATAAAAACTGAGTGGTCACTCCTCATTGCCAATGGAAATGGGGATAACTTGTTCAAATTCTTATGACCTTGTGTCCTTAAAACTTTATTATTTATTTCTCATTATTTAATTCATTCTTGCCTTACGGCATCCTACCTCCTTGTGGGATAACATTCTTATTGAGTTTTCCACACATAAGGACTCCATGTTTATTTATTTTTATATCAATTGAGGTGTCACGTCAAATCTGTAGTTGCCTCGTCATTGGTATTATCAGGTTTCATCAGGGTTTTACGATAATATAACCAGTGTGAAAGCGACACTAGGCTTCAGAAATTGCCACCTGAATAAATGGTGCATCCATAAACTAATTTCATGTAACCTAAAATGTCATGTTAATAATGACTTCACCAATATCACTAGTTGCTGTTGCCATTTTTGCTCCTTCAAGACCTCGCATTGGATGGCACTTGCACCACTTGAATGATGGCTGAAATTCTCAATTTTGTAATTTTTGGTTTCTACCTTCATGTGGTTTGCAAATTTCAGGAGGCCATCTTGAACTTTTGGGTAGTTTATGCAAATTGACAACAGATGGTGGAGTGTTAGTGTGAATTTTATATCTTAGGCTTACAGTATATTACTACAAATATGCAATATTATATTTATTTTCCCTTGGTAGCCACTGCGTGGGCGATGTGAAATTTAAATAAGAAAGAAAAAACCCTTCCGATCCCAATTACCCAACCTGCCCCTTCAGGGTGACCAAACCAGTTGCTATATTAGAATATAAATATGAATGATATTCACAGGAAGCCCCAATCTGGAGCACTGCGAAATTTGATTTCTCCTGTTGTGAAGTACTGAATTCTGATTCTTGGTGTAGTAAGTAGGAATCAAATCATCTCATCATATGAGATAAAACATCAGATTTAGTTATGTGGTGAGGGTACAAGGATTCAAGCAAATCTTATTGAATCTGTGGGTTCGAGATTCAATCCAAATCTTCCAAAGATATTCAAACATTTTAATCCTGCTGTGAATATGGCATTTGTGCTCTGGCACTGTAAACTCTATGTCGTCCATCTTTCAAAATCTTTTAAAATCTTACCTCCCAACTTATCACATTGATGCTGCTGTACTTCTTAGTGTGGCTGGCTGTTTAGATGACCTTTAATAGTGCCATGAAATATGTATATCCGTAGAGATTTTATAGTTGCTGTGAAGGATTCTGAGGTGCTCTGATGTTAAATGCTGCATTTTTTTGGTGTTTCACCGTGTTGTTGTTTTTTGACAACAAGGTGGTGAAATATCCAGAAGTGCAGCCCTTATCATTTTATAGTTATGAGTCACATTAAGTTTCATTTGTAAATCGCAGCACAGTGCATGAGCAATACCACGTTTATAACCTCCATATGCATATTGTGAGCCAATGCACATGCCACAGATCATTTTGTCTGCCATTTTTATTGTGTATTCAAATATTAGACTGCAAATATCTTTTTGTCTTGGAAAAATTAAGTTCAAGGCTGCAGAAAAAAATACTCTTAATATGGGATGCAGTGTAAAACATTGCTTTCACTATGCTGCAAAATTTTCATTAAACTAGAGATGTGCAAATAGTATCCACGAATACTCAGAAGTATTCAATATTCAAGATCTCGAAAATTATGCTAAAAGTACCAACTCGAATACCTCGAATACTTTGAATTTCGCACCATACACCACTGGGCGTCCATACCATATGCATCAATACGAAGTCTTTGGTAGTTAACTCGGCAACTGTGTTGGGAACTCTGGCCGATAAGTGCATGCAGCGTGATATTAGGCACGTTGACGAACTACACCAAATTTGCAGTGAATAGATACCAAGGAATATTATAATATACATAATTATATTCCCTGGAGATACCTTTCTGTTTACCATTTGTGTATACTTTTTTCACTGTGTTGATTTTGTTCATTGAAGAAAGTTTGTTCTAAGGCGTTCTATGTTTCTGTGGTGTTGATGCGCTAAAATTTGTATCATGATGGGCTTCACTACATCAATTATGGTACAAAGACAACAGTTTCAACGAATGGAATGCTGTCGAAATTGTAACAGTAAGAATAACTATCTTTTCACTGCAAATATCGCAACAAAACCTGTCATGATGCAAAGTTGAAGAACATTTGTAAACATCGTTGATGGTTGCTCTGTCGGTTGATACGAACGTCGTTAAGAATAAAAACTTTCGCTCCACTATATGTTTTCATCATTGATTTTTAAAAGGCATCTTTTCTTCCAAATGTTGAGTACTTTCAAAAGTAGTTCATGATTTTATGTAAGAGTTTCTGAACTCAATGCGAAAGTTTACGACACTTACTGCAATTATAAAAAGTAAAATTTGAACTCATTCAATTGACCATAATTAGTAAAAAAAATTACATTTTTTCAGTTTGTGAATCACGATGTCAAATAGATCAAGTTTATGGCACCATTTTCAGTTACTAGTTTTCAGTTACAACAAATTTGCTGTGTGCATCCCTTGTGCTTCTAAAATATCGAGGGGAGGAAAATCCCACACGACTACCCGTCTATTGGCTCACTTAAAGAAAAAACATGCAAATGTTGACAAAATTGAGGAAAGTATTCCTCTTCCTTGCTCACTGACTATGCAAGAAGAATTAGAAGTGGAAATTGAAGATGTTGATGATACTGAATCTGCAAGTTCTCTTCCTAGTCCAATTTCCAATCCCAGATTTCCACGTAGTTCAACTGATTCTGTTGATGCTGCCAGTGTTTCCTCAGACAGTTCATACATTTCAGTTTCACCAACCCCCTCAAGTTCCCACATGCAATTCAAGCCTCCTCCTAGAAAAAGAAAATCAACTATTCCCAGTGCTCAACCTACTCTGAAGAGTTTTATTGACATAACTCAGGAGTTTTATGTCTGATGATTAAAGAAGTTCAATTATTACAAGATTGATTGGAGTAATGGTATGTCTTGATAATCAACCTATATGAGTTGTAGAAAATAAAGGCTTCCATAAACTAATCAATCACTTAGAAACAAGGTACACCATTCCATCCAGAAAATATTTTGCAAACAAGGTTATCCCAGATCTGTTTGAGGAAACAAAGAAAAAAACAGAAAGTTGTTGTCTGAAGCTGAATGCATTGCTCATACGACAGACATGTGGACATCAACAGCTACCGATGACTACATGAGTTTGACAGCTCATTTTTTGGATTAAGTCATGCTTATCATCATGCATGCTTAGAATGTTTGCCATTTCTAGAGCTTTCACACTCTGGTGTGAATATTCGAAACTTCATCAAACTAACTGTAGAAGATTGGGGTTTGACTGATTGTATGCATTGTCCGAGATAATAGGAGGAATATTGCTTCTGCACTTGAAGTTTGTCCATTTGATCACATTTCCAGCTTAACTCACACTCTTCAACTAGTGATCTAAGATTGAATCCTCAACAAACCGATGGTGAAGGATCTTGCAGCAAAATTTCGCAGCATTGTGGGTCACTTCAAGCATTCTACTATAGCAACAGAACGATTAAAAGTGTCCCAAGTACAACTGAATATTGAAGAGCATAAGCTCATCCAGGATCAACCCACAATATGGAACTCCCTTTTGCAAATGATGAGGAGTCTTCTGGAGCAGAAGCAAGCCATAGCATTATCTGTCTCTAACCTGAGTTTTAATGTATTTATAACTCCACCACAGTGGGATGCTATCAAGCAACTGATTGATGTTCTGGATGTTTTTGAAAGAGCAACATTTGTTGCTAGTGGAAGTGCAGTCACAGTTTCTGAAGTCATCTCTCTTGTGAATAGCATAATTAATTTCCTTGAAACCAATAAGTTTCTACATAGTTATCTACAAGGTTTCATTAATTATTTGCTGTTTTCCATCAAAAGTCTGTATGAATTTCTCGAAAAAGAACAATTATACTCTTTTGCCACAATTCTTGATCCACGATTCAAAATCAGTGTATTCCAAGATTCAAATAATGTTGAGCTGATAAAAAAATCAATTGGCTTTTGACAGGTTGTCTGAACAATGTCGCCCAACACAAACAGATAGCTTAGGAAAAGTGCAACTGAAAAAAAGCTGCTGTATAGCATCAACATAAAATGTGGGGACTTTATTCCAAATTAATGGTATTAGGACTAGGTTCTAGTAGAAAGAATCAGGAAACTCCAGAAGAAGAAATTCGAAGATTTGCCTCCATCTAGTGAAAACATTCTTGATTTCTGAAAAATAACAGTCTGTATCCTCACTTGAAGGAATTATCTTCAACATATTTAATCTCTCCTCCATCAACAGTTTTGTCTGAGCGACTCTTCAGCACCTCAGGTTTAATTTGTGACAAGAAAAGAAGCAGACTAGATTCTGAACGAGTTAGAATACTTGTTTTCCTAAATAAAAATCTCTTGTAGGTAATAAGTTTTAAATAATATTATTGATGCATATGATTGTATTGATTTCATTACATTTAAATAAAAATGTGCAATTCTAATATTCAAAGTATTTGAAATTCGAGATATTCGAGCTATGATTTAATATTAGAATTTGATATTCGAGTTCGAGAAATCTGCTATTCGACCCATCTCTGCATGAAACCTATTTTGTTGCTCCAATGTGCCATTGTTTATTGCTGCAAATATGAGAAAAAGTTAGCTTGGTCCTTTCTAAGGATTGGTAAAGGAGTTACTCAGCTCTAAATTCGGGTTTAATGAAAGTAGGTAAAATGAAACTGCTCTAAGATATGAGAAAATATGTTTATGAGGCGAAGAGGGAAGAGGAGGGAGGTAGTTTTCTCCTTATTGGGAACTGGTCAATGCACTCGAAATATGACCATTAGATCTACATTAACTAAAGTCACATTTTGAAACTTCATGGCGTCAGTTTTACTAAATTCTAATGCTATATCCCATGGTTGGTTCTCCAAAGCTACTATAACATGCTGTGCAAAGGCATATTCAATTTCAGCCAGAGAAACAGCAAAAGCCTGCAATGGCACCAAAAAAATACCAACATGGAAAGGATTTGAAATAGCTCATTGGAAAATAACGGAGAATGAACAATAATAGGTAAAAATTAATCAGCTCTAGGTACTCATGTTTACTTCCTATCTTTCATCTTATCTGAGTTAGTTATGCATTTCATTGTGAAACAAATATCTGTTCGGTTTTATTTATTTTTCAATATAAGTGATTTGATTTTAGATTGAGGGAAAACCTAGAGCTACTTATGTGTTCATAAATTTACATCATCATTGTCAACTGGTATTCTGCCCAGTCCCAAACACCAAAGCCTTGGGTGTTTGGGAATAGGCAAATCCTATTCATCCTGTCTCAGGCCTCTTCCTTCCTTGGCTTCCTTGTATAACTTCTTTTTATCCTCACTTCGTCATTTTCACCCTTCTTCCTCTTCTCTTTTCTCCCTCCACTGTTCTGTTTTGTAAAAAGTGAAAATGGATTTGAATTCAGATATTATAATTTATTTATGTTTTGGTGGCAATAAGGAACAGATTCATATTTTAGTGAAAGTAGAATTTGTGATTCAGTGTTCGGGATTTGATCGAAGAAAATAATCGAATTCAGGATTAGAATTCATTAAATTTTGGATATTTTGGATTGGAGGTTCAACCTATCACCAATGAAATTTACTGGTAATGGTAGGATTTTGAAGTCTTACATCGGAAGCATTTGTTTCATCACCAGTGTGGTAAATAAGGTTAAATTTACATGCATTACTGTTCATTTTTGCAGATGGGCAATGGAAATATTTCAAGATTAGCTTCAAGGATCACACCGAGCATGGTGGATGGGGTACACATGGTGTTTATGCTGCTCCCTGGGACACCAATCACCTATTATGGAGATGAGCTGGCGTTAGAGGGTGATGCTGATGTTCCAATGCCATGGAGCAACTCAACAAATGGAGGTTGGCTATTGAATCTTAATTTTTGTATCTCTTAATTCATGGGTGGTAACCTTATCTTTTCTGGAGAGTCATAGTAAAGAATTAGGCTCAGGAAGTTTGGTCTGATCTGATTGTTTGCCACTAGTTGATTTGGCCTACTTATTTTCTTCTTATTAAATAACTTCAGGGTCATGATTGTATAAATGCATTGTACATAATTGCTCCAAGTTATGATGGACACAACAGTTCATCTGAAGTTATCCACGGGAAGACTGCTAACTATTTCTCCATCTGTGATGTATTACTAATAGCCACTTCTCTCTCATCCTTGGTATATTTCTGTCTTAGCTCAATAACATTTTAATAAGCCCGCAATGCTACTTTCCATGACTAGGTTTCACTGAGGTTATTGTAACATAGAGATGATAGAATGAGTGTAATGAATTTCAGTAATATCTAGTCCACATTCTATTCCCATTGCTTGGAACTGCAATTAAATATTAAGTCATTGAGCTAGGCTTGTAGTTAGATGGCGAGTGCGGGGTCAAGGTGGTACATCTTTCATATTCATATGAGGAAATCTCATGTGTCAACAATTTGCTACATCTTATATTAAGTTAAAATGTTGGTTTAATAGCATTTTAGATCATTTGCTTGTAATGTAATCCGACCCTATTCTCAATAAAATTCTTCGGAACTACTTATTTGACCAATCCTCTTCCCGTGATATGCTGATTTGCCTTAAGATGAGTTGACGTTAGGATGGAATTAACTTAAGGAACGGTCCTTGGGAATGGAATAATGTGGTAATGTGGGGGTGTTCTGTATGTGTATATTTCTACTCCAATACCCTTGTCATTGCATATTGATGTGGTATGGTGAAGTCAAGAGGGTGTCTTTGCATACAATAGATGTACAGATTTACTTCATATCTAGGTTTGGATTGTTAGTAGGTAATTGATATAGTGCATTAAATTGTTTGAATGAAGTAGAAATTACTGCGTTCAAAAACTTCGTCCAGTTAGTCCCTTATGTTAAATGCAACATTACTCTGTTGTAAAGTTGTATCGGAAGAATATGTAAGCCATTCATTGATAAAGTGTTAATTAGTGCTTCAAATATAAATCTGTAATATTCCTTCCCTGATGCACCGTTAATGGAAGTATGAAAGTAACTAGTAGTAGTGTGGAATTCCATATAAGCTTGTGTTTGTAAAAGATAAATCATCAATTTGAAAAAAGTAGTTGTCATGTTTGTTCTACTTTCAGGTTTTTCAGAAGCATCACAGTTAGAGTTTCCTGTATCTGAAACTTATCCATCTCTCAATGTTGAGAGACAGTTGAGTGCTCAAGAGAGCCACTATAAAGTCTTTAAAGCCCTGATTGAAGCCAGGAAGTCTCCATCAATTATGTATGGGTCAAGGACCATGCATGTAATTAATGAAACAGTTCTGGCATACAGCAGGTAAACATTCTTCATAGCCATAAGTACTTTTTATATAGGTGTAAATATTATGTAATCTCTCAACATGGTTTCTTATGGTTCCTCAGTTACGTCCCTCAAAAACTCTCCACTTTCGTAAGTGTCCTCTGTTATACTTTTCTCTTATAAATGAGAATATCCATAAAATTTAGCATTTAAGATTTGTTTGTACAAATAATAATGCTAGAAGAGGGTGGCCATGGAAATGTAGATTGGGCTGATTAGCTTGAAATCTTTCCTCCCTTGACTTGTGTAACATTTCGTGGAGCCACTAATTACATCTTCTTGAGACATTTTCCCCATGTTGGTACACTTACCTTCACTCTGACCCTAAAATCATTTCTTACTCTGTCGTCTTATTTTAATGTTGTAGATTGACTCATTTTTGGACAAGGAGCTTCATTTTTTTATATTAATTTGATAGCTGTTATCACATTTTCTTGAATCTTGTTTGCCATGGCTGGATTGCATTCGTGTCAGATGTTATGGAGGAAGCCTTAAATAAAAGGAATACTTCTTTATTTTTTATTAATCTTGTTCATGAATATACATACGGATTGTTGACTCATCGCTGAAAACTGTTGCCTTGAATTCTGTAAACAAACTACAGTTTTGATTGAGTCACCGTCTAGTGATGAAAGATGGCAGTTCAAATGTAAATAGTCTGCAGATTTTAAATAATCATGTCTAACTGGTTTTACTTACCAATAATCATAATGCCGTGGATAAAATATGAGGTACTACATGCGGGACGTAATTACACATTTTTTTAATATTGTCCGGTTCAGATACATTTAATTCCACTCCAAATTTAATGACACAAATGCACAATTAACTTATTAGCAATCATGAAAAGTAGGGTACACATTAACATCCACATCAATCTGTCTAAATCATACCTTTGATTCCTAAGGCTCCCAGTTGGTAATAAACCAAGAATATGTAGCTGTGAATTAACAGCAAAAGATCCACACAGCAGAGAAAAGGCTCACGTTGGAAGTTTCATATGCCTCTTACACACTTCCTGTAATAGATATTTCCTCTCTAGCATTTACAAAGTAAATGTTTGGTCTCAAAAATAGTCAGCTATTATTCACAGCATCAAGTAGCTCATCTCTCTTCAATCGTTATTGAATATTCACCACAGTCTCACGTTAACAACAATCAACAATGGCCATTTACGAGTAATAGTAATAAGTTTTATTACTGTATTTCCCGGATGCACTTTTTTACACCAAAATGTGCTAAAAAATCAGCCTGTGTCTTATAGGCCAAGGGTATGACTAAGGGTCCTCTTAAGATGAGAGCTGATTCGCCGGGAAGGATATTGTTAAATATTTTTTCTCACATCAGGCATAGAAAATTGTTGCATTCATTAAAAACTTTGTTAATAACACCATTTTGAGTCAGTCAAAAGCCAAAGAGTTGGACAGAATCCTTGACAGTATATCTGGTAAATATGTAGTTTTGTTCCCATTTGGGAAAAAAATTTTTCAACCCCTAAAAATGGGTTTTTTTTTTCGGTTACATTTTTTGGGAAGATAGTGCATGAATCCAGATTGTTTTAAGTGAATAAATTTTTGTAAAAAGTGATAAAATACGGTTTAAAGCGAAAATTGAAGATAAGAGGTGATGATTTTGGCGGCCATTTTGGAGAGTTTTAATGAGATTTTCAGGAGATGGCACAGTGATCGAGTAACCTTCACATCTTACATAGAGCAGTTGCAGTCATGTAGGATGGCGTATTTAAAAAATAACCCTTGAGCAGATTGGTGATAGTATGCGTAAGTAAGAGGTGAAATAAGTAGGTGTCCCTCGGGTGGAGACGTTAGGAAGATGGAAACATGGCGTAAAGCACATCGGAAAAGTGATTTTTGAGCTAAAATATCCAGAAAACTACTTGGAATTAGGTTAAAAACATGATATATTATGAAATCCGGATTCTTTAGCTTTGAAATAAGGTATAAATTAGCACGGTAGGTCACCTGAGATGACTGTAATAGCAGGTTGCGGAATGGGAACGAAACTACATATCTTCCGTATATCCTAAAAAATTCCTAAATAAATCGTACGATCGTAGGCAGAAATTTAAAAGTGAGGCTATCACAAAGTTTTTTTAAAAGTGTGGAATAAGAAATGCGCTAGATGGAAGTGAAGATGGCTTTGTGAGTGAGGAAAGTGACAACTCCAACAAAAATGACTGCGTATGTGATTTTTGCAGTAGTGATTGCAGATTTCTGGGATTCTGCGATGAATGTACGCTATTATATTTGCAATTTTTTAATGTGACAGTTCCTTTTTCTTTGTATAAAGTATTTTCATGAAAATAATTTTATTCTCATTTGTCTGATCAAAGTATTTTTCATAAATTCCAACCTGAGAAATCAAAGTGCTTCTTATAGGAGTATTTTTCATAAATTCTAATCTGATAAATCGAAGTGCGTCTTATGCGCCGGGAAATACAACACAACAAAACAAAGATTTCATACATACATTTTAGGAAGCTTGAGGTAGCCTCTAAGAAAAAAACTGAGATGAGGCTACCTTCACTGCAATGTATAGTCGACTGAGAAGACTTTTTTCTAAGTAGCGCCAAGGACTGGGTGAACTATAAGTGGAAATTTAAGCAACGCTTAGCCTAGGCAATGATTCCAAACATTTGAACCATTTTGTATATTCATGATCTTATTATTGATCAATGTCTTTGATTCTTTCCGAAATATAAAAAAAATATATCTGTTTGGTCACAGATTTTTTAATCTAATTATTATATTTTCATTTTTCCATGTCTTACAAGGGTTTGGTAAGAAAAACGTTACTTTTATAATGACATTACTATTGCTGCATGTTTTGGCATAGCATGCATTTAGCACTGTAATTTTTATATGTATAATTCAGTCTCTGACCTCAGCAGTGTAGACTGTTTGTGAATATGGCATGAAGTAATTTTCGTTGAATCACATAAGCTGTCACTTTTGTCTAGAAATATTGTGGAATTTGTTGAATAGAAATGTTTATTTGCTGTCTTATGTTTTATTAGGATATACTTATGATCTGAAGACTTGATACCATGTTGGTTGCAATTTTTAGCTACCATATTTGTCTGAATCAAGCCCCCCTCTGAATATTTATACCGCATAACTTTTAATCTCTGTCATTAGAAATACTTAAGTAATTTCTGTCATGTGCTATCATTTTCCAACAAAATAGCCATATTATTGGAAATGGAAAATGCTAATAGCCTATCAGTAAACCTGATTTGCTCTGTGCCCGAAAAAAGTTCATCTTTTGTCAAATGTCAAGAAGATAACAAATAATTTCTAAGTTTTTGTTGTAGTGAAACTTGGTGTAGAGATTTGAAAATCGTTTGACTCTCATACAGTCCAACCCCCACTTCCCTCCTCTCCTTCCAACTTAAAGATGAAAACTTTTGCTCATTCAGTCAGACTACATACCAGTGTATCTAGTTGTACATTATGCAGCTGATATACCAGAAAACAGGGCCTATGAAGCAGTGGGGTTTCATGGATGTGTTGATGTCCAGGAGACATCCTATAATCCTCTCTGCTTCTGCTGCGTCACTCTGGAGAAGCCTTTATCAAGAAGGGGGCTTATATTCTGACGGAAGGGGTAATTCGACTGTCGCAATATTTTGAATATCAGCCAATTATTTTTTGTTGGGCGTAGCTGTTTCTTCCTCATAGGTTTTGTCAGCGCTTTGATTCAATGATGCTTGTGGTTCATTTCTGTTATTTTGAATCAGTTTTTGGCTTCAAGATTGATCTTTATTCTTATATGTATTGTTTGCATGCATAACTAACAGATAAGTAATTGGCAGGTGTATTTTTAGGGTATGACATCAAAATATATTTTTTTGCTTCAGGGTGAAGAGCGGCAGTCCTGGCTACCTGGTATTATTTAACATGGGAGCCAGTGACTTGAAGGTAAACTTGTCTCCTTTCCGTGATGTGCCTGATGACGTTACAGTACTTATACGAAGTGTAGACTTCAGTGATAGTGCTGTTCAAATAAAGTGAGTATGAATTAATTCTGCTAGTGGCAGTATCTTCTGTCTTTACATGGGCCATAGGATTTCTTATGTGGTTTAGTTTGTAACCTCTTGTAATTAAATACAGTAGAAGGCCGCTATAGTGAGTTCGTATAAAATTTGAAACATCGCTCGTTATAACATGCCCTCATTATAGCCGTCCAGTTATTTTTACAGTTCTAACACCTTGAATCTTTGCATCAGGTTTGGGCAAAACTGAACTAACGGGCATTTAGTGCAATGTTTTTGTAAATGCATCGAAACACTAATGAAATTTCAAAGTAAACTGAGGAAAAATTGCCAACTAATATGCGATTTATTTGTATTCCGAATTTTCTGCGCACTGCAAAATCTCTGGTGACATATAGTGGGAAATTCCCATTGAACTATCACTGGAAAAATATGGCATATTGTGGTCTAATGGTATCAAACATATACTGTATTTACTCATGTAAGCTGCGCCCTTGTGTATCCCGTGCACCCCCATTTTCGGGCAGGCTCGTGAGAAAAAAAAATTTTTATTAAAAAATCACTTTTTTGCCCTAGAGCCTGCATCATTTTGTCATAACATGAATGCTCGTTCTTAAATAGAAATTCTGTGCCTAAGTTAAGTGTTGATGTACATCTTTCTCATGAATTTACTGCGTTGCGTTTTAATATCGTCACGATGCACAGTCCGTTATATTGTGCATCTTTTTCTCCTAACATCACGCAGTAATCACAGTTGTATACAATCACATCATCCAGCTATCAAAATGGCATCTGTTCGAAATGAAATATCCAACTAAAATAATATGCAGAACTATATACAATTTCAACCTGTGATCATTCGATTTTGGAAATCCGTTGGCGAATCAACAAATAAAAGCTGAATGATAGATACCTGATCGCAGTGGTCTCGTCTGCTTTCTGCACAGTAGCTGTGGGCTGGGACGATTTAACAACACCAAAACATCTTGGAAAAACACGGAAAAACTAAACTCAATGTAATAGCAGTTATTATTTTTATAAAACTAAAGAAAAACACATTCATGGAAATAGAATCGTGAATCTCTGATGAATATTTATATCATAATAGTTCTTATTTTTAGTTTTCGTCACTGCTACTAAGATCTTATAAGATCACGTCCTCACATTCACTGTCTCACACCTCACTGTCTTTGTTGCCGTCCATGTCATTTGAAATGCAACATTTCTTAAAGCTTTTTACGACTAAATCCTCTGGAATCATCTTCCATGATGCCAAAATCCATTGACAAATCTGCTTCAACTCAGGTTTGTTTATTTTTCCCGTGAGAGTTTCTTCATGTATAGTTCTTGCCATCCACTCTGGGTACAGGCTCTTCATGTTCGCTTTGAATGGTCTATTTATGCAAACGTCTTATGTCTGCAACATAGACATCATGCCACCTGGAATTGTCACCTGGTCAGTCTTTCCCTCTTGCAGCCTTTGTTTTAAAGGTTCTTTAAGATGCCCACGAAAACTGTTGAGTACTAACATGCTCCGCTGCCGTAGTAAGGCACCAGGACAGGATTCCCACTCGCATTTAATCAAATCTAAGACCATGTTACTGTCCATCCAACCATTTTCTTGCGCCCTTACTATTATACCGGCTGGAAATATCACTTTCTTGGGTAGAGTTTTTTGTTTAAAAATAACATAAGGTGAGAGTCCATCTGCCATTACTGTCAACATCACTGTACAATGCTGTTTTTCATAACCACCGCTTCGTACTTGCACAGACTTCTGGCCAATGTCATTCACAGTTGTTTTTGACGGCATCTCGAAGTACACTGGTGTTTGGTCTGCATTTCCAATTTGTCCCAATAAGTAGCAATGTTTTTTCCTCAGCTGAGTTACATACCTCTAAAAGCTGTCCAGCTTATCTTCATGTGCATCAGGTAAGCGCTGGGAAATCATCATCCTTCTCCTAATTAATAGTCCATTTCTGATAAAAAATCATTGTAACCATCCTCTGCTCACCTTAAAGTCTGCCGGAGCAACACCTAATTCTCTCACTCTTTCTCTTGCTTTCACCTGGCACATTTCTGTTGACACTGCATACGCATGCTATCGTCGATCAAAGATGTATGAAGCCAGTGGCTTTTCTAGTTCAGGGTATTTTGCACTTTTACCTTTAAAAACTCTCATACTTTTTTATGCAGATTGCAGTTTTTCCTTCATCTTCCTCCAGTCTCTGATGCACAATTCAGATATGCCATATTTCCTTCCTGCAGCTCGATTTCCTATTTTTTCGGCATCGCTTATAATATGTAGTTTTGTCCTCACAGGATACGATCGCAATTTCACTTCAGAATTCATTTTTAGGGTGGTAACTGCGAATTATTTTAAAATGCCAAATGACTCAAACTCATTTACTCCTCTCACGCATGGAGGGAATAGTATGGACAGAAAAGCACGTATAGTAAGAAGGTACAATCTCTGAGCATACAAGTCTTGCCACTACATAACAAATACTTTGTCGTGTTTTTACAATGTAGCTTTAATGTGTACGCAAAAGTGGCTATCTATTACGTGAGAAATGTTGCTACAGATACATGATACGGAAAAAAACTCCAATTACGATTTTGAAAAGACTTAAAGGCCCACCCCCTTGCTGTAGCTTACAGGATACCATGTAGATACAGATTTGAATACATATCAGCCCTAAAATATGTTATCTTATGTATGATCTATACACAGTAAGTGCTTTGTCACGTGGTGTTTCTGATATAGCCTTTCTTCAAGTATCGTACACTCTACGTATGTAAGTATGTACGCTTTGTACGCTCAGACTTTGATAAACGATGATTTTTATTTCTAATTACTTTAAAGTACTTTACGGGTTTACTACCACACCTTACTTACCAATTCACATCGATATATTCACTTTGGAGAAACTAACGACAGGAATTTGAGTTAAAATGGTGGGCGGCTTACATGAAAATCTGGAGGATTCGTGTAAGCCGCGCACCCCCATTTTTTCACTGGCATTTCCGGAAAAAAGGTGCGCAGCTTACACGAGTAAATACGGTATGTATATAATGGTTGAAGGTGCCACATGGAAGTGGTTGATATACTGGAGGGTAATAATGAATGAGAAAAATTTAACTAATGAATGTAAGTAGTGATAAATCATTACTGTTATAAAAATTAGGAAATCACAGTAAGTTGATTGGGAATTGAGATTTTATTGCAGCAGTGGGTCAAAACATTTTCTCTAGTGGTCATTTCCCAATAGAACCACAACCAATTGTACAAAAGACAAAATCGGGAAAGAGTTTTGTGCGGTTCCTTTCACTTAGTACGCTAATTTCACTTAGTTCACCATATGGAAGATCATCCTTTGCAACTGTTGGCAGAAATCGTGGTGTGAATGAATGTCCAGCCAGCTGTAAAAAAATTGTTTCTTCACATCAACATGGCGCTTGCATTACAGGAAGAAAACTGGAAATATTACCCTCGATACTTAGGGAGGGTTCAGGGTAACTCTATTTAATAACGAGGAATGAGTCATTTGCTTTCGAAACCATTCTGAATACTTATTTCAATGGGTGTCATAACGCTTTGGATCAAAATTCCCCCTCCGGAGTAGAGGCTCACACGTTTCCCTCTGTTTTATTGGCGTTTTTACTGTCACATTACTGAATGGTCTCGAATTTCTTAGCCAAATCCAATATCTTTCTTTTCTTTTCCATTATAACTCTCGTAATAAAAAGTAGCGATCTTCAGGAAATAGATCAGGATCAAGCTTCCCTAAATAACTGTTGCGAAGCACTTCTGGCCACGTTTTCCGCTGGAATGGCCTTTAGCAAAGCCCCATTTCATTATTACTCTCCCTCCTTCTACTCCCCACTCTCCTCCTCCTCCCCCTCAAAGACTTGGGAGTTGCTATAACGTAATGTACGAGCCCATACAAAAAACTTAGGAGTTCTTCCTTTCAAGTTTAGTTTTCCATTCTTAGCGAAAGGTAATCGCGAATTACCGAAACTTTGTATACCTGTCCGTGTCTCACGCGTGACAAATGATCCCAGCAAGTCATGCATCCTGGACAACAATTACGGCGAAACAGACTTGTTATGACGGTTTGTCAGAAATGGCCACTCGTAACAACAAATAAACTTTTATTTATTTAACATTGTGACCAACAATGGCAAAATAATCACTTGCTATAATGGCCCTCTCGCTATAAGCTGCCCTCATAATAACGGCCCTCTTCTGTACCATTTAAATTTCAGACCTACATTTTTCTTAAGGTACTTGAAGTGTTATATTACTAATTTTGTATTAAGTATTCTAGTGATTACTTAATGCCTAGCAAATACATCCAAATACCAGTTTCTACCATTCGGGTCCCTATGACCCTTATGAGTGGCTTATAAGTTGTTTCACAAAATCAACAGCAGCTCTATAACAAATAAAGTTAAGGAATCAAAACTTTCACGAAACACTTTCAAAGGTGGATAAAGTGTTGCATTAATATTCGACAGCCATTGAACCAAAGGTAATTATGCCGTGATTTTGCAAATTTTGGGAATTTCTGCTTTTGGGAGGCAAAAACATGGGCTCTTTTTTCACTGTTGTGTTTGAAACAATTTTGACCATAATGAAAAAAAATAATTACAATTATTGAACAGGAAACAGAACAGGCTATGTGCAGATGTTTGCTTCATTGCAATTGGCCCAGGTGCATTCTATTTATATTTGGCTTGAAACTCATAGTCGCACAATTTTTACGCAAACATTGGTTGTCAATTGGTACACGTTCAGGGCACCAGCTTCCATCTTGGTCTTTGTCAATTGTTGTAAATCTTAAGTTATTTCAAATTTTGAAAGTGTATATAGCGGGATAAGATACAAATATTGTAGGGTCATCATGAAAGTGTTGTAAATAAAGGGAAAACTTAAATTCTGGTATTATAAAAGGGAGGTTTCACTGTATTAGCCACCGCTGGGTTATCAGTTGATGTGCATTAAGTGCACCAGCTGCCATCATACTTCACGTCATTTGTCTTAAATCACAGGGATGTTCAAAATTGGAGTGCTAATAGAATAAGAGTGCCTGACAGAGATTCAAGAAATCGTGGGGCCTTGAGAAACGGTAATTTAAACGTTGTAAATCAGTAAAATTCTGGGGGTGTAAAAACATGGTTTCATTGTGTATCTACTGGCAACATTTTTTTATCTAGCCTTAATGTCTTATTATCATCCATGAAACCGTTGCAATTGCAACTTTTCGCTTTTCATTTGAAGAAGAGAAATTTTATCGAGGATAAACTAACAGAGACGGGCCAAAAATTACCATGATATTTTACATAAATTACTGTGAACTCTGAAAATTACTGTAATTTTCATATTAGTCTCTTCTGTATCAGATATTTGTCATAGTTACATATTTCAAACATAATTTTAAGCCAAATCTATATATATATATATATATCTCCTACAATCTTAATTATAAATTATGGTACTTCCTACTCATTTGTAGAATTTTTGTGGGCCTATTGTTTTAATGGTTTAAATACTGTTAACCCCATCGTATGGGTATCGTCTATTGGTATTTATTGCAGGAAATTGTTGGAGAATTTTGGTAATTTATCCGTCTCTATATGCTAATGATGTAACTTTCAGTCATTCATACATCTCTAATTAGACTTTAAACCTCATTGCTAACCATGGTTCAAGGAATCTGTTATACCATATGGGGTAATTTTTAAGATATTAAAAGAACTTTTGTATCTTTGTGTTCATGAATGTTTTTGCTAATTTAGTGTTATTGTTCTACTTTCAGAGCCAAGTTAAAGTCCAGTGCAGTTCCAATGCCATCGCATGGTGCATTGGTTTTAACTTATGTTCCAAGTGACAAAACTGAATAGAAATAAATCCTTGTCAGTATTTTATGCAATATGACAAATGCATACTTAAATGACAAAAGAATCTCATAGCAAGAGACTACTAGCGACAATAAATGGCGCTTCAGCATGCATTGCTTGTTTATTTGTACCTTGAATGAAACCATTGCCAATATTGCTCTTCAACACTTTAAGAATGATATCCTTCAATTTTTTTTACAAACAGAGATGACTTGTCTATGTTTTCAAGTCAATCTATTTTTTTAATAGAATTTATGTGTTAAATTATCTGGTTACCAGGTGTATTGCTTAAACTTTTGAGGCCATTAAGAATGTGAGACCTAAATCTTGTGCATCGCATGTCCCCTGAACCAGGGCTGACAATGAGCTGTATTTCTAATACACTTCCAAAAAGTAATTTCTATTTTGATTACATGTTTCAGGTGTTTTAAGTATTTGTGAATACTTCTGAAAATTTAATACTTCTGTCAGAATTACTGTTCATGTATTTGGTGCTGATTGTTTCTCAGGCGACCCAAAGTGATTTTTATTTTAATTTTGGCTTATCAGTGGCAGACATCTGCCATATTAGGATGTAGAGCTCTCAGGTTTCCAAGCAGGTGATGGTGGTTTGTAGCACCAATGTTACATAGAAGTAGGTGGCCATCGTTTTCAGGATGAAATAATCATTTCACCCAGAGGTTGAGAGAATCATCATGCCTTTGAAAGGTTGGTGCCACAATCACCAGCACCCAGTTGGAAATCTGGGAGCTCTTCAAAGCATTTGC
Organism: Ceriagrion tenellum; assembly: GCA_963169105.1. NCBI lineage: Eukaryota > Metazoa > Arthropoda > Insecta > Odonata > Coenagrionidae > Ceriagrion > Ceriagrion tenellum. Next base: position 9,020,158 of record OY720643.1, read on the forward strand.
CAGGAAAGCCTGAAATCTTACATTCCGCTGTATTGGCAGAGGCTGTTTAGGGGCAGGACTCTAATATAGTGGCGTACCCCTACAGATTTAAGTAGGCATCTCCAAGAGCCCCTTTTACAAAGACATTTCACGATCTTCAACAGAAAAGAATTAATTCCACTTTAATGCATATGGTCAGTTTTGTTCATCTCTCCATAAAATTATAATCGACTTCTGGGGTGATTGCTCCAAAATAATTACCCTGGGAGTGTTCATGTGCACAGTAAAATCATGGATGCATTTAGTGGCAAGTGATGAGTCAGCACGCAGAGTTGCTGGCTTATTGCTGGAGGGGAACTCTTGGAATCTCTTTTCGGAGCATAAAGGGAATTAAGAGAGCTGGCATGTGTAATGGTTGTATGAAATCTCCATTACAGTTACCTTAAATTATTTAGTTGTGGTTGTCCCTCCTAGTCTAAAGAAATCAAGCTATTCATATAACTTAGCATGAGAATAGTAGCAAATGGAGTACTTAACTGCCTCTTTAAAAGCTCAGTGACAGGCAAGGAACATTTGAAATGATAAGTGATAAAATAGAATTTTAAAGCTATCAATCCCAGATGTAAGTATTAATCTGATGTAATATAAATGCATGCTCGTCAGCTGTCATGGAGGGACTCTTTAGCTAGTTTTGTCCATTTCCCTTGTAGACGATCACTTGCAAATAGTAGTTCTGAAAGACAGAGTGCTGAAGGGATGTATAGATTTATCCACACTGAACTTTGTTATTTTTTCACCTATCGTAGAGTTAACTTTGTAGGCTGATGCATTTTGGCCCTAGCCTCAGGGATGCTCACATGTACAGGCCAGCCAACTCAACCCTTAAACTCATCATTTCAGTTTGCCTTAAACTTGCCTTTCTACTCTTGTTTGTCTGAATCTCACATGAGCACCATTCTTCCACACTGTCCTACTCGACTCCCACTCCCTGCATCATTCACATGACACTTAGTGGAGGAGTTTATCCCATACTGCATCCTCTTTGTGACTATATTGCCATGTTCAAAGCAATTCTCCTGGATGAGCCCATTGAAATGAATGGGCCTTTCTTTTTCCTCTGAATTACAACAATATCCCCCAGATTAAAAAGTGGCAGATGACCCTTTTTATTAGGAAAGAGAAATAGCGACTCACCCTATTTGACTAACAATTGGCAGTAACATCTTGATCTGGAATGAGATGAACAGAATTATTAGCATGGGGGTATGTTGTGTGTGACTAGAACTTCTGGGATGTCTTGCATTTCATGAAATAGAACATGGAAATGAGTTATTCTTTTTATTGGGTTGCTGCTGATATTTTTTATACTTAATCATTTTCATGAGTAAATTTTGGACTATGCCTAAATATACTGGTTGACTTTTGATTGCTATGAACAACTTTTTTTGCACTTAAATCATTTAGTTGTGCAAATCAAGTAGCCACATAATACCAGGTCTTACCCCTACAACACACCAGCTCCAAAATACGGGCTTCTATACTTCATACAACATAGATAAATATCAACTGGTTTATGGACATTGGTTTCTGGCAATCATTTTGTGTTGTTTTTAATTTTGTCCATGGGGTGTCTATATTTTGTTTGGCAATTTTACTACGTTTTGTCAATCATTGAAGTGCTTGCTCAGACCCCGAGTGCAATCCATTCTGCCTCCTTACTTTCAACTACACACTATAAAATGGTTTTATTCAATGGAGTAGATATTTCTTTTAGGAATTAGTGATGCCTTTTGTCTTTTCATCACCCATTTGTTTGCCTTCTCATCAATCGTTACATTGATTGTGAAGTATTTGTAGATAGTGTTAACTGCCTTGAGATTAATCTTTTAGTGCAGGCTTTGTAATGCTGATAGGATAATGTTTCATGCATATAATTATATTTCATTGGAAGATTATATGAACTGCTATGATGATTGGCAGTGAATGTATTGAATATTGCTGGGGGGAAAGGCAACCCTCGCTGGAATTAACCATCGACCTAAGATTTCTGGGCCTATGTACAGGCTTTTATGCAGTCCAGGATTCCTTCTTTCAAAGCTATTTGTTAGAGGATCTTAAGGGAATGGTTGTTGTGTACTATTACTTTCCAACTAAGATGATACAATGCCAAGTTGCTCTTTAAATAAGTCACTTCACAAGGCTAGGTTTTATGAACTTCCTACCATTGTTTGACCAAAAATCAAAATTCTGAAAGCTGTTCCATATGTATATTACAATAGAATCTTGAGTAGTGTCGTTTACTGGCTTGCAAAGCTTAGGATTTGGGGCATTTATCTCAGCCCAGAAAAACTTTTTCTCATTGATATATTTCAACACATTCTTGAAATTTTTTGTGATGCTTCATTTCCAGGTTGCCATCTTATTGGTTTACATTGCATTCTTTTCAGGTTATTTCATAGTTATTGGGGACAATGACAGAATTACTATATCATTGAAAAGGTTTGTATTGGCTTGAAATCAAATTTATTAAAATGCATATTTACAACGAGTGTGGTCTTTCTTGTCATTAATGAGAAACATGTCAAAAACAGACTGACTGAAAGAACCAGCCTATTCCACAGGTGAATACATAATTGTCGGTTAATCAGCTCTGGATGCTAGCAGCAACAGTCCAATAGGTAGTGGAAGTCGGAGCATAAAGGCTCTGGACTGAAGGGGCATATTAAGTCCAGTGGACAGTGAATTGGTAGGTCCTCTGTTAAGATAAATAATATGGTAAACCAATGTTATTTTCATGTTTTTATTGCTATGGTCTTGTGGCTGTTACATATTTCATGCTTTAGAATACTCACCATAAAATCCAGGGCATTCACAACAGTATCCATGAATTAGTACGGGGTCAAGAGCACAGGTTGATGGACATCGAAGAAACTTGATCCCACACTGAGATACAGCCAGGTCCAAACCAAAGGGAAAGCCAACTATGTAAAGCATATTGAAATTAGTAGAAAGTTATCTGCCCTGGGCAGGCACCCTTAATTAGTAGTCCCGTGAGTAATATTACTTAATTGTTGCTGATCACTTCAAGTAATGGCTCTGGTGTCGCATACTAGATTCAGTCAATACAGGGTTTAACTATCACCAGGGTTTTAGCTCAACTGAAGAAAATTCATTTTATAACTCATTCATATTAATATAAACTCATTGTTTTAACAGATGAAATCAAAAGTATATACATGCAATGGTGTTCTGTGGGGATAGTAAAACAAATACCTTGGTGTGAAAAAAATCCACATTTGTTATAAATTCAAACCCAGATTATATCTTAAAAGTCATTTTCATGGACATTGAAAATGACTTTCAGTGATGACTTTGGTTGCAATTAGTAAAAAATTGTGGATTTTAGCAAAGTGAAATTTTTTCATACCATCATGTGGTTCCACAGTGTGAAGTCTGCTAATTTGATCTATACTAGTGAACTCGTGTGTAAATGAAATTGTTTCATTGAACATTCTCGAGAAATATATTTATACTTGCTATGTTCATGTACCTGACTTGGTGTCACTGCATAACTAATTTTAATGGTGTTAAAAACAAAATTTTGCATATATATAGGTGCTTTTATACACTAAAGAAACTATCAAGCTCTAATACTTTACATAAACTAGCAAAACTTAAAGTTAATAAAACAGCTGTAAGATTAGCTGAAATGTATGGAAGTGAGGCATGGATGCTGACGATGCATAGCATAGACTAACTTTCAAAAGGAAGAATTTTTGGACCAACACAGGATCAAGGTGTATGGAGAAACTAAAGAAAAGCAGAACTTAACGGAAAATAAAATACACTTTGTATACAAAGTGTATTTTAATTTCCATTAAGTATGGAGAGGTTGCACAAAGTTAAGCCTGAAGTAATTTGTTATATTAAAAAGCAGAACTAATTGAACTTATAAAAGGGGAGACAAAAGTGCACTTCATATAATCACTAAGAATCTGATGGTTTGGACATGTTGTGTGCAAGGGCGATATTGGGACAACAAAGAGAATTCACGAGTGGACACCAGATAGAAAAAGACCAAAATGAACACCCTGGAACAGATGGCGAGATTATGTTACAGAAGATGTATGAAGAATGGACGTAGTTAACTGGAGAGAATTAGCAAGAGAGGCAAAGATTAGCTATAGCTGTTGAAGATTCTGAAACCCAAGGAAGAAGATGATGTATGTCTGTGTATAAAAAAGGTGGAGGGGCTGGAGATTGAATTGAAAATGAAACCAACCCCCAAGGGAAAAAACGAGGCCAAAACACAGAGCTGAATGAAAGATAACACAACAAAGTGAAATGGCTGTCAAGTATAATCCACTTACATTTACAGTTATTTTCAGAAATACTTATCAGCTTCCAATTTGATGAGAAGGGTCTGAGATGAGATAGGTAATAAAAAAAAGACTGAAGAAAACTTGAATGCGGAGGTTGGTGCTGTCTTGCTCAGTAACTTGGTCATTGTGAAGAGATGCCAGTAGATTTGAGGCGGAATGGAGAGGGTAAGCTGGGAGGCAAGGAAGACTAACAAGAAAGAATAAGATGTGGTGTTACGAGAATGGAAGTTACTGGTGGACATTTGGTGGAGGAAATGATGGATAGAGTACTCTTTGAATGGAGAGGGCATGTGGAAGATGGGAGAATGTGGAGGAAACATGAAGGAGCATAGAAGTTATGAATGAAATAAGAAGAGGTAGAGAGTATGAAGAATTTCAGAGAAACTCGATGGAGAAGCAGGTGCAGAAAGGAAGGGGAGATTATATCCTAGAAATAGGGATGTTAAGATAAGGACTGTTGGCTAAATCTAGTGATCAACTGGTAGAATACCCAAATGAATGAATCACCTTTATATTCAAAATGTACAAGATCAGGCTTTAAATCACTTCTATGAACATCTCCAGCACAGAGTTCCTCCCCATTTGGCCTCTATACTTCGATTATTAGTAATGTGTGTTTTCACTGACCTCTACAGGTTCTATCATGAAGAAATCGAGTGGATGGTAAGTGTACCCATCATTGCAGTCAAGTTCTATGAGAAGAAACTGCTTCAAGGGTAGTTTCACATGAAAGGCTAAACTCCTTACTCTTGATAATCATTGCATGATATTGAGAGCACTCAGAAGGATCCTACTGTCTATGGAGTCAGATAAAATCTTACCCAGGGCTGAAGGATCATAAAATGAGTAACCTTATCTCCAGGTAAAACTTATAATAAGCTATAAGCCACCTTCCACTTAAGAGGTGATCTTACCTTAGGGCTGTTCAGCTTTGAATGGTTGCAAAGAAATGGTTGAATTACTAAAATTCTCAGCACTTTGAGAACTCAGCAAGAATCTAAACTAACAAACACCTAAAAGCTTATAAACTAGCTTGTATTATTCTCTTCGTAAAATGGCTAATTTCGGTAAAGACAACATTGATTTGTTATTGGGCTAATGACCACTCAAATAAAACAGACAATAATGGTGCTTAAGCCGAGAAAAATGAAAAGCGCAACGGTCTTCATGTGGATAGTAAGAGTGCAAATATCGAGTTTTCTTGAGTTAAGTTTTTGGGCATTGGCTTAACAAGCCACTAGCGTTGTTAATTCAACAGCCTCTTCATTTGATTACAGCACGTGAACGACCGAAAAGTTCACAGTCACACATAAAACAATGTTTACCGCATACCTGCCGATGGTAATATCGAAATATTATATTTAAGATCGACGTCTACTATATAACACTTACACCTGAAAGGAAACGATTTCTGCAGTCTCGAAGTAGTCGCTGTTGGACCCCCAAGCACAAGAGATGATAGTACGAGAACTACTATGGAAAATGGAATACACTTGGACTGCATGTTCGGCAGATCTTTCTTCTTTGAACCAAAATATGATAGCGTGTTCAGTGGTGCCACTCGAAGCAGCTTAGTGGAGAAGTTGTTAAGTATTTTTCATATTTATACTGAGTTCGTTCTTATCTAGCTTTCAAATGTGACGGCATTGGCGGGCTCATTACCGACGTATACAAGATAAGGAGCCGTGAGTCGATAGAAAGCTAAGTGATGACTAATTTTGAGAACTGTCTGCTAATGGCTTCAGTCTTAGAGACAGTGACCTATATGATGTTTTATTTCCTCAATTAATGGAAATTAGTAGCTTTTCCATTTTATGAGTCATCAAATATGACGCTAGCACGTACCTTCTCGCGATCAGCTGGATGTGTACACTTAGATTTTTTAAGTTCGTGATTTATTTATATCTTCTAAAATAAAAGTTTGAAAGCTCTCGAAAAAATTGATAGTCTATAATTTCAATGGACATCATGAACATGTAATAAATTTCCTGGAGGTAGATGCTACTTTGTCTGGTAATTTCCTCCATCATGGTCCCATGCGCAACATGGGACACAAATTTAGCAAGTTGTAATGTACAGTGTAGTTTTTATAGTTTTTAAGACATCAAAGATTTTGTGACGCTCGTTATGTGAATAGAATTCTCAGTGAAACTTAGTGATCATGGAAGAATTAGATGACAATGCGGACTCGAGTAGCCGAAGAAATCTGGGCTTTAAGCCTCAGAAAGAACTTATTTATAATAAATTGCTGCCTTATGCCGATAAACTTGACGAAGAATCCAATTGTATGTTTGCAGAAATTAAGGCTAATCTAGGAAAATGTGTGATGCTACGTGAAATTCAACCTGGCTGTGGAATTTGGTGCACCCAATTAGCTAAGTGAGTAAACTGAATGCTAAGTGAGTTCAATGAAATTTTTCAGATGGTGAGCATGAATGTGCATATTGTGTTCTTGTATAGAACCATTAACAGTCACTCCAGGTTTGAGGTAGTGTAATTTAATTTGGCAATGACTCAGCATTTTCATTCGTATCTATGAATTTCCTCATGTATAAATGTATCGATTATTTTCAATGAATAGGTATTTCAAACTGTATGGGATGAAATTTTCCAAAGAGGACCACATACTCCTAATTAAGTTAATGTATGAACTTGTGACAATTCCTGATTTGGAGCCCTGGATGCTTAATAAGTTTGCACAAGTATTAATATTGTTGTTGAAGTGAGTAGAACCACATGTTTACATTTTAGGCTCTTGGCCTTGTCTTATCGTTTATTAAACTCCTACAACAACACTTTGGCCACTCTTTACTTGCCTTTTTTTCAATAATTACAGGAAACGACATTTGCTGTCACCTGATGACTTGGTTCTTGAATGGAGACCGCTTTACAATGTTTGTAAGCGAATATTAAATACCCATGACACCACTCTTGGAATCATCCGATATTTTACGTAAGCAAAGATATAATGTTCTTATTTTTAACCAGTTAAAGTTGAGAAAACGAAAACTAATTTTTTTCCTGTTCTGGTTGTCCCACAGAACCCTTGATAGCACGCTGGATGGAATGGTTCATGCGGCGAAATTGTGAGTCCCGAATTATCATCTGTATTTTTTATTATATAATTCCTTGAGTTGATACTTATTCTGCATTACATCTATCTCCCTTTATTTGTTAGGTATTTTCCTCCACAAGCCACCCAAGAGATGTTGGATGAGTGGAGACCTCTTTTGTGCCCTTATGACTCTCACCTCTGTCACACCATGACATACCTGGAATGGTTCATTCCTGTGACTCTCCCTCCCAGCCAGGCTCATATGGGTTACAAGCTTTGGTTTGAGGAAATTATGACATTTTGGGAGGTCTGCCACAATGGAACCCAATGGGAAGGGGTATGAGTCTTTAATTCATACAATATTAATTTTTGTGTACTTTAGTATCTGCTGTGTATGTATGTGTTTTATGTCCAAGGGAAGGCAAGTTGTCATCATCGTAACTATATTTGGGCTCATATCCTGATGCAAGTTTCATATTGCTTGATTAATGTAAGGTTTAGGTTCTTGGCGTAACCAGCCAAAAAACGACTGCCTCCTCCTGTTCATGGTATAAATGAAGGGCTAACATTTACTTGGTTTAAAAAAATGTTTAAACATGGAAACCAATTGAGGCAAAAATAGTGCTTAATTTGTATCTCAAAGTGGGTCAGGCTGGTATGATAGCTACCAACCCACGGGTTGGGTTTCAAATCCAAGTGGAGTTATTTCTCTGGAATAGGCTGTAACACTGTGGAACTTTTCGTACCATTTGTTATGACTGGGCTAATGTCATTGATAATTTTCTCCCTACCCTTCATTCTCCAAATAGACTTCCTCTTATCCTACCTAAGGTGTAATTCAGTGGTGGCAGGTGCCCTCGTATATTTTCAATTCAATTTTTTATTCACCTGTAGACACTGGCGATCCCAGGAATTTATTTCAGGGGGGGAGACCACCATTAAATTATGGCAATTTTCAGTCATCCTAAAAAAACGAGAAAACTGTTGCATCATTATATCTATATAATAATGAGCATAATAATATCTATACTTTTCAGATAAGTGATCGAAGTGTTTAATGTTGTATTTGATAACTACGTCTAGTTGTTAAAATTGTTTTATGAAAACCCAAAATTTTCGGGGGGGATGTATCCCCCATTTCCCTCCCTTGGATCGCCCCTGAGTTGACGAAAAATACGTTTGTATAGGTTTCGTCATACGTAAGCATTTAGTATAAGCATAATTTGTGTACATAAGCAGTTAGTCAAAGCATATTATACAAAGTAATAACATTATCATCAATGAACTCTGTGACAGAATAAGAGCATTTCTGTAGCAGAAATTTTTTCATTTCTAGCTTGAATCTTTTAGTAGATTCGATACCCTTTTAGTACAATGGTATTTTGTTGAAAATTTTGGTCCCACAGGCTAATGAACTCCTGGCAGACAATCTTCTCATATGGAGAGTAACATGGATATTTGAGGAGCCCCTTTTGGAATGATTAAGAACATTATAGTTTAGAGTACATAAAGATGGAAGGAAGACAAATTTTTGTAATCTTAAATGCTTGTGAATACATATTTTATTTGCATGTTTTTATCTACTCTTCTTAATCTTGCCCAATGAAATTGTGTTTGTATCCAGTGAAGATGATAAACATTCGTTCATTGCTCAAGGACGTTCTGGAACGTCCTGTGGGTGCTCTCGGTTGACGGGAGGACATTCCTGAACGTCAATGCTCTATCCATTCTTTATGGCTGGCCAGCAGACTCATGTCACTCCTAAGGCGATAGTGGTTTTGCTGGCGTCATAGTTTAGGCTTAAATCTTTTTTATGGTGTGCTTCCAAAATGTGATGTCTAGTTACATAATGGCAATGTTTTAAACTTTTTTAAATTCAGTGGTTTGAATCGCTCTTTCAGAACTGTGGTTTTTGTCTCTCACTGTGATTTTTATCATTTTTCTGTCATGTTTGTTCATTAAATTGGATTTAACTACACCAATTTGCCAAATGCGGAATTCATTTTACTATTCAGGCTCGTAGGCACAAGGGACTTACATATGTGACTGCGACCTTTTATATCATTCCATTGACAGTAAATTTACACAGGAGAGATTTCCAGCCAGAAGTCTTGATATGAGACGATGCACTAAGACGAATCCTTTCCAAACATTGCCAACTCTGTTAGGGGTTCTAGTTGTTGATAAGATTGCGAATATCTCATATAAACATTGTAACAAGTGACTTGCTACTTGCTGCAATGAGTTGTTACGAAGGAATGTGAAAGAAATTGAAAAAAACTGATTAAATTAGTTTTTTAACTGTTACTAGCAGTTTCACATCTTTGCAATCACTGAAAAATATCGGGAAAATACCATTACATCATCATACCAATACATGCATACATACACCAATACATACATCAAATCTCCTTTTGAGTAACACGCCGCTTGACTAGGGTGAGCTACGGACCCTAATATGTTCCACTGATGGCAGAAAAACAAACTACTAGCAGCAGTCGAGAATATTCGGGCATGAAGAGAAAGAATAGACTTTTCGAGCTTGCCCAAGTATACTCGGGCGCATCAGAATTTGCTCGTCCTTGGTGCCAGAGTTTTCTCGGGCACGTCAGGGAAGTAGTTGATTAACACTTAGCTGCTTAGGGCCTATAGCATTGTAGACAACAAATCACTCCCAGTTGAGAAACTAAGATTGACTGGAGCCCTAGAGAAGAATGGCTACTCTGCAATATTAGACCTGAAAAGTGCTGCCAGGTTAGAGGAAAGGAGGGAAAATAAAACGGTCCAAATAACTGAAGTAGAGGAGAAACCCTCAGCATACGTCACCATCCCCTACACCGCTGGGGCTTTGGAAATGATCGGCAGGATTTTGAAGAAACATGACATAGTAACCAGGTTCTCCACAACTAAGAAAATGGTGAAATGATGTCAAAGCCAAAACAGTGGATTCCCAGTGCCATGAAGGAAGGAGTTCACAAGATACTCTGTACTCATGGGAAATCCTACGTGGACCCGACTGGGGGAGCATTTTCATGCAGAGTGAAGGAACGCCAAAAGGAAACAGAAGGGAAAGTCAATACTTTCCACAATTAATCAGGGAAGCTATTGAAATAACAAAATTACCCAGCAACATGATTAGAGAAGATGGCAACCACCTAGTGATGACGTGGAAATGAGTCTTGGAAATCTGAGAGAGAAAAATGAAAAATGGCATTTAAGTGGCAGTCGATCTTATCTAGCTTTTCTCTAGAAAGTTACAGACTACACTTTATAAATCCAGCCAAAAGAAGCACTTGCATCTTTGACCTGAAGACGCCTCCAGGGAAGGAGGAGAAGCATTGTCAGAAAAACAACAACGTGACTGAATAGAAGAAGAAGAAATGGAAAGAATATGAAATAGACCGCAGGAGATGCAAAAGAAAGCATGAGAAGTGCTTTGAGTGCACAAAGTGAAAGATTAGGATGAACACTATGACATTTGTCTGGCTTGTGAGGGAAACCCATGTTTGTGTTTTTCCTTGCTTTAAAAATTATCATAGGAACATCAAATGCTAAAATTATGTAATTATTTTACATGGTTTTAAAAAAGGTTTGAATGGAGATGTGTCTTAATGCTTTTAATTATTGTGAGTGGTTGATTGTAGGTTTTATAAATGGGTGTAGGAATGTTGTACATTTATGTACACAGCAAATTACTTACTACAGTACTTTTCAATTCAGAAGTTAGCAATCCATTTCTGGAACTTATATTACGTATTTGGTTACTTTCACAATTATACTTGTGAGCGAGAAGGCAGTTGTACTTCCAAAGGCGGAATTTTCTTGTGAAATTTTCATAATAATACGAATATACATTAGTTTCATAGTCATTCGTGTAATATTTTGTAACACAGAGTATTGAAAGTGGGGTGTGTAAGAAGAGCTTTTACACTGCGTAAACTCTTGAAATAATGCACCTAGCGGTAAGGAACACTTTATATTCAATTATATCACAGAAAATCAACACTTAGGAATTCCCCAGGATGCACACAACTTGCACAACAGTCTTGACATTGGCGCTGGACTTTCAGGAATGTACAAAATTTAAACATTTATAGCTACAATAAGTAGACTTCAAAAATTACAAATGTTTGTCATGTGTGTCTTATTTCATCGTGCTGAATATAAATATTCAAAAAACTGAACTACTTCACTGGAAAAGATCAACAATTTATCCCTTAGCATTGAAAGGGTTAAAGGAAAAATAGAGAGCCCTAGCAATAATTTTGTAGCCACAAATTGATCTCAGAAGACCTACCATTTAACACATGCATAACAAAACCTACCATTCAATCCTGATTTTTTAACATTTTCTCAGGAGAGGACCCCAGACCCCCAAAAGGCCTTGAGAGTAAATCTTTCCCCCAAATCCCTTGGTAATCCCTGCCCCCTTACCAAAATGCTCAAATTATGCTCATAATTCCTGCCAATGCTAGCTTAGCATCCATTTATTGGCAAAAATCACGTCAGCTGTCGGCAACTTCACGTAAATGTTAACTCAGTCATTTAATAACAGTCACTGAGAGCAGTACTTAAAATTATGATTATCTAATTTTTTAAATTAAGAAATTTACTAAAATTTGAAGACTCCTTAAAATCAAGGAAGAGTAGGTTGGCAGGAGATTGCTTGAATATAATTCATTCACATTGCTTTAATATAATTAATTTTATTTTACATATTTTTGAGGTTTACTATTACCAAATAAGTTCATTATCACGGCTGCCACAGACCTAAAAAAAAGTCTGGAAGATGAGAGTTAAGCATGGAAATTTGCCTTCTTAAGTCAAAATTTGTTTGCTTTACTGAAGTGAAAAGTGCCATTTAAGTGACTTATCTGCTGAAGTCTGGTCATCCAAATTCTCACTCATCTGTTCCTCCAATGAATGTACTCTTCCTTCAAAGATTGATCTCATTTGGCTCTCACATCTTAGAATATGCCTCATTTGGTTGTCTCTTCTTTTCTTCATGGTTCTGATGAGATTCCTTTCTTATACTGGTCTCTGTTTGTAACTCCTCATTAATTGATTGGTTGATCCACATAATGTTATCATCATTCAGCCAATCCACCCAGTAACCAATTTATCTTTTCTACTGCACTTATTGTCTCTGTCTAACTGCCATTGAGAACAATACTCCAGGTATGTCCTGATAAAATATTTACTTCAAGGGTTGGGCCTTCACTGTCAGATTTTTCTTCAGATTGAATGTCTTTTTGCCTGTCCTGTCATGCTTGTTATTTCCTTGTTTGTTCCTCCATGACTGAAGGTTCTATCTTCTGAGTAGCATAGTACAGTACGGCCTCCGTGTATGATGTTTCCATTTATGTTTGATTCGATGTTACGTCCATGCTGACAGGGGTTGTCGGAAAATTTTTTCCCTGTTTAATGCTAATAAAATACACCGTATGTGCATATGCTTGCATTTATTGATAACTGAGGCATAATCATCCCATCTAAAATAGCTATTTTCTTGGATAAAGGCAAAAAACGAATTTTGAAATTAACGCCTTGATTTATCGTAGGAATAAAGTGGTGACGAAGATCTGGATCAGTTATATGTTGTCTTGACTTTCGTCGCTCTTCAAATCGCATCTCCATCGTAAATCGAGGACTTTCTGTAGGTACATATTTTCATTTCTTCCTGCTTTTGATCCCCCTACTTGTGCCTGTCTAATTCATGTCTTCTTCTTCAGACCATCACCTTAGCTCTGTCTTTAATATCTTTTGACAACATTTTCCTTTGGCATTTATAACCAAAAACCACAAATTTTAATAGTTTCACCTAAGTTGCCAGTGTGACTCCCTGAGCAATCTGAAAATTGTGTTGAATGGCATGTGAACAGTATGTTTCTTAGGGAGTGTTTTTCCTAAAATGGATCAAGTTAGGAATTTGTAACAGTCGCATAGCACTTTGGCTCACTCGGGGGTTTTTACAACCTACCTAGCAATGCACTTTTTTGAATCAACCTAAAGAATAAGTACATCAGCCTAAAACCTAGGTTTATCAACAACACCTCTGCTATTATCTCTCAGACTAATGGCTGCAGTCACATGTAGTAAAGCTATTGATGCAGTAGATACTCAAAATTACGAAATTTTGATTTTAGGAAGCACAATCTTCGGTCCTGACCAATAAGGTATCTAAATGTATGTAACAGTGTGTGATATTACAAAATAACAAAGTTTTAAAATTACGAACCTCGGGTCTAGGTCCCGATATAAAAAAGTTACTCGTTTTTATGAATGATTACGGGCCGCAGCAGTGTTTTTGAGGCAATCCTTGTCAGAATTGATCAGCTTTGCTGAATACATTATGCACTATGTGTCACTTATATAAACGATAATACATCTTTCAATGCTGCAATATTGAGGACAACTTTTAATCAAAGGCATAGTAGTTCAAAAAAATATGACACCAATGAGACCAAAATGCATTCGGCTTTACGACGAGTCCAGAGTTATAGGTTAAAAATGAAAAAAAGCTATAGTTACTGTCATACATGTTTGGAATCAGGTATCATTTCGTGATTTCCAAATGATATTCAACCAAAAAAAGAATTTAAAAAAACCTGTGAGCCATGAACCCATGCCAAAAGTTTCATAACAGATTTGGGACGAGTGCCTTAAACCCTGCACTATCTGTCGTATAATGGGAAATGTTAAGCATTTGACTCGGATGAAGTAGTATGGTGGCAATTTTCTCACGAACCCGGGACTTAAGGGCAGAAAGCAGTGACAAATTTCCAGCATTTTTACTCTAGTTACAGATAAAAATTATTTTGTCTGCATCCTTAACATCTGTTACACGGTCTCTCCTTGTTAGCTTAATATTGGTACATATATTATGCTTCACATGGAGCTTATGATCATCTTCTAATGCAAATATATTCGTCTAATATCTATATCCGGTGTAAATGATTGCTCAAGTCGCACACTTCCTTGGTGTGTGCATAAATCAATATTGCTGGTATCGTAATACATCGCTCACGCCAAAGTTATGATTTTCTGGTTAAGAAATGACATGGAAAAATGCGCTATGAAGCTTCCTAGGCTTAGTCCAAACTGAAAATTTTGCAAAGACGCTTGATTCCCTAATCTCTTACTCATTGATAAAAATGAAGAGTTAGTTGTTTACATGTAGATTTCCACCGGGCATGGATGGAGGTTGATCCTTACGATTTTCGGGATTTCTGCGGCGAAAAGATGGAACAATGTGGCGGAAGTCCCAAAAATTGGAAGCATCTACCTCCGACAAGTTATTTGTGTTCAACTTTATGTATTCTTTTGGCATGAATACAAATTTAAATAAACTTTAATAAATTATAACTTCGTAAATCATGTGAGTACATCGTGAGAGTACATTGTAATTGAAGGAAACAAAAAAATAGCTTCATCACAATGCTCTTGAAAGATACTCGTTCAGACGAAATGCGATTTTATGAAGTGCCGATTTTTCTCGTCCCATTGACTTCGTAATTTCGGGTTTCTACTGTAATTGTGTGTTTGCTCTTGTTATCCAATTGAAGAATATAAATGTTAAGTCTCATTTATAATTAATTATGAACACATAGTGGACATAAATCAGTGACAACACATTGGAATAATCTGAAGTTTAATCTGCAGTTTTTATCAGATGAGGGAAGCTAAATTTGTTTTCTTAGAAAATCTTTTGATCTTTGTTCTTTACCAACAAATGTTGATGAAACTTTATATGAGTATATTTTAACATGCAAGGAATCTAAAAAAATAAGACACCGAGTACATATCTATTTGTCAAGAAAATAATCTTGAATTGTTGTGTAGAAAAACTTTCAAATGAAAGACATAGTTACACGCTGAGTGGAATATCTTTGAATAGGAAATGGAGAATCAAATATTTTTAAAAACATTTTGCTCTTAAAGACTGCACCAAGTGGTGAAAAAAACTCCATGGGTTTGTCACTCCTTCGTTGTTTGTTCCCATATTATGGAAAAAAAATTTTAATGGCATATGCTGGAATGAATAAAAACTGTTGACAAAACATATTGTCAAGAATATTATTAATTGCAGATTATTTTTCAATAATTTTTTTAAGTGTTCTCAAAAACTGATTGAACCTGTGTCTTACATCCTTGAGAGAATTGGTAATTTCTCCCAGTCAATGTTTTTTGGGGATCCATGATTGGAGTGACATGGGGAGTGGGTACTTCTTGTGTATCTCCCCTCTTGGGTGGGAAAAATGAAGTTGATGGTCAATTAAAATGTGAAAACATCAGTTATCTTCTCCTACTGCATTGATCTTACTCAGCATACCAAAATACCGTAAGCTGTCTTAAACACTAGCAATAAGACATCCAAGATAAAAGCCTTTTTATTTTCACTGGCAAAGTTAGTTGCTTTTTACATAAGTTGAAAGTGAAAGCTGGATTTAATCACTGCTGATTTGTCTAGCCTCATTCATTTGCAAATCATCTATTAGGTGATAGCTATGGAATGATCTTATTCTTAGGTGAGTTTGAACATCTCTGATGCCTTTTCCCAAAGCCAGGAGACTCGAATCAACTGTTTCTTTAGAAATAAGATGAAAGCTAATGTTTTTGATGTTGGATATGAAATATTCGAAAAGTTCAGTCATTGATATAATTTTTCTGTCCAGCTTTATTTCCTAGGGAAGTTCTTTACAATACCCCATATTTGTTCACATACTGTTTTGCTGTGACTAGTTGCAAAAAATAACCACTGAACTTTTAGTTGAAAGTCCTTCTCATGCAGGCACTGATTCATGAAGTTATATTTATTTTTATACTGCCTACAAGTTGAAATGAAGTTATATATATTTTTATTCTGCCGAGAGCTGTGCGAATGTTTTGAAATCAATTTGACTTGAATCAGGTTTAATTCAATTCAATTCGCCTGTGAATCGTGATGCTTCGAAACCGAATGATTCGAAATATTCGAATCTGATGGATTCGTCTTCGAATCGTTGCATGCATTCAAACATGGCTCTCATTCCGTTGCGCTGGTCGCTGTCCGGTTAGATGATGTTTTCCTCATGGGAAACAAGAATTTAAACGACCACATGTTATTCTGTCCTATTCTTTGTGCTACTATAGATATATAAGCTAATGTAAGGCCATGAAATATTGTGAAAATCTTTATTACTTAAACTGTGCATAAGCTTTTGCATTTTATTTAGATTCAAATTCGATTCGCAACCAAAATTAAAAAAAAAATTCAATTCAAAATATCTTTTGGGAGATTCGATTCAGTTCGATTCGAAATGAAAATCCATGATACGCACAGCACTAATTATGCCCATCGCGGAGGTAGAGAATGTTTGTTATATGTGGGTTTTTTTCTTAAAGTAAGTACCATTTTTTTGTTCTCATATACCATATGCCATATTTTAGGTTTTACAGATATGGAACAAAGATATAAAATCAGAATTTCATTGCTTGCATCAATGCAGTGAATCATGACAAGATGAATAGAGGATGAATTTGAATTCCAGTGGTAAACTTGAGCTTGAGCGAAAGCATAATTTTCACTGAAACCCATTGAGATAACAGCTGTATTTGATGAAACTGTTTCCTTAAAACTTTTCAGAAATGAAGCTTGTGATTTGGCATTGAAGGATTAAGTAATTAACTGGTTTCTGTCTTGTTTTTGTCTTCTAACTTGTCAATAAACTCACCAATTGTACTTGATCAGTCAAAACCTACGCAGTGTACTCAAAAGTCTTCATAATCATAGAGGTCATATAGTTCTGACTGTAACAACTGTACAAGGTTATCTTTAGATGAACACTTGGGAGCACACAACAGAGCATCTTATCTGAAGGAGGAGAAGTTTATCATAATATCATAATAATGATGTATACATAAACCTGCACGTGTGGAAACTTGGTAAATTCTCCTCAGAATACCCAAATGTAATGATAGCATGTAATGTGATTTAATTGCCTCTTTTGTTGAATGTCCACTTACAGATACCCGAAACGTCACGTTTTGAACTCTGAATTGTACCTGCTATGAAATTCTTTTGGTTCCGAGATCAACTGGTGTTGTTACAGGTCTTGCATAATAAGTGTTATTTGCTATTTCTAGCCATTTCCATGCCCTAATTGATTTATTTTGGTACAATTATGGCTTAGTATTGCACAAACACTAATATTTACTGTAGTTTTCAACAGCTCTAGCAATTGCAGCCTGCGACCAAAACATTTGCCTTGACATTTCCTCAAGTTATTGTTAATATCGCCACCAAAATAGCCTTGTACTCACGAGTCAGCGCTGATTTTAAAAAATGAGATCACTTAGAGACAAAAAATTAATATGATTGGTCGACAGCTAGTAGGCCGTACTGGGTAGTAAGTAGCAAACTAGTACAGTGTCAAGGATAATGTCAAGTAGCTCAGCCAGTGTGAAAGCATTCATAATTGTTATTTAGGGTGCTAATTCATAATCGCACGATACTTGAAATCTATCATGCTAGCGAGTATCCTCGAACTTGTACTGGTAGGACTACTCGAACTTGTAAGTATCGTATGATATGGGCTTAAAATCTAATAAAAAACATAAAAATCTTATTTTTTGTATCGCAATCATAGGTTCGATTGATGGCGCCCCTGCAATCTCTTGCATTGGTGGAGATCTCACTAAGGGCCAAACCTGCACAAAACACAGTTGCACTGTAGTTACATGTTCATCACAGCAGTATTATAATCTGATAATGATCTACTATTTAATTTGAAGGTTTACTCTTTCTGTTAAACTTTGATTTTTCTACAGCATTCAGCAGAATGTGAAGCTATGGCTTTTTTCTTTGATAAATTATATAATGTCATGATAGGCTTGTCATTTGACAAAACGTTGTCATAGTTCCCTTGATTATATCTAATGTCAGCAGTTGAAATTTTATGGGACTATTAATATTAAGCATATTTCCCAATTTATCGAGTAACCTATTGTAACCTCTCTAGTTTGTTGGCCAAGGGCGACTGCTGATCCCATCTCTACAAAGGTTACTAATTTTGGTTGCTCTTTGTGTTGTAGAGGCAAACTGCAAACAGTTGAGACCTATGACATCTGCACTGGTTATGGTTGTGAACCTGTTGTACAAGCGAGCCACTGTAATGAACTTTGTTTCGAGGGGATTCATGTGATCTAGGTTTTCTCTTCTCCATTACACTCTTTAGTGAAGGAGACATTCGTATGCTTTGGTCCATCTCACGGTACTCGAATCTCATCCCGAAAATTGGTTATATAGAGGTTTTCTACGATAGATTCCATGTTTCTTTATTGTATCATTAACTTCAGGTGTTGTGTTAATAATTGTAATTGCACGTAATTGTACTTATATTTCAAATGAGATGACATGTCCTTTTGGCTTTCAGGATATAATGTGGATAATGGCCAGGCTTGCTAGTAGCAATATTGGATATATTGACTGGGAGCCTTATATACCACTTATGTTCTCTAGATTCATGCATAGCTTGAGTCTTCCTGTCTTCTACAAACAAACTCCATCAACTAAGCATCATAAACTGGATATGTCAGCTATCTGTTTGTGGATTGTGTCAGTTTTAGTAAGTATGGAATAATTTTATGTAATGCATGTAAACAAAAGGATATGAATAGATATTCAGGTATAATCCCTTATTGCACCTTCAGCCTGCATGTAAGAAACTTATCATTATATTTGGTATAACATTTTTCTTATATACAGTATAACAGTATTTTGTCCCTTTCTCTGCACTGGTAGTTTATTCCTCTGAAAGATTAGATTTCAGAAATATTTCCCATTAAGTGAACATATAATAATAATAATAATATTTTTCTTTGACATTAAACGCAAAAGAGTGTAATAGTGTTCGTCACCTGTTTTATACCTGTTAAAATAAACTGAAGAGTTGAAAGGCAAAAAGAGCTCTTTCATTCTACATGCATGTTCTCCACTTTTTCTAGGGAGGCAAAAGCAGTGCACAGAAATATTTAGATCAATTTTTAAAAGCCCTTACATCGTATTTTCATCCAGCAAATTTTGGACGGTGGCTTGGGAAATTGAAAGAACTGCTACGAAAACTTCCATCCTATTTTATTCAGCGACTGCACACGTAAGTACCATTTTTACTGAAATACCTTATGTAGTAGTGTCTTGGATTAGGAAAACAACTTTTTCCAATGATGACCCATCATTTTTGTATGTTCACACACTTTCAGATTTTAATATTACATTGTCTCAACATTTTGTTTGTGTTTTCTGAAAGTTGTGATTTTTTTCCCTTTATTTGTCATAGAGCTTTTTTAATGTTGTGGAGGAGCTTAATCTTGGCATGGGTCATACAGACATGGTCATGACACTGTTTCCTTCATCCCTGTACTTCTTTAAATATGAAGCCAACGAAATAATTTGTGGAGATCGTAATTGAAATTGCATTTTAGTGAGGCATGGTATAAGTGTCCTCGGGGAGTCTATGTCACTGTTTTGCAAAATTAACTACAGCTTTATAAAAAATTTCAAAGAGTACATCATGAAAATAAATAAGGTGAAGACTAAAATCCCAGTATGCGGAAGAGAAAAGGTAAATGCAGTAGTCACACTAAGAGGAGAAATAGAGCTAGTGGATTCCTTCGCATCTCTCGGAAGTACTCTCTCTTGGGTTGGAAGAAGTAAAATGGACATCAAGCGAAGAATAACCTAAGCCAAGAATGTGTTCATGGGACAAGAGACAACTGCTATGCTGAAAGAAGAGAGGACTACAAACTAGGAAACAGTGTGAAAACATTCGTGTGGAGCATGGTACCATATGCATCAGAAGCGTGGACCATTGGAAAAGCTGACCAGGCAGAAGCCTTCGAAACTGGGTGCTAGAGGAGGATGCTGAAGATAAAGTGATAATTATAAAAAGGGACAATAAGAAATTATGTAGTTACAGAAGAGTGGAAGAGGGAAGGACCATATGGAACACCATCCAGAAAAGAAGAACCAAATGTTTGGGTACACACTGAGACACAATATGTTTGTGAAGAACATAATTGAAGGTAAAATAAAGGTAAAAGTCCCCAGAGGAAGACCCAGGAACAAGTTCATGGACCAAATGAAGAGGAAAGTACATAGAAAGAGCTACTAGAAGAAAGGGAACTAGCATTTGATAGAGACAGGTGGAGAGCTGCTGTCAATCAATTGTAGGATTGAACAACCAATGACGATGATTATTATACAAATTTAGGTAAAAATTCTAATTTTCAGAAAACATGAAGGTCGAGGCAGTAGAGTATTGAAAATCTGAAGGAGATTGAACTAAGAGAAATTGCACAAGAAATCGGCTAAGTTTGACATTTCTGCGTGAGATTAAAAAAATGAGCTCCTTTTTCATTCTTGCACAACAAACAGCATTTTGGCTACAATGAAAAAATGTAATTACAACCGTTCAGCAGAAAATGGAATAGGCTAAGTGTTGATGTTTGTTTCATTGTAATTGTTCCGGGCATTCTATTTATATTAGCTTTAAACTCAGGGTTGCATTATTTTTGCACGGACAGTAGCTATTGACACTGGAGTAAAGGAAGTAAATAGGAGGCGTGGAAAATTGGACCAATTAAGTGACACTTGACCTCCATACTCAACAAATACAAACATGCCGATGAGAGTAATTAATGAGTAAAGCGACTTTTGCTGTAATTCTGAGGCAGGTAGTTAAGTGGCTATTATTTTTATTATAGAGTTCTCTACTAGTTAGGATAGGTTTAAGTGGGAGTCAGTCAAAATCCTCTGAAATTCAACAAATGAAGGACTCAATTAATGTATGTTTCATTTTTTGTCTTGGTGTAAGTCCTCCCCTTCTTCATCCCATCCATTAAACCTATTCTCTTTCTTCCTCTTCCCTGCTCGTCCAGCATCCTTCCCTTTAGCAGCCTCTCCTGACCCCTTCCACCCACCCACCCTGCCTCCTCCTGATTTCATCCTAAGGGTTCCTTTCCTCTCCCACTGTACCCAGCACGTCCTCCTTTGTCCTCCTTTCGGTCCATCACTGTCTGTCCTTTCTCCTCTACTCCCACATCTTGAAAGCCTACTGACCATTCTTGTCATACTTTGTCTGAGTCCAGGTTTTTGCCTCATTCAATGCTAGTCTCCATATCTTATGTCACCATCCTCTTTTTTTATATCCATACCCTTGATTCCCGTCATCAGCTTTTGCAAGTGCAATTTTCCTCCTGTCTTTGCTACTGTGCCCATTTTTTCTGGCATATAACCCTAATAATTTAACGGCTCTACTTGCTTCAGTTTTTTAAAATAAAACGAAAACTTGAAGCTTTCAGTTTTTGTCTTCCTACTTGCATGACCAGGCTCGCCTTCACTGTCCCAGAAAATCTCATTAATTTTGTTTTCTTGTGATTTATCCTCATTCTGTATTTCACAATCTGAATTTTCTTACGCATCTACTGATGGTTACAATCCCTTCAATGGCCTATAAACTAATGGTTGGTTGCCAGTGAACCCAGCCAACTTTGATTCACGTGACCTCCTACTTCGATTCCCACTCCAGCTGTTCGAGTTCTTCTCTTGCCATCTCCTTGGCGTAGAAAAGTGGCTACAATGATAGCTCAATTTAATTTAGCCATTC
Organism: Ceriagrion tenellum; assembly: GCA_963169105.1. Taxonomy (NCBI): domain Eukaryota; kingdom Metazoa; phylum Arthropoda; class Insecta; order Odonata; family Coenagrionidae; genus Ceriagrion; species Ceriagrion tenellum. The sequence continues at coordinate 9,042,219 of OY720643.1, forward strand.
ATCTGGAGATGAGAGTAATTAGGATATAGGGAAAAAGGTTGGGTAGAAGGGTGGAGAGAAGCCTGACTTCAAAACTAGCCTGCTGTTGAGGAAAGATGCCCCATGGTTTCTTATCTTGGAAGTCTATTCTTAAATTACTCTCTGTATGGCACTCTATTAGGGATCAGTTTATTTATGAGAATTTCCCACCATCCATTCAAGCCTGTAGGCATTGATTGCCTCCATAGTTAATGTCCCCATCTCAAATTATCTTTGTGTGTCATGGCTTGTCGTGTATATTTATTTCATTGGATTATCTACATACATACATACCCATTACGCTGTTCCATTCCGGGGTTGGCACAGTCAAAATGTTTCACTCATTAATACATAATTGTACACCTAACTCTGCTTAAATAATTTCCTCTGTACTGACCTATCCTAGCAAACCTCCTTTGCCTTGTTTACCCCATACACTGTTTCATACACACCCTTCTGTTTTTAAGACTCCTAATATTCCTCCTCTTCAGAATTTCCTCAACCACATTCAACCACAACTTTCTCGGCCTACCTCTACCTCTCACATCATTTATTCTACTCTCATATATCTGTTTCGTTATTCGACTCTCATCAATTTTCTCAACATGGCCAAACCAACGAAGCACACTACTTTCATATATGTCCATTACTGGAGCATTTAACCCACATTCATTCATTACCCACTCATTCATAGTGTGAAAAAGGCAATTAATTGATCCTACTTTCCTTTAAAATTTTATTGGTATGAAAATCATATCTCAATCATTTAATGTTTCAGGGAAAGATATAAGCAGCCATCCTGGGAGAACCAGGTTCCAGAGAGCCATCTGTTGACTGAAGATGATATCACTAGATTTGTTGAATCTGTGAAGAGTGTTGCTCTCCAAGCTATGTTTTGTAAAGTTGGAGCCAATGAAGTGAGCAGTGCATTTCAGCACCTGGCTAGTTTACGCCCAAAAATTATCCTACCACTTGTCCTAAGCAGGTGAGCACTCTTCTTTTTGGTGGGATTCAAGCCATAATTTTATTTAGAAGAATTTTCATTATAATTATGTATATTTATTTGCCTGTTAATGTCTTGATACATTGTTGTACATAGTTAATTGGAGTGAACTAGGCCTTTGTTATATCTCTGCTTACTTTCTGGTGATACTACCATGGAGAGACATGAGAAATTTTTGGGACAGAATTTCCCAGGAATCGAATGTCTGTTCCAAAATGGAATAAAAAATTGCAAATGCCTGTTAGAGAGTCAGTTTTCCTTTTCACTGAAGTAACAAAATTAGATTGAGTGAGAAATGGCATTTTTTATTGGGGCAAAAAACGGGAGTGGTTTTCAAGTAATATTGATCTGTTTTTTTCCAACTGCAGAACAGTTAAGCGTCTATGCTTAAAAATCATGCTCATCAACATTCGGTACCTTGTAAACATATTACATGATTGGGAAAAAATTGCCAATGGTATAAAACCAGATGCTTTATGTCTTACTTAGAACACTGGATGAAAGAAGTGAGCAAAACTGTTCCTAATTATGTATGTGCTGTGCATTACTGCAAATCAAATGGAAAAATGGAGGGGTTGCAATTGTCACCAAAATCTCCCTTAACTTGTGCAAATTTAGTGTTGGTCTTGGTCATTTTGTGACTGAGATAGAATTTGAATGTGCTGCAATGACTATTGCTTTGGGTAATACTGATTTCAACCTCCTTGTCCCTCGATCCCCTTCTGGCTGCTTTGATTCTTTTTTTCTTTATATTGGACAATATTCTGTTTAATCGTTGTCACGATCCCAAAAAAAATCAATATTATCCTTGGTGCTTTTTATTGAAATTTGTTGTTACGTGGCCTAATGCAGATGACACACCTGCAACTCGCTACCTCGTATAACTTGTCACAGTTGGTTAAATTGTCCACAAGAGTCACAAAAAATTTAAAAAATTCTGCTCGATCTTACATTAATGGAATATGACCCTGATGGAGTTGAGACCAAAGTGTTTGATCTCCTAATTTCTGATCATTGTTTTATACTGTCAAAATTTAATTTAATAACAATCTCAAATCCTCAACTTCATCATGAAAAGTACCGTATAAACGGGTGTAAGAGGCACACCCCTCTTTTTAAGCGTCAAAGTTGAAGAAAAAATTTTGGCACTTTTTTTTCTCCTATTGCGAGGTTTTGCGGACCTAACTTCGAACTTTCGGCCATTATCAAAGTCTTCCGGACAGTCACACCGAGCTCTGATTTTTAATGCTGTTTTCCCCCTCCATAGCCGAGGACATTGTTATTAACCCACCAGAGGAAGGAAAGAACGCAAAAATTGAGGAGGAACTAATATGGTGGCTCTCAACGTTGCCTGATTTGAGAATTCAGCAGCTCCTTGAACACAGGGAAATAGGCAACTGGAGGCTGTCACAATTTATCCGCCTCCTCCGAACCCTCGGGTTTACATTGGAAACAGGGTTGTCACCATACAACATAAATCGCAGTCATTGAGAACTTTTAATACTCGTCTATGTTCTTACTCATGAGTATGTAATAATTCAATCCACATATGATGGCACTTGACCACATGAAAATATCAGCTGCAACGTTATGCAACTGAAGATAATCGAAGTTGACCAGCGATTACCAATATACATTCCTGTTTTCGGCACACAAACAAGCTACCAGAAATTCGATGAATAAGAAGGTGCTTTCTGGTTCGATAGTTTATACGTAGACTCTTGGCTTTTAAAACAGCAAAAAAACAATATCACCAATTTTTTCAACAAAATACGTTATGAGGTGGTCAATATTACGAGACCAATCTTTCATTTTGTTCATTGGGAGCTTTCGTAAAGCAGGAGTTTGCTCATTTTAGGTAGTTACTAGTGCTTCTACATAGGGATTTGGCGGTACCACTGGCATTTGTTCATTCATTGGAGTTTTACATTTAGCGGGAGTTCATAAGGTAGAGGTTCTATTCTAATTCAGGCTCAAAGGAGTTGCAACAATATGAGATTTTATGAATGAGGTCATAGCTCAAGTGTGTCTTGGAAAATAGTGAGAGAAACAATGGATGCTTCCAGCTCAAGATCCTGCCCCTCCTCTCTAACAACTAACATACCTAGTGAACCTCCGCAGTTATTCCACTCAACCAGCTAATGGTGTTTCCTCCTCCCAAGAGGTGGTCTTTTGGGAGTAAGCTGTTCTTTATATGCAGCAGCATAGACAACAAAATGGACCATCCAAAGGTGCGAGTGTCTTCATGAGGATTTTGTCGATGAAACCATTCAACAGGGTCAGGTAGTTATCCCACAAAGAGATCTTACAATGGATGTTTTTCTGCCTAGTCTGTCCTTTGTCACTGGTGATTTCATTTATCAACATGTTCAGAGTTGGCCTTATCAACTTCCTCCCTACTTGTCGGGAGGTGCCGACTTGGCAGGGGCTGTCAAGTCAGCCAGTGGAGATGCTACCTGTGTCGGGTAGGTTGTTCTGGCCAGTGGTGTATTTCTTCCAGATGCACTGGTAGTAGGGAGTTTCCTTTTTTTTGCAGGAGGTTGGTATAGTTACGCAGATTCTGCTATGATATATGGTTGTGTTTAGGACGCATCTCACACCTCAAAGAATGCAACCTTGCCATTTACCCCTTGAGACTGGGCTCGCTAGCGTCATTGCACGTGAGGAGGTCGCCCCTAAGGGCTTCCATCCAATCCTTATGACCTCCATTTTTGATGTTCTCACGTCTTTGCCACTCCCAACTCCACCAGGGCCCCCATCCAAGAGGCTGTGGGTGGTGTTTCTGGTATTTTTTGGAACCAGTTTCACTGCGTGTGGGGTGGTTAGCCTCACCCACAAAAGCCATGACCAAGTATGCCACGGGGAGGCTGGTGGTCTCCTTTTGTACCCTTATTATTGTTATAATTTACATTTATTTGTTTTGTGCATGTTATTATTGCGACTGCTTTAAAGTACACACTGCCAGAAAGTGAACATCTTCTGCTGGAAAAATGAAAATTTTGCCTGCAAAACCTGATTAAATGCTGGAATCTCCAGTCTGTAGCTACCCTTGTGCTGCATATTTTGCCTCGCTTATCTTTGAAATTATGTTTATTGAAGTGTAAAGCTGACTTCTTAGGGTGCCAAACTTGCATGCCTTTTGGGTTTGCTGTTACATATAAAGGAACGGGTCTCCCCTCCTGCTAGAGTGAGAAGTTCACGTGTCTTCCGGCCAAGTGCTTAAGGTTCTCCTCCCTGGCTGGCTGTTCATACGGATCTTCAAGTTGAAGATTCATTATTTTTATTCAAAAAATTTTGACGCCAGAGAGTATAAAGGAAATTTGAAGGACCCTAATCCAGCAGTACTACTGATATTGACTGACCATTCTATGTATGACAATGTGTTATAGGACACGAAAAATACAGGCATTGTAAAATAGAGAATGAAAATCATCCTTGAATGTCATAAGTATACTTATTTTGACTTCATATTTAATCCTCTTATCAGTTTAGGCAAAGCTAGAGACAGTAGGTATGTTTTTTGACTTCAAAAATGCTTTCACGACTGTCAACCATAAAATCCTATGCAGTAAGCTAAATACTTACGGTATTAGGGGCATACCTAAAAATTGGTTATGTTCGAACGAACTCTACTTGCACAATTGTGAAAAGTGGTGTCCCACAGGGTTCTGTGTTGGGACCTACTTTATTCTTATTATTTATTGATAACCTGCCTGAACTCTCCTCCAGTATACAGAACGTTTATCCTATAGTCTATGCTGATGATACTAATTTCATTCTGTCAGCTTCTAAGCAGGATGCAGTGATACAGGCAGGAGAGCAGGTAATAGCCAATCTGACTAAATGGTGTGTAAATAATTGCCTAAATCTGAATGTAAGTAAATCTCAATTATTATGTTTCTCTAACATTGATAAACCAAAGAGGGAATATAGCTTTATGGTGAACAATGTGGCACTAAAAGAGGTGGACATAGTTAAATTGCTCGGCCTGCATATTGAGAACCATCTGTCTTGGGAAACACACATTGGCAAGTTAGCTAATAAATTAAGTTCTCTATGTTTTCTTGTTAGAGTTATAAGGTCTACTGTATCCATCAGTGTCTTATTGACCATGTGTTATGGCGAGTTTTACTCTAGGATAAGGCCTGATATTATATTTTGGGGGTCCTCCAGTCATGCCACTAAGATATTCATAATCCAGAAAAGGATTGTTCGGCTAATCGCGAAAGAGCGATATCGGGCTCATTGTCGCCCAATATTTAGGAAATTGGGAATTCTTCCCCTTCCATGCCTGTATATTTTATCAGTAGTCACCAGGGTCAAGTGTGATTATTTTGATGCTGTAAAGAACTCAGATTTGCATAGTTATGATACCAGAGGTAATAGGAATTTCCACATCCCATATGTTAGGACTAAAAGAGCGTCAATGGCACCCAAAACCATGGGGTTGAGAATTTTCAACAAGCTGCCTGATGACCTTAAAGTAATTGATTCTAAATCTGTATTTGTGAAGAGAGTAAAGGCTTTCATGTGTAAAAAGCTTTTTTATTCTGTGAATGAATTTTTTCATATTACTCGACTTGTGACATTCTTTGACTTCTTGCCTTGTAACTCTGTTGTACTATATGATTGTATATTTTGACATGCCTTATATCATGCAATTTTATTGTAAAGGATCATAGAGGCAAATAAATAAATATTATTATTATTATTATCCTTCAGTGGTCACGTTAAATTTTGTTGCACGATTGGGCGCGCAGGCCACCCCAATTGGTGGCCCTAATTCAATTTTTTTATTGCCTAACATTTTCAATTTTTTTGTAAAAAAGTTTCACAAGCAATAGCTTTAGACTAATATCTATCATTTACTTAGGTTTTTTTCACAATGGAATATATTTATAGTCTTAAGTGGAACAAAGCCCAAAGTCATTGAAAAATCATGAAATATTTTGAGCCTCGAACACCCCCGTGACGTTGGATATTTATATAAAATATCCAACAATTTTAATATAACTGATTATATAAAAATAATGTATAAATACCTTATAAATAATATATAATATAATAATGCTGACAGAAAAAGGTTACACAGTTAGTCGCGTGGGCCACATTTGTGGCCCAGTTACGTTGGCTTCCTTTCGCACGCTATTTAATACTAACTCAGCAACAATTTGTTTCAAATGACCAAGTGAGACTTTTGAGGACATAATAATGTGCAGCTACTGAAACTGACGAGTATATTATGCTATCCTATGAGAAACAGCACAGATATGAAAGACTGTTGGCCACCCCAGTGGCCCACGTGCCTACTGAAGGGTTAAGCAGGTAACTTGACTCTTTTTAATCCAACAAATGTTGAATTACGAAGTGATAACATCTTTTCATTAAATCAAATTAGGATTGAGGCCACTTAATCTAGCAAACTTACTTATTACCAAAAGTGATATTCTTTGATACAACCATCATGAGAGCAAAGTATAACTTTCTATTCCCTATGTTTTTAAAGCAATTATTCATAGTCCAAATCTTTTAAGGGAATAGTTTTATTGATATACTGGATGCTGAACTAAAAGATGGTCAATGTGTGAATGGATTGCTCAAGAGATAAGAAGATGGATTGCAAATAATCATCAGTGAAATGAGATATTTTAGCTGTGGACATAGTGTGTTATCTGTGATTTCTTGTTGACTGTATTAAAGTCTGTACTGAGAACAGCTATTTTTTCTTAAGATGTATTGTTACTGATGGAATATTTTTAATCCCATAGGCTTTATTCAACATTGGATCGACCGACAGAGCCTCATCGGCTGACAGCTGCCATACATTGTCTTGTGTCAGTGGCGAGGCCATTGGTCACTGGTGGTCATAGAGTCCGTGGACGAGGGGAAGACCCGGGTGAAGTGGAACGGTGGTCCTTCCCAGAGGGCCCGAGTCACATTGTGCCCCTGTTAAACTCAGTGCTCCCAGGAATCGACCCTAATGACATTCGAAAGTGTTTTGTGACCATGGAGTTTATTTCAGTGTTTGCCACAATGGTGCCCTTTGTTGACTGCTCCACTGCTGGAGAATTTTGGACAGACCTGACGCCGGTAAGATTTCTATCAATTAAGTTTTCTTCAGTCCATTTGCTGCCCATGAGCTGATGTATTGACATTCAGTAACTACGCTAAAAATGTACCGAATCAGCATTGATTCATTGGCCAGCATTTATATCAGGCTTGGCCTGATACTGAATGTTTTTGGTATCAGCAGTTTTCCCAGTTTGTCTGGTCGTAAGCCTCAGAGCCCTGAATGATGTGTAGAAGCTCTTATATGGTTTCTGGCATAGCATTTTGCCAGAAACCATATGAGGCATAATTGAATGTCTACATGCCTAAACATGTACACAATCAAATATCTCCATGAATGATTAAACCTTTTATGTGATCGCATGGTTTGTTTACAAATAACTCCAATGCAACATAGCCACATCACTAAATCGTATGATTTCCGGTCGTCTGCAGGAAATGCCTTCACAACAAAAAGCTATAAAAATATTTTATAACTATTAACATGGTGACCTATAGTTTTTATTCTTTTAATGATAAATAAATTATGTTAACTACACTCACTTAGTTTTTTGACGAAATTTAAGTGCTAGAAATTCCTCTTATTAAATAAATTCTGCCTCTGGAGTGCATGGCTCTTATCTATCCCATGTAATTCAGCTTGTCTTTTCAGCCAAATTGCTCGAAAATTAGTCTGGTAAGTGGTGAATATTATGATACCATTGGGAAAATGAGAGTTTTTTTCTTTAAAATAGAGATGCGTTGAATAGCATTTTTCTCGAATTTGAATATCGAGTTCGAATGTCAAATATTTTTTCGAATATCTCACTCGAATATTGAATACTGCATGGGCATTTTTTTAAAGATGATTATAGGAATGTGGAAGACTTAAAGATTTAATTATTATTAGTATTTTAATATGTTTATCACAAACCTTTAATTAAATAAAGAAATCAACATAATTTTAGAATTTGAATTTGTAAAATGTAAGCGTCATCATGCAACGAGGACCAACCATTTTCACGAGTGTTTGAAAATTCATTCATTTGCTTTTTCATGTAATTCCCCTGGTGTTATTATGGATTATATATATTCATACTTACTTGAAAGATGAAATTTTGTTTGAAATATTAATTAATGAATTTGTACCAGCCAAATCTGGTAGACCAAACGCTTTGTAACATGTAAGACCCAACCGATGACCGCGAATTTAAAAAACATTACAGTCGATTTGTGTAATATATTCAAGAAGGTGAAATTATTAATGTGTATTCTCGAATATCGAATAGTGCAAATAGCTCATTATTTGGGGTATTCAAGAATTCGACTATTTGAACGTCCCATCTTTACTTTAAAATGAAGTAAAATTCATCCAAATCTAAGTAAAGTGATTTTTCGCTCAAACTACCTTAAGGTAAAACATAGAAATGGATTATACATTGCCATTCCATTCCATGTATATTTATAAATAATATTCAGATGTTTTTATTATTGGTTTTTATGTAGGTTATGAAGTGACTTTGAAATCATCGCAAAAATTCCAAGAGAAGGAAACAGTATGAAACTGCATATGAAATTCAAACATTTGTATTTTCTACCTTATTTAGCTAGCCTTTGTTTTGATTAAAACAGCTTGCGTAGCCATTTCAGATAACTATAAATTGAGGGTGTGGAAAATCAATAATTAAATGTACATCTTTTAATATGTTATGTTTCCATGTAGTCAGCCCTTCAAATACTTACCTGATATATTTTGGTGGATCCTTTTGTCCCATTCTATTCAGGGTCTTCTTATTTGAGTTTTTTCACTCTGAAAACTAATTGCCGGCCGGTTAATCAATAGCAAGCAATTATTTTATCTGGTCACAGGAAGAAGAAACTCTTTGCCTAGCCACTGCAGAGTTTGAAGACTTTATTTTGCAATTTATGGACAGATGCTTTGCTCTGATTGACAGTAGTGCAATGGAGACGACAAGACTTGAACGTGAATCAGATAAACGAAGCAAACAAGAAAATATGGCTGAAGGGGCTTTAGAATCAATATGCTCTATAGTTCTTGTACAAACATCTCCGGCAATATTTAAGGTGAGTGCTATTGGTTTAACTTTTCTTATATGTGGGAGGCTTTTTTTGTTTTAAGTTATGTAAAGATCTAGCAAATGGTCAAGTAACTTGAAATGGCTCTTGTGAGTTTATGAAATTTTGTGTCAAAAATCAGTGAGACACTGAAATTTTATAATTCTCATTGAAAACAATGTGTCACAAATATTGCAAATTATTACTTGTATGGGGTTTTTAAAGTTCAGAAAAGTGACTTGCACCATATCTCTCCGTGCTATATCATCTCCATGCATTCTCTTGTCCTCTCTTGATCACATTCTTCTTCACTATCACTGTGTTATATGGGACCAGTTGAGTATGACCCCCATAATTAGAGTACTTTTACCCCATATACTGTAGTATTGATTTGGTTGTTTAATGTTTCTGTTTTAAGCAGTTGATACACACGGAATGAAAATTCACTGAAAATGGTTGTTATTTCAAACGTACTATCAAAAATTAGCAATAACAGCCTAAAAGACATAGTTAGAGGTTAATCCTTATGTCTATGACATTCGTTTTTATTATATTATGAGATAACTTAAGTGGACTTCTTCAGTAATCCTTATCGAAATGATAAAACTATGATGATTACACAAAGGTATCTGTCATTTCCATGATCATGTTTTGTTGCCACCTGGATGGGCTATGGGCGATATCTGTAGGCAGGTAATCTATGGATGCTAGGCAATTCAGTGATAAAAGACAGCGATGCCATGTGACTCCGCATGCATATAGCTGTGGATTCTTCTCAGACGTATGAATGATGAGACTTAATTGTACTATATTTAAGAATACTATTTGCTGAAAGATTTTTCTTGGCACAAGCAATCATATTGTGGTAATGACAAATCTCTTCATTTTCCTGAAAACCACAGGCCGCATTGAGCAAGCTTCACTCCTTTTTAACTGGAAGAATCCTGGAAACCAAAGTTGCTGGACACTTTGCTGCTACTTTATGCTTGGCTTTTACGAAGGTGAGGTTCAGGATAAGTTATTACATTACATAAATGTTCTTTTGTTCAGAAATATGATTTCTCCTTATTTTTCCTAGGTCAATGCAAAGGAGACATTGAAAGTTTTACTTCCTTACCTATGCATGACAATCATGTCTTTAACGGAATCAGATGAAATATACAAGGAAGAAATTTTAGACAATGAGTTACTGTTTAATATGCTTCTGCTCACTGAGGTAAGGAAAGAATTATGTTTCTCTCTTTCAAATAAGAATCTTCAGATTTCTTTTAATTGTAAGCAGCCTGCATGGTTTCATATCCCAGATTGTAGCAATAGGATTGTTGAGATTGGATTTTGCCAACTCCTAAGTAATTAGGTTAAGGAGTGACTTTGCCTCCTCTGGGACCAGCCTTTCATGCAATATTAGTATTTGAGCATTAATTTCAAAATAGTAAGTGTAGAGAGTGTTAAATTATGTCTCATATGACTTAATTAATCTGAGTTTAAGGCCTTCTTTGCAAATTAAAAGAGAGCTTATTTACCTTGGCTGGTATTCTAATGTGTGGTGGTGAGGGGAAATTAAATTATGTCTAATGAAAATGACTTTTGCCTCAGTGTGCTTGTGAAAATGTACAGGAAAGGTGGAAGTTCTGAATGTTCATATACTTTTTAAAACTGGACAGAGGGCTATGAATCATAGTTTCTCTTCTAAAATTCATATTTTGCATTTTGTGGCTTGAAGTTTTGTTAATGAGCTTACATTCAGTTGAATGAAGAAATATTGATGGCATCAGCTTATAAGTGCTTAATTGACCTTTCTGTCTCCTGGTGACAATTATGAACCCTAGAATAAATGACTTTGAATATGTTTTCATTGTAAATATTCTGCATAGCTGCCATGCATCTCTCTACGAGGTGAAAGTTAAATGCCAGTGCTTGGTATACTCCTGTCCAAAAAAAACTTACCACCTCAGAGCTGAAAAATTTCTAAGTCCCGAGTTGACGTCGATGTGACAATGGTGAACCACTCCCCCTTGCACGGGAAAGCAATAAACCCTCGGGACGGAAAAGAAACCTTCGGCACGTACTTGACGAGAGGGAACACCCCTCGACGAAAAATTTTGACCTGTAAGGGATTATCTCTGGGGTGGGGTGAGGGTGGGTTGGGTTTATTGTGTCAGTCCAATCCCGTCAGTGTCTGGGTGGGGAGGCATGGAGAGAAAGGTCGGTCGGAAGACGAAGTCGCAAAATCATCCTTGTTTTCAGAAGATATATGAATGAAAGACAGAACTCAAATATCCATTTCATGTCTTCATTGATGCCCAGGAAACTTTTGCTGAAATTGATGGGTCCTCCTCGTATTAGGCCGCAGAAAGTCTATTACCGTCGCGATAAGAGGATGAAACGAGTCAAATCGAATGTAGAAATCATTTTTTACTCTTACATTTCTGATAGCAACAAGTCATTGTCTAACAAATGATAGAGGTTCCATTATCTAGGCATTAATCACAGATTGTCATCGCTCGGAGGGTTTGAATTGTGTTGAATTGGATACATAATCATTCTAGTACACTTAAAGAGTTTTGATTTGAGTTTAATATTTTATACGACACATTGTTGGCATCTCAGACGGTAAAAACATGTGAACCATACAGTGGTCCTCAAGGAAATCATTTGACAGTATTTCTTTATCGTGCTAGACAGTTTTTGTAAATAAGAATAAAGTAGCTTATAATAGATACAATTATGAATTCACATTAATTTATTTATCATCAAGTTCTAATCAGCAATTGAATTTTTCTTGCCGAGTCCCCTGAACTGCTTCACGCCTGCTTATATGCTTTGAGCAGGGAATTGAGAGGAAATTGGTTGTATCCGCCTAGTCATGTTCAATATTTTATCCCCCCTCATTGAATTTCAATGAGTACCTTATGCTGATTAAACGTAGAATGAACATGCACGACCACCGGTGGTGGAAATCCCCCGCTGGTCATAATTGCACATTCACCAACTTAACCGTGTGAACTGTAAACACACCAATACGAAAGAAAGCCTCTTTGCCACCTTTGCTCGTCTTACCAGCGAGGCCTGCTCGAGAATTGCAAGGGGAGGAGGCAGTGACATTGTTTTCAGATTGGAGTGGGGGAGAAGGAACGGTCTAGTGGTCGGTCGGGCTTTATCAACCAAGGTTCGTTCAAGGTTTCCTTTGCCATACCCTTTTTATAAAGATTACGAAAGGAATGTTACCGATATTCAAAGCTGATGGCCATGTATTCCAACGTCAGCAGTTATTTCATTTTTACTCATAATCATCTAAACGATAACAGTGTCATTGAATTTATGGAGGATGTCCAAAGAATGATGAAGTTCTACCGGAGTTCTGTAAGGTGAGTAAAAAACAAAGAATCGACGAATTTGGGAGACGGGAAAATTTACATATGTATTTACCCTGCATTAATAACATCTTCCCAGAATGGCCATGGCAGATAACGTGCAATGTGAACCCCAGTGGCCAATGCTCTGTTTTCCAAATGCGATGTAAACAACATGCCCAACCCAACGACTGTGATAAGTTAAAAAGGTGATATTTGAAAGCTGCCCTGGGATGTCATTTTGATCGAGTCCCTACCGCTCGAATTAAAGTTTTTTTTAAATTATGAAGTAGAAGTTTGCAGTGTAAGATACGCCGATGAGACGAAGTTGGACCAAGTGTTAACATTGTGTGGTGAAAAGATGCCTCTGTCCGGCAAGCAGCGTATTAATCCCAAGTAATTTCTAATGGGGAAAAAAATTGAGTGAATCCTGAATTCTATGGTTGAGTGAATGGAAGTTGGTTTGAAAGCATTCTAACAGTTGAATTATGGGGTATAGAGTTATTTCAATCAAACTTTGAAATCAATAATGTCTCAGTTGAAGTCAATAATGTCAGTAATAAAGAGGGAGCTATAAAGCTATTTGTGGGAAAAATATCACGTTAAAATTCAAAGATGCATCGTCCCAATGTTCCAAATATTTATGATATCAGAAACTATAACAAATTTATTCTTTTACACGAAAATCGAATGTTAGTCCAGGCAATGGATTTTTCTCTTTGAGATAATAGTCAATTCGAGTAGTTAACATCATCTTCAGATTCCATTTACGTGTGTAATTGTATAATATGTGAGTTTAACACGTTCGCTGCGGGGCTGATCTAAGCCATCCCTCCCACAGGGCGGCGTGGCCCACCGCTGGGTCACACTCATCCTTCTGCATGGGCGGCGTGGCCCACCAGTGGGTCACAGTCCCTTCGAGCTTCTGACCGCTGCTGAAGGATGGTGGTATGAGGGGCAACATTAAGCTCTTGCCTGAGATTAGAGGAAGGGTGAGGGAAGCGACTCCCAGCCCGCCCTTCTGACGCCACATTGGGACACGCTTTTGGCTAGACCCTTGGGCGGGATGGGAAAGGGAGGGGCACCGATACAATGTATATACTTGAGATTTGCTGATGGTCGGAAAACCCAGGAGCCTCCCACCCGTCTCTGTTTATTGCCCATGCCCTTGTTGGTGATCGTCCATGAGACGTAGATGCCCGTCCGGGTGTCTCCCGTCCATGTGACCCATCCCGGCACATTCTGACTATGAGAGAAGGGAAGGGAAGGGGGATCCTTTGGAAAGAGGTATGAGTGGTTGACATTAGAAAACAGTAGTGTCTGCGATTTGGAAGACGTTCGTCCGGCAAGGGCATGGTTGCTCATCCACGCACTGAGGGATTAGCTCAAGAATTTCCCAAATTCTTTCAAGCGCTTTTGATGATCTTCAATGAAAACTTCAAGCAAGTCCAAGAGCCTGGAGCAGATCAGGGGGCTGTTTCTCAGAGCTACAAGTCTACAAGTTACAAGTCACGTGACCACTTTCACAAGTCGGATGGGTTACTTAGGTATAACTTACCAAACACTTGTACTAGTCCAAAAAAATGGCGGACCTAATCAAGACCATACATAACTCTTATTTTGACGATTACCGTAAATTTTGGGTGTGCACCTTGCAATATATCCAATTTCAAAGTTAGTGCAAAGTTTTTGGGTTTATACAAATGATTGAACATGAGAGGAAACGTTATTTAATGTCACAACATACCTTAAAAGATGCCAAGCGAATGTGAGTGATCGGGCAAACCTAACATCATAAGATATAATCGCTTATTTTGCCATATTTCTAATAGGATGAGCTCTAAATGGTAGTTATTAATAAATCTTACACTTCAAGATAGTATGTTCATTTGGTTTTATCTTTATTGAACCACAATAAATGGTGTTACAATATAATTTTATGAAGAAACTTCAAGATAACATAGCATATGGTGGCGTTAATAAAATTTATCGCAACTTACAGTTCGTATTCCCAGTTAATATTGGTTATATTATTTAACATAAATGAAATGATAAGTAATTATTTATTACTTATAAGATAAAGAGTGTGAAATGTTACGATATTTAATTATTTTCTCTCGTCTGTTGTTGTGTTCTGTACTTCGCCTGATGAACAATTCACCAAGCTCAAAATTTGCGCTAGTTGACTTTCTTTTTTTTTAACAACGAAATGTAGGTGCCAGGTATGGTTATTAGCAAAAAGTAAATAACGTATAGAGCTTTTCAAGATGAAGAAAGTGGAAGAAATAGTTTTAATCTTGAGATCAATTAAAGAACTTAAGGATATATTGTTAGGCAGTTTTTCAGACAGTCTAACAAAAGACATTAAAGTTAAAAAATGGATTGAGATTGAAGATTTGGCGAAAGAGGTTGGCTTAATATCTGCTGATAAATATTGGCCTTACGTTAGAACAATATATCTTTATGTTCTTTAATTGATCTCAATATTAAAACTTTTTCTTCAACTTTCTTCAACATCTTGAAAAGCTCTATATGTTATTTACTTTTTGCTAATAACCATACCTGGCACAGTGGCAACACTCAATATTAGAAAATGAAGACAGCCAAGCAGACGACGATGGGCGACGGCCCGAGACCGCTTCAAGTGTCCGTTTGCCTGAACCTCTCTCCCTTCCCCTACCTCCCCCATCCTTTCACTTTGCCCTCCATTCCCCATCCCCCTACCTTCTATTGCTATGCGTGTTGCGTTCTAAGAGGGTATAAGGGGGTTCATAGAAATGAAATTCATGCCTACAGAAGATAAAAAAATGCCAATTTATTGTTGCACTTTCAAAACAGTCACGTCAACGGCAAACATATAATACACAAAGTATAAAATTTGACTAAAGAAATTACAAAAAAAGAACAATGTGCAGTGAGAACTTGAAAAAGTACACAATGTATTAGAATCCAAGAATGAGCCATGGATATAAAAGTAAGGTAAAGAACAATGTGAAATCATAACAATATAACCATGAAGCAGGAAGTTTATAATGTAAGATGAAAAATTGTAAAAATCTAAAAGGAAAAGCGAGCAAGTCATAACTGCACATTTTAAATGTAATACCCTGCAATGAACAAATTTACTTTCTTCAAAGATGGAAGTAAAAAAAGACATAGAAGAACGATAACTTTAAAAATTAAAACAAATCCCAGTAACAATCAAAACTAAAGCAAAGAACAATTTAAAAGTTTTTTTTGGACTGGAGTATACAAATAATATGAAGTATTTTTGTGGAAAAAAATATGTTTTAGAGACTGGTGTTGGATGTTTTTCACATGGCTTTTGCCATTCACATGCTTTCCTCATTTAACAGGATTCTGTGTTTATGGTGTAGTGTGGTGCTTGACAAATATTTTTGTATGCTGTTATTACCCTCATAAGTCTTCCATTAAGCTATTCACCTAGCAGGAGGTGCTGTTGGGCATTTTGTGTTAAATTTCTTTTGGTAATAAAGTGTGACAAATTGGTACAGGTTTTCAAACTCTTCCTTGATTTTGTTTGGGTTTAATTATTCATGATGATTGTAAGGCTTTCATTCCTTGTTGTTATCACATAGTAATCAAACAAATTTACTTTGAGTGAGATGAGGGATGGATAAAGGTGAATATGAATTTCAAAAATCATGAGTGAGTGTAGAGTGGAGGGAAATCAGTCATTTCCTCTTTTGGAATCATTGTTGCTTACATATTTTGTTTTAACGTGGTAATCTGAATTTTTAAAAATTACACATATTTAAAAGGTTTTGATTTCCTTTTTTAAGAGCACTTGTTTGATAACCCCTCTGGTAATTGTTGTGCCCTAGGATTGAAAATTGTTAAATTAACTAGTTATGCTTGAGTAGTAGTAGTTTTGGTGTTGTAGGGTGCACTGATGGCTTGGGCATTAAGCATCGCTACACTGTCCATTGATAAAAAAAAATAATAATAATATTCACAATAGTGTACGTGTCAAATACTTAGATTAAAATAAAGAATAAAACAGGCAGATACTGTCAAATTTTATTAAAAAGTCCGATCTCTTTAAGTAATAAAATTATACGGTTTAAAATAAGAGGGCTGTCTCCTAGAATAGATTTTAGGTCTCCCTCTATATTGAACTGTCTTCACGTCTCATGATACTTGTCTCACTCTGTTAGAGTTACGCTTGAATGGTCAATTGATAAATATTCAGTTGAGTATTTTCCATATATTTCAATCTTTTGATATTCTGATTCTGTTACTTAATCGTATCTATTGGTTAGCAATTTTCTCGTAAATGGTTCAAATTTTGATTTTAAAAGCTAAAAAAAGTTGAAGGTTAGGAATGTTTCCGAGCATTCTCCGAAAATAACTGAAGGATCTGTGATGTTATTTTTGCTGTTACCATGCAGACCCAAATGATTTCTCATGCTAACGTGTAATCAAGCATGGTAAAATTCCTTAAGGCTATTTTCCTGTTATGTGATGTGCATTTGCAATGAGAACTAAGGGATATAGATTGTATTTTATGGCAAAATGTCCAGATACATTGGTAAAAACAATCAACAAGAAATTTATTCATCAATCAAACGACGAAAGAAGAGAAAAACTGCATTTTCGAGCGGCACTCTGGGATTTCATCCGCTGCAAAACAACATTCTACTGTTGTGAAGACCATTGTAATGTATATACCAACTTTTGGCAAATACATGATCGTGAAAACATGGTGATTACCTATAAATAAAGAAATCTTTTTGTTTACATTTATGCAAGTGAATTTAATACTGTTACCGGAAGACTCGACAAATTCATGCATGCGTCGATGATAGGTTGTCCGACTAAATAAAAACCTGAAGCCTCAATATTTACCCTCACTAAGCATGCTTTAATGCTCATTATATGTTCTTGGCATATTTTTGCAAAGGCCTTGTACCTCTTTTCATTTGGACGTATCCTATATCATTTTCACCATAACTCACGAGAAGATCTATTAAATAAATTAAATGAAAATAACCCTGAAAATCCAGGAATGGAGGTAAAAATCCATTCATTGGCAGTTCAACGGCAGAGAATGCACTTCTAGACCTCATCAATGGGTAATTTCTTATTAACGCTTTACTGTTCTTCCCCTGCCATATCGTCTTTTCTCTCTCGCTCTGCGAAAATGATGACACAGCAATCAGATTTCATTTCGCTGTCATGTGAAATTATGAAATTCTGCCTATTTAAATCTTATATATCTCCGTGAATATTGAATGAATTTTAAAAATATTTTCACTCCGTTTGTTAAGAGAGAAAGTAACTAATTAAGACCTGTATTCTTACAACTAAAATATACCCAATTATGGGCAATCAAGTATTGTGGGGCAAAATGTGTGTGTACTTATCAAACCTTTCTTGCCAGGTGGTGAATTGTCATGGAGATGCCCTAGTTCCATATATTCCTCAACTGATGAAGGTTCTGGATCGTACACTGAAGTTGAAGAACTGCAAGGAGGCATACCAAATGGCTGGTTTAACCTTGAGGCATATCCTCACTGCCCTTTCACATATTCTGCCGGACGATGTCAGAAGTGTCTCATATTCATATGAAGAACCCATCAGTAAAAAGCTCCCTATTCGGGTACTTGGCTTTACTATTATTTTTGATTTAATATCAAGGCTATATATTGTGAAACTGTTCAGTAATGATGAATAAGAGTAAATAGTTTTCCATGTAAATAGGATTAATTTCAATACCTAGTTTTGATGATTTTCATTCCTGCTCCAAAATGGCTTATGGTATGTTTTGCCGACAAGCAGACCATTATACCACCCAGGTTTCCTTAGTCTCATGGTAACTTTAGGAGGAGCCAAGGGAACTCAATGTTTTGCTCCATCAAGAATGCCAAGGCATTGGTGTCGAGGATTTAGCAAAAAGTAAATAGACCTCCTAAAAGTCCTCTGTTCCTTTCCTTGTTGTGACTTTCAGTCATTTATCCACTGCAGGTAACAGTGGTTGACTTTCGTGCTTCAAGTTAATTATTTTGTGGAAGTGGAAAACTATGCTTTATTCTTCCTGTCATTATTTAGATAAAAATATGTACTACTGTCAATAGTGTTAGCTTTCATGTTATACTAGTGCTATGTCATTGATTCGAAACACATGCTAACATTCATTTTAAATTCTTTAGGACTGGGGAAAGCCTGGAAATATTCATCAGTTGAATATAAGTTGGCATGTTCCATCAGATGAAGAATTTGAGTATGCCCAGAAAATAGTCACTCACTATTTGCCCCCAGAACTTGAGAGGTTAAAAAAATATAGCAATGATGAGGTGGTTTTGACGAGGTGAGCTAGTGTTAATTAACATCATTTGTCGTCAGGATTGTTTCTTGAGTTCTTATTCCTTCCATATTGATCTCTAAATTTGCATCTTACAGGGAAGAACTGCAGTGCTCAACCAATACGATATTGAATCTCTTGGGTTGTTCACCATTTCTGCCATGCTGGAATGAACCACCAGTTGACCTGTAAGTGTCATGTACCATCTTCCAGTTGTATTGGGGCTTTTTAGTGTTTTATTCAGTTAAAATAGCCAGGGGAGCTATGGAGAGGAAGCATCAGAATGCTTTTGCCCACCATAATATTTTTTACACCAAAGATGTTTGCATATGGATGCATGAAAATAAATACTATCACTTAATTAAAACCAATGCTTATTCTTAACCCTTCAGTGGGCGTGTAAAATTTTGTTACACGATTGGGCGTGTGGGCCTAATTCCGGTGGCCTAAATTCAATTTTTTTAATTGCCTAAAATTTTCAACTTTTTCATAAAATATTTTTACAAGCAATAACTTTAGACTTATCTATTGTTTCTGTAGGTTTTTTTTTACTATGGAACGTATTTATAGTCGTTGGTGGAACAGTTAACCCCCTTAGTAGGCGCGTGGGCCACACAGGTGGCCCTCAGTGTTTCTTATCTGTGACGTTCCTTATAGAATGGCATAATATATGCACTTATAAGTTTCAGTAGCTGCACATTATTATGTCCTCAAAAGTCTCACTTGGTCATTTGAAACAAATTGCTGCTGAGTTAGTATTAATACCGTGCGAAAGGAAGCCAGCTTGACTGGGCCACTAATGTGGCCCACGTGACTGTGTAACCTTTTTCTGTCGCCTTTATTATATTATATATTATTTATAAAGTATTTATACAGTATTACATTATAATCAGTTGTGTTCAAATTGTAGGATATTTTATATAAATATCCAACGTTTTGGGGGTGTTCGAGGCTCAAAATATTTCACGATTTTTCAATGACTTTGGGTTTTGTTCCACCAACGACTATAAATATGTTCCATAGTAAAAAAAAAACCTGAAGAAACAATAGATATTAGTCGAAAGTTATAGCTTGTAAAAATATTTTACAAAAAAGTTGAAAATTTTAGGCAATAAAAAAAATTGAATTTGGGCCACCGGAATTAGGCCCAATTGTGTAACAAAATTTTATGCACCCACTGAAGGGTTAAGAATAAGCATTGGTTGTAATTAAGTGATTGTATTTATTTTCATGCATCCATATGCAAACATCTTTGGTGTAAAAAAAATTCCGGTGGGCAAAAGCATTCTGATGCTTCCTCTCCATAGCTCCCCTGGCTATTTTAACTCTGGGCCATCTTTCTCACTATAGTATTGGTGGTGCTGTTTTGTCAAATGTACGATCTCTCTAGCCATACTCTTATTGGCTCTTTTATGTCATTTTCATTGGCCAATTGCTGAATAACTATTGCACCCTTGCAAAAATGTCTTAGGGAAGTTCTTTGTAAATGGTTTGCAGTCTATCTAATGGTGTATAGATGGACATTTTACTTTTTTAGACTTTGTATATTCATGAGGTGGTAAGAGTACAGAGGCAATATGTATTTCCTACTTTTTCATTGGTAAAAGTGACTATTGTAATTCCCAGTTCATAGAATGCAGTTGCCCATAAGATACACTGTGATTGTTTAAGGTAGATTATAGAGAAAACATAAATTGGCATCTATTTAAGGGGGTGTATATCGCAGCCAATAATGCTTCCTAAGATATCTACGCAGTCTTATTTTACGATTATGCTCTGCAGCATAACGCAAATTTGTTCGTGCCAACCTCTATAGTAAGGCTTTTTATTGGATATGGCTTTTTTGGTGTTTTATTGCTCCTACAGCCATACAAAGTACCCTGTCAATCTTTTTCTGTCAACGATGGGTTATCCAAAAAATTAGTTATCCCTGCACTCCCAATCTGCAATTGTTTCAGAGAATTGAGTCTTCTGTAGTTAAATTAATCATTCAGACCAATGAAACCTGTGTGAGTATCAGTATAGTAATATCATTAATAATGAAGAAGTTCAATTTGGAAAATTGTGGGTTATTGAGTTATTATGTAAATTATGAGTTATTTATTATGAGTTATTATCTGTATTATGTTATGTCTTATCTGTATTTATGTCTTATCTGTATTTATGAGTTATTATGTGTATTTCTGAAAATCTTGTGGACTGTAGGGTGTTTATGTCCTTTGTGCAAAGTTTAAGATGTGCAATGAAAGAGCAATCCTTTAATTGGTTGTGGCCGTATTGACTTACGTTTCTTGTTTTGTAATGGATTGAATTTCTTTTGCAGAGTGAAAAGCTGTGTACCTACAGGATTTGTACATACCAAAACTGTTACAGAAAATAAACGTAGAGAAGTTACCATGCCTGATGGAAGTAATGTTCGTAAGTCGATAGCCGAAACTGTGATGGCATTGCAGGACAAGCTGCTGAGATCTGCTGAAGATGACACCAAATCATTTTTTAATCTTATTATTGTGAGTGACATTTGTGTGCCCTATGGTGACCAAACTTGTTGCTTAGCAAAGAATCTTATTTAACTTTTATTCTCATTAGTAGTTTAATTTAATAACCTTAAAACAGTGTCAATGTGGGGAGCATTCAGTCATCTTAGCTCCTTGTTAACATGAAAATCTCCCTTAACCATTTATAGTCTGAATTAATTTCTTAATCGATTTTTTAGCATTTCTTATTCACTAATGACAAATTAAGTTAAATTCTGAAGGAAAACACCAGCAAAAATTCTATACATGTTTTTTAGCATGTTCCCATATGGGAACATTGGATGCTCAAGTGATTTTTGAAGTGAAAGGCTGTTTTGCTTTTGATAAGGTTTTTATATTTAAAAAAATATCGAAGTGGTAACTAATGCAATACGAGTTCATTAATAAAATACAATGTTGGTTTGTAGTAATATTCCTGATACATAGGAAAATAGTGAAATCCATTTTTTGTGTCACACACCTCGAAATACTGAAGTTCAGTAGCTTTTCTGCTAGTTATGTCTATCCTGGGAACGTTTATCCAAAATATACCCCTATATTTTTGGTTTGTTTTCTGAATATGTAACATGTCATATGCCCTGGACTAGTCATTTTTGGGTGTAATTGCATTAGACTTGTAGCTGCATCGCTTAGGAGCACTAAGTCATGATGACACAATACACAGTTTAGACATTCCTGACTTAAACGAGCCGATGGCTGACGTAAAAATTTAACATGATGGGCTAACAAAATAACTGTATTCGATTTTAAGTAACAAGTCCCCAGGTCCAGAAGGAATACCTGCATGGGTGCTCAAGGAGTTAGTGCCACAGATTGCACCATGCTTAGAAATTATATTTAGCAAATCATTAACAGAAGGCCAGGTGTTCCAAGACTGGAAAATAGCCAACGTCACACCAATATTTAAAAAAAGGTAGAGAAATGACCCAGGAAATTACCAGTCTATATCGTTAACATCACTTATATGCAAGATCCTCGAACAAACTGTTGTTAGCATTATTATGACATTTCCGGATAATCTTAACTTCTGGCGTAGCAGTCAGCATGGCTTCTGTAAGGGCAGGTCCAGCAAACTAGCATAATAAAATCATGAGAGCATAATGCAAACACAATCAAGACTTGCTGGAAGACTAAACAGAGGAGAGCTCACAAGATTCAACAACCTGAAGAAACTGAGTGTATGGAAGGAATAACCTCAGCAAAAGAATAACCTCAGCCGGCCCTGGTGGCGGCGGGGTTAAGTCCTCGCCTGCTAAACCAAGGGTCGCAGGTTCAAGTCCCTCCTGGGTGGGTTTTTCACCACCCAGGGCTTGGATGTATGTCAACTTCTGTTGGGCTGGTCCCTGGAAAACCTGATGACAGGCTAAGCAGCCTATCGGGATTCGAGGGACATACGGGCCAACAGAATCGTCCGGCAAGCAAAAAAGAAAAATAAAATTTTTAGCAGAAGAAAACTTATGAAACCCCCTACACACCTATCGAATCATTGGTATCACGTACTACAGTAGAGTGCATGGTTTCCAACTGTTGCAAGTTGAGAGTTTAGATATAAATAGGCAAAAGTAAATGCAGTCTTTTGAAATGACCTAAGGTGAGGTGGAAAAGGTGCAAAATTATGCCAATCGGGGGTAGGAGAGGCAGTCCAGTTTCGAAGTCCATCGCTAATCAATTGCTAAGATGTGCCCACAGTCCAATGTTCCCATATGGGAACACTTTATTAAATTTTATTGTTACTTAAAAATTGGGTTAGAAAATAACCTAAGAACCAATGCAAACTGTGGGAGGAATGTTATAGTAATGTATTCATTAGCATCTAATTCTAAAAAGTGAATGTAGACAAAAACAATGAATCGACATCTTTGCATGCCTACTGCAGAGGGGTTCATTTTTGATGATACATAATTGATGACCTATGCTCACAGCAGTCATGTGTTTCATTTTTAAAATTACTGGAACATACTATTCACTCAAGAAAATCTATTAAATGAATTGCAGATTAGAAATATAATTTTCATGAATTTTTAAAAATCCGTTCCCAAATGGGAACGGGACCGTAAATGGTTAATTGGATCATCTTTATTAGGAGTTTATAAAAAGTATATAGTAAACAAAGTTTTGAGTATTGAAAAAAGTGCCATTTATGTAGCGAGGATAAAAAGCACTGCTCTCTAATCTTTTAGTTATATGTTAGCAGATTTTTAAAGTGTGTTGAAATATTATTTATCTATAAAAAATTTAGCGGAATCTAGGAATTACCCTTTTTTGTGGTTCCTTGATCAAACATCCCCTTTCCATGGGCATTTTAGCATACATATTTCTGCCTATTGTACTTTTACACCTAATAGTTGGCCACATCCAAGTCAAATGCCTAATCGTCCATTTTGATTTGACTATGACTTAATTCGGAATATCATCATTCATTTAAAATTCATTTGTTAATTTGTTGGACATTTATTCAAAATTAACTAGTCTGAGTATCTTAGCATACAATTGTTTATTCAATAAATATCAATGTTCATAAGTATTCTTTTTGTTGTACTTGTCAAATCATGGAGAAATGTATCTTTTATGAGGAATAACCATGTATTTTCTAGGCATAGTGGCAAACTTTCTTATTTTCATAGATGTCTTATTATATAGGCTTAAGTAAGTGATATACAATGTAAAAAAGAGGATTATTGGTAATTAGGAACATATGAGATTCCAGAATTTCTGTAATTGTATTAGAAACTGTTAGAAAAATATTTGAACGATAAGTAAGGAAGGGTATACAGTACACTCTCGTTATTACGAAGTTCATGGGACCAAAAAATCGGCAGTTTGCAATAACGTTGTTTCTATCAACGTGGTTTTTTATATAAACATCGCATAAAATATCCATTTGCTCTTTTTTGACCCGTTTAACCTTTTTTGTGTCACAGCTGTGCTGTGAAATGATATCAGACATGTAAATAACAATCAAATTATGCGCAAAGATGTAAAATCAAACAGTCTAATTTGTTGTTTGAAAATCATGCATCATGCTATTTTTTGTAGTAATCGTCGGAAGCCGGTAAATTAATTGAGCTGGGAGATAAATTTCACGGAAAAACTGCTCGGCTGCCTGTACAATTACTATGCGGCAAAATTTATACAGTAGAATTCTGAATTTCAGTACTCGTCGATTTTATGGAAAATTTGATTTCGCGTAAGTTATTGAGTGGCCCCACCCGATTCCTTATGCAGTATGGAATTATTTTTTGACCTCATTATGAAATCATTATTTGACTTTACATAAATATGTTACAATTTTACGCACGGCTGTTTCGGTACCCGGTGGAGCAATCAAATTGATTTTATGAAATGAAATAACAGAACGTAAAGAAATTTCGGCCAAATCGGCCAGATTCCTGCCTGTATTTAACGAAAATCTTAATGATAATTCCGTACGATCGTGAAATTCAACTGTACCTAGGTAATATGTGGCATATTAATGGTATAATCTATTATTTTACTGTCCCGTCTTCAGCATGAAAAGTTATGAGTTCAAGGTGTTTACTTATTTATGCTCTGACAGTTGTGCTGGAACCTTGACCTTGAAAGATAAACCCCCTCAGCTGTACCGAGTGAAGAGATGAGGCTCGCTTTTGGTTCCTCCGAAAGCAAGCGTGTCACCTCACCGGCGTGCGTTGTTGAGCGGAAGTTAATACGCACTTTGGCTTTACCATGAAATAAATTGAATTGAAGTACCAAGCCAGGTCATAATAACAGCAAACATAATGTAGTTCAAAACAAGAATGACGATTTTTAATGAATTATAATCACAATTGATGTTATCGTATGCTACCTGTGTTTTTTTACCCTTTTGCACTCGGTCCATGCAATGAAAAATTCTACCCTTGCCATGAGCGCCGTGAACATATTCCTCCGCATAGAACTCTCTCGCGACAAGGAATCGCACCGGCACCAATGCTTCTCGTTGTCTTGGAGCACAAGTCAGCGGGACGCCAGAAACATTACTTGAACGTGTGGCGGAGTCAATCACCACCATCCTCTCAGTACACCCTCCACTCATGGCCAGTGGCCAACTGTGTATTGGCTTAACATAATTGGGATTAACAATTAAATTTAATTGAGACAGATTTTGTTAGCTTTTCAACTTATTTGTTATTTTTTTAATTGCCATAACATTTAACTTTTAATCAATAACACTTTTGCTAATGATTAAATTATTCATTACTACCTTTATGTTATGTGCATTCCTTATGTTTCGCTATGAATCTACCAATTTTAAACTGAACTTTGTCTTTATTGATAACAAAGTTCTTGTATAATGAACATTCAAGACAATTTCTGAGCTTATATTTTTCAAGCATTCAACTTATTGTCTTTGTAATTCCACAATGTAAAACAACAATGGACCATGGACACAGTCCAGCATACCAAGCGATGGGGTGCCTAGTTATCCCTGGGACTTTCTTTTGCTTGCTTGTATTCCACTCAGCCACAAAGACGTTTTGGCTTGCTTTTTGTGTGCGGCAAAATCTACATCGTTTCCAAACTACTTTCGTCTGCCTCCGTTGAAAAATCTGAGGTGTGTAAGCTCGGTTGCGTTCGTAGCGAAAGGGCGAAATGCCAAATTTTACCATTTTAATGTTGCTGGAGTTTATTTGCTATGCCTTCTCACTGACGAAATTTAAGACATAAATTACAAATTTCTCTCATCTAAACGGAAGAACTAACGTCTTTCTCTCCATACGAGATAATACAATTTCATAAATCTCAATGCATATGTACGATGTGTCGGGATTTTGAGGCCAGAATTTCAGTATGTACGCACGAAGATACTTTTTCAACGATGGAAACATGATGCTGAAACTTCACGTGTGGCATAGTCATTTCCACAAGCCCGGGCAGAGAGTTTTTCCAGGTCATAACAAAGCACTGATAACACTTAGCAGATTCAGACTGGAGTGATTGCCCTGCCGATTGCTAGTGGTAAGCTGCCGCTACCTGAGGGGAAGAGGGACACATTTTGCCCACCACACAGTCAAATTGGAAAGGGGGTTGGGAGCTAGGGAGGGGAAAAGGGAGAGGGTGGAGAATGGGTGGAGCCAAGGCCAGGCCAGGAAGCTGGTTGGGGAGGGAGGATTAGCCGGGAATTGTGCCGGAACCCGTTATTGGGTGAGTGACCTTCAGATGGACAATAGAGGCGTGAAATGTTGGGGATGGGTGAAAGGGAAGAAGAGAAGTCCTTATCTTTCGTTTCTTCCCTTTCACCCCTCCTCGACCTCTCATGCTCTCTCAGACTCCTTTCAAAGTGCAGTAACCCAGTGGGAGTTCTGTACCCTCAACCCAGTTAAATAGCTTATGCGAAGTATCCATTGTATATATTTTAGTTCTCAAGTTCTTGGGCACAGTATGTGTGGCAAAGATTCCTGATTTATAATGCAGAGTCGTGCATAGCCGAATGAATGCCGTTATTTATGTGACAGACTTCGTAATAAAGTATTTTTTGTTCCTGTGGGGACCAGGACTAAGGTTTGTTATTTCATAATTTCGTAATATCGTTTCTTTACCATACATTTAGTTACCCCTATTGTCTGGACCAACGATTTGGTTCGTAAGAACGAAAACTTTGTATAAACGTTGTTTGTAATAAGGAGTCTCTACTGTATAACTTTAAATGAAGATGACTCGTGGTCCACTTTTTGAAAGTAAAACTATGAAATTAGTTTTTTGATTAAAGATCTGGTGCTTTCTGTGTATATCAGATGTATGCATCTGTCATTCTATTCAGGCTGTCAACATGGTCAGTTTTTTTAAATATGACTCACATCATGTTTTTGTATGTGCAATTTTGATTTTCAGTCTTGCGGATTACATTATTTGGCCACTTATATTTAAAATTTATTTTTCTTAGATTTATGAGAACCTACTTCTTGGGCGGTTTAAGACACGTTCAGACATAGATATTGAATGGAAGGGCTTTAGGAGTGAGAAGAAGGTTTTGGAGGAGCGTTTGGTGCGAGGAAAGCGTCACCCTCGGGCTCTGCTCATTGAGAGGGCAATGCTGCAGCATGAGGCCAGAGTTCAAGTTGGTTGCAGTTCCTCGAGTCCTCTTACGTTCACTCACCAGTGTTTGATGCTTCACCTCCTCACCCTTGCAACCAGTCATTACAGCGAGGTGAGTTATTTTTTATGTTTAACCCATGTGCTACCAGCACAGTCTTAGCAGGGTTTGCTAAGGCTCTTCTGCTTAACTTTTGATGTTGTTGAACTCTTATAAATCTTTATATGCCGACTTTCCTAAGATTAATTTTCCAGAGATCATTTCTTCAGTTGAGAATTGAATGCTCAAAAATCATGCATGTATATTCCATTTGAAGAGTTAAATATTAGCTTATTTGTATTTATGTGATTAAAAATGCTGGAGACTGTTTCTCAGGGCTACAAGTCTGAAAGTTACAAGTCACGTGACTATTTTCACTAGGTGAATAAGGGTTACTCGGATATACCTAACTGAAGACTAGTACTAGTCCAAAAAAATGGCGGGTTTAATCAAGACCTTACATAACTCGTACTTTGATTATTACGATACATTTTGAGCGTGTACCTTGCAATATTTCCAATTCAAAAGTTAGTGCAATGTTAGTGGGTAAATACAAGTGATTGAATATGTGCTGGAAAGTAATATAATGTCCCAATGTACCTTAAAAGATCACAAGCGAATGCGAGTTTTCGGGAAAACCTAACATCATAAGATATAATAATTTATTTTGCCGTATTTCTTGAAGGATGAGCTGTAAATGGTAGTTATAAATAAACCTTGCATTTCAAGGTATCATGTTTATTTGGTTTTATCTAAGGATGAGTCGAATCCAAATGTCGATTCTCAATTCCACCGATTCTCAGGATTGGAATCGGTATTGAGAATCGTTCGCCTAAAGTCGATTCCGATTCCAGATAGATAAATATTCAAATCGAATTTCATTAATCATATCATATTTGTCTCAGTAATTTTGGGTGTAGGCTATCGATTTGTACTTTTTATCTACCTCAATAAGCTGAGGATATATTTGCTATTTGTTATTAAAAATATACTTTTTGAGCGACTTAATTGTCTTTGTTATTTTATTTCAGCCAATACTTGAATTTGAATAATGGTAGTACGCTACTGGTACATCGATATCCCACCTGTTATTAGGAATAAGAATCGATGGAATTGGGAATCGATTTGAAAGAATTGGAATTGGAATCGAAAAAAAAGGAATCAACTCATCCCTAGTTTTATCTTTATTGTACCAATATTTATGGCGTTACAATGTAATATGATGACAAAACTTCATGGTAACATACCGGTTGTTGATGTTGATAACATTTATTGTGACTTACAGTTCGTATTTCCAGTGATTAATGATTATATTAATAAACAGAAATGAATCGATAAGTAGTTGTTTATTACCAATAAGTTAAAGAGTGTGGAATATCAGGATATTTAAATATTTTCCCTCAACTGTAGTGTCATCATGAATTAGCTTTGTGTTCAGTCCGAGCACCAGTTTTACATAATGTTCCATTAATGCAACCACAAATGTGTGGCATCCCAGCAATGGAGTGGAAGTTAAGCACAACTTCATCCACATTCACTGGCCAGTACACAAGAACAGGAAAAAGTCTATTATTCACCACAGTCACAACCCTCGTCACACATTGAAATAGTTGCCTTGCAAACACTATGTATATAACCGATTCCGTGATTTTGCACACCACTGCCTAACAAGTGCAAAGCTATACAAAGAACAAGCTTTGGAGATGGTGTCTTTCCTTTATTGGTAGCACTTCGCACATCAATGCCAATCTCATTCAATAATTATTTTATTTTGTTTGCTGTCATTTGAAGTCTTTCTACGTATTCATGATCTTTTAAAAAGTATGCGTTGATACATTTGCAATAACCTCTACTTCTTTGCCTCAAAACTATTATTTTCAAATACTATATTTACTCCCTTCACCACCTCCATGTCCTTAAACAACAATTGTAGATAAACACACAGTCATAGAGAAGTAAACGTGAGTCTTATGCTTTGCAGGTCTATTTTCATTGTTTATTCAAAAGAAAGTCAACTAGCATGTATTTTGAGCTTGGTAAATTGGTTTTTGGGCGAAGTTCTCGACGACAGAACAGTTGAGAGAAAATATTTAAATATCCTGATGTCCCTACTCTTTTAACTTTTTAGTAATTATCAACTACTTACCAATTCGTTTCTGTTGAGTAATATAATCCTTAAACACTGGAAATACGAACTGTAAGTTACGATAAATGTTATTAACGTCAACAGGTATGTTACTATGAAGTTTCGTTATCATATTACGTTGTAATGCCATTAATAGTGGTTCAATAAAGATAAAACCAACTAAACATGATATCTTTAAATGTAAGGTTTATTAATATCTACCATTTACAGCTCATCCTATAAAAAATACATCAAAATAAACGATTATATCTAATGATGTTTTGTGAACCCAAAAATTTGCATTCGCTTGGGATCTTTTAAGGTAAGTTGGGACATTAAATTACTTTCCTGCACATATTCAATCATTTGTATTTACTCAAAAACATTGCACTAACGTTGGAATAGGAATTATTGCAAGGTGCACGCCCAAAATGTATCGTAATCATCAAATTAAGAGTTATGCATGGTCTTGATTAGACCCGCCATTTTCTTGGACTAGTAGAAGTCTTCGGTTAGGCATATCTGAGTGACCCATCCGCCTTGTGAAAATAGTCACGTGACTTGTAACTTATAGACTTGTAGCTCTGACAAGCCCCCTGGTCAACACATTGCACAGATGCCCTTGAGCAATGGATTAGGATGAATAATGGATAGAAGGTTGATGGAAAGTTGCTGGATAGAGTTGGCATGTTTCCTTCACCAAAAACTTGTAGCTCCTTTTGTCTATTTTTCAACTTTGTGGAGTGTGTTAACATATATTTACATGCATCATTTCCATCAATTCAAAAGATTCTGCTTTTCCACAACCCATTAGAATCGGTCTGATAACTCCAACAGGTAAGTCTGCTGTTAATGTTGGCAGATAGAGATTCCAGAATGAAGAAGAGTAAATAAAATTGTGTTTTTCCAGAATAAAGAAGAATTAATGAAATGGTGTTTAAACTGTTTTTTGTCCATATTAATAAGATCCCTAGTTTTTTTATGCAGTAGAAGAAACAACATAAGGAAAGGCATGATTGCAGCTATTTATCGGTAAATACAGGTACTACATGAAAGTGCCAGATAAATTGGCTATTAATACTGCAGACATAGGTCTTACATGATTTTATAAAATTTTATCATTTTATGAATGCAATTCCTCCTACTAGAAATAATTCAGTCCTCCATTACTTATGATTAAGTATAAAATGTATAAGAGAATCTCATTTTTAACTTGGGGCAACTTTTTTTGTCATTGCCAACATGTTTCTCTTTAAATGAAATACTTTAATTTTTAGGTCCCATGAACTTTGTAATAATGTACTTTGTAATTATGAGTGTGTACAGTATATGTCTTATAAACTGGGTAGATTCTTCTCAATGCTGTGATCACAGACTTCAAAGTATTGGCTTCGGGAAAAATGGAGTAATAGTTTTTTTTGAATCCTTAATCATCTAACTATATTAATTGCAAGAATTCTTTCGCAAATAAGGAGCAAAACTCATTTAAACATGTTGTCTAAGACAATAAATCTTAGGGGAAACAAAAAGATACGAGCGTGATGCGCCCGCTCCCAGCGGGCTTCCTCCGTGGAAATATTTAAGTAAAATAGTACTTCATGGCGGCCGTGTCAAAGTAAAGGAAACATTTAGACCGTTGAAACACCAAGGTTAGACGCACATGATGACTCATACTTACGTATCAACAGGAGACTTGAATGTGGAATCAGCCGCATTTTGATAAAAGTTATTTAAAGAATGCGAGATATTGTTGCAAATGAACAAATGTATCAGTTTGTGCGCCATTAACGTCAGGAATATTTACCGGTTTACCTCTCGAACATTCCACCATAACAAAGACACGAAAACAAAGAAAAGAGGGTGCCAGAGAAAGAGAGACAGAAAATGGTTCGCCATAGACTGAGTACGTGTTGAGTCCAAGACCTTTCTGTGTTAACTTGAAATAATATGTTGAAAGCGCGTTATATTGAAAAAAATATAATGTTGAAAGCACGTTATATTGCAAAAAATATAATAATATGTATCTGAAACTAAATTGGTATCAATTAAATATCCTGAAATAAAGGTTTGCTCTGCACCATGGAGCAAGTGCGTGACGTCAAGATGGCGGATCGCCTCATCCCCAAGAGAAATATCAAGGGCCATTTTTTAAAACCCATTTTAGGAAACAATAGCAATATTTAGGAAGTAAGATATGCCGTCGCATGTTCTCTGATAAATTCTGTGCATTTTGGTACCTCATTTGTAGATTTTGGTTGCGTATAAGTTGAGAAAAAGGTATCTATACAGTAGAAATAATAAAGGAGATTTTTCATTTATTAAAAGGTCCAAATGCATCAAACTTGAAAATACGAAGGGCCGATTTTTCTGTCCCACTAACTTTGTCTTATCAAGTTTCTATTGTACTCTGCTGAATCTGTAGTTTCCTGTGCTACAGCTGAAGTTTATTGTGATCTGCCTCCATTTGCAGTACTTGTCACTGATTTGCCAATTTTGAGAAAGGAGCATGCACTTACTGTGCAAACACTACTTATAATTACAGTGATAATAGATTGTGATCAAACTCTTCTCAAAGAAAGTCCAGTTCTTACAGAATATTTTTTGTGAAGAGGTCTGCTTCCATGCCCAGGCCTAAGTGCAAACTGGACCTTCCGAGGCTTAGTAATAATAGAGGTTTGTGGATATGAGGTATTTTTGCATGCCCTCTACGAATATATGCTAAGATCCTAGGATCAAGACATGACTTCATGAGGAAAGAGGTTTTTATAACATGGAGGTTCACTGTAGAGAAGTGTTTAGGAAGTAAGGGATTTAGATATTGTGAAAAATTAATTCTCTTTGCTTTCAGGTTAGATGCAGAGCACAGAGTATATTAGCAACTTCATTGCAATATTTTTACTACTCGTATACTGTCATCATGCCAGAGCTTCTGAAAATATTGAAGGAGGATTCTAATGTTAACCATGAGCGGTTTAAAGTACGTATCATAGCTTTTACTTGAGTTAAGGATCATGGTTAGTGAGTTGGAATTCATATAATAAATGTTATTCTTTCTTTAATTAGGGTGCACTCTATGTCCTTCTGGGGCCAAAGCAGCAGCCTCTTCTTACTAAACACAACTGGGAGATGATAATTGAATTGTGGCCGACTGTTATTCAGATGCAGCCCTCAGAAAAGCTTTCGGTGGTTAAGCTAGTGGATACCATAGAGGACACAATGCACAAACATTTCCCAACCATTACTATTGAACTGGAGGTAGTGTACATGACCCAAGTTGTCTCTGAACTTGTTGTCCTGAGTGATGGCTGAGAGTAATGATTGTTTTAATGAAACCTCTTGCATAGATTCCTGATAGTTGCGTTGAAGCTGCAAAGAAATTATGGGAGCATAAACCACATCCTTTAGCAGTTGAGCCTGAGGAAGGTGTGGTTCGGATGGCAAAACAGGAGCTCGAGTTGAAGAGTAAAAGGAATTTGGATCTCTATAATGGCGTAATAGGAAAATTATTGGATATAATAGAGAATACCAATTTGTGAGTATAGTTTTTAGCTTAGCCATGGATGTTAGTTTATTGTATGATGTTGGCTAGTCGTTTCTTTGGGCCGGCCGATGTTTACTGTGATCATTTTCCCCACTGTAATGGTAAATATGTAAGCTTTTATTATTATGGGGTATAAATTTATACAGTTCTTCTTTTCTCTTGTCTAAATGCCTCATGTCTATATTTAGTTCAGTTGAAGTTGAACTCCACCTTGAAGATGTATGGGGGAGGCAGTTGAATAAATAAAATAAGTACTTCATACCTGCAAATGGCTGACCATGCAATGCATTATGCCCATTTTTCATTGAGCCCATCGTAATTGCACAATCTGGTGTATGGTCAAACATGCATTTCTAATTGCAACATGCAATGCAGCGAGTTGCATGAAAGCATTCAGGAATGCAGGAACGTGAGATGGCAAAGTAGCCCTTCCTCTAATTCAATGATAATTGCATGCCTGATTGAGATAAATGCAGTTTAAAATAGTGCTATTCTGTCCCCTGTGTAAAATGGGCTCTATATTCTATTGGAAAAGTATATTGCAGTTCCTCATACATGATGTATTCATATTTTAAGGAAAAAGTGTGGGGAAAAATGAAAGCTCTGAATTTTTATTATCAACTAACTAATTTATTTCACTTTAAAATACTTAATCATGTTGTTTCGAATTAAATGAATTGTCTACACTGATGGTTACAGGAGAGACATTTAATTAAAGAAGATATGGTTCAATGTAGTATCAGTAGGCTAATGTATTGATCTTTATTTCATATTTAAGGACTACTTTTTGATGTAAATTTACTTTGGACAACACAGGGATTCAGACCATTTGATTAAACTACCATGTGCATGAATTACCAGCCAATGAACGTGCACTTATGAAATTGGAAAAGATTATCTTTGGAAATAAAATGGAATTTTATCGGCAGGAGATCCTAGGCATTGATGTTACACCAATTGTTGTTCTTTATGTATTTTTTTGAAATTCCCCATGGGCTATCATTCTAATATTTTGACAGTGAACAGAGTTGCATGTTTTTATGTTTACATTGCATAGAAATTCTAAGGGGCTATTTTATGCATATGTTCATTTTATCACAATAACAAACAAATTTTACTTGATAGCATTTGTTAGGCTTCCCTCCAGATATGATCCTTCATTTCTCTGTAGGTTTCGATGATTATTAGCTCTCTCATCATCTGTTTGGGGCGGATGATGCCAGCTCATTGTATTTGCTCAATTTTGATATGTATCGTCCTCCAACCGACCAATTATGTGAAAATTTGGCTGGTTAGATAACAGTGGAATGGCATTAATCATTTTCAGTGAGTTGCCACCATATGTCTCTAAGGATGAGAAGGTGACTTACTGAAGCATGAAGAGAAGTGGAGACCCCTACTGAATTTAGTCCTAGAATATATTTAAGAAAATATAATATTATTAAGAAAATGCATGCTTTGTATCTTGAAAAATGTGTAAGCTATCAAAGTACCATGGGTTCCTATTTTTTGCATGCTATAGTTATGTACTATTGATAATATTGGTCCAATTCCAAGGAATGTATTCTTTGTAAAATTTTGAGTGTCATATGTTTCAAAATGGTGTAGAAATAAGTTTCAAGCTACTTGGAGGAAAGAATTACAATCTTTATGGTGTCCCGATGTGGGCTTCTCTTTATTACTCTTAAAATCCACACTATTTCTATAATTGCATTTTATTATGAGTTTAATTCTCCTATATTTTTGTGACTTTTTAAAATGAATTTGTTCCTCTTCACTGAGTAGTGGTTTTTCACCTGTTATGAAGTGGTGGAATCTTTGAGAAAACTTTGATTATCTGTTGACAGGCATTGGCGGTACCATTCTCTTGCTGTGAATTTCCTTCGTGATTTGGTGCATCCATCTGTTTCTTATCCTGCCAGGGCTGTGAAATTTTTTTTGACGCTCCTAATACATGATTCCATTGAACTAAGGAAGGTGAGATGAACTATATATTTTTTTAGTTACTACTGAAGGGATCAGGGTAGGATAATTTCAAGTAAAATTTGGCTACATCATTGTGGCTACATTTTTTGTGAATGAAGCCTCGAATGTCTCTCCAAATTTTATGTAATTGCATTTTTCATATAAGTAGACATAAAATTTAGGTTTTGCTGTGTACTCTTTTGTCATTTTCAAAATCATAAAAATTTCTTAATTATAAATTATGCCTTCAATGATATTGAATTGTATAATCATTGTAGGGTGACTAACAGCTAAAAGATCTAACATTTTATTACCTATCGTAGGCTTTTTAACTATATGAGTGAGAGAGTGGTGTGTGAAAGTATTAAGTAAGGCCTCGCTTATATAATGCTTTTTTATCTCTCGAGGGAAATGATTTTTGTTTACTGAGGTAAATGATGATGACCTAGTTTCTAATTTGTACAAAATGTCTATTTTGGAATCCGGTGGTATGTAAAATGAACACATATGTATATTTCTATTGTTTTGTTTTTAAATAGTGTATCAAATGCTCTCTATTTCATTGTTGTTCACACCACACTCTTACTCAAGTAGTAAGTGAACCTACGAGAAGCTATAAAATATTAGACCTTTTAGCTGTTTGTCACTCTACAATGATTAAACTTGTTGATATCCTCGAAAGCATAAATGATCATATAGTAATTTTTATGACTTTGAAAACAGCAGTAGATTCCCCTGTAAAACCCTAATGTTAAGTCTACTTATTTGAAAAATGCAATTACGTACAATTTGGAGAGACTTTAGAAGCTTCATTCACAAAATTCGTAGCTACAGAGAAGAACAAGAGCACGGAAGTATCATGGAAATATTTTTTGGAATTACTAAGTAAAGGAATCTAAGACTATATTCCCTACAAATTCAAACAGGAGAGTAAAGATCCTTGTTGGTATAACCACAAATTAAGGCGGGAGCTCAGGAGACAAAGGCAACTACACAATCTATATAAAAATTCTATTAAGTTTAGTAACAAAACAACAGAACTTGCAGCGAGAGAATATACATTGCTCAAAGCTCAAAATGAAGTAATTAATGTGTACTACTCTACAAAACTTCAAGAAAAAAATCCTTGGTGAATTACTAGATTTTTCATTTTCCCTAAGTCATTCTGGTCTTACTCGAGAGAGCTTCTGGGCAAATCTTCGACAGTACTCATTATTGGATACAAACGGCAAAGTGGTCACCGACAATATCGACAAAGCCAATTTATTCAACCACTACTTCGAAAGTGTATTCACTAAGGATGACACAATACACAATTTAGGCATTCCTGACTTAAACGAGCTGATGGCCAACATAACAATTCAACACGATGGAATAATTAAACAACTGCATTAGATCGTAAATAACAAGTCCCCAGGTCCAGAAGGAATACCTGCACGCTTGCTCAAGGAGTTAGCACCACAGATTTCTCCATTCTTAGAAAATATATTTAGCAAATCATTATCCGAAGGCAGGGTGCCCCGAGACTGGAAAATAGCCAACGTCACTCTGATATTCAAAAAAGGAAATAAAAGTGACCCAGGAAATTACCAGCCTATATCGCTAACATCACTTTTATGCAAGATCCTCGAACACATTGTCGTTAGCAATATTTTGACATTCCTGGATAATTGTAACTTCTTACATAGCAGTCAGCACGGCTTCCATAAGGGCAGGTCGTGTGAAACACAGCTTGCGCTCTTCCTTCATGATATCCTAAAATCAAGTGAATCGATTAAGCAAGTGACACGATATTCCTTGATTTCAAGAAGGCCTTTGACAAGGTTCCTCACAAAAAACTCTTATATAAATTGCAATCATGCAGAGTTAATAGAAAAATAGTGAATTGGATAAGGCACTTTCTCAGTGATTGAAAATGAAAAGTAGTTCCTGATGGTTTTAGCTCTGATATGGTCGAAGTCACATCTGGTGTTCATCAGGGAAGCGTGATAGGCTGTCTTTTATTCATTATTTATATAAATGACATAAGTTCTCGAGTTAGCAATAAATTAAGACAATTCGCAGACGATACAGTAATCTACTGTAAAATAAGGTAAGATGCGGACTTAAAAGTTCTGTCATCTGACCTTAAAAATGTTCATTCGTGATGCCAGGAGTGAGGGTTGGAATTAAATATTAGTAAATGCACCACAGTTCACTTCCTGCAAAAGTCATCACACAAATGCCATACGTATACTGTGGGTGGAGTAAACATAAAATCTTCAACTTCAGAAAAATATCTTGGAAGTACCTTAACTTCAAATATATCGTGGGCAACACACATAAAAAAGATATGCGGCACAGCATTAAAGAAACCAGGTTTTGTAAAGTGTATAATAGGAAGGTCCTTGGATGAAAAAGTAAAGGAGAGATGCTACTTGGTCGCTCTGGTTGGGCCACACCATGAATACTCTGCGAGCATTTGGGACCCTGGTCATAAAGATTTAACCAAAAAAATTAATAAAATACAAAATAAAGCAGCATGCTTCGTTAAAAACTTCTATGAGCGAACATATGGTGTCTAACTTTAGGAGGGATTAAGATGGGAGCCCCTAAAAACTCTGAGGCTACACACTAGGCTTAGGTTGGTTGAGAAATTCAAAGTGGTATGTTTCAGAGTGACACAGAGAATATTGTCATGATGCCATACTATATCTGTAGGTCTGACAGAAGTGATAAAATAAGAGATAGATACAAAATGCCGAACAGATAGGTACAAAAACTCATTCTTTCCACACACAATGAAGCGACCACAATAAAAACTGAGCTCCTCTAAAGATACTCCTATAATACATGTCACCATTTCATCTCCCAAAAACTTACATCTTTACATGGCTGGTGACATAACTCTCCCTGCCACATGACCTTGCGGCAGCTCACAGGGTATGATGTTAATGTTGTCTAATATGTGTGACAAAAATATCTCCATGATACTTCGGTGCTCTCGTCTTTAATTGTAACTACTCATACTACTATTCAAATATGACTCGAATGCTAAGAATACTCCACCATCGGTCCTGTCTGGTCGATCACATCTATAGATTTTATATTCTGTTGGGAAAACTTTGCTATTGCTAATATCCTCTGCAACAAGGTTCCAATTACTACATCTGCATTTTCAAAAATAAGCTAAACATTGGCACGTTTGCTCCCTAAGCTATGGAAATTTACTATTACTAAATTTATATCACCTTTAGCTTGTTGCATGTTGGATAGCTGTTTTCTGTGATTCTTTGTGTTATCTTTTTGATGTTCTCTGAAACAACTGAGAAACAAGTTTTTCTTTGACGTTACAGAGTTACATATCTTGAGAGTGCAAGCTGGAATTACTTTCGCTATGGAAGTAACATTTATTTATTTGTTCTTCCCCTAAGTTTTTTCAGCAGTGAAGGGCTACGCTACATGGATTTACTCGGAGGCTGTTATCAGGAGAACGCTTTTGAATCCTGCAGAATGACCTACTCTCTAGCCTAAAAAATACCAACGATGCTCGAAAATCCTACTGGCCACTAGTAGTTTTAGTTTTTTCCTAGAGTATCATCTCTGAATCTCATTTCTACATGACTATATTTTCCATGGCACTTTTTCCCAAGCAGTAAACAAAATTTCTTGGCTGTGCATTGTCCACGAGAATCTGCCATGTCAAAAAACATTTCTCTTGACAGAAATTAGGACGACCGTGCATGACCTTTCCCAGTGTTGCCGTTTGACTCTGTAACTGCAGGAAGATTCAGACTACCCCTTACCTTGGGGATGAATTTTGTATATTTGGGGCCGTGCTTGGCTTGGCTGCATGATTCCAGTTTCTTTTGGGTCCCTCCTCATACTCATGTATTTTGCAAAAGTGGACAGTATCACATTTATTTTGTATTTATCTTAAGAATCAACTATTTTCAACTCTAGTCATTATTCAATAGTGAGTAACAAATTTTGGATAATATCTTTGAATAACAAATAAAAATTTTAACAATAGTGAATTACAAATAATTGTTCAATGCCTGTTTTTACATTTTGTGGTATTGAATTCTTGTCTGTGGAGGTACTTCTTGGGAATGAAACTGGGAGGGATTAAAGCAGTTTCTACGGCTTCCTTTTACGAGTGATTTGTCAGAATAATTTTATTCCTTGTTGAATTCCCTTTTTGTTCTTTAAATTCACATGATAGTGATAAAATAGTTGTTGAACTTTTCTCCGTTATTGACAAATGCTGATATCTCTGTCTAGGTTGCCATAAGGGCTGTGGTGTTTTGCTTACGACAATCAAAAAGAAAGCACATCAAGGTACCTGTTAACCCGAACAACTTTGTCAAACAAAATGCCAAGACTGGAGGAACTGTGCTTTCTACTTCAGCTGATGGGGTTGTTTGGCCTGGAGACCGGTCAGACAATGAATGGGTCCAATACGGCAGTGGTTGGAGTTTGAAGGGCCACTCAGACCGGCGTATTCCAACCTCATCAACCGAATGGAATTCTACTGCTTTTGCCCACAAAACTTACTCAGGATTTTATTGTTGGCCCAAGTGAGTAAGCGGCTGAGTTGCCGTGACGTGACTAGTACACAAGCTCACCTACATGTAGTGTTGGTTGTGTGTATATTTGCTGCATGCATATACATGCTGTTTGTCCATTCAGATGTGTATATACATGTTTTTTGGAGTATAGATTGAAATGCTTGCAATTATATTAATGGAGGATGAAAGTCTTGCTTTTGTTAATAGAATAGAGTAAAGAATATACTAGAAAGCTTACTGGGTTATGTGCTTGGGAAATCTGGAAAAAGAAAGAAAAAAAAGAAAGCTGGGCTATGTGCTTGGGAAACAGATTTTTAAATATTCCCGAGCTCACTAGATGGTGTTGATGTTACTGGCAGAATGAGGCCTTGGTTTGACTGTCTATTTCTCCTTTTGGTGGAAGAAGGGAGATCTATCTGCAGTGTCTATCATTTAATATCCTTTGACCAGGCCTTCCCCTCATGCCCCTTGCATGCTCCAACATCAAGAGAGGTAATCAAATACAGAAAAATGTACCAGGTTAACCCTCAATTGTCTCCCGATATGGTGGATCCATTCAAGCCCAGGCTCACATGTTTGCATGAAGATTTGGGTTCTCAAGCTTGTGGATTGCATAGGTCATGAGACAGCGAGGCTAAGTTCCATGATCCTAGGTTTAGTACAGGGCCAAGTGGTGCATAACCAGGCTAATGGATCTAACGATATGACTCTAGTTCCCATTAACATGTGCCAAAAATAAGCAACTCACATCAGAGGTGAAGTTGGAGGAATGTAGTTCAAAAAGATACACTTTTTGAAGATATGGCTTGGAATATGGAAGAACCATCTCAACCTGCAAACATTCATTTTGGAAATTAATGCTCAGTTAAACATATTCAATTTGAAGTTACTTTTCAAGATGAATTTGTGTCGAATAACTTGTAAAAATTTTAATGAAAATTCCAAAATTCAAAAACTTAGGGTTGAATTCTTGAAATGATGTTCTTAAACTTTGTCTTATCATCTATTTTAATTTTCTTTAAAAACCTTTCATCTTGAAAACTATGAAAAGGGCTTTGCAAACAATGGGTATTTTCCATTCCATAGTTTGAGGCTTCACTATGTGGAATGTCACAAATGAAAAAGTAACTTAGTTTCCTTCCACAGATTTATTTTCCTGGTACATGTTGTGACACAGCGGTGTCATAATCAGGTACCATTTGTGAATGGGTATTTTATTGGGTGTTCACTCATACATATGCCCTTTTCAGGATGTGTACTCATAAAATAGCTGTATAAATACTAAGAGACTTGAGATTGACTTGACAGTACTTTTAAGATTGGAAAGAGATAATGCATGATTATTGAAACTGAAGTCGGAAGTAATAGTTGGCTTTGGCTCTAAATTAGAATCTCACTTGAATTTATTTTTAATGATCTACCAAACAAAATGCACTATGTATCAGAAGTGAAGCTAGCCATCACTTGCTTTGATTTTTTGTATGAAAGAGGATAACTCCTCACAGTTTTTAATCACTTGACAGCCTTTTACTTCCTTAATATTCAGTTTTACAGAAATATTTTGTGAACACATTCAATGCCATTTAACTTGGCAACTGATCGTAAGGAAACAGCAAGGTGTATTTGTTAAACTAGGAAGACTTTTGAGACCTTCAAATTAGGAAGAATTTTGAAAAATATCGACATTTGTTTCTTTTCACCTGTAATACATCGAGTGTTGTTGCAACATCAACAATAATTGCAATGGAATCCATCCGAAAGCTTTTTTTACTTGATCCACCACAAAGTAAACCCTGAAACACTTCTCTAGAAAGATGTTTCCCATTGATTTTCTAACACTTTTGTAGCATTCATCTTTGGTTGTTAGTTCCCCTCTTGATAATGTGTCATTGTTTTTGCCCACTTCATCTTCCGATTCAATAGTAATGATTTCAGCTCCAGTATTTCCATGACTTAATTCCAAAATTTTCTCCAGATCAACCTTACAGCTTGCTTTTTTAGGAGGTTTTATTTAAAACTTGGTTATTCGGGAATGTGTAAGGCATTGTTGGTGGTGGGCTGGATGGGTTGGTTCAAGTACTGGCTTACTGTGTGGATGGCCAGGGTGCAAATCCCAAGGGAGGTGGATATTTTTTGATGGTGGTGATCGTTAATGAAAGAGGCAAGAGAATGAGGACTGGAGAAAGGAACACCTGTTGCATCAACAATTTGAGAAAATGACGGGCCTTTGGATAAATTAATAATCTGCCATACTTCTTTAGATATATTGTTGGCATTAAAAGAATCTGTCATCTGAAAGAATGCTTTGCTGCACATATAGTTTTGTGATGATAAGATTTTAGAGAATTGTACTCATATTGTAGTGTGTGATCATTAGTTGACCAGATAAGAAAGGCAATTTGTTTGAGATATGTAGAGAGAACACGAATTTCATCTGTGATCCACTCCTGTTTTCTGACAGTCTTCTTGTAGACAGTTAGAAAGGCTATGTTAAAATAATGTAAAAAACATGTCATAGAAAAGAGTAATCTAGTCTCAAAGTCAGTATCGGAAAAAACACAAGACCAGTCTTCAGTTTCAAGCAGACTAAAATAGTAAGATACTTTGGATAATTGGCACTCTACTGTAGCTTACAAGTAGCATCAGAGATGAGTGTGCTGTCATATTTGCTCATCTCAGGTACTCGCTCTGCTTCTGCTGGTAAACTTCATAGATAAATATTGTGGAAAATAATTTTATGAAATTCTAATGTTGTTGATATTATAGTGACATTTGTTGTGTTAGTGAATGTATTTCTTGCATGTGGTCAATTTTATTTATGTGATTAATTACGCTCATTTTTTGTCCAATTTTTTAGGGAGTTAAAGGTTTACGCTCCATACAGTTCACAGCCTGATCTAGACCGGTCTGTGGAAGAAATGACTCCTGAGGAGAGAGAAATTTATAAATTTTTCACATGTAAAGAAAATGTAGACAAGTTGGTTGATTATTTATCTCTTGAAGAGAAGAAAGGGAAGGATAAATTCAATGGCTTACGGTTTATAATGTTCAAGGTGAGATTAATTCACTCATTATCTTTTTTCACTATTAAGGTTGTTTTACACTTTGCCCCTATCATGAGTAAACAACTTTGAAAGTGATTAAAATTGTGTTTTTCATGTGAAATCATTTCATATAATAATTAATCATATGATAATTTTTCAGTCCCTAATAGCCCATATTGTTATGAGTTGAATCATTATTAATTGTATAGACTTATATCATGCATATTTATTATTAATAGACTTAAAATTAACCTCTCCATTATGACATAGAATCGATAGTTTTTCCAAGAAGTTTTCATTTCAAAGTTCTTTTGTAGTGTGAAATGAATTGAGTCTTTCTCATGATATGTTGGCTTATTTCAGTTCTACTGACATTTCATTTGTTAAAATGTTTCTTACTTGAATATCGCATTTCTAGATGCCTATTACCTGTTAATGGGGCTATTTTACTTAGGATCTCATGATGGAATCTTATTCTATGTCATTAAATTTTGTGATAGTTATGTTTTTGTGATGCTAGGTAATGGTTAGTAATTAATATGTCCTCAGTTGAGGATAAGGTTCCTTGCAGAGTGGTTTGTATTTGGACTCAGGACTTTGGATATCACTCAGCATGATCTTGGACCTTGGATACAGGGCTCCCTCTGTACATATTAATTTTCTTTGTCTAAGTTATTGTAAGTGTTCATAATTCATATCAGAATTGTATTGATTTGCAGATCGTTATGCTATAATTCATCTAATTTGTTCATTCCCCATTAACAAGGTTAAATTATGAGCTAGGTTGTGGTGGGAGCAGTATCATCTAATATGGTTTCTATTTGTTTCCCTTTGATGTCTTAAGTTACACTTTTGGCTCAATCTCTCACTTTAAAAGTTGGGTAAAGCTGTTACGGTTCTTCACATCAGCCGATAACACTGAGATAATTTACATTTTCCTAGCTTTAGCATTGACCTCACGTGATGACGAATTGACTCACATATCATGATATCATGGTGAATAAACTGATGTTTCGTTCATAGTTTTTTCTATGTATAGATTTTTTGGTCAAAGAAATGTATAAACATTTACTATTTACGTCAATGCCATTTTTGTCAATATTAGTTACTGGATGCACCCTGATTTAATATATTACCTGGCATATTTTGTTGAGTT
The DNA here is from genome assembly GCA_963169105.1 of Ceriagrion tenellum. NCBI lineage: Eukaryota > Metazoa > Arthropoda > Insecta > Odonata > Coenagrionidae > Ceriagrion > Ceriagrion tenellum. The sequence goes on from OY720643.1 coordinate 9,086,051, forward strand.
TCACTTTTTTTTATTGACGGAAAATTATTTCGAAGGCTTAAAGCAATATACTATAGTGATCATAGCTTTAAATTAGTAATAATGATTCAAAGCATTTTTGGGGAGAGATTAATTATACCTTGCCCTTTATTGTGATCATCTAATGCTAAGGAAAGTACAAACTTCACATTAATGCAAAGGAAAGTTATGATATACTTTAATGATTACTCATTTTAAGGTTAAATGATTATTGATGACACTTGTACTCCATTATCAGTATTAATCTCACTGAGATGGCTTCCTCCATTTCCTCGTATTACCTCCTTTGACTTCAGTGTTAACGTTACACTTCAGGACTTTTTCCTGGCAGCCTTTTTGTTGTGAAGATTCTATTGTCACTGGAAGACTGAGGGCTTGTGCATTTTACTTATGTATATGTTATGCATGCATCTTCTTTACCAATCTTCACAAGCCTAGGCACCATTGCATGTAATTAAAAAATATTGCTTGTCGACACTTGTCCTAAAGTCCGAATATATGGTATGATAGCCTAGTAAGAGATGTCATTTGGAACATATAATGTGCAAATTGTATGAAAGTTAAGTGTATGTACTGTTTATTGTGATGGGTTCATATCTGTTACATTTATACGGTATTATCACTAACTTCTATTGCAGAAAGATCGTGTAATGTTAACTCTTACAGTGAAGTTATTCTTGGGCATGAATCCTACTGTTCATCTTTAAAAGTATATTTGGTTTCTTCCTATAGCTTTCAACTACCAGCTCTATACTTTCCACTTGCTCTGTGAACAAAGAAACTTTTTTTTGAAGCTGTAAATGAAGGATTTGAATGAAGCAACTAGATGCTAAACAATATTTAAACGGAATATCAATCATGCCACAATTACAAGTAGATTTATGTATGCTTGAAAACCAGTCTCAGATAAATAACACAAATAAAATGTAAATCCATCAGTAATCATTTTTTGCTAATTTTGTTGTGTTTATACAATAGACCACAGCCAAGTCATCTTGGCCCATTAAAAGCACCAATTTTCAGTGTATATCATATATTTGCAATACAGAGCAATGTATGAAGAAATATTCATATTTGGAAAAGTGGAAATATCAGGAAACATCAGCGTGAGTTAAAGACATCTTATAACAAGGAAAAAGGTTATTTTGTACTTATTGTGCCACAAAAATATTATCTCTGCTTTTTCGAGCTCTTTAAACATACAAGAATCCATTTGAAGTTATCCATTTTGTTGCTCTCAATGGACGCCTTTCCTGGGGATACCACTTTGGAACAGGGATAGTTGCTGGCTGTAGAAGGCAGTTGTGATGTCACATGGGGAAGGTCCCTTTTCAAGCCATTTCCACGGAATGCAAATTTTGGCTGCTTCATAATTTTTAATTGCTGAAACTTAGCCTTATTTTGATCTTTGGATGTCAGCATTGTGCTCTATCGACTATTGTCTATTACCTTAATTTTTTTCCAAAATATGGAGAAGTACCCCCTTGCATGACTTAACTGTATACATACAGGGTGATCTGACTAGGTGCATCTTTTGCAATTGGTCTAATGAATTTTAACTTGGTGACAGGGCTTGTTTCGAAACCATGGAGATTCAGTTTTGGAACTCTTTAAACCTCATCTCATCAGGCTTGTTGCTGAGAAGCAAGAGAGTAACCAAAGATGTGCTGCTGAAATAATTGCTGGTGAGTTGATGTTTCTATTTTTTAACTTGAGTACCTTACACCAATCAATTTTTCTTTGCCTTATTTTTAATGACATGCATTGTGTTTCTTAATCTAGGTCTCGCAAGAGGGAGCAAGCACTGGCCGTTCGAGAAAGTCATCTCGCTTTGGGAGTTCCTTGGACCAGTCATTCGAACAGCCCTAACCAACCTCACAGTGGAGTCTAATGGTGACTGGGGAGTCTGTTTTGCCACTGCTTTGGTAAGTAGTTTAAGAACTGCTGTTTTATAATTCATTTACTTTGTGAACTTCTAAACAAATAAAGGTAAATACTTATGAAAGAATGTTCAGCTTGCAGCTTTGGGCTCATCTGGCCCTCTCCTTTTTCTCTCTTCAGTGACTAGTCATTCTTCAGAATATAATTCTTAAAATCTCCTGTATTACTATGAAGTTACTAAATCAATTCTTCTGCTTAGTTTTTGTTTTAAGTACAGGTGAGAGAATTTGCAGTTTTTCCAATAAAGTCAGCTGAAATGAAAATTGTGCGTGAATATTTTTCTCAAATGAGCTAGTTTTCACTTTCTCAGTGACTCTTCCTCATAGATTAAAAAAATATAAAATTGAATATTTTAAAGCTAAGTTCAGTAAGCTCTAATTATCTTTCATGCATGCATAAATATTTTACCCATGTCATATGCTGTAAATTTTGATCTTGTATGCTAATGACAGTGCTCACATACAGGAAAGCAGAGATCCTAATCGTCTTCATTGGCTGCTTGAAATCCTAATGGAAGATCCTCTCAGGGAAGATGCATCTTTTCTTGATTGTGGGTAAGGAAACCATTTATGATGATGTTTGTAATCATTTGTTTATCTATGGTGATATTATGTGCATAGTTACTTTTGATTGAATAAACTCAAAGTAAATTAATTAATACTTTAATTCATGGAAGTGGCTGGAGAATCCAAATGATTTCGCTTCTTGAATTTGAATTTTCTGCTATTGTAAGGAACAGCAGTTCCCAAACTTTTTCAGCTATGAAGCCCTTTCTGATCCAAAAGTTTCTCGTAGAGCTCCAAGGAATATTTAGTTCTGTCATTGAGGCATATTACACACTATAAATATACGTAAATATGAATAATAATGTTTGTGTATATTATTATTAAAGAACACAATTGTAAAAGATGCCAAATGGAAGCAATTTCGACTTTGTTTTTTTTGGTCATCAACATAACTGCTGGGAACAAAGCCCTTGAAATTCACTTTCACAATTCGCAAAAAGCTGGTGTAGAAGCCATGGTAGAATTTTATGGGTCGTTTTTATGATTGGGATGTACTGCCTTCTAGTGGATGAGGCTTAATTGGAGTAACAGAGTTTTTCCTTCTTTTTTTATAGGAGACTGTATACATTGCAAGGAGCATTGAATCAACAACAGTGGCGGGTAGCAGAGCTATTCCATAGATTACTCTTGTATCTTTATCCTTATTTAACGCATCCTTTTCAAAATGTTAGGGAAAGGCTTGGGAGGTGAGTAATCTTAAATTGTTTTCAATGGTGATGGTGAAGTTTGGACATTAATTTTAGAGAACCATGCTCCAATTATTACATATAATGTTCATGAATCATGTTTTTGCATGGTGCTCCATGCTTGGTTGTGGAATTGGAATGGTTCAATTTACTGTTGCATTGTTGATATTCCTTCAGTTTGGTATATTTTTGATTGCAGTACATAGATAGATAGATATTTTTATTGGTCCCGTTGATATGTTGTTACATATATAGGCCCCGTCAAATAAATAATAAAAGATATAATACAAAAGTACATGATGGTAATGCCATGTGTGTTTGAAAAAAACTAGTTTTATTTGAAATTTACTCTTAGGAAATAATAAATTCCTCTGTGCTCTTACGTATGAAGTCTTAGTAATATTTATAGATGTGGCATATCTTCTTGCTATGTTTGGATTATGGTACAATAGTTTCAGTTAGCTTATACTTGGACAGCTTTCTTTGAGAAATGTCTTATTATAATTCCTTAATCCATTGGCTAAGTATTTTTTGGGTGATTTCCATACCCAGAATTACGATTTATTTCTTCAAAATTTTTGTAATGAATAAATTTTTTATCTCCGAGGATAATTGTGTAATTAGCAAGAAATTTTTACACGTTAAAAAATAGGGTTCAAATGCATTTTACCAATATAACTATCTTTTTGCAAAATGACAGTAAAGATTTTACCTCAAAATTTCATCCCTTTAATTGATTATGCGAGTCAAAAGACAACGCTGCATACAACTGGCGAATGAGCGGCTCTTTAGTTTAGGTCCAAGTCTGGCAGGCCAGCGAAACGCCTTCTCTTTAAGCCAATGGGTTAATAAGGATCAAATATGGTCTTCTAAATTAATGTTTTCCAAAGTAACTTTTAATTTTCCGGAGTTAAGCTTCTATTTGAACTATTGTGGTAAATCTTTTGAAGAGCTACTTAATCATCTGAAGATACAGCTTGAGCAACTCTTGAGATCTGGCAGTAATGTTGTTTCATTTAGTACAGAATTTTATCAGTCCTGTGAGGTCGTAATATTTATGTCAACTATTATTCATTTTTAAGGTCTCCATAGTTCTGGATGGTAAATCTAACCTGTTTGATAATGTGCCTTATTTTTGCTCCTTATTACTTCCTTTAGTATGTTAACGAACATATTTCAACCTGATGTGGTGTTTGGAAAAGGAAATCGCACGCGCTCACCACACATAGAAGATTTTGTGTCAGAAGTATTGCCCAAGTTGACATTATTGAATGATGTTATAGTGGAGCACTCGACTTTGCCAAAAACAGTGAATAACTTTGCAACCAAGTCACCATCAGAGCAGGCCTCTGAGGTGATGGAGTGCAGTGCCAATGTGGTTGGTGAGACTACTCATATGTTGAGGAAGGTACGAGTCAGCAACAAGAATGGAAATTCCTCTCCAAAGGATCCAGAAAAGGAAGCTGCAATCCGCCTCCTGAAGACCGGTTTGTTCATTTCATTTGTTTTTGGCCTCCAGAAGAGCCGACATTGCATGTCATCATTTGACCATGGTGTTTTATCAGTCGATTGGTAGGTTTTATGTGAAGACCCTCATTTCCCTTTTTCAGGGTTATCTTTTTATGTTTTCCCTTTAGTAAATTACTATCCCTCTCTCAAGTTACTCATACCCTTGACTTGGATGTCTAGGGGCATTTCACACTCACCTTATTTAGTAAGTAAACATAGCAACTTATTCATATTTATTAATTTAAAATTAACAAAGGCCCATTTTTTTAAAATTTTGTTTGGTATAATCATAGAGTAAGTATATATAGAGTGGCAAAGCAATGCTAAAAACTGGACATAAATTTTTGAGAGCTTTGGGAAGAATTTCTCAGATGTCACCCACCTTAGGGAAGGAAGAATTTTGGCTTACGGAGAAGGCTACTTGGATTTGCCAATGGTACTCTGTGATTTTGCATCAACATACACAGGCGGATTTGCCATGGCTGTTGTGTGCTTTTTATTGAGTATCAATTGTTTTGTCGTTGCTATGATACATCGGTAAACAGTTGACTCCGTGTTTGGTAATCGCGTGTCTTATCATATTGAAGTGAATTCGATTCATTATAGACTATGCTCATTGAAGGCACTTTAAAATAAATGTTTAATTTGGTCTCGACAACTCAATAAGATTTGTTTCCGTTGCTATGGGTCGATTAGTAAACATCAGGCACTGAAATCATAATAAGAACATCAAGTGAGTTATGCGACTCTTAATGAAGTGGCCGTGTGCCAAAGCTCATTTGTTATGGCTTGTCGTGCAACTTCGATACACCTGTTCCACCTATTGGCCAAAGTATTATTTAAAAACTCACATCCGAAACCCCCTATCTCTTTGCCTTACTCTATTTAGTACTTACTCTATGGTAGAATTGACTGTTTTCTCTGTCCTTAGTCCTCCAAGTGAACAGCATCATCTCCTAGCTGGGGTCCCCTCCTCCTAGGTTTGGTGTGCTTGACAGCTCTCTAGTTCATGTAGTTCCCCTTGGCGGAAGTTTGCTGCTGCTCATGACCTCCACCCTTCTCTCTGTCATCATCCGAAATTCCTATCCTCTTTATTCGACTTGAATGCCTGCCGCCCCCTATTGCTCTCCCCTCAGTCACCTTTTCAATCCAACCCTCACCCCTACCCCTATTGTTCAGGGTGTCCAGCACTCAGGAAAACGGGGAAATCTCAGGGAAATATCAAATTGACTCTGGAATTTTCTGTGGTGTCAATATATAAAACAGCAGCGGAAGCAATGTACCTTTTTCGGCAAGTTGCTAAGTCAATTTTCCCTTGCGTTGTCACCTTTTGCATTCCTGTAATCGCCTAAAGTAGGTACAATGTTTTCTATATAGGTACATTGTGTTTTTATTGTCATAGTCTGTAAATTTGTGGCGTAAAGAACGTGCCTTTATTGGCAAGTTGCGAAGTCAAATTTCCCTTGCGTTGTTGCATTTAGCAAAATAAGGAAAAAAGTCAATTCCTTCAGTTTTTTAAGTTGTTGGTCATTTTATATCAATGCTATTCATAGCAAAGTCTGGCTATAATATAACCTTATTCCTTGAGCACCAGCGTGACAATGTTTAAATCTTAGAAAGGGTGGTGATGTGATTTTCTCTCAAACTATTTTAAAGTTTTGTGTCTATTATCCTCCAAATATGCAAGTTTAAAAATAATTCTTACGTTTAATCACCCAAAAAATGTACCAAACATTCTCTTATAATTAATGAGAAAAAATCAATATTTCATCTGGAAAAATATAAATTATGTCTGGAAAACCTGGAAATCTCAGGGCATTTTCAAATGCACAGCTGCTGGACACCCTGTTGTTTGACAATTCAGAATCTTCACCCACAATTTACTCCCCCACCACTCCCAGTGCTTTCTGATTCATCTTCCCCTCTATCCACGCCCACATCAAGTGCCTCCGGTCTGTGCATGCCGTTACACAATGGCTCATGCCATGCTCCATGTTAGTTTTTCCACGGATTTATTTTTCTCTCCATCTCTGCTTGAAGCCGTTCTGCAATTCCCTTCTCTTCCAGAATACTTCTTTGGCATGAATTGTTGTACTTATATTGTTTCTGCTGCTCAACCTCTAATACTCCTTGGATATGCTACCTACTCCTTCTATTCTATTTTATGCCATCCTAACCGTTTGTTCAGCCATTTTACTCATAGAAATTCCTCTGTGACAACTTTGTCTGGAATGTTGAATTGGATGATATTAAGGGTGGGTTGATTCCATTTTTTTTTCAATCTGGATCCCAGTTCCTTTGCAATTGATTCTTGATTTTTGATTCTGAAATAGCACTGTAAATACAAGTTTTGGAGAATCCATGTCTTGCATTTAGCTACAAAAGATATTTTCAGAAATTTTGGGTTTGTTGTGAAATTTTAACTTAACCCATTCAGGTAAAGACCCGGCAAATCGCCGGGCTGTCTCCCTTGGCTTTAAGGTAAAGGGCCGGCAAGTCGCCGGTCACATTCAAAACGTATTTATTCTTTAATCTGTTTATAACTAATGTGTAACTAATGAGATGTGAACAATTACACTATTTTTAATCCATTAAAAATTATATAATTTACCCAAAGGAGAAATTTCATTCTGGAAGGGGCTCTACAGCCAGAGGTAAAAAATGAAATGAAAATTTTGAGAAAATTAAATAGGAACTTAGGACAAGAAATGTCGAGGAAAATTAAGAGGTGAATGGGTTAAGAGGAATAGTGAAAATGAAAACAAGTATTTATATGTTTTTCTAAAAACAAAAGCAAACAATTGGCGAATGGTGCTTACTGGCGTGCCAATGACTATGAGTTTCCATATAAACTGTAAATCATAAAATTAAGTGGGAAAAAATACTAGAGCAATATGCTTAAGAATTTAGACAACAGTGATATTTACTTTAACCAAATTTAGAAATTTTAATACATTGTGGCATCACTATAATTTACCTTTCAGTTACACTACAAGATTAATGTATCCAGAAAAAAATCATGTTGACAATATAATTTATGATGTGGATAAAATTGAATTCAAATAGATATCCACTGACACATTTCAAGCACTCAAGTTGTTATTCAAAAACAATCAATTTGTCCATGTATGAATTCTACCTATTTCTATTTGCATCTGCAGGTTTCCTAACAATTGCTTAATAGTATTTCACGTAATACTGCAGCTGGGGAACAGAAAGATACTTCATTATAATTTTTTCATTCTGAGAAAATTGCTGTATCACCAGTATTTGCCTGCTTCCTCCGAACCCATTTCTGGATGCAATGTATGTTCTCTTGTCTACTCTTCCAATTGCTCTTCTGCTGATGTTCTCTGGAGCATATCCTCTGCTGTAGTCATACTAAGTCACATGTATATGTTTAAACAGTCTGTTCCTACATTAATTCTTTAACTATTAGGTGACTTGAAAGATTAAACAGTTCCTTTTCTTGAGAATACAAGTTACGTATTACATGTTGTGGAAGTTGTGGAGTGAGACTGGAAAAATGCTTTGGCTGACTGAATAGGCTGGTAAATTTGCTTACTTCACCTTCAGTTATACAGACTTCCTGAGTTGAAAGATTGCTGCATCAGAGACCTCCAGAATTTCTGTAGTAGCATCAATGACTCGCCATTCATCAGTTTTCACTTCAACCTTTAGCTTTATGTCAGGTGAACCTAAAATCAAGAGAATGGCTTTCTTCTACTCCACCTGTCTTGTCAGAATGGGCTGAGTGCCGTTCCGGTGCTCATCCTGTGTATGCCTGTGATTAGGCACCCTGAATTGTTTCTGATGTAATTGCTACCTCTTTGAAAGCTTCAGTGAATGTTTAAAGCTGCCAACAATCATCTTACATGCAGCCAAAGTGTTTCTGATTTTAACTTTATCTATATTGCCATCTTTAATCAACGTTTGTAGCAAATGTGCAATACAGCTAATGTATTTGAACTCAAAATTTCTCAAAGTTACTGTGATGTCTGTGCCTCCATCTCTCACCACTGCTGCTATTTTGTGTGAGAGTCCCCAGTAACTTTTTGTCTCTCCAATGAAATTTAAAATGTTCTTCGCAGGATGATAACTTATGGAAATGGAGTAACTTCTAAGCATTTGTGATGCAATTTTAGAAAATCTCCAGATTCTCTCTAGAAGTGACAAGTTAGAGCGCTATAGTCATTAGCACTGATTGAAGTCAACAGATCTGTAGTCAAGGCAATATACTGGACTTGAGTTAAGTCATCCCTTCCTGTTTTTGCAACAGTGCAGTACACTTCCATAAGGTACTTGTTACCAAGACTTTTTCTAGAGGACATCCAGTGTCATGTTTCAAGGTGATGATTAAGGTTTGTAGAGCCTACATTTTCAACAATGCTAAATAGTTTAAAGTCTAATCGGATCATCTCTACGATCAGTCTATTCATCTTTACTGTTTAGGGATCTCTTGACTTGAATCTGTTTGTTCGGTAAAAACTTCACCAAGTGTCGGTTGACATAGCTTATCACTCAATTTCATATATTTTGGATAGGCATTGGAGATAGTGCTGTCATGAAAAAGTGGAAAACTAGAAGATTCACTGCAGTGAAACTTGATGGATGATGAAACAGAATCACTAGGTCAAGTGCTTAAGAGTGGACCAATATTGACACTTAAAGGTGATGCCAGAAGGTTTGAACTTTGGTACATGTGGGTAGATATCATTGCAGATATTCTTAGTGTTATGTTGCGCTGAAGTATGTTTCTTGAGTTAGTTCTTTGATTTGATCTTTCCTCTACTTGAAATAAATGTGTTGGAAATATTACTTTTTTCATAAATTTCACAAGCAAAGTATTTCCATATTTGGGAAGATAAAGCAGTATACAAGTCAGTTGCCATGAGTAAAGCTTATTCCACAGAATATCTCTATGAAACTGCATGAGGTCTTATTTGGCCACGTTTTGAAGCATTAAAGAAAAACTATTAGCCGTTGAAGTTTGCTGGGGTATCCATCAGAGTGAGCAAGTGCACTATCATATTATGAAATCTGGGAAATTTTAAATCATGGAGATTAATTTAAAATATGCCCATTTTTGTGGGTTTTATTTCTTTTGGAAACAACTTGGAAGGCTTCAATTCTCAATTAGTCTGAAGAATCGGTGGAACTGAATTAAGAATTGGAATCAACCCATCCTTGGTTGTAGTAATATATAAGGAGAAACAGGCAAGCTTCATGTCAGTCTCAGTGCACCCTTCCTGATTTGTCTTCTCTGAATCTCAACTACTATTTTTCTTTCCTCTATTTACCATTTCCATAACTATCGTATTTGTCTTCTTTGCTCTCTCCATTATTTGCCACCCCCTCATCGTAAGTGCCTGTAGAATACACCCGCCCTTTCATCTTTCCTCAATGGCCTAGTCTCTACCATACTTAATGCCATGGAGTCAATGATTCTGGGTAAATAGAAGGGATTATTAGTCAAAATAATGAGTTTCCACTCTCCAAAAAACTAGAAAAACTCTTTGATAATGCTAGGCTCAATCCAAGATAGTAATGGAGTTATATATGTACTGGATATACTAATTTTCATGAAATGTGAACTTTTTTTCATGACAGTATGATTTAAACAAAGGCCATCGCAATTTATTGTGTGGTCATTTAATTCTCTTCCTCAAAGTGCATCCATCAGACATGTTTACAAGTTGGCTACATTTCCAGCTAATGATGGTGCTATTATCTTGGAGGACCTTAAACTCTTTGATAATGTAAAGGACACAAGCTGTGAAGAATGGAGTACAGAATTTGGGGAGGGAAAGACGTGGGTAGTGAAATGGTTTGATGGTTAATTGTGTTGGTCTGTTTTTGTTTTATTTTGTCAATAGTGCTTGGGACAAAGTTATCTGTGCTCCTATCTGTTCAGACATGTTTCTCTTTTATTTTCTTGCTTTTGTCTGTTTTGAAATGTAGTGTGGGGAAAAATAATATCCTCTGTGTTGACCTGAATGTGTTTCTGGAGTAATCAGAAAACTTCAGGTACTAAGGTGGAGCCTGTCAGTTTTGAAATGTAGTTTGGGGAAAATAATATCCTCTGTGTTGACCTGAATGTGGAACTGGAGTAATCAGAACCATTCAGTTATTTCAGGTACGTCTAGGAGGAAAATAGACTTTATAGCCAGGGTATTTGAAGTAGAATAGCATTGGTGGAGGAGATGTCTCCTATTACCTTCTGATAAGTGCAAAGTTTATGAGGAGGCTAGGACTCTAGTCACTCTAAATACTATTTTTTTAAGTGTGATTACGGGAAAAAATTCCTGTATCATTCACATGATCAATTGAAATCTTTTATGCCCTGGAGAAGGAATGTTTTGTGAAATGTTTTTATGGTATGGTTTTGCACTAGTTTCTAACTTCATATGGTAAATTATCTAGCCTTTAAAAGCTACTAAACATGACACTTATCATGTAAAAATAAATATTTTGTTTGTGTTATTTTCCATTTTTACAAAATTCTCTCTTTAACATGTTACCTGCTAGTGAAATGAGAGACGAGAACTTTATATGATAATTTCTCTTGCATATCTCAAGTCTGCAAATGGATCACCGGTAGCTCAAATCGAGCTGTTTATGGTGCCAGAAGTGAATTCTATTCCTTCTTCCCTCTCATATGCCAAATGGAGAGCTATGATGTTGATGAGGATCTTGTCTCAACATGCACTGTGACTTTGGCCCACCTCAGTCACTCTCTGATTCTGCCAAGCATGGTTCCAGTGGCCCTTTCATCTATTCGTCAGGTATTGGCCATCACTAGTGATGCAATGTCTTCAAAATAAGTGGAATGTTTTTAAAATAATAGTTTATTGCTGTGTGTGTTAGCCACCCAAGGACAAATATATGACAAATTTTTAAGTCACTTTAAACATCAATGCCAAACTACTATAATTATATACGGTAGAAACTCGGAAATACAAAGTCAATGGGACCAGAAAAATTGGCATTTCGTAAAATCGAATTTCGTATGAACGAGTATCTTCCAAGAGCATTGCGATGAAGCTTTTTTTTTGTTTCCATAAATTACGATGTACTCTCGTGAGGTACTCGCATGTTTTACAAAGTTATAGTTTATGAAAGTTTATTTAAATTTGTATTCATGCTAACAGGGTGTATAAAGTTGAACACAAATAACTTGTCGGAGGTTGATTCTTCCGATTTTTCGGGGTTTCCACCGTGAAAAGATGGATAGATGCGGTGGAAGGTCTGAAAAAAGGTCTTTGTCGCTGCTTTAGCATTCGATCTACACCAGCTTGGAGATCATCATCCATCGACATATAATCGCTGATTGCAACCAATTAACTGCCAACTTGCGACAAGTATTTTTGGAAATCACTTGCCTAACCGCTTATCTTGATAGTCATTTCATCTTGTACCAACCTCTTCCTAAACATTAAAATTGACAACTAAATATTTGTTTCTGGCGCTAACAGGAATTCATTCACAATTAAGGCAGTAAGTAAGGCTCCCTTATCCACATATCTTCAGCGACACAATGTTGCATCAGTATTTGAAATTAGACAGCCAGCCAATGGAACATTTAAAATCTTTGTTTTTCTGATGTACAGGAATTTCTTCCGCCTTCTGTTGAATGATTGGGCCTTTTACTGGAATATTCTGCTCACGACACTTGCAGGAGAAGGCACAAAGTCATTTTCAATTTCAGTGAACTTAGTGCCGCGGTAATTTTTTCCTTTTTGTTAATACCGCCTCTTCCACTTTCTCTAGAATTTCAGCGTGGTTGGAGACAATTAGACAATTGTTGGAAGTGTTGACAATAACACCCCAAACTTTTCCGCAACAGCACTTTTACTTAACTTATTTTATTCAACTTCTTGAATCATTTTCACATTCTCCTACGATATTCCCCTTCTCATTCTCTTTAGTTGTTATGGTTCCTTGCCCATGACTGTTATAACACTCGGAGCTCCTTTCCTCAACACCACAAACCAAAGATGCCGGCCAATTTGTTTCTAGCTTCCGCACTGGCTAGGTATCAACTAACCCTCTCCCCCGATGTCCTCTGGGGGTATTGTCCGATAACCCAAGGAAGAGCTGAAAGTGTCTCCAATTGGGCAAGGATGCTGACGAGGCTTTCAGCTCCCTATCCTACCATTTAACAAAAGACGCGGTAGAACCCGGAAAATAAAGGAGATCAACGAGTTAAACCTGAGTCTTTTGATGATAACTATTGGCAGCCGAAATAATTATGCCGTGTAGCAAGGTTGAGTGTAATCAGTCTAAAATAGTGAGGAAAAAAGCTTCCTTGGGTGATATACATGACTGAATTTACCGCTCGAATGCCATGTAATCATCTCCAAACACTGTCAAAGTTTTTTTGAGCACACGTGTAGCAAGCGATTTCTGTAATAGGAATACTCATAATGGATTTATGTTTGGGAAAAACGAGTACGAAAAAATGCCAGGGATCATGAGAGTAAAATGTTGGTGGTAGCAATTAGTCTCTCGCGGCCGAGTATGTTCGTACTCTACTTGACTTTGTTTTTTTCTACTCACTGTCGGTAACTCTGGACTTGTGGTAACAAAGCCGAATGAATTTTGGTCCGATAGGTGTCATATTTTATGAACTACTATGCCTTTGATTAAAAGTTGTCCTTACCATTGAAGCATTGAAAAGCATATTATCGTTCATATAAGTCACATTCAGTGCATAATGTATTCGGCAACGCTGATCAATGTCTTAAATCTGAAAAGGAGTGCCTAAAAACGGTGCTGGGACCCGTCATCATTCATAGAAATGATTGACTTAATCATATCAAGACTAAGACCCGAAGTTCGTAATTTCAAAACTTCGTTATTTCGTAATATCGCATACTATTACATGCATTTAGATACTCTTTTGGTCAGGACTGAAGATTTTGCTTCATAAAATCAAAATTTTGTAATTTCGAGTTTCTACTGTAAAACAAACAATGTTACTTGGAAAATTCAAATTAAAATACATTAACCAGTAAGTTTTACATGTGCAAAACTTACTTAACAATAAATTTTCCATAAAGGCTGTTGGCTGTACTTGTATGCTGTCATATACCTCAGATTCACCTCAAGCAATTTTACTGGGGCATCAATGACCCAAATGTTCATAATGGTGTCAGTGACTCCATCTGATCTATCCTATCAGACAGTGAGTGTCTTTTTGCTTGTGTTAAAGTACAGGCATTGCTACTGTTAGCTGAATTGGCTGAAAAGCACTTAGCTAAATTTTTGGTGAAGGTAGTTTATAGTGGTGTAGGCTGATCTTTAAAGGATTTTTGACTTGGTTGTTTTATGAAGGAACATTCTATAGAGGTGGTTGATCAGGTTTGTCAGAGTTAAATTATGACTAGAATGATACTTGTATGTCATTGATAAAACACCACACTAATCTGACCTTGTGTTATGAATCCTAATAAATAAAAATTGAAAATATCCTTAATGTCTTCTGGGGCAAGAGCCCCTTGTGTTCTGTATTTAGATATTTATTTTATATCTTTAGTATCTGTTTAATATTAATAGATATATACAGTAGAACCTCGATCTATCGTTCTCGCATTGATCGTTTTCCCGCATCTATCGTTCGCCGGCTTTGGTCCCGAATGTAGTTCCATGCTGATAACGTTAATAATTCCTGCATCCATTGTTCCCCGAAGTATTGTTTTCCCGCTTCGATCATTTCTGAATCACGGTCCCCACATCACAATTCCCGCATTCATTGTTTGAAAAACACGAAACCAAAAATTTACACCGATTTAAGAGTGGGATTTTTGCGGCGCTCTGCAGCGGGTAAGGGGGGGTGGGGGAGTTTGGCGATGTGCCACGCAGGACGGACAGGTAGCCCTTGCCGTCCGATTCCCTTCTCATCTTTATGGCCCAAACTCCTTCCTAGAGGGCAATTGGCATTCCTCCTTTCCTACCCAAACGAGTCCCTACCTCGCTCTTTAGCGGCCGCATTCCTTCGCCATGAGCTTCTAACCTTTCTTCCTATTATCCTCTCAATGCTATCTTAGTTGTCATATGCTCGCTCTCGGCACCATATCGAGATCTGATATAACCCATGTGGGTAAATATCAACGGATTTCCTTGGTGTTTGGTATCAAATGTAACAGAAAATAATGGACAAACTTCATATAATACTTGTTCTGTAGATTTATGCCGATTAAAAACTTTAGCAAAATTAACTGATGTTCCACTAATGTGCCCCTCAGTGGGAGGGGCCCTTTCCGCGGAAAGGGTCATAAGGGTCAAAGGCCTTCCACCTGCCCTGCCCCTCCCGGCAGAAAACACGGTCCCCCAATTACCTGTCTCACCGAATTCTTGTATGTAACCAGTGCATTATTTCCTATGACGTGGGCCACATGGGCTTAAACGGGGGAGTGGCTGAGGGAAGGGAGGAAGGTGGGGTCTCTCGTCACGTGACTCTCGCGGAACCAACCAGAGGGCAACGGGCGTGGCTTGTAACCTCGGCAATTCAGGCACTCCCGGACCTTCGTCATGGTCACTTCGCAGGCCTCTAGTAAGTGCGGCCAAACCCTACGTGCTCTGTGATCTTTCCTTTTTCTATTTTTTCCGTGTTTAGCCAGTTAAAGTAGGTATTTATGTCTATTCATTGTCCTGAAGTATTTATTTCTGAGCCTATAGCCGAAACTGTACAAAATAGGTGTTTTAAGACGGCTGAAAGTAACGCAGATGTTTCAACCATTAGTTTGTCGTAGTGGAAGTCCTGCGAGCGTGGGCTAAGTTCCTTCTCGTCTGTTGCCTGACGTGGGCTTGCATTGCCAGAAATGGTTTTTTTTTTTTAGGCACCGAGGCCCATCAAAACAATTAATTTTTTTGAAATTTGTGTTCATTGGTAATTCCAAGCCGAACTCCAACCGCCGATATCGGAATTCCTCGTTTCAACCCGATTGCCTGCTAAGTTTTGCCTCTCTGAACCAGATGGCGATAACCTGCTACACCTCTCTTGCTCTATGCCTCGTGGGTTTTGCGATTGCTCCAGATAAACAAGAGTACACTTGGTAGCGTCAAGCTCGCTCCATCTTTAACGGGTGGCACTCCTCCATCAGCAGAGCACAGTGGAAAGAGCAAAAAGATTACATCCTCCCCAACAAATTTTAGGTGCACTTCTCACCCTCAAGGATATTTGAAACGAATAAATTTCTATGCATGGATAGGTCAGTGTGTGGGCTTGAAGATCATCCAATAACATGATAATGGACCTTGTTTATTTACTTTTATCATCTGAGAAACCATTGGGATATGTAATACTAATAAAATATTTTAAACAGTTAGTAGTCAAACGAAAAATTAGAGATGCACTAAGTATTTTCATTAAATTTAAAAATTCTCCCGCTTTTTAGTGAAATTCCTTTATGATTCCCCTCTACTGTGAAAAGTTACCATAAAATTCTCGCATTTTCGGCTCGTTTTGGCTCCCGGGAAATCTTTTCCCGCATCCATCATTTTTTTTGCCCATCCCCTTGAAAAACATTAGATCGAGGTTCTACTGTACATACACTCCTTTATTGACCCACACTATTTCTATTATTTAATGTTAATAGGATTTCACACTTGTGGACTATGACATTGGAAGTTTATTTGTTAGGTTTATGGGTTGTGCCTGCTTCAAGAAATTTAAAAAGTGGAAATATAACAAAGAGTGAAGAATTATGTCATAACACACCACATCCGTATTTTACTGCAAATCGCTAGAAGGAAGTGAAAGAACCCATTGCAAAATTTGATATTTCAGACCATTCAAGTCCTATATACTGCAATGAAATCAGTCGTACTGAAAATTCTGGGCCTCAAAAATTATAGAGGGGGTGAAAGAGAACACGTTCTCTGGATGACCGTGAGCGATCAGCATTGTTGACACCAAGTAGTCAAGGTAAAGCACATCTCTATCTCTCAAGCCTAATACAATATCGCCAGCAAAAGAGAAAATGTACCTTCATGTTCACAAAAGCAATGCGAAGTTGGTGCTACAGCACTGTAGTCTTAACCTATGACTTGTAGGCGGTGCGTAGTTAACTGCCAAAACTCTTATTATTGAATCAGATGGCCTTTAATGACTGGCTGTGCTGAGATTTGCCTAAGATAGATTTTGATGTGTTGTTCTTGGACTACTTTCTGCCATTAACTCTTACCTGTTGTGAGTAAGATTACCTCTGAGCTTGTACATCTTCCTTCCTCCATTAATATATGTAGCACAGTATTAGGACCCAGACCTTAGATCATTGATCACCAATGAGGTGGTTATTCACAATCATGGTGATAGGTTCATGAGAATGTATTTGGCTCAATCTGCAAGTGAAGTTAAAAAAATAAAATGTAAGAGAAACTCTCTATCAATCTTAGTGAAAATAATCATTTCGAATGACGGGGCCAACTAGCCTTAAATTTGGAAAGAGGAGATATCATAGAAGTATGGCATCTCAACTTCTACATGGTGAGTCAACTGAGGGCTAATATGTTACTTGTCATTGGGAAATCCGTCAATCCTATGTGCTTTAAGAATACAAAATCATTTCCATGATAATATAAGCACCAAAATAAGGCATAGCTGTTTTGAACTCAGTTCACTTAGAGTTGAAAATAATTGTGATAAGGAGTGTCCTTAGATGACTCTAGTGGAGGAGATGTAGGCAATTGACACTTCATGCCAATGCATGAGGCAGATAAACGTGGGTGAGGAAGTGTTATGGGTGATTCACTGTCTTGAAAACTGCCTATGCAGCCTCAGATGATGCGAAACACCAGTCAACAATTGACTCTTATTTTTTATGAAGTTTGGGTTGAATGTTGATGGTTATGCTGACAAGTTACATCTTTTACAGTGCAGAATTTTGTAGTGTTAGGTTCAATGCAATTTCAGTTCCTTTTCTGTGTGATTTTTCGTTAAATTTAGTCATAGTTATGCCACTAACTTAAGTTATTTCTGGCATAATCACAGTCTGTGTATTTTACAAGTAATTAGAAAATTTCACAGAGCATGAAGCAGTTCTCCATTGTGAGTTTTATTCTACACCAATTACCTGAAGAGAAGGATTTTCCTGGCAGCAGCAGTATTGCCTGAAGTCGCTCTAGGTAGGCTAAAGTTGTGGCCATGTGTATGAACTACTTACGATGTGGGAAGGGGCGGTCTGGTGACAAAGGTGGTGATGTCACTTACTCATCGGTAGTAAGGGGTAGGGACTGGGCCCATTTCCAAAAAAAATCCTTCACACATCATTGTTTGTGGTGTTTTCTACATCATCAGCTGACTGTACAAACTTGGAAGGAAATGTGATTTCATTCTAATCACAAATTGCTTGACTACTACTGGAGCGTGATTTGGCATATTTTCCATATCATTGTCAGTTAAAGATAAGCTGTTTTCTGTTCTAAATGTCAAGATTTTTTGGATGGGTGGAATAATTATGTGGAGCTCATAGAAAATGATACCAAAGAAAAGAAACTGTTATCTGTTGGTGAAAATTGTCAATTAATCCTTCAGTTTGTAGAATTAATCTATGTTAATGCCTAAGGGTTAGCGAGGACAATGATTTGCCTGCTGCTCAGGAAATGCCTTTGCTTATAATGATGGTGATTAGCCAATCCAGTTTTTATTCATATTTATCTCTCACTGAAGTTCATAAACCTATCATGAATACACTTCTAAATCACCTTCCTCTTAATGATTTGTGGTTTTATTGCTGTTCAATTAACAAAATAACTTGTTAGAAAACAAAATTATTATTTTTTATCCTCTAGATGATAAATCTGTATGCAATCATTTTTCTTTGGGTGTCTGGATACTTGTGGAAAACTATTTCAACCAATGGTGTCTTTTGTTTCCCTGGTAAGCTAAAACATTGAGTTCACATTAGGGCTTCATATTTAAAATGTCAATACCAAATCACTCCATGATTTTGGGAACTTTTTGTCCTCTCAAATTATGAAAGAAAAAATCTTGTGAAATCTTTTGGTATCTGTGATGATTTTTTTTTTTGAGCAACAGTTTCGCCGTGCTATTCTGCTGGCTTTGTCGGGCTTATTGTTTCTTTGCCGTTGGTGGTTGGGCATTTATAGGTTCGAACAACAATGGTCTTCTTTAAAATTTCGGCTGTTAATTTTTATGAAGGCTCAACTTGACCATTTTTTCTTTTCCAAAAGTCTCTTCCACGTTAGTGGAAGTTTATACCCATCGTCTCTGTTCAGGTTATTAGGTCTTTTTTCTATTTCAATTGCTTCTCTGATGAGCTGTGGATAATAGCTGCTTTCTTTTGATAGAATTTTTGCGGACTTGATGTCTATGGTATGACCCTCTTCCATGCATGTATGTTCAGCTACGGCAGAGTGATACCAGTCCTTATTCTTTCATATATCCTTTCATGTTCTCGAAGTCTCCAGCTTATGGCTCTTTTTGTTTGCCCCACATACGATTTTCCTCAGCTACAAAGGATATCGTATATTCCTTCTGACAGAGATGGAGACAATGGATCTTAAGCTCCTCGAAGGTAATCATGGAGTTTGGAGACTGTGTTATATCTTGCTAGAATATTATGCCTTTTCATTATTTTGCCAATGCGATCAGTCGTTCCCGCTACGTAAGGCAGCATAACGTATCCCAATGGCTTAGGCGTCTCCTTCATTTGACGATTTTTCGTTACTACACTTTGAATTAATTTGCTGCTGTATCCATTTTTCCTCAATGTCTTCCGTAGGTGGTCCGTTTCTTCCAATATGGAATCAACAGCGGAAACTTTTTGGGCACGATCAAATAACGTCTTGATGACTGAAGCCTTCTGTTGAGGATGGTGGTGTGAACGTGCGTTCAAATACCGATCAGTATGCATCTTTTTTCTATGTACTTGGTGGCCAAGAGTACCATCTCCCTTTCTCTGTACCAAGACATCTAAGAGCGGTAGACGTCCATCTTTCTCAATCTCCATCATGAACTGGATCGAGGACTTTTGACTGTTCAGGTGTTTTAAGAAATCCTCTAGTATTTCCCTTCCATGCGGCCAAATGGTGAAAGTATCGTCAACGTATCTTAGCCAAACTGTTGGACTTTGGCTAAAGGTGTTTAAAGCTTCTTTTTCAAACTCCTCCATTTATAGGTTGGTGATGACAGGGGAAAGGAGAGAGCCCATGTCTGTGCCTTCCGTTTGTTTGTACATCTGTTCGTTCCATAAGAAGTACACGTTTTTTAGACAAAACTCCTCCAGTTTTGGGTAGTACTCGGGAAACCTTTTTCTGTTAGTTTCTCCAAAATGCTGATGGAATCCGTAACTGGTACTTGAGTGAAAAGTGAGACGACGTCGAAACTGACTAGTATCATTAGATGTCAGTTTCATTTCACGAATATTTTTGATAAAATGTTTGGAATTTCTTACATATGAAGAGGTTTGACCAACAAATGCTTGAATTTCTCTTGCCAGGTGTTTTGCTAATTTATGTATGGGAGATCCATCGAACTTACGATTGGTCGTAGAGGTATGCCAGGCTTATGAATTTTTGGCAATCCATAAAGTCTCGGTGGTTTCGAGGCTGATGGTATGAGAAATCTTTTTTCTTCATTTCGAATAGAAGAAGATTTAATTAGATCTTTTGTCGTCGTCTCCGCTTTGGCAGTAGGATCTTTTTTTATTTTCCTGTAGGTCGGATCATCCAGCGTTATTCTGATTGTATCATCATACTCTTTTCTAGACATTACCACTGTGTTTCCATTTCTTTTATCTGCTGCTAGAATTGTAATATTTTTGTTTTCCCGTAAGGACTTCAAAGCTTGCATCTCTTCTTCGGAAACGTTAGATTTAGGAGGCTTTGATCTCTTCAGAACATGAGCTACTTCTTGTCTATCCTCAGATATTCCTGTAGGTAGTTTCCTTAAAGTAGATTCAACGCATGTTATAATTTTTTCCATAGGTATCTCCTTCGCGGCTATGGCAAAATTTAATCCTTCGTGAGGACAGATACGGCAGCTTCATCTAAAATGATGTTTGATTAGTTAATCACCGTTTTCATATTTTGGGTCTCCTCCACCGGATGTTGTTTTTGGTGTAACTTCTCAAATTTCTTTGTTTGTTTTTCTCGAGTTCTTTCATAGGTCGAAAAACTTGAAAGATCAGAGATTCTGTCCAATGTGGTCCAGTCATTTGATTCCATTTGGAGCTTAAATATTGATGAAGTGCGTAAAGTTCTTCGCTGCACTGATGTATGGCGTAGCAGGTTAACGAATTCGCTCCCTTAGGAGTGATAAACTGGCGCGATGAAGAATTCTCTTGGCCGCAGCAGATTGAATATGATGTTGTACTTGGACAAAAGATGGTACCGTTTCTGTGTCTCGGCATCGCAATAGAAAGGTCAAAGAAGATAAGAGTTTGTTCTTCCGCTTTCTGAGTTTTTCTAGTTTCCTAGTTTTCTCGAAGTTCTCCTCCCCATAGAGTCTAATGAACTTTTTTTGTAAATTTTCGCAGCTCATGATCAAATACGAAATCATTTGTAGCTTGGAAAATCGTGTGTGGGGCCAACAAAAAGAGCCATAAGCTGGAGACTTCGAGAACATGAAACGATATATGAAAGAATAAGATGGACTGGTATCACTCTGCCGTAGCTGAACATACATGCATGGAAGAGGGTCATACCATAGACATCAAGTCCGCAAAAATTCTATCAAAAGAAAGCAGCTATTATCCACGGCTCATCAGAGAAGCAATTGAAATAGAAAAAAGACCTAATAACCTGAACAGAGACGATGGGTATAAACTTCCATTAACGTGGAAGAGACTTTTGGAAAAGAAAAAACGGTCAAGTTGAGCCTCTATAAAAATTAACAGCCAAAATTTTAAAGAAGACCATTGTTGTTCGAACCTATAAATGCCCAACCACCAACGGCAAAGAAACAATAAGCCTGACAAAGCCGGCAGAATAGCACGGCGAAACTGTTGCTCTAAACAAAAATCATCACAGATACCAAAAGATATCACAAGATTTAATCATGAGCTGCGAAAATTTACGAAAAAAGTTTATGAAAGAGAAACTTTGTCTTAAATGAGCATCATGGTAATTATCTAGATGCAAAATTCTCCATTTCATTAATTTATTATTTATTTTCTTTCCCCCCTCTAACTTACTTCTTGTTTTTCAATGATGTGACGACGTCATGCTAAAGCTATGAAAATTTTCTCTCTCCGTCTCAAAGCAGCCTTGTATATTTGTCAGTGCTAAACGTCTTTCCATTGCATGAGCCAACTCCCAGGTCAGGTGGCTCATGAAATGATGGGAGGAAGAGGGAAGGGTTTGGGGCCTGAGGGTCTTGCCTGCTACCAAGTTGGAAGAATGTGTTTAGTATTCCTCATGTTAATGCCGTTACCAGTGGAGGGATTATGGGCGGTGCTCAGAGGGTGGGGATGCATAATTTGAGTGTCTAGGTGAAAGAAGAAGAAGACAGAGAACAAACATTTCGGAAAAAGAGACCTTCCAAGAATGGATACCAGGCATGAAAATGGAAGGTCAAAGGAGAGTTCCTAGTTAGAGATGATGGTTCTTACTCTTAATTAACATGGGTTTCTGCGTGGTAAACCAGGCTTTTTTGGAACACCACTATGTTGTAGGGGTAGTCGCTATGATTGGTATCCCTGTCCTATTTTCTATGATTTCATAATGTCATTTTGCATCCTTGGGCACGTATGAGAATTTTAACTATTGCCAATACAAGCACAAGGCAGTGAGCAAGGTCTGTGAAGTACTTCGGCAGTGAGTATGGTGTGTGGCTCCACGAGTGAGTTTTAACCAGAAGGAAATTATTTCCACTATGGAAATGCTGCCAACAGTCTAAATGAAAATAACTGTGCAATTTTACCTTTTGTATTCGAGGTCAAAATGTGGAGTTTGGACTGTATGAGCGTGACTCAGAAATACAAGTAGGTGAGAGATGAATTTACTATCATTCATGCATTAAACTTGTTTTTATGCATCATATTTGGCCTTGAAGATATGTTTGGTGTCTGCAACTGCAAAGGGAGAGTGTTACTGGTGCAGTTTTTTGCCATGGTTTGTAAAAACGGAATCTTTTTTTTATGAGGAATGGGCACAAGGTTCATAATTCCATATTTTCCCCACTGTATATTCGATTAGAGCCAAGTATCGGCTTTTGGTTTGGACCAACAGTTTTGTTTTTTATAATGGATACTTCATATTTTCTTGCTTCATTATCGAGTTTCTTCTGTGTATATTTTAAGTATAGCTAAAATTAATTTACTACACAGTAATTTCTTAGCAGAGGAATTAAGATTGTATGTTAAAATGCTTACTATATATTTTTGTTTAATCCCAGAACATAGAGGAGGATTTCTGCTTAGAGTATCACAATTTACAATGTTCAAATGAATCCATATGGAGTACATTAGGATGTACAATTTTTTATGATATCTTTATTTATGCATTCTGGTTAGAATAACTGCTAGTCATGTCGCGATATCGAACTATATCTGAGAGATAGGTATCTTTTAAGCCTTTGTCTCATCCTTTCCTCCTCTCAGTTTTTACCAAGTCCTGGGCATAAATTGTGGTATGTTTTCCGAAATGCATTTACTAATTTCGCCTTCTGTTCTTCAGTTGCGTGGAATGAAGGATTGTTAAAGAAACTTATCCAGTCCTCCTAATTAGTGTGCTTTGGGTTTGTTATTCCATTCTTGTTTGCACCTTTCTCCCTATGTTACATTATATGCATCTCAATTAACCACTCATAAAGATGAATTTCTCGCCTTTCTGTTTGTAACTCTTGGAAGTTATGTTGTTTCGTAATGCCTTGTCTATTTTAGTTGTATGAAAACAATGTGAATATATGGATTCCATGTTTGAATTCATAGGTTCCATTAATGCTGATACAATTCCCTATTGTCAGATAACTTAAATGTCAATTCAGGATAAACTTCTTTACTGATCACATGAATAGTTGGCTATGCATAATTATAGCTGATGTAAGTTTTCGATTTTTAATTTTATTGCAGTAGATCTCTTTTTTTTGTTTTAATGTTTTGCTGAGTGCAGTGTGTCAGCTTTGTCCTGTACTTATGTGTTATATCAAGAAATTAGAATCCCAAGCATATTTCTGTAACATCAAAGACTTGAATAAGTAAATTGTTTCTCTTAGTTGCTTTGTGTTTTATCTTTTTAGGTAGCCCAATGCTCCTCATGGTGGGCAAGGTCAACTGTTTTAGACTACCTACAAGTATTAGTGTTTCACAACATGGCAACTGTTATGAGTGTGGAGAGTTGGGTACAAGAGGTGAGTCAGATACTTTGTGTGAATGGGAGCTTTTATGTGTGTTGGTAGCTATATTTTGCTTGATACCCCTTGAAGAGTTGGCTTTTGATCCAAACCTCCCAGGCTGAAGTTTAGGGGTTAGGTTTTCTTGCAAATTTCATCTACATACTACCCCGCAATCCGCCGCATGGGTGTGTGGCAGCGGGTGGTAGGTCACCAGCCGTGTAAAGATGTAAAAGTTTTGGAGGTGAAATTGTGACATGTCCTATGAGAGTGTATTTAGAGGAGCTCAGTTTCTATTGTGGTCGCTTATTGTGTGTGGAAAGAACGAGTTTTTGCACCTATCTATTCGGCAGAGTATCTCTCTTATTTTATCGCATCTGTCAGACCTAGAAATGTAGTGAGGCGTCATGATAATATTCTCTATGTCGCTCTGAAACACACTAGTTCATAATATCTCAAGCAGCCTAAGCCTAGCGTGTAGCCTCCGAGTCTCTAGGGGCTCCCACCTTAATCCCTCTAACAGTTGTGTAACACTATATGTTCGTTCGTAGCAGTTTTCAACGAAGCGTGCTGCTTTTCTTTGTATTTTATTAATTTTTTTGGTTAAATCTATTTGACCAGGGTCCCAAATGCTCGCGGCGTATTCGAGGTGTGGCCTAATTTGAGTGAAGTAGTATCTCTCTTTGACTTTTTCATCCGAGGACCTTCCTATTATACGCTTAACAAAACCTAGTTTCCTGTTTATTATCTCTGAATAGAGTAAGCTACTCATTGGTATTAGTATTGTGAATACCTGATCATCAGTATGATCAACATACTAGACTTTTGTGCTTTATATTGCATTGCAAAATGTTTTGAATATATTAGGAGTAAGTAGTTGAATGGTCACATCAGATTTTCACCCTGTTTTGCAGGTGACCAATTTGGTGCTGGAGCCGTTGGAGGATGAGAGAGTGGAGGTGCGTGAGAAAGCTGCACAAGTACTTGGCGGATTGCTTCATTGTGGATTTGTGGCTTCTAAGGAAACTTTACTGGTATGTACATTCCATGAAATGATTTAAAATTGAAAAGTCTCCATTTAACTAGTATTATATTCCCCAGAATACACCATGTTTTAATCGACATATGATGAATGGTGATGACATTAAACGGTAAGGTTTGGGAAGCTTTTAGAGAAATATATGTATCTGTAACTCTTGTTTTACCTTCTTATGTTTTATGTTTGTTTTCTTTGACACACTCTTTGGATTATGATTATTTCAGACTTATTCATTCATAGCAATTTTTATTTTTACGTTTCATAATGCGTTCAATGAATGCCTATTACATCTGTTTTGTAAAACCTGCTAAGTTTTTACACATGTTTGTAACACTTGCAATTGACTTGGAGGTTTCCATAAATATGATGAGTTAGCTTTTATTTCTTCTTATTAGGCTTAAGTATTGAGTATACATACGTAAACGATAAGCGAGAAAATTCCACAGGTGAAAAAATAATGAAATTCAAAGGATAAGTCACTCCAAAAATTGAATTATTAAAGAGTTTTCCAGTCTGTTGAACTTTAGCAGTAAAGTATATGTAAGAAAGTATTTAAAAGCACCTCCAACGGTCTTATCCTGTAACTCATATCATCAATGATGAGCCTAAATTATTGAATCGATTCATGTACTGAGCTTTCTATACGCGAATGACTTTCTTTCTTTACTTTATCAGCTTCTTTACTTATTCATGCTTCTTGTCGTGACATTTTCTCCGAAGATTGACCTTTGAAGTATGAGTTAAATTAGTGCAAATGAGAGTACGACATGGATGCCGATGTTAAATGTTACCTCTGCATATTACCCAGCCAGCCACCTGCAAGGGTGTTTAGCAGGGGTAACTTATCACAAACATGTAAGCTACCTTCCATAAAGTTTTACGGAGCCTAATATTAGTGTACGAGGAATTTGGTTAGTGATTCCAAATGAAACTTTCATTGTACATTGACATAATTAACTACGCTCCTTGAGTCCTAACTTCTTTGCTTTGCAAGTTTTATCGCTCATCATGTACGCCAGACAATCAATCCGAAATCATTTATTGGTAGTAAACAAAGAACTCAAATCAATTATATATCATATGGCCATGTTCAAACTAATATATCTGCATATTTCCTGTGCAATGGTGAGTACTTTCGGATTCCCAATAAAGGTTTTCAGATGATACAGCTTTATTTTATTGTATCACCCATAAACTACGAAGCCCCCTTTTTTTTCAAGTTTTTCAACAAAAATCCATACAAACCAAGATTTCAGTTTCCTACGAACAAATAATGATTGAATAGCTAATATAAATCAAATAGAACCACAACTACTTTGTAGTTTTGCTATCATTGTTTTCAGTTCACAATATACTCTGTTATTTCACTCAACTTGCTTCTCCTCAGTTATCATTAATTTCCTCTGCGTAGTAAAATTCTTTCGAACAACTATCCTCTACTTTGGGCATTGCAAAGTTAAAATTTCATTCTTTTGACTCTCAACAATAAGGTCTTATGACAAAAAATAGATTGCTTATAAATTCTGGCAGAATTGAAGAGGAAGAAGTACAAAAACTCATCATTTTTTAGTTCTCAAAACAAAAAAATTACATTCGTGTTCTTTGGGTCAATACGATCCGATGACTTTGGCTACCAATTTCTCATTATTTTTGGGAAGTTCCTTTTGGGAAAAGCGTTTCCCCCTCTAGCTAGGAGGCATGACGCACGATGCGATGGCTTGTGCTAGCCGCACGATGTATTTGAAGAATGGCTACGGTAAAGGCTACAGAAAGGCTAAATGCCACGATATTTTTCTCTTGTGAACAGGTAATATCACGTTACTTGGTCTATTACCCAAGACTTTAAACAAGAAGTTGATATGTGAAAAGCATTTCAAAGAAAGGCCAACCCAAGAAGTCAACCCAATCGGTCGGCTTGTGAAGGGAGAACTTTCGCATCATCATCAGTCAACCTCGGTGGTGCAACTGACATCGGAAAGAATCCTTATAGTATTACTACTCCCGAAAGAACTTTTACTCGATGGATAGAACACATACGTATTCTATAAATGCCGCAAAGCTATCTCCTGATGGTGAATTGACATCTCCTATTGCTGATCATGGGCATGATGAGATATCATATCTTACGCCACCTACCGGTCGTCATACCTCTCCTAAGCCAACTCCTACTAAGACTGCTCGCAGAGCGTTGTGGAGGATTGAGGCGATTCCACTGCTTCCCGCCAATCCACGTGCATCTCCAGTCGCAAGAGAAGTATTCCACAATGAGACGCAAAAGAAAAAGAAGCTGAAAGCTCAGGTAGAGAAATACATGAAAACAATAGCGAAACTACGTACTTCTGTTTCAAGGTTGTGGAATCATGAAAGGCTGATGTGAAAAACAAGGTTGGTGAGCTCGAGTTTGCTGGAAAAATACTTTAAATCAAGGGAAGCCTTCCTTTTTACACATATGCAGTTGAGCCACAAAACTGGAAGCCCATGGAGTAAGGAGGAGCAGAAATTTGCACTATCTCTATTCTTCAAATCACCAAGTACATACCGATTTCTCCTCGAGAAGCTGACCCTTCCTACTGTGTCAACTTAAAGGAAGTGGATTAGTAGTTCATCAAAGTACATGACGGGGTTTGACGACTTTTTCTTACAACAATTGAAGCTAAAAGTGTCCGTTATGGCGCGTAGAAGTAAGGATTGCATCATTTTTTTCGATGAGATGTCCCAGCTTGAAAATTTAGAATACTCTAGTTTGATGGACATGATTGAAGGTTATGAAGATTTGGGACATCTAGGTAGGACCAGAAAAGTTGGGAAGTATGCTTCAGTGTTCCTGATCAGAGGTATTAACCATAACTGGAAATTACCTGTAGGGTACTTCATTTCTGAACGTGAGCTCAACAGTTCCCAAATACGGGCACTCTTATTTCCTCTAATTGAAAAATTAATGGTTGCTGGCTTGCAGCCCAAGGGTTTCGTTTGCGATCAAGCGAGCTCAAATTGAAAAGCAATAAAAGAGATTGTGGTATCATTAGATAAGCCTTTCTTTGAAGTACATGGGGTAAAAATTTACTGTATTTTTGATGCTCCTCATCTAATTAAATCTTTAAGGAACAATTTCCTCAATAGTGTCTTCGTCCTGGGTGGAAAAATCCTTTCAGCTCGTGGACGGTCTGATCTTGAGCTTTGTTGATCGTCATGGTGAAGGCGAGCTGGACGGGGAACTGGCGACGCCGTAGCTTGAAAGGGAGCCCTTGGTCGTCCAAGATGAGCGGGATGCGAGGGATCGGCATAACGTTGCCCTTCTTCGACCCCGTCATTGCGAGGAGGCAGTTGGGATGAAGCTTGATGACGTGCAGTCGAGTGCTGTTGCAAAGGCCTTCATCGCCATCGATGTTCCTCAGCAGGATGATCGGGTAGCCGACCTTGAGCCATAGCTTGTGCGGTGGCATCCCTGGGATCGAGAGGGTGTTGAGAAACTCGACCGGGAACAACGTCGGGTCGGGTCCTTCCTTCTCTTTGACGGGATCGATCAATCGAGCCCTGAGCTCTCGCATGCGTCCCTTCAGTCTCTCGGAAATGCTTAATCGCACCGCGACGCCGATTGAGACGCCTCTGATGCTCCTCCCGAGTTTCCTCATCTGGGGACGCATAGGCAGTGTGGACCTCCTCCTCCGAGGCAAATTTGCACTTCTTTGGTGCCATTGCACTTCAGATGTCGATGGCAAGTTTAAAAATGACTCGTTGTTACGTGGGAACTTCCAACAGAAATTGTGACCCAAAGATTTCCTCTCTAAATCGATATTTCTTACAGGACAGACATCAAAATTGAAGAATACGAAAAAAGAAAAATTCCGTAATAATGCGTATATTTTGGTTTAGATTGGTAGCCCAGGGGTACTAAAATTAGACTTAGAAGTTATAAGGAGGGGTAGGGCGAGGGTTTGGGGAGGGGAGGATGATGGAGGAAGGGGGTTTGTCCAAATGCAGGCTTAAACCGCCCACGTTTTGGATGTGTGCAAAGCGGAGCAAATTGGCGAATGACTGCCTTGTTGAACTGTGCCAACAGTCCTCGGCCACTCGCGCCCACAACACCACCATTCATTTTTCTTCAATCACTTCCACGAAACAGCGTGATGCATGGGATATCTTGGCGTTTGTATATTACATGGACAGATGGACCGATGGACAGTCTTAGCAAAATATTTTTATAGATGTACGTGTAGATCTACTCATGAGAAAACTGAACTGAAAATATTTATAGTCTTATCTATATAGTGTCAAAATATTTATTGTCTTAGCAAAATATTTATATAGATGTCCATGTAGATCTACTCATGAGGAAACTGAGCTCTTCTTGCTACCTCATTCGTTAATATAGGTATACAGTCAGTTTAGATGTTGTCTTAACTCTTGTTATGGCCTTTTTTATTCCCATATTTCTCAAAATATTATTTTCTGGTGTTCATCCCCACATTCATTCAAAATTCAAAAGCATGCTGTGAGAGTAATCGCCAAGAAATCATATTGTGCCCCTTCCAATTGCCCCATATTTAAATCTCTTGAGATTCTTCCCCTTCAATGTGTGAAAATATACTTTCTATTGTTATGTTTATCAAGAAAAATCTTCTTGAGTTTCATCTAAACTCAAGAAGATTTTTCAGTTTCATTCACCAGTATTATACTAGAAAATCTGATCTTTAAATCCAAGGTGAAGTCTTTCCTCCATGAAAGATTATTCTATTCAATTGATGAATATTTAATTGATTTACTTTGTTTTTGTGTTTATCAAACTAACAACATAATAGTAGTAAAATGAATTGATTGCTTTAGTACATGTTCTCAATTATGAAATTCACTCTGCCACTTATGTTCTTAGTTTCTTTTCTACATCAATATTCGACAGTGATGATCGTCATGATCATCACTGTGACACTCATCATGATCGTCACTTATGGTCATAGTTAAAACTAGGGCATTATGAAGGCTGTAGGGTACTTGTAATATATTTTAGTTCTTCGTGCTAAACAGAGAACTTCAATGCTTTTCCAGAAGTGAAAATATTCATACACAATTACTCTCCCGCCTTATATATGTGTGTTAGTGATACCTAAACTGAAAGGTAACCAGTTCATATCTAATCAGCAAGAAAAGTGATCAAGAATAATTCATGTACAAGACTCGTCCATAACGAATACAATAAATGCAACCCTTCTATCAATTGAAGGCAGTCCATCTGGTTTTTGAGACGACATGAACACTCATAGAAATACTAATTGCTTTCAAATTTCTCTCATGCTGGAGACATTTACATCCATGTATCATGCCATGCAATAGCCAGTCGTGTTTTTCTTTAAAATTTTAAAAATTATCAGTAATTTCCTGAATTCCTTGCATATTGCACCACAGGCAAGTTCACAGTAAACAAACAACATTCCAGTCATTCGACCCAGACTGCTCATATTGATCACACACATTAGGTGCATTCAGAGGCACTCTTGCTCACTGATCTGCTTACCATGACACTCCGCATCTGCCCACTCCGAGTGGTGCACTGAATGGCCTCTGATCAGTGATTGTGAGGATAGGTGACTGTCAAAGAGAAAGTAGCGAAGAATCACAGAAATGAAGTCAAGGTGAAATATTAGAAGGAATTATTGTTGGCATTTTGCAGTAGTGATAGTCAAGGGTTACATTGCTGCCGAGGGTAAATTATATTGGCTACATATTAGGCTAATTATATCAGGCAGTTTTCAATCATGTCCTTTAACCACTCCAAGGAACATAACAGCTGTTAGCTTAAATACACCACATTGGTACACTACATGAATTAGCCTAAAAGCTAATTTATGCAATGTGTTCTCATTTAATTATTTTTTAGACTTATTTTATTTATATTAGACTACATTTAATTTTGTAAGAGTACTTTACTAAATAGTTATCTGAGGTTGCTGTAAGTGGTGACCTTTTTTGGGAATTCTTATGTAGGATATTCAATATTCATTTAATGAATATAAAAGTTGTGAGTTGCTCTGAAGTGTCTTTGGCCTAGTTTTACCCTTTGAATTCTTCCTATCAGAGGACTACCAGTCAGGTTAACTATTAATGAACTGGACAATTTTTCTTTCTTTTGCTAATGCTTAAGCCTATATTTTCTTGCAGGGGGTTGTGGGTAAGTGATAATGGTCAAGGATTAGTGACTTACAAATTTCTTCAAATCTAAAGTATGTAATTGACATTTGTGTTTTGGAAGAAAAATCAAGTATATCAATATATGCATACATATATCTCTGGAATCAGGTACCGCATCCCCTTAACTTCATGTTCGCACTCCATCATATCCATTTCGCTTGAACACACAACACTCGCTGGTTTTAACCATACACAACAATACTCAGGGACATCTTTGCGAATGTAGTTCTGTATGTCGTCTGATAACCTTCTCCCCCTCTGCTCAGGAAGTGATAGGAGGTTTTATACACCGACCAACATAGCAGCCGATCACGTCCATGATGTTGTGAGCAGACCAGCCAATCAGCACTCAATCGCCCCAATGAAGTCATTGGCTCAGTTGCTCAGTGAGCGATCAGTACCACTGAATGCACCCTTTGCCTAACCTCCAATTTTCCAGTTGCTGAGGAGACTACACTACCGTGACATTTCTGAATCCCTCAGCTCTCAAATATGCTACGCTCACGCGAGAAAAAGTTGTTCACTACAAGCTATCTGTAGGGGCCAAATGTAATTGGATATTGTGCCTTTACATGAGGACATTCTATGCAACCAACGACCCTTAGAATACATGAGAAATGGAATAAAACCACAGAGGATTCAACAAATGGCTTCATGGTAAACAAGATGTTCTGGAACTCTATAAAATGGATGACTGTATCTAGGAATGTTTCGATGTTTCTTTTTCTCTCACGTAACCTGTAAAGGAATTAATTCTTCCCTGCAAAGTGGCTCTGGCAAAGATGAAGTTAAAAAGAAACTACACTCAACAATCATATTATCTGCTTCACGATTGATCCAGTTTATCACATCAATCAAAACATCTGCCTTAATAGAACTCGTAATACCATTATGCAGTGTGTAAATCTTCACGTTAACTCGGTTATCCATTGGAAATCCTTTGATATTGTAAAGAACTCTTTAACGTCCAAATTTAACTTAGCCATCGATCGTAAAACAATTTTAAGCTTAACTGGCCATTAACGCTAATGTGAAGTTAAATCAGACATTGTAAAACCAGCCCTAAGGTTCCTACTGAGGTAGAACATGTTTCTCCTGGTGTTGTGGTGATGGACAATGGCACTAATTAGAATGAAGTCAACATTATCTTTGACATTGCATAGACTTTTATGTATGAACAGGCCTCATAGGGTTATAATACCAAATTCTTTGAAAATTGGTTAACAATGCTCACAGGTGGGTTGAGTTAGGAATAATTCTTACAGCTCTCATAGCTCAGCAGAAGAAAAACATAGTTTGCCATTGGAGCATGACCCCATCATTCAATGTCATAATTTAGATGGCATTGAAAGAAAGCAAAATAAATTGCTCGTAATTAATCCATGAGGATAAGTTCCTTGAGTTTGCGAAGCATGAAAATCACCTTAGATAGTGTGATACAAGTAGAGGATATGGGATAGGAGCTGATGTATCACCGTGACAGATTTACAGTAGTAATTTGCCATCAAAATAATAATTTTTACTCTTCCAGGTCTTTGCTTAAGCTAAAACCCCTTTCACAAGATATTTTGATGCAACAGAAGTTTGAGGATATTTGCCAGTGGAGCTTTTCAGTAACATGTGATTCACCAAATCAGCTAACTAAGCACAATTGCTCAGGTGCTTGATTTCATAATTGATGCAGTACTAGTTTCCTACTCACGTTCTGGTGGCCATGACGAACCACGTTAGCTTTCAGTTGCTGCGCAATTATCTCTCAATGAAATTTGTGCATCTATACTCACTATGGCTATTCATAATTTTGGACCATGAAACCATCAGTAAATAAAATTTTCTTGATGGTTGCCTGGCATGAAAGACATTTCTGTAACCATTTTAATGTAAATCCCTCTTCATCCCTAGTATGTACAAGTAAATTGAGCATGTAAAACCCTCTAGGATGGGTCTAATCATCCTGGATTTCGTTCTATTTATCAGATGCTGGCTAGCCTACTAGTTCTTGTGCTGGACCTGGTATTTTGTGAAATAGGCTTTTAGAAGGGTGAAATAGACATACCTAAGGCTCTAGGAGAAATGCAGTCCCATTATGAATTGCAAAGTTATTGATGTTTAAAAAATTCACCTCAACTTGTGATGAAAAGGGGTACCAACTAATGAAAAAGCTTCTTCTCTGGTTTTTATCAGTTACATTGCTGAGTGAAATAGTCTAGATCTTGATCTTTACTTATCCTGATATTGTGACTCCTTGTGCTTAAACTCATCTTGTTGGCATCAATACGTGGAGAATGGGAAAATTCTGAAACTTCTACCTTCCTGAAAACTCTGGGAAGTATTAATTTTGGTGAAATTTGGTAATTTTTCCTTGACTTACCCCAGTTTTTGTTGGTTTCTCCGGGTTCTGTATAAGCACGTGCTATTTTTTAAAAAATCCCTCACCCAAGTCTGTGTATGGTTTTTAAGCACCCAACGTTTGTCTGTGCTTTGGCCGAAATTTGGAAACTTGAGTTTGGAGCACAATTATTTTCTCTTGTACCTGGATTAAAATTTTTTGTGTATGCTTTTGTCATAGCTTTATCTGCTGCTTTTAGGATGAAATGCATGCACAAAAATTTCAGTACAGAATCAGCCCTTTTAAATGTTGCCAAGTCAAGCATTCAAACCTCTTTAAACAACATTATTTTCCTTCTGTACAACTTCATGATTTTAAGAATCGAAACCAAGAGGCTGCCCAGCTTATATGTAGTTCATACTATGTTGCTGGGCATTAAAGTGTACTTCTTTTTCCCTCCTACATATTGACCTCCTTGTTGTCTTTATAAGATAATTTCTCTCTGCAATTTTTAAGGAAAAATAGCAAAATAAGAGAATAAGTTGCTGTAATTATGTAATGATATCTGTGCATATATCTATTCCCACCAAATGCCCTTCAAGAATTTCCATCCTTTATTTTCTCAATTGTACCCTTTACAGGAGGAGTTCAAGAAGAAATGCACCACCAAGGTTGTGCGATCACATAAACGAGATGGCGTAACTGGGTCGAAGGAGTCAACTGAGAAGGCTGCATCTGCTATGATTTTGCGCCACTCTGGGATCTTGGGATTGTGTGCCTTTGTCAATGCTCATCCTTATGATGTCCCTGAGTTCCTTCCCGATATCTTTCTCATTTTGGGTAATCACTTGAGTGATCCTCAACCCATCCCGGTGAGTATTCACCCTGCAGTTTGATATCAATCACTGTATTGCCTTTTTCTTTCATGCAAAATTGCCTTGTGATTTTATGTTGTTATCATAATCAAACTCACCTTCACTATTTTCAATTAATTTGCCCATTTAGTGTTGTGCTAAAAATATTTAATAAAAGAATGTTTCTAAGTTCTTTTATGAATCATTTTTCAGTCCACCATTCGGAAAACATTGTGTGATTTCAAACGTACACATCAAGACAATTGGCTGGAGCATCAAGAGAAGTTCTCTGAGGAGCAGCTTACAGTTCTTACGGAGATGATCATTCCTCCATCTTACTATGCATAAATAGTTTCCTTTTTCCAAACATCATGATACTATTTATAAAAGGCCTTTTCTCACAGAATTTTCATTTTCAGTACAGGTGAAGTTGTGCTAAACTATGGGAAAGGTATAGTTTGGACAGTTATTTACCTACTATGGCTACCTACCACAACCGGTTCTGTATTAACATAATTTTTCACTCCTATGTAGCTCACTTTTAGCCTCCTGTTTGTGTGCATGAGTGATATAGTCACATCTTTAAAAGTTGTTTGAAGATGTTTTGGTTGTGCTACAATCAATTCAAGTTTTCTTCTACTGAAATTCAGATATTGTACCACCACCATTTTATATTACTTGTTTAAGGTTGGCTGTGACTCAAGGATTTCTGTGGTGATGGTTTTGAATCTTATTGTCTGATTATTTGATAACTAATGTAAATCCTGAATTATTTTCTTTTATATAAACATGATGGAAGTGATATTATTTTATAAAAAAATGTTTTGATTCCTTATAAGAGCCACTGAAATCATACTGAAGTTTCTTAAAGTATGTTTAGGATGCCAAATTCTGAGTCGACTTTCAAATTTATTCATTTGGTACTTCTCATGATTTCTTGTATTTGCTGCAATGTACATTCTTTTTTTAAGAGCTGTAGGAATCCAGGACCATCGATTACTGAATACCCTGTATGACTCTTTAGAACTCCATAGGAAAATGATTGTATATGTCCACCTCCTCTGCAAATTTGGTGACTTGGAAGTACTCTGTAAATTATAGATTAATTAATGCACTATTTCATTTGGTAAGTTAGGTTTATATGTTGAAATTGTGCATGTCAAGTTCAGATCTTGTCAATAATTTACTTTCTTTCAGTGAAGTAATATCTCTACTCACCCCAGTCTTTCACTTTGACTCAGTTCTGTAACATGTCCCCAAAAAGACTTTCTATTCAAATGCTTTTTGATGATCGTTAGGTTAGTGGCCAAGTGAAATCTTTTTATGTAAACATTGGCGAAATGAAGAGATGATTTTATTTAAAATTATCGTTGAAGTCATTCCAGAAGTGGCTATCGTGGTGCTGTAATGCTGGCATAGCAGTTATATGCGAAAAGTAATGGAAACTGTTTCCCCTGGCAACTAGGTAGTTGTAATTTCTGTGGTTAAGTACATAGAATATTTCATTATATCTTTTTGTGTTTGAGTTTCAACTTGGAAGGAATGAAATCAATATTTTCTTTTCAAGTCATAGCTCATGCATGCATTGCACATCTGACCGTTGCTAATGGCAAATATATTTTGGGCCTAAGTCATCTTCAAAATTACTTCTGAAAAGGCTTGTCTTCAGTGGAATTGCTGGTTAATGATCTACCTCTAATAAATTGATGTGGCAATGTGCTCTCAAACTTTCTGTTGTGAATGTAAGTTACCTTAACTTCCCTGAAGAGCATGTGGATTGGCTAAGATTACTTGGAAACTTCAGGTGATGCTAGTTACAAGCTCTTGCCAGGTGTGTTCCTCAGGGAATAAATGTGACTGATCAATGTGTACAAATGAAAACGTTGTGTGATGACAAATCTGAAAGAAAATAAATGCAAGTTTGAAATTGATCTTTTGAGGAATTTCTGCGGCTGCCGTACACTTTAGTTTAATCCATGTCAAGTGCAGTTGTCATCATATGGGGGTGGATCAGGAGAAGTAACCAGCTGAGGCAAAGCTAGATGTTTTATTCATTGCAGATGTAGAGGGTGGACCAGCTAATGTGTGACAAGTTCATTGCTCCACCAAATAACACATGTCTTTTTAAAAAGCCTTCTTAATGTCATGCAACTGTCTCTCCAGAATTATTTTCTTTCAAGAAATGCTTTGAATTTTCTCGGATTTAATAGTTTAAATAGCTGTCATTTTTCGTGATATGATTATCCCTCGTTCAAAAGTTTTTTTCTCAACTGGCAGAAAACCAGTAATCTGTCACTTCCTACAATAATCATCTTCAGTGATTGTTTTTTGGCTATCTTTCATTTACAGTTAGTTAAATGAATAAAACATTTTCTTTTAACCTTCAGCTGGTTTTTAAGTCCAGAATAACATTCAAGCAAGTAGACTCGTTTACTTTGCACTAACAAGGGGGCCTAAGTGTTAAAGAAAAAATATGTGTTGAAATATTTACAGAAACTGTACGTTCATTAGCCCTATGTCTGTCAGCTGCTTTCCACTCATCATCGAGGTATTGATGAATATTTGACAAACATTGAATGGTAGGGTCCCAATATTTCTCTAGTGTTAAAAAATTGAGATGTAACATGCCACCTAGTGTGGGAAACTGATGGCTTTGACTTTTTTATAAAGTGCTCTTGCCAGAGTGTGAAGAAAAAGCTGCAATTCTGTTTAGAGATATTTCTGGGATGAAATCACTAGCATGATTATTTTCAAGCAGATGTTTGGCAAATTGAGAAGTGGAATCTGTATTTATCCAACTTCTGGTTTTTTGATGTGTCATGAAATTTCGACCAGTTTGACCTATCCTATATATGAAGTGTTATGTCCATCTGTCCATTCGATGTCACTCTCTTTAGCCGATTTCATTGGGTGACGGGCGATGTCGTGGTAGGAGATGGGGCCTTCGACACCAGAAGGGAGGTGGGGTGGGGGTAGAGAGAGGTGGAAGTTGCCCTGTTTTCTTTTAAGACTTTGTATGCAAATGGAAACAAAAGACCGCCTCTTTGTAATATTCCACACGTGGCTCATTGGGAATAGCAGGAGAGACTGTTGACTCTCTGGATATTTGAACAGGATTCTAGATGTTCACTCCTCAAGTTTACATTGTAGCACGAGGCGACAGTCGTGCTCCCAAAGCCACAGTTGCGGTGGATAAACCCAACATTGTCGTTTATATAACGATGGATTGGCAAATTTCCAATAATTGCATTGACAAACGATGTGGTATGGATGCTTATACACCAAGGGTTGAAATTCGCCATGAAAAAATAATTGGACTTGAATATTGGTTCTGCCAGGTTTCTGTTGTTGCAATTGCCTGCTGAGACCCTGAGCCCGGGCCAGACTCCTTGTGGAAGATATATGACGACTATTGCATTTAATTTTGTAAATACCGGACTTGAATAATCTATCCCGCGTGTCTTTTCCATTTGCTAACAATTTTGAAAGGGTTAGGGGAGAGGAGAAAGCTGCCTGAAGGGAATTCGGAAGGCGGTTTGAAATCCTGTGAGAATTATTTCCTAGAAAAGGAATAGAGCACCACTTGTAATTCGAGGGTCCTTCTGTTTGTGTGGGGGAAATGTTTTGTAGTTAAGGATTTTTGTTTACACAAAGAATTTTGTGGACTAAATTCGGATTGTAACCATTGCTAGTTATCTTCCTTTTCGATGGGGTATTATTCTTGGGTTGATTATGGAAAGTACAATGCTGTAAGCTGGTGGACACCAAGCCAAGTTGGTGGCAGTCTACCAGAAACTCTCCTGCTCAAAGTCTTTATCATACTAGTCACTTAATGAAGACGTATTAGACAACCTTTTAAGCATTATACTTATCACTCTCATTCTTGTCATACTTCAAGGCATTATTCATTTCTGAACACCAATTTAGATCTCCTGTTGCTCATTCAAGCAAAGGAGCTGGAAATCTGTCCACAAACCTTCTAACAGTGCAGAAAATGGTACCCTTCACTTATTAATAACTATCTATATATCTTCCATAGGCTTATCACCTTCATGATGTATTCCCCTCACCCACCTCCAGTATTTATGTAAAGCAGCAATTATGCACATAAATTATTGATGGCAAAATGCTAGCTTTGATCGCATCACTAACCAGAAGTTCAGTTACGTATTGGTTGCAGGATTATGACCTACAAAAAAACTAGCATTAAATCAGATACTTCGTACTAATCATTGCTTTCAAGTAAGTCACCTATACTCAATTTTAGACCCTCAACCTGCACACAGAGTTTAAGGGTGGTGTAAACCACTACGTAATAAGGTCATCAGTAAATGAGGAAGTAACAAAACATTTTTAGTCAACTTATAGCTTCTTATGATAGGAAGATCGGCCAATGTTGATCATCGACCACTAAGGTGAAAATTTCCTTGACTTTCAAAAGGCAATACTAATCATAGATGTAACCATTAGTTTAAGAGAACATTTTAAAAATATGTACGAATATTTTCCGCATCTAGTACATGCTGCAGGTATGAGACTTCAGTGGGCATTCATGGGAGTGATAACCCATTGAACACCTTCCACAGATAGTTGCGCAATGGTAATTCTTGAAAACTTTTGACCTCATTAGAAAGGGCTCTTACTTTCCGCTGAACATTCGGTAGTTGACTCAGGCTGAAGGAATTATTTGACAATGACTTATTTACAAAAGGTTAACTTATTTCCCTCATATGAGACATTTCTGTAGTTTAAATATCAGATTTTGCACAGGAAAGGAATTTAGTAATAGTGATATGAGAGTTGCTGAAGTTACATCCCTCCCGAGATGCTGTTCTTGAAGAGTTCACTCAGAAAAATCGACAATGACACTGGGATCACCTAAGTAGGATAATCAACTATCATTTGTAATTGTATCAAGCAATTAGCTGCACTAAAGGTATAATTTTTTTCTTCCTAGGGTAGAATATGTTGTGGTTCAGAGAAGATATGAAATGATACAGCAAGATATTGAGATGTTCCATTTTCTATGTCCCCCATCTATTGTTCTAAAAGGAAGAGTTGACATCAAATGACTAAGTACCAGGATCACTAATTGAACTGACTTGCATCACTCTTGGTAACATAGTCTACAAAGTTTGTATTAAAGGAATAATTGCTAAAATGCTTGTCAACATATGATGGTATTAAACTCGTGGTCAAATATTTCTGTGATCCACCAGTGCAAGTGGGTGTAGTACCAAGAGATTACACCCCTCCCTGACCCCAGGAAAAATAAAACATTACACATTAGCACCACTACTCACACCAAGGTCACAGAAAGAAAAGCGATGATCTGAAGAGGAATAGGGGCTACATAAGATACCCGCAACCATCTACCCAGGAGTTTAACGCATTTGGCACACTTAGGCAGCTTTTATCACTCATTAGTAAAATTAAACTAGGCTACGTTTACCTTCAAGACTCATGAAATTAATCGTTTAATGAGAACGAAAGATAATGACACGGTCTATTCGCAATTTAAGTAATCCTAGGTCAACTCCAGTTATGGTACCGACCATTAGAGCAACACATTCGCTCATCATCTTCAACATAAACGAGGGGCAGTCGAGTTTAAGTTCCCTGATCATTATTCACCGTTACACTTATTCACTCGTACATGGGTGCACATCCATTAACTCTCAATGCACGGTACCGCCAGCAAAGGTTTGAGAGAATTTTTCCCAACACAAATAAGAATGATTAACTGTAGGATTTTACCGCTTTAATAACTGGTTGGATTACATTTCCAGAAAATGTGACACTGATGTTAATATTCACAGATGGGAAACAGAATCATCGGGCTACACCTCACTTCCTTACGGGCTGACCACCTGGACGCATTTCCTGAAAAAATAACGTAAATGCTTTTTAAAAAATCAGTCCATTTTAATTTAAAACTCCAAACAGCACGAATCACCGCAGTTTACTTACCCTAGGGAAGTTCCTCATTGGAGGTTGTCTCTTCCTCCGGTCGGTCTTACTCCTGTTCCTCACTACCTTTGAATGGATTGCGCACGATACGCAGTAATGCAGTTTGGCATAAAGTTTGGGGAGCATGTACGCTGAAATTGAGAAGGGTCGTTAGTGGAATTACCCATTAACTATTGCTGAGGCTAATAAGCTCAATAAATAAACTTACAGGCATACACGCTGGCCTCCGTAATATCTCTTACGGCGGCAGCCTCCACAATATTTCTAATTACGAATTTCTTGATTGCCTTATCCTTAGGGACACATCTGGCACAGTTCGTGCAACGAACTGGATTTACATGGCCTCTCCCATGCTTCGACCGTCCGTTATTCCTTCTTTTACACGTCTGAAAGGAATACAGCACAATTTTGTAAAATAAAAGCCCAACTACATACAATTCCTATAGATCAAACTCAGCTATCCACACGAGTAACAAAGTTCACAGACACATCTCCGCATTCATGAAATACAGAGTAAAAGCCAGTGAAAAAAAATTATCAAGAAATATTGAATAAGTCTCATCATATGACGCCTTGATTACTACATACGAAGCCGAACGAACGACATTACAAGTTCTTACAATTAAATTGAAAACAAACTCACCATTGTGCCTCGTGGTACGACTGGATGCCGGAAGTGAAAGAACAAGAGAATGTAGATGACAAGCGAAAAATACGACATCTAGAAACTCCGGGAAGTAATTAAGTGAGCGGGGAATTTGAAAGTTAAGTTCTGTAAAATATATAATGAAGTAAATTAATAAGGGAAAGGCATTTTATTACTTTTATGTAATATAGGAATGTTATATACTTAATGTCTTAATTTTAACAGAAATGAACAATGTTTTAAATAATAAGTTTTGAAAAATTTCCTTGAACTGCATGATAGTTAACACTGGTGAATCGTAGTATGTAAAAACATTCTTAACTTCTATTAATCATTGCTGAGTTTAATCTGTACTTTGAATGTAAATTTTTAGGCGTGAAGTGTACCATACTTAAGCTGTATCTTGATGCACGTCGAAGTGAATATGGGGGCCATGATAATAGATGAACATGTTTGAACATGAGCATAACAAGACATCAAGGTTAGATTTACAGCCATTACATTCCAACTTCAGTAAGATTTCAAGTTGGCTGTGTCATTGTAGAAGACTGTGACTTTATCATAAGGTACGGTCGCAGTCTTCTAAATTGTGAAGAGAGGTACCTATACCTAAGTTTTAATTTAAAAAAATATTTTTTCCCCTTACAAGTATCGATAATATATATAATTTAGAATTGATAATGCTGAGGAAATATTGATTTGTATTTTTAAGAGGTTGGTGTTATGAGGACTTCTTTCATTTTAAATTTGAGACTGTTAAGAGGTACATTCTCTTCCCAATGGAATTTTTAATGTACAGGCCTGTGATGTCTCCTGTGGAGGACATTAAAAACTAAGTGTGTACTAATGATTGCAAGTGCTGTAAATAACTTGGTGAGCTCACACATGAAACACTTCATCAAATGGCGTTAATAATAGGCAATACATGCTTTCCATACCATAGAATGAGAATATCCAATCAATTCCCTTCTAGCTTTGGGTAAACATGGTAGTCGTCTTATACGCCCAACTCTCTGGATCATAATGCTCTATGATGGTGCCCACAGTCTCCAACTATCTGAAATTTTACAGCCCTGTAGGGTATGTAGAGGACTTGGAATTAGCCCCTGCGGCAGAGGAAATTGTGAGGAATAGCAATAAAGCAATCAGGATGGTGAAGTGGCTTCAATATCACCTGGAATCAACCTCAGAAAGAAGCAGAAGCACCATCATGGGGGAAGGTGAGTATTCTCATACTTCAAAGCCAAGTTACAGATGTGAGACCAGCCTCCAAGCTGAAATATCTGTAGGTGTGGCTGAATCGATGGAGATCATTTCTTGTGCACATAAAAGAAGTAACTAGAGATGAACTCATGCTGCTGGAACATGCAACAGACTCATGACTAATACAAGCATGATGTCCAAGTTTGAGAAGATTGCTGTCCTCAGTAGTGATATCCTTTGCTCCCTGTGGGGCACCAGCTTGGTGCAGGGTATGGTCTCATAAAAGGCAAGAATCAAGAGGGAATACATATGAAGGAATATGACTCAGAGAGTATGCGGATGATATCTAACTACTTATATCAGGTGAAACAGCTTTTGTCTTTGCTGGGACCCCACTTAGTGAACATATGGCATAGGAACAAAGTCTTCTACTGCAGTGAGGATACAGCGAACATTAGGTGCAGTGAAAGGGAGAGAGAAGGCTCTGCATCTCAATGATGGGGAGACTGATGCAGGACAACAATGAAGAAACCTCTCCAGAACAAGAGGACAAATAGAAACCAGAGGATGCCTACGTGACCAGAATTCTGAGGAAAGAGACGACAGAAGAAAGAAATGGTCTGTAACTATGGGTATCTTGAAAGACAGCCAAATTTGCCATGATACCCCCATCATTAGATCCAACCTTGATGTAGAAGTTGACGTTTTATTGTCAGTAAAAAATCTGACACTACTATCAGAATGAGTTTGTCTTTTTCAGAGATTTTTCTCCTCCTGCTTATAAGAATATTTTTTATACTAGGTTGTTAACAATGAAGTCCCTTTGGTTATGGGAACTTTTTTTTTAACATTTTGCATGAAAACTTTTTTCTCTAGCCTTCTTACCTGTGGTAGTCCTCCAAAGACTTGATTGCCACCCTTTCCCAGACGGCTTGGCTTCAGCCAGCCCTCATGGCAGGTAGCACTTAGGCTTCAGGCATTCCAAAAATGTGTCCCCTGAGCCAACCTTCATAGCAAGTGGCATTACCTGGGACTTACCTTTCTTTTTGAAAGGGCTCCCAGCTCCTCATGGTGTTTTCTTGATTAACCCTTTGAATGTGGCATGACGTGATAGTGATTCATGGTTGTCTTTACACTGGTGCTAATGACGTGATATCATGTCATGGGTACCATGACTATTCCAACTTTCACCAAGGGGCCTAGTGAAAGTTGGAACACTTGTGGTACCCTTGACGTGATATCACGTCATCAGCACCAGTGTAAAGACAACCATGAATTGCAATCACGTCATGCCATTCAAAGGGTTAAAATCTTTCTAATGAATCATCACATTTCCTAGGAATTAATTTAATCTGGCCAATATCCATCAGCCCTGGAGAGGTTGTTGAATGAACTGGTCTACCTTTGGCAAAATGAGTCTTCCATCCCTGCATGACCATCTAATGTACATGATTACCAAAGACCTTGGTTTGCTTTGAGGACCATAATCTTGTTCCTTTGATTGGGTTTTCCACCAATCTCTCTACATTCTCTGTAGATTTTCATTTTAGTTTTGTTGGCAAGCATTTGCTTCATAACAAGTACTCGTGGTGTGATTTTGATAACTTAGTGAAGATAAAATATAACAACAATAGTAATATCCACACTTTAATATTATATATTGTTGTTATATTTTATCATGGATATATCGCATTTCCACCAAGTTAAGCCTGAAATGATTTCATAACTTAGTGAAGCTTTTGATTTCTTTACACTTAAAAGATAAATATTAGGCCTGGAGACATGTTTGACTCAGTTAGAAAAATGTTGAGCAATATGGTACAAAACAAATTTACTTACTGTTCAGTGTCTTAATCGATCACGAAAATGTGATGGCTGCAAATATTGAGAGTACTATAATTATTAGTTTAAATTGTCAAAAATTTTAATCTAATATTGCAACCCCAGTACTGTCCTCAAGAAGTGCCCAAAAATTGAAGATACCTACATTTAGAGGGGAAAAAAGGTCGTCTTGGATTATAAAGGACGTCCCCAACCTGCCAGAACCATGCATGGGCTACTTTCCTCCCACACTTGATGACGGCAAAAATCAGTGACTCCCTCATCAGCCTTAGGGTAAGTGGCTAGCTTTTTCCCGACATTTGCTATGCATCTCCTCACTTTTTTTCTCGATTCCTGTATTC
This sequence comes from Ceriagrion tenellum, assembly GCA_963169105.1. Classification (NCBI taxonomy): domain Eukaryota; kingdom Metazoa; phylum Arthropoda; class Insecta; order Odonata; family Coenagrionidae; genus Ceriagrion; species Ceriagrion tenellum. The sequence goes on from OY720643.1 coordinate 9,130,475, forward strand.
CACATGACCATATTCATTTCTTTGTGTGACCCTCTTTATTATTCTCTTCAAGCAATTCCTTTCATCATCCCAAGCTTGAACATTCTTTTCACCACAATACTGCATTGATTCCACCTTTGATGATTAACAGCCATTGGACATTTCATTGTTGTGAACACGTAGGCTCCTACTCACATATCATTGTCATCCTCTGCCTTTCCCTCCCTCCTTATTCATTCTTCTAACTCCCTGGCACAATTTTAATCATGCAGATACACGTTTTTAATCTGTTGCCTCAAAAGTCAGCCTGAAACACTTACCTTTTTTCCTGAGATTATAGGAAAGTTATCAACCCATTTACCCAATTTGGCATCATACCCAATCTTTACCAACATATCAATCATCAAACTTCACGAAAATATAATAAATTTTCCAGCTTGACTTGGTGGAACAACATTGGTAAGATATTAAATGAATTCACTCAGTAAAATTCCACAAGGTATTTATTACACTGACCAAGGTTTCGACTTATTGATCCTTGATAATAATTCCTTCTTATATTGATCTTTGATAATAAGTCGAAATATTAATCCTTGATATTAAGTCGAAATATTGATCCTTGATAATAAGTCGAAACCTAGGTAGGTGTAATAAATACCTTGTGGAATTTTACAAAGTGAATTCATTCAATATCTCATCAAACTTCAGTTAAAATTTTGAGTGTTCCATTATTTTCAATTCCAGTGAGAGGTACAGGAAGCATGCTGAGGGGTCAGATAACATTCCCTCCCCATTAAAATCAAGGATAGCAGGGAAGGAATGTATTTAACAGCAATGGCATAGTTTTTCTTTAAGACAGGCCCTTGGAACCAAAGTCTCATCCAGTATTAATAAATATTGGACTTCGCAACCCTTATCACCTTCACTCATAGCAACCGCTAAAATACCATCTTGCATTTTAAGAGTTGGTCAAAATATTCATGCTACCACAGGTGGTTAGGCAAATCAAGGAAATTATGACCAAATTTGGGGTCATGTATTTATTTGGGTTACAGGCAGGTGAATAATGCAAACTGCCATGCAACATGGGCTGCACACTGGGCTAGTGTGCAACTGACAGGCTGAGCAAAAGAGGTCAAAGCAGGCCTCATTCTTGACATGTTTGTCCAACATAAATTCCAGTCAGTAATATATCTCCCTCCCCATGGAAAAAGTGGGAAGGTTGAGGCCCTTATAGGAATTGGAGCAAACTGCTTTTTGTACAGAACAATACCACTACCTCCAAGGCTTTTCTCTCCACCCCATAGCAGAAGTAGGTATTTAGTCACCCCATTCCAGCACAGAGACTTCAAAGAGGACAACTTCAAAGTAGGGTGCCTGGAATACACTTACACAATTGGAGTGGTACAAAATGTCACTTATCACCCGCATTCAGAATTTATAAGAACTGACTTCCACCACACACTATAGTAAAAATACTACGCCATTAAATTTGGAAAAAATCTGCGCAAACCAGGACATATGATGAATTAACCAACTTTTCCAACAAGCCTGAGGAACAATTTATTTAAGGGAGGAAAACTTTTTCAAATCACAGGAAAACACTCCACCACAAGCCACAACCATGACCCAGGATTCGATGGCTGAGCGTCATCATCAGGTGATATAAAAATGTACAGCAATCTCTTATATACTATCAGTCGGTGGTAAGAGGGGGGGGAGGGAGAAAGGATGATCAACAAAAGAGGAAAGGATGGGGGAATTGGTGGGCAGCAAGCATTCATTTAAAAGATAAACATCTGAGTCAATATTTCGTTTTAAAATTTCGAGCTGTTCAAATGCATTTAGCTCACGTTGGTTATCAGTAAAATGCAGTATGTACTTCAATTTTAAATTCACTTTGATGGTCACAAGTTCAAAGGTGTTTGGCAAAGTTACTCTTTTCTTCATGGCGATTTTTGCACTGCACTATAATGTTCTTTGGTTCTGGTCTGGAAACTTCTCGAAGTCTGCCCCACGTAGACCCCTTCACAGTCGCTGCATGAGAGTTCGTAAATACCACATATGCATATAAGACATTGGTTGGATAAACCAACCTATACTGACGTCGTCATTCCTGCCAACTCAAGACACTGCCACTCACAAAAAATGGCAGCATTCCATGCCTTGATTAACCGGCTAATTAATGTCCCACTTATCAAAGAAGAATTTGACATATTTTTGGCAAATGGTTATTCACCAGAAATAATAGACAAATTAATTAGTAAAAAGAAGAAAAATGTTGTCAATCTATTATATTCTTGTAATAGTGGTAAAATGGATAGTAAAAAATGGTGCTCTATATGGTATTACTGTCTTGTAACTGAAAATGTTGTACAAGCATTCCCCAAAGACCAATTCTACGAATCATATAAGTCAACCATGACCCAAAAAATTAGTTTGTACACTGCAAAGATAAAGTGAACTCTAATGTGCAGAAGTGGTATTTACGAACTCTCATGCAGCGACTGTGAAGGGGTCTACGTGGGGCAGACTTAGAGGAGTTTCCAGACCAGAACCAAAGAACATTTTAGTGCAGTGCAAAAATCACCAAGAAGAAAAGAGTAACTTTGCCAAACACCTTTGAACTTGTGACCATCAAAGTGAATTTAAAATTGAAGTACAGCATTTTACTGATGACCGACGTGAGCTAAATGAATTTGAACAGCTCGAAATTTAAAAACAAAATGTTGACTCAGATGATTGATTAATCTTTTAAATGAATGTTTGCTGCCTGCCAATTCCCCCATCCTTTCCTCTTTAGTTGACCATCTTTCCCCCCCCCTCTCTCACCACTGACTGATAGTATTTAAGGGATTTTTGTACATTTTTATATCAACTGATGATGACGTCGAAACCCTGGTCGTGGTGGTGTTTTTCTGTGGTTTGTAAAAAAAAATTTTTCCTCACTTTAATAAATTGTTGTGATGGAATACCACAAAGTTTCCTAAGATTACGCTTCATTCTTACGAGAAGCCTGAGGAGTTGTGTTAACTTTAGCATCAAAATTCAGTCCAAGTGCAGGTAAACCATTTAATTAAAAATTGACTTCAAACCTTTGAAAAATAGATATGACTTTTTATGATGAACACAATAAATTGCAGCATTTCACTGAAATGGCCTGGGTCGTCATAGTGTCAACAACTAGGACTGAAAAGTTATTGAATAATCCAGACATCAAATTTCTCTTCATGATATATATATATACTAATTCCCATTCTTGCTGGTGATTTATTGTGAAATACCCCAACAATCACTGAAGTGGCAGTCTCTAAAGTGTGTCTTAATGCTAAGATTACTAGTGCAATAGTGGTTTAAATGCAATATCCACCCCTGTCAACATACAGGTACCTCAAATTATCTTCAGAATTTCAGAACAGCAATACTGGAAAACACTTCACTAGGGACTAAGGAAAGTAATAGAATACAGATTTCATAGCTATTTATTCTGGTGACTCACATTTTCTACAAGTTTAGGACATACATTGGAGGGGTACACTCACAGAGGCTCCCTCAGCTAAATGAAAATATGTAAAAAATTGGAATCTCAATGGTACAAATTGAAGGGAGTGTGCACTAATTACATTGACAATCCAATTACATCAATGAAAGACATTCACTAACAATGATAAAAATATCTTTTGGAAGTTTGAGTTGTGAGTCCCAAATACTATAGCCTTCATAAATATTGTTAACATTACGAGTCTAACATGCCACAAAACCATTGGGTTTCAAGTTGCATTGGAATGTAACCACTTGTTTTGGCATGCTCTTGAAAGTACAGAGCACATTACTTTGCTGTAGCTAGTTTCAACTTCAATGATTCAGGCATCTCAGGAGGAGGGGGTCGTGGAATTCCAAGCCACACTTTGACTGCATCATAAATGAACCACTGAGCGGCAGTTAGAGTACCAATCATGATGATCCTGGGAGTAAGACCCTTCCACAAACCTAATAAAAAAGGCAAAGAAGTTATTCAAGATATTTCATTGAAATAATTCTAAGAACAATTGACCATCTTTAGAGACCACTTGCTTTTATTAGCTTCACTTTAATATCCTGAAAAATTATAGCCAGCAGGACCTTAAGGTAGTTTGAACAAATTAGCATTTTGCTTAGAAATCAATGAATTTGGTCTCATTTTACAGAAAAACATCTTAACTATCCAAAGAAACCAAATATTCAACCCATTACCACATTATTTTCAGAGATACTTGCCAAAAACTACCAGCCCTTTTACATGTGAAAAGGTATGTGCATGCACTCCAGAGAGACGTTATTTACAAAATGAGGTATTTCTAACAATTAGGCCGGTATTCATAGACGGGATAAATGATCAATGATTGCTGAATAAACGATTATTCGTCAATCATTGATTATTTGATTTATGTATTCATAGACAGAAAACAATCTCCAAATCATGAATCACTGATTCATTAATCTCTAATTATTTAGGATAATCTGTAATTGGTGAATTACAGATTGGATGAATGTTTATTTTTGAGTGGTATGAGAAATTGAAGAGGAAAAAAATTTTGTGGGTATCGTTAAATTTTTATTCAAGTTGAGTATATAGTTTTATTAATTGCATATTGAAAAAGAAAATAAAAAAATGGATTGGCAATGTTTTTTTGATAAAAATGAATTAGTCGTGCCTACATTAGAATTATTTGTTATGATTATTCAATTTTAATGAAAGCGTTGCTAGGGAAAATCAACAAACAGTAATCTCGTATTCCGGCAAGTGTTGATGATGTAGCGTGTGCTGTTTAACTCCAGGAATTGTCCGACCATAAGTGTGGTCTCCTCTTTTTTCTATTCTCACAAAGAGACACCCGAGGAACCTATTCGTCGCCTGAACATCATAAGAAACAGGCGGTCTGATGGTGTCAGCTATTTAGACGGCCAAAAGATTAGTTATATGTTTCATAGTTCTGGATACCATTGGCTGCAAAACAGAACTAGCAATCCCTACATATGTACGTAAAACACCAAAGAAGACGAAGAGTAGCAGTGGCAGCATTTATAACTGATCATTGCCGATAAAGAAAATCTGAAATATGTAATTAGTAGCAATTGATGATAGCTTACGAGTTAAAAATTCATGGCAATTTCGGCCGATGTTAACTACAGCATGAAGATTTTTTTAAATACTGCGTGATTAAAAACCGCTGTAATATATTTTTTTAAATTTGTAATATGATTTCAACAATTCAATATTGATGCCTAAGCGTAAAATCTCAAAGCAGTGAGCCACAGTAGCACAAGAGGAACTGTCAGTCCTCGCGGAAAGTGTCGATATATGAACATTAGTTCTAAGAAGAATATACTCAATAACTACGGGTTTTGAGAATCGGTATCCTCTATTAAACTCTTCGTCTGTCAACACTCATGTCTATTGTTACAGCAAGTTAGATTACAGATTTTAAACAGAGATTGACATATATAATAAGCGGTCCATCACCAGACCCCAGTGAGGCCATTGACATTAAAGATTCACCCTGGAGTACGAATTTTGTGGAAAGTATCACGAGAAAAAAGGCGAGGTGAAGTCCTATGATATGACATGTAACTCGGAGGAAAAATTTCTCTCTGGTCGTGAATATAGATGGAAAAAAAACGGCCACTGGAAGTCTCGAACCGCCTCACCCACACATACGAATCCGCGGCGCTCACCACTACACCAAACAATCCTATGTTACACACGGGCGATAATAATAGTTATAGGCAGTCGCTTTGAGGGTGATTGAGACGGGTGATGTGAGGCTCTGGAACAACCTTGCGAGAGTAAATTTTCCCAGCTTTTTTATACTAAGGGCGGATATTTCTGATTATAAACTGATTAATTACAGTACAACTAGGATACGTTTGACGAAGTCCAAGGCGAACTAGCCTTTGACCTCGTGCACGACATAGTAAGTACGGCATTCAAATCGGCGAGTCAGGGTACGTAGTCTCCCCATGTGAGTAATTTTGATTCGTTGGATCCCTAATGTGTGTTTTTCGCAGCTTTTAGTGATACGCTGGTACATCGTCATCGGCAATCACATGCGCCAATATATCCTAACAAATTTCCATTGCACGGAAATCCTAATCAATTCAAGGTAATCAATAATCCTAAGCAATTCAAGACGTTCATATAGAGTATTCTAGGCCTTTAGCACCGTATAAAATTGTACAGTTGGAACGTAAAGACATGAATATGTCGTAAACAATCACAGAACTACCGACGTCCAACAAAGAAAAACTAATTAATTACGGTCGAGAGCTTAAATCACAAATCAATGATTATTTGACGACTATGAATACATACTGATCAGAGATTGATGAATCTCGGATTCAAGAATCATCGATTGACGAATCACTGATACTTTGACAACTACGAATAAGAAACAGCAATTAATTAGAGATATAATCATAGATTGAAACGAATCTGTAATTATTGACTACTATGAATACCGGCCTTAGGTGTCATAGAAAAACCACCAGTGTGTAGTTTGTATGTTTTCTCAACAATATCTGAAAATTAATCATATTGTCACCGCAGTAAATTCTTCAGGACCACAATAAACCTTCCGTTTTTATTGAGTTTCAAACGTACCGCACGAAAAAAATGAGTCAAGTTAAAGACTTATTTAGATATTTTCAATAAATTACTTACAATTTCTGTCATATAAAACTATATTATTGCACCATTCATAATGCAATAGTTAACTGATGTGTCCTACAGCTGGTGAAATTAAAACGTAAAATTCGAATATGGTCTCTATTATGACTAAGGAACTACCTATCTTACTTAGACTACCTTACGATTGCCCAGGCCTCAAGGTCACATATTCCAGAAATTTGAAAACTTCCATAAAGTTTTGAGTGCATAATATAAACTGAAATGAAAAATAAATGGGGTTCCCAGGTTGGTATTACTGTAATCCAGCATTGAAAGTTAGATTTCAACATGGTTTCTCGTAGAGAAGGCTCAGATTTCAGAAGGAAAATGCCATTTTGAATGAGTAAGCATGAATAAGCTTTAAAAAAAGAAAAAAAAACTTCATAAGAAGCAATGAGTCATGGGAAATTAGATCAAAATAAAAAATTGAAACTTTACCACCTATTAAAAAAAAAAGTTATTTGAGAAAAACTGCAATAACTGAAGTTGGCTGCATGGTACTGCTGCTCTTACAGCTTGACAAAAGTGGTCATAAAAATATTTACATAAAATTATCAGCATATTTTGCACTTTAATTTTAGATTTCAATATGCTGCCAATTTCATCAGCTAAAATGAGATTTAAAAAAAATTAAATCAAAATTTGTAATTTAGTGTTAGTTTAGATTCGCATACTCAATCCACAGCCACCATAAGGGAGAGTTTAAATGCTGAGTTTGTAAGGTTCATGTTTTAACACCCTCTACTCAGAAAAAAAAACTGCACAAATTTTCATCTGACAAGTAGAAGAGATGCTTTTATTCAAGCATTAGTAAAAATATATTACACGGGGGATTGACAAGAAAAAATATCAAGAGGGAAAAATACTCTTTAATCAAGAACCAGCACAGAATGTTCAAAGGCAGAATAGCAATGCATGTACATTTAAGACATGCATTCGAATGCTCTGGAGCAAAAATCAGCACGTTGTTGCATTTGATGAAGAATCCTCAAGCAATAGTAGTGGATACTTAATGACAATATAGCTTTTACAAAGAAGGCATCCATTGAGTTACTTTTATCTGCCAATATTACCCTTATATTTATGTCCATACCACCTCTTCAGGTTGAGGGCATTCAATCACACCTATTTTCTTCTATATCAAAAAATATTTTTTCCAAGCCCTTTCCTTGGCCAATCAATCTAGGCTAAATGGACATATTTGACACTTACATGAGCAATGCAACGCATACTGAATTTTATTTATCACCTTAAAAAAGATGATGCCTAGAAAAATATATCAGGTTGCTCCCTCATTATGTCACCATGTAGTAACAGTCAATTGACCAAAGATTAATCTTGCCCAGTATGCAAATTGGAGCATTTTAGTAAAGCGCAATGTTGTTAATACATCAAAATTTAAACACTTAGCATTGATGTTGATAACTGAATTATCATGGTGAACTTCTTCTGTTATAAAATAAAACTTAGTTGATCAAATTCCACACACTTAATCAAACCGCTTTGAATATGCTTGTGCCAGTGACGTTTATACTAAGGCTTTGAAACCCACGTCAGCATAGTAATTAAGTTCTGTAAAAAGGAATTTTCTTAAGATAATTTTTAAGTAATCATAAAACCATTCCACAGATTTACATACTCAACGATATCTGGTGAGACATTGTGGAACATCATCATGAAAGTTCAATGAAAAAACTTAGTAATTTCCTCAAGGTACTTCATTAACACTTTCAGCCCGAAGTTTAAAATTTTAAATTTCCCGAAATCCGAAACTTTTTTTTTCGTGATCTGAACTTGAAAGTGTTATATTATACCAATGGTGACCAAAATACGTCTTTACTTCGAACATTTTATTGTTTTTTTGTGATTTTTATTTGCCGCCATCTATAGATGGCGCTCGGATCCTGGCGAAGTCCAAGTGTCCTGGCGCGTGCAATATTTTACGAATATCATGTACGGCAACTTTTTCAACCAGATTTTACTAAAAAATCGTTATTGAATCATTCTAGAGATAGTTTTTTATTTGAATGTTGATAAATTTAAATACATTTAACATAGAATTATTTAAATAATAATTCTTTATTTTTTAAATTTTTCTTGTAAAGCTCGTTTTTTCTTCTTTATCAATAATTTTACCAAGTTCTAATTGCTAATCTAGATAGCTAATGTTGAAGATTTTATGTAAATTTGTATCGATGATTATAAAACACCTGCGTTTACACGAGTTGACAGATAAGCGCTTGAGTTCCACCCTCCCAAAAGCGAGCTTCAAGTGCGCGCTTGAAGGTTAGGAAGGTCTCGGGTGAGTTGCTGCAGGTGGTCTGAATCATGGTGCCTCTAACAGTAACGAAATGACGATCGAGAATTCATTCGAGAACGAAAAACATGTACCATTATGAGCACGTGCCAAACGTGCCTCCCCACCCCCAAAAACTTGACCGCATCCACACGCCTCCCGTCACGCACTTAGTTGACACTTCCATGCTGCCGGAAACGGCATCCTTTCATGTTGAAAAGGGTAAGTGAACGCCCTACGATAAGCTCCTAACTCAAGGACGGCCGCTGGGGCACTTTTAGTGCAGGAGGGGACCTATTGTTATGCCAGCAGCGGAAGAACAAGGCGAGGCCGCTAGGAGTTTCCCCCCCTTCCCCTCTCCATTCTTTCCGGCGAGGGTGCTTTCCTCTTTGACCGACCGACAAAGCATACCCAAACAACCAACTTGGACGAATGACAGAAATTCAAGGAATATATTTTCCGAAATATTTATGTCCTAATACATTCATAGTTTATTCCATTGCTATCAAAAATATCTGAAACTAAAAGTCAGCAGTAATGTAGAAAAAGGAAATAAGTTAGGAAAACAATTTACAAATTATTAGTAATATATTTACACATATTAAATTACACGTACATAATCGCAGACATAAATGTAAATATACAACAGTCGTATGCAATATTTATAATATTTACAATATTTATATTTTCAAATATTTATAATATTTACACGAAAATAATTGCATACATAAATGGTAATTTATAACTTTGTATTGAATATTTACATAATCGCAGGCATAAATGTAAATATACAGCAATCGTATGCAATATTTATAATATTTACAATATTTATATTTTCAAATATTTATAATATTTACACATCTATTTACACGAAAATAATTGCATACATAAATGGTAATTTACAACTTTGTATTGAATATTTATGATATTTACAATGGTTATATTTTCAAATATTTATAATTTTATACAATTTACAATATTTACATTTTCGGCAGTAGAGAGGGGATTACCGATGGAAGTCTTGGAAGCATTTTTCCAAGCAGAGGCCAGGTTCTTCAGGGCAATCAGGGCAGTAGGTAGTCACCGCAGACTTCTTACCCTGCTTCGAACACTGCCTGCACCGTTTCTGGACCCTTCTGTCATCCCTCTTTTCACAGTACTTCGGAAAATGAGAATCTATGGATATCATGGAAGGGCCCCGTGAAACGGGCAAACTCTCTCTCGTTTGGCCTTTGGCAAGGGCATCTATGATGGACAACCTGTATGAGTACAAGCTCAGTTTTTGCGAGCTGAACTTTTGGTACAGGAGATAGGAATTCAGAAGCATTATATGCATCACATGAATCCCTAATCTCCTGAACCATTTTAAAGTCTTGTGATCACAGGGATAGTATGCCATGAGTTGGTCAACACGGTCAATGCCCCCCATACATCTATTGTATTCGGCAACTGCCTTGGGCTTTTGGACAATATTACCCCTGGATGTGGTAATATTGACCAAGTTGTTGCCGAATTCAGTGCTAAGTAAGAGGACATCCCGTTTGTCTTTCCATTTCATGACATTTATCCCTGTGTCAGTACTCATACAAATTGTCTCACCTCGTTTCAATTTAGCCCGGATCACTTCCGGTGGGTTCCCTTTACGGTCTCCACGCAGTGTACCAGTGCAATAACACTCATTGCTGAGTAGTTCACGGGCTAAATTGACGTCATTGTAATAGTTGTCCATAAACAATGAATACCCCATTTGTAGTCTTCCCTTCATAAGTTTATGGACAACCTTACTTGCATGCCCTCGTCCGGCCAACTCGAGGTCCTTTTTGCCCGTATACACAATGAAATCCAGGACATACCCATTGGGTTCGGTAAGCATGTAAAGTTTGACTCCAAACTTATGCCTCTTCCCTTTGATGAATGTCCTGAACCCCAAGCGACCCCTCCACAATACCATAGATTCATCAATACATAATACCCTGTCTGGAGTATATGTTTTTTCCGAAATACTATGGAAAAGGTCAAGAAGGGGCCTAATTTTGTACAAGGGATCTATTGGAGCAGGGTCACCAAAATTTGCATTTTCTGCAAAATGCAGACTTTGCAAGATGGCGAGAAACCTATCTCTCGTCATCCTGCGGTGAAAAAAATGCAAATCAAATTTAGCATTCCTGTTCCAATAGTCCCTTATCCTGTTCGTTCTAACGGTACCCATATGGAACATCAATCCCAAAAACACTTCGAATTCTTCCCTGGTCAATTCGCTCCAATTAGTAACTCTTTGAGGTTGAACACCCACCTGATTTAGGAAAATGTTTTCCACGTAGGCGTTCGTCCTCTGGATTACTAATTGGAAGAATTCATCAGAGAAAAACAAGCTGAAATAGTCAATGGGATTATTTCCACTGGGTGCCGTTAGAAGAGCTTCCCTTCCCCGAAAGGGAAGGGCTGCAGGCAGGCAAGCACCCTTAGACCAGGCAAGGGGTGTCTGGGGAGGGAGGGTGGGAAGAGAGGGCGGTGGGGTGGGTGCATGGGAAGTGGAAGGAATAGGGGATGAGGGTGGAGGAATGTCCTCTGAGAGGTGGGGAGTAGGGGTTGGGCCTCTACCTGGAGTTATTGCTTCGTCCGACTCCCCGTCGTCAAACTCCTCCCCACTGCCGAAATCACTCCACGACTCTGAAGACGAGTCTTCGCCGAAAGAATCGTCTTCCAGAATCTTTTGTATTTCTCCCTCCGTTATTCCGGCTGGAGCTCCTCCTCCTCCTCTCTTTCTTTTGGCTGTCACCTCTGGAATAATGAAAGCAAATACAGCATAAATGAATATTTATTGCAATAAATACAATAAGAAAGGTATTATACTAAATAGTTATGCCAAAAATTCAATTACCCAAATGTTCTGGAGAAATACTCCTCTGCCGCGAGGTCGATGGTTGAGGGGAGTTGGATCGCTTCATTCTAAAATGAAAAGGAAGCTGAAAATCACATCCCACAGAAATGGAAACATTTTTATTTACAATGAAAAAATTTAGCGTAAAAATTCGAACCCGGGACCATTCCATCATTAGCCCAGCGTTCTACCCACTAGGCCACCAACAAAATCTCATAATAACATTTCTGTAAATACAATGTATATGACTACCTTTAAAATTGATTTAATAAGCCAAATAATCGAACTTACCCGTCTCTTTCAATTCCTTCTCAAAACTGTTGAAAAACGTTTTTTTTTAAATATACGGTTTCCTAAAAATTTTTATCTCCACCTATTGGAAATGAGAACAAGAAAAAAGTCTTTGTTAATAAAAAGAAATATAAAAAGGCAGGGGAAAAAATATTTTTAAACACAATGAGAATATTTAAATAAAAATACCTTGTCGTAGTTAGCGCAACAGCTGGTAAAACACGAGAAGTCGCAGCAGAATCCGAACTGTACCCTGTGGTGGCTAAGGCTGAAGTGTGATGCCTGTGAAGATCCGAGACCGCCAAGCGAAGGGAAACGGAAGACCGGGGCTCTCGAGTTTATGACTGCTGAGCGCAGCGGCCCGTCCTCTATAGATGGCGCTCGGACCTGGGCGGAGTCCGCCGCGCCATCTATTGATGGCGCTCGGTCTCAAAGTGTTAAAACAATGCATTTTGACTTTTCAGCATAATTGCACCTGATGATGCCATCATGTCGAAATGTCATTGTAAATACGTGCCTAGTGGACATTAAAAAGTTTTTTCCATTGAACATTCTACAGATATGAGGATTTGCAGTGATTGCTTCCAAGGTTATGACTGCACTGATCCTTCAAGTATGAACTACATTAATGGACTATGGGTTAAAATTGTTTAATATAGAAAACTTTGGATTTTTTCTGTATTAAATCCTGATTCAACTATACTAACTATACTTTAAACATGAGCCAATGGCAATGGTAGCTTAAATGATTATTAACCCCCAGCCATTGTGCAGCAGGAGATTTGGCTGTTCCAAATAAATTAGGTAAAAAAAATGGCTTTCCATGTTATTGTGAATACAGTGATAAATTAGTGCTAATCCTGAGATACCTGTGTATCCTTATTTGTTCTTGGAAATACATCAACAGAGCTTGTGTCAAATTAATCACATCAATATCTACATGCTATTTCATCATTAAACCGTGATTAACCTAACCAGGAATAAGAATAATATATATTTATCTACAAACCTGCCATTCCCAATTTCTTAGCAGCTTCAATTGCAGTTGAGCCCTTATCTTGGTTTAGTTTGGAAACAACTGTATCAGCAGGATGAGAGACAATAGCACAGAACACACCAGCAATATAGCCAGCAGCAAAAGTGACTATCAACTGCTCTCCCTTTGTGCACTCAGCTCGTGGCTTTGGTACAACATTCCTGGGAAGTGAATGCAATAACAATTCAAAGAAAGAAATCACCATTGGCTACGAGAACAGTGATACACTGAAGAGAAGAGACACGTAATGATGAATCAAGAAGTGAAATAAAAAAACCTTACTTGTAAAGCAATTCAACCGTTCGTTCAAAACATGCAAACTTCATCATTGTATATGGGATCTGTCGCATCCAAAGAGGAACCAAGCCTTTGTAGAATCCAGAAAGACCTTCATCCTTGTATATGGTTGGGGCAGCTTTCCTCAAAGTGCTTGGAAACCCTGGCATAGTTTGAATACGGACCTGCAATGAGAAAAATTAGGCAGATGAAAATTCCTACCATTGGTACCATTGGGCCAAATAAAAGACTACATAGTTGCTGATGATGCACACAATCATTGATCTCTCCATACAGAAGAAATCTTGGTTCACTGAGTTTTGAAGCATTCAAGAAACTTTGGGTAGGCACTAGTGGAAAAGTGATATCATCAGCCAACATTGGCTATTTTTGCTAGACATATACACGCACTTAGGCACAAAGTTCAAAATATTTAGGTAACACGTTGACTGTGGATTTCATTAGGGTGTAAGACCGCAAGATGTGGATTTTTTTTCCTTACCAGCCTTTTAGCGGCAGAGCACATGTCCCACGGCTAACAAAGATGCGATACCACGTTGATGGACGTGGTCCACATTCAACGTATTAATATTTTAACATCATTATTGATAGAGAAAAAAATCAGTCTGATTTCAGTCATGTTTAGAGGTTGCCTTCAACATGTCTGTTCCAAGGTCACAAATTTCTCATATTTATGAAAAAAATATGATTTATCCTAAGATAGGAGTTATTTTCTGATCATGCAGTACCTGGTACTTTCAAATAATGTTGTTTGTTTTGTTTGCTGGACGATTCTGTTGGCCTGTATCTCCCTGGAATCCTGATAGGCTGCTAAGCCTGTCATCAGGTTTTCCAGAGACTGGACCAACAGAACCTGACATATATCCATGCCCTGGGTGGTGAAAAACCCACCCAGGCAGGACTCAAACCCACAACCCTCAGTTTAGCTGGCGAGGACTTTACCCCACCACCACCAGGGCTGGCAGGATGAAGAAGAATCTTTACCCCGCCGGCCTACTACAAGCCAGAAATCTTACTGATAGATATTCTTCATTAGATTTCCTCCACTACAAAGTTAAGCCTGTAATGAAGAAAAAACTAACTAAAACATTACTATACCTTAACAGCTTCCATTGGGCTAAGAGCTATGTCTGCAAAAAACTCGGCTGAAGCAGATGCAGCTAGGTATAACGATGTCCTCCACAAGTATGCATTTTCTTCTCCAAGCATATCAGAATAAACAACTTTAAAAACTTCATAAAATCCAAATTTGCAGAGACCCTATAAAATGGAAGATATTACTGACAAACATTTTCTATTACAAAAGCAACAACTTAACATTTATAAGAATACAATTTACAAATCAGTTACCTGAGCAGAGTATCCAAAGAATGTTGGAGCCCATCCCTTGGCAAGACCTTTAACGCCATCTTCCTTGATGGTAACCTGTAAATAAGTGGCCAAACAAACCAATAGTTACAATGATATGCTTGGTGAAGAATACTAAGTGATGAAGAACAGAGGGAAAATATATTAAGCTTACAAAATTACTAGATATGGGCAATTCTGAAAATTACCATGGTAATTTTTGAGAATTACAGTGCTACTTATAATATTCCGCAACCCCTGAATTATCACCATAATTCTCAGTAATATTCACGTAAATTACAGATAGTTTCATACTTTTATATTCCAAACCATTTCTTTTAAGTATATACATATTTCATTCAGGGTTAGTTATTGATAAAGGCATGCTCATTTGTTGAATATTTTTATGATTTTTACTTCTGGAATATAAGTGGAGCTAGTGTTTGAATGAAAATTTCTGATACCATGACAAGAGAAAGCCATTATGTATGTGGTCTGGCATACTTGTTATCATACAGGGTGATTCAAAAGTCTTTATATCATTATGGAAAATCAGAACTGTTTTATTTTTCAACACAGATATATGAAACAAAGATGAAAATGTTACTAAATACATCAAGTTCTATTCGTTATCGCTACAAATGTACCTCCATTTGAAGCATGATATACATCTGCACAATAGGAGAATTCATCCCAGACGTTGTGTAGCATGTCCTGAGTAACATGTTCAGTGCAGTTGTGATGCATTCTTTTAATTGTTGCACATCAGTAGGTAAGGGAGGGACAAACTGTGTCCTTAACAAACCCCACAAAAAGAAATCGCACACAGTTAAGTCTGGGGAATAGGGAGGCCAGTGGTGAAGCACCACAACGACTGACCCAACGTTGAGGTAACTGTTCATTGAGGAATCTATGGACTGACAAATGCCAATGCAGTGGAGCTCCAATTCTGTAGCATTCGTAAGTAGGCATCGCCATTCACCGTGTTTCCATCAAAGAAAAATGGCCCATATATTTTTTTGTGTGATACCCCACAAAAAACATTGACTTTTGGTGAATCCCGTTCATGCTCAACGGTGCTATGAGGGTTTTCTGTACCCCAGATTCGCACGCTATGGCATTTCACTTTGCCAGAGAGATGAAATGTGGCTTCATCACTAAAAATGAAATAGGATAGAAATGTCTCTTCTTCCCCCTCTGTGGTGATGATGAAATCACAGAATTCAACCCTTTTCTGTTTATCACCTGCATTAAGAGCTTGCAGCAACTGGGGCCTAAAAGGTTTAAACATCAATCGTTTCTGCAAAACATGCCAAAGAGCTGAGGAATGTTGAACTCTTAGCTTGCATGACGTGTCGACTTCGAACAAAAGCTTCACGAATCCAGGCAACATTTTCAGCTGATGTCGAAGGAGGACCTGACCACTTCTTATCACATAAACATTTCTCGGTTTCAAAGTTGTTAAACCAATGACGAATCAACATGACGGGTGCAGGCTGGATTCCATACTGTCTACGAAAGTCACGTAGCACTGTAACAAATTACCAACACTGGGCAAAGCGGATCACGCAGTAGGCCTTCTGCTGCCGGGTCACCATTTCAGCAAGAACTGATCACCCCTCACCCACCTCACTGCCTGGCTCCCAGCGACCCTAGAGAACTCTAGCGGACACTAAAAAAACTTGAACATCCCCCTATCGAACAACAGCTGTCTTGTTCCAGTGTAGGGCGGTTACTCAGGACATGCTACACAACGTCTGGGATGAATTCTCCTATCGTGCAGATGTGTGCCGTGCTTCACATGGAGGTCACATTGAACATGCATAGCGATAACAAATAAAACAATGTATTTAGTAACATTTTCACCTTAGTTTCATGTACCTATGTTGAAAAATAAAATAAGTTCTGATTTTCTGTAATCATAACAAGACTTTTGAATCACCCTGTATTTTCTTTCATTCTAAAACATTAGTGTAACAATAGTATTGGTTTACACGTCGGTTATTCATTGCTATTGGCAATCCAATTAAATCCTCCCTTAGATATTAATTGCTGAAAATTAAATCAATTTATCCATCTCTAAAAATAACATTCAAATACTGAATGCAGTGAGTTACCAGCAGTTTGAGTTTTCATTTGAAACAGTTTTTCCAACTTTTTCCAAAAGAAGTCTTAATCACAAATTATGCTGTAGTATTGTCTTCATTAGTAAATTTCAATACCACAATAGAAATTGTATTAAAACCTGTGATTCAGGAATAACTTAAATCTTTAATTTAAATAGTTGGGAACATAATCAAAGCTTAAATTATCTTGATATTAAGTAAATTTATATCACACAGCAAGCAAATCAGAACACTCAAACTTTTACACAAGTATTACAAGGAATGAAAGGGAGCACACAACGTGGAAATTAACCAAGCTGATATAATAATGTGTGCTACTGTGGAATGGCAAATATCTTATATCTATTTAAATTGATGGATTTTAAATACACCACATAGAAGGTCCAGATAAAACATCATTCACTCTAAATGACAGTAAATGGGTAATTTAAATTCCAGTCTCTACTTGATAACACACTTCCCAGAACAGTTAAAAGCAGAATAAAATTCTCACCTTGAACCCATTAAATATGGATTTATATTTCTCTGGGTTAACCTGGATTCGACATTTCACTAAATCAAGAGGCACAACAGCAGTGTGTGTAATTCCACAAGATAGGATTCCACCAAAACCACACAGCATAAAATATTTAGACGATCCAAATTCACAGCTGGCTACATCTAATGGAAATAAAAATACAATAGATTAAAAACTTATGTGATCAGTCTGACTTTTTTTGCAAAACAAATCATGCAGAATCTAATTTTCACTCTCGGAGAAAAACCAACACATATGCAAAATAGTAAAACATTTCTGATGTCACACATGCATGTCTAGTGTGTTACAACAAACATAGACCTTAATGAGGAGTTTTGAACCAGCATTACCATAGTTCCTAGTCACAGCACCTATCAAACAAGTGAGGAGGGGTTTCATCAAGAGTACTTAGTAATTTTTGAAAAATTTTCAGCTATTTTAAAAGAGAAAGAGGAGGGGTTTGGTGATACCTATGCATGGAGGGAATTAGGCTAGGAATTCCTTATTCACCACCCAGTACATGTTAAACTTATCAGGCTTTCAAATGTTCACTTTATTCAAAATGCCCTTCTTTTTCAAATTTGAAGGTCAATGATTCTACCATCACATACTTCATCTCCTACTACCTCTACACAGAGAGAGTCAAAACGTCATCCCTCTTCAGGTTAGGCAGAGTAAAAAGAGCTTCATTATGGGTGTTAGGCCAGGAAAACTGGCCTTGTACACTATTTTCCACTACAACTTTTGCTTCCTTTTAAATGCATTCATTCCACATCCTCCAGCAATGAATTTCCTTGCAGCATTAACACAACTATTTCTTCACCTGTCAAAAATATTTGGCCAAAGTATACTTGTCTTTCACCCTTAACTATCTCCTATGTATACTTTCTTGCTTTCTGTGAATGTGATTCAATGATATCCTCCCTGCAAATCATTTATCCTGGAGCATCTATCCTTTTATTTACATTAAATTGTGATTTTCCCAACCTTTTGCAGCATCCTATTCTATCTCATTCTCTTTTCTCAAAGACACTATTTATGAATGACAATGCAAAACACTATCATCGGCATTATCTCAAATTTTATCTTCATAATCTCCACCTGCACTGATTAACTCTTCACTCCAGCTACCATTGATTTATTGTTCTCCTGCTGTTCTAAGTACAAGACCTATTTATAGTAAAATCACAGGAAAAACTAATTTCTCATACCATACCTTCCTACTATGTCTATGGAAGGGATATATGGTATACCTAAATATGATCATCAATCCCATTGGTTGGAAAACTCATTACGTTTCTGTTTTCAAGATTTTATGAGGAAAAAACCAACAAGCTGCAAATACTATATTAGCAATTTGGCAATTACCTTCCCTGATCATGGTCTTTCAAAAACTTGACTGCCAAATAATGTTTAAACACTGCAGAGGAGATTGGATGATGAGGGTGGCAATAAACTATCATCCTACCACCTATCTTCAAGATAGATGATTTTGATTTTTTGTCAGTTAAGACAAGGTGTGCAAAATTAGGTCAGATTATGATCACCCAATATCTTTCATAGTAAACCTTTCTATTTAAATACATGCCAAGGGTTACATGGCAGAACTCAAACAATGAATTACACTGCATAGGAGTGAAATACCTAGTTGTAACCTGCAACAAGTAATACATGCAAACACACTACACACAGGCGTAGGAGATTACCACTGATGATATAAAACTCGGGAGTAAAATTAGTAGTGAACAGTAGCAGAAGACACTCCAGGGCACATAAAAATTCACCAATGTTACCTAGGCTGGAGATTTATTAATCCGTGACAGGAGAAATAAAAGGCATACTCCTCTGTAGAAATCCTGAAATTTAAAGTGACTCTTGTCATGAAATGCATTTATCTCTGATGAAAAATTACAACGGAATTGGTTAAGACTTTCGGCCTTCGTTACTCATTTAAGGGTTTGTCCATGGCTTTCAAGCAAGCCATGGACTACCTCAAAGTCCAACCCAATGGGATGACCCATTGGATGAGCACATTCAAAAACATGATACACTGAGCAAAAGTGTCTCATCAAAAATCAGGTCAGAATCAACAATAGGAGGAAATTACAGCACAGTTCGCCTTATAGCATCAACGCATTAAAATTAACTAAGGTCAATACAGTGAGAACCTTTTCAGAACGATCAAGAATAAGCTTTAGTAAATTAAACGTCTTGACATCAGTTTCTCCAAAGGCATTAAACATACAACCTCACCAAGGAGTAAAAAATTGTCCCAATACGATTCAATGTTTAGCATTCAACGCGTGTAGGCATATTAGTAAATCAAGATTCAAGATAAGTAATTAGATTACTCCTGTCCACCTCTATTACCATGCGATAATAACGCTAGTAACGGCGGCGAATATCGGCCCCACAATAATTCAAAGATTAAGTACTTTCCCTTTCGATGACGGGCGCTTAAATTTCACTACTGTCGCTTAGGCAGGTATGGTATGTTAGGTATGGGCACCACCTTACCCAGAGATGCAGCAGCTGCGATTTCCCGGCCGGGTACTAATTGATTATCCACATTAGGCGTAGGAGCATCACAACTAGCTACTTGAAAAGGGCTCCTAAAGCAGTTGTTTTTCGCAGCTTCCAAGACTGTTAGCAACATTTTCCTACAACGTTAAATCCATGCATTTAAATGGAATATTTCAACTACAACACAAATTATCCAACAAATACTCAAGTTAACAAATGATATGAGTATTAGACTTACAAATTAATATATTATGTACAATAATGTCCCAGTTAACACTCCTAATAAAGGCCGACGAAGACCAACTGACGTCGACCACTCCAGCAACGTCTGCTTCCTCGAGAGAAAAAGGGCTGATCAGCAGCACCTCGGGTTTGGGCTCAAGCTAAAGTTATAATAACTTATAAAAGAGATAATACTATATTAAAAGAAATAAAATTATAATTTAATTTTTAATTTAAAAATTGATGACTAATTGTGGATTATAAATGCACCTTATTATTACATTTTACATATTAAGACGACATTTGATTTTTGCGCACTGCCGGTCGAGGAATTCGGCTGCCTTCACCGTATTCTAAAGATTTGAATGATTTGAATACTCAGTGACATTTGGGAAGTTCATTTGAAAAGGCTATTTCACAATGCGATTTCATAAGACTTTATTCTCTCGTGACTTTCAGCTGCAAGATTGGGTATAAATTCTCTTAATACATGAGCAATGTATTTCTCTTTTAACATTGATCATGGCGACACTCTCAGCTTAAAAAACGAGTACTCATAGGTTGACGAAATATCTCGTATGCATAGGTTACTCTTTATGAGCCGAAATTCTTTACATGGATAGGCTAATTTTATGCCAGTCTAATTGGGTGTAAAGTGCTACTGTATTACATCCCATGCTGCGGGCGTTCCTGTCAGCCATATATTATACTTGGTTTCATGGCTTGTTTACTCGTTGAATGGTACCCGCGCATGTTCATATACATCAATGCTACTGGTATTAGAAATTCTATAGTCTCTATATTCTGTGGTGAATATATTCAATAACACATGCAGTGGAGATTTTAGGGACAAATTCGTGCAAGTTGTTGCATTGTCTCAATGAAATTCCTGAAGAGTATTCGCATTCGTGCGTGAACCCACGCATGTACATGCGTGTGCATTCCTGACTAATTTACTTAATATTGAGCAAATTGGTGCAAACCATGCAAGCAGACCATTGAGCAGCCAAGAACATGATGGAGAGATACCGAATCAACTCCAGTAGGCACAAAAAGTGGTAATAACGAACCTGTTAGGTGTCATTTCGATTATAACCCTTCGCCAAATGCGACAATATTAATACAGGAAAAGAATATTCCTTCCGTTCATGAAAATAAATTTCCGCTTAAATGCGAGAAGAGTCTGCGGTGTAAGAAATATTTTTCTCTTTTATGCTTTTTTATTCGCACATGACCAGACCTGTACATAGTACTGCCACAAATGCCCATTGTATTGTTAATGTCTACTTACCCACAATAAAGGATTTGCTTAAAAATGAGATTATCCGCATCCAATACTTTTATTTGAAATATTAAAGACCAAACTCATATTATAAGGCCCAACTCTACGAATCATTATTATTTAATGACAGGCTAATTAAAATATTTTGCCAGTAGGTGACTTACCAGTAGGGAAGTACTATTATGTATATTTGTGATCATAAGCCACTTCACTGCCTAATCCTAAATTCTCAATAATATATTCAAAGTTTTATAATTTTCTTATTACCACAGATATATGGTTTGATTTTTCTGGGACAGGAGAAAATCCACTCGTACTTTCAGTAATTCATGTATTCATATTGCACAGATAAGCGCGCCATTTCATTTATTCGCTTTTGTAGCTCATTTGTTCGTGTATTTTCGCCATCTTACGGAAACGATAATTGTGAGTAATATGTATTTTGGGAAATTTAAATTAATTGTACCTATGGTACCTTTGTAATGTCTCGTGTTGAGATCTAAAACCCTTGAAGTCTCATTTATACATTGAGCAGATACATTTGACAAGTGATGGCGATCTTGTTTTATTCATTTTGGTTCGATATGCCTTTCATCATAAGTATTGCATTTGTTAAAAGTGGAAGATTTTACTTAGATTAATCTACATGATCTGATCTGGGGGGTTCTTCAAGACCCTTCCCGTTACCCGGGCATTGGGAGTGCTGAAGTTTTTGGGACATATGTGCCATGTACTTTTGAAGTTCTAAAGATTTTGTCTTGCACGATTAATGGGGCTCAATCGGAAGGTATAAATTTGCAATGTTTTGTTTATGTGTGCGTTACATGTCACCATACTTATATCTTGAGAATGCAGTTGCTTTAGAAAATGCAATGCATTGAGGGTTTTATGTGGCGGAAGAGTTTGGAAATAGAGCTTACAGTAATTTTGAAATTTTCACTTTTAGGCAACAGGACAAGGCATGCCAGTTTATGGGCAACGTATGACTATACCTGTCACCGTGCAGGAGGTTGAGGTTGGTATTTGAATGAATGTGGCACAAAACAATTACTGATACCGTCAAAGATCTGGTCAATGGCCAGTTAATTGCGTAGGAGTTCTGCTTACAGTTGTAAATGCTGCGGTATGTTAGAATTGCGATGTTCTTGGAATAAGAATTGAACTTGGAAAATGGGTATACTCAGTGCAGTCAGGTACTGATGTGCCTGTATAAATCACTTTAATGTAGTAGGCAATTCTAATTTAAAGATGACCCTCATTTCATTCGGTAATATACTTGAAGTTGACAGGCACAGTGGCTAAAATTATAGTTATTCCTGTTGGAATATGTGATAGAATGCTCATTGGAAAGTAATAGAGAGTTAGAGTTTCATGAAGGTGACATGGGCGGTTGAAGGAAGTCCTATACTTACTATTGTGCAAATTACAAAAATCGTCCAAATTTTGACCCTGAAGTTACTTTGTTGGGAGTACAGTAGTCCTCTCTGAGAAGTGGATGTTGTGCTGTTGTGAATAAATGTGTTAAATATGCAATGATAACCAATCTTTTGATGAGGAAGTTTCAATGCTGGGAAAGCATATGGTGAAAAATGGTGGGATAGAAAGATGAGTTTGTCGAATTGAAGCGATGTGTAACTTATGTCAATTGAAAAGCACCTAGACAAGAAGCCAGTTACTTCAAGTTTTTCATGAGGCACAAAACAAATGTACCAATGTTGAAGTATTGATGCCCCATGTCATTACATTGCAAATATGAGCTGGGAAAGTAAATTTTTTGCTTGAAGCGCTCTCCACTTAGAACCCAAGTTGGAATTGGAGCTCCACTGTACAATCTCTGTAACTGACAGAATTTAAATCCAGACCCTTTCAATGGGAATCCTATCCACCATCCCAACACAATCCCTCTTCAATGAAACTTCTTTAAAAATGAAATGCTATTGGCTTGGTGGTATTCTGTACCTTAAGGTGAATGGAGAACTATACTTACACATGGCAATCTAAGGTGTTCAAATTGCAGTGATATCACCTCTGAGATGGGTACTGTGATCCTTAGGATCTCGGAATCTATTACACAACTCAATGCATCAATTTGATCCCCCAATGATAAGTGTAGTGCAAGTATTGCCCTGTGCATTGCTCCTCTGCGATAGAAAGGTGTCAACAGACACTATTGGAAGGAGATGAGACTTTAGATGAGATTTGGAATGAATGGCTTCCAACAATGTACGGTTTGTATGAGTGGCCAAATGTTTTGAAAATTGTTAAAGAACAGATCTTAGGATGCACTAGAACTATGTGAACTGTGTAAATAATGCATTATAGAGCAGAGGGAAAGTCATGTGAAGATTTTCATGAAATGTGGTTCAAAGGGCAGTGTGATAACTCTGAATTAGGAAATTTGGGTAAAAGATGAGTTGAAATCTAGGTAGTCATGAAGTTTTTAGGTTCTTTTCCTAGTTAAAAATGTATCAAGGCACATCTTAAGAGCTTTGAGCTAAGTGTTGCTTGATTCTTTTTTCCTTAGATTCCAGTGGACCACATTGATACTGATGAAAATGCCATACACTTAGAAGATTATTCTTCTGTTGGTGAACATGTGACATCTCAAATTGAGATACAGAGTGAGGTGAGTCACTAGACTGTAATTGTCGATCAATGCAAAATTATGTAAAAAATTAATAGAATGGTTTGTAATGGCCTTATGGCAAACTTTCTTACATAATTTTCTTATGGGCTGGAGACCTTGAGTAGATCAGAAGAACAATCCTGTGTATTCCATGGGCTCAATGCTTTGCATATTGAAGTAAATCTTGGTTGATTATGTGCCGAATGAATGAACTTTCCATTCTGGCTTATTAACCCATTAAAACCCACGAGCAACTTTAACTTTTTTGTTCATAGTCAAACTTTTGCTGCAACTATAGTTGATTGTGGGCACTCGGTAGTACTAATTTTGGAATTGATTCAAGTGTCGCATTCTGGTGTCTTGAAAGATTTATGGCTGATTTAATCTGTCCAAAGTGTTAAGCTAGTGGTGAAAAGGTATTTATTATTAATAATTGGTATTATTAACATTAATATAATGATTTAAAATCATTTGGCAAAATATTTATGACAATATTCTCTGTCAATTGAGTTAAAGGTTGGTTTTCTGATAGGCAGTATAAAATACATCCAATGCTTGAATTACTGTACAGTAATGTTAAATTATTTACTTCCCCCAAAATGAATCGTAGTTATGATTGAACTATTATAATTTATTATGGTAAGCATAGTACATAGCAATTAGGAAAATGCAAACTATTTGGTTTGGAGCAAAAGGTGGTGTTTGGCAAAAACAAATGGCCATATAGTTCACTCAATGCCCCATGGCAGACAGTGTACGAGAACTCCAAATTCACTGCGCAGCTCTTAAGCAAGGATGCATTTTATTATTGCTCATTGTTGGCAAATTGAAAAACAGCAGCCAAAGAAAGGTCTAGTTATACTTTGGTAACTTATTCCCTCCATAAAATTTGCTCTATAGGTCACAGATATGGGAATAGGAGGGACAGGACACACCATGTAATCATTTAGTCACATGTAATGCTTATGGGATAACAGAAAAAGTAAAACAAAAAAGCTACGTGTACGACTGAAGAAGTAATTGATGGTAATTTACTAGTTACTCGCTGGGGCAACTAGGCAGTTTTCACCTCAATAAATTAATTTATTTGGGGAAGAGCATAGGTAGTCAACCAGTATCCACTGAAAGAAATTTCTGACTGTACCCATTCCTCTACC
Source organism: Ceriagrion tenellum (assembly GCA_963169105.1). Classification (NCBI taxonomy): domain Eukaryota; kingdom Metazoa; phylum Arthropoda; class Insecta; order Odonata; family Coenagrionidae; genus Ceriagrion; species Ceriagrion tenellum. Next base: position 9,155,761 of record OY720643.1, read on the forward strand.
TATTGAAGAATGTAACAAATTAATGGGAGTTGTACATTTATGTGATATATTTTCTGCCATGTACAGGGTGTACATAAGAAAAAAACAGTAGTAGTTGTCATTTTTCCCTTGGACATATGGGATATTCTGTATCAGCATTGGTTACAAAACATGCATATGGAGTGCAATTGATAATTCCCACTTTCACCAAGAATGTCTTTGGGGTCTTGATCTGCAAAGCATAGTTTGAAGTTCTCAAACATGGCGATTATTTAATTTTGAGTGTGTTTTAATAATGCGAGTGTTTTATTGAATTTCTTGAGAATTATACAGTATATTGTTGTACATGTGCAGTTACCCAGTGAACATCCTCAAAACATAACTTGGTGATTGTATATACTTGTATTATCTCTATTTTGTTCCAATAAATAATATTAATGGTTCAAGGACAGTATGATTACTATTAATGTTTCAGTCTTAATTCTTATTTACATGGGAAACCCCCGTTCTGTACCCCTGAGTACCCACGAGCAACTTAAGTTGCTTGCAAATATTTGCCAATGGAGGATTGAAAAAAAAACACTTTTTTATGGCCTATACATGTTCAAATGTTGCCAATGAAGCTAAAGAAAAGGTAGTTTAAAAAAAATTGTTTGGGTACTAATGGGTCAATACAGACCATGGTTATGACAAATTATATCTATATTGCAAATTTTCACATAATTTGTAGACCTACCACAGGCGGCGACAGAAGAATAATCTACCTACTATTCAGGAAGTAAGTTGCCAAAATGCGAATTAGAGATAGAAGTCGGGTAGAAGCTAAAATTAACTAAGGAGTAAGAGATGGGTCTGCTTCGCAGATGAAATCACAGTCATGGCTGAAATCGCGATGATCTTCAAAGGTCTCTAAACGTAAGGGACCGAGTTCTCCAAGAATACAACATGACAATAAATAAGACGAAGACAAACATTCTAGCAAGCAGAAGAAAGAGGCTGAATGTAGAAGTCACCCTGAGAGTAGAGAAATTAGAGCCAGTATATTCTATCTCCTTTATCGGAAGTACCATCGTGTGGGATGGAAGAAGTACAATGGACATCAAGTGGAGAATAGTCCAAGCTAAGGAGGTGTTCATGGGAAAAAGACAACTGCTTTCCTCAAAGAAGATAGGACTACAAACAGGGAAACAATATACAAAGACATTCGTGTGGAGCGTGGCACTCCATGAATGGGACGCATGGACCATTGGAAAAGCTGACCAGAAATGACTAGGATCCTTCGAAACCTGGTGCTGTAAGAGGATGTTGAAGATAAAATGATAATGATAAAGAGGGACAGAGTAAGAAATGATGTAGTGACAGAAGAGTAGAAGAGGAAAGGACCATATGGAACACCATTCAGAAAAAAAGAACCAAATGTATGGGCACTCACTGAGACACAATGGGTTTGTGGGGAGCATAATTAAAGTTAAAATAGATGGAAAAGTCCCCAGAGGAAGACCCAGGAATAAGTTCATGGACCAAATAAAGAGTGAAGTACATAGGAAGAGATACCAGGAGGTAAGGGAACTAGCATTAGAAAGGGAAGGGTGGAGGGCTGCAGTCAACCAATCTTAGGATTGAACGACCAATGATGATGTAGGCTAATTATTCTCCAGTGACTTTAATCATGTTTCACTTTTCTATTCCTAATCAGCATTACCATGACTAGCATGCTTCATATTTGATCTGCTCGATTCCCATCTGAATAAATTTATCTACTGGAAAATATCATGAATGATGAAGTCTTTTTAATTATATTACTTTATAAAAAAGATACTTTATTAACGTGTAGTTGCTATCATTGTCATCTTACTCCAAGGCTTACGCTGTTTTTGATGCATATTTTGTTGGTCATTTTCAGCCTCTAGTTTTATCATCAATCCCTGGCTTGGAGAACTATTATGTGCAAAGTGTTGAAGCTGCATCTGATGTTGATGAAGTCTCTGCAGTGGAAATAACTCCTGGCTCTGATAAGAAGACCAGTGAAAACTTTAAAGTGGTGTCAGTGATCAAATCCACTGGGAATTCAAGTGTTGATCTGAATAAATCAAAAGTAGGTGTTATCTTGGACAATGTTCGACAGTCAAGGAGGCGTGGCCCCAGGAGTGGGGTTTGTGGTATGTCAAGTGATGCTGAGGCCTCTTCACTGTCTGATGAAGGAGCACAGTCATCTGCAAACTGTAAGTTCTCTTTCTGTTGATATTCAACCAATTGTTACTCCAAATAAATAGTATTGCTCTAGTTTTTATGCTGAGTCATTTGACTTAAAGTACATCATCAGTATTTTTTTCTAATATTTGGTGGTTTTCAGTATTTTTCCTGGGGCCTGTTTCTCAGTGTTACAAGTCACAAGTATACGTCACAGGTTGGATATCGCAAGTCTGTGTATCTCTGATAACGAAAACGAAACACTCATTGGTCATCTACTGATGCTTCTCAATTACAGATTTTAAGTCCTACTTGAGAAAGAAGGGTAAATAGTCCACAAGTGAAAATGGCGGACATAGTCAAGTCCATATTTAACTTTTATTTGATGCTAACAATATACTTCGAGAGTGTACTTTGCCATATTTGTTATCCCAGGGTCAGTGCCATATCTCTGGGTAAATATAAATGATTGAATATATGCTGAGACATATTTTTATTTCATAACTTGCCATAAAAGATCGTATGTGAAGGCAAGTTTTTGGAGAAACATATGATCATACAAAAAAATCATGTATTTTGCTGCATTTCTAGGAGGTGGTGCTCAAAATGGTAGGTTAATTATAAAGGTCACGTGTCAAGATATCATGTTAAGTTGGTTTTGTCTTTATTGAATTACTACTAGAGACTTAGTAATGTAATATTCTAACAAATCTTCAAGGTAATGTATTGTATGTTGATTTTTAAGTTCATTATCTGAGTTTATTGATATTTCTGGTTATTAATGATTTAAGTTCTGGAAGTGGGTTCCTGAAGGGAGGGAAACTAGGGACGTGATTGTGGTAATGAGAACACTTACTGAAAGAAACATAGTAGAATGAGGATGGTTTTGCTTGCTTTGTTGACTTTGAAAAGATGTTTGACAGAGTAAATTGGGAAAGAGATGCTTGGGAAAATAAGGAGTTGATAGGCGAGATAGGAGACTCATCTGGAACTTTGTGACCCATTTGACACTGCACAAGGGTGCATGTTGTTGCCTTTACTGAAAAACACTCATGCTGAGGAAATAGTAAGGAATGCATGGGTAGAGCTAGTTGTGAAAATCAAAGGTGGAGGTGTTGAGAAAATCCAACGTAACTATCTTCTCTCTCTTTCTAATTAATTTTACTTCAGCCAGATTCTTCCGATCTGTCAAATCTTGTTTATTTTTTCTAACAAACACAAACAAACTCCACAACAAAACAATAAAAAAGACGAACGTAAATCATATCAATACGACAAAAATGTGTGTCCAACATACTTGAATGTTTTATAAAAATAAATTTAACATCTCCCCTTGTTGGTCACATACTATAAGATAAAATCTCCCCTCCTTTCATGAGCGAAAGAATGAAAACAAAATAAACGCAATACAAAATAACCCTACAGTTATATCAGAATGAACAGCAAATCAAATATTTGCAACCAATACTACCAAACAAAATATCAATAACTCTGTTGGGCTTCAAAGAACCAAAAATTCATCATTTACTTGATCCCCAGTACTTCACGCCAGTAATTGTTCAACCTAGTATTCAAAATTTTGGTGAAAATGCCAGCATGATTTGACCTTGATAAAATTTTTTAAAACTAATTCTTGGACATGGTGATGCTTGACACCTATGTATATTTTGATCTCTCAGCATTTCCTCATTCTCCTTTTTTCCTTTTCTCATTTTCTCCTTCCTTCCTTTTTCTCATTCCAAGTCTTTCTCCATCAGCACAGCACAATGGGCCAATTCTCTCAGGTATGCTTCCCAATCAGCATTTCTTTGCTTCTCCTACTCCCTTCTCATCTTTTCGTCTAATACTTGGCGCTGCTGCTGTTTTTGGATTTGTTCCTTCTGCTCTGGCCTCAAGCCCTTCCATTGATCACATACCAAACGATGAGGACCAAAAGCACTGGCTGCTATGTTGGGGTTCTCAGAAAGGAAGTCCCCAGTAATGCAATTGATGATGTCTGCATGCTTGTCAAGAAGTTCTAGTCTTTCCTTCTCCCATTGGCAAGCGTCTTTCTCGATCATCAATGCCTTATTGAATTTCATTAACGTTTCTTCTTGCAGCCTTCGGCACTCCTGTTTAGCTATACTCAATTCCACTCTAGCTTTGTCATAGGCTATGACTGCCATCTCGTGGGCCTGCTCTTCCTTTCGACGCTCTGCCTCGGCCGCTTCCTTCTCCTGAAGTTGCTGATCCAGCCATGCTTTCAGCTGTTTGCACTGCAACTCCCTCCTTTCAGCACTTGCTGAATCTTCTCCCCCAAATAGTTTTGCCGATGAAGGCCCACAAGTAGAATCATCTTGCACAGATAATCTCTTTAACCCATTAATGCCCAGATCTTTTTTACATACATACATACATACATACGTACCCATCACACCATTCCCTTCCGGGGTAGGCACAGTCAAAATGTTTCACTCATTAATACATAATTGTACACCTAACTCTGCTTCAATAATTTCCTCCATTCTGACCTATCCTTGCAAACCTCTTTTGCCTCATTTACCCCCATACTGTTTTATACATGCCCTCCTGTTTTTAAAACTCCTAATATTCCTTCTCCTACGAATTTCCTCAACCACAACTTTCTGGGCCTACCTCTACCTCTCACACCATTCATTCTACTCTCATCTGTTTCGTTATTCGACTCTCATTCATTCTCTCAACATGGTCAAACCAACGAAGCACACTCCTTTCATACACGTCCATTACTGGAGCATTTAACCCACATTCATTCATGACCCACTCATTCCTGACCCTATCCATCCTACTTTTTCCACAAATTCTCCTCAGATAACTCATACCCTCGGCATTTGGTCTACTCTTATGTCTACCCTGACATACCCATGTTTCACTACCATAAAGCAAAGTGGGAAGAAGTACACTTTCATACACGGCAATTTTTGCTTCCGTAAACAAGCACTCATTCCTTGATATGCTCCACATGCTACCTACCACTTTCCTTACAGCATTCACACGTCTCTTTATATCCTCATCTATTCATCCATCTTTCGCATACATCTTACCTAAGTACACAAAACCATCCACCTGTTCAATTACTTCACCATTCGCCCTCATTATACAGTTATTCTCCCCATTCTCCTTATCGAAAACTACTACTATAGTCTTACACGCATTTACCTTCAATTCCTTTCTCTCCGTTGATTCACAAAACTTATCTAGGAGCTTCTGTAATCCCTGTTCACTGTCTGAGATCAAAACAGCATCATCTGCATGTAGAAGAACTCGCACGTTTACATTTCCAATCAAAACACCGTCGTTTTCACTACATGCGTCTCTAACACATTTATCCATAAATACGTTAAACAGCCATGGAGACATTACGCATCCTTGCTTTATATCCCGATCTATTACAAACCAATCACTCAGAACCCCGTTAACTCTTACTCTTGCCTTACTATTGTCATACATCGCCATCATAACATTCAATAACTGCCCATTCACTCCATAGTCTCTCAAAACCTTCCACAACTTCTTTCTATTTACTCTGTCATATGCCTTCTCTGAATCAACAAACGCACAGTACACTTTCTTTCGGACACTCATACATTTTTGTATCACTTGCTGAAGTGCAAAAAGCTGGTCACTATATCCTCTCCCAGGCATAAACCCACACTGAACACCCCATATTCTGTTGGAAGTAATACTCCTCACTCTTTCGATTAATATTTTACTGAACACTTTTCCCGGGATACTTAATAAACTAATGGCCCGATAATTATTACATTCCGTCTTTCCTCCCTTCCCTTTGTACAACGGAACAATGATAGAATTCTTCCAATCCGCTGGAACAACAGAAACCTGTAAGCATAAATTGTATAGTTCACACAGCCTACAAATTAGTAATTTACACCCACACTTCAGCATTTCACTGGATATCCCATCTATGCCTGCAGCTTTCCCATTTTTCAATATTCTCACAGCCGTTGTGACCTCCTCACTGATATCCTTTTCCATCATCACATTCTCATGTACCACTTCACAAGGCTCATCCTCAACGCCTGCAATATTATTGTACAATTCTTCAAAATACTCCCTCCAGCAGTTCCTGATATTGCTCTCGTCCCACATGATCTCTCCACTTTTGTTATTTACCGCATTCATTCCCCTACCTTCACCAATCTTAGCCCTTTTGACCCACTTCCAAAACAGCTTTTTATTACCTTCAAAATTACTCTGCATTTTGTTAGCTTCATCCGCACGCATTCTTTCTTTGCTCTCTTTCACAATGATTTTGCATTCATTCTTTTTCTTTCTGTAAATCTCACATGCCTTAGTGCTCTCTTCCTCATATTTGGCAGCAATCATATCCTTATATGCCTCTTTCTTTTCTCTGACTGCAATTTTCACTTTTTCATTCCACCAAGCATCACTTTTCGTTCTTCCTACCACTCCTTTTCCACATACACTTTCAGCACATTCCACAATCACTCCTTTTAAACACTCCCATGCATCATTTACGTTCTCGTTTCTGATATGCTCGTCCCATTCTCTCTACTTCAATGATAGAGCATCCTCAAGCATGCAACCATACCGCATTCTTACCTCGCTGTCTAGCAACTTTTCCACTTTTACTCTCAACTGCTTACGCGCAACATTCTTCCTTGGTACCAACTTTCTGCCCAAATTCACTTTGGAGTGTACCAAATAGTGGTCTGTTCCACATTCAGCACCCCTCATCACTCGTGTGTCCCACATTAACTCTCTCAATCTCTCACCATATGCAATAAAATCAATTATACTTTTACAATCACCCCTTTTCCAAGTATACATATGTATTCTCTTATGTTTTCAACCATGTATTCAACACAAACAATCCTTTTTCCAAGCACACACTCACCAAGTTTTCACCATTATCATTCACTCGGGGGACACAAAAAGGCCCAACCACTCTCTCAGATGCATCCTGCCTCACACCAACCCACCCATTCATGTCACCTAGTAAAATTATTCTATCACCAGGATCACATTCATTCAAAACCTCTCTCAGTTTTTCCTAAAACTCATCTTTCACACTGTCACTCTCTCCATCCACTGGTGTATAGCATGCCACAATCACAATTCTCCTTATACCTACTTTCATGCGAACCGAGAGCAATCTAGGGGATACTAACTCTGACTTCCTTACTAGCAACTTAGCTCTCTCATTAAGAATGAGTCCTACACCTTTACTGCCGTGTATATTATCTTCAACTCCTGACCACAATACCAAACTACCGCCATTTAATGTAACAGAATCCCGCCTCTTACGCTTGGTTTCACATACACACAAAACATCCATTCGTCTCACTTTCATTTCATTCAGCAACTCATGCTCCTTTCCGTACACTCCTCTCACATTCCAAGTACCGAGAGTCCAGTTCGTATCGCTAAGTCCGTATCTTGATGGGCCAACCTTATTCAGTTTCCGCCGCCCATCGTGGCTTCAGCTGTCCGAGGCAACATTTTGACGTTTAGCAGTAAGTTGTAATAGGGTATGCAAGGTTACCAGCCTTCGCAGTACCCACACCAGGTGCAGCTTTCCCTGCTCACGGTTACGGCGCTCTACCGGTCAGTTTTGGCACATTTTTGCCAGTATGCCACAAGAGAAACCAAAGCATAGTAATACCCTAGGCCCGCTTTCCCTATTCTGCTCAAGCTAGGATCCCTTCTGAAAGGACTACCTTGAGAGACAGCATACTGTTGCCCGCGACCCACCACTTGGAGGGATATGCGGTGTACTGACACACCTTGTCACGATCTTTTCTCTTTTCGAAAATACTTTTTAAGTGACTTTTTTTAATAACACCCAGCCTAACTATTGGAAAAATAATTTTAAAATTCTGGTAAATTATTTAAATAATTATAGGGTGGGGGGTTGTGCCAAATGGGTCGTTAACGACCCATTGGGCACAACCCCCATGAGTATGTATGACCATATTGTAGAGTTTTTATCGAACATTTTAAATTACTTAACTTCAATATTGGTTTAACTTACAAGTTTACCTATTTATATTGTTGAATTAATTACATATGTCATTATTTTAACTTTTTTCAACAAATTATTGCTTTTAATAATAATAAATGACCTAAATGAAAAGGCATAACTCTGATGTATTAGGGAAAAGTTTGTTATTCATGAACATTTTTGTCAGAACATTATCATTCTAAATTAAACAAATAAAAAATTAGTAACATTTGATATTTGTTATATTTTTCCTGCAAGAACACTATTATTTGTTTTGACATAGCAAAGAATTGGCAAGAGTTTAACAAAGCCATTGCATGAATATTCATAATATGTTTCTCACACATGTAAAAAGGCATATAATTGTTTAAACATAGTTAAACTATAATTATACAATGCCTTTTCATATAGATACAAAACAAAATGAATCTGAGACATGTGAAAAAAATTTAAATTTTGTAACAATAGATGAACTATAATTCAATAAATATCTTTCTTGAAGATACAAAACAACAGGATTCTGACACATTTGAAAAGGCATGAAATTGTGTACAAGTAAACCCCTGAGAATATAATGTAAAAAAAGAAAGAATGAAACTGCATGGTTTTTATCCATATATATATGCCTAATCTGACAATGAGTACTAATGCACAATTATGAGGTTAACTATCAGCAAAGGCGCAGTATAGTGAAAACACAAAAAAAATTCTGACTTTGAATAGGAAAATTATATATAAAATTAACAGCTTCCACTTGAAAAACACCTTTAAAAATTGGCCTTAAAACATTTGAGGTCACGTATGATAGTCATAAATGCATGTATTAATAAGCGGTACCCCGCATCTTCGGCATGCCCTGACAGTTTTGCTGCGGTAAACTGCACATCAGCACCTAGGTTGCCCTGTAATAATGAAATGACCACTGTGCTTTAACCGGGCTGGCTTCCCTACTTTCTCCACAGAACTTGTTGGACCAGGAAGTTTAGGCTCAGTACCATACTTGTGAAGAATGGTCTGGACTACTTGCCTCCTAAATGACAGGGCATCGAAAACTCTGCCATGGCTTTTACTCAGAATCCATGCATTGATAATGGCCACGACCAACAACCAAAATAGAATAGGGATATACCATTTCTTCCCTCATATTGCAATTCTATTCTCAGCTATAAACCTATCTAGGAGGTCCCCACCCCCATGTTTTGGTTGTACTGATTAAATGTGGTTGTGGTACACTAACTTTACCTTTTTTTGATTCTGAATATCTAGAGACTTGATGGGTTAAGTGAATATCGTGAGCATTAGGCATAACATTCATGAGATTATTATCCTTCCATGCAACTGCAACTATATTTTCCACTTTATATAATCGTGCCTCAAATTTTCCCCTCTCACATTTTTCCATATCTTTTTTACTAGGCAAGGGGCAGTGATCCATTCTATTTGATCGGACAGTACCTGTTCCCAATATGCTGCGAGATGCTAATACTGACAAAAGCTTTGCACTGGTAAAAAAGTTGTCAACATAGAAAAAGAAATTAACCTCAGGAAAATTTTCCTTGAGAACATCTGCATTCTTTAGGACAACGGACTCACCAAGCCCCAAATTAGGTGGTTGGATGTCCCCAGCCCGTTTTCCCTGGTATAAATATATGTCTACCCTTCCGAATGGTTTGCTCCCGCGTAAGAAATGCCCTCCATGTGATGTTCCTCACACACAGCAAGCATATAATAGCTACTTCTGTCATACAAATACATTGTAAAGGCAACCATGATTACATTGTTGAGATTGTAATTTAGAAAGCTGGTAACCTCCAATTGGATGATAGATGAAATGTTTGTTTGCTCGACTGCCTTTCCAAATATTACATAGTATGTTCGGAATGTCTGGAGGAATGAGACGTAACCCAATACCATACTTTACGAGCATAGAAAACTCAGAAGCTGATATAAAATGTTTCAAATACGATACGCAGAGGAATTGAGTTTCTTTTCCTGCAGTATCACAGATTTTCATTTCATAACACTTGTCTCATTACAAGTACATATATAGTTTCATTCAGACATAATGTAGGTGATTCGTAAAAAAGAATATTAAAATAGGTTTCTCACAAGTTTATAATATGATACAATGACCAAGTACTCTATAAAAGTTCTGAATATGGCATTTAAACCGAAATGTCTGCATGTGAAATACAGCCAGGCTCGGGAAACATGGTCTTCGGTGTTGTGCCCAATGGGTCGTTAGCGACCCACGCAAGATTAAACACCTATATTTTCGTTCCCCCTATAGTTATATAAAAAAAATCTGATAATTTACTTTCTTTGAACATAAACTAGATAACAATCACCATTAGGGAAAAATATTTCATGGATAACAACATTAAAAAATTAATTGTTCAAGGAGAGGCACGGTTGCATCATAATGAGGTTTTTTTAAAAATACTGTAAATGCTGTTATGCACTTTGATTTGCAAATTTGTTGAATAATATAAGCTTAATGTTTTAACAAACTAATAAAAATATTTTCGATTAAATCCAAAAATATTTTGAGTTACAATTTTTTTTCGAAGTGGGTCGCTAACGACCCATTGGGCATTAATGGGTTAATCTGTCTGGGCAGTTCAAGTCATAGGTCACACTATCTTCAGGATGCTGGCATGTTGCTCAGAATTCATTTAGTTCTCGTAGCTGACGTCTCTTCTCCTCAAGCAGAGTTTTCTCAAGTAGCAGAGCAAGTTTGCTGTCCTGAATTACTTTCTGATCATAAACAATGGCCTTAGCATGTTCGGCATCATCCCGTGCTTTACGTAGAGCAATCTGTTCCTCCAACGTTTGTGAGTCAATACCATACCGCCTTTCTCTAGCATTGAATATTCTACTCCTTCTTTCTTCTTCAATTTTCCTTTACTTTTCGATCCGAGCAGCTTCTTTGGTATCTAACGGAGGTTTTCCTTCAAGGCATATGTCACATTTTGACACAGGTTGTTTCACTCCACAAATTTTGGGTAAGTTATTCATGTGTCCAAATCTGTCATGCCACAATTTTACCCTTGAACATCTTGCTGCAATTATTTTCTCTTCTTGTTTCTCGTTTGCTTTAGAGTGCATCCTTTTACCGGTTACCAAAAAATGGTCACACTTCAGTTCATACATTTTGGCTTTCTTGCTCCAAAGACCAGTCACGAGCAGTTCTTTGCCATCATAGACTTTCTTCTTTCCTTTTTCAGTTACAAACTTAAATCCTCTCTCTTCCAGTCTTCTTTCTGATATAAGAATGCAGTCCAGTTCTGGGACTAAATATACTTTCTTTAAAATTATTTGGTAACCTCCACACTTCCTTGCAAGTTGTGCAATCGTTGTACTCCTTCCTGTCACCTGCAAAAGATCCCCACTGGCTGTTTTCACCTTCCCTCCTTAGCTTCTGTCCATATCTTGAATCAGCTCTCCATGAGGCATCAAATGATCACTTGCTCCTCCATCAGTGAAAATTGAACGGAGTTTGCATCGCTTAACTGATGAACTCATACCTGCCATAAGAGCTGCTGACTTAATGTGTTTCACCGATTCTTTCGTTGCTGCACCTTTCATTTTTCTTGGTTTCTCCTCTTCGCTTTCACTCGCATCATCTGAGCTCAAGTCTGAGTTAAGCTCAGCAGATCTTGCAGATTTCTTCCAATGTATTGAGTGATAATTCCTACTTTTTCTCTGATAATAATCATCTTCTTCCCTCTTCTCGTAGTCTCTTCTCGTTTTTACTCTCCCCTCAAAATATGGACATTCACGGGCTATATGTCCTGGCTCTTTGCATGCAAAGCATACAAATCTCTTCTCTTTTAACGCGTCATTCTTGTAGCTGCCTTCCCTTGACCCAAAACGACCATTTCTCCATCATTCTAGCTATCAAAGTTGACCCTCCTCTCAAATCTTGAAGCTAGGGCCATGATATCATCTTGATCTTTGTTTGTCTTGGTCGACGACATATAACTGTCCCTTCTGGCTTCTCTAGCCATTAATCTAGCCATCACTTCTTCCAAATCTATTCGCTCTTCTTGGTGTATAGTTGTGATTAGCACTTCATACTTTTCAGTAGGGAGGCCACCGATGATAAATCTCGCTATTACTTTTTCGTCAAAATGGGCCTTCGTTGCCTTCAACCTTCAGTTTAAATTAAAAAATCTCACAAAGTAATCCTCCATTGGTTCATCCTCTTCTTTCTAGACAAATATCAGTTCCCAAAGCAACAACGTTTGGTTTATAGGCCCGGCTTTGGTGTGCAGTTTTTCAAGCTTATTCAACATGAACTGCGCAACATTTATAGCGCTGACAAAATGTGTGGTTCTCAAATTCAACGTCAGTAATATTAGTGACACTGCTCAATCATTTTTCTTTGTCACTTCTACCAAGAACGTGTCAGTTTCATCGGCATTGCCTATTCTGAGATACTCTGGGCAGACAGCAGCCCAGCAACCTCTTTGTCGTAGCAATGCTTTTGTGGTCACCGACCACGAGAAGTAGTTGGTCTTATCAAGTTTCAAATACCTTTTTACTGCTTCATCTTCGGCCATTGTCGCTTAGCTTTATACAGATTGATATATGTATCTATTAAATGATTCTTCGGAACTGTTTCTTTCCTACCTTTCTTTCATGAGTATTTAGCGCGTAAGTCTCATAATCTGTTGAGACAATCCAACTTAACTATCATTCTTTTCTATCTTTCTAATTAATTTTAGTTTAGCCAGATTATTCCGATCTGTCAAATCTTGTTTATTTTTTCTAACAAACACAAACAAACTCCATCACAACAAAACAATAAAAAAGACTAAACGTAAATAATATCAATAAAAAAGACTAAAACGTAAATAATATCAATACGACAAAAAGTCCAGCACTTGAAATTTTATAAAAATAAATTTAACAGGAGAGCAGCTGATAAACTCAGATTTTTGGATGACCAGGTGTTCATTAGTCGATCTTTGAAGTGTTTGCAAACATTGGTAGATGCTTTAGAAAAGCAGTGCAGGGTGTACTGAATTAGGATGAAACATAAGAAAACAGAGGTAATTAGATTCTCATGGACAAAGAAAGCAAGACTAGCCATAAAAGTAGGAGGACACAAACTGGAGCTAGTAGAGCAATTAAAACACTTGGGTAGTACACTCGAAGAAAATGGGCATAGTTGCAATGACATGAGGAGGAGAAGTCTTGGTGAAGGAAGCATTTAGTTATAGAAGGTAGCTGGTGACTGGGACCTCGAGTAAGGATGCAAAGAAGAGGCTGGTGTAGAGCTTAACGTGGGGTTTAGCATTTTATGAGGCAGAAATGTGGATCGGAGAAAGGACAACAAGAATTTTCGTAAAACCTTTGGAATGACTGGAGCTTTAGGAATAAGTACCTGGAATTGCTATTAATAACTCTTAAGAAAAAAATCTGAAATTGAAGTGTTTTTGGAAAGTGTTGAGATTGAAGTAAAAGGAAAACATGATGGTGCCCATATTATTTTCATGTTTGTTAATTTTTTCACAGCTTGAAGCTTCTTAGGTGGAGGCAAAGATATTGTTTTTGTGATATCAGTGCCTTATGTGTATGCTGCTATCATGTGATGTTCCTGATGTACTCATGTTTCTCAATTACAGATGCTAAGTCGTCCTATTTGAGAAAGAAGAGACGGAGAGTTATTATTGACCAAGTCAAAGCAATTCCTGTGGCAGAATTTAAGGCTCAGCTAAATGATGTGTCAGACATAATTCGCCCAATAGAGTTGGCCCCAGCCCGAAGTAGAAGTCTCAAGTATTACAACACAAAGGGAGTTGGAAAACTTTTTGCTTATCCTGGTATGTGTAGTTGTCTACTTAACCATTTGATGGATGGTTTAGCGTGAAACTGCATGTGTTGTGTGTCTGAAAAGTCCTATTTGATGGCTAGTTAATGCAATTTTTGGAATTATATTTTCACAATTATGCATTAACTTAGGTTCTGTTTGATTAAATGCTCTTGAGTGACTGACTTTGGTGCACAGTTAAAGCCCTCAAGGGCGAGGAACAAGGATGAGATAACTGTAGCTGAGTGACTTGCTGAGGAGGATGGGTTTGTAAGCCCTGTGTTTAGTGTGTAAACATTAGCAAGTTTTAGTGGTGAAGCATGTTATATGATTATGATGGGATGATTAAAGTCTGAAGGAGGTTCCTCGGTGACTTTGGTTTTAAAAATGCTGTGTTGCTAATGATATGCATTAGCTGTTGAAAACCAAAATTAAGGTCAAATTTGCTGATCATTCCAAAAATATATGTACATATTTTTAATGAACAATGTTTAGTAGTCATAAACACTAACAGCAATGCCGTTTCTGTGGAACTATCTCATTTTCACTTCTTTCATCACAGTAATTATCTTGTGACTCGAAAAATTAGGTGGTAAGAAGCATCTATTATATTTTTAATAAATTTTCCTGGAGTTTCTGGTTCTTATAACCAGTTTTCCATGAAATGACATGTGTGTTTGATAAAAAATGTCATTTTCCTCTTTTTTCCTCCATTCTCCCATTTATGTCAAAACATAAATGGGAGGATGGGGGTTCTTTGGCTTACTATGTAATTATGTTTGTGCTTAGTTGATAAAAATGGCATGGATAACCTGTGAAACATAGAACTTTGAATAAACAGAACGAGATTTCTGACAGTGAGCACTTGCTCTTCTTTGTCACTTCTTCTGTTGAACATCATCCATTCTCTATCCTGTGCATCTGTGCATCAGTGGTGGAAGAAGTGTGTTGGAGCAAGAGGGGCTTTGCTCCTCACCCAGTCGCTCATCTTTTGCATAATTGACCTTGGTATAAGAATGAAAGATGATGGGAAAGGAATATAAAGGTTTAATTGAAATACCTTAGTTTTGCTTCTGTGTGTGAGAATGAAAAAATTTCATTCAGTGGTAATGCGTAAATATCAGCAATGAGTACCTTCAGTGTGATTTTTGGAAATATTTTATTCTGGCCCACCTCTCTCCTCATTATTTTCTTTGTCTGCCACTCCTCAGGTGGCTGGCTTGATCCACTTTTCCCCAACTCAAAACTTACTTCATTTGCCCTGACTCGAAATGAATGAGACTTATCCTAAAAATCTTGCTACTTATCTTTGCTGTCGAGGAAACAGCAAGGAGGCCCTGTAAATAGTGCTGGCTGGGTATTATGGTGTTACAGCTTTGGTAGGAGTGAATTTTTTCCTCCGTGAAGGACTAATCTTTTGTGACTCTTGGATAATTCTAAGGACTACCCAAAAATTATCTGTGATAACTATAGTGACTGTGTATTAAAAAAAAATATTTTCACAGGGAAATCCATCCAGTCGGACAGAGTATTCAAGCATTTTGAGAAGCAGTTGACGAGTGTGAAGCAGGAATGCAAACCCCTCGAGGATATGAAGCTCCTGCCTATTGGCTATAAACCCCAAAGTTTGTATCTAAATAACATTCATTTGTTTCTTGTTAACACTTATATAAACATTTAATTTGTTGATTTGAAACATGCACATGTATGAGGAAATTTACCATGAAGAATCTCTTGGCCAGGATATGCCCTGCCAATTGTCATTTTGCTTTCTACCCGTGCATTTGTCGCTTGATTTTTGATCAAGTATGGAGGTCTTTGATCATTAGGGAAGCTACTTTCCTTTCAAATTGAGTAATAAATGCTTTCCACATCTTTAGATAGTGATTATGGAGTAAGAAATAATATGTTCAGGTCATTGAAGGTATAATACACGAGTCTCATAACTCTGATAAAATATTAACCATGTGTATCTCCACTTTTCACCTCCATCCACATATTAGGCAAAATTAAAACTATCAAATTCAAAGCTATATAGTGTAACTGATTTTCACTGTTAGCTTACATGCTGCTCTCTCAAACTCCAACTAAAAGATGCAATAATTTCTGTACACAAAATCAATAATTTCTAGACTATTTTCTTCTTAGGGGGGGGGGGGAGCTATTAAATATATGCTAATTACAGGGTTTAAAGATATGTAAAAGTGCAATGTGTATCTAAAACAACATTTGTAAAATTCTATCCACAAGAGATTTGTGGCAGTTGAAAAGTAGTGGGAAATCCCTTAAAAATTTTATGGCTGGCACACCTACTTTTGAGTGTAACTAGGGGAGTCGAATAATTAGATCAAAGATAATGCAGAATGTGATGTTGGCTGTTCAGTGATTGAAGGCACATGACATAGCTGTGGCCTTATTTATCTCTGATGAAAGATGATTGTTGATTTTATATCTTGAGTGATATATGAGAAAGAGTCTGCCAGACCAAATGGATGCAGAACATTGCAATATGAGGTCTGGATTGTTAAATTTTTATAATTGTGAAATGAGGCCCAGATTGCAAAAGAAAAAAAGCTTCTTTCATAAGGACAGTGCTCCTATACATTAAGGCACTTTAGTAGTAATCAACCTGGGGAATTTGAAGCACAAACTGTTGGAACATTGCTGTAATAATCAGGCTTTGCTTTCTGTGACCTCCATCTATTCCAGTATCCGAACAAATTTGTGCCTGGAAAATATTTTGGGTCAAATGAAGAAATGATTGTAGCTGTAGATGGTATATTGCACACTTTTCAGAATGCCACTTCAGGGATGGAATCAATTCATTGGAGAAATGTAGACACAAATTTACTGAATTTAAAGAAGACTGTTATTCAATATTGGACTAAAAAGTCAGTCTTTCACTTCTCAGACCAAGAACTTTTCCCCTTGTCTGAGTAAGTGCTACCCGAATGAGAATGCCTGCTGCTTATAGAGATAAACAGTCTTAAATATTCTCTTGAAATTCTGTTTCTGATCATATAGAAGAGAGATAGATGGTGGGGAAGCTCTATATAATGCCTGCTGATGTGGAAAATTGCATTTCGTTTAAATTTGTGGAAAGGGAATGTTTTCAATGGCCTTTGGCTGCACAACATTTTTGAAGCTCAATGATTATGCTTTGAAATCCAGGCTAATGTGATGCTTGCTTGGTGAGCCACCATCTCTCCCAACTTTTGCTTCAGAGAACTTATATATTGGATAGATTTTTTTCTCCTTGCCCCCTAGTTGCAAAGATAATTAAAGTGACTTCATACAAATTCATTGAAAAACCATTTTAGCATATTTCCTTGTGAGGTTTTATGTAAGTTGAGCATTGAATTTTATTATGAACTAGCTGAATTACCCGGCGTTGCTCGGGATCATACTTCCTTCAAAACTCTTTATACGAGGGTGAGTCAATAAATAAGTCGCAAAACTGAATTGAGGCAAAAATAATAAAGTAACTTTCTGACATTCATTTCACTTTTCCACATATTCACCCTGTACATTCAGGCACTTATCCCATCTCTTTACAAGTCCTTGAAAGCCAGCAGCAAAGAAGTCCTTTGGTTGCTGTCGCAGCCAACGTGTAACCTCATAGATTACAGCATCATCTGTATCAAAATGACGGCCACCCAAATGATTTTTTAGGGGCCCAAACAGATGAAAACCACTGGGGGGCTAAGTCGGGACTGTACGGTGGATGTTCCAAGCATTCCCAATGAAATGTTTACGACTGATTTTGATGATGAAATGCTGACATTTGCGACTTATTTATTGACTTACCCTCGTATAAGAGGTGAGGAGTTAGTAAGTAGTTGTGATGACAGACTACATTTCAAGTAATTGTTTTATTAAATTAATATTTTCTTCTGCAGAGCATCTATACAATTGTGATACAATAGTAAGTAAACAATGTGACAATATCTCCCATGAACAATAATAATTATAAGTCAAATGCCTGAAAAATTGACAGAATGATAAAAAATAACATGGTAAAATAAAAACAATTAAATTTGTAAAACTTGTTTAATATAGAGTAGAGAGACAATTTTTTGAAACCCTTTACTGTAATCATACTACCTGCACAGGCTAAAAGAACATTATAGTTAAGTACATAATTCGAGTACTTACTTGTTGAGTAGCTATTCAGAATTTCATTTTCGTTAATTAAGATTTGATTTATTGTTTATTTTTGTCTGTTTATTTGGTTGTCAAGGAAAATGCATAAAAGAAAATCAATTGAAAAAGAGAGAAACTTCATTCTTTCGGGCATGATACCACTAATTTTAGTAGTATCATGCTTTCAGGTATGTGATAAAATGAATTTCAACTCTCTATCTTTAGTTAAAGTTGTTTTAAAAAGCGAAATAATTAACCGCAGCACAAATCCCAATGCTTAGCATTCCTAATCGGCTTGACTAAGCAATATGAATTCCAACAGCAATGACCGAAATCTGGTTGTCAAGCGAATATGGTATTGTTGATTTCACAGAAAAATATGTGTTTCTGCAGCTAAAAACGCAATTTTCAGTCAATTACGAAGTGAAAAGGATAATTAATTGGAAGAATTAAAAACTTCATTCTTTCAGACATTTAATAAAAAAATTCCAACTCTCTATCTTGAGCGGAAATAATTTAAAAAAGTAAAAAATGAAACCACTGCACAAAACCTGATACGAACCGCTAACCACCTAAGGGCCCCTTTTTGGGACCTTTATGGGCCCTGAGATCATTTTAAAGTAGCCTACATATTTCCTCCTGCCTTGAGCTATTACTCGGCAAAATTTCAGCACGATAGGATTAAAACTGTAGTAATGCACTTACCCGTCGGTCGTTGTTGCGCGAAAAGTATTCGAAAGATTAAGAGGACCTTTGGGGGGGGGGGGGGCGAAATTAAAAAAAATTTTATACCTAAAACCTTCAAAACCTTTGCAAGAGTGTACTCAACAACTTCTTAAAGTTTCTTGGTGATCGGATCAACAGTGTAGTAATGCATACAGGACAGACATACAGACATATATTCGTTTTTATGTATATAAATTACTGGTGTGAATACTGTATTTATCGTCGTACAACATGGACCCTGATTTTAAGAAGGAAATTTTAATTTAAAAAAGATAAAATTTAAAACATAAGACTTGGAAGCTCTGATATATTTTGGATTAATGCCCATATTTATCAATGTGTATAAACCATTTCAAACGAATAATATGAAGAAAAAACCCCATTTACAAAGAAAAAAATGCAGAATCTGTAGATTTAGGTAGGTATGGTTTACAAAATAAAAAAATCTCAAATGGTATTATTAAAGTTGAAACCTAATACATACATAAATTTTTATCGGAATCACTGCTATCTTAGAAACCAAGAAACTCTTTGTCCTCTCTGCAGTCTTCAAAATAGAACTTCACCGCTTTCACTATCTTCTTCAATCAGTTCATCCTCTGTGCTATCAAACCCATTACTTATCCCACATTTTTTAAAAGATTTGGTGACAATCTTTTGTTTCACTGCATCCCACAATGTTTTTACCCACTGACACAACTTTGAAATGCTATGTCTTTTCATTCATCCAGACTTTGTAATTTCATGTTGAGTTTCGTCACCTGTATATTCATCCTATTCTTCATGCATAAAGGCTTTGAAGGGCTTGTTACTAGAAACATCTAATGGCTGTAATTGTGATGTATGTCCTCAAGGAATAACTGCTATTTCTGTTCTACACTTTTGCAGTTCTTTCTTGTTTCTGTAATATGAGATTAAAATATGTCTAATACTGCTGGATGGATGCTTCCCCCACACATGTTTAATCCAAAGCTTCTTGCCATCTTCACCCATTCAACCTTTAGGATGAGTATGCACATGTATGCCACTTGGTATGTTCTCCTTTGGTAATGTTTTCCTTTTAAAAATTACAATTGGTGGGAGTTTATTTCCATGTGCAGTGCAGGCAAGAAAAACAGTGTAATGACTTTTTCAAGCCCTGAAGTTTTAACAGTTCCTGTCTTGGCACCGTTTGATTCCACAGTTTTATTTGAAGGGACACCAAAAGTGAGGGGTACTTCATCTATGTTGCCGATTTGACCCATTTTGAAAAGTTATGGAAATTTATTATCTTCGTTTCATAATTGTCTGTCTTACGCTGGGCAATACAGGTTCTTGCTCGCATCCGCGACTCATGCCTCTTCATAAATCTTTGGCACCATGATGCTGTCCTCTTGAAATCCTGTAATCCTGTAACTCTTTGCTGATTTTCACTGCTTGAATAGTTTTCATTTTTGTTGATTTAGAAATGTCTGATTATCTATGATCAATTACCAATTCCTTTAGCTTTTCTTCCAATTTTGACCATTTAGCAATTTTGCTACGAAAATAGCATTTTGTATTTCTTATTGTCATCATTTTTCTTCGTTTCTTTGCCAGTCTTAAATTGTGCATTCTGTTGGTGGTTCTCCAAAAGGCCTTGCAGCAACCCTGTTCCCATGTTACTTGGCATATTCTACAACCTTTAACTTGAAACCTACAGTATATGCTGAACGCTTGCATCTTGATTCGATTGGGGTTAGTTTAAAAAAAAAAACTGAAAATAGATAGCAAGAGCAAGCCAGAGTTTACTGAGGTAACTCCACATTATATGAAAGTAATGTGGCAGATTTTTTCATGATTAAGGTCCTTGGATGTATTTAGTGATTAAATATCTAATATCTGCTATCAATTATGGAAACAGCAGTTATAGATAGGCATTCATCTGACTACACAACTGCTTACATTTGCAATGTCAGGACGTAAGACACTCTGCAGAGCAGTTGTCAACAACTATGAGATCTAGTCTATCATTGTAATTTGCTAAGCAAAGAGTGCTTGGTAAAGGGAAAACTCTCTTTTTCATGTTCTTTTTTTGAACAAAGATTAATTTCAGATGGTGGCATATTTTTGTCATGCATCTGGTTGAGTGTTAATACCTAATTAGCAGATGGTCAAATGTTTGCTTCTCCATACCCGCTGTTTCCACAATTGACAGTAATTATTAGGTATATAATCATTAAAATTATTTAATGTTTATAATTGAGAAAAAATTTGGTGTTTCACATGCGAAGATTAGCACACATTTGAGTGTTGATCAGCTGATTTTGAAAAGTATCGTAGAGAGTTCTTTTCAGTAGATGAGACATTTTCCAAATAAAATATCATAAAATACGTAAAAAAAGACTTTTTGAACTGGATTAAAAATAAATATGACCCTTTTTATTTAATTAAGTTTAAATAAAAATGTTATAACATGTGTATAACACGCAGGGTGAATTTCAGGCCTAAATTTTTGGAAAAAAAGTGAGGTTTGTATGCTTAAAAATAGAGTATCTATCCCTTATTCATAAAGTTACTCCTTGTTTGTAACTTAGTTTAATAATAGTTCTTTCTAATATCAAATTTCCTCAGGTTTTGACTCAAAAACAACAGCTTATGCTACATCAACTACTGGTTGTGGCTATTCTGTCATATTATTATTTTTAAGAAATATATTTTCAGTTCAGATGTAATACTGAATACAAGTAATTCTTTCACTAACAGTTGACCCTTCGAAGATCAAGAGGATAACACGTCGGAGGAGGTATCCTGAGGCAGAGGAATACCAAAGGCGAATGTCTCAGCAGCAGATGCAGGAAACTTTTGATAATCTTGTTGCAGAGAGTCAGAAAAATATGGAGGCAGTGTTCCTTGAAAACACAGGTATTTCAATTGTTAA
Source organism: Ceriagrion tenellum (assembly GCA_963169105.1). Classification (NCBI taxonomy): domain Eukaryota; kingdom Metazoa; phylum Arthropoda; class Insecta; order Odonata; family Coenagrionidae; genus Ceriagrion; species Ceriagrion tenellum. The sequence continues at coordinate 9,177,520 of OY720643.1, forward strand.
GGGGACTGACTGGGCAGTATTATGGATGTCATCACCTTACAAATACAGTGATGAAAATGTAGAACAAGCCACAGGAATTAATTCCACCTTGTGTGGAAATGGAAGCACCAAAATTTGATTAGTTAGACTACTGCAGAGACCACTGTATACCTAGACCTTCTTAACCCCTTGGCAATTAATGAAGTACTCAAGGGAACTAGATTTTATTTCTTTGTGGTCAGTGATTGATCAAGGATGGCAACATAAGGGAGAAGACATCAAAGAAGTCTTAACCCTTTGGTGCCCAAACGATTTTTTTTTTCAAATTACCTTTTCTTTTGCTTCGTTTATGTACGTTTGAACTTGTTTAGGCCACAAAAATTAATTTTTTTCAATCCTTAATCCTGAAATACCTATTTACATAAAACTTGAGTTGCTCTTGGGCGTACCTACCTAATTGGGTTTTCCCATCAGGCTTTGTTAGGCTGAAATTTTTATATTAATCTTCTATAGTTGTCATTGCAATCATTAATATTAGTTATTGGAACAAAATAGAGCTAATACATGTATGTACCACCACTAAGTTATGTTTATAGAATGCTCACAGGGTAATTGCACTTGCACAAAAATACACTGTCCAATTCTCTTAGAATTCAATAAAGCCATCTGGAAGTAATGGGATATTTTTTTGCACAAAGAGACTAATAGAAGGCAAAATTCTTATTGTGACAATCCTTATTATCAAATGGCTGTTGGGACTTTTACTGAAAAATGATATAATCGCTGTTTTTGAGAGTTTGAAACCATACCCAGCAGATCAAGATCCCATAGTTTTCACTCAGAACAGACAGCATACTATTTGAAACTGCAAATGCTCAATTGCACTCCGCATGTGTGTGATAGATAACCAATGCTGACCATAGGATATCCCATATGTAAAAGCAAAAAATCACAGCTACTACTGTTGTGTTCTTATTTTCAACCTGTACATGGCCAAAAGTATATCACCAAAATCTATAACTACCATAAATTTGTTACATTCTTCATTGGGTAGAGGAATAGATACTGTCAGATAACTGCTGTAAGGTGGCAGCCCTGTCGCACAGAGTTATGTTAATTTGGTAGCCCTACCAGCCATGATATCTGATTTAGGTATCGTGGGCAGTTGGCTGATGTATACGGAACAATAAAGTACTTAGGAACCGGCATTGTGGTTTGTTCCTGTAAAGACTCCTAACAATAACTTTCATTGAGTAGGTACTGGATTACTACCTACCAAAGTTCTTCCCTGTATAAGTTAATTTATCGAGGTCAAACTGCATAGTATCTCCAGCGTGCAAATAATTATTGGAGGACTTGTAGAAGAAAGAAAAATACAAGAAGCTCAGAAATGAAGGTGAGGCAACCCTCTCCAAGCTCAGGAACCAAGTCAATCAAGAATGAAAGAAGGCAAAGAAGGATTGGATTGAAAGCTGCTGCAAGAGAATCAATGATAATGTGAAGAGGGGGAACATCAAAACAGCCTACAAGCTAGTGAAAAATGACTTTGGATAGGGTAAATAAAAAAAAGGCCATGAGGGACATGGACATGGGCCAAGGCCACTGAAAGAAAACCTAAAGAAAGAAAAGAGTGATGTGGACAAGGATTACCAGGGCCCAGACATACTGACAAGGAGACATCGCATAAAAGTAATTGAGGACGCAGACAAGACAAATTTTATCTGAAAGTGGAGTAAAAATTCTGGAAATTTGTTGTGGCTTTCTGATCCAAGTTCCCGGGTTCGTGAAAAAATTGCCATTATACTATTTAATCTCAAGGGAATACTTAAGATTACGCACCCTCCATCAGTAGCCAAAATAGCTGAGGTGGTGAAGGCGCTAGGTCCAAGTATGCTGGGTTGTAACGGGATGACACTGATTTGTGCCTCATAGACAGCTAATTTTTTTTGCTTGAATATACTTCGGAAACCACGAAAGATGCCCGATTCCAAACGTATATGACAGTAACTATGGGTTTTTTCGTTTTAAAACTATTTCCTGGAATTTCAACTGCCCAGAGTGTTGTAGACAATTGTGGAGTTTCTATCATTTGCTTGGAAAGAGAGTTTCAGGAGAAAGGAGTGTCATTGGCTGAGTACTTTCGATTTTGAAATCTGACGAAGCTTTTTGAGACAGGCATAACTCAGATCAGTCGTGGGACTTGCTGGAGGCCATTAATGGAAGACAAAGATGTTAATGTTTATCTTGAAGCGATCTGATTGCTTTAAATTCCCTAGAAATTGTGCTCCTAGGTAGATATTTTTTACTCAGCTTTTCCTTCAATCGCGAAGATTTTACTGCCAGAAAAGAGATTAAAACAGGTGCCAAGAGTATGATAAGAGGCTTGAGAGGAGATAATATGGGACAACGTATTTAATGAAGCGACTGAGGGGGAGGGGTGGGCAAGAGGGGGGGGAGAAAGAAATTCCATTTCAGTAAAGGAAAATTATTAATATAAAAAATAGTAATGCAAAAAACAGTAATGCATTTCCCAAACCATGTTTATTACAACTGCAGGAATTATAAATTTCAGTCATGGCGTTGAATTGCATCCCCTCTCCCGCCCTGACTTCTCTGGTCTTTGGAAACTTTTGAAAATGATTTATGGTCGCTATACGAGAAAGCATTCCAAATAATGCCTTCGTATCATAAGCTACATGTCACCAACATTGGTGAAATAACTAATACCTTTTAGTTCCCTATGCAAATGATTTTTAGTTTGCAAAATTTTCTCCCAGCTAAGAAGACGTATATAAAGTAGACGAAGACGTATTTTTGTCACTTTGAAATTTTGGCCTTCCCTAGTGTACAGTCACATGAGAAGGGTGATTTTTTCAGAAAAACTTGAAATTTTCCTTGACTTTGAAAGTAGAAATCCATTGGCCACTATTTTATTACAGTTTTATAGACTATTTTTCTTGCAGCTTTGTTAAATGTTAGCCACATGAGAAATCCATTGAATTAATCACTGAATTTTCTTTTTTGGACATTTAAACTTACAGACATAAGATTTTGTATTGGAACTTGAGCTTTTCATATGGTATTAAGCTTTTTACTTCGTGATTTTTTTAAAATCTCAAGATATTGCCTTGATGGTGGTAGTGAAATTGATGTGCATTAATGCATTCTTTTTGCAGGAACTCTTGTTGATGAAGAGAGTGGAAATCTTCGCGTACTTATTCAAGCTGCTGAGAATGACGCTGTTGGAAATGAAGCATCAGAAAGAGGTAGGTCTTTGCCATCAGTTCATACTGTAGTTTAGGAGTAAGCATGACTGATTTACTGCCAGAAGTACATACCTGCTGAAAATTTTCTGTAAGTTGTCTTAATCTGTTTAAGACTAAATCACCTGCACATTTCTAAAATATTCTCTGACAATGTTAAGGCCTATCCTTAGGAAGGCAATGAGAGAATATGAACAACTTATTCAGGAAAAACCCCTCATTAATCAGTCCTATCAAATTTTTGTGCTTGGTTAATGCCTTCATTGGAATGTACGTATTGAGGAAGCACAATTGAACATTAACTTCATGTCTTTAATGAAGGCTGTATACGGTAGCACATACAAAATGATTTAAGAGGCGAGGAGGAGGTTTTGGGAGAACAGTAATATGTCATGAAATTGGAAAGCATCAAAAGAGGTATGCCAAAGGTTCCCTTTGCCCTTTTCTGATGGAGGGAATGGGCCGTGAGAAGGTCAGTTTAGTCTGCTGCGGGTGGTAACTGCTGAGAGTGGGGGAAGGAGGATTTAGTGGGAGAGCTAGAATGGAATTCTAAGAAGACATTAGGTATGCTTGAGCCATTAGGGAATGCTTCATTATTTGCTGGGTTTTCGTCTCCCCACAATTTCACCAGCAAAAATTATGATTATGGTTTTGTAAGTTACCTACTATCGTTTTCTATGTAGCAAGATCAAGAAAATATTATGATTAAATGCTACCTGTGCAATATTGCTTAAGTAACACCTAATGGACGTATATAATGTCACCTTCAGTATGGATTGGGAATTAAGATCCAATGTAGCAATCTGCATACATTAAATGCTATCTTGTCAGCTGTTGCAAGATTGTGTGGCTGGGGGTGTCGGGGCAGTAACTATGGGTTCCCCTGTACAGATAGGAATTCATTTAGGGTAAAATGTTGTGCCTTCAATTTGATGAGTTAATTGATCTCTCAATTTTTGTTGTTGTCAGTATTGATGAGTTTTGCGGGGAAGTTCTGGTGCATATCTCTGTGACTGTATCCCTGCATCTTTCTTGTTTTATCCATCAGTCATGAACAGGAATGCATTCATTTTCATTCAATAGAGAAAAATGAAAAAGGTGCTGGTAAAGAGCGTCATTAGGAGGATTTTGTGCCTTGCGCACACCATGAAATGATATGCATCAGCCAAAGTGCCCCACTGCCATGTCTTGAGTCTTGTTTTGTCCTTGTTATAATTGGCAGTTTGGTTTGCCTTACACAGCTAAAACTCAAGCATTGGATCTTACAATTAGACATCCCATCTGTTTGGCGACCGACCTATCTGTCGCCAGGTTTGGCATATTGAAGAAAATTAGAGGGCTCCTTCCATTGGCTATTAGGTTCTTCTGAATCCAATCTACATAATGTCTAATCACTAATATGGTGAAAAGTATGTAAGAAATAATGTGCAGAAAAGGTGGACATGATTTGGTTGGAAAAGCTTTATTTATAGTAGGTTCAAAAATGTTTTGAGTGTAGCTCCAATGCAGGAAGAGGAAAAAGGTTAATTCTTCGGTTGAAAAATTGGTGGTCGGACTATGTACAAGTTTGGCTTATACATGAGTGTATATGGTAGCCTCTTTCCAGAGTAAACACTATATATTGGATTTTAATGATGCAAAAATTGGATGCAAACATTGTAGGGGCAATATTTTCTTAAGAAGTTCATGGAGGGGTATCATGCAAGAATGTATGTTTCCATTGTACACCTATGGATTTGCTCAAAGTGCTTGCCGGTGGTTATATGGTGGTTTTATCTTGATTTAAGATTGGTGAGCACTTAGTGTCATAGCCTTCCACAGCATATTGTCCATGGTATGACATGGTAATTGCTGGCTCTCATGTAGGAATCCTCGTTAAAGTCAGTAGCCGGGGAAGAGCATTGGGGATCTCAGTTCTTACCCTCTGCCAAAATTTGAGCAATGCTTATAAAAGGACTAAATGGCTCGATGCACTGCCATCCAATGACTGTCTCATAAAATTTGTCTGATTATTTGATCTAGGTGAGAAATAACTTGAGTAAAGAATGTGTGTGTATTTTTCAGGTAAGGTGCACTATGGGCAAGCGAAGCTTACCTGGCTTACCCCAGATCAGATTTTGTCATGTCTGACAGAACCGATTAATGAGAGGAATACATGTACTGCAAAAGGCTGCCTGATGATTAGTCAATGAACTGAATTTTTACTCTATATGCACTCTGTCCTTCGAAAGTAGAACCTTAAAAGTTGTCATTATGAGCATTTTTCCAAAAAAACTTAGGCACTAATATCTTGGAAGGGTGGTACATTTATGGAAGGATTGATGGGGCGTAGGAAGGGAAAGTTGGCATGGATTAATAAGTAATAATTTGAGTTTAGCAGGTAGTGACTTAGGTTTGATGAAAATATGAGCTAGTTAAAGTCATGGGCTGAGTGAATTTACGTTGGATGGCTCTTAAATTATTCATGCATAGTTAAGAATACTTTATAAAAATTCATAGTCATACCAGCTATCAAAATTCCTCTAATTTTCTTTCCCAGTGTCACAGAGTGCATGGGCTTGATTAAAAAAATGATTCCATCATTTCTCTGTCTTTGAGTGACTATGCAGGGTTGCTATAGGCCTGGAAAACCTGAAATTAGAGGTGGGCGCATCCGGGAATACTCAAACACCTTGAATACTGTAAATTATTTGTGATCACAAATTTTGAATACATAATTATGCTGAGGGGCAAAATTCGAATACCTCGAATATCGCGCCATGGCGCTATGCTCGACAAGTTGATGAACTAATCACTCTGAGTGCTCCCGAAGAACCGTGAGGAGACACCATTCTTCATTGAAAATACTTTTTATTCATCTTAGTTGTTGTTCTTGAGTGAAACATGGCTTACTTATTTCTTTCATATAACTATTACCAGAGAATATCGTCATTGTGCCAAAATAATCCAGTTTGCACTTGATGTGAATGTAAGTTGAAGAAACCTTGTAAATATCGTTGATGATTGCTGCTCTGTACGGGCTTCATTTGTGGACAAAAGTATTTGTTCCGCTTTAAAATATTTTCTTCAATTTAGAGAAATGATACAATATGTTATTTCTACCAAATCTGGAGCAGTGGATCAATTAGCCAAATAATTTTTTTGCAATTGTTACAGAGTTTATGCTGTGTGAACTATGTTATCTTACTATTTTTGACCCATATAAATCTATGCTCTCTTACTATTTTGGCTATATTTATATCCCGTCATCTGCTGCTGTTAAAATTCCCACACCTGATGTAGAATTTTGCAGCAGCAGGCTTCATGCAAACTTACTGCAATTTTTCCACAAAAAGTGTGTTTAGGGAAAATCTAGAGATTGAAAAGTTTGCCATGGCAAGAGTAAATGAAGTTGATGACAATTTTATCATGGCAAGAGAATATCAAGTGCATGACAAGTTATGACATGAGTGGTCGCTGATGTAATAAATTAACATTTTTTCATTCATTTATTTCACTTAGAGGATTAAATTGCTCAAGTAATCATAAAATTGTCACCGTGCCTATTTGTTGGGAATTTATTTTCACAAAAAAAGCCAATGGAAACCAGTAGAGAGTTTAAATGTATTTAAACAAAAATTGCACTTGGCAGTTGTTTTGTCAGTGCATTTGGTAAAGAAGACCCAAATCAAAGAGGCCGGCACCTTTGGTGTGCCTACAGAAGGCGTAGGCACTAGGCCTACACTTTCCTCAGTGTTCGACGTACTTTGCCTTATATTAAATCGAGGTTCAGAAGAACTAAGACTCTTTAGGCTTGGCCTATTACTAGGTCCAGCAGCACATTGTTCATCCATAGAAATACTAGGCGTAGGCCTGCGATCACATTCGCCCTCCAAATCGTTGTCCACACTTTCCGCGATGTGTTGTTCACTTGGTTTCAACTCCCTCAAAAACCGACGCTTACTTTCCAAAGCCTAAGTGCACACAAATTTAATTATGGTCACGACAAAAGAAATGCGATTATTTGTGAGCGAAAGGAAGCCAATCACTCTCCAAACTCTGTCCAAACACTCGAAGCAAAGCAGCCTGGCTCTCCCTGCCACCTACTGGAGCCTCCTCTATAAAAACTAGATGTTGGCGCCAACGCACCACACCGACAGCCCTGTTTCGGATGCCACCGTCACGAAATTGGCGCAATTGCGATAATTGTAGTCAAACGGGTTCCAAATATCTTTGCGGGTGAGGAGGCGGAGCTTAGACACTTAGGCGGGACTTAGCCACCGACGAAAACGAATTCGGCGCCCACGTCAACTGTTATAGTAGTTGACTGCTGCGTGTAAAGCCAACTGAAACTTCCAGGCCAAGGCAATTAAACGATCTCTCGACTTTACAAAGGTTCTTACACGAGTTTGATGATAGCGCTTCCTGTCGGCAGATTTCTGAACCTACTGGCCTCGACGGCTCCGTAACCGAAACTACTCGACTCGACATTCGTAATAGTACTCGAAGCACTCGAGTCGAGTACCAACTACTTGACTCGACTCAAGTTTTTGAGTATTTGCACATCCCTACTTCTGTCAAAGATTGTCGTTATGTGACTCTCATGTCTAAAAATATGCCGAATTAGGTTTTCCTTTGTTTTCTCTAGAGGTCTGAAAAGTTTTGTTTATTTTCCTACTCTTCTCAGTTTGTAACACTTCATTAATTGATCAGTTGATCCACATACTGTTATCATCCCTCTGCCATCCTCAGACCAAATTATCCCAATCTTTTCTACTATGTGCATTGCCCATATCTAACTGCCATTTAGAAGGATACTCCTGACGTGTCCTGATGAAGTGCTTCCTTTCTTCAAGGATTGGGTTCCTGTCAGATTTTTTTTTTGACACAATGCCTCTTGCTGTACTACTAGTTATTTCCTCTTTTTTTATTTCATGACTAGTGACTTCTGTCTCCCAAGTAGCAGAATTCTTCTGCTACTTCCAGCTTCTGATGCCCGCATTAATACCTGTCTCCTTCATGTCTTCTTCGTCAGACTTTTACTTTAGTATTTATTTATGTTATATGACTCTCATTGGCATTTCTATGTTATGAAGAGTCTTCTTAAGACCCTTTCTCTCAGTTGCCACGAGTGTACCATTGGAAAAATATAGCTTGCTGCCTCTCTCTTTTTGTCTATGCTTGCATTAACCCTTTGTCTATTTGTACTTTTTTCATGATGTAGAAATTAATATCTAAAGAATAAGCATGTATTTTTGTCTCACTCCTTCCCTCTTCATGTTTTCTCAATGGTAGGTCTTAATTTTTTCAATGCTGTCTGATCGCTATGAAGGCTGTCAATATCTTCACTGCCATTTTAAGTTACTCCAGTGTCATTCTGAATTCATAGAATTTCATTTCAGTTCTTCGTGTCAAATTCCTTCTCCGGATTGCTCAAAGGTAATGAAGGCTGATTGATCTGTGTCCATTTCTATTCCCTGTGAGTGGAATGAGGGCCAGAATAACTTCTCATGTGCCCGTTCTACTCCTGCAACCTAACTGATCTTCATTCTGCAATTTCTCTGCTTTACAGCCCATCTTCCTGTTGATGATTTGTGATAATATCTTTGATTCACACATCTCTAGAATCACAGTCTGAAATTTTTCATATAAATCTGCTGTATATACCACAAGTTTTTTTTAAGGCTTTGTTAAAGTCTAATCTCTGGTATTTCACTAGTTAGGAGTAACTTCTTCAATTCCAAGAACCATTTCCTAACCTTGGTTTTATGTGGTGCATTGGAAATGGTGGACCACCAAGGAGATGATAATGGTGATGTAGGAGGGAAGGAGATAGGAGAGTGTGAACTCATCTTGGTAAGAGAAAATACAGGGCGTGAAACAGCTGCCTTTGAAGAGAAACAAAGAAAGCCCGAGAGCCATGGTGGAGAGATAAGACTGAGAACGCTGAAAATGAGAAATGCGTGAAAGAGACGGGACTTCACTGGGAATGTAAAGGAACTGATGGGTTACTCAGGGAAGGAGAATCTCAATCAATACGGACAGGATGGGAGAGTTGATTGTAGAACCAGAGGACATCCAGGAGAGGTGTAAGAAATTTGTTGAAGAGCTTCATGTGAAGGAAATAAAGCCCAGTATACTAGACATATGATTGTGAAATTGAAAGAGCACTATGAGACATGAAAACTGGGACTGTGTGAACTCCTGATTTTCAATACCAGTTAGGTTCGAGTCCAAGTTGAGCATTAATATTATTTTATGTACTTAAGAGTAATTAAAATTATCCAATGCCTTATTTAAATCAATTCAACCAATAGACCAAAATACTCAATTTTGATTAAAACTCCTGAATCTAAACAAAAAGACTTTAACTTGTGACAAAAACAAAAATTTAGTATTTTGAAGATGTAGAGTGACTTACTTTTCTTGGTCATATGAACTCAATCAGGGATGAGTCGATTCCACTTATTTTCGAGTTTGATTCTTTCAAATCGATTCCCGATTCTCGATTCCGATTCCGTCAATTCTTATTCCTAATAGCAGGTGGGATATTGATATACCAGTAGCATACGACTATTATTTAAATGCAAGTACATACTTATTGGCTGAAATAAAATAACAAAGACAATTAAGTCACTATAAAATTATATTTATTAACAAATAGCAAATATATCCTCAGCTTATTGAGTTAGATAAAAAGTACAAATTGATAGCCTACGCCCAAAATTACAGAGACAAATATGATGTGATAAATGAAATGTGATTTGAATGGAATTGATGGAATCGGAATCGATTGTAAGTGATTGATTCTCGATACTGATTCTTAGCCTGAGAATTGGTGGAATCGAGAATCGACATTTGGATTCGACTCAAACTCAATATGTGCACTCATAAGAAAATAAACTTCCACTACTGTACTTCTGTACTGCACATTAACATAGTGTATTCAAAAAGCTTATAGAGTAACACAATGGAAGTATTTCTTTAATGTAACCAAACCTTTGAGAAATGATGTGAAGAGCTAATGAATCAGTGAAACATGAACTAGTATTAGCTATAAATTTCCAAATTTCTGTAAATTTGAAATCAAATTATAAATAATCATGCAAGAAAAGAGTTGCCCTTTTGAGATAAGGGATGGAATGACCCCAGTACTGCTAGTCCATCCTCAGTTGGATGGGGAAGGTGGTTTTGGACTTTTAGAGAAGCTTTTCTGGCAGTTTGGAATCATATTACCTCACCCTATTGGAGTGGTCACTCACCCTATTGGAGTGGTCAAGTATGTTATCACAAAGGATGCAATTAATGCAACCATATTGTTTATGCTGGGCTGGGAAATTGTGAGTAAAAGTGATTATGAAATATTGTTGTTTAAGTTTTGCCATGTCCAATTTCACTCCCATCATCTTACTTGAGATGGTAGCTGTGCTGAAGCTCTGGTTTATAGTATGTGATGACGATTTTTTATGTTCTATTGTAATTATTTGGAAAGTGATCTATGAACCATGAACTACTCTCTTTTCTCATTTTCTTAGTTGAAACCATGTATACACATGATGGAAACACTTCAGACCTAACTGATGGCCGAGAAATAGTTTTGATCGGGAGTAGAAAAGAAGGAGAGGTAAGTTCTTGGTTACACTCATTATGATTATTACAAGTAAGTGTTGTCTTAATATCATTTTCTATCTAGAGAACACGTTAAAACATTTTATTTTATGGTCCCCAGTTTCTTTCACCTGTGTGCACAGAATGCTGTTATCATACAAGGAACAAAGGAAGAGGACATATGTGCTCTTCCTTTATGCCATGAGTGAAGGCACCTTGAGTATATTACATTCTCTTCAGTTGATGTAGAAGCATTTACCTTGCAGTTACTACTTCAGTAGCTTCTGTCGCACATGGATGGAGACCTAGTATTGTATGGAGATGTGTGTGTCCAATGTGGGAAATGGGACGTTCAAACCACCCCCTCACTCATTCTCATTACCAAGAGCAAACTAAAAAGATGTGTCCTCTCTCATTTCTCCGTGCCAATTCATCTCGCCCTTCAAACACGTGGCTACTCCCAAGAAAAGTCAACAGATGAAATGAGGAGCAAGTCCCCTCTTGGGTTCCTGTACGCTCATTAATGTGTTGGCTCCTTGTTACACTGAAGGATTATCCTCTCAGCGGGATTGAGTGGCATGAGGAAGTGATGGCCATGGCCACCTGCATTTCTTGAAAGCGATTCTGTGTTTTTTTAAGTTGTTGATCATTATATATCAATGCCATTCATAGCAAAGTTTAGCTGTAATATAACCTTGTTCCTAAGCACCAGCATGACAATGTTTAAATCTAAGATGTGATGATGTGATGTGATTTTCTCTCAAACTATTTTAAAGTTTTGTGTCTATTTTCCTCCAAATATGCAAGTTTAAAAATAATCCTTAATCGCCCAAAAAACATACCGAACATTCTCATATAATTAACGAGAAAAAATCAATATTTCCTCTGGAAAAATAAAATTTATATCTGGAAAACCTGGAAATCTCAAGGAATTTTCAAATGCTCAGCTGCTGGACACCCTGTTGTTGTTGACATCAACAATTACTTTGTGACATCCTTAACATTTGAACGCATGTAGGATCGCTTGTGAAACAGTTTATTTTAAATAACATATTGGTTGAAAACCTAAAAATGCGGGAATAATCAGATTGCCTATTGAGACCCAGCAGCTAACATATTGCTTGCGTCATTTGCAGGATGCAGCAATGATGCAGAGGAAAATTGAATTATTATTGGCAGCAGCAGAGAGCAGGGAGCAAGGAATGGAGATGCAGTCCCTTTACCTCTGCGACTCGTCCCTTGACGGTGCTGAAGGACAGATATTCATGACTCAGGATGATCATCAGATCTTTGTGGTCCAGAATGTCATGGATGATGATGAAGGGCAGACTGAAACTGTGGTGACCACATGAATGAACACTGATTCCATCATTGATTATTACAGTGAGTGACGAGTAAACTGCTCCATGACCCTTTACAGTTATAGGAGATAAACAGTATCAGTCAGTGATATTAGTACATAGTTCTCATTTTTCATACCATATTAGGTCAAGAATAGTGCGAAATTCTTGACTGAAGATCTGATTGCTGTCAGAATCAGATTCATTGAATGAATAGTAAGCCATTACTGGATTCAGGTGGTGAGTTTATAAAATTCAGTTTTCATTTGTAAAGATAAGAGACATTCCCTTCTTGTTTCTGTCATCTTTTATTGTTTTATTATTTAATATCTATTTGAAGCAATAATAAGCAATCACTTGCATGCCGTCAAATTTCACGGTATTTTACAGAGCATTATTCGTGCTATTCATTCTGTCTAAAACGATTGATGTACTGTCCACAACTTTTTATCTTTTGGAAAATTAAAATTTGTCTATCATGATTTGCACTATGTTTTCAGGTATTCTTTTTACTCAAGTTACATTGAAGTGAAATTTTCATCAAATTGATGGTCTTTCAGGTAACTCTTGCTTCAGTTAGAATCATGATTTCTCCTATCACAATAAGATCCAGTGTATACTTCTTTATGTGTCAAACCCTAAATCCACATATTTTTAACACGTTTGCGGCGGGGTTTCCAAGCCTCCTGGGCGGCATGACCCACTTGCCACAGTCATAAGAAGAAAGGGATCTTCTATCCCCATACACCCATCAGGGAGGAATACAACTTTTGTCATCGCCCACGAAGATGTTTTATTGATGTAATGGCAATGTTTTTACGTGAAGAAAGTTAGTAAGTAAAACAATGGGCTGTGTATTAATACATTCAGTTTATCGTGAGGTTTATCTGTATTTCTCCGTAAAATATTACAATAACTTATGTTTACTGTCTTAGAATTCGAAATTCAGCAAAAATTTGGAATTAACTATAATGACGAACTTTAAGAAATACGTAATCTGTGTAATTCAAATTGCCTCTTCTTCATTCACAGGGGTCGGAAAATTTTTTTTCGACGCGTTTCGCATTAGCTGCTCCTAAAATTATTCATCCCGTCAGTAATTTGAAAAATTCCATCAAATAAAAAAGTTTTTATAGAAAATAAACACTTCGCTATTGTATTTATTCATGAGAAACATGTAGATGACCATTGCGCTTAAGTCGTCATTGTCTATGATGCTGCAATCACACGAAGCAAAATTTTACAATGTTTTCTAATCAGTCTGTAAAAACATATCACAATGTACATAAAGTGTTCACTAGTTTCCACAATTGCAATATAGAATGTCTCACTGTTGACTTTCCCCTAATTTCGTAGAAACATAATATGAAATGGCATTGGTTTTCTACACAGATATGGACCTCAACATGATCATATGGGTAGGAAGTTCCCCTCCATGTATAAAATATTGAAATACTACCCTAGTTGATACCATTACCAAATAACAGCAAAGCTGGTCACAAACTGATCATTAATTGAAATATCCTCTCATTGAAGTTTGCCTCTTACTAAGCAACTATGCTGTAATCAATTAATATCATTAATGTCGTATGTTATTCACTTTTAAGTGTTCAAATGGTAATGTTAAGTCACTGAAATGTTTTTTTGTAAGTCAAGTCCTAGAGTGGTAGGTAGCAGCATGTGGGTATAGCATATCAAGGAATAAGTGGCTGTCTTAGGAAGCAACAATGGCCATATATAAAAGTGCACGTCTCCCCACTTTGTTTTATGGTAGTGAAACATAGGTATATCAGGATATACATAAGAGTAGACTAAACGCTGTGGGTATGAATTATCTTAGGAGTGTTTGTGGCAAAAGTAGGATGGATAGGGTTAGGAATGAGTGGGTAATATATGAATGTGGGTTAGATGCTCCAGTAATGGACATATATGAAAGGAGTGTGCCTCGTTGGTTTGGCCATGTTGAGAGAACGGATGAGAGTCGAATAACGAAACATATATATGAGTGAAATGAATGGTGCAAGAGGTAGAGGTAGGCCGAGAAAGTTGTGGTTGAATGTGGTTGAGGTAATTCTTAGGAGGAGGAATATTAGGAGTGTTAAAAACAGGAGGGCATGTATGAATCAGTGTATGGGGGTAAATGAGGCAGGATAGGTTTGCAAGGATAGGTCAGTATGGAGGAAATTATTGAAGCAGATTTAGGTGTACAAATATCTATTTATGAGTGAAACTTTGTGACTGTGCCTACCCCGGAAGGGAAACAGCATGATTAGTATGTATGTATGTAAATCCTTAGATTGTTCTGTCTGGCTGATCAGTCTATGAACTATGAATGTATACAGTATGCTCTCTATTCTGAAAGGGGAATCTTAGAGGTGATATTTATGTGCATTTTTCCGAAACTCTAACACTAACATTTTAGAAACTATGAAGACTAGGGATGCAGAATTTTACATGATTTTTTTACAGATTTGGTCATAGCAGGTATGGATAAAAGTTTCATGAAAGTCTTGAGTTCGAGGGATTCATAAGCTGGGTGGATTCACCATGACATTTTTCATGTATAGCTGGAAAAGCTTATTAAAAAGACATGTTAGCCATCATAATGCCTCGGTTTTTCTTTCTTCATATCACAGAATAGATGTTTGGGCTCAATTGAAAATGATGACCTGATAGTTCCTCTGCCCATATAATGAAGTAAATTTTGGTGCTTACAAACTTGATTAATCAATTACTAATGTGCATGTAATGGCTTATAGAGCCGGAGAAGTTGAATGAAACATGTTTTCCTGTATTCTACACACGTTAAATGACATGTGCTAAAAATTTGGTGGTGATAGATGGTGTGCTTCCTAATGCAGCATTCTTTAATAAAAGTGTCACGTCAGGAGGGACCCTCAGGCAATTTGCTGCAACTTTTGACTCCCTATATCTTGGAAACCATGCCACACCAAGAGAAGAAAAACTTTTTATTGCTCGTTAACCTGATAATGAATAATAGCAGGTAAAGAATTTTTCTTGAAAATCTGAGTCTGTGAGCTGCATTTAGAAATTATTTTTGTGATTTCACGTGGAATGACCCTGCCGAATGGTGATTTTATGTGTGCGGATGGCATTAATGTGATCATCCTCTAATCATGCTTTCCTTATTGGTAGACTTTTGTTAGAGTTTACTCTTTTGTCTGTCCTCCCTCTGTGGAAGTGGATATTTTTGACGTCGTGACCTAGGTAATAATTGCAATTATGTGACCCTGTTTTTGAGCCTTCTGCATGCTGTACCCAGGACAACTCTGATGTAGAGACACCCCAGGCTCAATAGACCTCTACTACCTACACTGCAAGGGAGATACAATCTGGCGACGGAAGATTTCGGACAAAGACTTATATTGATGGTTATCATATTCCTCATTCTCCTGTTGAGGGTCTGCAACTCATTGATGCTCCACTTCATGTATCTGAAGGTATAGGAAGGGCAGTGTTGGAACTGTGAATGTTTTCCGGGGCAAGAAACTTATTCTTGCCAGACTGCTCAAAAGTTGGGCCTGTCTGTATTTGGTGGTGACTATTTCTTCACTGCTGCAACTCCTGCATTCTTCCTGCTCCCCGATCGGCTGTCAGCTACCATTGCTGTTGCTTAAGGTGTACAAGGCTGGCAGGATGGCTGGTTTTCTGGCTATTACAGTTGCTGTTGTGGCAGCTAAGGCTGTTGATTATTGTTGGTACAGCAGCTTCAACATAGGGTGGAGGAGGACTCGGCACTAATGTTCCAGCTATTGATAAAGGCTGATTAGGAAGAAGAGTTGTGGTAGGTTAATAAAAATGCCAAAGATGCAATTTCAACATCAGAACCAAGTTTATTGCATCTTCTTCTCAAGATGCCTGGTAGACTATGAGGTATAGTGAATGGTAACCCGGCATTGCAGGGAATACTAACATGGCGCATAGCACTTGCCAATTAGTTCTGTAGTCTGGCCTTATATGGCTTGAAAAACCAGAAAGCCTACCAGCCTTCTGTCCCTCAAGCAGAAGCAGCAACAATTGCTCTGCCTCGAGTAGTAGTGAACGCTAACTCAGCCAGTTGTCCATAAGCAATAGCACCATCAGTTCAATAAAAAGATCGGCAAACAAGTTCGAATATGTCTGGAAGAGCTGGTCGACTGCCCAGAGTTCGGCTGTATACCATAATTGCAACATTCAGTATGGTTAGACGGTGAAGTAATCTTTTTAAATGAACTAATTGATTTTCAACTTATTAAATAAACAACCGATCAGGTGCACACACACCTGAGATCAGACTTCTGTAATATCGACATTGTTGATCCTGGGTAATGCTAAGAATGGGAATGATATGTTCATTACACAGTGTTTAATGCAAATAGGTAATTGTTCCTAAAATCTGGTGTGACCTACTCATTCAAAGGACACCCTTGACGTCAGTCTTCCTCAAGTTCATTGCCAATGTCACCATTGAGTAATTCTTCATAGTATTCATTTTAGAATTAAAAAATGGCGAGTTCCACTTTCATAAGGCAAATTGACCTTGAAAATTCCTTGATAGTCACGCTTGAGGTCAATGGGAAGGTCACCCTCAGGTATTTCACTTAAAACCCTTCATCATAGGTACGTAGCATTGTTCTCCATCCTGCGTAACTAAGGAAATATTTAGGTGAGTCCATTGAAGACCCCCCCCCCACATGACAACTTTGAAGACCTCTAACTCGGAAATGAGAATTTTTACAACTTAATGCCCATTAAGACTTTTGATCTACACCTCACGAACTATCATATTCCAAATTTTCAGCCAATTTCACCGTAACCAATTTTCCATATGGTTTATGCGTGGTCCTTAATGTTTGAAAAAACACTGCCAATGCAATCAGTTGAGTGTGGACCCATGGTGCGAGGGATGCTGTGCTAATGGGTGGGAGAGTGGAGCTCCATGGTGGAGGAAAGGGACTGGCTGCCTGCTGACTTGTGTATTGAGATGGTCAAACAGACTACCCATATGGTTTGTTATCACAAGAGTGCTTCATACAGCTCAGATGTAGATGCTCATGCTTCTCCCAGAATGGGAAGCATTTCCATTGAGAGGCTTTAGTGACTCCCGACCCAATCCTTTCAAAAGCTTTCTTTGTTCTAAGAGGCTTACTGTCCTTCTAGGCTTCTATACCAGCGCTTGAAAAATTTTGAAATCTTCTGCCCCTTCATTGTATTTTTAGACTGAACATTTTGCTTTTTAGTCTTTGTTCTCAATGCATATTAATATGTTTTTTGTGTGGATATTAAATATTTTTTTTGCTTTGCTAAATAAGTCTTTCGAATTAGGCCTGAGATGATCATAATGTTCTTGATGAGACCCATTTAGAGTGAATTAAATGTTTTTTCCTATTTATTTGTAAAGTCAACCCACCATTCCTGTGAATAGTCTGGCCCATTACAGTATAACAAATGCTTTCCTCCGATTTTTATTCTTATGATAATTCCACAGATTAGCACCCTGGTTTTTACTTTCTGCTATACTTGCATTTTCAGGGTGTCCACGGACCCTTGAAAACCGGGAACTATTCGGTAATTTTCCGATCCGGGAAATTTCCGTGAATTATTCGGGAATTTCTGGTAAATCCGGGAATTTTAAAAATTAACATTTCAAGGCGAAAAAATCCTTATTTTATATTTTAATTCAACTGTGAAAGCCATAAAATATATGTTGTTTGATGACTGAACATGGTGTAATGGACTTAGCGTTGGCATTAATGTGTAAATCGAAGACCTGAACTTGGTTAGGCTCATTGTAACGTCAGCGTCACGTGTCCTTATACCCTCGTTAACTGTGCATTGGACAATAAGACGCTGTAGTATTCGTCGGTGGCGGCGTCGTGGCGTATTTTTTGCGGCGGGCGGCGGTGCTCCGGCGAGGCGTTGATATCTACGGTGCTAATTGATCCATGACGGCTGACTCCATGAAATACGAGGTTCGAAACAAAGATTGAGTATGCATCCTAATACTGAGTAAAATTTTGTGAGCTTCACAATCTGAATTTGACTGCGACAGCGCGGTGGCAGTCACGCCGACGAGCAGACTCGGTGGCGCAGCGGCGCACAGTCTAAAATCGGGCTAAGGCACGGACACGATACATAAACAAGTACCTTAAGCTATTAAACTTATACATGCACTCATTATTTTACGGCTCGTGTTGTTTTTTCTCCCATTCCATTAATTTCTCCAAAACATTTCGCCGTCCAACATTATTTTCTATTTCTTACGTGGAGTAAAAACGCTCTCTATTTATGGAACAATCGGAGGTGAACCTTATTCACAGATGCGCAATGCGTTCCGTTCCAATGCATTCACGCAAATATTATTATATTTACTTGTGGTATTTTAACGTCATTTCTGTTCAGCTGCCATCAGTAAGTATTTAAATTAAAGATTGCAACACATTGAGTGGTGTTTACTCGATACATATCTCCGCGTGTGTTGAAGCGTGAACGTATTCACCATTAACATTTTCGGGGGTCGCGAGGTTGCGGTATGTGTTCCTTCGGGGTGATCCTACTGATGCCTGTCTCCCACGACCTGGGTCGTCGGTGTCCGACACTACAGAAGTGTCCGACAGAAGAACTACCTTGGGAGCAATTAATTGCTGGGGACGAAATGAGCAAAAAAAATTGATTAATCTTTAAAAAATGAAATAATATGATGGATGAATCAATGAGCTGACGAAGAAAGAAGAGTGTGTATTTTAAATTTCTTTCAACAATAATAAAATCAAAATTTATCTACATGTAAACATGCAAAATTAAGTAAATCATGAAAGTGTGGCCTGGAAAGATCCCGTTCTCTAATTTGTTGCATTTATTCACAAATCTCTACAGCCGCGTAAGTGCACGAGTACACGTATATTGTAAACACTCCTTCCATTCATTGTGAGGAATACGACCATGCAGATCGCCAACATTTCTTTCACGTTTTATCAACTTCCAAGACTCAATTCAAGAGCTGGCGTGTATCAATTATTCAGCAATTAGAGATCGCACCTCAGGAGTCCCATTTCATTATGCTAAGCCTGCTCTCAACCAGGTATCAACCAGGTCACCGGACCAGACCAAGCTTCGAAATAATTTTCAGTCGAGAATGTAATCGCTTGAATTTTGGCTCCCAACGCAAATCCGCTGGGTGAACGGGTTACGTGAGACGGGTCGGAAGCGGAAGTCGGTCGACTGCGCCACAGACGTTGCGACGCCAAAGAAATCGGGGAGGTAGGCGGTTGGATGGTCTGCAAGGAACGACCACCCGTCCGACGGTTCTGACTGTTTTCGTCGGGATATAGATTTCGATTTAGAACGGCGATCGCCGGAGATAGACGGCAGTTGCACAAATCGATCTTGCTTTGTGCGGCTTCCTCATAGCGGAGAGCCACCGAGTCTATCGCCGGCTATAGCCGCAAATCGAAAGTCCCTCCAACCGTCGGCCCCGACAGTTGGGTGTTCTGTCGGCACGCTTACTGAGTGCTACGGGCAACTGGTGGTGGCTATTAAGCGGCAAGAAGTGCTTGACTCCATCTCGAGAAGTAACTGATTTGGCTTGCCGCGCCACAAGGTCACTTGTAGCAGTGTGCGGCCGGATGCGCCAGGACCAAGACCAGGGTTGCACCGACAAGCAAAATGGCCGATTACCGATTTATCGGCCAATTATTAGCAACCTACAGATAAATGTCTGGCAGCCATTTTATTGGCCTCCCTCGCTCCCGCCACAAGTTTCGTTTCCGGAGCATCTATTGCGTCCTTAGACGGTGAATTGAGGGAGCCTAACTTTACGAAACAATATTCAGACTAGTCCTTAGTATGGTCAATTATAAGAACCCTCCGGTCTAATGAGATTGGTCCGGTAGGACCCCGATCCGATGACGTACTCCCGACAGACCGCACTACGTCCACCGTTAAAGGGAGTCGGGGGATACCCTATCCCAAAAATTTGGGCATTGGGCATCTCCGGTTCTCATCAGATGCGGTAAGTTTTCGCGTAAGCGAGACTGACGGCGACTCGTCCAACGTTGTTGGGGGAACCCAACAGCTACGAGGACTAGGGGAAGGCGGGGGCCCATTGTCGTCCTTTTGACGTCAATCCGCCTCATGGTGTCGGCCTCCCAGTGGTTGTGCTTCGCTAACCCTTCCCCTTCCTTAACCCTTTTTCCCACTATTTCCTCCCCGGTGACAAGCGAAAGCTTCCAGACCGGGAGGAGAGTTTTTAGCCCGCGGGGAAACCCGAATCGCCTGGGTCCTTAGTAGTGAGAATTGAATCCAAGAGAAGACACCCTTGCAGCATCCAGACAGGGTGGCCAAGAATTGAGGGGACCCCAAAACAACCCGATGATCAATCAGAAATATATAATTTTTATGTCTAGTCTTATATTTTACAGCAATATAATAATAAAAATTGGCCGCTTATCAAAGCCGATTAATCGGTATCGGAATTATCGTTTACTTGCCGATTAATCGGTGCAACCCTACCCAAGACGCGCTACCACTGGCGCTACCGAGTGGTCGAGTGTGAGCGAGGACGGGAGGGTAGGGTGCCCCCAAAAAAAATTTTTTAAAAAGTTGAATGGGCGAATACATTTTCTGGTGTAATTTCATTAATAAAAACTATAGAAAATTTTAGCTTGATCGCACAATATTTGACACTAATGGAACAGAAAACTTACTAATGATGAATGTGAGAAACAGAACTTGCTATTTGTAATACAGACAAGCAATTTTTTTTATATGTATGGAAATGTAAAGGATAAGGAGAGTTAATTAAACCTTTTTCCACCCATTAAAAATTAAGACTCAGTGTTTCAACCTGAAGGTTGGTGTGGATAGGTGAGGGTAGAATTCACCCCAGACAGGTCAACGAAAAAGGAGACGTGCTAGCTAGGTTTTAAGTTAGAACTCGGGGTGTGATAATATGGGCTTGTATGGAAAATAGAAGTGAAGAAACTTTCAAATGGATACTATTTTATCATTACTACGTATATTCGTGTGATCTTTATTATTTTTTTGCGGAAAAATTGATGAATGCGCTATATTTAAAGGCTTTTCAAATGTGAATATACTGATAAAAGTTTTGGTACCTAATAGTTCTGTGAATAATTCCATACAATGTAGATGTTCCGTCCTTGTTTACTTCATTGAACCTACAAAATCTATCTTCCTTACTCTGGAAGGAAAAGAAATGAATGAAAAAATGATGAAAGAAATTACATGGAAGAATTATGGCCCGATGGGAAGAAGATGGGAAGGTAGCCATAATTGCATAGGCAGCATTATTTTTAGCTAACGAACATCATAATTGTTAATAACGTTGACATTGGAGAGGTTTTCACTGCATTCATCAAAGAAAGGGGACAATAAACCATTAGGGTAAATGTAATTTGTTTTCAACTTAATTACCTATGTTAGCTACAACGCGCGTATTTATCAGTTATCAGTCGAAGATCATAGGTAGTTTGTTCGGAGTGTAATATATTAAAATACTGTTACGTGTTTTTTTCATGTAGACAAGAAATATTATAATGCCTTTTTGTGCATAAAAACGTTGTCTGTGGTGAAATACAGTGAGTGATATGTCGTCCACTTCAGCAGACCCTAGCATTCGAAGCATAATAGTTATTCACCATATAATGGTATATGAGAATTATCTTATTTATAAGCAATAAGATTTAAAAAATTATATTCCCTTCTAATTTGTCGCATACGGATGCGAAGCATTTTAAAGAAGCAATCGACTTTCATCAACCACAAAAATTATGGACACAGATGGCGCTTTTCGTATGTTTTACGAGATGAAGGCCGTATGATGTCTCTTCCATCGTGAAAGGGCTACGATAGTGTCAAGTCATTTCACTTTGCTTGCCTAGGTATCAAGATATCTTGATACCAAGTTAACTATGCGTTTGCCAAGTTCGAAAACGGCCTAAGCCATAGGCGTGTGAATTTCACACATTCTGGGTAGGGGGGCCAGTTCCTTTCCCTGGGGCACCTCGCACTTGGAGGATTTTTGTTTGAGGGTGTCCGAAGGCTTCATCCGGATTTGAATCCGAGACCCTCTGATCAGTAGCAAAGCGCTCTACCCACTTGGCCACCACGCTCCCAAAAATTAAAAAACACATAAAATAATAACATATATCATCAATGATTGTTTTTCTTTCGTTTAACCATTATTTCTGCGGTAGAATCTCAAAAAACAGGAGAATTGCCTCTGTAAATTAGGTAATTTGAGCCTGAACTGTTTAAACACGATTCGGCAGTGCCAAATATTGTGCAATCAAGCAGAAATTTTCCATGGCATGTTTATTTTTGAAATTGCACCAGAAAATTCATTCGGTACCCTCAACTTTCTAAAAAAAATTTTTTTGGCCACCCTAACGGGGGGGAGGGGGGGAGGTTAGGAGGGGGAGGGTAGGCTTTTTCTTTTTTAATTACCTATTTATATTTATTTGATATCTATATTTTTATTAGGTTGTGTTTAGCTAGGAAAACCCATATTATTTGTAAAACGTGAAAAATATTACTTTGGCTCTTATATAAACCGCGATAAAATAACCTGGAAATTTTTAAAAATTTATCCTTGAAAATCTGGAACTATGCTTGCATTTTTTATTGTGACTTTTGTGGACACCCTGATTTTGGACAACTATATGCATCTGAAGTTCAGGTCATTTCTTTTACTAGCAGTATATTTACATACATTACCAAGCTTTTTAAAATTCTATTTCAAGCTGTGTCTCGTTCCATTGAGGTGAAATTTTGTAATGAAATAATTCAAAACGCTGTTTTTGCTGTTCTATTGATGTTTAAAAAATGAGTTGTGTTATTAATGAGCGTCTTATATAATTTAAAGTGATCGCTTATTATCGGCGATCGCCTGTTAACTTAAGTTTTCGCATAGGGTTAAACCAGTTAAACGTTAATTCAGTGTGAATTCAGCCGTTTTGCTGGATTTATGTTATACTTTCACAACTGCGGCCGACAGATTTCGAATTTAAGCATGGATTATACGTTTTCGAGAACACTTATTAATAAAAAACTTACTTGTGAACAGCAGAATTGTTGTCTTTCATCCGCCGTTCTATTTCGTCGATGCCCCACTTCTCGCTGTAGAATGGTGTGGCCAATGAAATCTGTTAGTGGTCCCTTATAGATCCACCGCAGAATGATACCACGGCTTTCCGTAATTTTTAGCCGTTAACTTGTATTGAATTTCTAAAACTCAATTGTCGACGATGACGCTCTACTTATATGCCTGCTGAGACTTGTTTCTCTCAGAGGTTTCTGCTTGTTTCGTTTTTGTCCGTCGCTCTAACCGAGATCTTGCATTGTCATCCATGTGTCTGGGGAAGGCACTGTTCTTGATGCACCGTGATGCTCCTCTAGCAGATGAAGTGGTATTTTTATGGAACTTCCACGTGTAGTGCATTTAATCTCATTATGTTTTTTACGTAAATTGCTATGATAATGCACCCTGAAGTAGAAAACGTTGCAACGTGGAAGTGAACTTCCATGGAAGTGTTCTTCCCCCGAACGCAATAGCTTCCTCGTTGTATAAGTGACATTTGCACCCGCCGTGACAAAAATTGCAGTTGTATTTGAAGTACCACTTAGTCATAACCTCGAGTGCTGTGTGAGCGAAGATTTAGCGAGAAAATACTAACTATAAGCCCGAATAAGATCCTCAAACTGCATGGTCGTCTCCTGCGCGAAATCACCGTGGAGCTTCCAGCGCTGCTATCATTATATTTAATCCTTACTTTACTTCAGCTTGCCTTACTACTGCGAAATTAGAATTCCAGGTAAATCTCCGCTTGCGTCAATGATTTCGCCATTTAGGGTGTTAGGTAACCATTTCGCTGGATTTAATTACTAAGGCCGTTTTCGAACTTGGCAAACGCCTAGTTAACTTGATATCAAGTTAACTTGATCCCAAGACCGACCGGGTAGAATCTTGACTTGACACTTTCGTAGGCCTTTTACGGTGGAAGAGACACCATGCGGCTTTCATTTAGTAAAACATACGAAAAGCGCTATCCGTGTCCATAATTATTGTGGGTGATGGAAGTGGATTACTTCTTTAAAATGCTTCCCAACCTTATACGGCAAAGTAACAGAGAATATTATTTTTTAAATCTTATTGCTTATGAATAAAATAATTCTCATATACCATAATATGGTGATTAAATAATATGCTTCGATTACTTGGGGCTGCGAAAGTGGACGACATATCGCTCACTGTATTTCACCACAATCAACGTCTTTGTGCAAAAAAAGGCATCATAATATTTTTTGCCTGTATGA
The DNA here is from genome assembly GCA_963169105.1 of Ceriagrion tenellum. NCBI lineage: Eukaryota > Metazoa > Arthropoda > Insecta > Odonata > Coenagrionidae > Ceriagrion > Ceriagrion tenellum. The sequence goes on from OY720643.1 coordinate 9,202,025, forward strand.
AAAAACACGTAACAATATATTAATGCATTACACTCAGAACTAACTACCTATGATCTCTGACTGTTGACTGATAAATACGCGCGTTGTAAATAACATAATTAAGCTGAAAACAAATTACATTTACTCTAAAGGTTTATTGTCCCACTTCTTTGATGAATGCTGTGAAAACCTTTCCAATGTTAACGTTATTAACAATTATTATGTTCGTTAGCTAACAATAATGCTGCCAATGAAATTATGGCTACCTTAGAGTACTTTCCATCGGACCATAATTCTTTCATATAATTTCTTTCATCATTATTTCATTTCTTTTCCTTCCACAGTAAGGAAGATAGATTTTGTAGGTTCAATGAAGTAAACAAGGACGGTACATTTACAATGTATGGAATTATTCAGACAACTATTAGGTCTTACTACAACACACATAAACAACTATCTTTTATCAGTATATTCACATTTGAAAAGCCTTTAAATATAGCGAATTCATCAATTTTTCCGCAAAAAAATTAATAAATATCACACAAGTATACGTAGCAATGATAAAATAGTATCCATTTGAAAGTTTCTTCACTTCTATTTTCCATACAAGCCCATATTATAACACCCCGAGTTCGAACTTAAAACCTAGCATGCATAGCAAGTCTCCTTTTTCGTTGACTTGGTATCTTTCCTCGATAGCTAGTGAACAAGCGCTTGGTGATGACTTGTCCATGACGTCATAGCTTTCGATGCGTACTAGGTTTCAAGGCAAGATGCTAGATTTGCCAAGTTCGAAAACGGCCTAATAAGCGGTTATAACGACGTTCAAAAATTCATGTATTTGCAACTTGTACGAAAAAACTTCCTAGGTGCGTCGGAGTGGTGATCAGGCTTGGACGAAAGTCAGTTTTAAGGAATATGACTCGCGAATGTCGCTTAGATGACTGTTCATGCTACATTTTATCTCCCGCGGAAAAGCTATTTTAGTTGTGACCACGTGGCCCGATATGCCTCTTGGGTTTCCTTTTCGTTGGTACCAAGGAGAAGGGAAATGTTTCCTACTCTGTGATTGGTACATACGTTCGTGATTAGGAGTTTTGAAATTATGAAGAATGTCATATTAGGAGAGGGCGTTGTCATTTGTTTCACCTTTATTTTGAGATGCGCCCGCCCGGGCAGGGAACTCGCTAAAATAAAAATCCAAAATCCGTGCACAAAACCCGTCAACTCGACGGAAAATTTTTAATGAAATAGATATTACAACAACCAAAGGCGTGGTGGTGGTGGTGGTGTGACACGGGTAGGCCGGTGGGTGGAAAGGGAAAGGAAAAAGGGGGATAAAACAGAGCGCGAAGACGACGGGCTGGAACCAGGAAGACGGCGGCAGCAGCTGGACAGCACTACGTCCGAAGCAAAGCCTGGAAGCCGTCCCGCGTGAAAGTGCACGGGGCTTATATAGGTCTGGAGCCGGGGGGGGAGGGGAGTCTACTCGACAGTCGTCGGGTCTAATGCCGGGCCGGTCCACTTTAGACCTCCGGCCCGGGCTACCCAAGGCACGCCCTCCGAGGAAGCGGCTGTTGACAAGCTGCTGCTGACTTTAAATGAGGCTGCCACGGCTCATCCTCCCCCGCTACCCCCGCGGCGTAATTCCAGTGCGGCCTTCATACCGGTCCCTCAGCATGGCTTCCTTCGCTGTGGACTACTCCTGAGCCTTGCCGTCTCACGTTCGCGCCTCGACGAGCTGGAGCAGGGTTGGGTTGTGGCAAGGAGGGGAGGAGTTAGAAATGGGAAAATGTACGGAGCAGGTAAAGGATTGCGTGTCTGCATCACCACCCTCACCAAATGCCTGCATTACAACAAGAGAAGAACGATAATTTTGTTCCATGAAGATAATAAGGAAATAAAGTTTGATCGCAGTGCAATGTGGCGTAGCTAGTAGACAAAAGTACATGAATTATAACATTTTAAAAACCCTTTCAATCAACGAGGGTCTACAGGTATTGTTTCAATCAACGAGGGTTTACAGGTCTACAGGTTTTCCTGGGCGGAAACACCACCCCGAATATTAGGGCCATTCCAAAAAGGAGGATTACATAGTACCTAAAGAAATTTCATTGATTACAAACAATTGTTAAATGACTACATATGTAAAAATTAAACAGGGTAATACAAATTCCCTGATTCCTTATTATGACAAAAAAAATCACACTAAAGAAAGCCCCCCCCCCCCAATCATCTAATTAATGAATGGTAGTTCAAGCCACTCAAATGCAGCAGACTGCATTACTCGTCAAATTGGAATTAGCAAGGAATTTCCATCTCAGGGTAAGACATTCCTTTCAATCAATTTCGTGGCACCCTAGTATTTTAACCCCGCTACTTCCGCGGGGTGAGGCAGCTCCAACCTAAAGAAATAGGGAAAGAAAACATGACCCCAACAGACAAATGTCCTATGGGGTCTGGACGGCTTCCAAAAAGGAAATAAGCCCAAAAGGCCCACGTGTCAACAGAAAGGCAAAGACAGGGGGAAGCAAACGCCCCGAAAACCGAACCGCGACCAACTCAAAATACCTTACCGTTTCCTTGAGACCGCCCGTCGAGCGCCCGTTTTGTTAGGAGCAGGTAAGGAGGGTTTGAGACCAGGAGAAGGAGAGGTTGGGTTATCCTCCGATTGTTCTTGTGGACTCCCGTCAACTTCAGGTAGCCGATAAGGTTTTATTTGGGAAACATGACACCGGCGTCTCAGTTCCCCCGTCTTGGGGTCGCTAAGCTCAACAGTGACCGGACTCACGAAGGCCGTAATGACGCATGGGTCAGACCACCTAGGTAATAATTTCCCCGATCTTTTATCGGGGGCGGAGCTCATGGAGTGGAGTCTATGAACCACGTACTGCCCTACCTCGTAAGGTTGCTTGCCCCGGGTCAAATTGTATTTAGCCGCCACGGCTCTATTAGCTTTCCTCAACCTTATTAACGCTTCTGCCCATTTTTCCGAGAGGCCCTTATCTTCGGTTTCTTTCCCCAACCTAAGGTCGACGTTCCATTGCATTCCCAACGGATGGTTTAACTCCCGCCCGAAAAATATACTGGCGGGGGAGCACCCCGTAGATTCGTGCGAGGCGGAGTTAAAAGCAATCATTAACAACGGGCATCCTTCATCCCACCTATCCTGAGAATCGTGGTGGTATATCGCTAAGGCTGACTTTAGATTCCTATTAAATCTTTCGACCAAAGACGCCTGAGGGTAGTAAGGTGACGTGGTTACGTGTTTTATGCCGTAGGCAAAACACATTTGCTTGAATTTCGCGGAGAGGAATGTCGGGGCGTTATCGGAAACTAATATTTTAGGAAAGGCGAAATATGCGAAAACTCTTTTAGTTAAATTTTGCACCGTGCTTTCGGCGGTCATATTCCTAACGGGTAGTATCATTACGTACTTGGTAAACCCATCAACAATGACCATTAGAGAGGTGTTTCCCGAACGCGTTCGCGTTAGGGGGCCGACAAAGTCAACATATATCCTCTCCCAAGGTTGTTCAGCCACTTTGGCCGCGTGCAAACCCACTCTAGAATTTCGCGCGGGTTTCATCTTCTGGCATAATTCACATTCCCTGACGTATCTTAAAACCTCGTCGCGCATATTAGGCCAATAAAACTCGCGTTCGATTCTATTTTTCGTCTTATGGAATCCTAAATGCGCGCCCATCATTGAATCGTGGAAGTAGGACATCACCATTGGCCGCACGCGCCTAGGTACATATATCCGATTGCGTTTACTTCGCCCTGAACTGTACACCAATAAGTCTCGAATGATTTTCAAATTTCCTTTATCCCGCCCTCTTTGTACCTTCCCCTTTAACTCGCAACATTCGGGATCCTCCTTTTGGTGATCCTTCAACGACACAAAAGAAAAGGGGGACTCCTGGAGCACACAGATGTTGGAGTCAACAGAGAACGCACCCTCAACGCATCCCTCGTCAAATAACCTCGACAAGCAATCCGCTACTATGTTCTCGCTGCCCCGAATGTGATTGACTTTGAATTTAAACGGCGCCAGTCTAAGTACCCACCTCCCAATTTTACCCAGCTGCTTAGGGTGTCGAAACATCCAGGATAAGGCCTCATTGTCGGTATAGAGCTCGAACTCCCGTCCTTGCAAATATTTTTCGAATTTTTCCACACCATAAACGACCGCCAAACACTCAGCTTCGTAAGCCGAGTACCTTTTCTCGGAATCCGTCAACTTGCGGCTGGCAAAGGCAACAGGCGCGAGACGCCCGTCTCTGGGCTGCGAGAGTACCGCGGCCACAGCGTTACTTGAGGCGTCAGTGTGTAAGGTAAACGCTTTTGAGAAGTCTGGGATTTGCAACACGGGGGGGGAGGAGATTTTATCCTTTAACTGGGAAAAGGACTTCTTTTGTTCGGGACCCCATTCGAAATGGCGATTTTTCCTTTTTAAATCGTTAATCGGGGCCGCGATTTCTGAGAAGGAGGGAATAAACCTGGAATAAAAACTGCACATTCCCAAAAATCTACGTGCTGCCTTCAAATTCACGGGAGACGGGAAATCCTTTATTACTCTCGCCCTTTCCGGGTCGATTTTGATCCCCCGGGACGACACGATATGCCCCAAAAACTTAATCTCCGCGAGCGCAACCACCATTTTATCCGGGTTAACCGTTAATTGGGCCTTTCTCAAGCGATGGAGAACTTCCTTAATATGTTCAACATGATGATCGAAGGTGTCACTATAGATAACTAAATCGTCCAAATAATTGTACGCAAACTCCATTTTTATGTCCCCCAATATTCGCTCGATCAACCGTGATAGAGTTTGCCCTCCGGTACAAATGCCAAAAGGAAGTTTTTGGTATTCATAAAGACCAAACGGAGTAGCAAACGCGGTGGCCTTTTTACTTTTCTCTGTCAATGGGATCTGATGGTAAGCTGAGTTCAGGTCCAGAACGGTAAAATATTGAGCATTCTTAAAATGCCAAAAGGCGTTTTCCACTGTTGGCAGGGGAAACGCATCGAAGAGTACCTTATTATTTAACCGGCGATAGTCTACGACTAGACGTGATTTACCATCTTTTTTTGGCACTAGGAACGCGGGACTTGCGTAGGGAGATTCGGATTCTTTTATCACGCCTTTCTCCAAAAGATCTTTGATATGTCCTTTCATTTGTATTAGTTTGGGTGGAGCGCACTGAAACGGGGGGGATCTCACCGGGACCGAATCGGATAGTATCAGTTCATATTTCATTAGGTTAGTGCACCCTAACCTTTCCGTTATTACGTCCTTGAATTCTCCGAAAAGTCCCTTTATCCTTCTCTGCTCCTCCACACCCAGATGTTTTAAATTAGGTTGGGCGTTAGCCTTTTGATCTTCTTCAGCCCCACTGTCTTCCCCAAATAACGGCCCTAATATTTTTGGCCGGAATTGAAATGAGTAACTGCCCTCTACGAAATCTAGTTTCATCCCAGATCTCTCCATGAAGTCTACTCCTAGAATAACGGGAATTGGGGGGTCTTCCAGGACCAAAAAGTTATGCTCCCATGTAAACTGGTCTATTTTTAAACGCAGGGATACCTGCTTAGTCACTAGCCATTGTCCTGATTGAAATCCGCGACACTCGACCGATACCCCCTTAAACTTCCCTGGACTTATACGGAAACGGCTGAGTAACGACTCCGCTACGCAGGAAGAGAAGGCCCCTGAATCCAAAAGGGCCGTCGTAGCAATCCCGTTGATTTCAATGGGTATTGTGGGGATACCTCCAGACTTGGGTCGTTCTGCCCGACCAGACAAGGCCATTATACGCCCGCTTCGGCCTCGTGGCCTCAACGCCTTGCGGGCTTTTCGTTTCCCGGATTGTATTGACATTTATTTTGCACATGCCCTACCTGACCACACCCCCAACACCTGAGGGGCCTCCCCCCCTCTGATCGGTTTTGCCACGAATAATTATTTGAACCCTCCCGGCTACTCGATTGACGCTTTCCGGAGTATTGTCCTGGGTAGTCAAATTCGGAATCTACCATTGCCCGAGCATGTTCAGGGGAGGTATAAGATTCGGCCAAATGATTCCTCGCTTCAAAACCCCGACCCCATTCCAATAATTCCCCAAACGTTCGCGGGGAACACGATAGTTGTCTTAGGTAGTTGGGATTCAAGTTGCTACATATTATATTTAGTAACTCTCGTTCTTCGAAAGGATCTACTAGTCTGGCGTTCATTCTTTTTACTAACGTGACATATTCACCGATTTTTTCCGATGGCCCTTGCGTTCGATTGAGTATATCCCTTTTTAGACGAAACTGATAATTTGGGGGAGCGAAAGCTAAACGAAACTCTGCGGAAAACGAGCCGAAGTCCATAAAATCATTCGACCAAAACCACTCTCTCGCCCGTCCCACCAAAAGTTCAGGAATTATTCTTAACCGAAACCCCTCATCCAAATTATAATGCTCAATTAGCTTTTCGAACCTCTCAAGGAATCCCATGGCGCTTTCACCGGCACTGCCACCGAACTTCAGCTCCCAGCGGAGAGCTGCTGCCACGGCGATGTCCCACCTCGAGCTTAACGCCGAAATGTTCTCGGTGTCGTCACGAGCGACCCCATCGTCCCCTACCGCGCCTGCGGCCCCTTCACTTACCGAACGAACGTATTCCCGGATCCTCCTACGGAGTTCGTCCAGCGATCCTTCCGCGCTCAACCCGAATCTGCTGCACATGGCGGACGCTTCCCTCTTAGGCATCCGGTTGATCCAACTACTACCCGTGGGTAACTCGGAAGCTGTAACTACGGGACCCGCCGCAACCGGAGGAACACCCTCCTCCGTAGCTAAATCGGGAGTGGCCATATCCCAGTACCACCAACACCAAACACGTAACCACGCTCTGCTACCAGTTGAGATGCGCCCGCCCGGGCAGGGAACTCGCTAAAATAAAAATCCAAAATCCGTGCACAAAACCCGTCAACTCGACGGAAAATTTTTAATGAAATAGATATTACAACAACCAAAGGCGTGGTGGTGGTGGTGGTGTGACACGGGTAGGCCGGTGGGTGGAAAGGGAAAGGAAAAAGGGGGATAAAACAGAGCGCGAAGACGACGGGCTGGAACCAGGAAGACGGCGGCAGCAGCTGGACAGCACTACGTCCGAAGCAAAGCCTGGAAGCCGTCCCGCGTGAAAGTGCACGGGGCTTATATAGGTCTGGAGCCGGGGGGGGAGGGGAGTCTACTCGACAGTCGTCGGGTCTAATGCCGGGCCGGTCCACTTTAGACCTCCGGCCCGGGCTACCCAAGGCACGCCCTCCGAGGAAGCGGCTGTTGACAAGCTGCTGCTGACTTTAAATGAGGCTGCCACGGCTCAATTTATTGCCGATTGGGATACACTCTAATGTGGTTTTTAACGTGCTATGCCGAATGCTATCCGGTTGTGTTCTTAAATGGTTTTTACGTGATGCAATGATTTTTTTATGGGTATAGGGCAGGGATGTTTAACGAAACTAAAGTCATGGCTCCAGAACGATTTAGAGTGGGTTCAGATATAGTTTCGGTTCACGACACCGATCCGAAAGTAAGGACGAAAATCTCGGAACGAAAGTGGAACGAAAATATTTTGAATGAAAACCCATGGGAACGAAAGAGGAACCGTTCCGATTTCGGTTCGGGCTGGCAAAAGTTTCGTTCCCGCCTTCCCCCCCCATGGTTTTGGCTTTCGTTCCGAGGAATTTTAAAAGGGTACATTGAATTTTCAAAATGACCTGCCGTCATGTCATGTATTCCACTTTCGGTGTAGTTTGGGGTGCTAGTCAAGGTGTTTCATCATGTTTAGTAACAATGAAAAGAAACCAGCATTTTTTATGCAATTAATGACAAAAAATTTAGCCTTAGGAGGAATTGTAGGTTATACTGCATTCTGTACAGAACAATACAATCTCTCAAACGGTGTGGAGGTGATCTACGACGGCTCACTCGGGGTCGATCTCATGGAATCTTCAACGAATATCCCTTCTCGTACTCGCACAGCAAAAGCGTAAACAATGGGAATCCTTATGGTATACCAGCAGATTAGTCTTGAAATCAGTGGAAAAATGAAACTCTCGGATATCTGAACAGCTAACATGCTATGTGTCCCAGCATGTTTCTGGTGGAAATGCGTCGCCTACCATAAGCCAATGCGCCGGCTCCCCTCCTCCCCCATCTCCCCATCCCTCACTGTCAAGATCGCGTCCTAAGGATCACCAGTGGAAATGCAGAGGATATCGTCCTCTAAGTATATACATGTGGACGAAATATTTGTAAAAGACTACACGCAAATCAAAAGACAAGGAGAGAAGAATAGGGGATGGGAATTTTTGTTTTCCCATCGCTATTTGAGAGCCTGGCCTGTAGTCTATTGTGCACCCTTGTCCTCCTCCTTGGCTGATGCTTATCAGATTAACAATTTACAAATGTTCAGAGTTTTTCTGTCACCCTCCTCCTTCGGAAGAGATCTCCATCCCTGTGCACCAGTAGTCACCATTGTGTCCTCAAACTCTTTGTATCTGCGCCTTGATCACTTTTTCCCCATTTTGTTGTATAACCCTTCCGCCATACACCCTTCTTAACAGTTTCAATAAGGTCAATGTCCTGTACCTTAGAACTCAGCTCATCTGCCGGGGAAAATCCCTCACGCTTTCGGTATACAACCCAACAAGATTGACCACTGATATGTATTATTCGTATGGCTTGCTGATTATCAATATCTATCAATTTGTTATGTATCTATTCTGGCAATATCTGGTCATGTGACGCGGGCTGGTGAGATGATGTTGAAGTTGCATGGTCAGTATCGTTGGAGTCCGTGGCTGAATAAATTGCCATGTTCAATCCTGGAACCTAGTGTCTTTTGATTTACGGACATACAAACCGCCAAACCCCCCCTGCCAGGGAATCCCAGCCAGTGGGGGTGAGAAAGGGGATCCCTTTCTTCCTCCTCCACCCCCATAACCATGGGGAGGGTTAGGGAGTGGGGAGAGTGTTTGGTGGGCCTGCGGCGCCTACCTTTAGCCACTGCACTCCCCCCCCCCCCTCTGCCCCATCTCCCCTCACTGTCAAGACAGTGTTTTAGAAAACAAACTAAGTTAACTAACTTAAGACGCTACAATAAAACATTATTGGGGATCAATCTCTTTTCACTCATAATAAGTAGGCGTTTCTAAGCAAAAAAATTTTCCAAACAGTATTCACTTGCATATGGGGGATTACTATTAAAATTTTCTAAGTCTGCCTGACACAAGTGGGCGGAGAGTGATCATTTTTACATTAGAAGTAGATGATAAATGAATTGCAATGCAGGCTAGATATGTGATTGATGGATATCTTGAACTTGTGATATTATTAATAGAATCAATTTTCAGTTAAAAGAAATTATTTTAAATTATCCTATATTTATGCGATTACGAAGATTCCATAAAGTTTTAATTTCAAATATTACACTCGTTGCCATCACTGAAATTATTATATTTTACATTGCCTCTAGTTGTTACATGTTCCTGATGTTGCTGTTAGTAAGTAATCTGTTTTTGAGACGCATAAGATGTTAGCTGTTATGGCACGTATTTTGAATGTTATAGCAACAGTGCTTTTGGTTTGAATTGTATCTGAAAACACCCACGTTGCAGGGAAAATGTGGCCTTGAGACAGAATTCAAGCCAACAGCTCGGCTGCTATCCATTCAGAATGACAGCCGTCATCTCAAGACTGGAGGAAGAGCCCTTAAAATTAGTCAACGATCGTCTTTCCAAATTCAAGCCAAATCCTGCAATAATTTGACTGTGCGATTGTGGCAGGCATGGATGTGGCAGTCACTTGATCATGCCTGACTTAGGGCATACAATGGAGGATGCATGGGCTATCCTTAGAGATGGATAAATTACCATAATTTTCATTAGAGGTAAATTACCGTGGTAAATTATGGTAATTTTTTAATATTACCATAATTTTCCAGTTGTTTTTAATTTTCTTCAATTTATACCTAATAAATAGATGGTTCATTAGGAAAGCCATTAGCAGCAGCAAGGGGTTAAATGGATTTAAACCATTGCTAATGCTATGTTAATGCATCAGAAATAAAGAAAATTTAAAAGCAAACACAGCAGCTTACATGCAATTTGGTGCTCTTCTTTTGGCATGAGAAACTTTCCTTCAAACCATTTAAAAATGATATCCCCACAAATATTCCACAAGTAAATGTATTCCACAAATGAGTTGGACTTTATCCTTTATCACCAAATGTATGTAGACTTGACGTAAATTATTTGTTTGTAATACATATATCAGTATGAAAAATATTTCAGATGGTAGTGAATATTACCAAAAATTATGGTAATTTTCAGGAGCTGCGGTAAATTACATACAATTCTGCCGTAATTTTTGAAAATTACCATGGTAATTCTCAAGAGTGGCTCATCTCTAGCCATCCTTGCTGTGGATTGCTATTGGAGCCAGAGGAAGATGTCACATGTGATGTCTGACATAGCAGCTGATTGATGTTTATGTGCTTGTGCCTTGAGAATAGGTTTAAGTAATCACTAATACCATTTAAAGTAGTGTTTGAAAGAACTTCAATGTGACATTTTATTGTTCGGCATTCAATTGCACAGAAAAATTGAATAAAAATGTTGTATCTTTTCACAAGTATGTATTTATGAAGCATGCAGAGGGTATTTGATCCATATCTTTTTTTTAAAGTCTTCCTTTAATGGTTTATTTTGTTATTTATTAGCCTTTAACTGGCTCTTGAATATCTATTACTTTAACCTTTATCTTACTGGGTTTTTCCATAGCCGTAAGCCTAGTTGGTCGGGGTTTTTTAAATTCCGCAGCTTTTTAAATGTCCATTCAATGTGCCAAATGAACACCCTCGGCACTCTAGGGCCACAATTTTTGTGCCAGAGAGACATGCTCTGAAGATAAAGTTCTTTATCATCTACACTTGAGGTATGTACGCACTCTGATATCATGATCAAGGGAACTATTATCTTAGTGGCGAACTGAAATTTCTATCAATTGCTACCATATGTACCATTGTTTATTCTGATACTAAGTTCTGTTGGTTTGGGGTGTTTTATTTAATGGCATTAGGGATGTAAATTAGGCTGGAGGATGTTTTGTAAGTTGCTATGCATTCCGTATGTTCATGCCGCTTTATCTCATGGAGCAAAGGAATGTGCATATGTAGCTTAACAGTGTAATATAGCATAAAAACCAAGTTGATCACTGTTCTAAGAATGTGCAGATATTTTTCAGATGATAATCTTTCCCTCACCTCATAGGTGAAGTTGTGGATGTGTGGGCAAAAATGCAGATTCGTTTGGTACTAAACAGAATATTTTCACTAAAACATTATTGAATTCTAAGCATTTAATCACTGAGTATTTTGAAAATCCCTCAGCTTGGTAAACATTAACCTAAGCTCACATCAGCAACCTATCTTTTTTTTCAAGTAACTATGCAACTCAACTAAAGCAATGAAAGAAAACTCGATGAACCATGGGAAATTATTCTCTATCTTACTTTCATATTTTTTTAAGTATCTAACAATTGCAGTATATTTATTTCTCCACATTACTTTGATGATTTTATTGAATTAATGTCATATGTTCATTTAATTTTATTTGAATTATATCTCTTGCCTGCAATTTTGGTCACCAGAAAGTTGGGTGAATGGTTTGCTTGTAGAATAGAGAGAAGCAAGTTGATTTCACTGGTTGAAGAATGAAAATTGCCTCATTCCTATGTCCTCTGAAAATAGGCATTTTAAGTTCAATCATCAGAATTGTGATTATGGGTAGGTTTTTGAACAGGTCTGTCTCCAGATAACCTAATTCTAGCACACTTTCACTTTCCTGAAAATTACTTGCTTATCGCTTGGTGTTTCTTTACTTCCTCTGCCCCACCTTATTTTTTCTCCAATTTCTCTCCCGTTCCTTTCTTCCCTGCACTCCTCAGACATTCTCCCTCCGTGATAGCCGTCTTTCAAAGTGCCTGCCATCCATCTTTTCTACCTTATCCGATTCTCCTCTACCAGTTCCCTCTCCTGCCATTTTCCACACTTCCTTTCACTACTGCTTATGTCATTTTTTCCATATGTTTGTAAACTGCTCCACCTATTTTCTTCATTTTACAGCCACCGACTCTTATATTCAGAACTTCTTTCTTACTTCTACCAAACCTTATTACTTCATCTTATCTCCAACTCTTACCTCTTACACATCATTTACTGCATTGCTTCAATTAACGGGCTCACTAAAATCTTGTCATCCATGATCCTCACTGACGTTATCAACCCTACTTTCTGTCTCAATGCTCAAATCCATATCCTCCTATGTTTCTCTACCCATTCCTTCTGAAGTCATTGAAAGGCAATGATGATAATTGACTCCCTCTACCACACTCTCAGTCCCATCAGAATGTTGCCAAAAACTGTCTATATTATGTAATGAATTATGTAGTACATTAGAGCTTATAGATTCCTCATCCAACTTTCCATTCACATAACCCACTATACATGTTCGAAGTGAAAAATATTCAAGTGGAGGAGTATGATACTACTTGACCGTAAAGGGTGAGCTAAACGAGGAAGATAAGAAGCAATTAAAAGGTCAAAATGTGGTATTTATGAAGAAAGAGGATCAAATGATCTGGGAGAATCACCTTTGAAAAAGTCCTCCTGAGAGTAATGGAGAAAAAAGGCTTAATCCTCTGCACAGTGGAAGAGGTCAACATGTTTGACTCACTCTGAGACATATCAGCCTCTATAAAAGTAGAATGGGAGTAGTAATGAATGGGATCAATAATCTAGGAAGACTGAGGGTGGATTAATTCTGGTCAAAAGAAAAAGATGCATAAGTGAAACTTCTGTTTGTGTAGGAAGGGGGGTGGAGTAGAGAGCTGCAGCAAACCTATCTTTAGATGACGATAGCTGATGAGTCTTGTATTCTGCTAAGTTCAATTTGGAAATGGAATGTGATAATTCTGCTTATTATTGGCCTGAAACATTCCCTATGTTGTCAAATTACTTAGCGTATCCTATGGCTACTGGGTCAGGTTGACAAAGGAAGCTATTGTGACCTGAATCAAAAGTTAACATTTTCAACTGTGACTCTGGCTACACACTAACTGAGGCTTGGAAACCCATGCTCCTCAAAATTATGGTGGAAAGAGAGAATTGGCATTTGCAAGTCAGATTTGACCTGTGCTGAGCTTTTGGTGCGTATAAGGATGCAGGATTTGCCAACTCTCATGCCCTAAGGAAGGAGGAGGAGGTAGCCATTGAAACATTGGCCTACAAGCCTTATCTGGTGAAAGACCCGCTACGAATTCATTAGTTTTCTGTACATTTTGCCGTGGGATTCTAATGACATCTGCATTGCTTATATGTGAATTTTTTCTCAATTCTCATTTAGTTTAAAGATAATTAATTGAGGAATCATAAAACAATGCTATTTTTTAAAGGCAAAGGTAATTTTTAAGTATGCCCATGTACATCCTCTTTTAAACCATGAATAATTAATCTTAGCGATTAATCTGTTAGGAATGTCAGCAATTCTCAGTCAGAAGTATTTTTCTGAAAGTGTGAATTGGCATCAATAACTCCAGATTCGAGATTTATTGGAATTAATAAAATGCCACCTATTGCTGGAATGCCAAAAATGTCATGTTAAATGGGTGCTCTAGGCATTATTGGCAGCCTTGATCTCTGTGTCATCACATTCATAGAGGTTGCTCTGGACACCCCTTTTCTCGCTCACACTATCTCTGTTGTATACATGCTCTATGATGCGTGACAACTTATGAGTGGGCGGGATAATTAAAATATTTTCCACTTTGTTTTCTTTATTTACAATTGTGGAATGGAAATCGAATAATCTTCATTTTAGATATCTTTACAAACTCTTGAAAAATTGATACATATATGGGTTCGTGGTTAATATCGACTTCTTGGAAGTCAATTGTGCCCATGTGATGGAATTAATATCATTAAGAATATACTAGATGGTAGTTTTTTTCTTTCTTTACTCATTATCATTAATATTTTTAAATCAATTTTTGAAATGTTTGTGCATGCAGCGATTGCATTTTACTTTCATTGGTCAACATAAATGGTCAAACATTTGAATACAAATGAATTATACAAACGAATGACTGATGATACCATTTGGGTATAAAATTAAGATATCATGGAATGGATGTAGATACATTTATTTGCAATAGTCATGTCATGATCTTCAGTATAATGCTAACACCATGGGTCATCTTCGGCAAATTTATCAATGAGTGATGCAGTAATTGCTACACCAGCAAAAATAATTATTGACACATTTTTCAACACTAACCTCAGCCTATGCCACTTACGAAAACCTTCTTTTACTTCACTTTGTGAGTGTAGTGATGTTGTAGATGACTGCAAATATGGAATTAGAGTTGGGTCGTGCCAATATGTGATGGTTTCTAACACAGCTGGCATCATGAGCCCAACCGATGTAGCACACAGAATCATCACCACTAAAAAATAGTCTTCCAGGTGCTTCCCAATATAGATGAAGGCAACCACTGAAATAAAATAATTGTAATAGCTTTGAAAAGTAACAAGTCATAAATAGGTTTCAAAGTGCATCATGGTTAACACTTTCGCTGCGCAACCTACTGTCGTGTGTGGAGGATGCACCCGAGCGTCCTGCTGCTACTCGTTTTCAAATGCTCCCAGAATCGACGGTTAATGGCTGGGGCATTCCAATTTCCCTCTAGCTTCTCCATTACGTATTATTTTTTGCGTTATCCCTTATTATTTATTATGGTATCCAGAGAGCCATATCCACCTGGCTATGCAAAAAAACTACTGCCACTCACGGCGAAATGTTACATCAAAATGGCACGCAGCGAAAGTGTAAAAGCAACCTGGTGGTGGTGGTGAGGAGGAGGTGGCAAATAGGTGAGATACATAGTGGTATATTGTTCATCTAGCATTCTAATCAAAAATTGTTAGTGCATGGAAAGTTCCTCCCTTTGGTTCCACTTATGGCTATAATATTATGATACCCACACATTTTTCTCTTCATTGATGGGAAATCCCTCGAAAATCAAGTGATTGTGGACCAGAGAAAAGTTTTTAAATATGGCTTGTATTCAGTGTACAAACTTTATTTTTAGAAGTAAGTATTTAGAAAATATAGACTTAACATTGCATATAAAATTTTATCTGCTCTAATCTTTGTTTGCTGTTTTCTGCAGTGATACTTATCACCGTTATCAACCATTTTTGGCCTCTTCTAATGCATGGAATAATTATTTATTTATGGAATTTATTTTTTTAATTATACCCTTGTGACCCATTTTGAACACAACTGACTCTCCTGCATATAATTTGGCAAGCTACTTATCTCAGGACATTAAGTTATCCAT
Source organism: Ceriagrion tenellum (assembly GCA_963169105.1). NCBI lineage: Eukaryota > Metazoa > Arthropoda > Insecta > Odonata > Coenagrionidae > Ceriagrion > Ceriagrion tenellum. Next base: position 9,217,457 of record OY720643.1, read on the forward strand.
TGCCAATGCTGAATCCTACGCAGCAGATTTTATCAAGCTATTTTGGGAATAATGGGCATCAGAAACAGATATTCTTGTCAGTTTTGACGTTTAGAGATTTTTCGCTTAAGTTCCTGTGAATCATTCAGTGCTTCTCAGGAAGCTCACCCAAAAAGGGCTACCAGTAGATTGTTAGTTGGGGGAGCCTACGACAGGAGCTCATGCACCTAGACCTTGAGTGGTCCATTGTGCCAACCCCATGTTTAACCTGCCTGTCACATGCAGACAGGGGACATGAGCACCACGGTGAAGGTATGAATGGTCAACCATCCAACCCTCTTCCGGGCCCAACGTTGGCTACCAAGGGCTACTAAGTTACGTTCCTGAGCTAGCAGAATTATGCCATGATAACAACTGTGTCTGCTTCGATGCGGATGTATTCTCTCAGGTTGAGGGAGCAGTAATGTGCTCTTCTTCCTCTTTCCGGTCATGGCAAATCTATTCATGAAGAAATTTGAAACAGATGTTCTGGTATCCAGTGAATTGAAACCTTTATGTTGGTTTCATTATTATGCTATTATGTAGACGATATGTTTGTCATTTGGCCTCAAAGATGCACTGGAAAAATTCAATGAATTCCCCAACAGCATTCATGAAAATATCAAGTTCACCTAGGAAATTGAAATTCCTTACCATTCCGTGATGTATTAGACAGGAGGTAGGAAGACTAGTAGTCTGGAAGCCTTGGGCATTAATTTTTTTGGAAAAAACTCACGTGGACTTTATTTACATGTGGCTTTATATCATTACCTGCATTTAAATTCCTACATAATCAAGACTTTAAACCATGGACCCCAAGCCGTGTCGAATATGAAGTTAGCATTAACATTGAAATGGAACTCCTCCTTTTGATTTTAAAAGAAAATGGATTTTGGATTTCATTCTTCAGAAGATCTTTAAATGTAGAAAAGGGCCATGGCCTTGAAGGATAAGATCAACCATTCACATTTGATATTTCCCATCCATTTCATGAACAACTAACCATATTGCTTGAATCTTGAGAAAAGCCACGTTTCCTTTCATCACTGATGGATATTATTTATTCTTTCCAAACAGGAGTGATGTATAAGATTCTGTGTCGGTATGGCTGCTGTAGCTATGAGGGACAAACCTAACAGCCAATTAAAATAAGGCTTAAAGAGTACAAATGAGCCCTTGAGGCAAAACAGTGACAGACTTTGGCTGCTGCAGATCATTTAATGTTGGGAGCTGGAAACAAAATCCTCCTTAATGAAGCTTAAGTCCCAGCTAGAACTGCTTCATATTATTTCCAGTTGATTCAGGTAACAGCTGAAATAGCCAAGTGTCTATCAAATTTTAGTGGGGAAGATTGCTAACTTCTAAGTGGCATTTGGAATAGATATCTTTCCAGAAATGTGTGTTACCAACTGATATCATTTTTCATTTAGATTTCTATGTTTAAATTCTATCGACATTGGTCTGGAGTGAAGCAGACATCATCAGTGGTCATCAATGCTAAGATTTGTTTGCTGCAGTTCTCCAATCAACTCCCCTCTCTGCCCACCGCTTCATTCCTACATAACTCTTTACTTTGATGACCTTCATGACTGGCTTGATGTATTCCGTTCTTGGTCTTCCTCTGTGATTCTTCCCATTTATTTCTAATTCCTTGACTGCTTTCATTAGGCTATTGTAACGCAAAATGTGTTCAGTAAATTTGTCTCTCCTTTTTTGCAGAGTTTTCGTCATGCTTCTTTCCTCTCAAGTGCTTTGAAGGGCATTGTGGGCAAGGTGCATTGTTAATGATTTTCTCCATCTTGTTTACCTTCACTATTATATATTAACACCACTTTTCCATTCGCTCCAATCTCATTTGCTCAGCTTTTGTTATTGTCCTGATGTCCCTTTAAGAGCATGCTCCAGATACGTGTTTGTTTAATGAAGTGCTTTCTTACTTCCAGGCTTGTGTTACCAGCTGCTTTCAGACTTCTCTTCGTGTATAAATCCTTCTTTGCTTGGGCTATTCCACTCAGAATATCTTTCTTACTTCTTCCATCGCTGGAGATCCTGCTTCCCAGATTAAAAAAAAATCTTCCTCTTGCACAAGCTTTTGATGACCAATTTTTAATGGTTATTCTATATTTTTTATTTCTTGTGTGTACCATAATCTTGATTTTCTTAACACTAATCTTCAAGTTGTATTTCTTCAGAGTTTTGTCAATTCAGTTCAGCATTCTCATCAGATCATCTTTCTTCTCAGCAAGTATTGCGTAGACATTGTCAAAGCATAGCGTGATGATTTTTTCTTCTTGCACTTGTTTTCCTGTTTTTTTTACTTTTCCTTTACTTCATTGATGGCTTTTTTTGTAGTACATATTGAAAATCATTGGCAACAAAACTCATCCTTATTGAGCTGCTTTCCTCACTTATGGTTGCTCTGTATTGTAGCCACATTTTATTACTACCAGCTGTTCCTCATTCAGCCTTAAGTAAGCAAAAACAAATAACTTTCAGGTTTATAGAACAGTGTTTGTTTTTGGCCGTCAGAATGTGCGTTTTTGCAATGGCCAAGTGATCAATCATCATCGTCTTCAAATGACGTGAAAAGTGAGGAGAAACTAATATAGTACTAGTCAATCCTGCTAATATGAGTTGTACCATGGCGATTAAAGACAGGATTGGATGTAGGAAGTAATTAGCGTTAAGTTCAAAGGAGATGGTAATGAGATTGGGGTAAAATGAGATGGGAATTATCACCCTGCATAAACCCTTGGCAAATCACCATGCTTCTTTTAAGGTCAGTATCAATGTCAAGTTTTGGCCATAGACCCTGTTGGAATGTGTGTGATAAGAATCTAAAAATGAAACCGAGATAATATTAAGCAAGATGATGAACCAGATCATGCAATGTTGCCATATTTGTTTTGGCATTCAGTGGAAGCACCATTTCACTGTCAATAATATCTAAGGTAATTGTAAGGTTATTCATTTTTTCTTAATTCTGTTGCCAAATCTGGAGTGCCTCTTGAATACTTGCATGGCAGAAAAAATGTTTGTTATATTTGCAAAAGAACAGTTCCTTTACAAATTCTCCCTTGAAATGGAATTTTAAAAATATTGCCACTAATAATTTTTTTTTTTAGTTTTAGCTAATTACTTGGGGAATTGAAGTCAAATTGTGTTAGCGGGATAGAAATGAAACTGCAGTTGGCTCCTATGGGAGGAAATAGTTAGAATTAAAAAATATATCATTTGAAAAACATGCTTGATATACCTACTCCATAATGATGTTTTCTATTAGCTTAAGTTTGTCATCAGAGGAAGTACTAATGTTTAAAATCTGCTGACAAAAAGGTTGAATTCAATATGCGAACCATGGTTTGACAGGTACAGTCTCAAAAGAACCTTGGAAATGCTTGATGCTGAAAGCTAAGGAAATATTGAATAAAAATATGAGTAGAAACCTACTTACTGATGCCTGCGCTGAGAATGAATCTAATGGCTATTGAACCAAGAAGCGGCCATCTGAGGAATTTTTCATGCAAGCACCTCCACAGTATGTCGTAAATTATGTAAAATGGTATTGGGAATATTCCCATTAAAGCTGAAGCTTTCAGCAGTTTAAGAGAAATTAACCTCCTGTAAAAAATGTTTAAACTGTTAGAATGTTATAGTATACTTCATAAAACTTATCCTCCTTCGATATTCTGAGCTTTTAATTTCCCTCTGGAATATTTTGCTGATATGAATATCCACAGTTGGTTTTGCAACTCACAGTACAATAAAAATTTTTTGGAACTCACACTTTATGTCAACACTTTTTTTTGGCATCTCACTTATATATGAAATTAGTATTGACTCCCTGTTTTTATGATTCATTCATCTTGCTCTAACTTGCCAATGTTGACCAAATGTCAGAACTATGTCCCTATACGTGGAAAATACACAATTCGGGTATGATATTCGGGATAGCCATTAGAAAATACTCAATTCGGGTATTTTCCACTTATTTCGATCTTCTGATTCTGTTACTTAAACTTATTCTATCAGTTAATAATTTTCTCATCAAATGGTATTAACTTCGTTTTTAAAAGCTAAAGAAGTTGATGGTGACGAAAGTTCCCGAGCACGCTCCGAAAACAATCGGATGAAATGTAACGTCATTTTCACTGTTTCCATGTAGACCCAAACGTTTTCTCATGCATACGGTAGAATCACGGCCATCTTTAAACGATGGCCGTGGGTAGAATCAAGCGTGGTAAGATTCCTCTCGGCAATATTCCTGTTATTTGATGTGCCTTTGTAATGAGAGCTAAGTGATGTAGATTTTGTTTTACGCCGCAATGTTCAAATACATCGGTTTAAACAGCGATCAAGAAATTTATTCAGCTTTCAAACGACGAAAGAAGAAAGTGTGGCGGCCATTCGGTTTGTACTATTCGTACGCCGCCACATTCACGGAGTTCGCGAGGTGACCAGCAGATGAGTCCGGAAGCGCAGACGCCATGACTGTTCCAGCATGGCGGCGCCTAGCGTAAAGATCTCGCCACCAGAAGGCGAATCCCAGGGAACAGCGGCAGTGACGATCAGTCTGAACCACGGTCATAGAGAAGAACCTTGGTCTGGACCATTGTCTGAACTAGTCGCGCGGAGTGAGCTGTCGACCGGTCGCCGAATTTCCCACAGGGGTAACCTTATGCGATAAGATGAAGCCACCAGCTTGCGCATTTGGCCATCTTCTGACTATGAAAACATTGCCTTCTTCCCTTATTTCCGCATATTTTAGCGGTGCAATTTTAATCGAATACGGGACCCAGGAGCTAATATAACACGTGAAATGTATTTATATATTAATATTATCCTTTGTTCCTTTAAATAATGCTTGCTTCGTTTCTTCAATTCATGACAGTTCGTAGCAATAGAGAAAATAACATATGACTACAACATCGTCTGCTTCGATGCCATTAGAAACCTACTGTCCATTAAAAAAAGTCGAGTCCGTTGAGTTTAAGACGCTGTATCTTCGAGTAAAGTCAATCGATTTTAACGAAATAAAATGCATACTACAGAATAATCATTTCTACGTTTACCGATGCGTGTAAACATTTTTTCTTATCCTTATCTACACTTTTACGATATTTGATTTGAAAAAAAGGCCCTGTTTTCGGCGCTCACCACCCGATGGTCCGACTTGTTTTCGCCATTCTCTTAATATTTGTTGTAGATATGAGAGATTTTGATATACGCTACGTTATGTTAATACAATCAAATTAACCTTGAGAATCCATGAATGGAGGTAAAAATCTATTCGTTGGCAATTTAATGGCAAAGAATACTCTTTGAGACCACATCACCAGGTAATTTCTGATTAACGCTTTAAGTGAAGAACATTTCCATGAAATATGAGCTTTATTAAGGAGGGCTTAATTTGCCGTGAATATAACTTAATAAACAGAGGTAAAGTAGTAAGACTAAATGTGAGACGAAATTACAATAGTCGTAACAGTGTAAAATGAAATACCAATAAAAGTGGGCAAGAATTTGGTCAAAATGTGGTATATTTCATAACACGATATGTTCTCTGCTATAGTTTCAGTAAAGTTTCACGTGTTCATAATTATAAAGCAAACCTACCTAATTTGTGTATAACAGTAGATACCCGGAGTGATATGACCCTCAATCTCATCGACCTCATTTTATGTCGTTCATTACTTTTGTGTACCTACTTAAATTTAATGGACTTTTGCTCCACAAATGTCGGCAGCATTAAATCGGTCGTCCGTCTTAATAAAAACGCTACCTTATGCATATCCACTGTGGGTAAATTGTCTGATGTGGTTTTAGTAAAACTAATATGCGCCATATTCGTCGTTTGCTATAAAATATCTTCCTAAAATGCGGTATCTTCTACCGTTCTTCCCGTGACATATCGTTTTCTCTCGCTCCGTGAAAATGACATCACACCAATCAGAATTTGTTTCGTTATCACGTGAAAAAATATTAAATTTAGACAATGTCAGTTTTATATATCTCCATGAAAATTAATTGAATTAAAAAAATAATTTTCACTCCGTATGTTTTTAAGAGCAAAAGTAGCTTATTACGATGCGTGGGCTTACAATTAATATTTTGGAAAATACCCAAGTAGTTCAATAGGCTAAAAAAATCAATTACCAGCCTGTTTTTATTATCCTTTTTTGGAGAAAGTCAAGGCATGAATGTTTTCCATATTTGTCGTATCCAACTATTCCAAATATGTTGTTTACCAGTGAAACTAGTGTTAGACTGACACTGTTGATCCCTGCTAGACAGAATCCTTCTATGAGATGATGTGGGTGCCTCATCACATTCTCTATCGGCTGGATCTGGAATTGTGCCACGATTATTAGGTTTTAAATGCTCCTTTATGATAACAAAACTGAAACATTGTTGAAATGAATGTGCTGGATTGAGAAAATGAAATGTGTTGCTTGGAATGATGTGTGTGAGGAGAGATAACTGCTACATGAGAGTTAGAGGATATCAAAGGCCATGAGGGATGGACTAAAACGATTGTAGACAGGAGTTTGTGTAAAATCTTCAGAAATCTGGTAATTTACGTGCTTACTGTTTAGTACCGAACCAATGATAAAACAACTAGAGAAGTGATGGTGGAGAACATAAAGTAAAAACTCGATAATATGATGCACAAAAATACAAAGTTTCGATTAAAGGAAGTGTGATGTCGTCAGTCTTCATGAAAAGCCTGTTCTAAGTACTGGAGGCTTGTATATAAAACTAAGTTTTGAAAATATGATATTTTCGATATTGCAAATCTCGGGTATGGTCCACAGGACAAAATGGAATTCGGTATGAACCATGGCGACTGTCAGCAAAACTTTTTCTACCGATTTAGGCACCTTACACATCAGCGTTGCCAGCTATGATGCATCCAACAAATGTAATCCGTGAATGATAGTGCTTTCTTTTCTCACAAATGCCTGAGTCATCCAGTTATTTTCCACGTGTAACTCCTTATATCAGTTGGATCTCGAGTGGCATGGAAAAAGGTACTATATTTCGTCTAATGCACGGTTATTTTTGCTTCAGCTCTTAGCTGCGTTGCCATAATGTGAACAATTCTTGTGTAGTTTAAACTCACCCACGGCACCGCATACCATGTTCGCTGCCTTGTGCTCGGATTGGTGATTCGTCACATTCTCACGCTTGCTTCAGGTATAAAAAAATGACGTAATAAAAGTGATCGAGAAATGATCGCGGTAAGAAGGCAGTTGAATTTTGTAGGAGAAATAAATTAGTGGTAAAAAACACTTGGTGTAAACTCCATCGAGGGGGGAGGTACAAACGAACAATGCCGGGAGACACTGGAAGATATCAAATTGACTACATCATGGTAAGGACAAGATTTAGGAACAGTGTGAAGAACTCGCGGAGCTATCCGGGGCTGATGCAGACTCGATTCATAATTTAGTAAAGAAAAGCTTAATAAAGGTAGGAGGATGAGGAGGTGGAACTTGGAAGCGTTGAAAGGGGAAACCAAGGAAAAATGGGAGAATATAAAAAGAGGCATTGTAAGAGTGGCCGAGATAACAAGCGGAGCAGCGGAAACGAGGAGGCCAAAGCAGCAGTGAGTTACGGAAGAAATGATTAGTAAAATGGAGGAGAGAAGAAACTGGAAAAACGTCAACACCGACAAAGGTAAGGCAAAATACCAGGAGTTAAATGAGCAACTACGGCGAATTACCAATCGGGCGAAGGAAAATTGGTGGAAAATGCACCCATTAGCCTACTCCCAAGCCAACATAGTCTACTCACTGCGAAAAGAACCCTACGACAAATGGGCAACATTTTTTTAATGGCACGCCTTTTGCAGCTATAAAAATTCATTACGATACACCAATTATCATTAATTTTAGCGAACTCTTAACTGAAAACGAGGCGTTCAATCCCTCATGAAGCTCAATCCTACAAGGCCAAAGATAAAAGTACCTATACAAAAAATCGAACGCAGTCGACTAATACAGAGGATAAATAATTTCCGCGCCAATGAATTTTGGGAAAGACAATCGGACAAAATGCTAACAAATTAAGCATTATACAGATAGTTTACAAGTAGTTCAGATTACATGCAATAAATTCCCGTTGGATGGGTTTTTCACGCACAGATGGCCGCTCGCGGCACTCGCTTTATTTCCCCAATTTAAGATATAAAATGCGAGACTACGGCACTTGTGTTGATATTGGAGGCAGCCACAAGCACGTTTTATTCGCTAAAATCAAGAATACTGCATAAGGACGGAAAAGTCACAACTCGACTCTGTTGGCAATGGAAGCGAAATAATTGAAGTGCCACTTTTGGCCACAGGCTGCGCTGCTTTAGTTATCAGGGCTTATAGCAGACGTCTCTGGGCTAACTAATTAACTATACATACGTGATTTAATGTCTCCTTTTCCTCCGCCAGTACGATGAGTTATACTGCGAGTAATACTTTAGGGCATTGGACAGTAGATTTATGTACTTAAGGTACCGAGCCATCGACGAGAAAACTCTCCGGAGCGTCGCGATACAAATCAACACCTAAGGCCTACGAATTAGGTGATGTGATCGGTGGATTCGTATTCCGAATTCCACCCTACAATTTCTAATTTATGATGTAAGAAAAGGGCAAAGAGTGCATGGAAATAATATTTGAGGCAATTAATTCAAAAGCTAGTTCCTTTCTGGTTATTCGATGCCAATTTACGCAGTTCGAATTCGCCGCTAGCAAAATCAGCTGATGTTATCAATGACATGACAATTACAATGATTCGAAAGCATTTCCCATTTATAATTCGTAGTGAGTAGAAAAGTAAAAATGCACATTGAAAGAACAAGAATACACAAGCAAGCAAAGTATTCCTTTATGCGTCGAAAAAGAAACAAGTATCGGTCACTTAATTGCTTTATTATAATCCTTGGAAAAAAATCGATGTCTAAAACAACCTGTTGCCCGTTATAAACAAAAGGTCAGATATAAAATAGACTGTAGCAGATGCAGGTCAAGTGCTGAAATGGAAATGAACAACTTCAGCTCTGAGAAGTCCCCGAAATAAATTAAGGAATGACAGCAAATGCAGGAATAGCATACGCTGGGAATTCAAAACAAGGTAGGCACACTGTCATGTACGCACTGTTGAAGGCACAATGAAATATTTACACTGAACTCAGTCTCTCTCGCCAGCAAATGAAGGAATAGCATACGCTACGAATGTAAAACAAAGGAGGCGCATGCACACACTGTTTGAGGCACTAGGAAATGTGTACACTGAACGCAGTCTCTCTCTCTCCAGCAATTTGAGGAATTGCATACGTTGGAGGTGTCAAAACAAGGTAGGCACACGATCAGGTACGCACTGTTGGAGGCACAAGGAAATATATACACTGAACGCCGTCTCTCGCGTAATAGCTACCATGCGGTAAGGGCAACGATCGTCATCCTCGTGTACTTACATTAACTTTTAACTAGCTTTTGTTCTTTTCGCCGAGAATATTATTCCTCATTTTGGTATTCCAGTACCCAGTAAATCACCCGATACAAAACAACTCCGCAAACCCATTTTGAACCAAATTCGCCTCATTTATATGCACGTTCACACTCCAAACTGCCTTCACAACAATACACATCACGTCGCAAAGAAGGCTTTATTGCCACCTGTCAGCAAGTTCCGGAACGCTATTAATTTGCGGTAGTAGTTTTAGCAAAATATGATTGAAAGCCCGTCAAGAGCCGCGTCCTTATACAGTGTTCTTGTTTATTACAAGAGGTAGAATTCCTGATGTATTGACTATCGAATTTGTCTTTGAGAAGAGCAGAGTTGTAATCTCCGGTTATCACAATGTTGTTGTAAGAAGGAAGAAAACAAAGAAGTTAACTTTCAAAGACACTCACGAACCCAATTTGTGGAGGCCAATAAACCACACATAGTAATGATTTTAACGAATATGGTCTAATGATTTCAGCAATCAGGTAGTCAGGTCGGTAGTAATACTGTGGTGGGTAGGGGGGGCAAGGACTGAGACCTGGATATCATGGCGAATAAATAGACCGACACCACCTCCCAATTTTCCTAGACGATCGTGCCTCAAAAGGTTAAAATTGGGCAGCGAAACTAGATCACCTGATAAGTCTGGATTAAGCCAGGTTTCAGTGAGGCGTACAATGTCATAAGAACACTGTGAAAAATGAATTCTCAATTCGTCAATATGAGCACACAAAGTTTGACAATTCACACAACATATCTTGATTAAGTTTTATTCATGGTTTGATTGAAGAACTTTGTGAACATGATGGCTGCCATTGGGACGACAACTTGGTTGCTATTCCACCCATGTAGACCTTTTTTCAGAGTCATCCTTCAAAGAAATGGTGAGGCGGTCAGATCCATCTTCCTTACGAGCGTACATTCTTCCATTGCGCACTCACAGATACTTGGTATTGCTGTTTTTTTTAAAGTCACGTCCTACTGAATAGAGTTTACGATTGAGAGGCGTGAGGGATTCATTTTCATACACTGGGGTCGCTGGAGAGAGATTGAAGCCTATATCTTTGTTGTAAAATTTCTCTTAACACTACTGGCTGCGACGATATTATTGTTAGTGGCGAGTGAATGCCGAAGAAAAAGGACTATCACAGGGTTGAGTGAACCAGGCCCGTTGCCGCGCATTTTAGATGCGAGAAATCAATGTCGGACAGACTGATTTCCATACCAAGCGCTAGCCCAACATTACAAACAAGGGAGTCAAGGATTTCACCTTTGACGAAGGGAACACCACGAAATTCAACTAAATTGAGTTGGCACACTTGTTCGGCACTAATTAGTTGAACTTGGAGGTTCGAAACACAATTAGAGATCTGGACATTTTCTTCATGCAGGTTATCATGGCGTTGTGTAACGCTGGTAAGGGAAGTCGAGATACCTTTGGGAGCTTCCGCATGTTCAGTGGTGCACTTTAGGATATCGGAGAGAGACGTTTTTATATCCGAGTAGCCCTCTTGGAGTTGTTTCATTCTGCCAAGTAGCTCCTCGACCAAGTCAGCAAGAAGCTCGCTAGAAGATTTCTCCGTTCCAGGTTTTATGGGCGTGCAGTCACAGCGAGAAGCACGTAGCCGGGATGTACAAAAATCGCACACCCTGGCCTTTTTAAGGTCATCCAGAGCTGGCAGGTCCCCATCGGTCACAGCGACACAGGGCGGATGGAAAAATGACTTGCACTCGCTACAGTTCAGGCCCGTTTGACCAAGACGTAAGCCTTAATTAATTATACCGCAAGAGGGCATTGCGAAAGAAAGGCAAGAGCACTGGAAAGACAACCTTTCAGCTGGAGAGCAGACTGTTATCCCCTCCTTGATGCGTGGTAGAGAGTTTTCAGGGAGGGAAAAAATAAAAAAAGCAAGCAGGGGGCTGTTTCTCAGAGCTACAAGTTACAAGTCACGTGACTATTTTTACAAGGCGGATGGGTTACTCAAATATACCTAACTGAAGACTTCTACTAGTCCAAAAAAATGGCGGGCCTAATCAAGACCATACATAACCCGTATTTTGATTATTACGATACATTTTGGGCGTGCACCTTGCAATATATCCAATTTGAAAGTTAGCGCAATGTTTTTCGGTAAATATAAATGACTGAATATGTGCTGGAAAGTGATTTAATGTCACAACTTACCATATAAGATCCTAAGCGAATGCGAGATTTCGGGTTCACCTAACATCGTGCGAAATTCCACAGAGAAAAAAAACCCTTGTGGAATTTCGCACGATTGTGCATTGCGGGTGACTCCGTAAAAGTGTAACTCTGTGGCTAGTCCCGGATAGCTTAAAATCTGTCACCTAACATCACTAGATATAATCGTTTATTTCGACGTATTTCTTATAGAATGACCTCTAAATGGTAGTTATTAATAAACCTTACATTTTGGTGATTAAGAGGTAGTTATTTTCGCCCGAAAAACAATTTGAGCTCAAAATACGCGCTAGTTTACTTTCATTTGTTTGTGGACTTGTTTTTCGGGCGAAAATCACTAAGACACAGCAGTCGAGAGGAAATAATCAGATATCCCGACGTTTCACACTCTTAAACTTATTAGTAATAAAAAACTACTTAACAATTCGTTTCTGTTGAGTAATATAATCATTAAAAACAGGAAATACGAACTATAAGTTACAATAAATGTTATTATCGCCAACATACGGTAACCTATGTTACCATGAACTTTCGTTATGACATTATGTTGTACGCCATTAATAGTGGTTCAATAAAGATAAAACCAACTAAACATGATATCTTGAAATGTAAGGTTTTTTAATAACTACCGTTTAGAGCTCATCCTATAAGAAATACGTCAAAATAAACAATTATATCTAATGATGTTTGGTGAACCCGAAAATTCGCATTCGCTTGGGATCTTTTAAGGTAAGTTGGGACATTAAATCACTTTCCAGCATATATTCAATCATTTATATTTACCGAAAAACATTCCGCCATTTTTTTGGAGTAGTAGAAGGCTTCAGTTAGGTATATTTGAGTAACTCTTATTCGCCTTGTGAAATTAATCACGCGACTTGTAACTTGTAGACTTGTAGCTCTGAGAAACAAGCCCCCAGGTGGGAAACCCTATTTGCAGCCGTAGAAAAACTCAACATGCCTCAAATGACTGCCTGTTGACAATGGACGTCGCCAAGACTGCCCAGGTTATTAACACCTGGAAACGATGAAGAGAATAAAGCAACGCATCACATCTCCCCTAGTGCTCGGCAGTGACTCCTTCTCTTGCCTTTGCTTGCATGGAAATAGAGAATGCCACCCTCTACTCTATTCCCCTGCACACATTGGTAGAAAAGTAAGGTGGCTGCTGCTGGTGAAGAAAGGCCTTGTAACAGTTGGAACCTGGATTATTAACCCTTTCGCGCCGGACTCCTTCACGGAAAGATGGTTTTGGCTGTACGAATGCTTATAGCATTTTTTTCTTCGCCCTGTACGGAGCTCTCTCGCGGCAAGAAATCGTCCAGGTAGTCGCTTCCTACGCTTAATGACCTTGCCTAGCGGGGTGCCGGACCTTTTTCTCGGCAACTGACCAGATATAATCCTCGACCCTTTTCTCGAAGGTAGCCCATCGCGGTGTATTTATGTGGTCAGAATAGTGTTACTAAGGTGATTTAAATTTTTTTAAATTGTTGATTTTGCAGGGAATGTCAGTACACCAATGTATACCTTTCATTTTGCACTGTCTTTAGAAATTTTAAACGAAGTTCTACGGTTATTTTTACGGTTTTCAGCATAAGCGCATTGTATCAAAGACCAACAAATACTTCAAGGGGAATGACAACTTTCAATACACGTCGCATATTCCTAGGTATATGCACTTTCAGATATTCACATTTTAGATCCTTGATGGCCAAATCCACTCTCTCATCACTCGCATCTGCCCTCTACGAGCATTCTTAAAATATGAGATTCATTCATTCGATATAATTCCAAGAAATATTGTAATTCCACCGAAACATCATTTGAAAAGAAATCCTTGCAGGAGCAAGGGAAATGCGTACAGGACGTTAACGCCTCCATTTGAATACACGCCAAGAAAAATTTTGAAAAGATAATGAGTTATTCCAAGAAGAGTGAGGTTATATTCTCCCAAATATTTCAGTCTTGCCCCAATATTTTCTTGGATATGCCAGTTGGGAGGTAATATGTTTTTCCAAGAAAACATTAGTGCAATAATGTGTTCCTATGGAAGCCTGGGTGGTGCACAGGCCAGACCACCTTCTTAATGGATCCTGACCAGAGAACCAGGATATGAGAGTAATTACCTGGGTGGAGCAGTTCTCTATCTAGTCATTGTATGGGCTGCTTCGCACAGCATGTGTCTACAGAAACCATCCCTTATATCGGAAGCGGATTGCGTACAGAACGGTAACGACTACATTTGAATACAAACCAAGAAAACTTTTGAAAAGAAAATGAGTTATTCCGAGAAGAGTGAGGTTATCTTCTTCCAAATATTTCAGTAAAAGCCTACTTGCGCCAATCTACTCTTGGATGTCCCGATTGGGCAGTAATATGTTTTTCCAAGAAAATAATAATGCATTAATGTGCTCAGATGAAAGCATGGTATGGGCTAATACGTACAGCATGTGTCGACCGAAACCATCCCTTATTTTGTACCGTAAATTATAAATTTTGAGAATACGCATGTATTTGCGTTTATTGCGAAATGCATTTATAATGCATTTGTATTTATGTGGAGAGGTTTTTGAAAAATGGTAACTGTAATTTTGGCTCACGGCAAAGAACTTCTACTTCAAAGAGAATTTGCTTGTATGATTCAACTATTACAGTTTAACATCTAACCTTAACGTCTCCAAAATTTTTCCAAGGTGGTGATGAACTCCGTTAATATAAACGATAGAATTCCGTTTAAAATTTTGAACCGAACAGAAGAACATCGAGAATGTAATTCTTAGCATTGATTTCCAATAAATTCAACAAATACGTTTTTAGTTATTCCAACGTATAAAATAATAGTTGACCGTGGGGACCTTCCTTGAAGGGGACATTTAGTGCGGGAAAGGGCTGAGATAATCCCCTCATGGACAATGAGAAAGGGCCGGACCTCTAGCGCGTGGAGTCTCTAATGACGCTTGGGACCCTTTTGGCGTGCTTGACCGCAAAGCCGTGTATACACGGCCTTCGGCCTTTAGCGAAGAAAAATTCAAGCCTTGTATACACGGCCTTCGTCCTTTAGCGAAGAAAATTTCAAGCCGTGTATACACGGCCTTCGTAGGGAAAGGGTTAATGATGGAAAATGGTGTAGACAGTACAATGTGCTTTTCCTAAATTAAATAAACATTAGATTCTACCTATATTACACTAAAAATGCTTAAATCGTTGAAATGGATTTCACTCACTATTCCCAATGTAAGGAGAGATCTTGTCGACAAACAAAAGAAATGGACGATGTTTGTGTCCAGGTACACCTGCGGGTTGTGCTCAAATGAGAGATCTCTCTCACTCAAGTAGTAAGTAAAGTAGCAGTAGAAAGAAATGTTCACAGCTATTCCAAAAATGCTAAATTTTGATATCTTTTTCAAATTTGGCAGGAAAGCCAGCAAAAGAACTACTACTGATAGAACACATTCTGATGCGCCCATTGACTCATCTGGATCTTGCCATTCCTGTTTTCAAAGAAAGAGGCGAATGGTGATTAGAAGCAGATTTTCATTTACAGTGGAAACTAGTATTAATGGTGGAAAAAATACAGTAGACTCTCGTTATTACGAAGTTCACGGTGCCAAAAATTCTGCGGTTCGTAATAACGGACTTCGCAACAACGTGTTTTTTCATAAACATCGCAAAAAATATCCCTTGGCATATTTTCTTGTCTCTTCAATATTTCGAGTGTTACAGTCGTGCTGTGGAATGATTTCAGACGTGTAGGTACGAAAAAAGGTGGAATTATCGCAAGGATATGAAATCCATCAACCATATTCTATTTTATGTCTGCAAAATCGCACATACCACCATTTCTTGTCCTAATCAATGCGAGCCGGGAAATTCATTAAGTCAGTTGATTAGTTCCTCGGAAAAACTGCTGTGTTACAGAGACAGTTAAAATGTCGCGAAGTTAATACAGAAGAGTCTCAATGTTTGGTGCACTGATTTTACGTAAAATTTGAATTCTCAAAAGTAAATGAGCGGTCCCAGCTGATTTATTAAGTGTCCTTATTAAATCATCACTGGATTTTACATAAAGGCGATGTAACCATTTTACACAAGTTTTTTCCGGTCCCCGGAGGAGGTATTTGATTATACATTTTGATGACACAACAGAACTTAGAGAAACGTTGGCAAAATCGGCCAAACTCATGCCCATCTTTAACGAAAATCTCTAAGTTAATGCCGCATTACCGTGACATTCAGCGGTAACAAATCATCACGCGGTATTTCTATGGTGTATATGCTGTTGTTTAAGTCTCTCATCTTTCAGCACGAAAGGTTGTTGGTTCAACGTGTTTACACTCGTTTACACATGTTTACACTCGTAGTTGCGCCGAAACCTAGACCTCGTATGAGGCGCCCCCTTATCTTGCACGAGTGACGATTTAAAGCTCGCTTTTGGGTCGCCCGCAAGCAAGCGCGTCGTCGAACTTGGAGCGCATTGTTGAGTGGAAGTTGATACACGGTTTTGCTTGGCTAAAAATTTAAGAAATTGAATTGAAGAATGAAGTCATATGAAGACGGCATCAAACGTAATTCAAGACAAAAAATGACGATTTTTAATAAATTGTAATTACAAATGATATTATCGTATGCTACCGGCACTTTTTTACCCCTTCGAGACCTGTCTGTGCTGTAAATATTCTACACTTGTCATGAGTGCCATGAGCATACTCCTTCCTATGGAACTCTCTCGCGACAAGGAATCGCACAGGTTTGAACATAAGTCGGCAGGACGGCGGATTTTTCCTTCAATCGCTGGGCGGAGGGGATCACGACCCTCGTTCAAGTACATTTCCACTCATAGTCCTTGCCCAGCAGTGAATTCGCTGATTAGACTAGGGATTTACGATTATATTCATCCGAGACAATCTTGTTAACTGAAGAATGATCGAAGGTCCATCATCCTCAGGGCATGTCGTGTCTGATATGTGGTCCTCCTTATGTAGTGTTTGGCGGGCGGGTCAACCAGGGCAGGTGTCTCCCGATTGGTCAAAATTTTCCCACCTTTTTTCCGGGCTTCTCGGACGCTCCTCAGCACTGGTTTCCACGAGTTACTGAGTGAGTATCCAGCGTCTCGATTAATGGTCTGCTTCATTCGAATTTCTATGGCCTCCCTCGTCAGCCTTTCCCAAAACTTGTCTATGCGGCAGAGAACCTTCGTCTCCTCCCAGCAGATGAGATGGTCGTGGGAGATGCTGTAGTCAGCCACGGCGGACTTCTCAGGTTGGCCGACCCTGAAATGCCGTTCTTTGGCCCTTGTGGCGATGGTCCTCCCCGTCTCTCCCACATACACCAGGCCGCATGCGCATGGTATCTCGTAGATACCTGGTGTCTAGATAGATCTCCGAGATAACTAGCGAGGGTACCTTCAAACTGATAGAGCTCAGACTAACTAATGTCAGAGAAATCCCAAAATACTCCATAAAAACGCCGATTTTAATACATCTACTTTGTTTGTCTGTAAGGGAAATAACTTAAATAATTTACCAGGAGGATTCGTGGCTACTTTCCACGCACTATCTAGGTTGCCCGCGAACAGTCTCACCGCATCAGCAAGATTACTATGCTGTGCAGTGAGTATCCTGAGTCACGTCCCCAAGTCCAGTGACGCTATTCTGAGACCAGGGAGGTGAAGAGGCAAAGGTGGGGAATGGCAAATGGCTCACAAGGGAAACCGTTTTGGACGACCGTTCCCAATCATTCAGACGATTTGGTCGTTTGCGACGAGATTCTTCGTTTGGCTATAAGAACGTTTCATATGTTAGCGATTTGTTTCAATATTTACCATTAATATTGATAATGAAAAAGATAAGAGACGAAACATATCCCCTGATTCTGTCCTTTCGTGTAGAATTGGACCCCTCAAATAATTTTTAATCTCAAGTTTATAAAATCGGCGATCAAGCCTTTGCTGCTGTTGGTGAAGTCGAGCCTTCAAATAACATATTAATAAAAAACAATTGGAGACGTAACAGCGAAAGCCCCCTTTCTCAGCAAAGGGCTCTTAGGGGCAGGGTTTTTAATATTCTATACGAAATATAATTCATACTGTAACCCTTGTCAGTACTTTAATTTCGAGTCAACGACCTCCATGGAGTGCATGGTCCAAAATTTGACCTATTCCCAGATAAAACTTGCCAAAAACACGGAACCCACTGTTGTGAACACGCGGTGAAATTTTTGTGCTTTACATACCTCTCGGAGAGGGGCGGGGAATTGGAAAGGGGTTTGGGAGCGAGGGAGGTGAAAATTGAGTGGGTGAGGGAGGGGTGGAGCCTAAGTCAGGCAGGGAAGATGGGGGGGGGGGGGAGGGAGGATTATAATACTTCAATGGCTTGCGAGCTAACTTTGTGGAATTTAGAGTTCATATTGAGATGAAATGGGAACACTTTGTATAATCCACACAATGCTTGGTATGAGCCCGACCGGTTTCAACACTTTTATGTCTTCGAGTGATGTTTCTTATCCTTGAGGGAAATCGTTAAATCTAAAACAAAATAATTCTCTTTTTCATCTTTTCATCTAATTTTCTAAAAAAATTCACTTTGCCATCGATAGGAAGGACACGTTTACGGATGTCATTATCCCCAATGACTCAAACCACCACATTTCTCATAAACTAGCTGCTTTACATTCGCTCCCGTACCGACTGCTATCCATTTCCTTGATAGAGGTAGAATTTGACAGAGAACTAACCACAATTAAAACAATAGCTAAAAGAAATGGATGTGAGGCTTCCCTCGTAGACAAACTACTTACCAAAAAAACAACGGAAAATTTCAATGACAATGTCAACCTGCCTTACCCCAATTACTCCCTCAGAAACAAAATGGAAAAAAGTACCGTTCCTGAAAAATGTGTCTTGTAAAATCCGTAACATATTGAGACGAACCAATGTTAATGTATGCTTTTATAATTGTTCAACTCTTGGTCGTTTATTTTTTAATTCCAAAGACAAATTTAGTACTGAAGAAAAAAGTTGTGTATATATTTGAAGTGTGATACACAGGGCTGCAATTGTTTTTATGTGGGACAGACGGGACGAAGCTTCAGTGCAAGAGCAAAAGAACATTTAAATTCTTTTATTAATTGTGACAACAAGTCTGTTTTCGCTAATCATTTTGGCAAATTTTAATCATGAGTCTGATTTTAAAGTGAATGTTTTACATGTTGTTGACAAAGGTGCCAAGCTGGATTTTATTGATAACTTTTGAAATTATGACGCACGCTAAGCAGTTTGGTTTCCATTTTTTAAATGACTTGGTGCCATTGCATCATTCTCCCCTCTACCAAGTTCCTGTCCCCCCCCTCTTCCAGAAAATATTTGGTTACGTCCACCTCCAGCCCGATGCTTCAACATTAACCTTCATCCTTAGTCATACTTTCCTCAACCCCAATCCCCCCCTCTACCGACACAAAATATAAATACGTGCTCGCCAAAAAACGAATTGTATTGTCCCTTGAGAATGACACGAAAGTGTTGAAACCGGTCGGGCTCATACCATTAAATTTTCGTGTGGATTGTACAAAGTGTTCTTATTTCATCTCAATATGAGGAGGGATTAGCCGGGTAAGAATGTGCAGAACCACCATTGGCCTAGTAACCTTGGAAGGGACGATAAATGGATGAGACGTTGGGGAGGGATGAACTGGGAGATGCAGAACACCAGATGGTGATGATATTCTCTGTAATTCTTCATCCCACAAGAGCTTATGTAAAACAAATGTTTTAAATTGAATGAATACATGCTGATTGTGATCTTGAATTTTCGTGCGATTGAGGTCATTTGGTGCCGCTATTACGTTTTTATGCTGGGGCCAAGTTTTTAGCGTCCCTTTTTTGCTCAGTTATTAGCTTCTCGTGAGGGTCGCGGAGTTGCTGTAGTGCCGACGAAAGTATAAATTCGGTGGTCCCGCTAGAAGCAGAGTATTTGTTTTTGGTTTCGAAGTTTCGGTTGCGGGCATAGAGACTAAAAGTTGTGTAAGAGAGACTGCTATTAGGGTGCCGAGGAGGTCACGGTACCGTGTTAGTTAGTTTTAGGCCATTTCCTTTTCTTTTACTCCCCTACCATCCTTTCTTTTACTTCCCCCTTCCTTGTCGTTGTTCCCCATGATGAGACGTGACTCGCGGCACTTTTTATGAGTGCAAGTCACTGAGGGAATTACGATTAGGATTTACCTTTCCCTCCTCCATTCTTCTCCTATCCGAGTGCAGGCGGATCTTCTCTGTACCCCCCTTTACATGTAGTGATGTCCATATTCATTAGTTGGCAGTGTCACGTCGTCGACCGAGCCCGGATCTAGTCGCGAGAGACGGGCGTCGAGGAGTCCGTTACACCCCCCAGGAATCCGAGAGGCGGGAAACTCCCGACCCCCAAACCTGTCCACCATCCATAGAACATCTTAAGCCCCGTCATTGCAATCAATCGAACCCAAAACGATCAAAGCGACGTTCGGGGCACCCCCGCAACGGGCCCTACTTTTCGTAGCCCACTCTTTCTTTCTTGCAATTTTTTTCAAGGTAAGATCGGCCACGCCGGTCGAGAGGGCGTGAGTCTCGTTCGTCTCGGGAGAGAGCACGCCCCGAATGTATACGGTCTCCCGGCTCTTCACTCGCGGTTCGCGACGTCCCGGGCGGGCCGGGACCGTCACAATGTAGAGATACCCCTTTGATTGGGACCAACGTTTTGCTTCGTATAAACGGAAACTTCGTATGAACATTGTACGTAAGAACGAGAGTCTACGGTATACAAATCAAGATAAGTGGCTCATTAGTTACTAAATGTGTGTGCATTCTCAGTTTCTTTTGAATACAATTCTCAAGAATGCTTTTTTTGATTCTTTTATATGGTAATGCATATTTTTGAAGGTTGTGCCAACAAGGTAATAGGTAATATTTTCTCCTTAAGCAATTGGAACTGCACAACATTTATGAAATGGAGTTCAAGGAATATTCTTGAATAACACTGGAACCGCCACAAATCTGGCTACCCTTCCAACTGCCCTTGGGTCTGACCAGACTCACCCCCTATCTTCCAGTATTTCGCTAATGAAACTGTGCAGCTTATGGTTTCAATGCTCTTTCAACACCATACTTGACTGCATCAGGTTGCCAAGAATGTATCAAGTAGTTAAGATAACGCTTGAAGTTTAGTGCACTGCCAAAATTTAATTAACACCAGGACTGATGTAATAATTTGTCCCATTTTTGAAATTTGAGTGACTTTTGCATTTATTCTTCGTTTAATTCTTTTGAAATAATGGTAATTTGCTTATTGTCACTTATATTTTGATGAGGAACACATCTAATTACTGTTAATGTGGGCTATTTTGTGGCAGTGGGTACTACAACTATGTGATGCATATGCCCCACAACACTTGTAATTTGCCGGTCTTTTGAAAGAATTTGCGGGAGAAAATATTTTGGCGGTGTGCACCCTGAAGCTCCTCCCATGTGTTTGTGACTCTTGGAAATTCATGCACAGAGGTGGAAACAGTCCTGTTCTGCTGTTTTAGGTTATATGCATTTAGTGATTTTTAGGTAAGTGTTAATTCTGGTGTCCAAGTCCTAATATCAGATTCTAGAATGCCTATAATAAATGGATGAAAGATTGCATCGCAACCATGTCAAAATTAGCGCTTTTTAGTCAAAATTTTAAATTTTAATGAAAAAAAGTAAAAAATTAGTAAGTTTTCCTTATAGTTTCTAGATGTTCCCGGGATTATTTTACTGTAAATAATTACATATATTGCTTGTATATTGCTTAATATTAGCGATTGAGTGTGTTTAAATCAGGCAAGATGGTTTAATAGTTTGTCAAAAATCGAAAAAAACGCAAATATACAGAAATGTTACAGATGTTAGGTAAGCAAAAATCCGCAGTGATAACTCGACCCCACCGACTTAAATTTACCAAGAACGATAGGTAATAGGACAGGAAGTAAAATGCAGCTTTTAGTTCATCGACTAATCGACTATCCACCACTCACCACGAGGAGATGGCTGCAGTCGAGCGCCGCCCGCCCACCCACTACGGTGGATATTTAGGTTTTAAAATCCGCTTTGATATCAAACTTTGGTAATCTTTTCCTGTCCTTAAATCGAGCTCTAATGTAACCTTCTAGGGAGACATATCCACACACAGCAATTGATGCAGTATTTGCATCCTTGACCTGCCACTCCTCCATTGCCTGGGGTGCGTTCCGAATCACGCATGATGCCATCAAAGCGCTTCGGGTCGTTCCGAATCGCGCTTTGAAGCGCTCTAAAGCGGCCCCGCAGCGAGCATTTCCGACAAACTGATGCGCGCATCAAGGCATCAAAAATTTCTGATGCAGTTCATGCGGAGACAGCGAATAGCGCGGGAAGAAGCTAATTCAAAATAACAGACGATGACATGGGAGTAATTATAGTGTGAGACGATGGGCACGAGGCACCCTTTAAATTTATTTTAAATAGTGAGGAAGCGGGAAAGGCGAAAGCAGGTTATTTAATAGGTATTACATTAATAATTTATGTTAAATATGAAAAGTATTTTTTAATGAAATGGTAAATGGTTGAGTAGTGCTAAGAATTTACTGAATCTTACAAAGCCAAAGCAATAATGTAGATACATATAACTTTTCTTCTGACATAATTACAGAGAATTTCAACAACCCTTATCTGAAAATGTCTCCAAGGGCATATTTTTAACCAGACACAGAACCAAATATGTGGGATTGCTATGTGATGCAAGCTCATTAAAAAATCTTAAGCTGTGTTTGCACAATGCATGTACCCGAATACTTAAATGAACACATTCACTATTGAAGTTGCACTGTGTAAACACCAAAATGTGCACAAATGCGTGAACATATGGCCATAAAAAAGCTCAAGATCTAACTTGGAGCAATTGCCCATGTATCTGTTCAGCTACGTTCATGCATGGGTATTTGCATCATGTTAACTTGCATTTACATGTTGTAATTCATCAGACTAGAAAATTGCAATGATTTCAACCTTTGTAGAATAATATATCAACAACACGCTCACTGCACTAACAGGCAATAATAGATTTTAAAATGAAAATACAATAACAAACCCAGAAATCAACTGTATAGAGTAGGTAATCAAAAGAATTATCAATTACAATTGAAGTAATAAATTCTGAAAAGCAAACAAACCTTCAAAACATCCTTTAAATGCACATCAACCATACTTCACAGCACATAAAGTACCCAATATCAGAAAAAGTTACATTTTAGTATTTGTAAATATAATTGATAGTACTAACTTAAATCAGAAAACAAATGGGATGCTTTCGGAGAGAAGAACAGCTTTATGAACAAGTTGAATCACAGCATTAAATTAAATTTGTTCTGAGATTTCTGGTTACCACACAAAGAATCAGAGAGCAAGCCAAAGCCATTAGACTAAGTTAACCCCTAATCCTGCACCTTAACACAGCTTTGCTTTCATTCAACATTGACCGTGTACTTAATTCTACTTTTAGTTACAGCCAAAAGTTTAACATTTTAGTATTTGTGAATATAATTGATAATACTTGATAACATAAATTAGAAAACTAATGGGATGGTATCGGACAGCGGTATTCCTGTTCACTGAAATGGATCAGATATGCGTAGGACAGTTTGTAATTGGATTGGATATTTGGGGAGGCGACCGACGGCTAAGGTCATTTGCGCTATTGGAGATAGGTAAGGGAGGAAGGGTGGATAGAAACCCGGCGTCGGCATTAGCCTACTCTTAACGAAAGGCGCCAAGAGGGCCACGACTTAACGTCTCATCCGACAGACGACAGTTTGTAATTCATTAGCATGGTTGCAGAGAAATGTTAAATATTACTTGTACACTCTTTAGATGGTAGAAATTTTAATCTCAAGAGATCATAACACATTATAATCCATACAACATTATACCCACCAAATACCCACAAATCTACCCAATCAAATTCTCCATTATACGGTTCCTTTTCAGGACCCCTAACTGCCGTACTTCAACATTACCCTCTTCTACAGGGGAGGAACAATGAAATCCGGGGATAATTTTTAATAATAACGTCAATCATACAACGTTTTTGCATGTGAAACATATTATTTGTACATGTACACACTCTCTTTTACTTAAATACTAATATTTTCCATTTTATCGTGATGTTAATATGTATTTACGTTTTTAAAAATTCATCAGAGAGTAATAAAAATTAAAGGCACGGATAATCGCGTGCTATACCGCAGATCAGTCAGTCCTCCACCCGCTTACTCCTCACGCAGTCTTTTGAACATGATTATTCTGGCGCCATCTTCGCATCAAATCGGTTCCGATTTGCGCACACGCCTCAAGAGCTTCAAAGCGTGTCAGCAATTCGGAACGATAGCTCCAACGCTCCAGCTTGATGCGCATCATGCGTGATTCGGAACGCACCCCTGGTCGTGGCATGGCAGTTCAAACTAAGTCTACAGTTTTCCTAAGGAATCGTCTCTTCCTGCTGCGATCTCTTCTAAGCCTTCATTGGTAAGTAAGTGTGCTCCTGGAGGTGATCATATGTTTCTTTTCCACAGTGCACTAAATCTGTGTAATCTTTGGCATTAAAGTTTATCACTGGGCGTCCAAATTTTGTAATGGTGTTGTTTGGTTGGCTTTGGCTTTTTCATGCTTTCAGGATCTTCTTCACCGCGTTTTGACGCACATTTGGCCGACTGTCTTCCAACATACCAACAAGTATGTTTTCTGGATGCCCCCGTAAAGCAGTATTTTGAAGACATTCATAGAGAAAAGTCTTTAAATCTTTTGGTAAATATTCCATTTTCTTTAAAATTAGCCACAGGTTTTTTGACGCGTTCTTGATAGCTCCATTGCATTTTAATGTGAAACCACATGGGAGCGTAAATTTAACGACAAATTCTGTCAATGTCTTAAGAGCAGGTGATGGATTTCAGTTTGCTACATACAGTCGAAGGATGCACCCTGGAAGAGCCAGACATCGAGCATGGTGAATGGGCCCAGGAAAGGACATCGCAAGATCATTTGGACACACTCCACTGTTTGCAGCCTGGCACATTTTGTAGAGGTAAACCTGGTCTTTGCTGAGAACATCAACGTCAACATCAGGAAGAACAGCTTCAATTGTTTTTAACTGGACCATGGGTCGGTGTTTGCAGGGAGACAAGCTCTCTCCTACGTCGCCATGGAATCCCTTCGGGCCGGATGTATTACCATCAATTTTCTCAAAAATGTGTCTTAGAGGCACTTCATTAGAATGCAATCGACACACAATCCATTGGAGGGGACGCTGGATATATTCTTCTAAACGCCAAATGATGGCGGTGTGCTTCCCCGTGTTCTTCCTCTCTCCGTCGGATCCTATGCACGACAATTCCGTCATAAGTATGCCTTCTACGCTGAGAAAGTTCTAAATAGCGGCAGTTGATCCTTCTGTGTCGGCTGTTTTGGGCCGAACGTGGGCACAGAGTATATATATACTCTGTGACGTGGGTAAGGTAGAATGAACATTTCATGGTGAGTGTTGGATAGTCGATTAGCCGATGAACTAAGAGTTGCATTTTACTTCCTATCATATCACCTTATCGTTCTTGGTAAATTTAAGTCGGTGGGGTCGAGTTATCATCGCGGATTATTGCCTACCTAACATCCGTAACATTTATGCATATTTGGCGTTTTTGACGATTTTTGACAAACTATTAAACCATTTTGCCTTATTCAAACACACTCAATCGCTAATATTAAGCAACATACAAGCAATATATGTAATTATTTACCATAGAATCATCCCGGGAACATCTAGAAACTATCAGGAAAATTTGCTAATTTTTTACCTTTTTCATAAAAATTTAAAATTTTGACTAAAAAGCGCAGCCTGAAGTTATAATCCGATCGAGTTCGAATCTTTTATGGCTTATAAAGAACACCAACCACTAACTTAAAGCACTAGCCGCAGACCGATTTCGGAGAAAAAAAAAACAGTTTTTCGGTACATCCTTATGTAAAGTCATGTATAGTATTACTGAGCTTTTGCTTAGTAACCGAAAAAATGGCACCATATTTGAATACATCAGTGTTACATGTTGTGAATTACTTGTAAATGATGGGCAAGAATATACACTTGGAAAATTTCTTTCTATGGTAGCAGGTTAATGTATTTCTCTAATAACTATGTTATAAACATGTGATGGTACATGTTCAATGTGCAGATACCTACAGCCATGTGTTTAATCCATTATCACCTGCACACCTAAAAATAGAAGGCATGAAAGGCAACCCTGTGTAACAAATGTTAATTATGAGCTGTGTACCATCATTGAACCTCAATGTGTTGCTCTTCAACCAGGATTAGATTGCAAAAACCAATTATTTTTGTAGCCAGGGTGTCCTTCCTCGGCCATTCAATATGTTGTGAGGATGGTTGAAAGGCCATGAGGTTGAATCACATTAATCTAAGTTTTCTTTTCACCATTTAATGGGGAATCACTCTCTTGGATATGAAAGATGGAGGATTTAACCATATCCTTCCCTCCTCCACCCCACATGAATGAGTTTGCTAAAGACGTGGGTTGATATATGTCCCCATTAGGCGTTGGATGGGAGGCTGTCTTTATGCTTTGAATATGCCCTTCTCAACCACCTGCTTGAAATTAGACTGCAATAGGCTACTAATATCTGCAAAGAATGGGACAGCTGAAAGTTCTTGGTGTTTGATAAAGTTCAAACAAAATATTGTATGAATGCCTCTCCTTGTTCACGTTGTCAGATACAGCCACAATAACTCTGCTAACTTCCCACTTTATGCCATTTGAGGTCCCTACCTCTCATTCTGCCATTCAGCTGAACAAGCCCTGTGGTATTGCTTGACGTCTAGCTGGTTGTGAATGGTCAGGAACAGCATATTCAGAGCCAGCCTCAGCATTCCTGTGGGAACTGCGGTGACCAGTTCCTTCTGGGGCATCCTGAGCATTAATCTGGACAAGAAATTATAAAAGTTAGGGCTTTAATTTACATTTTTCATACCATTCGAGAGAATACCACAATCTATTTGCCCATTCTCACCTATTTTGTTTTGCAAGTGCATGTCATCTTCTACTTATCAACTTCATCCTGAAAATGAACTACTGCCCACATCATGAAATGGATATTTGGATGGAATTTCTACATCTTCTCCTTCAGAGCAATATGAGATACTTCATTGACAGCGGCTATAATATCTACTGGTGTCAATCCTTGCCATGCCATCATGCTTGGAGTTGATACAGTCAGAAATGGCCCCTTTTATGTGGTATAGCCAACTTCTCTAAGCTGAATGAGACATAGGTACTACATGGAACCCTGTTAATGGCACCCAACAAGTTCAAGCAGGTGAAAACATTGACTCTTTTGGAACCACTTAGACAGTTCATAACTGCATAAGAGATATATTTCAACACTCAGAAAACATGCTGTGCTGACCTATTGCAAAGGTGGCACTGAAGTAGTTTTGGTGGGACCTCTACCACCCAGGCTGGTACCTCCTTGTGGAAAGGGTTGAGGTACCGTATTATGACTAGTCCTATTACAACATTAAATTTTCCAATCTAAATGCCATTGTAAAAGCAGAGTTTATTGGGTCTGGTCAGACCCATTGGTGGTTTAAGGTAAATCTGGATTTTTCTTGAGTGGAATAACCGACCAAAGAAATGTTTTGGTAATATGTTCCCACTCACTAGTCATGAATAGTCTAGAGACACCAACACCTTACCTCAAGTGGCGTGGAAATGGTGGCAAAAAGAAATACTCTTTGGGTCTTGCCAGAGCCAGTGGCGGTTCTGGTGTTCAAGAAATATTACATCAATTTCTTAGATTTTGATATAATTATGTAGGTATTTATATTAGTTTGTTACTCAAAACTAAAAATAAATACTCTCTAAATGATATTCTTGTTCATGTGATGTAATTGATTGATAATTAACAAACTCTAATGTATAAATATTTAATTATAAATGAATACTTTGCTTTCATATTTAGGACTGTAGTCACTGCTAAACCTATGTATGTTATATGGTATGTGGTAAGCATTATACTATGCTTATCAATGTGAGAGGTAGGGAATCAAGATCTACCTCAAGAGAACAAAGGGAATGAGAAAACCATTGTCTCATAACTGATGTTGATTACTTCATTCCTTCCATATCTTTTAGATAATTACTTTCATAGATGATAACTTTACCATAGAAAAATACTTTACCAGGTATTCCATGACTTCCTGTAAACTCCTATTTGCTCGTTGGAGGTTCAAAAAGCACATAGCAAAGTATGTGATGAACACTAAAACTTGTACATAAACCCTGAAAAATTGAAGTGACTTTTCAGTGTCTTGATGTAGTTACTCCGTCTATGAGGAGCCAATGTATTCAATCATTATTTATCTCTAATAGGGAATAAAAAAACTTACTTTATAAAAAATGTGATTCTTCTCAGCCCGACATGTTGGCTGGTAAATATTAGGATGACAGTTTCTTCATATGTTAGCTGAGGCACTCGACAGCGATAGCACATTTCATGTGAACATTTCACCTGTAAACCAATTTGTTTGAATCGATTTAGTACATTAGTACGATTACATACATATATATATATATATATAGTACATTAGTACGATTACATATATATATATATATATATATTTTTTTTTTTTTTTTTTTTTTTGTGGCGGTCCTGTCATACACCCTGTTCCCTTTCGGATTGAACCTTAGTTTCCCCACGGGATTAAATCGGGATGAATGAGTCGGAGTTCCGTTCACATGAATAGTTTGCCGTTGGGCCGTCACGGCTTATAGAGACCGTGCAGTCGAAAGGCGGGTGATGCCCCTCTACAATCAGACTTTTTAAGAAATTCAAAAGGGCACAGATAGGGTTTCCCCGGGCCAACGCGTCCAACGCGTTGACGTTCTAACAAATGTGATCGAGGGAAAGAAGATTAGCGATCTTGGCAGCAACATTATAATTACTAGCGTCTTTTCTGTAATAACATTTAATGTCTTTAAAGCACTTTTCCCACACGGCGTCACCTTCAACATACAATTCACTTATCTCAAACGGCGTCACCTCCAATACGAAAAGAAATACAAAGAAATACCCGTTAGTGGCACACAGCGTCACCTTCAATGCAAAATACACATATTTGACACGGCGTCACCTCTCAAATACACACAAAAAATACCCTCTTTGCACATGATTAAATTTTATCTAAAGTCTACTAAGTTTGACGGATAGCTGGGGATCTTGAAATACAGGGGCTAGTGATCACGGAGACTAGTCCAGAGATTCCAAATGCATGAAGCCAACCACAAAAGCCGTGAGTCGGGGATCGACGTCGGTCGAAAAGGGGGAGCAATGGGGCGGGAGGAATAGCACGTGGCGACAGGAATTCTTACGATTTTGCGAATTTCCACAGAGAAAAAATCATCACTAACCCGGATCCCTCGATCTCCGGCCGAGTGCTTTAGCCAGTTAAGCTACCGAGGCGTCCTCTTCCCCTTCCGTGGATTTTGTGTGGATTAGTGGAACTCCTTGGCAAGTCCCGGATAGCCTGAAATTTGTCTTACGAATTTGCCCGGGTGAAATCTCTTCTTTCGGAGATCCTGGGTGCTGATGCAGGGTGGCGGCGGCGATTACAATGAGCGGCTCGCGATGACCCTCAACACCTCGTAGCCCTTTGAAGAAGCCCCGAACCTTGGGAGAGGTTTCCCATGCGCCTTGGCTTTCTCCACCTCTCTCCTCGTTTCTCCACAGTTTCTTGACTCCAACTCCTTTTGTAGATGATGGCCGTCTTACTTGGCTCTGGCACTAGCAGTGTTCCACCAGTAATGTCTCTCCAGGCAATCTGTCCGAGAGTGTGTTTAAGAGTGTCTTCTGGTCGGTCTGGGGCGAGCGTTGTATGCCCCTTTTCTTTCTCTCAGATTGCCCCACTGTGCGTCGTCTGCACTATTTCGATGGTCTCTTCCACCGGGATTTTTGAAACGTGCTTCAAGACACTCACTCACACTATCACTCGTATTTTTCCACTTTAACACAAATACACTTTAAAAAAATGTAATTAACACAAATAAATTAATAAATTCTATAAATAAATTCTGCTGTCTAAATCGCGGACTTCCCTCGATCGGTGAAAAAGAAAAAAAAACACGATGAAAACCACGGAGCCGTCCGCGGGCCATCACAATATAGACTCCTCTCTTTGTAGGTGCTAGTGGACTTGAGGGTCTTAGAATACTGCAATAGGCCTAAGACTAATTTAGTCATATTGGCTGAATTCTAGCTGAGAGAATTCTTTTGTCCTAATTATGTTGGCCTCAGATAACTTTTGGCTATACTACAAAATAGTCTTGGTATAACCTTTTCATAGTCATTCATGATTGCACTTAAGAGAAGAATAATCACTATAGAGAAAAATATTCTCCCTGGACTGAGAAATCCATTTCTCCAAGCAAAAAATTAAGTGAGAAAAAATGACTGTTGAAATCCTAGTTATAGAATGGCTGAAATGCAACCACTTTTAAATTGACTGGACTCAACATTCATTGCAAACACTACAGATAATAGACATATATCAGTTGATAAGTCCATGGTTCAATATTTCAGAACTCATGGATGCAAACAGTTCCTTTGGTGAAAATCAATACGTTTCACTTTTAAAGTTTGGTTGGCCACCAATGATAGGAATGTTGTTGCTAGAGATGAGTAAATTACTGCAATATTCATATGAGCTAAATTACTGTGGTAATATATTATGGTAATTTTCTAAAATTACCATTATTTCCTGGTGATTTTTCATTTTCTGCAATTAATGGCTAATAGAGGTTTTAATGGGCTAGCCAATAGCAATATCAAATGGTTAACGGAATTTCTACCATTACCATTATTACATTTAAGTATTAGAAGTAAAGATAATTTTGGAGACAAATATGGCAGCCTCATGCTATTCGGTATTCTTTTCTTTGGCTGAGTTATTTTCACTCAAACTGTTAAAACCATCCCCACAAATAATCCACAAGTACAAATATTTGACAAATGAGGTGTACGTGCCTTTATTTATAATATGATTGCATTAAATTAAATATACTTGGTTTAAAATAATATATTTGGTGTTGTTTGGTATGAAAAATATCAGAGATGGAGGTGAATGTTAATGAAAATTATGGTAATATCACGAGTTGCGGTAAACTACGTGCAATAGCTCTGTAATTTACAAAAATAACTGTGGTAATTTTCGGAATGGCCCATCTATAGTTGCTGCCTTGATGTGAATGAGCATGAGGGAAAGAAGGCTGGGGACATCATACCAACTGTGCAGTGTGTGGGTTGATCTAAAAACCAAAGCAGATATTACCACGGAATATTATCCAAACATGAATTTGACAACTTCTTGACCTGGGCAAAGCTTCTGTCAGCATTAACAACCAATTGTGTGATGGGAACAGATACTATATGCTAAAATCAAATGGATCACTGACCTCGGCCAGGTAAAAAAAAATCGAAAAATGTGAGAGGAGCATATGGGGCAATTGTCAACAAAGTGGGCAATGCATTTGCAGTGGCATGGAGGGATTATAATATGGTTAATGATATATCTAATGCAGCCAATCTTCCAAGTCTTCTGGCACAGGGTAACAAATAAAAGAAAGGTTGGTGTACCACTGCCAAAGTTAATTAACCAATATAAACACAACATGAATGTGTGGATCTCTTGAATCGATTGATCTCGAGTAAAGAATTGTAGTTAGGGAAACAAATAGTATATCACCTTCATATTTTGATTGCTTGACATGATTAAGAGCAATGCCTGGTTGGGTTATTGATGGTTAAGCACTTAAACGAGAAGCAGTTCAAACCATTCTACATAATTATGGCATTGCTGAAAAATTTCCTGGCATGTTTAGTTCAGCTGATGAAGTAGGGAAACCTGCCTGAATTCAGTATGGTGGTCATCTAATCATTACAGGGCAACATAGATGCAAATTTGCTGTTTGCTTCTCTATAACCATTGAACCAATGAAGGATTAGGTGCTTTCCCCATCATTAAGGCATGCCAAAGATGCAGAGTACCTCTTCACTGTAAGTGCTTCACAGTCTAACGTGCATAATGTCTCAGGTGTTAGGTTCATTTTTCAGATAATTTTCAATATGCAGTAGTTTTATTTTAAGTTACACGAGTCATGTATTTCATTGTATTTTGACAAAAATGCTTAGTTGAATTTTGACATCATTATCGCATACATTCTGATGTTATCTTTGTCTCTGCAAATTTAGAGTGCCATGCTACGAAAAGGATGATTTTATGTACATAATTTACGATAAATTTATGCAATAGTATGTTTTGCATTAAATCATAGGAAATTGTTTCACTCAAGTCAAGGTGCTCTGACCAACAGTTTTATAAGTGAATGTTCTTTTCTCTGTCACTAAGAAATTCTGCTCTATGATTGAGCAAATCAGTAATAGCCAATAATAATTATGTTTATTCACCTTAATTATCTAGTACAATAAATGCACAGCAGAAAATTTAAAACAAAGGAAGAAGTAATTGTAAAAATTAATTATAGTTAATTTATTTTAAAAATTGTGAATGGCCCACACTTGAAGTTATAAAAATTAAAGTATTGGATTAACGCTCAAAGACAACATTCACACACATTATTCAGGGTTGTGCCCAATGAGTCATTAATACCCCATTCCATAATTTTGTAAATATTCTAAGAAGATTTTTAAAATTATTTTTTCTCTAGGCTGCACAAGGCATTAAAGAAGAAAAAAATGTGAAAGATAATTTTGAAAAAAAAAAATCTGGGCATTAAGGGGTAAATGATACATGGAGTGGTTTAGTCTATGGAATGACCATGGTATCCTTCTCCATGCTCAGTTTTTGTGTGCACGAGAAGCTAGATGTTCCTGTTTGCTGGACATATGTTACCACAAG
Organism: Ceriagrion tenellum; assembly: GCA_963169105.1. NCBI lineage: Eukaryota > Metazoa > Arthropoda > Insecta > Odonata > Coenagrionidae > Ceriagrion > Ceriagrion tenellum. The sequence goes on from OY720643.1 coordinate 9,250,184, forward strand.
GAAGGCCTATGTGCTAGGTATGACTGTCAACCGTGCAAGCCAAACTTTAACTCAATAAAATCATACACAGGCTGCAGTTTTCCAACCGGATTTTAATACCACAATTTTTGGACTCACAAAGTTATTTTTAGGAACAAGGCAAATTTGAGATAGCGAGACATCACATATTTATGCATATAACTTACTAGAGAAAGGGAGAGGTAAGGAGGAGGGAGATGGGGTAACTGGAAGGAAAAACCAGGAGGGATGGATTACAGGAGAGATTAGAGGGGTCCTAGAGAAGAAGTTTGTTCCTAGGCTTATGTGTAAGTAATAAATTTTTCAAATTTAGTTTATCAAGATCTTAACTTTCCAATTGAGATCCGATTCTTGCTGGTGTCATTGGGTTTGCTATCTCACCACATATCTGTGAATCATTGATGGTGTTATATATTCTCATGAAACCATGATAAAGGGAAAGGACTCTGTTATGGTACATAGTTCATTGTAAAATATTCTCAGCACAATGTATAGGATTGTGAAATACTGAAAGAATATTTGTAGGGTTTTTCTCACAAGGCTGTCCATAGAAATATACACATCGTGCTCATATTCCATTTGTGTCATGGTGTAAGCTGTTCCCCATTCATTTAGTTTGATGATTGAATATTGCCCAGCCATCAGATGGAATTTTATAGTTTGGAGTTCAATCGACCAATGCTGTTTTTACTTGAGGCCGACTTGCACTGCATTTTCTAGATTTACATCAAAAGTTGGCTGAAAAATATTATGTTAGTACTTGTGAATTACACAAATGACTATATTCTCGAAGGCAATGAGGTTATTCCAGCAAATTGCATTTTATGACAATTATCATAGACATTTGTGTTCTAGACTACCTCACAGCAGAACTTCACGGAATATTGGCTTACAGGAGTTCTTCAAATTCATTCTTTACCAATTCCATCTGCTAACCTATTTATGTTAGATTTCTTATTGTATCTAAGGTGTTGTGAGTAGCCATCATAACACTATTGTATATTTGCTTACTTTAGTGAGGAACTCAAAAGGTGCATTGTCTCCACTCACATGTCTGTACTTATGACAGTCATTTCCTTTCTTATTGGCATGTATGATATTCTTCTCTTACTCTTTTTTCCAGTAAAATGCTCTCTAATTCTTGCAAAATAGTATTCACCAGCATGATTTGCTGCTACCTATTGTACTCCTTGGTGGAGGGGAGGGTCTTGGAGAGAATACAAGCCACTCTGGAACCTTGAAGGGCTTGAAGCAATCTGCTCTGATTTGATATCCTTTCCTTAAACAAATCTACCAGATGGAAACCACCCTGCCTATCCCACTTTGGATGTTGTATTCATGCAACATCTCTCCATATACTGCTTAGATTATGTAAATGAATTGTCAGTTCTCATCACTTGCAACTGCAACAATGGTCGACCTAACGTTATACACCTGTAGTACTTATTCTTGCACTTACCCACAGAGAGTTGCAGTGTATTGTAACAATTGTTGTTACAATGGCTAAAAGTATTCCAGATGTGATGCCTGCTTTGCTATAAGCAAGTGGGAAATCCAAGAACCTGAATCCACTCACCACTTGCGTTAAGACAATAAATACTTCAGTGTCCCTGAAAGAAAGCAGAATATATAAACTTTTTCTGGTTCAAAGATAGTGCCTAAGTCAAACTATTAATAGAAATATGCTCAGGATTTAAACTTAGATATCCTATTATATTTTGTTGGGTGGTTTGACTCATTTGTATGTGGCAATTGGCCGCCCACATGATGACTTCAAATCGAAATTCAGCCTTTGCCTCTTGGAACTTCAGCTATCTCCAAAGGTGTGTCATTTTTGTTTTGATGTAAATTTGTGGAAGTTGTGGCAACTATGGTGTTAGGAACCGCACTTCATGCTCTGAGATTGTGGACCTTGGGTGTTATTTATTTATTTAGTAAATCCAACAGCAAATGGAAATTACAGGACAAACCTTACATACATACTAACAATAATTAATTCTTGTATACAACAATTTCTACAATTCTTAAATATTCTCCTCTAGATGAAAAGACATCCAATTCTTTTGCAAAAGTATTATAAATATTACATATTCTGTTTAATGTAGCATGTTCGCAATACTCTGTATTGCATCTTTTCCTTACAAACAATCTGCTACTTCTGCATTTTGATGGGGGTACAAAAGAATTTAGTTTTTCTATCAAGGTAGTATTTCCATTATTCAAAATGTCATAGAGAAACATTAAGTCTTTACAAAGTCTTCTATCTTCTAGGGTACTAAAACTAAACCTCTCTTATAAGGTCTTTGTAGGAACATGATTTTCCATTGTAGGGTGATACCCTTACTCTCTCATGACTAAGGCCCTTACAAATCTCTTTTGCACTTTTCCAAGAAGCATTATATACTTTTTCTGAAATGGAGACCAAATTACAGCTGCATATTCCAGTTTGCTGAGCACAAGTATCTTAAATAACAATATTATCGGTTTTGACTATGTAAAGCACCTTGTTACTCATAGCACAAACCCTAATGTCTTCATTGAAGCAGAAACCACCTCAGTAATGTGTTCTGCAAAACTCATTTTTTAGTATTGAACTTTTTAATTCATGTGCTTAAACAGCTTCCTGGAGCTCGTTAATGTCAGTGTGTATCAGGTGAGCTTTTACTATTATATAGCTTACATTTAAGATTTTGCTCCATGGTGTGGCTCCTCCTTTCTTGAAGTGTGTCCTGAAGTTATTCTCTTATGTTGTCAGTTTGTTTTCATTAATTTTTATTTTGCCATATTAGGTGGAGAAACATCCCAAAAAAATCATGCTAGGTACAAGGTTTCGAAACATTGCATTTCACAAATGATGTGGTACGAAGTCACTCGCATGGGTGCATGTACACCAGGGTTGAAATTCGCTATGAAAAAATCATTTGACTTGACCGGGATTCAAACCCAGATCTCCCATTTGCCAGTCAGGTGTGTTAGCCAGTTACACCTCCAAGCCATCTTCCTTCAAGGCGAATTTCGAGGAGGGTTTATGCGAACTAGATGTTCACGCCTCAAGTCTACATTGTAGCACATGAGACGAAGCCGTGCTTACAAAGCCACTGTCGTGGTGGATAAACCCAACACTGTCGTTATTAAAACGACGAAATTGACAAATTTCTAATCCTTGCATAAACAAATGATGTGGTACGAAGTCACTATACACCAGGGTTGAAATTCGCTATGAAAAAATCATTTGACTTGACCGGGATTCAAACCCAGAACTCCCAATTGCCGGTCAGGTGTGTTAGCCAGTTACACCACCAAGCCATCTTCCTTCAACTCCCCTCGAAATCCCCTTGAAGTCCCCCTTGAAATTCGCCTTGAAGGAAGATGGCTTGGTGGTGTAACTGGCTAACACACCTGACAGGCAATTGGGAGATCCGGGTTCGAATCCCGGTCCAGTCAAATGATTTTTTCATAGCGAATTTCAACCCTGGTGTCTAGGTACAAGGGTCTAGCTGGGGAAACCATTAAAGGAAATGGATACATTTTGAAAATGCCATAGGATTTTACTGTGGTAGTGGGGCAGTTTTGGTTAACTGCAGGGCCTGGTAAGAGAATGGCGCTACTTGCTTTGCAACTTGATAGATAAGTCATATGGCTTCCTTCTTCACCATTACAGATACAAATATACTCTGAAACTTACATTCACAAGAAATATCTGAGGTAAAGAATGATTACAGTGGGCAAATGATAGTTGATTTCTGAAACACTCCCAATTACTGCATTCTTCTGATTTTAAAATTTTATAATTTTTTTCATTGTCATTAGTATTTACTTTGCTAACCAATGTTTGCCCTACTTCATCTTTAGAGAATCAAAAAGAAAACTTTTTAAACTTTTACCGTGTGTGACAATGAAAATCCATGGAGCCTTTTAATGTCTCTTTGGGCATAATATCCTCCACCCTTTATCTTTGCCTGAATTTTAACCTAGTTGCCCAGGGCTACATCCATTGGGCAAGTATGCTGTTATTTTTGGGTTGTCTTACTGCTTAGCGCAAATGTGGCTTAGAATGCTGATAAACACCTTGTATATACAAATTTAATACAAAGAAAAGTGGCATGCTTCGTTAAAAACAACTATGAGCAAACATACTGTTTTACAACTTTTAGATGGATAAGGTGGGACCCCCTAGAGACTTGGAGGCTGCACACTAGGCTTAGGTTGCTTGAGATATTCAGAACTGGAGTGTTTCAGAGCGACACAGAATATTATCATGACTCCTCACTACATCTATAGGTCTGACAGATGCGATAAAATAAGAGAGATACACTGCCAAACAGATTGGTACACAAACTCATTCTTTTCACACTCAATGAGCTACCACAATAAAAACTGAGCTCCTCTAAATACTCTCCCATAATACATGTCACCATTTCACCTCCAAAAACTAACATCTTTACGCTGGTGACCTAACACCCCCTACCATATGCCCATGCAGCGGCTCACATGGTAGTATGCATTTTGTAGATACCATGGTGGAAGTTCTTTCCTTGGCAACTAGTTCTTCATTTTGGCTGAATGCTCATTTTAAGTACTTGCTTGAGCCATTGTTGCTGCAGCTGTTAGTTTCATCTGGAGCAATGATGTTTCAATGATTATTTATAGTCCTCAACCCCCTTTGCAAAGGTTTCCCATTACGTGATATGATAAAAACTGAGACAAGAGAAAATATTCCTTGTAAAAACCTTGGAAATTTTATTTAAAATAGGTTCAAGTTAAAAATTAATAAGACCATTTAAAAAACTTATTTGTTTTCCTCCTTACTTTGAATACTATTGGATTTTCCATCAGGATCTAGGACTTTAGCCTCCACACCTGCTCAAAACCAGATTACTCTTACTTCCCTAATCTGAAATGGATTCAGAATTACCTCTATTACTGTATCTTTCAAAACTAATAAATAGATAATATTCATTACTTGCAATATTTAATAGAAATTGCTTTTATTAACGTGGAAGCTTTTGTCTGTTCATTTATCCAAAAGACTAAAATAACAATAGGATTATTGGAAATTTCTGGAGACAGATGCATTCTTGTTTAGGTGAATGAAACTCTCCTGAGAAAAATAATGAATGGGAACCATGGCTATAGCCTGGACAAACAAACTGTAACAAATTGACAGCGAAAGGAAAGAACTTAGGGGAACACTTACATAAAGGCCACAAGCTAACAAAAATCTTAGATGTAAGCTTGACAGATAGAAGTAAAAGTTCATTTGATACATACTGACATTAAAATGGTAGGGGATGCAGTACCCTGATCTGTAGCTGTACATTGACATTAGTGGGGGCCAGACATCATCCTGCCTGGTTTTGTACAGCAGCACAAGTTAAAGTTTCAGGCTTCACTTTGTGGAAAAGCGACACATGAAAAGAGAACTCACTTTGTACTTTCCACACTGTTTTATTCTCTCCGACCATGGTTTGGACAAAGTAATGTCATTGTCAAGGATAACTTGATAAGATACCTTGATAATGACATAACTTTGTCAAAACCATGGCCGGAGAGACTAAAGCAGTGTGGAAAGTACAAAGCAAATTCTCTTTTCATTTGTACTTAGAGAAGATTTTTGAATGTAACATCTCATTCAGGGAGGGTTGGTGGTAGCTCCCCCCTCCCTGCCTCTGTCTGGCTACAGTCATTATTGGAACCCAACCATGCCATTAATTTCATAGTGGCCTAATTGAAAAGCTATGGAAAAATGGGAAAATATTGCATAATTTTCCTCAGGACAATGTTATGAAACTGTGTCCCTTGCAAGTGGTTACATTGCTTTCAAACCATTGAAGGTTGCAATATCTTTGACGATAGAAATGGTATTCAAGGACAGAGGGGATGGAGTATCATTTTGTGTGTTGGACTTTCATAAAGTGTGATTAGGCCGGCTCCTTTGCTGCCCTCTGTTGCCACTGCTCATGGTGTTTATGTGTGCTAATAATATTAAACTTTTTTGGAGAAAGCCTATTCAATGACTATGGTGACCATAGTCATCACATTTTTGTACTTACGTAAGAAGGTCTTTATTGGAATGGCCTCTTGCTGCAAATGGATCGAACCAGGCGTAGGAATTTCTTGAGGATAAGAATGAGCAGTTGAATTATTAAATGGTACTAATCATAATTAAGTCCTTCAACTGGATAACTTATTTGTGTTGATATGAATACCTACTTTGATTTTTGATAGGCTTCTTTTCTCTGTAAATGAAAGTAACATTGCATAAATACCAAATTATGCTTTTCGGATTGACTACTTTTTTTAGTTTTTGTTTCTTACTAATATAAATGTAACGATTTTGGGCATTCTCTAAGATTGAATAATATCCTTACCTCAGTGTACTGGCTGGCGTCTGTTGAAGTTCTCATCTCCTGCCAACAAAGAAAGAGAAGCTTTGTAATGGAAGTTTATGTAATAATCCGGATCCATTGGCAATAATTGCTAGTTTGATGCTTCTAAAAATGTTTTTGTTTTCATCCAATGGAAAAATCACAGAATTGAGTCTGGAAGTTGAGCTATGGTATTCTTTGTATCAGATTCAAATAATAATGTTGTAACAGTTTTATTAAACCTTGTCTAACTCTTTTTCTTATTCCCTTACCAAAAGGATGATTTGGTAAATAATATAGATTTCATTTCTTTAAATAATGCCGAAAAATGCATAAACACTAATATTATTGTCAAAAATTTCCGAAAAACGATTGATTCTGTAATTACTCATCTAATAAATCGATCTCAGTTTTCTATATCTATTATTTTTTCTAGCAGGATGAAATACATAGGAAAATTTTTACATAAAACAATGAGAAAATCTAAAAAATAATTGGGATTTTTTTTGTAAAAACTTGTAATATAGTGTATGCGTATAGTACCTACTTCATTTTTAGACATTGTCCGAAGTTGGGGAATGCTGATGCATGCCCATTAACATTTGTATCCTTTCCGTTATGTACCTACAGCGGAATAAATATCGGACTCAAGGCTACTTTCATGTTGAGGCTGTCGGACGAATTACTGCTCCAACAAATGAAATACATAACTAAATTATGACGATATTGGCTAAAGCAATTTTTCTTGGAAAGAATACTTATTGTTCGTGGCAGAGCCAAATTATTTCCCATTCCTGTCGTATAATGTCATGGTTTAGGCCGGTCAGAATTAGCTGTCCATTTTTCCTGCACATACTCTAGGCTGTATTAAATATTAAGTTATTTATTTAAGTAATCTAAAAAGTTTTATCTGTGAATTAAACGAGTCTTACCATCACGACCACTATAATCAATTGCTGCGAGCGACAGTAAAGAATTCATCAGGAACCAATGCGATTTATTTGCGCCGTTACTAGGGGATTGTTACTTCCACGGAGTTTCTGGTTTACCGTGTGTTTCACGAGAGTGGGAGCGAAAATAGTGCTTCCCGGGTGATTGATACTATAATGACTTGAGGTTCTTTGATGTTCAGAGCAGAAGGAAGTGCGGTTTACTTTTAAATAAACATTTAAGTAGTTTTTAGTGTCCTAGTGTACCCATTCAAGTATATCTTGTACAGGGAGTTTGAATAAAGTCAGTGTTTAGAGATGAGTAAATCTTGACAGGTCAGTTTTTTCAAAGTTTTATGTCAACCAAACCCTGAATCAATATTTTTCGGAGGCATCTGACGTATTTTACTCCAGTTTTTTTTTCTCCTCGAAGCACCATTTGACTGTTCATAATACTATCTGCGTGTATTTCTCATCTAAACTGCATATCCAAATTCTAATTCATCGTGATTATTACTGCCAGTCTTTCATGCAGGTTTTCTCACTGCCCCGTAAAAATATTATGAATTGCAGAAGAAATATGTCTTCAATCGAACTACATATTGTCTGTTCCACTTTAACGAGAGCTGTTGACACGACCTGGGATTGCCTATTAACATCTGTCGTACGTTACTCTTGGCGCGTTGAATCGATGGAAACCTTTCGAAGATCACAACCATGAATATACATAATGGATTCAAATGTTTGGAATCGTTGCCTAGGCTACGTGTTGCCTAAATTCCCACATTTAGTTCACACAGTCCTTGGCGCTACTTAAAAAAGTGTCTTCTCAGTCGACTCGTAAATGGCAATGGAAGTAAGTATTCCAGTCTCCCCTCCTTAATGTTCGCTTGCACCCGACCCCTGATCACGCTCCACCCAAGTTGGTGTAATCATTTGACTCTACTTGACCACTGTTCTTTAATTGTTCCCGTTTCTCCTTCCTTACTCCCCTTCTCCTACCACGCTGTTTAACGACCTACCCCATTCCCCTCGCCTCCCCCCAACTCTCTCCAATTAGGTATAAATCGGCCCGCTGTTACTCCATGTATAAACAACTCGAAAAGGGTATACAGCGTCTAAGTCACGGATGGCCCCTAAAAATTATAAGTGCGGGATATAGCCTAATCTTCTAACGCATTATGTTTGATAGATTCGCAAATCTAATCTCACCGCAGAGTTTTAGATATAGATCCCACAGCGGAATACTTAATATAAACTATTATTTGTTATTTCAGCTTGTTAATTGTTTCCTGAAAGAAGTTTATACAATACATACGGTGTTGTTAGTCGTTAAAAACTAACCATTAATTTCTCGTGCTATAAAGACCTCGATTTCTCTTAAATTTGTCAAATTTCGAATTTATCTCGTAATTGATCGCTATCTTGTACAAGAAATGAACAAGTGGATTGCAAGTAGGTTTGTCAAATCCTTAGGTGAAGGTTCCGGGCACTGTCTGTTCCGAGAGTCAGTTCTTGGGGGATATTTTTATGCATTAAGTCTGAAGTGTGATAATTACTAGCCTGGAATATGTTCATCTCCTTGATTAGCAGCATAAAATGCCATTTGCTGACATTTGGTCTATAATTTGTTATGATTGTTCTTGAGTTCATCCGCTAAGTCGTAGGCATTATCAGGTAATGCTATCATTCCCGGAAATTTTAATAACACTTCTAAATACCTCGCGCAAAGATAATTTTAAAATTGATTCCGACCTTGGAGTTTCCCTATATACAAAATTCATGCATAATAACTTACCTGCGATGCATAGTTTATATTGCTAAAATTTAAAAAAAGAATAAGACAAGGATGCATCTCTCACCAGCACTGTTTAACATGCACTTGAAGGAGGTCATAAGAGGAACACAAGGAATTGGACTGAGCAAAATTAAGAGATACGGAGAAGAAATAAACATGTTCCAATTCGCGGACGATATCGCTCTAAAAGCAGGAAATCGCGACGGTTTTCTAAGGTCTCTAAACGCTCTGGACCAAGTTTTCTAAGAATACGACGTGAAAATAAATAAGACGGAGACTGAATTTGCAGTATTCGGAAGAGAAAAGTTGAATGTATGAGTCAACCTGAGAGGAGAGAAATTAGAGCAAGTGGATTCCTTCACCTCTTTCTCGGAAGTGGTACTATCGCGTGGAACGGAAGAAAAACAACGGACATCAAGCGAATAATAGTCCAGGCTAAGAAGGTGTTCATAGTAACAAGACAACTGCTGTGTTCATTGAAGGATAAGACTTAAAATAAGATACAGAATGGAAAAACATTCGTATTGAGATTGGCACTCAAGTGAATCGGAAGCATGGACCATTAGAAAAGTTGACCAGAACAGACTCGAAGCCTTAGAAACCTGGTGCTGGAGGGAGATGCTGAAGATCAAATGGACGGACAATATAAGGAATGATGAAGTTTACAGAAGCGTACGAAAGGAATGGACCATATGGAACACGATAGAGGAAAGAAGAACGAGAGATGGATCGGATGGAGACCCTGGGGCACAATAGGTTTGTGAAGAAAGGAATTGAAGGTAAAATAGAGGGAAAAGTCCCCAGAGGAAGACCAAGGAATAAGTTCAGGGACCAAATAAGGAAGCAAGTACATAGGAAGAGCTGCCAGGAAGTTAGGGAACCAGCATTAGATATGGAAGGATGCAGTGCAGACCAATCTTTGGATTTAACGACCAATGATGATGAAGTATGGCTTACTTGGATGAAATGAACATTGGAAAATACATTAACGTATGTTTCATGTGCCATATTTAATCATATTATCTTTCTGATTGCGAACATGAAGTCACTTGGCGATAACTCGCAATGAATGATCATATCAACGTATTAAATACCCCCCTGTCCGTAAGCAATTCCCCTATTTCCGGGATTCACCGGAATAGGTCGGTAGCTATTTTTATCTCTCCACCCTCCGGATTGAAGTACCTTCCGCTTCGAATTCACATGATTATCGGTGAAAATATTCTTACCATTACTAGCGGTTGCCGTGAATCATAAGTTTCGTTCACTAGTCGATTCCTACTATTTTTGCCAATCTCGCGAAATATGCAGTCGTGTCTCAAACTTTTTTCATTGAAATTTTTTCTTAGAAATAAGTTAACAAGCTTTCATTCATCACTGTAATTCTGTCATTGGAATGGTTTCAACGGTACTGCCTCCACAGCGTTCTGTCCTGGGCCTCTCTCTTCGTCTCTTCATAGCTCCTTCCTTATTTGATGTCTGTCAGCATTCCGTGCCTCCTCCTTCCTCTTCCTCTCTTTCATTCTATTTTCCCTTCTATAATCAATTTCTGAACACTATTTCTCCTTAAATTATGCCCAATCCAATTAGTCTTCCTCTTTTTTCTTTCTCTCAAATTACTCCTTTCTTCTCCAATCCTCTCAAGCACCTCATCATTCCCAACTCTATCTTTCCACCCAATTCTCTCCATTCGTCAACACAGCCACATTATCCTAATTGTGCTTTCCAAGTACTTTTCTCCTCTCTTCTTCAAGGTCCATGTTTCGCATTCGTACAGTACAATACTCCATATGAAGCATTTTGAGAATCTTTTTCTTATATTTATTTATTTTATTTATTTATTTATAAAAAACGCCAAAAACAGCAACTAGGGCCTTTACAATGGGTTTAAAGAAACAAAAAATAAGTTAAGAAAGAATAAAAAAATATATAGTAAAAGCAATGAGAATAATAATGAACAGAATGAAAAAGAAAAAATCAATTTCGTGGCAGGAAGGAAGAAGAGGAGGACACAATGCGTTTACATCTACATCTACGTCATACCCTGCAAGCCACCCAAAGGGTGTGTGGCAGGGGGTGCTTCCACACCAGGCACGCATGAATGATACGGTAGAACACCGAAATACATTGAAACTTGTGTACCACACATGCAAAGCGCCAATTAAAAATCTACTAACCAAGAAACATTCCATCGTCAATCGTTCCAGCATGCAAGGGATACAAAGACTACTACTACATATTCAAAATATCATGCATAAATAAGAAATCAATATTTACATCATGCATAAATAAGAAAGTAGAGAGTATAATGAGAAAGATTTACTGTCTGCCTATTGTCACAATTCGAACTATTCATGACGACGATCACAGCTGTTATGGTCCGGAATGAGACGCGGAAAAATTACATTTCATACCTATCGGTTCTAAAATCTAGCTATCTAATTTTATTGGCGCGATCTAATCTGCCGTAGTACGAGGGGGTTAATAGTGTTTTTTACGTCGTCAGAGAAATGATTTTCCTGAAATTTAGTTAGGAGGTTAAGCCTATAATTTAATCTACGCTGTGATAGCGATTCCCATCCTAATTCTTCTAACAGTCCAGACACACTAGCCAACTTATCTTAGCATCGTTTCACAAACCTAGCTCCTCTTCGCTGTACGCGATCTAACTCTGATATCAACCCCGTTTCGTATGGATCCCATGCACTAATAGCATATTCCAGGTGAGGCCTAACGATTGAAAAATGACAACGTTCTTTCACTTTCTCATCACATTTTCCGAGTACTCTCTTGATAAAGCCTAGCTTCCTGTATCCTTGACCGCATATTTCCCGAATATGTTTTCCCCAAGATAAGTCGTGAGTAATTGTGACCCCTAAGTACTTGACAGACTCGGCGTGAATAATTTCCGTATTATTAATTCTGTAAACCCTACCTGGAATATTTTTATTTTTCCAAAAGCTGACTGCTACGTTTAAGTTGGGAAGAAAAGATGTTGCGTGAGGAGAAAATGTCAAGGGTAGGGTGACTGTTGGCAAGGGTATTAAAAAATGAAGGTAGGCGGTAGAAAATCAACGTTGGGAGGGACGGAATGTGGGTGCGTGAAACAGACTTACATCGAGAGTGGTGCGGGCAGGGATGCGAAGTGAAAAACAGGAGAGAAGATGATCAGAGCGGAGGGACCCGTTCATGATAGAGTGAAGGAATTTTAGGTCGGAAATCAGCCAGCGATGGGGGAGATGTGAGAGACCTAGAGACAAAATAATTTCAACTAGAGAGCTGTGTCTAAGGCCGGCTTCATAGGTCGGCGGCAGCGGCGGAAGTGGTGGTACTCAGCCAATGAGGACACTTCTTTAGAAATCATGACGTCATACCGATGAGCTGTGCTATGGGTAGCGAGGGCCGCAAATATTCAGCCTGGCTGAATCTGGACTGAATTCTGTGGCGGCGGAAGCTGGCCGAGAAGCGGGAAAACCCACTGCCTTTCAAAAATGAATCCTCTTTGGATGATTAGCGAGCCCTTCTGTTTCAGTAAAAGATTCTATAAGCGATGCGCATAATGTTTACGATATATTGAAGATGTTTAGACTTTTAATTCATAATGGCTTTAGAAAATATGGTGTGGTATCCGACGGAAATAGCCTTCCTTAAGGTTATATAGCATCATTAATCTACTAGCGTTAACCAGAGTGTGGCTTAAATCAGCCAATTGGCAAATATTAAGGCAAAATATTAGTTATCCATTCTAGATGCTGCAACTACTGGGAGAACATTTTCAGGTTGTGGCTATTTTTTATTGCATGTTCGGACAGTGGAGCTGATCACGCATAAATGCTGATATGGCATTGCCTAACGAGTTTAACAACGACCAAATTACATATGTCACTCGCTCGAATGTAAGAACCAGGCATAATATAATTCTTGAATTGAGTGACAAGGCTTTTTCTCAACTCATTTCAATAAACATGTATTTCAGATCGAGGCGTTGCACGTTAGCTCGACGAATACGGTTACAGAGAAGCTACTACCATCAAATAAGCATTAATAAATAATTAAATACTAATCTTTAACCAAATCTATCATTATATAGCACGAATCATACTCAAGAGTAAAAAAATGTTAGTTTTTCCGATGACATGTTAATACTGCAGTGTCAATGTTATTGTACGCCTACCGCCTTTCATTTGTTTTATCGCCGCCTACCTGTGAAGGGTCCACTGCTACCGGCCGCGGCGAAAACCATCGTTATCCCGGCCGCCGCCGACCTATGAAGCCGGAGGGCTTCATAGGTCGGCGGGAGGAAGGGAGGGCACGCGATGCCGGACTATGGCTAAAAAGAAATCAAGGGGGCGGTTGAGTATTTTAAGTGTAGTGGGGGACGCAGTTAACCAGATGGGAGAACAGTACTCAAGGATTGGCAGTACACAACCATGAAACACAGATTTAAGGGCAAAAGGGTCGGTAATTTCATTAAGTCTGTATAGAATCCCCACTATAGACATAGCTTTTTTAGAAATTGAAGAAATATGCTCGCTAAAAAGGAGCTTTTGGTCAAAGGTGACCCCTAAATCATTGAAGGAAGTTACGGAAGGTACAGGGTGTTTGAAAAGTTGGTAAGTAGAGGAGATAGTTTTGCGTTTGTGAAGGACATAATAGCGAATTTACCTGGATTAACACGTAGTAACCATTTTGCGCACCAGCTATCAATTGCATTAAGAGCGGACTGTAACTGAAGTGAGTCAGCCTTACTGTCCACATTTTTAAGCACTTTGCAGTCATCAGCGTATAAGAGAATGCTACAGCCCAAGGGTAAAATGTCATCAATTACATCATCCACGTAGAGTGCAAAGAGAAGAGGGCGGAGAACGCTGCCCTGGGGGACGCCGAAAGAGACAGGGACGAATGCAGAGGAGTGACCATTGATTATCACACGCTGGTGACGGTCACGTAAAAATGTGAAATAACTGAGAAGACGGTACCATGAATGCTATATATCGAGATTGAAGTTTGTGCAGAAGAAGGGTGTGGTTGACGGAGTCAAAAGCCTTAGAAAAGTCAATATAACAAACGTCGAGTTGCGACCCATTTTCGAAGGCAGAAATAATATGATGGTGCAGAGTGGATAGATTTGTGAGACAGGAGCCGCCAGGAAGGAAACCATGCTGAAGAGGTTTAGATGTAAGGAAGGGTAAAGTGGAGAATGCGATCATGGAGAACACGCTCAAAAATAATCGACGAAACCTGTAAGATGGAGATAGGGCGATAGTTTTCAATAAGATCTTTCGGTCCAGATTTCAAAATAGGTTTTACATTAGAGTTTTTCCAGTGCAACGGAAAAGTTCCAGATTGGAAAAATCTGTTGAATAAGATGGAGATGGGGATATAAAGTGCATCAGACGTTAGACGAAGGAACATTGAGGAAATATCATCAGAACCGGTAGCTTTGCTAGTGGGTAGATGGGACAAATAGTTGAGAATTTCCTGAGGAGAGGTGGAGATAGATGCAAGGGAATGCGTGGAAACCGGGTGAACAGGGGGGAGGTCGATATTAGGAGAGGAAGGGGGAAATTGGACGAGAAATAGTTATTGAAGGCCGAGGCCCTGGCGTCTCCTTCATATGACACCCCTCCGGCGGACAGTGTGAGTGGGATACGAGGCGTTTTTCGTTTGGAATTGATCAGCGACCAGAATCTCTTCGAATTCACCTTGATGTCCCCAGTAATTCTTTTCACAAAGTCCGTGTAGTCACGAGGAAGAAGGTGTCGCGCGTGTCGGCGGAGAACAACAAAGGACTCGCGGGTGCGAGGGTTGGGGTGGGATTTCCAAAGTTTCCAGGCAGCAAGCTTGTTTTTCAAGGCCCAAGATGCCTCTGATGTGAGCCACAGGGGCTTACTCTTCGAGAAGCGACGAGAAGGGACGAGGTCCGCGATGGCAGCGTGGAGAAGGTTGTAAAAGCGTTGGAGTGCGTCTTCGGGAGACTCAAGCTCCAGGAGGTCCCAGGGAAGTAACCAGAGGGTCCGATTGATGGCAGGCCAGTCCGCTTTGTTCCAACAACGGAGGGATCTGGGGGGGGGGGGGAGGGGGAGGGTAAGAGGCATGGAAATTTGGCATTGTCGAGGGAAGGGGAATGTTAGGGAACACTCAAGGGATTCGTGGTCATTCGAGAAAATGTTTCTGCCTGCTGCTAAGGAATGCACTTGTTTGGAGGAAACTATGAAATCCAGTGTTGCCGTATCCCTCGTGGGGAAAGAAATACACTGATGGAGGCCGATACCGTTCACAAAGTGGTCAAGGAAAAAATCGTCACAAAGGTTTGTAGGAGATCCAGATACGGAAGAAGTCCAATCGATGGACAAATTAAAATCACCAAAAAGTAAAACTTCACCATGAGCACGTGCACGGAGAACAGAATCGAAACAGGCCTGCAGAGACGATAAATCACAGTTAGGTGGGCGGTAGAAACAGCCAATAAAAAGTTTAGCAAAAAGGTCACTGTCTGGGCAGGAGTTGACGCGAATTTGGGTCCAAATAATTTCACAATTGGTCTCGAGATCAGTCCTTCGAGTGGCAGGGTAATCGAAATTAATGGCCAATAAAACACCACCACCGCGGGAACCACGATCGCGACGGAAAATTTGATGAGTGGAAGCGAACGCAAGTTCGTCGTCGGAGATCTTATCACTAAGCCATGTTTCAGTTAGGGCGATGATGCTGAAGGAGGAAAGTTCGGTGATATTGGAAGACAGCACTGAAATCTTGTTTTGTAGACTTTTGACGTTCTGGTAGTAGGCGTTACAGATGGGGCCAAGGTTGACGTGTACGTCCGAGGAGAATACATCTACATCTACGTGATACCCTGCGAGCCACCACGAGGATGTGTGGCAGGGGGTGAAGATCACCAAACATGCACTATTGCCATGCAACTAGGATATTTAAGGGAGACATGCTAGATAATAGGGTCACATGCAGCAAGATGGTTAGTATCTACATAATAAGAAGGGGATTATTGGTTGTTATTACATGCATCATGCACTACAGACTACTCTAACTATATTTCACCTACCTATCCCTTTGCTACGCTGCCTATTGTTCTCTCATATAGTACGAGGGAAAAATGACATTTTAAATCTATCGGTACGACAATCTATCTCTCTAATCTTGTTAATATGATCAAACCTAGCATAATACGCAGGGGTTCTCAATATATATCTAACGTCATCTGTGAACAACTCGGTTTCGAATTTACTTAAAAGGTTTAACCTAAATTTTAACCTGCGTTCTGATAGTAATTCCCATCCTAGTTCTTCTATTAAATTCGTAACACTTATGCAATTATCATAACGGCCTTTAACAAACCTAGCAGATCTCCTTTGCACGCGCTCTAATTCTTTTATCATACCTTCCTCGTACGGATCCCATATACTAGCGGAAGTACTAATAGAACCAGGAGAGCGAGAAGTCTCCATGCCGGGGAGAAGCGACCGCGGTTGCCGGGTGACGTATCGGTGCCGGTGGGAAAGCGTCGGTGGAGGATCGGTAGACCGGCTATGGAGAGACCCTTCCATGAGATTGGCGGATTTCCGCGGGATATCAGAGAAAACCTCTCGATCCCGAAAGTATTCTTGAAGGGTAGATGATTGCTCTCCGTTGGGTGCCGAAAATAAGTCCATGGGTGTAAAATTACCTCTGCTACAACAACTAGAAGCGCAGAGGAGAAAATGCGTTGTACTGCACCGGCGGCCATATTAGAATTGACATTCCTCGATGTCACCAGTTCCTTAATCTTGTTAAATGCTACTTTTCCCTGCGCAATTCTACTTTTAATTTCCTCTGTATAGTTGACGTTCTGAGTAACTATACTTCCCAGGTACTCGAAGGAACTTACTTGTTTTAATTTTTCTTTCTCCAGCCATATATATTTAATGGTCTTCCTTCTGCCTTCTCTACCCTCATAACCACAGTTTTCTTTCCATTTATCTTCATTCCATACTCTTCTTTTAAGTGAACAAGCTTTTATCAAATCCGAATTTTCTCGTTTATTAGGTGCAGGAAAATCGGGGATTTCCCATTCATTTGCTCGTATACGGGAATATTCGAATTTCATGTGAGTGAATTCAATAGTTTGTGAGGAAAAAAAATCTGGAATACAATGGCATGTTCTATGAGATTGGTTGAGATCAACACACGAAGGACATTTATAAAATGTATGAATGAGGCTTTGGAGTGAATCGATAATTTAATGAAGGCGATTGAAATGTCCTCAAGGCTCAGAGCCTTAAGGAGGGAAGGAGGAATGTCAAGCGAAGATTTCCTTGTGTCCGTCCGAATTCGCAAACACACCTCCTGACCCTGTCCGTCTATCTCAATGATGCTGGTTGACATAAAAAGTGCTTCTAAGAGCATTTAAGCTCTTTGAAGAGTGTCGATGTATTGATCTCGTGAATTCCCATCGACACAACCGATGTCACTCTCCTCTGAACGATTTTCCCTCTTTCTCTCGGAAGAGTGACAGATGTGGAAACTTTTGTATATGTGTGTGATGTTGCAAAAAAATATATTTATCGATTAAGAAAATCATCTGCTGGATCAAAAATGATTCCTATGTCACAAAGAGTGACATTCTTAATGGTTTTTATAAATGGAATGTGATGATAATTTTCGAGGTAAAAACATACAAACAACCTGAACCTACGAAATGCCAAGATGGAAAATATTCTGAGATTACAGAATTGATTGAAAATGAATTAAATTGAATTATGTTTCTCCAATATTTGTATTAGCATGAGAACTTTATAATTGTTATCAACCATTATAATAGTGTGTGTGAAATTGACTAATGTACAGTTGAAGTCGAATCATTGCGAAATATTTCACATGTGGCCCAAGGTTGCGTTTTAATAGAATGAATTGAATTAATAGTCTATAGTGTAGGGCAGTGTAATCCTAAATTTTTCGAGCCACCGCCCCCTTTTTTCCACAAAACATTGCCCAGTACCCCCAACCATAAGCTAAGTCATGGATTACATGAACTAAGTAAAATGATTATAAAAATCAAGCGAAAACAATTGGGAAGACTATTTTTTATTCTAAGTCAAAGACAGAGATAGTTTACTCATCCCCGGACATGTATATTTGGTATGGGCCCAGCCTCCACCGCAGCTCCTCTGCAGCCCCCTAAGATGAAAGCACCGCCCTCTAGGGGGCGGTAGTGCCCAATTTGGGAACCACTGGTGTAGGGCTTTCTGAACTGGGATTCACGCGCTTAGGGTTTGCTTCCCGGCTGTGTCATTCATTTTGACATCGCTGGAGCGAAGCGATGTTTCGCTCTGAGTTCCAGTTCAATTTCTCCAGACCGTAGTCGGGTTAGAAACAACAGCCTATTACTTAATTCACGTACGTAGATATTCCATCGGTCGTACAGAATCATACATTCATACCCATCACGCCGTTCCCTTCCGGGGTAGGCACAGTCACAGAGTTACACTCATAAATACATATTTATACAACTAACTCTGCTTCAATAATTTCCTCCATAATAACCTATCCTTGCTAACCTCTTTTGCTCATTTACCCCCATACACTGCTTCATACACGCCCTTCTGTTTTTAAGACTCCTAATATTCCTCCTCCTAAGAATTCCCTCAACCACATTCAACCACAACTTTCTCGGCCTACCTCTACCTCTCACGCCATTCATTCTACTCTCATATATCTGTTTCGTAATTCTACTCTCATCCATTCTCTCAACATGGCCAAACCAACCTAGCACACTCCTTTCATATATGTCCATTAGTGGAGCATCTAACCCACATTCATTCATGCCCCACTCATTCCTGACCCTATCCATCCTAATTTTGCCGCAAATACTCCTCAGATAACTCATACCCACGGCGTTTAGTGTACTCTTATGTTTATCCTGACATACCCATGTTTCACTACCATATAGCAAAGTGGGAAGAAGTGCACTTTTGTACACGGTAATTTTCGCTTCCTTAGACAAGCACTCATTCCTTGATATGCTCCACATGCTACCTACCACTTTCCTTCCAGCATTCGCACGTCTCTTTATCTCCCCATCCATTCTTCTATCTTTCGCATACATCTTACCTAAGTACACAAAATCATCCACCTGTTCAATTACTTCACCATTCACCCTCATTATACAGTTATTCTCCCCATTCTCCTTCTCGAAAACTACTACTTTAGTCTTGCACGCATTTACCTTCAATTCCATTCTCTCCGTTGATTCACAAAACTTATCTAGGAGCTTCTGTAATCCCTGTTCACTGTCTGAGATCAAAACAGCATCATCTGCATGTAGAAGAACTCGCACGTTTACATTTCCAATCAAAACACCGTCGTTTTCACTACATGCGTCTCTAACACATTTATCCATAAATACGTTAAACAGCCATTGAGACATTACGCATCCTTGCTTTATATCCCGATTCATTACAAACCAATCACTCAGAACCCCGTTAACTCTTACACTTGCCTTACTATTATCATACACCGCCATCATAACATTCAATAACTGCCCATTCACTCCATAGTCTCTCAAAACCTTCCACAACTTCTTTCTATTTACTCTGTCATATGCCTTCTCTAAATCAACAAACGCACAGTACACTTTCTTTCGGACACTCATACATTTTTGTATCACTTGCTGAAGTGCAAAAAGCTGGTGACTACATCCTCTCCCAGGCATAAACCCACACTGAACACCCCATATTCTGTCGGAAGTAATACTCCTCACTCTTTCGATTAATATTTTACTGAACACTTTTCCTGGGATACTTAATAAACTAATGGCCCGATAATTATTACATTCCGTCTTTCCTCCCTTCCCTTTGTACAACGGAACGATGATAGAATTCTTCCATTCCGCTGGAACAACAGAAACCTGTAAGTCACTCACTTTCGTCAGTCTCACTTGGTGGTATTCCATCATTAAAAAATTTAAGATGTAAGCATAAATTGTATAGTTCACACAGCCTACAAATTAGTAATTTACACCTACACTTCAACATTTCACTGGATATCCCATCTATGCCTGCAGCCTTCCCATTTTTCAATATTCTTACAGCCGTTGAGACTTCCTCACTGATATCCTTTTCCATCATCACATTCTCACATACCACTTCACAAGGCTCATCCTCAACGCCTGCAATATAATTGTACAATTATTCAAAATACTCCCTCCAGCAGTCCCTGATATTGCTCTCGTCCCGCATGATCTCTCCAATTTTGTTTTTTACCGCATTCATTCCCCTACCTTCACCAATCTTAGCCCTTTTTACCCACTTCCAAAACAGCTTTTTATTACCTTCAAAATCACTCTGAATTTTGGTAGCTTCGTCCGCACGCATTCTTTCTTTGCTCTCTTTCACAATGATTTTGCATTCATTCTTTTTCTTTCTGTTGTTAATCTCACATGCCTTAGTACGCTCTTCCTCAGATTTGGCAGCAATCACATTCTTGTACGCCTCTTTCTTTTCTCGCACTGCAATTTTCACTTCTTCATTCCACCAAGCATCACCTTTCGTTCTTCCTACCACTCCTTTTCCACATACACTTTCGGAACATTCTACAATCACTCCTTTTAAACACTCCCACGCATCATTTACAGTCTCGTTTCTGATATAATAATAATGTTTATTCTTCCTAACATGTTTCATTACAAATATTTCTTCTATATTAAGGAAGTAATGTAGCCTATAAGGCATTGAGCCTGTGTTTGGGCTAATTTCAAAATCATTAATGCGGAATAGAACACATCAAACTATGATTAACAAAATATGAAAAATATGCATACAAAATTCGGTGCGTAAAAAGAAGAAATATTACCACTTTGCTGGCTTAAGAAGTTACAAAAATAAGGCAGTTGTACTACAAATGCAATTGAAAATACAACATACTTATTATATACTAAATTTACTGACCCTTTACAATAAGGTTTCTATAACATCAAATGTCAACAACCATTTTACAATCAATCTTTGATACCTATTGAAATGGGTAGATTCTTTGACATCATTTGGCAGGCGATTATACAATTTGGGCCCCATATATAGAAAACATCTTTTATACATTGTGAGATGTGAGAAATGTTTCCTAAGTCTGTCATTGTTAGGGTGGATTTTGGTCTTATTGAACAAATATTCTTCCATTTTCACTTTGTTAACTAGTTCTTGGGACATCCATGGTTTCAATTTAGATGAACGGGAAGTATCAGTTTTTACTGAGTACCTGGATAAGTTTATGCAAAGCTGAATTGCATCAATAAACATGGAAAATGCTTTAGAAGAATTTTCTTCTGCTAATATGGGTGCCCAGTTTGTGATAGTAATCAATCCTTTGAATTTACTCCGATCAATACGTAAGTTGTGACTACACTTTTGTTTACTGATGTCAGAACTAGTGACCAGATTTTTAAGCTCTATTTTTAGCGCTGTCATTGAGTGATCCGTTATGGCCATATGCATTACATTACTTAGGCAGGTACCTATATTTATGTGAGTTCGAGCGAAAAATCATTTTACTTGGAAATCAATGAATTTGGTCTCATTTTAAAGAAATACATCTCACCTATCCAATGACACAAAAAATTCAACCTCTTGCCCTATTACTCTTGGAGATATTTGCCAAAAAATACCAGCCCTTTTACATGGGAAATGGTGCGTGTATGCACTCCAGAGAGGCATCATTTACTAAATTAGGTATTTATAACACTTAGATCTCTTAAAAAAATCAACAGTGTGTAGTTTGTATGTTTTCTCAACTATTTTTGAAAATTAATCATATTGTCACCACAGCAGGTCCTTGGGTATCACAAAAAATACCTTCCGTTTTGAAGGAGTTTCTAACACACCGCGCGAAAAAAATGGGTCAAGTTAAAGACTTGTTTAGATACTTTCATTAAATTACTTGCAATTTCTGTCATATAAAACTATATTATTACACCATTAATAATGCAATATTTGATTGATGTGACCTACAGCTGGTGAAATCAAAACGTATGATTCGAATATGGTCTCTATTATGACTAGGGAACAATCTTGCTCGGACTACCTTAACTGAGAAGGTTTGAGGAGTTGTGTGTTGCCCATCATCTCCCACCCTTCATGGTTCTATGCTGCTAACATTCTTCACTAGCCATCAATTTTTCCACGAAAATATTAGTTAATGTAGAATTGGACCAGGTTTTCATTAGGGAACATAATTTGACCGTTGCACCAAGATTCCACGAATGAGACTCTGGAATGTCTCCATGCGAGGTCCACGATCATAAGATTCTTGGTGTTAATCGTGAGACCGTGTTTGCATTACTCTTGGAAACACCGTGGTGCCAGACATCAGCCACTAAATTCCCCACTTGGCAGTCGCACACAGGTGACCTAATAGGTAATGGTTTACCATATGCCACGCAAAAATATAAATAAAATAGAGAAATATCTTGAGGTGGTGTGAATAATTTAATTTATATCGAGGAAGTGTAGGTATTATTAAACTGGCATTGGAAATACGACCTCATGTTCTAGAAAACTGGCACTCTTCCTAAATCCCTATTTGTTTATAACGCACTAGCGAAAGGTACCCGTTGAAACTCAACGGGTGCGAAAAACACTGAATTTATTATATACGAAAGCCACAAAACCTGAAGAATGTTGAGCGGCCTTCTTTGAGTCGTCTTCTGAGTGAATGAACTTAATCGCTTCCCTTGTGTTCATACATATATTTGCATTCATTGACTTATTTCAGTTGCGATATTCATGTTTGATATGGGCGTTGAGTATCTTCAAACAGGATTGGAGAGTAGGGGTACAATCCAGCGGTGCAAAATGTCAAATGGATCATTTGCAGCAGCAGCAGCCATGTTTCTTTGACCAATTAATCCTCCGTTACCTGCACTGCCTCTTATGCTTAATGGGTAGCCATAATCATTGATTTCGGTTTTTAAATCAAAAATATATTTTGATTCGTAGGGCAATTTTCGATTTTCATGCATGGATGGCGTTCATTGAGCAGAATCCCCCGTTCTTCTTTCGGGTAAGATGAATATAGTGACGTTATTGTAGTTTCCGCCATATTAAAACAGATTGAAGTTTCGAAACAGACGGGTCATAATTTGAACCAGATTTATAGCTGGGTACCCTTCCGTGATTGGGTTAGGATGATGATACGTTGAATGAAGTGATGTTATTATAGTTTCCACCGTATTAAAACAGATTGAAGTTTCGAAACAGACGGGTCAACATTTGAACCAGATTTATAGCCGAGTACCCTTCCGTAGTTTGGTTAGGATGAGATTTGTGCGGTTCTTAGTGTCATCCGAGAAACACCACGGGAAGGTGACCGACTTAGTTTCCCATTTTTCGTGATATAGGTATCCTTTTTTGGTATTTTTTGTTGGATTTATTTATTTATTTTTTCGTTTAATGCTTATAAACACTGGTCGTCATTAAAGAATCGGTATTAGCTCATTAGAAAATAAACTTAAACATTATATTTACGGCTTTCCCTCAGAAGTGTTGAATATATACTTATTGTAAATATGCATTGAATTTATCGATTACCCACCAAAGCAATCCATCATGGGGCCCTTAGGACTCAATATGAATGAAATATTCGATTATTCATGGTGCAGTAATATAGTTTATTATGACAGAAAGTGTAAGTAATTAATTGAAAATATCTAAATAAGTTTTTAACTTGACTAATTTTTTTCGCGCGGTGCGTTTGCAACTCCTTAAAAACGGAAGGTTTTTTGTGATACCCAAGAACCTACTGCGGTGACAATATGATTAATTTTCAAAAATTGTTGAGGAAGCATACAAACTACACACTGTTAGTTTTTTTTACATCTAATTGTTATAAATACCTCATTTTGTAAATAATGTCTCTCTGGAGTGCATACACGCACCATTTCCCATTTAAAAGGGCTGGTATTTTTTTGGCAAATATCTCCGAAATTAATGTGGGAAGGGGTTGAATTTTTGGTGTCATTGGATAGGTGAGATATTTTTCTTTAAAATGAGACCAAATTCATTGATTTCTAAGTAAAATGATTTTTCGCTCGGACTACCTTAACTTCTTCAGGATAAAATTCCCGCTTTCAGAACCCTAATATTTGATCTGCCACTGTTCGAAGCCTTCAATAAGAAAAAGATATGTGAGAATATGGGCATCTGCGGCTCAATAAAGTCTGCAAACTTATATCTTCATGGGGTAATGGTTATATTGATATCCAACCTCTGTAACTTAAATTATTTGTTATGACACCTCATCAGGAATTAGATTGCTATGTAACAGTATTTCTGAATGCCATTCTCATCACCCAACGTGAAATTATATGAAGACATAACCTCGATACGAAGCTTGGAAACCATATCTTTAATCGAAATAATACCGTTTGCAAATCATGACTGCACTTTTAGTGAATCAAATGTACCGCTAAGAAAATGACCATTACTATTTAGCGTTTTAAACTTTGACATTTTTAGGAAGAAATTATCCAACGTTAAGATCCTTTCGCGGTTGGAATTAATAGATTTGAGATTTATGAATATTGGCCGTGGCTCAAAATAATCATCGAATCAAGATGGACTCCCTTTTTGCCGTGCGAAGGAAATGGACATCATCTGAGGAAGAGCAAATATTTAAAACTTCACAATTAGAGGTATTTTACCCGTAAACGTGTGATTGCATTTCTCCCTCAGTAAAGTAAGCTGAAGTATAACACGAGATGGTTAATTATATCTACCAAATCTGCTTCCATGTTTCAGTGAGGTTAATTTTCAATGATATCATATTCATAATACCTTTCTATTGAACTTGCCTCCCTTTTGTCCACTTTCTCGTCTCGCCACGAGCATGCGAGGCTCAGCCAAAAAAGGTTTCATCCGCGAAATAAATGGAATTTAAATGTTTTTATTCCATTTTGCATAGGATCTTTCATATTTATCCTATTAGATGCTGAATAATGCAGCGATTTCATCGTTGATATCATTGGCCGCGTCTTTGATTAATACTTCATTGACAAATGCAATTCTACACCTCAGGGCCTTGTTACATAACGTATTCTCATCTAAAATACTCACTAGATGCGTGAGTTGTTGCCATAGCAAAACAAAAGATTTCTCTTTCTTCTCGAGGGAAATGTGGAGGACTGTTTTTTTGTTTTCCCTTTAATTGAATCCTTTCGCTTCGTGTTACTTGATTTTCAAACCTTCGATGAGCATTTTTAATAGGGAACCTGTGCCGAGAAAATCTTCACTTTCCGCTGCTTGGTCTGATGATTAAGGTTTAAGTGTTTTACGCTTCGTTCAGGTTCAAATTTCCGTGGACAGGCATAGACTCAGGTACATTAAATTTTGTCGGGCTGATTCGTCTCTTTCTCATCGCAGAATTAGTCACTTGACTGACGCAAGGATCCTTTCAGAATATCAATGAATTCAAGTTGATACATGCTTGAACGCTTTCGAGAACATAATCACACAATTAGAACGGGAATAGGCTATATTTTGGACGTTCGGTCGCGATTTCGCTAAAGTTTATGATCGTTAAAACGATGAGTTATGATGTGAAACAAGCTTATTGTCCGGGAATGAAAGGTTCCTCGGAGTACAAATGACATTGAACCCAAAGAAAACTTTGGAAATAGTAACTACTTCAGTGTCAAGTAGAAGATAAAAAATGAGGCAACTGCAGTAACATGACGGAATAACGCATATTCTATGAAATAATACGGATTAAATTACATTAAAAGTTAATATATAGAAAAATAGAATTATTTATTTAGGGTCAGTTATATTGATCAAGTTGAGTCAAATTTGGGTCATAACACTTAATTAATCCGTTAAAATTAATTTTTAATACTCAAATTCCGGAGGAAATGCTGATATTATTAGTTAAGGCTTTCATAGCTTTCAAGAGTTAATAAAAGAACGCTTGAATCTAAACGAATAGTATTTTGGAACATAATTTCGGTGCAGCACATGTTGATTTCCTGCCAATATTCGCACTGTGTCTAAAGTTTCCCTGCAAGTTCGACAGAATTTCAGATGTCAGTATCTTAAACAAGAAAATAGCCTTCAAGATCTTTCTTCGTTTACCCAGTTCAAACCATTTTAATGTTACATAAATAGTTGAAACATGTTCATCATAAAAATATTGAAAAAAAATCACTGAAGTTTGAAGCCACGGTATGGGTTCACCATTATCTCCACTCTTGGCAGATATTTTTATGTGTTATTTGGAAACCAATCTTTTCATGTCTAATCATCCTCTTTTATGCAACTTTCTGTATTGGTATCGTTATGTTGATGATGTTTTATGTTTATTGACTGGAAGCCTCCGACAGCTTGACCATTTTACTTGTTTTTGAAATAGTCCACATATATCTATTTATTTTATTTTAAAGTAGGTGGTAAAATTTTAAATTTCCTGGACATAAATATTGACATAACATACACATACACATGAGTTCTCCATTTTTAGAAAATCAACCCGGTGTTGTAATGCCGTCTGACTCCTGCCACCATCTCCCACTTAAATTATCAGCTTTTAACTCCATGATATTCAGAGCTTCATCATTCCCTATCTCTTTTAGTAACTTAAAAACAGAATTAAATAGGATAAAACGTATTGCTGAATCTAATGGCTACAATAGTAGCTTTGTTGATAAAATTGTACAACGACAACAAGTGAAGATGGCTCTCCAATTAGTTACCAATTTGTCTTTACCCCAGCATGACACAGGAAAAAGATGGTGTAAAATTCCTTTCCTTGGCAAATTGTCTTATCAAATAGCAAACTGCATACCTATAGATAAATTCAATGTCTCATCTTATAATCCTAATCGCTTGGATAAACTTCTGTTTAACTCTTAATGAAAATTTGATGTGTTAGATAAATATGTGTATATTTGTTAAAGTGTAATAGTCTTAATTGCTCTAATGTTTACGTTGGTCAAAGTGGACGCGCTATCCGGACCAGAGTTAAAGAACACCGACATTGTTTACTAAACGGAAATGTTTGATCCCAATTGGCCAAACATCTAATTGAAGAAGACCACCGAAGTGACTTCATCCCGGAAGTCCTTCACATACAATGTAAAATGGGCATAAATTGAATTATTTAGAAAATCTCGAAATAGTTTTACATTCGAAAAATCAAAATTTGTGTGCGCTCAATGAAGTGTTCCCTTCCCGCTCTCCTTTCCTCGCCTCATCTTTCCCTCCCTCCCCCCTCCTCCCCCACCCCACTCCCGTGACGTAAATCCTTAATGCTGAGTTCTATTTTAACATCTGAGTAAGTTATTGAACTAAAATCAAATCATGGACACTAAAATTTGGACCACCATAAACCGTGGTGGTGTGGGAATTGGGCGCCTGAAATACTTCAATTGGTAGACAGTTTTGTAAAAACCGTTTGGAGTAACTTTGACATGCTTACTCTGACTCGAAGAAGTAGTTAAGTCAAATTCGAGGCTTTTTCACTGTCGGGTCGGGTTTTAAAGGAACTTTGTTTCTCTATATCATTTAATTATCCATCTGATATCTAATTATCGCACAAGTAGAGGAATCCTTTAAACGGGTCAAAGGAATTTTAATTCAGGCGATGTGAAGTCGGTACTTTCGAAAGTAATTAGTCGCTTGCTCTACCCGGCTTCATGATCTGAAGTTTGGCTCTAGATTTGGAAATTATGTCATCATTGATTAGTTGTTTTCCTTGAGAGGTGACCGTCAGATAAGGTCATTGACATCTTGAAGGAGAGGTTAATAGGATAGGAGGGGGATTGGCGGATAGTTGGGGCATTTAAAGATATTTGGAAGGATGGAGAAAAACCTGGCGTAGGAATCAACCTGTTCTTAACGAAAAGCACCATGGTGTAGAAGTACTGTATCCACTCGTCACTTTCCGCACATCGCTCGAGTTGGAATCGAGATATTGAAGGAGAATATCCAGGAATCGAAACCGCACCCTACTGTCCGTATCACCAGGCCAAATCAATGCCGCAATTTCTATTTTGCGTCCATTTGTTGATTGAGAGAAGAATGCTGGCGAATGGTGGATGTTTTAACTTTAAGTAGCACTGCCGAGAAGAATGCCACGGAGAAAGTAGCAAATAAAAAGGAATACTTGGTCTTGTTCTGAAATCGTTTTCTTTTTGTGTTTACTGGAATTCTCTATATTTTAGCGTTAGTACTCAGTCACAGTATTCAGCAAATTAAAGCCACTTTTTTGTTGAAATTATCAATATTTTGGTACTGTACACAAATAAACTTAAAACTACGACACAGAGATCTCGGAAATGCTCGGAAATGGTGATTTGCAATCATATTCATGAGATTGTCGCCTCGAAATCTCAAACATGTATCCTTTCTTAGAATTATGGAAGTGCAAAGGGATGCTTTTATGAAATAGCCATCTCTCCTCCTCCTTTATCTTTTGGTGTAAAAATCGTTTCATGACCTTGATTACCAAGTATTGAAGCGTGTATAATGCCTTTATTCTGGCACAACAAAGCAGCATTTTTGTATTAGGATATTGGCAAAATTATGTAATCAAACCCAGTACAAGTATTGATTTTCCGTCAGACTTTGAGATACGGATATGTACAACAACTGAGATACGAAAGTAAACCACAAAAGTAAAGAGAACAACAAATGTTTTTCCAAAACATTATCTCGAAACCCAAAATCCCTTCTGGTGTGCTCTCCATCCCTTCATTGCAGTCCTCGAAAAACCCCATGAGAGGCTTATAACGTGGAACTTCTCTTATGCCTCGCTCTCACTACTTCGCTCTGGTTAGGCCACACTTCGAATATGCCGCGAGCATTTGGGACTGTGGTCATAAAGATTTAATCAAAAAAAATTAACAAAATACAAAGAAAAGCAGCACGCTTCGTTAAAAACTTCTACAAACGAACATATAGTGTTACACAACTGTTTGAGGGATTTAGGTGGGAACCCCTAGAGACTCGGAGGATGCACGCTAGACTTAGGCTGCTTGAGATATTCAGAACTGGTGTGTTTCAGAACGACACGGAGAATATTAACATGATGCCTCACTACATTTCTAGGTCTAACAGATGCGATCAAATAAGAGAGATACTCTGCCGAGCAGATTGGTACAAAAACTCGTTCTTTCCGCGAGCGATAAGCGACCACAATAAAAGCTGAGCTCCTCCAAATACACCCTCATAGGACATGTCACCATTTCGTCTCCAAAAAAATGTACACCTTTACACGGCTGGTGACCTAACACCCCCTGCCACATGCCCATGCGGCGGCTTGAGGGGTAGTATGTAGATGTAGATATAGATAATCGTAAACACAAGTGAAGGGTTTTTTTAATTCGCTATCACTCAATTCGTGAACTCAATTGGCCGCTGTAGCTCTGTATTTGGCGCGAATCACACACACTCGTATTTCATCTCTTCTCTTGCTCATGGAGTTAACATCCGATGGCTATCATTGATCGATTTTTTAAATATCTTCCGTTTACTTTCGAACTGAATATCGGAGAAGGAAAATTCAAGTGGCAAGCGTGGGAAATATACGACTATACATCGCGATGAAGGTTTTATTGTGTCTCTCAACTTTCGGAAAAGATAAAACTTTATTTTATCATGTATTCACGGGTGGTTATTTTTTATTCAAATCAATAACGACTCATTCATTAATTACGGCGAAATCAGCGTGCTTCGCAGTGTAAAAAAGTGATCGTATTAAACCAAATGCCACTTTTCTTGTGTACTTAACGTATTAATTAAGGTAAGGGGGAATGCTGCAAATAAACCTAAGTTAAAAGTTAATATTCAAGATGGAGAAATTCATTACGGTTAGTTATAATTAGAGCTATTCTATTAATCTACATCTATATACTTCCCCGCGAGCCGCCACATGGGCATGTGCCAGGGGATAGGTCACCAGCCGTGTAAAGATCTCTAGGGGGCTCCCAATCCCTCCGCTTAATCCCTCTAGCAGTTGTGTAACACTATATGTTCGTTTGTAGCAGTTTTTAACGTATATTCATAATGGAATTGCAACAATTCGGACATTAGCGATCACAAGATTCCATCGGTTAACGTATAAGTATAGAGGAATGTGCATTATTTGGGCCGGCGTTAACTACCTGACGTGCAGCCTCATCCGATTATTTCTCGTAGCCAACGTATAATATTCCGACTTATGCCATCAATGAACATTCTTACGGAGTGAATTCGTAATTTCCAGAGGCAGTGGAAGGTGAACGAGGAACCGGTTTTAATCAGTTGAATGTCGTTCGAGGGTGTGGCGTTCTCTCTTCTTCTCATCTTTTTATTCTCATTTTCGATCGCGGTGGCGAAAACATAATTTTGGTTCGATGCCCTTCCTCGAGACACCGCGGTGGACTTCTTTGATTGCGGTGAAGCTTGGGGATGACCCGAGCCAAGTTTGGGCGATGATCTGACGAGTGTGAAGTTCGCCAATCTCAGCGGCGAAGGCCATGAAACAAGTTTCGTTGGATAACACTGCGTGATTTGGTCACCTTTACCCGACATCTCCCCGAATGTCAGTTTTCCGCCGTAATCCACTCCATTTAAGGTAGTTTGAGCGAAATATCATTTTACTTAGAAATCAATGATTTGGTCTCATTTTAAAGAAAAATATCTCACTCTTCTAATGACATCAAAAATTCAACCCCTTACCACATTACTTTCCGAGATATATACCAGCCAAATATATACCAGCCCTTTCACATGGGAAATGGTACGTGCATGCACTCCAGAGAGATATTATTTACAAAATGAGGTATATCTAACACTTAGATATCGTCAAAAAATCAACAGCGTGTAGTTTGCATGTTTTCTCAACTATATTTGGAAATTAATCATATTGTCACCGCAGTAGATTCCTGGGTATCACAAATAACCTTCCGCTTTGAAGGAGTTTCAAACACACCGCGAGAAAAAAATGAGTCAAGTTAATGACTTATTTAGATATTTTCATTAAATTACTTACAAAATCTGTCATATAAAACTTAATTATTGCACCATTAATAATGCAATATTTAGTTGATGTGTCCTACAGCTGGTGAAATTAAAACGTATAATTCGAATATGGACTCTATTATGACTGGGGAGCTATCTCGCTCGCTCTACCTTAATTTTCATCGGAAAGATAAATTCATTTATAATTTCCCAGTTAGTCATCATTCATACTACTTTTTGTGAATTCCATCTTTGATTTTTCCCGGTTTTTCTTCTTATTCGTTTACCCTTTCATTGAGTAAGTAAATGAATTCACGGGTTTTCAACTGGACAAGAAGTTCAGGCACTTAAGTTTCCAATCGGTAAGCAGCCGATCAGCAAAGAAAACGGTGGCGGTTTTAGTTGTCGGAACGTCTGATCCGAATGGAAGCCCGTGAAGAACCCACTCGTATGCTTCGCCGGGAGAGCACCAAACCCTCATTCCATCATACTTGGAAAGGAGATGTCATGTCTTTCAACGTGTTTGATGATTTTGTGTTTCCTAGGGTGCCGACAGAGGACAGTGACCACAGATGGATGCTCCGAAGGGGCGGCCAATCTGCGACTAACTGATGAATGTTAAGCGGCGACGGAAACCATGAAAATCGCCTTTTTTTCGCCTTTTTCAAGGGATTACGCAAACTATTGCTGTCAAGGGGAAGGGAATTAAAAAAACTAATAACAGACCATTTGCAATAACGGAGAGAAATTCTTCGATTTCATCCAAGCAATAGTCATAAAAACGGCAAAGTTTCCATCTTTTCCCACAATTTAATTCGGGAAATAATATTAGCAAAAAAAAGGGAAATGAAGAAAAATGCACCGCCCGTCTCCCGTCAGATGCATTTCTTATCTCTTTAACTGGAAAAAGAAAACCTTTCTACAAATAATTTGGAAAAGAAAAAAATATCTACTAATATTAGCTTGCTTTTTTGGAATTGTCAACAATGGGCATTACAGAGAGCCTTAAAAAAAAAGGTATTCACCGAAAGCGTAACTCAAACAAGTTCAACAGCTTTTCTGAAATCTCGTGGCCTTCATCGAGTAGGAACCCGTTTTAGTCCGGGGCGAGTCTACCAAAGCGTAGTATGCGACGCGTGGCAAGCGGAAAAAACGACCATTATCTCAACGGGGGAGGAGGGTCTTCGCTTCTCATTCAAATTTCCACCCCCCCCCCACCCCTTCACTCACTCGTTGCCGTTCGGAGAGCCAAAGGATTTCCCGACGAGTTATAGATACGTATTTATGCAACCATCGAACAATTGTGGAAGTCACCGCTATTCGGCGTTTTCATCGCCTTCCTTTAATGCCTCGTCTCAATAATGTGGGGTGGGAATCGCTATCACAGCGTAGATTAAATTAGAGGCTTAACCTCTTAACTAAGTTTCAAGAAAAACATTACGCCGACGACGTGAAAAACATACTATTAACCCTCTCGTACTAAAGCACATTAGATCGCGCCGATAAAAGTAGAGAGATAGATTGTATTCTAGCATGTTGATGTGTTTCTTAGATTGTTTCTTAGATGTGTTTGTTAGATAGATTGTATTCTAGCATGTTGATAGATGTGTTTTCTAGCATGTCTTCATTATATATCCTACTTACATGGCAATAGTGCATGTTTGGTGATCTTCACCCCCTGCCACACACCCTCGTGGTGGCTCGCAGGGTATTACGTAGATGTAGATGTAGATTGTAGAACTGATAGGTATAAAATGTCACTTTTTCCGCGTACCATTCGGCACCATAACAGCTGTGATCGCCGTCATGAATAGTGAGATTAGCTAGACTGTAAATCCTTCTCTTTATATCTTAATTATCTCTGCGTTCTTATTTATGCATGATGTAAATATTAATGTTCTTATTTATGCATGATATTTTGAATCTGTAGTAGTAGTCTTTGTATCCCTTGCATGTTGGAACGATTGACGATGGAATGTTTCTTGGTTAGTAGATTTTTAATTGGCGAATTGCATGTGTGGTACGCTGGTTTCAGTGTAGTATCGGTGTTCTGCCGTATAATTCATGCATGCCTGGTGTGGAAGCACCCCCTGTCCTACACCCTTTGGGTGGCTTGCAGGATATGACGTATATTTAGATGTAGATGCCTCCACTACGTTCTGCTGAGGCTGGTTAGAAAATGCCGCGTTACCAAACGGCGTCACATTGGGCACTCTCTCACCCGCGTTACGGACAGCCTACCGAGAAACCATGACTGGCGAACAGAGAAATGACAATTAAAGTTTTGGAGCCTAAAGCTTGAATCACACGATACTTGACCTTTTACAAGTCCGAGGATGCTGGCAAGTACTGGATTTTTAGTACGAAACCTAGCATGCTTGAAATCTTCCTAGGAGCTATCACACGATACTTGAACTTGCACAAGGTCTGTTTAGTAGATCTTTGATCTAGTACAGTCGCGGAAGGAGTTTGACGACCGAAATGGATGATTTCGAACGAAGACGACGGCTTTTAGCCGCTGCAGCTCCTCAACCTCAATTGCCTCAGGTATCCAAGCCATTGAGTCTTATTGTGAGGTTTGAGTTGTTTATTTGATCGCGGGAAATTGTAATTGTCACGAGGGACTATGGAGGCGCTGACATCAAAAATCGACGACCGCATGGCAAAGAGCAAAGGTGATTGGCTACTAGGTCTTACTAGGAGCAAGTATCAAACTGGTACCGCACCAATTACGAAAACAAGGATACCAGCTAGTATGCTAGCGATCATGCAGGATTTCCAGTATGCTTGGTCTGTATCACACGATACTTGACCTTGCACAAGTCCTAGTATGCTAGCTAGCATCCTCGGACTTGTACAAGGTCAAGTATCTTGTGATTCAGGCTTAAGGATGGAGACGGAAGTTATTGCATTGGTGTTAAAGAATGCAAGAGACCTTACTCCGCCTCCGTCGCCATGGAGCAACGAATCAGGTGAAGAAAGCACAGTAAAGAGATAATTGTTTCACTCACCGAAATTATATAACTAGCGTCCGTGACGTTTTAACCGGCGTCACCCGGCGACCAGGGTCAGCCGACCGTGGCTAGGAAACTTAAACGCACGGCTGCCGCCAAGTGTCGTTTCGATTGCAAAAGGTTACCCGAGTAAGACCTGATTAGCGTTATGTGGGCGTAGTGGGATTAAAGGTATGCCACGAACACGCAGAATAGCGGCGACTTCCTCAAAAGGCAGGCACGCATGTTATACGGACGTACCTTTTATTCGTCCATAAGCCTTTGACCCCCCACACTGCAAAACGCAACGAGTTAAGGTACTCCGAGCGGGATAGTTCCCTAGTCATAATAGAGACCATATTCGAATTATACGTTTTAATTTCACCAGCTGTAGGACACATCAATTAAATATTGCATTATTAATGGTGCAATAGCATAGTTTTATACGACAGATTTTGTAAGTACATAATTAATCGAAAATGTCTTTAAAAAAGTCTTTAAGTTGACTCATTTTTTCACGCGGTGCGTTTGAAACTCCTCGAAAACGGAAGGTTTTTTTTTGATACCCAAGAACCTACTGCGGTGACAGTATCACTCATTTTCAAAAATAGTTTAGAAAACATACAAACTACACACTGTTAGTTTTTTTTACGACATATAAGTGTTAGAAATACCTCATTTTGTAAATAATGTCCCTCTGGAGTGCATACACGTACCATTTCCCATATAAAGGCTGGAATTTTTTGGCAAGTATCTCCGAAAGTAATGTGGTAAGACGTTGAATTTTTGGTGTCATTAGAAGGATGGGATATTTTACTTTGCAATGAGACCAAATTCGTTAATTACTAAGTAAAATGATTTTTCGCTCGGACTACCTTAAGGGGTAAGGGTTTCTAACCTAGTGCATATACTTCCATCGTATTACTTCACTTCATTCACATTCTGGGTACTTGTAGAACAATTTTCTCTCTCTCTCTCTGGTATGGATGAAATAATGCTGTTTTTTTTTCTTTCGATATTTCGCAAAAGATTTGAAATAAAATGGCGTTCAATGGTAAATGGGAGAAACACTGAGGACGAAAGTTTTTTCCGCCATTTTCGCGAAAAACTGTTAAAAGGAAGGGACAGTTCCCGATTTATCGAATAAAAATAAAATGCACTCATATTACCCCGTTGTGTCTTGGGCTAGGAGTCAATAACTGCGAAATTTGAAGTCAAACAAAAATCTAACTGATATAATTTTCATTTCCTGCGAAAAAATTCAAACTCTTGCAATCGAAGAACGGAAAGAAAATATCTTCGGATCAGTACTTGATGTGCAAAATCCAATTCTAATTCTGATTATTTTAATTCCTCCCAGTTACCAATGCATAAATATTCACAGTGCGTTTCCTAGCATTCTGCCACCGTGCTCTGGACTTCCGTATTTGTTATTTGACGTAACAATTGCGAGACGTTGAGCTAATTCCTTTAAATGTTGCCAGTTTATTTCATACTCCCGAGCCTAAAAAATCATCTACATCTACATATCTAATACCCCGCGAACCGCCGCTTGGGCGTGTGGCAGGGGGTGTTAGGTCACTAGCCGTGTAAAGGTGTACATTTTTTGGAGACGAAATTTTGGCATGTATTATAGGAGTGTATATAGTGGAGCTCAATTTTTATTGTGGTCGCTTATTGTTCGCGGAAAGAACGAGTTTTTGTACCTATCTGTTCGGCAGTGTCTCTCTCTTATTTTATCGCATCTGTCAGACCTAGAGATGTAGTTAGGAGTCATGATAATATTCTCTGTGTCGCTCTGAAAAATATCAGTTCTGAATATCTCTAGTAGCCTAAGCCTA
The DNA here is from genome assembly GCA_963169105.1 of Ceriagrion tenellum. Classification (NCBI taxonomy): domain Eukaryota; kingdom Metazoa; phylum Arthropoda; class Insecta; order Odonata; family Coenagrionidae; genus Ceriagrion; species Ceriagrion tenellum. The sequence goes on from OY720643.1 coordinate 9,286,111, forward strand.
TCGTGCAGCCTCCGAGTCTCTAGGGGCTCCCACCTTAATCCCTCTAACAGTTGTGAGACACTATATGTTCGTTCGTAGCAGTTTTTAACGAAGCGTGCTGCTTTCCTTTGTATTTTTTTTACTTTTTTGGTTAAATCTTTATGACCAAGGTCCCAAATACTCGCGGCGTATTCGAGGTGTGAACTAACCAAAGCGAAGTAGCATCTCTCTTTTACTATTTCATCCGAGGACCTTCCCCTTATACGCTTAACAAAACCTAGTTTCTTTAATACTGTGCCGCATATGTTTTGTTTTTGTGTTCCCCACGATATATCTGAAGTAAGGGTAATTCCAAGATATTTTACTGCATATGAAGATTTTATGTTTACTCCACCCAAATCATGTGAGATTGCGAGGCGAGAAATTATCATTTTTTAATTAACCTAAGAGAAATAGCACAAATCCTTTTCATAATTTGGTAAAATATCCTCATAGAACTTTGGAAGAGAACTCGAGGCTTTTTGAATGAATCGACGATCATTTAATGGGGGCTCTTAATTTCCTTGGATAGTATGGAAGTCACTGCTATTCATCTCGGAAGACGAGTCTCAGAAAAAAAAATTCATTCGAAGAAATTGCAAACGGTTGAGGTTTAGAAATGAAGGAAATTTGTAAGTCTCACGGATTGAAAGTTTCGACGGGATTGAAAGTTTCGACAGGATTGAAAATTTGAAAGTCTCGACATTGCTTTGACATTTTTAGCATTTTCGTGTTTATATATGTCTCAGTATCGGAAATAAAGAACGTCAACTGAGCTAACCACCTCTTCTGGAATTCGGATGACTCTCGGGCCTTAGTTTTAAGAGATTTCCTTTGAAGTTGGAGAAATTTGCAGTTCCTTAAATAAATTGAAAAACGGTCCATGGACCTGCTGTCATGAGAAAAGGGAGCAATACTCGTGGCGTCTGGTTAAAATTATTATGTTGGAGACCATACTTTTTCGGAAATTTCACTTCCTCAGATAATTTAATGGTAACATTTACAATATCACAGACTTATAAACACACGACCCGGGTTTCAACGCTTAAGCGTCATCTTCAGGTGTTTTTTACCGGGTATTACAATGTCTTAGATACAAGCTTGGTGGGGGGTGGAGGTGAGCGATTAGGGTGGTGTGGATGAGGGTTGAAGGTCAGGAGCAGTGATTGGCGGGGAGTCCTGAGTGGGGGGAGGGGAGGATGAGGGCAATTCGGGAGGCGGCTGTGAGGATGGGAGATGAGGACGGGTACAAATACTCTTTTTAAATCTTCAAGTCAGGGTCATGCAATGCCTTTAGAATTTCCAGCTGCTCAAGTGAGTCAAGCTCACGTCTATGGGTTGAAAAGCATAAATTATCAAGATTAAAATCACTGTGGTGGTCATGGTTTAAAAGGTGTTTCGCAAAATTACTCTTAAGTTCACAATTGTTAAAATAAGCTAGCTGATGTTGTTTGACTCTAACACTGATGTTACGGGCAGTTAGACCCACATACACACCTTGGCAGTCTCCACACACTAATGCATATGCATGCCACTTCTCATCTTTGGATTCAACGGGTCTTTGCTCTTGTCGAATAGGGTTTTTAAGTTTCTTGGAGGTCCTCACGAAGCTTGTATCTAAGACATTGTAATACCCGGTAAAAAACACCTGAAGATGACGCTTAAGCGTTGAAACCCGGGTCGTGTGTTTATAAGTCTGTGATATCGTAAATGTAACCATTAAATTCTCTGAAAAATTGAATACCACAAAGTTACCAAGGAACTTGTATTATTTATCGCACTTCCTTATGCCGTTTAACATCTACAATCGTTGATAACATTTGGGCCTTGAGTTTGAACTTTAACATAATGCTACGTTATGTTAGGCATGCAATTCTCCCTGAAACGAATGGTTAAGAGAAGATACGTGGAGAGAACGAGGAAAACGTGACTGGGGTAAAGTATTGAATTTCGGGATTCCTGAGGGTGAATATATGTGAATGAAGATGGAAAAGGTTACTCCATATTAAGTTCAGAATTTGATGCTCCAGATAAGGAAAAGCAGAGGGATGGAAGGAAAGGGAAAGGCCCCAGAGATACATGAAATTCCCTCAGAGATTCTTAATTATGTTGGAGTGAGAACCCTGAATCTCCTACATATAAGGATTCATTAGTTACGTCTAAACAACAAGGATAACTGCGACTTGCTTCATTAATCCTTATTCCGAAGAGGAAAGAGGCGGAAGACGCAAAGCGTTGAAAATAAGCATCGAAACGTAAGACCAGCGTTGTCAACTGGAGGTTGGAATGGAAGAATTTCCGAATGAAGGCCAATTCGGCTTGAAGCGGGGAGTAGAGGAGCGATAGAAGTTATTTCAGCCTGGAGAGATGCTGAGACTGTTCATAGATAAGAGGATTAGGAAAGACATTCTCACATAAATTAACTTCTATGACCTGGAGAAAGTCTTTGATAATATGTATTTAAAGAGAAAACTAGCCATACTGACGGGCATAGGAAGAGCCATTGGTTAGCAGACTATGGCACGTGAGTATGTCAGGAGTGATTGTGATAAAGAAAGCTTCCGATGTGTGGGATACGGTGCTGTTTTAAAGGATGCATCAAAGGTATTTTATAGTACGGTAGGTATAACTAGAAGAGCTTTCTCATTACTTTGAAATTTTTGTCAAGACCTTTCACGTTTTTTGCGTTTACACTTCTCGTGACTGAAGGGAGATGAATGTATGAGAGGTTAAGTTTGTTTCCAAATAAATAAATCGGGAATATAATGGCTTTCTGAGATTATTGCCCGTGTTGCATCAAATAGCTTCTTTCATGCATCGAAAAACAGTTATTGAGTGGATCTGCAATAAAATCGATAGCGATATAATGTTTTGGCTATGCTACACAAAAATTAAGAATTGTTTCCCAAAGACATTTTTGAAGTGCTCACTTGTGGCTCTGCGATTCACATATTTAACTCTTTTTTCGCATAGTTCGCATTCCATGCGCAGAGCTGGGTTCTTGAAGCGTCCTGGACCATTGGTTCCGAATGTGAGGGCAACCCTCCCCCAGGAAGCTTTGATTTCATTCAGGAAGATCAAATGTAACAAGGGGGTGGCACGGAGGCAGGGTCCAAACCGATCGATGCCAATCGAGTAAGTTTGGGTGCTCCTAGTATTTCGCCTTACCTATGTCGATGTTGACATTTTTCCAATTCCTTCTCTCCTCCATTTTCCCAATCATTTCCTCCGTAACCCACTGCTTCTTTACCCTCCTCATTTCCGCTGCCCCTATTGTTATCTCGGCCGCTCTTACAATACCTTTTGAAGGAGACGATAGCCTCATAGTTCTTGGGAATTGAAACTCCTTGGTTAGAAAAGGATGTAATGGAGGAGTAGTTGGACCTTTTGGCGAAATAAACGGGCGAGGTGACAGACTGGTGGAGTTCCGTCGTAGAAACCAGCCGGTTTTGGCGAACACGTAGTTCCAGCATCACCCGTGAAAACCCTAAGATCGCAAGGCTCCAGGAGGCATGAGGCGTTACCAGGCATGTTAAATACCAGTTAAGCGTAGATTGAGGAACCCGTTTAAAGACTGTAAACCTTACTCATACCAGATAATGGCAGTGATCATCGTATGGCCAAAAGCGAGTGCCAGCTTATGTTCAAGAAACTAAGTAGAAATAGCGACACAGGGAAATGAGATCTGGATAGGCATAGAGATACCGTAGAATGAGGTGAATTGGGACACTTTTTCAGGTTTTCAATATCTGCTGTTCGTACTTATTGAGCTAGTTCGTTGATATTATTATTTTACATGAACTTGACTTTTCTCTAATCGAATACTAGCTAAACCCGGCCACGCTTCGCTGCGGCTCAGACTGATATGAAATGAATGGGAAAATAAAGAAAAGTGCTATCGCGAACTTAGGTTCACCGAGAAAACATATCATTCTATTTAATACCCTGATTTGCGTTGCTGTGACTATGTTCAGCTTCAAAGCGATCCAATGGCTGACATATTTTCAAGACTCGAGGTCGAACGCTAGCACAGTTAAAAATGTTACGCTGCGCTTTTAATTAATCAGCCATTCATTTAAAGGCAACGACTGAGCAGCTTCTTTTAATAAGTTGTAACAAATCCAACAGGATCCTTCTAACTTTACTTTCGAACGATTTTGTTCCAAAATGAAAATAAAAAGAAAAGCCGACTGAATTGACATCTAAAAGGTAAATAAATGGAAACCAAACGGCAGTTAATGCTATCCAAATAATTCCAATGAAAACGGCAAATCGGTCTAATCTATTATGTGTCACATTAAATATCTAACGGCATATTCGTAGTTTTACTCATTAAATAAATGTCCATATCTTATTTTTAGGGTATTTTACGAATTTTCAATTAACCCTGTGAGTCACTAAATTATACATATCAAGAAGGCATTTCCCTGAAATTTTTTCCCGAGCCAGTAAAATTCGGTCATTATGACGGAGAGTTGAACCCAGGGCATTCTTTTGTTTTTTTTCGGGTGATTGTTTTTCCTCATACTTTAGGGCTCAAATCCCTGCAGAGTAGGATATTTTTCTGAGGACACCCTATTCCTACTTCAGTGCCTTGTGGAGGGCATTTCAAAATCTGTCGGATAAGACGTTAAACTGTGGCGCCTCTCGCTAAGAGTAGGCTAGTGGTGAAGCCGGGTTCCTTCCCTTGCCTGTTCCCATATGGCGCAAATGACCTTAGTTGTCAGTCACCTCCGCAAATATCCAATCAAATCCCACCAATGGTATTAAAACTACTTTTCTATTGACACATCAATGAGCCTTTTCCATCTTATATCCATGTATATCAGGGCCGGCTTCAACAATGCTATCGGTCGTCAAGGAGACATAGAGCCAAAGTCGATCAATTTTCAGCAATTTTATGAATGTTTTTTCAAAATTTATATTAAACCAGATTGAAAACAAAAATTCATAACAGGAAAAAGAATTTTCATTCATTATTCTTTACAATATGGTTTTCATCGCGACTCTGTGTGACCATTATTTCTGATTTAAATATGCAAAATAAAAATGGTCTGCAGGCATCAAAAATGAACTTTATATGTATTTCTTATGGAAACCCATTGACTCGTCTGGAGTCGAACCGGAGACCATTAATCACTTTTTATTTCCAAATAAACCTTTTTCTGACCCTTAGAAACATTTAAAAAAAGAATTAGCTAAATCGGTCCAGCCATTCTTAAGTTTTGCGGAGACAAACAAACGCAGGCTGCAGGCTAATTATTTATATATAAGAAGGTGGGCATAATTTTCCTCTACGATCAATGACTTTTCTATAAACGGCCTCTGTTGTCGTCCCAGTCTTACCCCTATCGTGGGGAAACTGTGGGATAGTTCTATTTTTCGCTTTGAAGGACTATTGGAAATCAATTCATACCAATGTTACCCATCAGTAGATCATTTATCAGTATTTGAGATACATTAAACAATATTTTCAACAGTTTTTTTACTGTTTGAGATAAATATAATAATATTTTTAACGGAGAAGAAGGGAGCTGATGACAGGGACCTTGGGTAAGGATATAAAGAAGAGGCTGGTTAAGAACTTGATGTGGAGCATAGCGTTGTATGGTGCAGAGACGTGGACCCTCAGAAAGGAGGACGAAAATAAGCTGCAGGCATTTGAGATGTGTGTGTAAGTGGATAAGGGTGGAGAAGGTTAGGTGGACGGAAAGGAAGACTTACTAGGAAGTGCTTGAGATGGTGGGCGAGGAAAGGAAACTCTTTGAATGAAATCCGGGATAGACAGGGTAGATGGCTGAAGGATGTATTAAAAGGCGATAGGTTGCTGAAGAGTGTGATAGAGGGAAGGATGTTGGGCAAGTAGGGAAGGGAAAGAAAGAGAATAGTCTTCATGGATGAGATGAAGAAGGGTAGATCGTATGCTGAGGCGAAAAAGGATATACTGGAGGGGGATGAGTCCCTTAAAGGGTAGAGGACTGGGAGGAGATTCTCTGACATTCAACAAAACATACCTAAACCGGTAGAATGCGAAAAGAGTGATACTTCTGATTTTTCTCGATATGCGTTACAGTCTTTAATCCGGAATTATCAAATAGTTATAGCATGGAAGAAAAAAACCTCGATGAGACGATGAATGTTGGTCTCCAGGAATATACGCCGATCAAGTAAATTACTGAAAGTTTGTGTAAATTTCTCGGGCTCGCCACCGGGTAAGAAATTTATAGGCAGCCGACGTTTCGGGTTCCGACTCGTTACACATTCTCAAGGTGGCGAGCCCGAGAAATGTACACAAATGTTATTCACCGGGAAAGTGTAAAATCATACATACTGAAAGTTTATTTGTATTATCTTCGCGAAGCTACCCTTAAGAGAAGTTCATAACGTATCCTGAGGCTTTTGGTCAGTTTTGAAACCAGAGTTGAGTAAGTTGGAGCAAGAGATTTCGATGTATACCGTCAGTATTGATAGTCCAATTCCTGAATCGGAGTATATTCTTGTGATTTGGTCAAAATTAATTCGTATTTTAGTAATAAATATGTGCGTAATCGTGAAAATTGAGATGTTGGTGAATCACCGACAAGCGTTCCCGTGTCTCTCTGGGTGTGTCGTCATCAAGTCTGGGATAGAAACCGGACTACTTTGCTTTGCGTGCTATGTGCGATAATTCTGCCGAGGAAAAAAATACATACAACTTGACCAGGGATCGAACTCGGATTTCTCGATTTAGCGCCGATCTCTTTTAACAGTCAAGCAATGCTGTGTTGCAATTTGGTCAAGCAATTGCAACTTGACTACGATTCATGAATTGGACTATCAATACCGACTGTATACATATAAATCTCTGGCTCCAACTTACTCCATTCTGGTTTCAAAACTGTCCAAAACCAGTGGACTTTTGAGATCTCCGAGGAATTTGGGCGTGTATGTTCACATGCGGGTCATCGTGGCTAGTTCGCGCTAAACATTTAAAAATTGACAATTTAACCGGGTGAATCCACTGAGACGACTTATTACGTATTAATGTACTGTAAAGTTTTTTGCATTTAAAAAGTGATTTTTAATGCTGTTGGCGTATGTTAGTCTTTGAACATCAGTTTTCGCTCAATTTTCCAGGAAAGTCATGTTTTCAAAAGTACATCATAACTTTTTCGAAAGCAATTAAATTCCTGTTAAAATGGGCTCCTTCAAATTTCCGACTTTACAGAGCAATAATAAAAATCAAGCGCTTACTTTTTCCAGTTGGAATCTAGTTTGAACAGAGCCGCATTAAACTTTCGGAAGCGATGGGTATGTTTTTTAGTTGTCAATATGATCTTTGAGTTAACTTATTTCATTGGTAACTTTCTAAATAATTAAACGTTATTTTATTTAGCTCTTTTGAGAACACTGCACTATAAAATATACCAGCTCAGCCGTGTAATATCTGCGCGTGTACCACTTTAATACTTTATGGAGATAAAGAAGTAGATATCTGCATTATTGCTAGATAAAAAGTTTTAATTCTTAATTTTCCTTTAGAATATATTCAGTAATAATTTAATTTTATCATGAGAACATTTTCTTCTCCCTTAAAAATCTCCTTTATTTCGTTATTTAATTACTCTGGATTCTGTGCTCAATAGTATTTGAAATTTTCCTCTTCCTCTTGCGATTCCATTCTTGCGATTTTTTTAAATTTTTAGTCCTTTCATTTAAAAATGATTCAAATGGTCGAAACCCGGTTCACGATAAAATATTCTCACAAGTGAAATAATCTGCTCTTCTGCATTTCTTCTTCTGCCGTAATATTTATTCCTGCCATTTCCAGATTGGAAAAAGTTTGTTCCGTCCGACTCGGTTGAACGGTTTTCAAAGTCAATGACAGCCATGTAAATGTCTTTGTTCTTCCTCATGCGTTTTCGTATACAGAGCCTCAAGGCTAGTATTGCGTCTTGCGTGCCTCTACCTTTGTTAAAGCGAAACTGATCTTCGCAGGCGATACTTTTCACTTTCCCTTCAAGTCGCCTCCAAAATTAATAATGTCAATTGTTGGCGGCGTGTACAACAAAACTAAGACGTATGAGGATCACGCCTGGACCCCGGGACATGACATGAAATTTGGCGAGGCCAAGGTAATAGTGAGAGAGAGGGCAGATATTACCCCTGGGCTAATTAGAGAATCCATCGAGATAGCACGGACGGACAACTTCCACAGAGACATAGGATAGGTACCACCTGGACGATACATGGAGGAGAATCCTGAAAAGGGACCAATGAGAGAGCAAATATCGGCGGGAAATGAGTCCTATATTACGAGGGCCAAAACTCATGAACCTGCATCTTCAACCTGAAGACGCTGACAGTAGTGTCCACGAAACTGTTGTCACAACAAAAATACGCGGTATGTACCGAACAATGATGGAGATCAACAAAACTAAGCGTCCGATATTATTCACAGCTTTTGGCGGTTGGTTTCATTAGGTATAGTTACAATGGCACACTTCTGATGATCATCAGGTAATTGTGCAGTTTCATAATTTCTACGTACCTGTGCTAAATTTACGTTGTTTCCAGCTGCTTTTAGCAATTCTGATGGTGTTTCATCAATCCAAGGCACCTTTTTACCCCTCATACTCTTTATCACATAGTCAAAATCCTCCTTTAGGGTTCTATCTCCTGACTCCTATGGATCCGCCTCATTTTCTTTTTCAATCATATTATCCCTGATTGCGCACTCCATATTATAATTATTGCACTGCATATTAAAGAGTTTCCAAGTGCTCCTTCCACCTCACTGCCATTTCTTTCTCTTCATAAACCAGTTAATTATCCTTATTTAATGTCCTTATACCACATGCCTTTTCAAATAATAAACTGTATATCTGTTAAAACATTAAAAATGAAATATCATGATTACTAACTTTCCTGGGAATAACATAATTTACTTTCTTTTTTTGTCAAATTTGTTTTTATGTTATAATGGTTTCTTTGTTATTGTATAATTTTGATATTTGTAAAGTATTAAACTCAAGTTTTTGTGCTGTGATAGATATCATCAATTTTTTTGTAATAATTATTTCGCCTGTAAACTGTATCATTATTATTTTTTGTTCGTACGGATTTTTTTCCTGAACAATAAATAATTTTCTTTCTTTCTTTATTCAAAAGTTCAGTGCTCACCACTTAACAATCGCCGCCTTTACTATTCTATACGCCGCTTCTTGTTTCTCAGCTTCCATCAGTTTCTCAACGTCCTTACATTTTTCATGGAGAAACTTATCTTTCGCCCATTCTCTCGGATAGTCTCATTTTTGACTTTCCTATACTCACTTGTGCTTTGTTCAGTTGACATATTTTTTCGGTTTTGGTTTCCTCCGCTGTCCTATCATGCTAATCAGTTCTTCCATCATCCATTCTTTCCTTGTTTTATGACTAACCTTCCCAAGGACTTCGTCAGCGGTCTGCTTTATTCCTTCTTTTATTGGCTGGTGAATTCATCTCGGGTGGCCATTGCTGCCAACATTTTGATGGCCTCCTATGCTAGGCTTGTACGATGAACGAATTTGCCCATCGAGGGTCGATGAATAAAAATCATCGACATGATTCGGTTTCGATGGTTGTCATCGACGACGATGAGTCAATGAATTCATCGCCGACGATGAACTCACCGACATCGATAAGTCGATGAATTGATGCATCTCCGGCGGAAAGTTAGGGATAGGCACGGGCGGGCGACACAACACAATTAATTGTCATCTAATGTGGATGGAGTCAATGACTCATCTACATCAGTGAATTCATCGACTCATTGACGTCAGTTTATTTATCAAATCATCGACGTCAGTTAATTCATCGGCTCATCGACGGCGGTGAATTCATGGACTCATCGACGATGATGAATTCATCGACGTCGATGATCGATGACATTCATTGTCATCGACGCGGTTCATCGCAACGCGATGACTAAAATCATCGTCGATGAATTCGATGAATCGACTCATCGCACAATCCTATCCTATGCCATCGTCATCGGCCCTGATGGCGATATCAGAGAAGGCATCGTCGTCACCCCTAATGACGATGGCAAAGAAGATCATCGAAACGTTAGCAGCGATGGCCATCCTAACCCGGCTAGAGACCCGAGATGAATTTATTAGCCGTGTTCGCCGGGAAACAACCAAATCCTTCAACCTTCTTTTACTGTCTTCCAACAGCTATCTATATCTTCGTTTAGTCGGGTGTTAATTTTTTTATGCAGCTTTCCCTCAAGAGCGTTCTAATCTCCAAACCGTTGAACGGGGAAACTTTGGGACAGGGGAGATAACTTTAGGACGACGCGTAACGTTCAGCTTTTAAGCTTCCCACCAAAGCTGTTTCTTTTTAAATGGCGCACAATCGCCGCTATCGTAGCGGACAATACTTGTTGCGACCTCGTGGATCCACTTGGAATTTCTCGCTCGACAATTGTCCGACCGCAGCCCACTTGTTCCTCAGTCCACATTTGCAAGTTTCTTTAGTGCTCCGGGAACTTCCATACGTAAGGGAAAGATCGAATATTCTGAATTTTTTGTGGTTAAGTAAACGTTATCATTAAATATGTCAATTGAAACATACCACCAAGTAAACAAAGACACTGTTTTATTTGACCCTATTTACTTTGACAGTAGTTTTTTAATACGTGCATGATACTTAATGATCTCAAAATTGTAAATAATCAGCCTTGGGTACTTTGGGACTATCCCTTAAGTTGACCTAATAGGTACAGTACATGTCATTACGTACATTCTTTTCTCTTTTTCAGATTCAAAGTGGACCAACCAAGCCGAGAAATCTCAAACGTGCCCTTGGAACACGGCCGTACAAGAACTATTAGCGGAAAAACATTGTACGATGCCTTGCGAGCGATAAAAAAAATAACACTGCCTTCACGAGCAGCATTAAAATATCGTATTCCAAAATACACTTGGCTCATAAAGAGCCAGGAAAAAACAGTCCAATTCTGTGAAATCCCGGGAAAACAGTTCAATAGCTACAAGAAGAATGAAATGGAGCAGCTGATAAAGCGGCCCAGACAACTTGGTCGAAGGCACATATACCTACAGTGCGAATAATCTCAGAGATTATAAGAAGCGGTTCAGTTCTAATACCAATTAATATAAGTTTTTTACATTAATTCAAATAGGTATTCAATATATTAATTATAATACATTTTTATTTATAATTAAATTGCCTATTTATTTTTAAAAGGATATTCCATGTAAATTTTGGGTTCTATGTTAACATAGGAAAGCCTTGGTTAACCTTTGCCGGCCCCGGTGGCGGCGGGGTCAAGTCGTCGCCAGCTAAACTGAGGGTCGCGGGTTCGAGTCCCGCCTGGGAGAGTTTTTCACCACCCAGGGCATGGATGTATGTCAAGTTCTGTTGGTTCGATCCCTGGAAAACCTGATGACAGGCTCAGTAACCTATCGGGATTCCGGGGACATACGGGCCAACAAAATCGTCCGGCAGAAAAAAAAGAATAACTTTTTAAAATATTGTTTTATTTATCTCAAATGCTGATAAATAAACTACTGATGGGTAACATAAGGATAAATTGATGTCCCCATTAGAATCCTTTGCGACTGACAGGCAGACCTAAGTTTTTTTGGGTGTGAGTGAAGACGGCACGTGAAAAACAACCAGAATGCAGTAGGCGGAGCCTAGCCTTTCGGAAAATCAGTCGCTCTCAGACCTCCAACGTGTACACTTCGCGTTTCAGTTAAATGTGTTGCCATACCTCCATTGCATTTGTTCGCTTGCCGTGCCGTGGTGATCTTCCTTCGATCCAACCTTTTGCCCACATTTTCCTATTAACACGTTAATACCTTTCCTCCTTCTCTCCGTCACCCCACTATCTTTCCTTCGCGTAAATGGAATAATTTATGGCAAATATATTTTCCTTAACACTCACGGGGCATATTTTTAAATTTAACGTGTATTTTAGTTGTTCTTGATTGATATTAGACCGACCAGCACACGATTCCGTCGTATTTTAGCCAAAGAGGACGGAAAAAACTCATTAAAAAACTCTTCGTTCAACCACGGCAGTGGTCTGAAATAAACGAAATTACTTTGTGTTTGGACTCGTTTTAATCGGCTTGATACACAGAAAATAGGTTTTTCATTTGTTTATGAGAGTACTTTAGCAAATAAAAGTAATGATTTTAGTTTTTAAAAGTCCACTTCTGAGTCACTGACCGATTAATCACGCATGATCCTTCCCTACGGCCCTTGAGACTGGTCAAGATAAGGATTGCGAGTGTGGAAAGAATGGAATGAGAAGGGGTTCATGGTAGTACTAATAAGATTTAGTACTACCATGAAGGGGTTTAGTACCCTTCGACCGCAGCGCCAGCCGATCCTCCTGCCTTTCCCAATGTACCACGTGTTTGTTTGTGGAATTTTTTGCAAAGAGGCAGACTTTCGTTTCCATTTGCATTCAATCTCTTAAGGTAGTCCGATCGAAATCGTTCCCTAGTCATAATAGAGACGATATTCGAATTATACGTTTTAATTTCACCAGCTGTAGGACAAATCAATTAAATATTGCATTATTAATGGTGCAATAATATAGTTTTATATGATAGAAATGTTAAGTAATTAAATTAAAATATCTAAATAAGTCTTTAACTTGACTCATTTTTTTCGCGCGGTGCGTTTGAAACTCCTGTAAAACGGAAGGTTTTTTGTGGTACCCAAGAACCTATTGCGGTGAAAATATGATTAATTTTCAAATAGAGTTGAGAAAACGTTCAAACTACACACTGTTAGTTTTTTTACACAATGTAAGCGTTAGAACTTCCTCATTTGTTAAATAATGCCTCTCTGGAGTGCATACACGTACCATTTCCCATGTAAAAGGGCTGGTATTTTCTGGCAAATAACTCCGAAAGTAATGTGGCAAGGGGTTGAATTTTTGGTGTCATTGGATAGGTGAGATATTTTTCTTTAAAATGAGACCAAATTCATTGATTTCTAATTAAAAGATATTTCGTTCAAACTACCTTAATAAGCATGAACAGCCGACTCAACAAACCTGGAAAAGTGTCCTAATGTCACCTCATTCCACGGTGTCATAGGTATGCCTATATCCAGATCTCATTTCCCTGTGTCGCTATTTATATTTAGTTTTTAAAACATAAGCTGGCAAGCGAAAAAATATGTAGGCTTTGGAGGAAGGATAAATTGGAGGTTTCGCTTCAAAGTGAAATTGTCAAATGAAACGCTGTCTCGCACGAGCGTTCTCACGAGGTGACACGTGACGCGAGCGGCATGGCCTTTAAATAGACCGACCGACAAGGCCTAATTTATTGGGAGAAAATGGAGGAAATCTGGATTACCCCCGCGACATCAATGGCCCAATCACATTCCACCCCCTCTCCCCACGAAATACATTCTCAGATCTTCTGTCTCCTAGGCCTTGTTTCCCTCATTCATTTCACTTCCTCCCCTCACCGCACTTGTCCCCCTCCCCAAAGACCCTTTATCCCTCTTTTCTCTCCATGATTCCCCCCTCCTACTTACCCCTCCCTGAATCCTCCCTCCCTCTCCTCTCCCTCTCCTACCAATTATTCCTTCGCGCCGCCTTCCCGCTGTCTGCGCCTCGACCTTAGCCTTCAGTCGCTCCCTGCTCGTCTGCATAGGAGGCGATACAAGCGCGTCGAATCCTTTTCGCCCGTGTGTGCGTCCCGTTTCCTTCCGGCAACAACGCGGAGAGGGCGCGGCGAGGAGGAGTGAACAGGTTGGCCGATCCACATCATCTACCTCCCGGCCGGTCGCACACTCGGATGTCCCGGGGCATCTTCGACTCATCGCATCTCCGCGGGACTTCACCCGGTGAGTCCCGGGATTATTTAAACCTTGCTCCGCGTCTCTATAGTGTTATAAAGTTATAGTTTATCCTGGAGTGCTTTATAGTGCTTAGAAGTTTAAAGGTTTCTTTTATTCTTGTGTTTGTCTGTTTTGTCCTGCTTGTTTTGTTAAGTTTGGTGGCCTGACGGTGGTTTTACGGGTTTTCCACCGTCCTAGGGCGAATGCCGGGCCAATATCTTCCCGTACCAGTGAAAGTAATTCCAGTAGACACCCTGGGGGTCTATTCTGTATATCCTCGGAATTTCCGAGTCTCGACAGTGACAACATTTTGACGACAGAGCCTCGTAAAATTCAAAGGGGAGCACTCGAAAATTGAGATTTGTCGGAGAATTCGACATCACATCCACGGATTTACCGAGGTTCGACCGATTCCTTACTGAATAAGGCCCCAGAAGAGGCAACAGCCTGAAGAGGGGACCACACCGTTGTTTTTGTTTCTGTTGTACTTGTGTTTGTTTTGTTGTGGAAATAAACGTATTTTGGCTTTGACTTGACTTGTCCCAGTCGGTGAAGATCGTTTCTGGGGTGGAATTCGACTCGTGCGACCGGAGGAATCATCTCTGTCCGTGAGTTTGTCGTGACCGCCTGGGTTTCGTTGGGACTCCTGTGACGTGGATGGTTGTTTTTTTGTGTGTTTAAAGAAGTGCCGTCCGTAGAATTTCTTCGTTTTGTCACGTCAAAAATATCTTGGGTGCTTGTCGTCGTCGATAGTGCATTTCCCCGTGTCCCCTTCGTTCAGTTTCGTTCATCCAATGGAAATTTACGAATCATTTTACTGCGCGAGCTGCCTGAATGTGTATTCTCTCCTGTGGAGAAAATTTCATCGCTTTCTTTTATAATCCAGGCATTGTTAGTACTGATATTATAGATTGGATATTTGGGGAGGCGACCGACGGCTAAGGTCATTTGCGCCATAGGGGATTGGTTTGAGACGAAGGGTGGAGTGAAACCTGGCGTCGGCATTAGCCTGCTCTTAGCGAAAGGCGCCAAGGGGACCACGGTTTAACGTGTCATCTGACAGGCGGAGTACTGTGCTTGAAGTGACCTCCACGAGACACTCAAGTAGGGATCGGATTCCCTCTGAAAAACATCCTCCTCAGTAAGGATTTGAACCCTGGCCGCCCGTATAGTTAGCCAGTACTCTAGCCACCACACCAACCCGATCCCCGCTCTGTTATTATAGTGAGCGAGTTAGTTCCATTTAGGTTTTCGTAAATCCTTAAAAATTCGTTTCTTTTTACGTTGGGAAACTACTCTACGCATCTAAAGTCCTAGTTTATTCCCCGCTAACTTTTTTTTACACGCGAATGCAGTTAATTTCACTGCTTGTGACAGAGGATTACGGGATGTTTTTAGAGGAGGAAAGTGATTGCATACGCCCGAGTTATCTCAATTGCTTTCATAACCTGAGCACCATGATGTGCTAATATATTACAGAAGGTACTCCTATTTCTGTATTGTTTAAGTTAATAGATTTTGAGGTTAAAACCGATTTTCTGGGGCCACATCACAGGTAGTCACAAGTTGGGTGGGGCCAACCTCGCGGACGGTCCTAATCCCCAACCCTTCCTCGGACTTTGAGACCCATCGCCGGCCTCTCTCCTCGACCCACGCAGCGGGGGTCCCCCTCCCCAAAACTAACCGTGCTCACTATTTTTGATACTTTTAAAACTACGTCATATTACAACAAATGAATGTTTTCATCGTACTCCCGATAATTGTACGAGTAAGTACATCTGTTAATCGTCGTTCTACGATGAAAATTAACAATTTTGCGAACATAGCTAAAAACGTGGTGATCCACTGCCGGAAAAATGGCAACATCGTAGCGGTAGGTGGGTGGCTGCGGGAAGTTCGAAAGAGTTTCGGGTATGATTTAGTCATTTCCTTACTGTCCATATCCCTCTCAGAATTTCCATTTCATCGCAGGCGAAGATACGTGACTTTACCATTGCTACATTGGTACCGCGAGTATGTTTGCAGTGATTGTAAATGGGTATATATTTCACAATTGACGATATTGACATCGGTGAGTGATGAGAATCGTAGTGTTAACCAATTTGGTGCCGAGAAAATGCTTTCAAAGGAGTCTTTTGTCCATTTTTCCCGAAATAAGTATCCCTTCCAGCGTGCTAAGTATTTAAACGAATAATATGCATGTTATATATGCCCGCATATGACGAGAACTAGCTTCACAAATGTCTTTTAAACTACACAAAATATGTAAAAAAATATCCAAATTAGAGGTGGGCGCCATCTTCATGTATGTATAATTGTCTCAACGCACAGTGGTCCCAAATCCCAAAAAGCTGGCCAAAATCCAAAAAATTAAATTCGTATTGATGAAATTTCAACTCCTAACATAGCTAAAGTGATTCATTATAGCATAGGTAATGATCAGTTTTTAGAGTCTGATGATCACCATTGGTTACCAATATCTATATATAATAATTTTGTAGTGTGTCAGTCATTCTGTTGTTTCTTTCTCCGTCAATTTTTGAGATAGAAGAGTGATGTTTGGTGCGTTGAATGTGAAATCTCTGCCTTCATAATTGAGTTTTACTTTTTGATTATTATAGCTTGGGCGTGTGGCAGGGGGTGTTTGGTTCTCAGCCGTGCAAAGGTGTGAGTTTTCTGGAGATGAAATGGATCATTTTTGGGATGTGGTTGCAACAACCAGATACTGGGAAACACAGTGGCAAGGAAGAAAGGCCAAAAGGGAGAGAGGAAGACTGTAAAGGTTGAAACAAAAGAAACCACAGTGCTCTCCTATTCAAATGGCTTTAAAAACAACAAAGGAGAACAGCTGATAGCTCTGAAGCGGGTACACACTCCTGCTCACTGAGTGAGCAGGCTAGCTGCCTGCTAGTCAATTCTAAACAGAGCGTCTAGCGCGTCACTTTTGCAGTACGAGACGCGCGGGGAGAGGAGCTCTGTTCAAACGCACATGAGTTTTTAAATGATCAACCTAGTTTCAGTTTGAAGCATTTATTATTTTTCTAGAGATTAGTTCTACGGAATTAACTGATAAAAGTTGAAACTATAAATTAACATGAATAGTGAATTGATGACGAAATCTTTTATAATTTGCATGAACGGGCACAAAATTTCGATTTGTAAAAAGCCATAATTAAAAGTACCACGAGGCTACGCTTTACAATTATTTTATAATTATTGCCTGTATATTTATGTACATTTAATCAAATCTCTGGCTGCCGATAGATGCCTATTTGGCGTTTATGCTCCTTTCACCATCGCGTCCTAAATCAGTCATTTTAATTGCTTATTAAAAGCGACTAAAAGTCCACTTAGCTCAATATAATATCCGAGAAATGAAATCTCCTTGGCTGTCAGCACCATCAACCGGCCGTTTCATACCGCGGAAGCGTTTGGCATCACCTTGTATTAAATGATTTACCTTCTACTTTCCTTCTTCTCATTGCAGGCATAGATGTTTTGCATGAAACGACCCAAGTAATCATATTCACAACTGTCTGAATGCGTGTTATATCTGGAAAATAAATATTATGCCTTGTCGACATATTTGGTTGAAAAGAAATTACTTTTTTATATCAATGAAAAGGCAAGTATATCTCAGCAAGAAATGAGCGAAGTTATCGATGGTTTCAGACCTCAATTGATGGAATTCCTTGATATCAGGGATAGAAGGATTAACTTTGCAATGTGGAATTGCAAAGTTAATCCTTCTATCCCTGAGCAAAGTTATCTCTATAATTGTACTTAAGAGGAACCAAATTATATTGATATAGTTGTAAAGCGATAAGTTAACGACTACAATTATTAATTCGGCTTTTCTATCATAAAAGCTTGGATCTATGGACAAAATCTAAACGGCGCCCTCCTCTAATTCCAATGCATGAATACTGGGAAGCTGCTGTGTTAATGATCATATCTACATCTACGTAATACCTGGCGAGCCACCGCGAGGGTGTGTAACAGGGGGTGAAGATCACCAAACATGCACTATTGCCATGCAACTAGGATATTTAAGGGAGACATGCTAGATAATAGGGTCACATGCAGCAAGATGGTTAGTATCTACATAATAAGAAGGGGATTATTGGTTGTTATTACATGCATCATGCACTACAGACTACTCTAACTATATTTCACCTACCTATCCCTTTGCTACGCTGCCTATTGTTCTCTCATATAGTACGAGGGAAAAATGACATTTTAAATCTATCGGTACGACAATCTATCTCTCTAATCTTGTTAATATGATCAAACCTAGCATAATACGCAGGGGTTCTCAATATATATCTAACGTCATCTGTGAACAACTCGGTTTCGAATTTACTTAAAAGGTTTAACCTAAATTTTAACCTGCGTTCTGATAGTAATTCCCATCCTAGTTCTTCTATTAAATTCGTAACACTTATGCAATTATCATAACGGCCTTTAACAAACCTAGCAGATCTCCTTTGCACGCGCTCTAATTCTTTTATCATACCTTCCTCGTACGGATCCCATATACTAGCGGAAGTGCTAATAGAACCAGGAGAGCGAGAAGTCTCCATGCCGGGGAGAAGCGACCGCGGTTGCCGGGTGACGTATCGGTGCCGGTGGGAAAGCGTCGGTGGAGGATCGGTAGACCGGCTATGGAGAGACCCTTCCATGAGATTGGCGGATTTCCGCGGGATATCAGAGAAAACCTCTCGATCCCGAAAGTATTCTTGAAGGGTAGATGATTGCTCTCCGTTGGGTGCCGAAAATAAGTCCATGGGTGTAAAATTACCTCTGCTACAACAACTAGAAGCACAGAGGAGAAAACGCGTTGTACTGCACCGGCGGCCATATTGGAATTGACATTCCTCGATGTCACCAGTTCCTTAATCTTGTTAAATGCTACTTTTCCCTTTTATGGTTGTTGTGAGTTCCTATCTGTCATATTTTATACCTAATGACGATCGGTAGGAGCTTTGAATGTATGCGCGAATGCGCCCTTCAAATTGCTATATAGTGGGAATTACACATACAGAACATATGTGGCGCAGCATTAAAGAAACTAGGTTTTGCTGTATGTATAATAGGAAGGTCCTGGGATGAAAAAGTCAAAGAGAGATGCTACTTCGCTCTGGTTAGGCCAAACCTCGAATACGCCGCGAGCATTTGGGACTCTGGTCAAATAGATTTAACCAAAAAAATTAATAAAATACAATGGAAAGCAGCGCCCTTCATTAAAAAATGCTACGAGCGTACATATGTATTCTCAAAACTTTTAGAGGGATTAAGGTGGGAGCCCCTAGAGACTCGGAGGCTACACGCTAGGCTTAGGTTGCTTGAGAAATTCAGAACTGATATTTTTCAGAGCGACTTAGAGAAAATTATCACGACTTCTCACCACACATCTAGGTCTGACAGATGCGATAAAATAAGAGAGGTACACTGCCGAACAGATAGGTACAAGAACTCGTTCTTTCCGCGAACAAAAAGCGACCACAATAAAAATTGAGCGCCACTGAATACACTCCTATGATACATGTCACCATCTCACCTCCAAAAACTAACACTTTCACACGGCTGGTGACCTAACCCCCCTGCCACTCGCCCATGCGGCGGCTCGCAGGGTATTGTGTAGATATAGTTGTAGAAATAATGTACATTACATGTTCTTAACTCATCTCCATCATAACCATGGACAATTTGAGGTATATTCAAATGAAATTTGTTACACCTGATTAATTATATCATATTTAAGTGTGAATTATTTATAAAAAATGAGAGAATAACACAGTCTTCCACGTGCACCGATTGACTCTCTGATAAGGTCCATTTTCTTCGTCATCATGGATGTGAAAAGTCTCTCTGACTATCTTTTAAGTTGGCTCTACTGTGTTTTGAAACATCTCCTTGAAGTGCAATGAGCGTTTTAAGTGAATTGAGGCCAATACCACTTTCCTCGCTGTGATGCGAGTGACTTCTTTCATCCACGATTCAAAATGCATGCCTGAATAAACGCCTTCATTACGAAAATAGTCCCTTTACGTCACGCGCCTAATTTTTTGCGCTTATCTCAAAATCTGGCAGCGGGAAATCGTCTCGGCTTATTCGCCATTCGTCGCTGTCACTTCTAACAAGACTCCCTTCAGCCTCGGAAACGCTCGCAGGGCGCGCGTATTCGTAATGCGGCGTAGTTAAATGAGTTGCCACGAAGTATTGCATTACACTATAAGGAAAGGCGCGATTTTTCCTCAGACTTATAACTAGACGCTGGCCATATTCATTTCTCATTCCTCCCTCAATAGATTCCTTTTTCTTTGAACCACGCTTCATGTTTCCCGAAAGTTGAGAGACCAAAGTTAAAGCTCCAAGAATATTCGTTGAAGCTTCGTAACCGTGCCAGGGCGTTAAAGCCATATGGAAATGGAATGTATATCTTACGGCCAAAACATTCAAAATCAATTTAATGTAAAATTTAAAAGCACATTTCATCTACACCTACGAAATACCGTGCAAGCCACCACTAGGGTGCGTGGCACGGGATGATTCCACACTAGCCATGCAGAACTCATCCCAGTTTAAATCAGAACCGCGCACGTTCCCCCAAATGCCAGGCACAGGTCAAAAGAAGTCAGGCCAACGATGCGCAGTCAGACCAGAAACTAGGAGAGTGATACGTAGAAGAACATTCTACCATGCAGCATACTACTCCAGATATAACTAATGGTTATTATTATTAATGTGACGGATAAATAGCACTATAAGGAACTAAAACATGCAAGAGGCGGAGATTGGATGCGAGGTTAGTATCTAAAATTCATGTTCAGATATTTAGCACTACTGAAGAAACCTATTTAACCTAGTAGGTATCCTACAACTGATCTATCAGAACTATTATGGTCCCTAATTGTACGTGGAAAAAATGACATCTTAAATCCTTCGGTTCTGTAGTCTATTTCCTTAATCTTATTCCTGTGATCGTGTCTACCATATGGTTTGGCTCTAGCGAAATATGTTGAGCGCCCGGCAATAAATAGTCCACATCAAACTTTCGTAAATGACTTAATCTATATTTTTCCCTTCGATCGGATAGAGGTTCTCACCCTAATGCCCTCAACATTTCAGTTACACTGCTATGTTTATCATAATAATTTTTAACAAATCTAGCTAGCTGCCCTCCGCTGTATTCGATCTATATCTGAAGCTAGTCCTCTTCGAAAGGGTCCCATGTACTAGCAGAGTACTCCAAGTGAGGACAATTTATGTGATACGTATAGCCATGCGCCCATTTTCCGAGATATGACACAAATTAAATAACAATAGAGATTTAAGGACACAAATACTTTCCAATTTGTGATAATTACATACTTTCTGGCATACATGTGTAATGATGCAGTGGCGGGGTATTTCTTGACTCCGATGCACGTCCATTTACTTTGCAAGAAGTTGAAGAACCATTTCGCAATCTGTTGCTTAAGTGGTTAATATTCCCATTAAATATCCCATCCCCGAATGAGATCCTCGAGAAAGAGGTAATACAAGTTTTGGAGCTGGACTGCATGCGCTTACCCTCATCCTCAAACTCCTCCTTACCCAACAAAGAGGAGTCGGTTAACCCCAACAGGATGTTATCCTAAGGGGAGGCTATGTCCCTCGTTTTGAAATTTTTTAATATTTACCTTTATGTGTATGTGAAAGTAAGCCCAAATAAAACTGAATACATGATTATAGGAAGGAACCGCCTACCAGATGTTTTGCAGATAAATATAAATGAAGAAAATTATAAGAGAGTTAGAGAGTTAAAGTATCTTGGTGCAATTGTGTCGGAATAGGAATCAAATGGAGTAGAAATAAAAGCGAGAATTCAAGCTATTGATAAGGCATTCTATGCTCTGAACAATATTTTGAAGTCCCGGAACGCATCAAGTGAGCTTAAAATACGATTGTACAAGACATTAATTCTCCCCGTGGTTCTCTATGCCAAAGCCAAAGAGTGCCAAAGCTGGAGCACACGAAAACAAGATCTAAACTAACTCTTAATATTTGAGAGGCGGGTGCTTAGGAAAATATATGGGCCAGTCCAAGACGAATTAACAGGGGAATGGAGAAGACGACATAATCAGGAACATTTATCGAGACAACACCATAGTAGGATTACTAAGAATCAGGAGATTAGAATGGATAGGACATGTGGAACGGCTGAACGATGAACGATATCCTAAACTTGCAAATCGCATGAGCCCGTAGGGGAAAAGACCAGGGGGAAGACCAAAGAAAAGATGGATGAATAATATAAGAGAGAATCTAGAGCAAATAGAAGCCTGGGAAGATTGGAGGGAAATTGCCGAGATAAGAGAAGAGTGGAGAGCCTTGGTCCAGACATCGCGCGGTCCACTGGGCCTGTTTGCGTAAAGTAAAGTAAGTGTATGTGCTTATACGAGGAACAAATTAATAAATAAATCAAAATTAATAAATTAACAATCCCGTGCGCGTTGTTCCTCGTGAAAGGTAGATTTTAGCACGTGGAGGCGTAAGAGGCATCACGTGATCGGTTGGGTTACGTCTCAGCTCTTTGCAACGTAACTTTAAATGCAGTTTTACACTGTGATTTTATTGCTCAATCTGATGCGTGAATAGATACGCATTGGAAACTGCGTCGTTTAAAGCGACT
This sequence comes from Ceriagrion tenellum, assembly GCA_963169105.1. Taxonomy (NCBI): domain Eukaryota; kingdom Metazoa; phylum Arthropoda; class Insecta; order Odonata; family Coenagrionidae; genus Ceriagrion; species Ceriagrion tenellum. The sequence goes on from OY720643.1 coordinate 9,308,657, forward strand.
CTTCCACAATATCTCCTCTTCCATGGCGGGTGTCCGAACACATCCTGCCACATACCTCTGCGGCGGCTTATAGGGTACCATGTGAATGTAGATGACGAAAACCAGGGCCTATTAGACGAAGCAATCAGTTGAATATGCTGTAATATTAGGTGTAATAATACTTATGCTTGACATCGCGGGAAAAAATACTGATGAATGTGCGATACTTATTGTAAAGGCTGCTTTACACGGTACATATAGACTCTTTAATTCTCTTCGGATTCATGTTTTGAAAGCGCTGAAGAATATCGTGGAGGGAAACTCGACGTATGCCGGTGTATAACTAAATTATTTTAGTGCTTAAATTTAAAAAAATTGGTTTAAAGCAGCGTTCAATATTTTGTTTTGTAATAAATTAAAATATTATGAACATGATAAATATATTTCATTTATTTGAAAAGTTAAGATTTTTAGAACAATACCAAAACATATGTTTATTGGATTTGTCGACGGGGTCTACAATAGTTTATGATCTCGGAAGTTTTCAGAGAAAATGGCAAACGGGCGTTTTTCACGAATATTGTACAGCTCGAAGTAGCTACTTCAATTAGCACGCGAAAACTATGGAAAATGAATGTCATATCACGTTCAGCTATCAGTGCGGAATGGCGATGCAAACTTTCATCTTCCGGACTGAAGAAAATCACGTTTGGATTTTTGGCCATCCTTTATCGACTTCAGCTCACTTCGACTCAGCGTTAATTTTAGGTCAACTCCCTTACTCGGCCGGGAATCCAAGGACTCTCTATAGGAATTGGAATGATTTTTGTGGGTAAATGAGAAACAAATAACCAGGACTTCAGAAGAAAGCCATTACTCGTCGAATAGAGAGGAGTGGGTCCGGAAGAATGCTCCTCTAATCGAATAGGTAATCGCATCTAAGTAATTAGACGCCGAGCAGCGTCCAAAATGTCCGCGGTGAAACAGTCGAGACGGCAACTTCAGCAATTCGACGTGGATGAAAGAAAACTCTGCGGTTATTGTAAAATGCTTTCTCCGTATCCTGTTAAAATTCCTTACAAGTTGTTCTGTAAAACGTCAGGAATTCTACAGAAATTGACTCTTTTTCTTCTGAACTTTTTCTAAGGATCTGTACAGAAGTTTGCAGTGCAAAATAACTCCTTACAAGCTTTTCTGTAGAACTTCAGCAACTCTACGGAAATATATGAGGTTTCCGTTGACCAAATTCCTTTTCCAAGGACCTATATGGAGAGTCGTAGGGAATTCCACAGAACGTCCTAAGGTATTCTGCAGAACGTCCTAAGGAGTTCTGCAGAACATCCTAAGGTATTCTGCAGAACGTCGTAGGGAATTCCGTAAAATGGCGTTTCAATACTTGAAGGAATATGTACAGAACTTTTTAGAAATTCTGTAGAAGTATTATTTAAGGAAACTGTACAGAATTTTTTAGCAGGGCAAGAATACAAAGCACGAAAATAAAGAGGAAGAATGACATTTATAAATATTTTAGTCGAGTCCTAGGGGATCATTCGAGAGTAAGACGCAAGCCACCTACTACAAGGGCTATTCTGAAATCGGCTTATGAATGGGGATAATGGAGTACGGTGTCATCTGACGAAAGATTTTATCCACTCGTGAGCTCGTCTTAGAATCCCCTTTTCTCGAATTTTCGGGCTATATTCATTAGCGTTTATCGAAGAAAACATAGGGTTATTTCCCGTGAGAAAGATTTCTAAATACGGAAGTGTACATCCACGTACCATTTCCCATGTAAAAGGGCTGGTATATTTTGGCACATTACTCCGAAAGCAATGTGGTAAGGTGTTAAACTTTTGGTGTCGTTAGATGGGTGAGATATTTCTCTTTAAAATGAGACCAAATTCATTAATTTCTAAGTAAAATGATATTTCGCTCAAACTCCCTTAACCGGTGGAACACCCGAGAAACATCCAGCAGATACGCCGGGAAAACCTAAGCTCTTTCATATCTAATCCTGTCGACGTAGCAATGGAGGCTGGAGTCAGTATAGTTACTGGTTTTCGTTACGTAGTGAAAGATTCGGTTTTTTGCTTTGTCTTATAATAGTTTACCCGAAGGAGTATGTATGATATCAAAAAAATATTATAGGCAGCATTTTGCCTAAATTTACTAGTTATAGAACATTTTGTAGATCTGAAGAAAACAGTACTTCGCAGCGCAGGTTCCTCCTTAAGGAAGCATAATCATGTACCTACGACGTCAAAGTGAAGGTCAAACATATTTTAATAGTATCTTCCCTGATTAGTGACCAGTTGGTTGGCCAAACGAAGTGGAAGGAGATCAAGATTGAATTTATGCCTGATGAGGAAACTCCCTTTGCATGCTTACAGCGGAGGGCACGTGCATTATCCTAGTAATAAATTGTTCACAGAGTCTATTTTATTGTATTATTTAAATTTTTAGTTGGGCCAGAGCTGATCACTGCACGAAAACGTGCTAGGCATGGAAACTTATTCTTCATTATCAAGAAATTATCAAGGCATTCGGACGCTGGAGCCCGGACACTAAGTTTATTCCGGCAGTTTTATTCGACCCAAACGTGCTTTAACACACCTGAAGGATAAATGACGAATGATTGATAAGACAATATTATTTGGACTAAAATTTTTCCTTCAAAGGTGAAGTTACTCTGTTCCGTAAATAGGCGCCTATTAGCCTTCCTGTAACGTTAATGACAGATCGTTTGTGTTTGTGATATGTATCCATTGTCTACCGCATCCGTTAAACATTTCAAAATTCCATCCAAGACGCATGTGAGGGATTTATTTCAATAGTAAAAATGCTTCCTTATCGTTGGCGTTCAACGCATTATCGCCAGCCTTACCGTGCCTGACGTCATACGCCTGGCGGTTACTCTGGAAACCCCCTTCCTTTTCCGAAGGCGTCTCTTTTGGATACAAACTCGAAGAGGATAGGCATGAAAAAATAAAGGAACGAGATGCAGGGGCGAGAGTGGAGACCTGAGTAATTGATATCATTATACGGAGATGGACCATTCAAGAGGATCAGTCATTAGTTTCAAGAGAGGGATTAGCATTGATTTTGGACTCATCAGATATGAGTGTGGTTTTGAGAGGGAAGCGTTTGGGACTGCATGAAGGAATATTTCAAGTGGAGGGCATAAGAAGATTATTTGAAAAGTGGATTTGTGAGATAGATATTTGATACTTAAATTTTTAAGGCTTTAAAAGGGTAGCGGAAAGTTGCGTGAGGGAATTGTATAAGGATTGCAGATGAAAAAATAACGAGTGCAAGAGGAAAACAGTGAAAGCAGGTTTCGCGATGATTTTCTTATATTCCAGTGCGAGATTGATTTAAGCTCTTAATGATATGACATCCTCCTCAGTTGAGGAGGGAAGTTTTCTCCAGAGCCACTCGAATGTCTTCAGGCATGAGAGGGTCGCTGATAATGCCTTCAAAATCCTTCGCAAAAAGTCCTCCAAACATTACTCATCTCGCCATTCCGTTTCGGGGAGGCAAAGTCTACGAAACCACCTAATGTAAATGATAGTTTTGGACCTTACTTGGTGGAGTTCCTTGATTTCAGGGAAAGAAGAATTAATACTGCAATTTCACAAAACACCATGAATTCTTCTATCCCTGAATCCACCCAACTTTGAATTTCGCCAGTATGATTGCCACTCTGTAGTGCCCTGTGATTTTAATACAGCTTACTCTGCCCTCAAACACACGTGCACCGATTCATAAACGCTCTCCAATTCTTATTAATCCCATTCATCATCTTCTAAAGGCTAAGCCTTGTCTCTGCAGCCATGGGTCCCTGTGCACTGCAGCTCTCTTTAAATCAGCATATGATTTTAATCCCAGCGTACTTCGTACATCATCTAGGAACTTCTTTCTTGGCCTTCCTCTGCTTCTCTTGCCGAGCACCTATCCCTCCATTATATCTTCTAAAAAATTATTATGTCGAAGAACATGACCAATGAATTTAACCTTCCTTTGCTCCATCTCTTTTATCAGTCTTCTAATAATCCCACTGCTCTTCCTTTTTCAGTCTCTTCCACATTCGCTCGTGACTTTCGCAGTCTTCCTATTACCGTCATACCGTTCTCTCGGCTTTCACTCGACTGCTTCGTTATTCAACTCTCATCCATTCGTCATGGACAAAACAGCGAAGCACACTCTTTTTATAAAGGTACATTTAGGAGTATTTTACCCACATCCTTTAATCACCTACTTATTCCTAACCAAATCCATCCTACTTTTCCCTCAAACGCTTCTTTCGTACCCTATTCTCTCGGCATTTAGTCTACTCTTATGCATATCCTGACGCATCCAAGTTTCGCTGCATATTAATAACGTTGGAAATAGAACAATTTTGTACACCTTTGTTGCATTTGTCTAGCTAAGCGATTATCCGTTTCCTAGGCAAACCAACACTCCTAGATAAGGTCCACATACGACATACTACTGTCTTTATTATTCCAATATATCGCCTCTGGCTTTATTCTTTACTTTGACTTTATTATTATGCGAATTCGTAATTTCAACAAAGTTTTTTAAATCTTAAACAATAAACAACGGAAGAGGCGACAATATTTTATTTTTAACAAGGGTGCCCATCGAAATATTGCACATTTGGGTGATTCCATTGCGAGTAAGACACCAATGAATGACAAAGACGGAAATCGCCAATGCTCTACGAAACGCAACAGAAAAAGAGTGTAAATGAAAACCCGTCTCAAACTTCCCGTTGCACGCCTCGTATGTGTACGTACCTCGTACGCGCTTTCGGTATGAAAAACCACCTCCGTTAGCTTTTCTTTTGACATTTCTGAGATCGGAAGCAGAGGAGTGAAAGAAAATTTCGAAAAAACACCTCATGAACGACATATGATCATTCTTTTGAGCAATTCTCTTTGAGTTCTTCACTCAGTCTCCCGGCTCCAGCGTATAAACCACTGACATGAGTTAGATTGAGAGCAAGCTAAGGATTGAATTACGTGGATGCTAAGATTGAAAGCAAGCTAAGGAAGGATCTTTATACGTTACTTTTACTCCTACAAACTTATGGAATGAAAATATTTTTGAAATTTATTCAATATTTACTGAGATATTTAAGATTAAAATAGTCGAAATTTCGTATTTTTTCACGTGACAGCGAGACGAAATCTGGTGTGACGTCATTTTCGCAGAGCAAGAGACAAAAGCAAAGAAAGCACGGGTAGAACAATAGAAGAGATTGTATTTTAAGAAGATATTTTACGGAAAACAACGAATATGGTGTACAGTGGTTTTACGAAAAACCACATTAGACAATTTACCCTAGTGGATATGTTTATGGTAGTGCTTTAATGATGGAGGACGACCCATTTAGTGCTGCCGAAATTCGTAGAGTAAAAAGTCCATAAAATTTAATTACACAGTCTGTTGAGACCTCATTTTTTGTTGTTTATTATTTTTGGTGCATATCACTTCAGGTACTGTCATCCTAAATTTAGGTAGGATTGTTTCATAATTATGAACACGAGAAACTTTTCTGTAACTCTAGCAGAGAATCCCGTGTTATGAAAATAAATCAAATTTTGTCCGAATTCTTGCCAACGTTTGAAGGTTTTTTCATTATACACTGTTACGACTAATGTACCGATGTCTCATATTGATTTGTATTACTATACCTCCGTAATTTAAGTTAAAATCATGGTATATCCATCCCTCACTTATAAATCGCACATCTGAAGTTCATCGGAATTATCAACAATGGCATTAAATCTAAATACAAATTCGCAATGACTTTCGACTTGATTTATTTTAAATTTTAGTATTATGTTATTCACTTAAGGCTTTAATCAGAGATTACCTGCAGAGGAGATTTTTAAGTGTATTCTCTGCCATTGAACTGCCAAAGAATCGATTTTTACCTCCATTTATGGATATTCAAAGTTAATTTGAGTTTTTTTTAAATTTAGTAGAGCTACTCGTGAGAGTTTTGGCGATAATATCATAGGACACGTCATAGTGAAGGGAGAAGGATCACTGTTCACAGTCATTGCAAAAGTATGCCAAGAACACAAAGTGAGCAGTAAAGTATACTTAGTGCAAATGAATATCGAGGCGTCAGGTTTTAATTTAGTCGGACTACCAATCATCGACACATTCATGAAATTTGCCGAGTCTTCCGGTAACTATTGAATTCATTTGCATAAATGTACATAAAAATATTTATTTAGTCATATGTTATCTCAATGCTTGTCATAACTTGGTACGTACATTAAAATGGTCTTCACAACAGTAGAGGTTTGTTTTGCTGAGGACGAAATCTCGGCGTGTCGCTCGAAACTATAGTTTCTTTCTTCTTCCGTTCTTTGGAAGCTGAATAAATTTCTTGTCCGATGTTTTTACCGATGTATTTGAACACAGTGGCACAAAACACCATCTATATTCCTTAGATCTCATTACAAAGCCACATCACATCACAGGAAAATCTCCAGGAGAAATTTTATTGCACTTTATTCCACCGTAAGCATGAGGAAACATTTGGGTCCTCATGGTAACAGCGAAAAATACGTCACAAATCATTCGGTTGTTTTCGGAGCGTGCTCGGGAATATTCGTAACCTTAAAGTTTCTTTAGCTCTTAAAAACTAAAGTAGCGCAATTTGATTAGAAAACTGTTAACCGATTGCATAATTTTAAGTTAAAGAATCAGAATATAAAACGATTGAAATGCGTGGAAAATAACCAGTTATATTTAAATGATTTTAATTTGCAGAATCGTAAGAATGCCGAAGTACAGATTATTCTCAGTAAAAGACTCTCAATATCAGGTTCATATGGCTAGTTCTTCATTGAGCTCTATGTTCAAGTTTATTTTTGGAAAATACTCCGTGGTTTGATACACCAACTACATTTGCAGGATCGACCTCCCGGATGAAATAAGGTAGACAATCATAAGGAAAACAGTTGATTAATCTCCTTTTTTCCGCGAATAATTCGTGGTCGAAATTAAACTACTTGCTATAGCTTTAAATTAAGAGCATTCAGAAAATCATGGAGCTTTTTTTAATGCACGAAAGCAAACAAATGATTCATGACCTTGCATCCTACGTCACATGAATATGAGGCGGCTCTGAGGGCACAACTTTAATGGAGATGTTCTTCAGGACTTCCCCGCGGCGGATATGAAATCGATTGTCTGAGGACAAAGGGGACCTCAATGGGTGTTGATTGAATACAGCTGTAACAAGTGTGGGAGAGGCGTGCTTCGTTTGTTTAATCATGCTATGAGAATGAGCGAGAGGCGGTTAATGAAACAGATACGTGATGGTATGAGAAAATGAGTCAAACTGAGAAAGTCACGCGTGAAACCAGCCAAAAACAGTTCATCCCCCAGTCTTTATGAATCTCGATAGGCTTACGTTCTCATTGCGTTGAAGAGAGAATTTATGAAGCGATGAATGGATCTGAAAAAGACCAAGGCAAGGATCTACGTGATCCTCCACAACGGTATATTTTACGGAGTGTTAAAGCAACTTAGTCATTTTTCTTGCGAATCAGAAAATAACTCCGCGTTCATTTTGGTATCGTACGATGAAATTTGTGAGTGTTGTCTCATGATTCTGTTTTGATTATGATATGATCACCAATGGACTACTTTCACTGAATTTTGCAATAGTTTTTCCAACAATTTCTTCATTTATTTTTTAATTTCAAAGTAACTTTTGTTCTGGAGAGCGAAGCACATTGCATGGCATTCCGAACCATTCCCGCGAATCACTCTCCTCTCCTCCGTCAACGAACCCTTCGCAACCAATCATCAAAAAACATTCCTGCAATTTAGATGATGGCAACTCTTTCTAAGGAAGAAAAAATACATACATACCAATCACGCCGTTCCCTTCCGGGGTAGGCACAGTCACAGAGTTACACTCATAAATACATATTTATTCACCTAACTCTGCTTCAATAATTTCCTCCATACTGAACTATCCTTGCAAACCTCTTTTGCCTCATTTACCCCCATACACTGCTTCATACACGCACTACTGTTTTTAAGACTCCTAATATTCCTCCTCCAAAGAATTTCCTCAACCACGTTCAACCACAACTATCTCGGCCTACCTCTACCTCTCGCACCATTCATTTCACTCTTATATATCTGTTTCGTTATTCGACTCTCATCCATTCTCTCAACATGGCCATTACTCGAGCATCTAACCCACATTCATTTATTACCCACTCATTCCTGACCCTGTCCATCCTACTTTTTCCGCAAACACTCCTCAGATAACTCATACCCTCGGCTACACAGTTTAGTCTACTCTTATGTCTATCCTGACATGCCCATATTTCACTACCATACAACAAAATGGGGAGAAGTACACTTTTGTACAGGGTGATTTTCGCTTCCTTAGACAGGCATTCATTCCTTGACATGCTCCACATGCTACCTACCACTTTCCTTCCAGCATTCGCACGTCTCTTTATCACCTCATATATCCGTCCATCTTTCGGAAACATCTTACCTAAGTACACAAAATAATCCACTTGTTCAATTACTTCACCATATACTAAATTTTATTAAGGGAAACTCGAAAAGCTTGACTTCGAAGCATACATTTTTACAATTTATGCTAAATGAGAAAGAAATATTTCAATCCACCGCTTCTATTCGTCTATTTGCCCAATTATCATCCCTGAGTGGTCGCATCAACGATGTATTACTGGAACTTATTGATGTCGGAAAATGACAGTAACGAGCTATATTTGTTAAAATAGTCTCAGTAAATGTATATTCGGAAATCTCCTAGGTTTGATTGGTAAGTTGGACCCAAAAGTATAGCATCTTTTTATAAATCTTGATTTCGCTCGCTTCATTCTGTTGTGAGGAATTCCCAACCTACTTCACCCAATTAAATATTTTATATTTCTCGTAATAGTCTTGTTTGCTTTTTGGGTGAATAGTCTCCAATTCCTTAGAAAAATTATTTCAAATGCCTGGTGTTCAAAGTCAAAGAGTGTAAGTTTATTATTTCAAATAACATATTTTTCTGTAGTTTCCGATGGCATTTATTGAGTAGACTAAACGCCGTGGGTATGAGGTTTCTGAGGAGTGTTTGCGGCAAAAGTAGGATGGATAGGATTAGGAATGAGTGGGTAATAAATGAATGTGGGTTAGATACTCCAGTATTGGGCATATATGAAAGGAGTGTGCTTCGTTGGTTTGGCCATGTTGAGAGAATGGATGAGAGTAGAATGACGAAACAGATATATGAGAGTAGAATGAATGGCGTGAGAGGTAGAGGTAGGCCGAGAAAGCTGTGGTTAAATGTGGTTGAGGAAATTCTTAGGAGGAGGAATATTAGGAGTCTTAAAAAACTGGAGAGCGTGTATGAAGCAGTGTGTGGGGGTAAATGAAGCAAAAGAGGTTTGCCAGGATAGTTCAGTATGGAGGAAACTATTGAAGCAGAGTAAGGTGAAAAATATGCATTTATGAGTGATACTTGGTGACTATGCCTACCCCTAATGGGAACGGCGTGATTAGTATGTATGTATTTGTGACAGTGTACCCTTGTCCATTCCTATTGAACCTGGAGTGGAGTCATTCTTATTAAGTGGGAGAGTATGGAAGAAACTTGGCATTCGTGGATGATTTTCCAAGAAATGATCACTCTCTTAGTCTTCATGAGTCTTGAGTTAAGAGAGTGAAGAGAGGGACAAGGTCGACGACCTGTTGACTGGTCCGTACGCTGAACTATTTATTATATAAGTGGCTAAGTGAGTAAGTATGTAATATTAAAGTGAAAAAAAAATCCTTTACTGTGAACTGGGATGAAGCCGTAGCAGTGTGCAAGGTTTTTATGTCTCCTTTACACACCTTGCTATTTTTTTGTTGGTGAAGTTTTACTGAGGAAACTTCATCAATCAGCTAATCGTTCCACCTTCTAATTTAAGGTGTTGCGAGCAAGATAGTTCCCTAATCATAATAGAAACCGTAGTCAATATATACGTTTTGATTTCTCCAGCTGTAAGACACATCAATTAAATATTGCATTATTAATGGTGGAATAATATAGTTTTAATGACAGAAATTGTAAGTAATCAAATGAAAATATCTAAATAAGTCTTTAACTTGAACAATTTTTTTCACGGGGTTCGTTTGAAACTGCATCAAAACGGAAGGTTTATTGTGATCCCGAAGAATTTACTGCGGTAACAATATGGTTAGTTTTAAAAAATAGTTGATAAAACACATAGACCACTAACACTTACGATTTTTTGACAAGATCTAGGTTGTAGAAATTCCACATTTTTAAATATAAGGTCTCTCTGGAGTGTATACAAGTATCATTTCCCATATAAAAGGACTGCTATTTTCTGGCAAATATCTCGGAAAGTAATGTGATAAGGGTTCAATTTTTGGTGTCAATGGAAAGGTGATATATTTTTCTTTCAAATGAGACCAAATTCATTGATTTCTAGTAAAAATGATATTTCGCTAAAACTACCTAAATACGTAGCGTTGTGGCTTTTGACATACATTTCGGAATAAATATATTTCATATGTGCCCATATTGTCGCATAAATGTAAAACTACGTTTCACATTATTATAACGACTACGAACAAGTATTGAAGTATCATGCCGAGTAAAAAACACGAATTTTACAAATGGTTTTTGCTTCATTGTCTAAGACCGTAAATCCAAACTATTGCAATGCTTAATTAAGACGAACTTTTGTAATATAATTCTTGCATCTTTTGTATTACCAAATATGTGGCTATTTACTCCATGTAAATAGGTACCGTGTGGCCCAAAAAGTTTTTCTTTTCACTTGAAAAGTTAATATTATGTGTACTCAGTGACTCACGATCGATGCTCCTGTTCGCAATGCAAATGTTCGCTTGCCTCGTTTATTGCTGACCTTTAGCAATCATATAGAATCCGTAAAGAGAAAAGTGCAGTTGACATATGCTAATGTAGCTCAGAAATGACAGGAAAGAATACTCTTTTATAACGATTTATGATTGAAACAAAGGCCACCGCAATAGGTTCTTCGATCCCATGGTTCCTTCCTCCTTACGACATTGGACGAGCTTTCAAATTGGCGGCATTTCAGTAAACGGCGCTTTACTTACTTGGTCGCACTCTATAGCCACACAAATCGATTTTCCGTGATATTCGGAATATTCACGCCTTTATTCGGTCATGAGTTCATGAAACGCGAACAGATATACAGTCCTCTCACATTTTTCAAGCAACGCTCTTCTCTTTTTACAGTGATTTCCCTTTTTCTGCTTAACTTAATTAAGCCATTACCTTTTCGTAAACTTGCCATAGTGGATTTGTAAATTTTTATTGATGGCACAGATAACATGCATGGACTTATCAATATTTAAGTGTTGTTTAAAAAAAGAAATAAGAAAAGATGTATTCATAATTAAAAGGAGCATTGATTGTGTTCGCAGCCTTTTTTCAGCGGTGGACTTGAATACATTCGATGTCGGACCATTCATTAAAATCGATACCTGATTTAAGGTACTTTGAGCGAAATATCATTTTACCTAGAAATAAATGAATTTGGTCTCATTTTAAAGAACAACATCTCATCTATCCAATTACACCAAAAACTCTACCCCTTACCACATTACTTTCGGAGATATTTTCCAAAATATACTAGCCCTTTTACATGGGAAATTGTACGTGTATGCACGCCATAGAGACATTGTTTGCAAAATGAGGAATTTCTAACACTTAGATGTCGTAAAAACAAACTAACAGCGTGTAGTTTGTATGTTTTCTCAACTATTTTTGAAAATTAATCATATTGTCACCGCAGTAGGTTCTTCAGCATCATAAATAAACCTTCCGTTTTGAAGGAGTTTCAAACGCATCGCGCGAAAAGAATGAGTCAAGTTAAAGACTTATTTAGATATTTTAATTTAATTACTTACCATTTCTGTCATATAAACTATACTATTTTACCATTAATAATGCAATATTTAATTTGTGTGTCCTACAGCTGGTGAAATTAAAACGTATACTTCGAATATGTTCTCTATTATGACTAGGGAACTATCTCGCTCGGAATACCTTGAAGAGAGACTCAGATTTTAGGTCTTCATGCTGCTGAAGTATTTTCACACCGTGTAATCGAGGGATTTAACTGCCATATCCTAAACTTTGAGGTAAACTAATGGCTGGATAAAAGATTAAAAGGATCCATAAAATACGTCATCACTTTAAATTGCGCTGCAAGTCAAAATTTAAAAAAAAAAAAACAAAAAATAAAGAAAAAAATAGTATCGAATCCTTTTCATGTTCTCTTGGAATGTATCAAATTTTATGGAATCCGATTATAATATGTGTAAGAATGGCCATTATTTGATTCCCTTGGCTCTGAATTATCCTCAGGAGGTCTTTCGTAGCTCATATAAATGAACGGCGAATGTCGCCCTTGGCAACATTGTCCCCCTGATTAATTGGTAAGTTGATATTTTACGGCGTTAGCCTAGGTCACAACATATCCGGTAATATTGGCCAAAAATGAACCGAGGAAGGGTTTTGAAGGAGATGAGGACTCTGAGAAAATATCACTTTCAACTATTGCAGCTTTGATATGAAGCGTTATATCGCTGTGGACCTCGAGGAAAGCCGATATCCGTAGTTGGGAGGCTTTTGAAATATGGGTTTGGAGGGGATTTTGCGAGTCAGCTGGCCATCGGCGTGGGTGTTGTTTTGATGTTTAAGGCGACGAGAAGATAATATTGTTTGGGTCGACTAATATAACCCAGAAAGCGCGGCCAGACTGTGGGTGGATGGTATGCAAAAAGGTAATGGGATTCGGAAGGCATATTGGTGTGAAATGCCCCTGGTGTGACGAATGAGCTGAGGGAGAATAGAAAATAAGTAAAGATAAAGCTCGAGGATGTCGCATTGAATTTTTTAGTGTTGCGAAAGGGGATCCGTAATAACTGATATAATTTATGGATTAAATACAATGAAAAAGTGCTCCCAAATCCTCCTCAATAGTCTACTTTGGAAGTAAATAGCTTTTTTAGCGGAAAATACTTGAAATGACTGTAAATGAACCCGAACACCCGTAAAATGAAAGTTTTTTTTTGGCATTTTTTCACATCAATTCTTCTGACCTAGCTAAAAAGGACTGTTAACGTTCATTAAAAATATGGAAATGGAAAATGATAGCATGAATGGCATTGGGAAACGTCAATTTACTGCTGTATTTGTTTTCCTTTCCAAGTTGATTTTCCGCAGAAAATACAGACATTTTCATTGGGAATTTTACCGGCTGGTTGCTGTTTTTTGGTAAGTCCTTATCAAAGCTTCCAAATTACTAGGACATCTTTTTGCTTAACGGAACTCTAATTGATCAACCTCAGATCTCTCGTAAAGATCTTGACACTTGCAGACAGTAATGGCATTAAATATCTAAATGAACTCATGGACAAATGACACGATTTTAGGCTTTAATTTATGTAAGTTATCCACCACGAAAAAAATAAAAATATATCAGTTAATTCCACTTTTTACATTTTATTTCTACTTGATTATATCTTAAAAGTGGATTTGACAAAGTTATTATGTATAATAAATTCTCAGGCTTCACTTGGTGGAATAAAATTGCGATGGTTTGTAAATAAATTCACTTTGTAATATTCCACAATGGTTTTTATTATTCCGACCTAGGTTTCGACTCAGGTGAAGTCATAATCAAGGGACCTTGATAATGACTTGAGTTGAAACCTAGGTCGGAATAATAAAAACCATTCTGGAATATTACAAAGTGAATTTATTTACAAATCAAAGTTATTATAGTGTTTCCGTTAATACATGGGTGTGATTATAATAATGCATGCAGAGGATAATTTATGTAAATTAAACTTTAGATTAGCACCCATTTGAGTGAAATTAAATGTTAGTATTCGATGACCAAAAGAGGCTTTGAATTCAGTGGTAAATTTATTTAAATTCATTTATCTAGCACGTCATGTCAAAAGGGTCCAAATTTCTTGTGAAAACGGAATGAAATAGCGACGGTCATAAAAGCAGTTAAAAAAAAATGTAGATGGGATAAGATACCATGGGATTCCCTGGGATGAGACCATACGGAATGGGATACCATTTAAACATTTCTCATGAATCTCTCCATTAAAAATGCCTGTTTTAATGAAAGAAGAGACGATTTTGAAGACTAGTGCTCCGAAAGGGAAGCTGGCAATGAACAGGAGATTAAGATAGTCCGAGCGTTATAGGTCCCTAGTCATAATAGAGACCATATTCGAACTATATGTTTTAATTACACCAGCTGTAGGACACATCAATTAAAAATTGCATTATTAATGCGGCAATAGTGTACTTTTATATGACAGAACTTCTAAGTAATTAAATGAAAATATCTAAATAAATCTTTAACTTGACTCATTTTTTTCGCGCGGTGCGTTTGAAACTCCTGCAAAACGGAAGGTTTTTTGTGATACCCAAGAACCTACTGCGGTGACAATATGATCGATTTACCTGATTTTGTAAATAATGTCTCTCTCTGGAGTGCATACACGTACCGTTTCCCATGTCAAACGGCTGGTATTTTCTGGAAAATATCTCCGAAAGTAATGTGTTAAGGAGTAGAATTGTTGGTGCCATTGGATAGATGAGATTTTATTCTTTAAAATGTGACTGAATTCACTGATTTCTAAGTAAAATGATTGCACAAGGCTTCGCATATACCTTTTAATGCTCATTTCCGCTTACTGTACGGCGCGGCCTCTTGGAAATCACATTTGCCTAAATAGTAGGACTGGATTGAACGGTAATAAGTGGAATACTTTCGAGGAATGTATTTTTAAATCAACAGGGTGTATCTAGAAAATGTCTCTTAAACATGGCCAACCCGGATCGTTGTAGAACGTTAGTATTTTAGTGAAAGCATGAGTGTGTGTGGATTGCCCGTTCATCAAAAGTGGATGAAAGGTATAGAACCTTATCCCTATCGCCAGAAATTAGTCTAATTCCTTTGAAAAAAACTGGGTGACTGATGGGACCAGCCAGGAAATTGGCTGTTTTGAGCAGATGAAGCAATGTAATTCACGATAAAATTCTTGTCTTACTACTTGTAAGATGGTAGTATTCGAAAGGTTGTACTGGTTAGCTGACAGGTTCCATTAATTATGTTCACCTAACAATTTCCATTACAAATTCCGAGCTTAGTAGTTAGCCACCTCGAGAATATGGTCATCGCCTCCAGAGAAGAATTCTAGCCGTGTCGGTCGACTACCTACACGTCCCTAATCTTCCCTTTGGATAAGGGAGTGTTCCCATCAGCGAAGAAGTAATTTGTGTCTGCGTAATCGGCCCGGCGACTTCCTTTTCTGAAAAGCGAAACAGGTTGAGCCGAGCTGTTCGGAAGTGCGCCCTGTGCGATATACCTATAGCGCCCGTTTCACCGCTCCCAAAGGCGAAGGAAAACGCGCTATCAGTAACTCGTAATGGGCGATGACGCTCGGCGCTGTAAACTCTTCGCAGTTTCGCTTTGAGAAATCTTCATTTTTTTTGGGAATCGTGTTTCCTTGTAGGTCCCAACTTTTCGGCTCTTTTTCGACACGAAAGGAGTCGAGAATGACCGCGTTACCGCTGCATCCCATAGTAAAAAATTCTGCTTTTTCTTTGTGGTCCAATTCATGGTCGATTTTCCCTTTGTTCTGCGGCGTATTACGTGTCTTATGCATATCCTGAAAGTACTCTTGTTCGAGTAATTATTGTACATGAAGCCTGAATCGCACGACACTTGACCTTGTACAAGTCCGAGGATGCTAGCGAGTACTGGACATCTAGTACGAAACCTAGCATGCTTGAAACCTTCCTATCACACGATACTTGAACTTGCACATTGCCTTTCTTTTAAAGCCTTTGCCCTTAACGGCCTTATTATGGTATGCAGGTGATTTGGTATAAAGAAGGCACGAGTGCCTACCATAATTATCGATTAAAACCTCAATAGCCTCAGGTACCCCAGCCATTGTGTATTATTGTGAGGCTTGAGTTGTTTATTTCATCGCGGGAAATTTTAATTGTCACGAGGGACTACGGAGGCGCTGACATAAAAAATTGACGACCGCATTGCAAAGGTAAAGGTGATTGGTCGGCGGCTACTAGGTCCTACTAGGAGCAAGTATCAAACTAGTACCGCACTAGTTACGAAAAGAAGGATACCAGCTAGTATGCCAGCGATCATGCAGGATTTCCAGTGTTCTTGGTCTGTATCACACGATACTTGACCTTGCACAAGTCCTAGTATGCTAGCTAGCATACTCGGACTTGTACAAGGTCAAGTATCGTGTGATACAGGCTTTATCTTCATAAATAATTTTAATCTCTCATTCTCCAGGCAGTGCTTCGTAGCAGTATGGTGCAGCAGATAGAAATGTCACATCATCACATTGTTGTTTCGTGAATCTGGGAAATTTGCAAATTAAAATCCACCCTCATGTATTTGGATGCAAAGATTCCAGATCACTCTCGGCATTCGTATTTTTATCAATAAACCCACTTAGGTGCAATATTTACACATAGCGTCTTTGCGGTTTAGAAGAAAGGTGCCACATTGGACTGAAGTAGTTTGTTAAAGCAACTCGTGGAAGTGACAAGGACAATGAGTTGACGTGTCGTGCTATCGGCGAGATTGCGTGGGTGAGTTACAAGTCCAGGGCATTCGTGGTTTCACAAAAGCGACAAGATAAGTCTTTTGGTTTTTATAATTTTCTTATTGAAATAAAAAATGAAAAGTTGGTAAAATTGGTGATATATGTAATAAAATCTTTTGAGTGTGATACAATCAATCAGAACGCCTTTTAATTCAGAATAATCGCGCTATATAGAGTCACTTGGTAACCCAACAGTGCTTTTGTCATTAAAATATACCCGGCAATTGCACACTTAGGAAGAAATTTTATGAAATTTATTTTTGTGCTAAAACGTACCGTTTTTGGTGCTCATGTAAATGTCGCTCATCCATCAAAAACTGTGATCATCCCACGGCGCTGAAATAAGAAAATTGCCTCCTATATGGTTTCAAATTGATTTTTGGCTTAAAAACTTTGTACAGCATCATTGCACTTTTATGTTGTATGCTTTCTGTTTTCATGGACGTAATTCTGCAAGTCATTTTAGCACCACATCAAGAGGAATGCTATTCGAGTACATGTCGTTCTAGACTTAGAATATCTCAATCACGTGTTTTCTATCAAGTACGAAGGTGGTCGAGATTGAGTCAAATTAAAATGATCGGCATAGAATTAAGCACTTACCTCGCATTTGTGTAAAAGGGCGGAATTCCCTCCAAACATTACCACTGAAGGAAAAAAAGGGCACAGAAGGGAAAAACGGAAAAAAAGGAAAAAAAGGGGAAAAAAAATGCTAAGTCATTTCCACTGGTTTATAACGCAGTGTGCATACAAATCACATATTTATGGGCTTATGTAGGAATTACCGGCTCTCCACGATGGGTAGTTAGGAGATGGATAATTATGAGCTGTTTCCAGCGGCTATTTTCACAATAAGAAGACATTAACTGGACTGATGATACATCATTAAGGTCAATGAAGGTTGATGAAGGAAAAGAGAAGGGGAGATAGATTACGGAGACTTTCAGAATAAGAAGTTCTTGTTCATCTCTATGGGATATGAAGTTGATTCGGCATTCCTGTTGTCATGGTGTCCAGCACTTGCCAAGTGCTGGACACCATGACAACAGGAATAAAGTAAGGTGAAAGGGAGACAAACAAAGAAGTGGTGGGTGAGGAAAGGAAGCTTCTGCCACTCGGATTGCTATTGCTGTATTAATATGGAACGTATCACTTCTTACTCAGAGGAAAATTCGTGTACAAGTAGTCGATTTTAATGGTTCAAAAACATTTTTCAAGTGTCTCAAAGCTACGACTTAAAATAAAATTGAATTTCCAAGAAACCAAATCGGTAAAATTCAATTTTTTTCACTTTATATCTATACATTCTCTCTGCATAAACTTACACCATATCACCAATTCCCTGAGATGGCTCATTGGAAAATTTGTACGTGTCTTAGCAAACGCACACAAACCTGCTTTGGTTGGAGGAAATTCATTCACCATGGATACGAATCGTATACCGAATAAATTTATGCTCCGATAATTTAATTTTTATCAACGACGGAATGGAGCAAAGTAGCTATTCACTCCCGCAAGTGGTGACGTACTACATATTTGAAAAGTATAAATAAGTAACGAGTAGATTGAGAATATAATCTGGTTTCCAGCAGAATTATAAGTTTAATTATCTAAACAACAGTATAACTACTAATGAAGGAAATACGATTGTCATTTTCAAATTTAAAGTTGTCTCGTTTCCGGAAAATCAGGACCCGCTTCGCCCGCCTAAGTATATCTATGAGGAAACGAGGGAAGAGAATTGTATGCGGATGTCTCACGGGCATGCATACTCCTGTCCAAAAAAAGAAACTTACCACCTCGAAGCCGAAAAATTTCATAGTCCCGAGTTGACGTCGATGTGACAACACGGTCGAACCACGCCCCCTGCGCTGGAAGGCAATGAACAAACGGAACGGGACAAAGACCTTCCTGGCCGCAGTTGGAGAGGGGGAATACACGCATTCTCGCATTGCTGTGGCGCCCAAGTACCACACACGAATCAAACAGGCAAAACACTCAGTACTTAGTTATCGCTCGAAGTACCTAATTCAGACTACCTCACAGCATTCGACCCAGCGTCCTCTATAATGTATTTTACCTCTCCCAACCCTCTGTAGTTCTCCCCATTCACTTGGGAATAAACTTTCCTGAAAATAGCAAAACATTCTGCATCACTATCAGTTGGAATGACGCTTTTCCATCCTAAACTGTTTTATCACATTTTTATTACGTTTTTGTGGAATAGGAGAGTCTAAATCTGTAGTGATGAATATAAGATATGCCCTTCTCATTCACGCCCCTGGCACAGGATGTTGACGTTTAGAGTGAGTGGTATGATGCAACAGAAGCTTCTCAATCAATCTTGACCTACCAAAATTATTGTCTTTTTTTTCAAGAAATTTCGACTACGCTAAGGACAACCTGTCTACCAATACCTGTTCTTCCAGTTTCACAGTCTTCAAAGGTCACTGACCTGTGGGAATATCAAATTCCGTTCCCAAAGAAGTTTTTATATCGCATAGTTTGAGTTTTATCTCAGCAAAAACAAAAATGAGCAACGCTCTGGAAAAGAATGCGAAAAGCAATGCTGGATTTGTGGTCATAGAAAATTTAGAATTTTGCCATTTTGTAAACAAGAAATGATATCCAATTTTGAAAATCAAAGCGTATCATCAAGATTTTTTCTCCAATTTTACATTGACTCAAATTAAAATATTCAGTTCCTTACAATTATCACTTTCCAGCCACATTTTTTTTTACATTTACGCACATAAATTTTAGGTTTATAGACACTTTCAAAAGAATGATTAATGGTTTCATGAAACTGACATTATTGACCAACCTTTGAAGAACATTTTTATAGTGCCCAGAACTTGAAACAGAAGAGGAAAATACGAATCTAAATCGAAATTAAAACCAATTTGTCAGGAAATATCCTAAAACTCTTATTATTATATAATTATTTAATATTAGCACTTTTAAATATGTAATTTATTTTTATGTGTGTAATTATTTTCTTTATAATAAGAGTAAGTAATAATTAATTGTACCGGATCAGCATGTGCATTTTCCTGTACATTTATACTTATGTGATGTTATAATGGAATAAATCTCCACCAATGCTCTGCATAATTATGTTTTTGCCTACACAAGCACCTCCTAACGAGCCAGTGGCTCAGGAGGACTTATATTGTATTTACAAGTTTTACATGTAAAAATATGAATTTGTAAACATTTCAATGCCACCTATTTCTAATAATGGTACTTGCATTACTTGCATTATTGTAACGAGACCCGTATTTGAATTATTTTTTATAATTCAACAATAATGTGTTTCTGAAATGTTTGTATCCAATAAATGCATGTTCAAACTAAAATAAAATTAATTGACTTCACTACAATGAAAGTAGACTAACCTCATATACCTACGTACCAAGATTGCGTTAGGAGTGAAATTTGCGATTTTATTGGGCAGTATTGGCTTCCGTTCTCCACCTAAATTTATCACCTAAATATTATATTTCAATTCACCACGTGGTGCTTTTTTTAATGTCATTCATAATGTTCAATGATAGGTCGATGAACTTGTTGATTGATTTTTGAATTTTCTGTCGCATTTTTGCTCCGGCATCGAACAAATTAAATCACATGTAAAGTACATGCCTCAAAGACGAAAGTGAACTAAAAGAGCGTTTTCGACCGTAAAAATTATTCATTTGGAGAGCACATAATTCCTCCACCGAATAAGACTGGCAATATGGAGGTTCCACCGACGAATGAAGACAATTATAATTTTTTCCATTTATAGAATATAGCGTAATATAAATTTGATGGCGTCAAAAAATCATTCTATTAAACATTAATTTATCGAAAAATTCATTTCTAATAAGAGGGAAATAGATTGTAATTGTTTAAAAATATTTTTCAAGTGTCTTTAAGCTACGACTTAAAATAGCATTGAATTTCCTAGAAAAGGAATCGATTAAATGCAATTTTTTCACTTTATATCTATACATATCACTAATAAGTACTCGCATACAAAGTTTTGCGCAAACCCACGCGTTTACAAAAATGCTACGACCACCTTAGGCAATCATAACGGAAAATCGGGGAATCAAGGATTCATTTTATCTCTCGCGGACACAGGAGGAACTTCTTTAACTCGTGGACACAGAGAAGAAGGAATTCTCACTTCCTCAGCCAATTGCAGTATTTAAGTCATATTTTGATGAAGTGTGAATGGCGTGTTACACAATTTCTCCGGTGAACGTATGTCTTAGTATAAGCACAAAGGAAGTGGAATTCAATGAGAATGTGCTTCTTTAGTGAAAGGCCTTCATTTTATTGATTGCTGCTATGGCAACCCTTGAGATGTCCCATTCTCACAGAATTCACTTCTTCCTTAATTAATTCTTACAATAGTGTTTTCTTTTGTTTTCAGTTTCTCAAAAGGTTTCGTCAAATGCTGTCTTTGACGTACTATTTAGCGTCTGAATGCGACCAATCAGATAAGGAGGAAGTTCGCTAAAGACTGCTTGAGTCAAAACAAACAAGGAATTTCACATTTTCAATGAAAAGGCTCTGATTTCAATAATAAGGTGCCAAGGATATTGAAAAGGGAAACCTTTGCTTGGTAAGGGCTGATTATTCAACGAACGCATTTATGAGTGTTCTCTTTAGGCAGACTGTTCGGCCGACTTCTGCGGCATTTCAACGGAACTAACGCATTTAGCCTTTGAAATGTGCAGAACATTTCTTGGCAGAGGAGTAAATGTTATTATTATTTAATTTCCTGGAAAATGTGCTTTGGTTACCAGTAATTCATGACATTTCACTGTCACGCACATTGAGATAACCATGAAATTTCAACGTCACATAGGTATATATGTATTGAGTTCATTTGTTCCATTCATTTCGAGCCACTTCTTACAATTTTGAGTAGAATTTGTGGTAGAAGGATATGGAAAGGGAGGTTTATGCTGGCGAATATATTAAGGCTACTTTATTGAATTAGCTGGCACGAAAATGGATACAAATAGGCAATAACTTCATTTTACTTCGGGGTCGCCATAAGCTTTTCCTTAATTCGTCTTATTTCATAGTCATATAACACTATCGTTGATTGTTGAAGCCTTCGAACGTGTATTCAATAGAGGGCGTGCATTATATCGTATCTTATGAGATGTACAGACCTGAGTTTATGACATATGTATATACAGACCGTGAAATCAGCGTCTTTAAGGTAGTTCGAGAGAAATATCATTTTTCTTATAAATCAATGAATTTGGTCTCATTTTAAAGAAAAATATCTCACCCTTCTAATGACACCAAAAATTCAACCCCTGACCGCATTACTTTCGGAGATATTTGCCAAAAAATGCCAGCCCTTTTACATGAGAAATGGTACGTCTATGCACTCCAGAGAGACATCATTTACAAAATTAGATATTTCTAACACTTTGATGTCGTTAAAAAACTAACAGCGTGTAGTTTGTATGTTTTCTCAACTATAATAGAAATTAATCATATTGTCACCTCAGTAGGTTCTTGGGTATCACAAAAACCCTTCCGTTTTGAAGGAGTTTCAAACGCACCGCGAGAAAAAAATGAGTCAAGTTAATGACTTTAAAAGTAGATTTTTTCATTTGATTTCTTACAATTTCTGTCGTATAAAACTATATTAATGCTCCATTAATAATGCAATATTTAATTGATGCGTCGTACAGCTGGTGAAATTAAAACGTATAATATGATCTCTATTACGACTAGGGAACTATCTCGCTCGGACTACCTTAACTTCGTGAGTTTGATTCTTTCTAATGGAGATCAAATTATTCCGCAAAGTGACGCCCTCGGCTTAGGCTGAAACTTCATTCCTGCAATTATTCAGTGGAAACAGATTCGCATCTCTTTCTCTCTCATGCCCTATTTTCTCTGTCGGCGCTGTCGTTCCCATGTCCCAATCTAAATGAAGCTGTGCTCACTTTTAAGGATTTTAAGGCTGCTGGCGGTGACGAACGTTTGTCCTCATCGCTCAGCCGTTATTTCTTATCTTTTTAATACGCCGTAACAGCGGTCAGTAAACATTTCCTCCGTCTCAACAGATGAAAATTTTGTGAGTGCGGTTACGAGGTCCTCGAAATCCAGGTCTTTGGCCTCAGAGGCATTTACTGTAATTTGCTGTTGGCCAATCGGAATTCTGCTTCACCCCAACGGGCTTCTTTCTCCGGAGACATCGGCTCCGAGATTTTTGGAAGCGATTGAAGCCTTCTAATATTGGTGGTTCTTGGTCAGTTTTCTTATCTCCAGACGAACATGCGACCATGTTCTGCATTGAAACTGCTATGTTCAAGCTTACTCAATGTTGCTTTGTTGGGAGGTCATTCCCCTATCCATGAATATATATTATGGATTTAGATGTTTGGCCTTGGCTACGCGTAGCCTAAATTTCCACTTTGAGTTTACCCAGTCCTTGGAGCCACTTTGATTAGAGTCTTGTCAGTTGCTATTGTAAATAGACGTAGTTGATATATGATTTTACACTTTCCCGGTGAACAATATTTGTGAAAATCTCTCAGGCACGCCACCGGGTATGAATTTCTTACCCGGTGGCGAGCCCGAGAGATTTACACAGACGTAGTTAATTGTTGCTAACGTGAGACTGTGGTGAATATTCAATAACGATCGAAGAGATATGAATTTCTTGGTGCTTTGAATACTTTTTAAATGCTAGAGAGGAAATGTCTCTTATAGGAAATGTGTAAGAGGTTTCTGAAATGTCCATCGTGTGCCGACGACGATGTTTGCCAGACTCTGATTCTTATTTGAATGCATTAAGCCCGTTCGGCTTAAATAAAGAATTTAGAATGTCTTGTTTAACAAGAACTTGCTTCGTACCAGGCTGCAAAACAGGGTATGCGTCTACGAGGACCCAAAATAGTAGACTTGGATTGAAAAATAAGAATCTGTTCTAGGCGGCGGTAAGTGCATTCCTTTTTACCTACAGTGCAATGATGGCCATTGGGAATATCCATGGAGTCACCTCGAATTATTATAAAATTTCCGTATAGCGATATTCACGAAGTTCTAAGAAGTTAATTGTGCATTTGTGTAAAATAAATTTGGAGAGGAATTAAATATATCTGTAGACCGGACGATATTTAAAAAGTGTATATTTACGTCCCGCGTGTAGTACTACATTTTCTATCCACTGCATTATGATTAATTGTGAATAAAACCCATGTATATTCCTCCACACGCTCGTCTCAAAAGTCTCGTATAATCCATCCCCATGTTTCTTTCTCCTTTAATACTTTCTCCTACGCTTCCCCTTCCCATGTCAACCCATCATCCATCTATTACCATCTTCGGCATGTCGTCGTCTCTCTATTGAGTCATCTCCCAGCCCATTGCATGCCTTCGACTTATTTCTTCCATCAGTCTCCTTTCGTCCTTAACCGCACACTGCATCCCAAAGTTTTTCATTTGTTTTCCTTAACAACAAGCTTATTAACTTTATCCTTCTCCGTACCCACGACTCAACATCTGCCACGCGACGCTCATTTTCCTACCTCAGAGAACACGGTTCTGAGGCGTGCAAAATGACGCTCCGTGTTAGGGTTTCGACTAATCTTTTCTGAATGTCATTGCTCGATTTTCAATTCCCCATGTAAATTCGGACCTTTCCGTAAATTCTTTCTATTGAGAATGATCTCTAAATCCTTGTGTCCTTATCTTTGAACCATCTTAATTCTCATCACCTCCGATATCGATCGCTCTGAGGCGCGAAACCTTTAATTAAATGAATTAAGAGGTCCATTAATTAGACATCCGATTCCACGATAATGAACCCGTGCGCTTGTGTATTCTCATATCATAGAGATAATTTTTATCTGTTGGCGTTATTGGTTTACACCTATCAATTGCAGGGAAAAACTAGTGCCTTTTGGAGCATTAATTATGAATATTTGAGCTGGCTTCTGGTGATAAAATTTAAAAGGGCTGTTTGAACAGCTATTTCTTAGGTAAAAATTCTAATTCAAGACTCAGCATTTGATTCATAACATTTGATACTCCATAACTAAAGTTTCCGCGGAAATAATGAATTTTCGCGCGGTATGGCTTATTCTCAAACCCTTGATCAATGTATGTCTGTATGTATAACTCTGTTTCCTTAAGGCACTGGCCCGCGGAACTCTCTCTATAACTCGAAACTCTGATCTTATAACTCGTAGGTTTTGGTTCCACAACGTTACCCTCCTATATAGAACACAGTAATGACCTGAGTCAGAAAAAAATTGACTTATACAATCTTATTTTCGGTTGTTTCTCAAAAAATAAGTAGTTTGATTCCAATTAAAATTTCAGATGTCGTCCGCACCTACAATGAAGACCTTAAGTCTACATAAGATAATGTATTTCATACATTTAGGCGTTTACTTTACTTTACGCGATCAGGCAATCCCAGTGGACCGCGCGATGTCTAGACTAAGGCTCTCCACTCTTCTCTTCTCTCGGCAATTTCTCTCCCATCTTCCCAGGCTTCTATTTGCTCTAGATCATCTCTTATATTATATCCATCCATCTTTTCTTTGGTCTTCCCCTTGGTCTTTTCCCCTACGGGCTCATGCGATTTGCAGTTTAGGATATCGTTCATCGTTCAGCCGTTCCACATGCCCTACCCATTCCAATCTCCTGCTTCTTAGTAATCCTACTATGGTGTTGTCTCGATTAAGGTCATATAGTTCCTGATTATGTCATCTTCTCCATTCCCCTGTTAATTCGTCTTGGACATATTTTTTCCCTCAGCACCCGCCTCTCAAATTTTAAGAGTTAGTTTAGATCTTGTTTTCGTGTGCTCCAGCTTTGGCTCCCACAGAGAACCACAGGGAGAATTGATGTCTTGTGCAACCTTATTTTAAGCTCAATTGATGCATTCCGGGACTTCAAAATATTGTTCAGAGCATAGAATGCCTTATCAATAGCTTGAATTCTCGCTTTTATCTCTACTTCATTTGATACCTCTTCCGTCAGAATTGCACCAAGATACTTAAACTCTCTCACTCTCTTATAATTTTCTTAATTTATTTTTATCTGTAAAACATCCGGTTGGGGGTGCCTACAATTAGGCGTTTATGTAGCCTCAATTGATTTCGCTGTGTCCATAGTGGAGTGGAGATAGGATTACAGGAACATCGGAAAATGCGATGGTGCGAGCATTTTAATGACTGCTAAATATTCCCCGCTAACGCGCATGCATTCGTGTGAAACAGTCGCCGACACACCCGCCACACCCGATTTTGTTATGACATGTGACAAAAGGATAAAGATACTCATCAGGACTGGCTTGGCCGTGCTCTTCATTCGTTAATGCGATATCTCGAGAACGATTCAATATTTTTCAACCTGATTGTTGATATCCACTAACGTATCGCCAAGAGGATCGGCGTTTTTTTGTTTTACAGATTTATTTACTCAACGGCAAGGCTTAGAATGCATCGAAAGTTTTGGAAATGCGATAGTATTAACGGCGCATGGGGATTTGAGCATTTAATGCCGTAGGAGGCCTTTGGGCTGTCTGCGGATAATGGATGGCTAGCAGATCTTGGAATTGGGAGGGAATTCTTCTTTCCCATCGAAAATATAATGGCTGGTATTTTTTTGGCAAATATATCGAAAAATAGTAAGGTTAAAGGCAGGAATTTTCTTTTAATAAGAAAGATGAGATGTTTTCATTAAAGATGGGAAAAAATTCATTGCATTTTATGGGGTATGATATCTCGCTCCAACTGCCAAGCTTGAATCTATTACAATTTTCAGTCATTGAGGCTTCCGTGAAAGGGGCGGAAGCAGACTGCTCGTGAACTTCTTGTCATCCATCGCGTAATTCACATTCTTCCCCTCTCCTCTGCACCTCAAAAAAATAGGTTAATTACCTGCCTCATACCAATACCGAATGAATACCGAATGTATACAAATATCAATGGATTGATGGAGATTTTTATTTTGGAATAGGAATAATGGGTTTGATGTTTTGATAAACCTTTGGTTTCATATCCTTCGTGTACCTGGAAAAAATATTTAAAAAATCGAAACATAGGTGAATAGAAATATTAGTTGAGCTCTCTTGAACTAAATTCTCGGTATTATTGCTATAGAATTGGGTGGACTCATTTTTTCCATTGAGACATTTTTATGTTGACGGGCATCGAGTTAAATTAATTATTATGCATCATCATCATCTTCTAAAGGCGGAGCCTTGTCGTTGCAGTCATATGTCGCTGTCCATTGCTGTTCTTTTCAAATCCTTATGGGTCATTCCACATCAGATAAGCAGTGAGTTGACCCTTGGTGTCTCCGATTCGAGCAAACATTTTTGTGTGGGCTACTTCTAGCATTATATGAAAAAGTGTGTCAGCGTTTTTTGGAAAAACATTTTTGACAAATCTAGAGACGATCAAAGTTTCGACCATTTTGCGCTAAGACCATTTTTTATTATTGCTATATCTCCTAAACGAAAATAGCTAGAGAAACGGTCGACATCTTATTTTGTTTGAAAAAGAATGTACAACAACAGTATCTTATCATTTTGGTAAATTTTATTGAAATTCTTTAAACTTCAAATGTTAAAATTTTAACAACAAAAATACAGCCTTTTGAAAATTTGAATTTCGTTCTAGTTTGACACTTTTGTCTTTTGTTTTACCTCAGAAACAAGTTTGGTCGTGGGCAGTGCACAAACAACCGAGATATTTAACTTCAATGATTCGACTAATCCCTCGTTCGCCACAACCGGAGGACCCGCTGTCGGTGTCAAAATGATGTGCCGCTGTACTCTGAGAATTTATTTGTTGGTCCGTGTAAATGCTAGTGCAATACTTTATACACCACTGTTAAGATAATTACTTTTAATTTCAGCAATATTTTTAGTACATAATATAACCAAAAATGCAGACCGAATGCAATAATCGACACCGCACACCCTAAATTTAGCACTTTTGTCAACCTCATGAACTTTGTAACTCAGCAAAGTAAAAACTATGCAATCTACATCATTATCTTTCCACCAAAAGTTGCGAGAGTTAATAAGAATACAAAAAATGGCAAGCAAAAATTTTATAACGCATATTTTGCTGTTAATGAACGAAAGTGGTTAAACATTATCTAGTCCTCCAATTTGCCCAGAATCAAAATATTAATGCCAATGAAAAACTTATTAATTTATTTGTAATTTTTCTCCATAATCTGTAAAAATGTTATTATTTGTTAATGTTAATAATTTCAATTGATGCCGCGTTGCCAAACTGGACGGCGCCTCATGGCTACTGGTCCCACAGAGGGAATTTCCCCCTTTAGGGGCTATTTCTGGCCCCTGGGGCAAAGAGGGTGCCCCAATCTCCATCGGAGAATGGAGGGGAAGACTTATACCGACCATCATTCGGTCTCCAGAACCGCGTTAGGCCGTTTTCGAACTTGGCAAACGCATAGTTAACTTGATATCAAGATATCTTGATTCCTAGGCAAGCAAGTGAAATGCTTACTTGACACTTTCGTAGCCTTTTTACGATGGAAGAGATATCATGCGGCCTTCATCTCGTAAAACATACAAATAGCGCCATCCGTGTCCATAATTATTGTGGGTGATTGAAGTGGATTACTTCTTTAAAATGCTTCCCATCCGTCAGCGACAAATTTAAAGGGAATATTATTTTAAACTCTTATTGCTTATGAATAAAATAATTCTCATATCCCATTATATGGTGAATAACTATTATAATAATTCTGCCAATGAAATTATGGCTACCTGAGAGTATTTTCCATCGGACCATAATTCTTTCAACGAGATCATTTTTTTCCTTCCAGAGCAAGGAAGATGGAATTTGTAGGTTCGATGAAGTAAACAAGGACGGAACATCTACAATGTATGGAATTATTCACAGAGCTATTAGGTACCGAATCTTTGATCAGTATATTCACCTTTGAAAAGCGTTTAAATATAGCGAATTCATCGATTTTACCGAAAAAAATTAATAAATATTACACAAATATACGTAGTTATGATAAAATAGTATCCATTTGAACGTTTCTTCACTTCTATTTTTCATACAAGCTCATATTATCACACCCCGAGTTCTAACTTAAAACCTAGTAAGCATAACAAGTCTGCTTTTTCATTTACTTGGTATCTTGGCTAGGTATCTAGACAATATGGCGTCAACGGTCACTTGAATTTCATATCCGCCCAATGAGTACTAGGTTCCAAGGGAAGATTGGTTGATTTGCCAAGTTCGAAAACGGCCTTAGCCACTCTCGCCCTGGAGCCCATGTCCTCCCTCTCCCTCCTCCCCCAACCCTTCCGCGAGGCAGTGTGCGTG
This sequence comes from Ceriagrion tenellum, assembly GCA_963169105.1. NCBI lineage: Eukaryota > Metazoa > Arthropoda > Insecta > Odonata > Coenagrionidae > Ceriagrion > Ceriagrion tenellum. The sequence goes on from OY720643.1 coordinate 9,337,729, forward strand.
GATATAGATGTCTCCCTTCATTGGGGAATGAGACCTGGACCGCATTTCTCAACCCCTCAAACGCCTCTGGTTATACTTTGGGGAGAGCAGCAATTTTATCGTTTACTACAGTATGTTACTACCTGCGAAGCAATTTTCCCTCGCCGGTAAATGCTTGCAGTAAGCAATTCCTCGCGCGTCCAACGGACAACCCCTCGTGAATTGTGCAAATGAGTATTTCACAGCATTCGACAAAAGGATCGACAGATTTATAGCCGCTTAAGCAAGAAGGGGTCTGTGCAAGCTTTTCACCAGGATATGTGAATTTGGGTAATTCCGGTTCTAGCTTAGCGGCCATGAAATAAAATGTTGAAAAAAGCTTGAAAGCCGGCACAACAACAAATCAGATTGTAAATTGAATTCCAAATGGAAGTGTGATGGTTTAGCGGTTGAACTCTCCTGAAAATAGTTAACCTGCCAGAAATTATGTGTTTCACGGACGTGATACCGTCTTTCGAACTCTTAGTTGTCTGAAAATGTATTTAAATATTTGAATATGGAAAGGTTTACGTATGTCGTTCCTCTCAAGTTGGAGGTATGGGAGGGCCTAATTAGCGCCCATATTCGCGAGACGGTTGAAGCCGCTTAATGTGTGCGAATCATCGCCATAAAGTGAGTTTTTCACTCGAGTTACTCGTGAAATGGAGATACGGGACCACCAATTTCCTCCTAAATTCATGTTATAACCTTGTTTCCAGCTCACTGCCCCGAGGTATAATCAAACACAAAAATTTTAGCAAGCGATGTGCGGAGGGTGGCTATCACCCGTGCCTTATTTACACCATATCCATGGAAGGCATGAATCTTCAAAGTAAAGATCAGGAAAGATTCGTGTTTTTTTTTTGTTTTCGGCACAGGCTCAAAGGCACGTGCGTGCACGTTAGTACTGGTATTTGCGTAGCTGAAAGCTTCTGTTGTTTGAGCAATTCTCCTTTAATGTCCTCAGAGCCATTCGCGTTTGTTAACGTGCTTCGCAAGTAATAAATTGTTCCGTATGGCTCCAGTTGGTTCCAACCATCATGAACGTAGGAGGACGCAAACCAGACCAAGTAGAGCAAATTGATTGCTTGGGTAGAACGTTGGAAGAAAATGGCCAGAGACTTTAGGAGTAGGTTGCGAAACCTTTCGGCAAGAGGAGGGAGCTGACGACGGCAAGGCACTTGGCAAGTGTATAACGAAGAGGCGGAGATTAGAGGCGGTGTGGCGTTGTATCGTGTAGATACGTGGACTCCAAGGAAAGAGGACGAGAAGAGGCTTTCGAGATGTGGGCGTGGAGGAGAAGGAGGAGGAAGAAGAGGAGGCGAAGGGATGGACGGAAAGGAATAGAATCGAGGAATTGCTTCGTAAGAGTGGGTGAGGAGAGGAAATGTCTGGAGGAGATTAGCAGGAGGAGTAGGTAGCTCACCGAGTTTGTGTCTTTCTTGTGCGTCTTTACGCACGTTTTATTCCCTTCATGGAGACCTCAGATTTCATCTACATCTACATACAACCCCGCGAGCCGCCACATGGGCGGGTGGCAGGGGGTGGTAGGCACCAGCCGTGTAAAGATGTAAAAGTTTTGGAGGTGAAATGGTGACATGTCCTATGGGAGTGTATTTGGAGGAGATCGGTTTTTATTGTAGTTGCTTATTGTGCGCGGAAAGAACGAGTTTTTGTACCTATCTGTTCGGCAGGGTATCTCTCTTATTTTATCGCATCTATCAGACCTAAAGATGTAGTGAGGCGTCATGATTATATTCTCTGTGGCGCTCTGAAACACACCAGTTCTGAATATCTCAAACAGCCTAAGCCTAGCGTGCAGCCCCGGAGTCTCTAGGGGTTCCCACCTTTCTCCCTCTAACAGTTGTGAGACACTATATGTTCGTTCGTAGTAGTTTTAAACGAAGCGTGTTGCTTTTCTTTTATATTGATTGTAATATTGATTGTAACAATCGTATAAAGTAAAAAATACAAAGTTAAATGTATAGCAATTCCTTGAGCTCTTGGAAGGGCTGTGTGGAATCGCATAGTTCCCTTGGAAACAGTTTGAATATGGCTGATGAAAATGATCGAGTGATATTCAGTCGAGACCGCATAGCAACTGGGCGTAATCTAATCATGGTCTTTCCACATTGAGTGATAAAATAATTCAGCTGGGATTACCTCTTGTGGTTGGCTGACTCAAGGTCCATAACTTGTATAAATTATATCTATTATGTGGAAATACTTTTTGTCGTCTAAATCCCACAGAGTCGAGTTACATAGTGATCATTTCGTCACTCACGGAAATCACGTTTACTGACACGTGGAGGGAGTAAAAACGTGGTCAAAGTTTGCGACGAGCTACTAGAAGCGATCAGGAACTTAGGAGCCTCTCAAGTATAACTTATGACGATTTGGTACGGTTTGCAACCACCCCTGTCCATTATATAACTCAACGAAAGGTTAAATTAACTCCCACACCTCTCTCCATTAACTCTCAATATTACGTGAGTTATATTTGGCTCCGGTCGAATGCGCTTCTCAACTTGTCGATGAACGTTTTACTCGATTTTCGCTTCTCGAGTTACAACTGGACATATTATATTGAGGTTCATGTTTGAACCATGTGGCGATGTAACAACATGTTTGTCTTCAGAAGAAATTATACAATTAAGGCATCCGAAAGAACACTTTTCAGCTCATACTTCTGGCAGAAACAGAAATCGATCTTGGAAACGCTTTTAAAGTAACCTGGTAACAGTTAAAAGCTATGTATTGTCACAGTTTTCCTGATATGAACACAATCAGGAAGTGCTGAGGATACGCCAGGTGATATTCTGGGAAATACTGCTCAACAAGTATAGTAAAACATTCGATTTTTTTGTCTTTTGCTGAAAAGAGTTAACACTTAAAATCCCAGTCTGTTCATATTCTGTAGTCACCAATCCAGTATTTATGATAGAGAATAAGTAACGACCTCTTGTTTGTTTTACTTTCCAGTATTGTATAAGGATGTACACTTCCGTATTTCGAAATCTTTCTCACGGGAAATAACCCTATGTTTTCTTCGATAAACGCTAAGGAATATAGCCCGAAAATTCGAGAAAAGGGGATTCTAAGTCGAGCTCACGAGTGGATAAAATCTTCCGTGGGATGACACCGTACTCCATTATCCCCATTCATAAGCCGATTTAAGAATAGCCCTTGTAGTAGGTGGCTTGCGTATAACTCTCGAATGATCCCCTAGGACTCGACTAAAATATTTATAAATGTCATTCTTCCTCTTTATTTTCGTGCTTGGTATTCTTAGTATTGCAAATGAAAAGTATAACTTAGTTATTCCACATAGATTTATTAACAAGACGACCTAGGTTTCGACGAAGCTCGTCATCATCAGGCACAGTATACTTCTTCGAATAGCTTCGTCGAAACCTAGGTCGTCTTGTTAATGAATCTATGTGGAATAACTAAGTTATACTTTTCATTTGCAATGTTGAGCAAATTCCACGAAGTCACGCCCGAGACAACGGAATATTCTTGGTATTCTTGGGGTCTTAGGGTCTTTAATTCGGTAATGTAGCCAAATATATTCTGTTTTGTCTAAAATCACTCATTTTTAAAAAGCTCCCCTTTTACTTCGGCTTTCGATTCAGAATTTAGATGTTATTAGTATGGACGTAATAGTTAATAATGAAGGTATTTCATTTATATTGTATGTGTTTCACCGCGGAACTCTTACTTTACTGGACCACAGGGTGGTGGGCGATTTTATTGATAAAAGAATATGTTTTTAGGCTAATATCTCCGAATTCTCGGCAAATCAAAGTCACTGTATTGTATACTTGATAAACCTGTCATTGCTTTGCATTGAGTCTATCTTGCCTTCAATATGATTCTTGTTTTTTTATGCCCGCCTCCATCGCGGCTAAAAATTACTCCATATATGTGCGAAATTCCCCAGAGGACAAATCACTCGCCCTGACCGGGACTTGAATCCGGATCTCTCGACTCTGCGACAGTTACATCTACATCTACATAATACCCCGCGAGCCGCCGCATGGGCGTGTGGCAGGGGGTGATAGGTCCACAGTCATGTAAAGGTGTAAGTTTTTTGGAGATACAATGGTGACATGAATTGTCGGAGTGCATTTAGTGGAGCTTAGTTTTTATTGTGATCGCTTACTGTTCGCGGAAAGAACGAGTTCTTGTACCTATCTGTTCGGCAGTGTATCTCTCTTATTTTATCGCTTCTGTCAAACCTAGAGATGTAGTGAGGAGTCATGATAATATTCTCTATGTCGCTCTGACAAATATCAGTTCTGAATATTCAAGCAACCTAAGCCTAGCGTGTAGCCTCCGAGTTTCTAGGGGCTCCCACCTTAATCCCTCTAAAAGTTGCGAGTCACTATATGTACGCTCGTAGCAGTTATTAACGAAGCGCGCAGCTTTCCTTTGTGTTTTGTTAATTTTTTCGGTTAAATCTATTTGACCATGGTCCCAAATGCTCGCGGCGTATTCGAGATGTGGCCTAACCAGAGCGAAGTACAGCATCTCTCTTTTAATATTTCATCCGAGGACCTTCCAATCATACGTTTAACAAAGCCTAGTTTCTTTAATCAACCAACCAAAGTTAACCAACGGTGGCGTCAACGCCCCCTTTGGATTTTGCTTCGGTGGGAAATCGAGGGATCCGGGTTCGAGTCCCGTTCAAGGTGAATAATTTTTCTTCTGTGGAATTACGCACTCGTGCACACTTTCCCGTGACTCGGTAAAGGTTATGCAATGGATTGTTCCGGTATCCTCAATAGTTCTCAATAGGTGACGGTGCCGACTGAAATACCGATGACGCGGGTGTTATGTCGGTCGGCATTGATGGACGTAATGTTGCCGAAACAACTTGTCGACCAAAGGGATTGCAGACCGACAAGGACAATATTCAGCTATTTCGCCAAATTAAAGATGATATCAAAATGAGTTTCTTTGGCCAAAATGTCATTGAACAACTGGGCATCAATCAAAAAGATATCAGGATGAGGGAAAAGTTTGAGAAGTTTTCGAAAGAAGTTTGATGGATTTAAGGGATTCTAGAAAAAGTGAAAAGCTTGAAACACGTGGTCACAGGAAATGAGAACGAACCGCTGCGAAAGAGAAATGGGAAGTGAAAGGCTAGTTAGACAACCAATTGCTTCCCGCAGTCCACTAGGGAACACGCTGAATCAACAAATTAATGCAAACAGTTGCGCTAAGGTGAAAATGTCTGTGAAAGGATCTGATAATCAAGAAAGATTGGGAACCGCTGATGTGTAGACAGGGGAACTGAAAAAATGTGATAAGGAGAGAAGATCAAGTTTTAGATGAAACTTGGGAAGGATTAGTGGTAATATTTTCGTGTTCATTCGGAAACCGGATAGGTGGAGGAAGAAGACAGAGGTTGGATGAGGAGTAGGGGGGTGAGTAGGAGGCAAAGGAAGCGACCGCAAAGGAAGCCGTCGAACGAGGTACACGCGGCGAGTAATGGGAAACTTCGGATCAAATATATGAGATTTCACAAGAGAATAGTCGATCTTCGTCATTGATTGAGAGAGATGAAAGATTATGGTCGCAATGATTGAGTAGAATAAGCATTATACCTTAAGCAAACAAACTGACTGATAACCCTCATTTTCAGGGACATAATTTTGAATAAACTGAGATTGTCGGCCATTTTTACTCGATAAAGCTATGCGGATTGAGCTAAGTTAAAATATCATTGTATGTTTGTTAATCATCATCAATTTAGATCTGTCCTAAGACAGGTTCCATCTCTGAACTCCTCCGACCTTCTCTATTTTTTGCCCAAATTTTCATCTCTTGGTAACTCCTGTTCTCCCTCAAATCCGTCAACATATCAAATTTTCTTCTTCCTTTCTTGCATTTTCCTTTCACTTTTCCTTCCATTATCTTACTCAGGAGGCAGTCATGCCTCGTGGCATGCCCCAACCAGTTTGCCTTCCTTCTTCATGATTTGTATTCATGATTAATCTTTTCTCGTCAATCCTTTCCAAAATGTGGTCATTCCTCACCTTGTCCGTCCACCTCACTCTCATCATCCTTCTCCGTAACCACATTTCCAAACTTTCAAGATACTTCACTTCCTTTTCCCTATAGGTCCAAGTTTCTGATCCGTAGAGGACCATAGTTATATAAATAAACTGGGAAGGGAAAGAATAATAATACTCATCAACTGATAAATTTGTTGTGAAAATGAAAAAATTACCATAGTGATTCAGTCATCATGAGTTTTCCATTAATCAATTTCCTATTGGGAAAGGGTGGAAGAAGAAACGGCGTCCTTCGAGCGTAGAGCCTCTCAAAGGCGAAACTACATGATGGGATGGTCGAAACAGGTGGTTAACGTGCAAAGGAAAGCTGCTCTTCTTATGCGAAGTGGGTACAAGTAAGACGAGAGCGATGCCAAAAAGCCGGGGCTATAATTGCTTGGATGAGAGAATAAAATAGGATAGGCTGACAAATCCTTATGAGGCGTTTACCTTATTGTTATGAAATGACATGACAGATGAGGGGCTGTCACCGATTCTTAAAAGCCTAGGCTCAGGCTAAGCCTAGGAATTACCCGAAAATCCGCGTTTACACGATTCATATACCCGCGCGGGGAGATGCAGGAACTAATTCACGATTAAAATATGCACCGTGAAGACACCCAAAATTGCGCAAATGCATGAACGCGTGGCCATAAAATTGCTCCCGTCCTAATTTGGAGCATACGTCCACTCATCTGTCCAGCCACACACTTGAGCGGTTACATTCATCGCAAAGAAAGAAGGAAATATTATCGGTTGACATGTCTTTGCAGGGCTGTAGATGAGAGGAATTTGCTTCCTGAAGTAATCCTAAACCTCTTTTATAAAAATGCCGAAAAAGAAAAATCTCTTAGTTAAATCTCTTAGCTAAGGTTTTATGGAGACCTTTGAAAATAATTGCAAGGCAATCGACACTTAGATCGGTAATAAAAGTTTTAAGTGTGGAAGTAACTAAGAGATTTTTTATTTTTCGTCATGTTTGCGGTAATATTCCACGAAGTATATTCTTCAACAAACGCCTTCAAACATTAAGTTTAATCTTTTATAAAACCTGAATAGAATTTAATAGGCATTGGAGTTAAATTCAGGAAAGAATAGGTTGGTATATTTGAATTTAAACGTTTTTGTATAGTTTATACACAGTCTTCATTTTCTTGTGTTTATAAAAATCGCATATGTTATATTATTTTCAAATTATTCAGAGTGAACATTTAACCACGGTGCGAATTCCTGATGCAGTGCTTGTTTCGGAAAATACATAAGCGTAAATATCTGTGAAAAGGAAGAAGTAAGGAAAGGATAAACGGGGTGCTATAAAATTGACGAGCGTGAAGGAAAATATGGGAGTGTGTTGGCGGAGAAAGGCGGATCCCAAGTGAATAAATTCAACCGTAAATCGGTTTCAGTCCTGCTTATATGACACCGTAAATAAACTATTTGTACATATTTATATTTAAATTTCCGTTTACATTAGCAATTACATTTATAATATCAACAACAGTTATATTTGCATGTTTATCCTTATTTAAGGTAGTGCGAGCGAGATAGTTCCCTAATCATAATAGAGACCATATTCTATATTTACATTTTAATTTCACCAACTGTAAGACACACGAAATAAATATTGCATTATTAATGGTGCAATATTAGAGTTGTATATGACAGGAATTGTAAGTAATCAAATGAAAATATTTAAATAAGTCTTTAACTTGACTCATTTTTTTCGTGCGGTGCGTTTGAAACTCCTTCAAAACGATAATTGTATTATGATACCCAAGAATCAACTGCGGTGACTATATGATTAATTTTCAAATATAGTTGAGAAAACATACAAACTACACACTGTTGACTTTTTGACGAGATCTAAGCGTAGTAAATGCCTCATTTTTATTATAAGGTCTCTACGGAGTGCATACACGTATCATTTCCCATGTAAAAGGACTGGTATTTTTTGGTTTATATCTCCTGAAAGTTATGTGCTAAGGGGTTGAATTTTTTATGTCGATCGAAGCGTGATATATTTTTCTTTAAAATAAGACCGAATTCATTGATTTATAGGTTAAATGATATTTCGCTGAAGTTTACATTAAGTTTACATTTCTACAATTTCAATAATATATACATTCTCGTTTCCATTTTTATTAATATATTTACATTTTCTTTCATTTAAGCGCTAACATTTATTTTTGCTATCGCTTTAGATTTATTTGCATTTATTGTAAATTTACAATTGCGGTTATGTTTTATTTATATTTACAATCACGTCAGCATTGTATTTGTATTTACATACCCAATTATAATTATCGTATGCAAAGGAATTTGTTTCTATGGCGAGCAGACCTTACGTCACTCGTCGCAATCGGCCACAAACCGATCCGGAAGTGTTTCTGCTGCAACCACTTCAAGATAAAGTTGCAATTTTCTCCGAACGCTTATTTTATTGAGCATATGGCGCGTTCGTCCTTGAGGTGCTGAGGAATTCGTCCCGAGGTCACTTGGCACCAGGACGCCTTCGGGTACACTTGTGCTGTTCTAGGAACAGTTGATTGTGTAAATGCGTAGTGGTGCATGACAGGTTAAAGGTTAGGTCTCTCAAGGTGTCATTATGTGCATTTTATAAGGATCACGGCCGTGTGCAATCGACGCCGTTCTTTTTATCACGAATGTTATTCGTAGGAAAGCATTGGTTTTTTTGTCGTATGCTACGCGAGAGAGCGTTACAATGGATTTATTTTTTTTACGTCCGCGTCTCGCTGATATTTTCTGCTCAGCCTTGAAGGGAGCAAGTTAGCTCTTTATCATCAGGGTAAATGAGCGTTTGATTCGGCCTGATTACGCCACTATTGTTCGTGGTTTGGCTCAAATGAACTATTATTCCTAGTTTGATTGACTTCAGGAGAAAATATTCTCCTTTTTCCTCTCGATCCTAATTATGGAAATTTCATGCTCACTATTACGGTAGTAAGCAGTTCTCTAGAAAACATGTCAATATTTAACTGAGTTACGAGTCAAAGTAATCTTAAAATATCACTGACAGACTTACGTCATCCTTTTTCTTTCATCCTGAGCCGGACGATGATGCTTAAGCATTGAAACCTGGGTCGCGATTTTAATCCCGTGGTTTATGTAAAAGTATCCTCACTTTAATAAATATTATTGATATCGAATACCACAAAGTTTGTGAAGATCGTGTTTCATTCATGATGATGCCACCTCGTAACACATTCACCGAGCAAGAAATTTATTTTTTGATTTTGGAACTGTTATAGCTTGACATCTTATCGCGACATTGATCGCGGCAAAGGTATCTTTTTCATAGATCTCTATAACCGCAGCTATATATGACGGAATCTCTTAGAAATTCGGAAATGTTGAAGTACTCTTAAAATGGCATACCGGTTCTGTACCAAGATCGGGAAATTCGCATATCGTTAGAGTATTTAATTTTTTTCAACCGCATTTTCTCATCACCCTTCGTTATTGAGAACCCGTGTTCAAAGGGGCCTAAATACTTCTGGTTGTGTGTTTTTGGACGGAAGAAGCACTCTAAACTCCAATGTAAAACGCAATAGTGCTTCTCGATAGGGCCAAAAATTTCGTAAGATTTTGCACCTGTCTGCGTTTTATGATATGGTCCATCACAGTTCGAGCCATCCCTCAACCCAGCACCGCTGCACCACGTACGTTAATTCCGCACCATTCCCTTCCCCTCCGAGAATCTATCCCTATTTCTCCCGCTTGCACCGGCGCATGGTGCATTACCCTTCCCCGAGTCCAGAATAATGAGAGTCTACGCATTAGCTCTGACTATCTGATGTGAGATGTCGAATTCTGGGACATTGTCATAATAGTCAAGTGTTCACAATCATTCAAAGGATTGTTGTCAAAAGATTCAAGAAATTATTGTCACTGTTCCTCTCGTATTTGTCTCTCAGTTCGATTGCAAGTACGCTGTTCATCCACGGAGTAATCTTTTTTATCGAGCAATCCACATGCCTAAAAGGAATTTTATATTTTTTTTAACATCACGACACACCTACCAATCATGGTCCCTGATCGATGGCCATGGATCGTCATCGATGGAATTGAGGGTAAATGCCTGCAAGACTAATGTAGTAGTTTTTGATTAGGAAAATGGGAAGAATAACTGTGTGATGAGGGTGAATGGTGAAGTAATTGAACAAGTGGATGATTTTGTGTACTTAGATAAGATGGTTGCGAAAGGTGGATGATAGATGAGGAGATGAAGAGACGTGCGAATGCTGGAAGGAAAGTGGTAGGTAGCATGTGGAGCATGTCAAGGAATGAGTGCCTGTCTAAGGAAGCGAAAATCACCCTGTGCAAAAGTGTACTTCTCCCCACTTTGTAGTATGGTAGTGAAACATGGGTATGTCAGGATAGACATAAGAGTAGACTAAATGCCGTGGGTATGAGTTATCTGAGGAGTGTTTGCGGCAAAAGTAGGATGGATAGGGTCAGGAATGAGTGGGTAATAAATGAATGTGGGTTAGATGCTCGAGTAATGGACATATATGAAAGGAGTGTGCGAGGTTGGTTTGGCCATGTTGAGAGATAGGATGAGAGTTGAATAACGAAACAGATATATGAGAGTGAAATGAATGGTGCGAGAGGTAGAGTTAAGCCCAGAAAGTTGTGGTTGAATATGGTTGAGGAAATTCGTAGGAGAAGGAATATTAGGAGTCTTAAAAACAGGAAGGCGTGTATGAATCAGTGTATGGGGGTAAATGAGGCAAAACAGGTTTGCAAGGATAGGTCAGTATGGAGAGAATTATTGAAGCAGAGTTAGGTGATTAAATATGTATTTATGAGTGTAACTCTCTGACTGTGCCTACCCCGGAAGGGAACGGCGTGATCGGTATGTATGTAATTATTCTACGTATCAAAAATTTTTATTGGAGTAATACATAAGAGTCGAATATCATTAAGTTTTTAGTTAAATTATGATTCCATTCACATCCTGAAATGTAATCACACCGATTTTGTCAGGTTGGAGTTGTTTGGAGCCACTTGCGAAAAGAAAACGTTTCGAATCCAGTTTTGGTGCCGGTTTAATTTTTCAGTGCGAGTGTTTTTTTTCCCGCCTCGGTCGCCCTCAGCCACTGGGTTCATGCCACCCGGTTCCACTCATGGATGCCCGGAAGGGATCAAAGAGAGGGAGGAATCCGAGGAACGAGACGAAAACGGTAAATAAAGGAGTGGCGGAAAACGAAACCTGGACAACGACCCGTGATCCTCGTGGAGTCGTTTTGGACGATGTCAAGGACACGCCCATCGCCCATGAGAACTGGTCCTACTAGTTTGCCATGTGTCTTATTTTAATAACCCTCAAACAACGCCTCCTGAAAATTTTCCGCTATACCTAATAGGGATCATATCCCTCTTTAATTTTGGAATATTCTATCGTTTTACAATTTCCGCCACCCAAGTTTGAAGTTGGGTTGGTATTCAAAAGCTATTTAAGGTAGTCCGAGTGAGATAGTTCCCCAGTCATAATAGAGACCATATTCGAATTATACGTTTTAATTTCACCTGCTGAAGGACACATTAACTAGATATTGCATTATTAATGGTGCAATAATATAGTTTTATATGACAGATATTGTAAGTAATGAAATGAATATATCTAAATAAGTCTTTAACTTGACTCATTTTTTTCGCGCGGTGCGTTTGAAACTCCTTCTAAACGGAAGGTTTTTTGTGATACCCAAGAACGCATTGCGGTGACAATATGATTAATTTTCAAATATAGTTGAGAAAACATACAAACTACACGCTGTTAGTTTTTTTATGACATCTTAGTGTTACAAATTCCTCATATTGTAAATAATGTTTCTCTGGAGTGCATACACGTACCATTTCCCATGTAAAAGGGCTGGTATTTTTTTGGCAAATATCTCGGAAAGTAATGAGGTAAGGGATTGAATTTTTGGCGTCATTTGAAGGGTGAGATATTTTTCATAAAAATGAGCCCAAATTCATTGATTTATAAGTAAAATGATATTTCGCTCGGACTACCTTAAGTAAATAAGCTGCATCCTTTCACCGAGTGTTTCAATCCGCTTTGCTTAATGAGGGCATATTAATGTTGATTTGCTTGCATCAGGTATATTTTACATAAAAATGCAAAGAGGTCGGTTTTTTAAGCTCCGAAAAGAAAGGTCAACTTTAACTCTCGTTAAATTAAAAGAAATCAAAGTCATAGCTGTTTTTTCGGGCGTATTGCGGAGGAGAAAGTTATAAGTCACCGAGGTAAGTATGAGGTCGATTACTGTAAAGGTAATTTCGTTAAGTGAGGGACAATGACCACTGCGTTCTCTCGTTTTGCTCGCTCGCCATACAAGCTAAGGAAAAAATTAATACTTTTTATTCTACCAAACATTTCTGCATTAAAACAACTGCGATTTTGTTCTAATGTCATTTTTTGGCCAAAAAAATGACGTCTTCCGACGATTAAATCAATTTTTCCTATGAATCCCGTTGGACGTTTTTCCCATACCTACATTCTTTTACAATTTAATGGGGTAGCTCTGGGGACGCTACGAAAAAAAGAGCGCAGCATTTTTGGACATTTTGGAATACTGTGAAAAATCATTTGCAATTTGTTGTCGAAAACAAAATCCTGAGTTACAAAATTAGGCATTTCATCTGGCTTTTTGCCTCATAATGGACTTTCAATGACGCAAATATATTTTGCTTTTACCTTTTAAATCATGCGTAAACAGCTTAAGGTAGTCCGAGCGAAATATCATTTTAATTAGAAATCAATGAATTTGGTCTCATTTTAAAGAGAAACATCTCACCTATCCAATGACCTCAAAAATTTAATCCCTTACCTCATTACTTTCCGAGATATTTGCCAAAAAAATACCAGCCCTTTTACGTGGGAAATGGTACGTGTATGCACGCCATAGAGACATTATTTAACAAAGGAGGAAGTTCTAACGCTTACATGTCGTAAAAATAACTAACAGTGTGTAGTTTGAATGTTTTCTCAACTCTATTTGAAAATTAATCATATTGTCACCGCAGTAAGTTCTTGGGTATCACAAAAATCCCTCCGTTTTGAAGGAGTTTCAAATTTACCGCGCGAAAAAATGAGTCATGTTAAAGACTTATTTAGATATTTTAATTTGATTACTTACCATTTCTATCATGTAAAACTATATTTTTGCACCATTAATAATGCAATATTTAATTGACGTGTCCTACAGTTGGTAAAATTAAAACGTATAATTCGAATATGGTCTCTATTATGACTAGAGAAATATCTCGCTCGGACTATCTTCATGTGCATAATCGTGTCATTAACTAGGCCTATTTATTACACGTTGCTCTCGGAATACACCTCTATACAGCCAAAGTTCTTTTTTTTGCCGTTTTGTGAAAAGTATGACGGTGATTAATAAATGTATTTCATTCCACTCATTGAGAAATAAAAACAAACTACAAACAGTTACATTTATGACGTGTCCTTGCGACGAAAGGTAAATAATAAAAAAGGAAAGGTAAAAAAATTATAAATTACATTTGTCGCGCAAAGCAGTACTACATTCAATGGAAAAAGACTTTCATTTTTTTGTGCATGCATCTTGAAAATAGGTTTAACGAGTGACTGATGTTTTCGTATCATTGGAAAGATGAGATCTTGTTCCGCGTGGCCAAACGTAATATCTTTTGTGATATCGCTCTGGGAACTTTTGCACATTCACGTTGAATTCTGTGAATTCCTCGAGTTAAGCCAATTCCATAAAATATTGCCTGTGTCGCAATATACGTAATATGTTGTACCTTCAAAATTTTGATGAACGTTAGTTTAAAATTGCTTAAAGCAGTAATCGTGGGTCATTGAGTTAACATTTCAATATTTTTTTAAGGAAGGCTTAAAAAAACGAAATATATTTTTTTCGAACAATGGGTGGCGAGACACTTAGGTATTTGTTAGTGACCATTATTGTAATGTTAAATGTATTATTTCACGTTTAGAAAACACTCTGAACTTACTTAATCGCATAATTATGAAAATTTTTCATGTGTATACGTTCAGACCACACATTAAAATTGCGTTGAATTGGCAGAAATACATATCGGAATGGTGCAAACTTTTCCTCTCATCTGTCAATATCTCTCACAACAGCACGTATGGGAAGTTTCATGCTCATCTGTGCTTGGAAACAAATCGCTCCGATCAATCGTAATACATTGGATGACTCTGATTTGGTCAGCGTCCGGGAACTTGTTCCTTTAAAAAAATATGTCTTTCTGGAGCGTATCCCATGAAATATAGCCTCAAGATTTTGGCAAAAATCTTAGAAATCTAATGATAAAAGCGGTTGAAATTTTGTTATCATCATAAGGCTGAGATATTTTTCTATGCCATGAGGACAAAAATTATTGTATTTTACATGAATTGAATATGTGAATATCTTGTTCACACTTCCTCAATAACATTATATTATGGTTGAAGAAATTGCCATGAGAAAAAATCGGCCTGGACCGGGAATCGAACCACGGACCTTTGGTTTGCCGGACCAATGCGCAGACCACTACGCTATCCAGGCTTCCTAATTCCCATGGCAATTTTTTTTTTTTTTTTTTTTTTGTTTGAATGTTTGAATTTCAACTGGCTAAGCACGGCATATGTGCTGGTGAAGGATACTGACTCTTGGTTGTGGCTTCTTTGAAGTCCTCTTCTCCCTTGCGTTGCCATCTTTGATGGACCGCAAGGGCCTAAGATCTAGTTACCTTGTATCCACCAAAAAAAAAAATTGCCATGGGAATTAGGAAGCCTGGATAGCGTAGTGGTCTGCGCATTGGTCCGGCAAACCAAAGGTCCGTGGTTCGATTCCCGGTCCAGGCCGATTTTTTCTCATGGCAATTTCTTCAGAAAAATTCACCCGCCATGTTTGAATTTCATTATATTATGGTACAAATCTCTCCCATCGTATGTGAGTATAGCAGGTAGAGCTGTGCGAATGCTTCGAACTCGAATCGGATCGACTCGAATCAGGTTTTATTCGATTCGATTCGCCTGCGAATCGGGATGCTTCGAAAGCGAATGATTCGTAATATTCGAATCAGATAGAATCGTCTTCGAATCGTTACTTGCATTCAAAGATGGCGCTCATACCGAAATGGCTCGCCGTCCGTTAAGAGGATGTTTTCCTCACGCGAAGCGAAAATTTAAACGACCACATATTATTCTGTGCTATTCTTTGTGCCACTATATAGATGTATAAGCCAATGCAAGGCCCTGAAATATTGTGAATTCCGTTATTACTTTAACTCTGCATAAGCTTTTTCATTTTATTTAGAATTCGAATCCGATCGCAAGCGAATTTTTTTTAGGGTGATTTGATTCCCTAACGAATATTTAAAAAAAATCCTTTCGATTCGAAATATCTGTTGGGAGATTTGATTCGGTGCGATTCGAAATGAAAACCCCTGATTCGCGCATCACTAGTAGCAGGGAACATTGAAATGCTATCATTAAAGAATTAACGCATAACATGAATTAAGTTGCTCATCAGGCTCTACGAATCAGACTCTACGACCTTTTCCTAGGTATCATATGTATCCTAAAATGGTGACAGAAAGAGGGAGAAAGACCTTACTGAATTGTGTACAATCAAGAGAAGATAGTAAATAATTAGCATTTTGCTAGATCTTAAGAGAGGTACGGTATGGCAATTGTCACAACATTTTTTCAATATGTATTTAGCGAGCTTTGTCAATTAAAAAAGAACAAAAGACTAACAAATGAGGTAAAAAACAAAAGCAAAGTGATTTAAGTATTCCGTACAATTGAACAGCGAGAAATTGAAATTAATGTTTTTATCCTTGGATTTAAGTGTTTTCCGTATATTTTTAAAACTAAATAAGATATATCAGAGTATCTTTCTAAATAAGAATATGCAGCTTTGACAGATAAATAATGAGATCAGAAATCAAACTTAATACAATAAAAAGGAAAGAAAAAGACAATAATAATACATAGAAGTCAATTGCGCGATAATGTAGAGATGAAGGGAGAGGCTTGGGAAAACGATTTTGAAAGCGAAACATTAAAAATTAAAGGTACAATATCGGATTGTCTTTAGTGTTTCACTCTTTTTCCCTGCAGTCACTTTCTGACTAGCCCTACACTTACAGGCACGTAAGAGGAATGCAATTTATTAACCCATCTATGATCTCAGGTTTTCCCGGTGTATCAGTTGCAGGAAGGTTTCTCGGGTTTTCCACCGGTTGATATTCTGCATCTCTCCCGACGTTTCGAACAGCGACTTGCTGTTCATCCTCAGGGGATCTTCTGAATGCCGTATTCTCAAAGTGGTCCGGTATATATACATCCCGTTCATGGTCAGGTGTAATCTGATTGGCTCTCGCGTGTTACGCTTTTCCCGCCATTTTTGTCATATATAAAGGTGTTCACTATTGGTTTCCACGCATTGCTGATTTGAAACCCGGTGTCTCTGTTGATGTTGTTGCGGTTGATGCGGATGTGAATGGCTTCCTTGACGAGGCGGTCCCAGTAGCCATGTGCACGGCAGAGCAGTTTCGTCTCCTTCCATTGTATGGCATGGTCCTCATTGATACTATGCTCTGCCACCGCGGATTTTTCCGGTTGGGCCAGTCGCAAATACCTCTGATGTTCTTTCGTCCTCGTTTCAATTGTCCGACTGGTCTCTCCAATGTATGTCTTCCCGCACTCACATGGAATCTCATAAACTCCTGGTGTCTTCAGACCGAGAGGATCCTTCACTTTTACTAGTTGGTCTCTGAGTTTTGGAGGTGGTAAATGAACGGTCTTAATATTGTATCTGTTAAGGATACGTTGGATTTTTCCCGATATGGTGGAGACATAGGGAAGGAAAGCTTTGGAGATAGGCTTTTCTTGCGGCTCCCGTATGCCGTCAGTGGGCTGTCTAAAGGCCCTCTTCAGGGCCATGGAAATTTGAGTTTCACTATAGCCATTTTTCCGAAACGTCTTCTTCAGATGTTTTATCTCATTCGGGATGCTCTCGGTATCAGGAATGTTCTTGGCTCTGTGCAATAGGGTAGACAGCACCGCCTCCTTCTGTGATGGGTGGTGGTGACTCTGATTGCTCAGATACAGGTCCGTATGAGTCGGTTTCCTGTATATGCTGTGTCCCAGGGTTCCATCTTCCTTTTTCCGGATTAAAATGTCGAGGAACGGGAGCTGGCCATTTTCCTCTTTTTCCATGGTGAATTTAATGTTAGGATGCTGGCTATTCATGTGGGCGAAGAACAGGTCTAGGGCGTCCGTTCCGTGTGGCCAGATCAGAAATGTGTCGTCCACATATCTAAAAAAGCATTTGGGCTGCAGTGGAGCTGAGTTGAGGGCCTGCTTTTCGAAGTTTTCCATGTAAAAATTCGCAATTGCTGGGGATAACGGCGAACCCATGGCTACACCCTCCGTTTGCTCGTAGAATTTTCCATCGAAGGAAAAATAGGTCGAAGTCAGCACATGATGGAATAGCTTGACCGTGTCAGAGTCGAATCTTTCTGCCAGGAGTCGCATTGTGTCAGCCAATGGTACACAGGTAAAGAGTGATACCACGTCCAGACTGACAAGGATGTCAGAAGTGTCCACTCGAATCTCCTTTATTGTCTTGACGAATTCCAGCGAGTTCTTGACATGATGGTCACTAACGCCCACATGTGGTGCAAGTATGCCGGTTAGATGTTTAGCCAAATTATAAGTTGGCGAGCTTATGGCGCTGACGATTGGTCTAAGTGGAACTCCTTCCTTATGTATCTTCGGTAATCCGTAAATTCTGGGAGGCACCGGTGCTTCTGTTCTAAGGTACCTTGCTGTCTCAAATGGGATTCCCGCTTCTTTGATGAGCTTGATAGTCCTTCTGTTTATAGAGTCCGTGGGGTCCCGTGGAATTCTCTTGTACGAGTTGCTTGTGAGTAACTCATGCATCTTCTCATGATAATCCACGGTTTTTATGAGAACGGTAGCGTTGCCCTTGTCGGCTGGTAGGATGGTTACTGCAGTATTTCTCTGTAAGGCTCGCAGAGCAGTCCTCTCTTTGAAATTGATATTGGACTTGGGCAGTACTGCTTTCTTCAAAGTCATGGATATCTCAGCTCTTATGTCTTCCGCGGCGTCCTTGGGTAGTTTACGCACTGCTTGCTCTACTCCACCGATGATGTCGTTAAATGGTATTGATCTTGGCGTTGGTGCAAAGTTCAGACCCTTAGAGAGAACAGCGATCGTGTCTTCGTCGATCCTCTCGTCAGTAAGGTTTATAACCAAACGGTGGCGATCTGGTATCTTGGCTTGTCTTTTTGTTCTTGGTAGACGCTCAAACTTCTGTTTCAATCTCTCCGTGTCTCGGTTATGCAATGAATCGCCCAAGGCTGTAGTGGCCAGATCAACATATTCCCAGTCCATCGGTGAGAGAAAGGAAGAGAGGCGTAGGTGGAGATCTCTCAGGGTTTTGGCGTTGCGATCCAGTATCCGTCGTTTGTTCTGAATTTGTTCTCTGAGTAGAGCCAGGCTCGTCCGGTGGAGAATTCGATCCACCTTCGTCGACTTAAGTGATGATTTCACCTTGGCAAAAGTTGGAATAGCCTCTTCGTCACGGCATTTCAGAAGAAAAGCAAGACTGCATAGTAGTTTTGCTTTCTCCTTGCGTAGGTCCGACAGTTTACGGACGTTGCGGTGTGTCTCCTCCCCGTAGAGGTGAGTGATGTATGATCTCAGGTTTTCCCGGTGTATCAGTTGCAGGAAGGTTTCTCGGGTTTTCCACCGGTTGATATTCTGCATCTCTCCCGACGTTTCGAACAGCGACTTGCTGTTCATCCTCAGGGGATCTTCTGAATGCCGTATTCTCAAAGTGGTCCGGTATATATACATCCCGAAGATCCCCTGAGGATGAACAGCAAGTCGCTGTTCGAAACGTCGGGAGAGATGCAGAATATCAACCGGTGGAAAACCCGAGAAACCTTCCTGCAACTGATACACCGGGAAAACCTGAGATCATACATCACTCACCTCTACGGGGAGGAGACACACCGCAACGTCCGTAAACTGTCGGACCTACGCAAGGAGAAAGCAAAACTACTATGCAGTCTTGCTTTTCTTCTGAAATGCCGTGACGAAGAGGCTATTCCAACTTTTGCCAAGGTGAAATCATCACTTAAGTCGACGAAGGTGGATCGAATTCTCCACCGGACGAGCCTGGCTCTACTCAGAGAACAAATTCAGAACAAACGACGGATACTGGATCGCAACGCCAAAACCCTGAGAGATCTCCACCTACGCCTCTCTTCCTTTCTCTCACCGATGGACTGGGAATATGTTGATCTGGCCACTACAGCCTTGGGCGATTCATTGCATAACCGAGACACGGAGAGATTGAAACAGAAGTTTGAGCGTCTACCAAGAACAAAAAGACAAGCCAAGATACCAGATCGCCACCGTTTGGTTATAAACCTTACTGACGAGAGGATCGACGAAGACACGATCGCTGTTCTCTCTAAGGGTCTGAACTTTGCACCAACGCCAAGATCAATACCATTTAACGACATCATCGGTGGAGTAGAGCAAGCAGTGCGTAAACTACCCAAGGACGCCGCGGAAGACATAAGAGCTGAGATATCCATGACTTTGAAGAAAGCAGTACTGCCCAAGTCCAATATCAATTTCAAAGAGAGGACTGCTCTGCGAGCCTTACAGAGAAATACTGCAGTAACCATCCTACCAGCCGACAAGGGCAACGCTACCGTTCTCATAAAAACCGTGGATTATCATGAGAAGATGCATGAGTTACTCACAAGCAACTCGTACAAGAGAATTCCACGGGACCCCACGGACTCTATAAACAGAAGGACTATCAAGCTCATCAAAGAAGCGGGAATCCCATTTGAGACAGCAAGGTACCTTAGAACAGAAGCACCGGTGCCTCCCAGAATTTACGGATTACCGAAGATACATAAGGAAGGAGTTCCACTTAGACCAATCGTCAGCGCCATAAGCTCGCCAACTTATAATTTGGCTAAACATCTAACCGGCATACTTGCACCACATGTGGGCGTTAGTGACCATCATGTCAAGAACTCGCTGGAATTCGTCAAGACAATAAAGGAGATTCGAGTGGACACTTCTGACATCCTTGTCAGTCTGGACGTGGTATCACTCTTTACCTGTGTACCATTGGCTGACACAATGCGACTCCTGGCAGAAAGATTCGACTCTGACACGGTCAAGCTATTCCATCATGTGCTGACTTCGACCTATTTTTCCTTCGATGGAAAATTCTACGAGCAAACGGAGGGTGTAGCCATGGGTTCGCCGTTATCCCCAGCAATTGCGAATTTTTACATGGAAAACTTCGAAAAGCAGGCCCTCAACTCAGCTCCACTGCAGCCCAAATGCTTTTTTAGATATGTGGACGACACATTTCTGATCTGGCCACACGGAACGGACGCCCTAGACCTGTTCTTCGCCCACATGAATAGCCAGCATCCTAACATTAAATTCACCATGGAAAAAGAGGAAAATGGCCAGCTCCCGTTCCTCGACATTTTAATCCGGAAAAAGGAAGATGGAACCCTGGGACACAGCATATACAGGAAACCGACTCATACGGACCTGTATCTGAGCAATCAGAGTCACCACCACCCATCACAGAAGGAGGCGGTGCTGTCTACCCTATTGCACAGAGCCAAGAACATTCCTGATACCGAGAGCATCCCGAATGAGATAAAACATCTGAAGAAGACGTTTCGGAAAAATGGCTATAGTGAAACTCAAATTTCCATGGCCCTGAAGAGGGCCTTTAGACAGCCCACTGACGGCATACGGGAGCCGCAAGAAAAGCCTATCTCCAAAGCTTTCCTTCCCTATGTCTCCACCATATCGGGAAAAATCCAACGTATCCTTAACAGATACAATATTAAGACCGTTCATTTACCACCTCCAAAACTCAGAGACCAACTAGTAAAAGTGAAGGATCCTCTCGGTCTGAAGACACCAGGAGTTTATGAGATTCCATGTGAGTGCGGGAAGACATACATTGGAGAGACCAGTCGGACAATTGAAACGAGGACGAAAGAACATCAGAGGTATTTGCGACTGGCCCAACCGGAAAAATCCGCGGTGGCAGAGCATAGTATCAATGAGGACCATGCCATACAATGGAAGGAGACGAAACTGCTCTGCCGTGCACATGGCTACTGGGACCGCCTCGTCAAGGAAGCCATTCACATCCGCATCAACCGCAACAACATCAACAGAGACACCGGGTTTCAAATCAGCAATGCGTGGAAACCAATAGTGAACACCTTTATATATGACAAAAATGGCGGGAAAAGCGTAACACGCGAGAGCCAATCAGATTACACCTGACCATGAACGGGATGTATATATACCGGACCACTTTGAGAATACGGCATTCAGAAGATCCCCTGAGGATGAACAGCAAGTCGCTGTTCGAAACGTCGGGAGAGATGCAGAATATCAACCGGTGGAAAACCCGAGAAACCTTCCTATTAACCCATCTGGTCAAAAGTGTACGTCTCCTATTTGTAAGCCTCTGGCATCTTTGGAATTCTTAAGGTAGTTTGAGCCACAAATCTTTTTACTATGAAATCAATGAATTTGATCTTATTTTAAAGACAAAATTCTATCCCTTACCACATTATTTTCCGAGATATTTGACAAAATATACCAGCCCTTTTACATGGGAAACGGTACGTGTATGCACTCCCGAGAGACATTATTTACAAAATTTCTTACACTTACATGTCGTAAAAAAAACTAACAGTTTGTAGTTTGTAAGTTTTCTCAACTATATTTGAAAATTAATCATATTGTCACTGCAGTAGGCTCTTGGGTATCACAAGAAACCCTCCGTTTTGAAGGAGTTTCAAACGCACCGCGCGAAAAAATGAGTCATGTTAAAGACTTATTTAGATATTTTCATTTAATTACTTACGATTTCTCTCATATAAAACTATATTATTGCACCATTAATAATGCAATATTTAATTGATGTGTCCTACATATTGTGTAATTAAAGCGTTTAATTCGAATATGATCCCTATTATGACTAAGGAACTATCTCGCTCGGACTACTTTAAGTTCCGGGTTAAAGTATTATCCTTCCTGCCGCCTTGAAACTTCCGTGGCCTGAGATTTTAATGTCCCAAGTTTCCGGCTTGCAAGACGCGTCCATTACAGTAGAAACCCACGAAAACCACCGAGCGTTTCAAGAAGTCAATGTCAAGATCAGATTTCGACTAGTGATTTCTGGCAATTGGCTTCCGGTGGCGCGTTGTTGGTCAAGCTGAATTTTGGAGTTCACGGATTCTCCTAGGCATTCGAAGTAAATCTGTGTCGGTACCTATTAGGCCTACTTTACCTTTTCATTGAAATTATCCAGGGCATTAGAATCTTATTTAGTTTCTATTTTCCTTCCCGTTCTCTCATATGGCGCCCCTTCATGCACGATGCTGCTGCGACCATATTCTGGCAGTTAAAAATAAAGCTATGTCTCTCCTTGGCCTCCTCTACCGCTACACAGAAATTAAAGATCCACTAGCGTTACGCTCATATTATTAAACTATTGTCCTTCCACTTATCAATTAATGCCCACCCATTTTGTCCATCTCGGCTCCATCTGATATTTTAACTCTTAAGAGTGTTACTAATTTTTTCTGCAAGATAGTAAATTACAGAGTGCCCCATTTTCACAAGATGGCAACTAATATCATTTTGTCTACAGTCTGCTTACCCAATCTTCCGAGACTAATGCTCAAAACTGACCTTAAGCTCATTCATAGCATTCTCAACGGAACTACAGACTGCCCTGAACTGATCTCCAGCATCAGTTTCCGAATCCCATCTAGACCCACCCGCACGCACTCTCTACTCCACCTGCCCATTCCCAGATTATCCTTTGACCAAACACTCCCTCCACTTCTGCCTCTCCTCCCTCATAAATTCTCTTCCTACCAACATTGATCCGTTTACGCATTCATCTAACACTTTTACGCAACGCGCTCTTTCTCATTTCGCTGGCAATACTTAATCGCTTCTCTCCGCTAGTCCCTAAAAAAATTGTTAATAAATTGCTATTGATCTTAATTTTGTTTGAATGTGTGTCTATATTTTGTGTTTGTTATATTGAGCCCCTGTAAATTGGGTAGTATGCTGTATGTGGACAAATTAAACAAATAAATTAATAAATAAAGATCTGCCTCCACGAATCTTAGCTCTCTGGAAGACATCGATCACCTTTTTCTAATAATAACAAAAGAAACTATTTCAGGCGTTACTTTGTGGAAGTTTTTAATATTAGTTAAACTAATTAGTGTGGAATTAACCAAGTTTTATCTTTTCAATATGAATTTCTAATAATAATTTTAAAATTAAACCCTCATACCCGTAGGTAATCCTTAATTGTTGTATTGTGTTCACTCTCCATGTGTAATCTTACTTCCTTAAAACTGATTTAAAAATCATCCATATCCCTCCGGTCTCGGCCACTGACCGCCCTGATCTTATTTCCATCATAAATTTCAGAATACCTACCCGACCAACCGGGATCCACTCATTGCTGCATATCCCTCGTCCCAGATTATCACTCACCAAGCGCTCTCTAATTTACTGCCTCTCCTAAATCCTCTTCATTCACAACATTAACCATTTCTCCGTCTCTTCATACGTCCGTCTTCGTAAACCAACCCATTTCTAATTCTGAAAAAAAAACAATTTTCTCTGTCTCGCCATGTTGGTATATTCTTTGTTAACCCTCTACATGTTTATGTTTTTGTAAGTGTCTTCTTCTGTTTGCTAAAATTGACTCTATAAAATGTCATGATGCTGAATGCGGTGCTTTTTCATGTCTTTTTTTCAAATTAATGAGTATTTCTCGCCAAATCACCGTATTTTTTCCACCGTATTTGGTACAAGATCGCTTCTCTGTTACTCCGTATCAAATAAAATAGAAGGATAAAAGGATTATTTATTATAAACCTTGGGGCCAAAACTAGGGTGCGTTTTTTATGTACATGCATCTAATAAGTGCAGATCAATGGTCGCCGGTGGTGTCGCTAGTGGAACCCAAACTGCTTGTCACATCAGCAGTGTTTCACTCGCTGTTCGCCCGCAGCAACTCTCAGCGAAGATGGTGGCATTTCCTTCTCTTTTTTTCATTTCGAGGATGATATTTGAATTCGGGTTCTCAGAACGTACGAACTCTAAATCGCCTCAGATTTTCCTCCAGGTTTACGCTATATGCGGGACGATATTCAGGGCGATTCCCCGATATGCTGCTGGATGAGAGATTGTGAATAAAACCGGGAAAGCTTCAAGGTAGGAGGATTCCTCCAATCTATTCTCCCTTTAAAGGCAACCTCCTCTCCGCGCCTTGCCATTCTGTGCCTTGATGAGATTCTCGGATCTTCAAAACCAAAGTGAATAACCATCACATGACCTTCATTCTCTCATTGAAGACTCGTAGACTCTGGATTTAACGAATGATGTACCATATGACTACAAATAGAAGTACCTATAGGAACATTCCTCTTTGACTTCACTGGGCAATGAGAGCCTAATCTAAGAGGGGGAGACTACGTACCTTACTACGCCTTTTTGAATGCCTTACTTTTTATATTGAGCGAAATGCCATATGCTGCTGGGAACACGTCGTGGTTTGGTTGAATGAGCTCTAGTATTGCGGTAATCAATAATTTTTTAGTCGTTATTTTTAGCATGCCTTTTACAAACACAAGAGAATACGCATTTCGTAATACCATCGGGTGGCGTACCACTGTTTAACGGCTTTCGTGTTTATTTTCTGATGGTCTTAAGTTAGATGCCTCGAGGATTAATTTTTTTCATCTCGATTCCAATTGCTATCGTTAGTTTTTGAATAATTTTTTATTGCAGTTGGTCTCATGGGTGATGAAACATTTCTTTTATCGTCATTTTTTACATATTCAAATTAATGTCGTTTTCCGAACTCGGAACCATGACAGCTACAGTAGCTACGCAAGAGTGCGCTCACTATTAAATCTGTCCATTGCTTATTCTTATAACCTTCCTAATCGCCATAGAATACAACGATTTCATATCGGTAGATTCACATTAACACTTGCGGACTACGGCGGTGAGCAGTAGAATGGGTTAATTAAATTAAGAAGAATGTGGATCGGATAAAAATTACCTTATCTTCTTAACCGCTCTTGTCGCTTAATTTGTGTAAAAGAAATGAAATTAATTGGTACTTCATTAATTGGTACAGGGGGTGCTTCCACACCAGGCATGCATGAATTATACGGCAGAACACCGAAACTACATTGAAACCAGCGCACCACACATGCAACGCGCCAATTAAAAATCTACTAACCAAGAAACCTTCTATCGTCAATCGTTCCAGCATGCATGGGAAACAAAGACTACTACTACAGATTCAAAATGTCATATATAAATGAGAACATCAATATTTACTTCATGCATGAATAAGAACGTAGGGAATACGAAGAGAAAGATCTACAGTCTAGCTAATCTCACTATTCATGACGGCGATCAAGGCCGCTATGGTCCCGAATGGTACGCGGAAAAAATGACATTTTATACCTATCGGTTCTACAATCTATCTCTCTAATTTTACTGGCGCGATCTAATCTGCCGTAGTACGAGGGGGTTAATAGTATGTTTTTCACGTCATCAGAGAAGTGTTTTTCCTGAAATTTAGTTAAGTGGTTCAGCCTATAATTTTATCTACGCTGTGATAGCGATTCCCATCCAAATTCTTTTAACAATCCGGACACTTCAGAGGCAGGTGAGGGATTCCATGGACTCAAACTTCTCCTTCCTTTCTGTGCGACTTTTTAGAGGATCACATCAAGCGCATTCTCCGCCCTATTAACTCGGCTGCTGCATTAAAGTGCATTGTTACGGCCACGATCAGAGCATTGCGATCTGTGGCGAGCGGAAGTAAGCCTCGATTGGCGGCCTTCAATTGGATGTAATCTGGTGTTTAACCTGCAGCACTTGGTAATTTCACTTTGTAATTTCATAATTGATAACGTCAATTTTGTAACTGTAGTGCGTTTCTCCGGGAGGATATGGCGATATTATCGGAATGGACATCTGGCTCATAAAACTTGACCGCGCTGCTTTCGGAGAGTTTATGACCTCTTCTTGCCCAAAGCGTCTTCGGCGGCGGCGCGATTACTATCGACGCTTCCTCACGCGGCTGGAACGGACGGTGGCGATCGCGAAGTCGATTATCGTCATGTCGGGGGCACGTTTGGTCCAATGTATTTAACATAGGGATGAGTCGATTTCGATCTTTTCACTTTTTTTCGATCCCGATTCTGATTCTTTCAAATCGATCTTTTCACATTTTTAAAATCCCGATTCAGATTCTTTCCAATCGATTCCCGATTCTCGATTCCGATTCCATCGATTCTTATTCCTAATAACAGGTGGGATATTGATATACCAGTATCGTACGACTATTATTTAGATTCAAGTATTGGCTGAAATAAAATAACAAAGGCAATTAAGTCGCTCAAAAAGGATATTTATTAACAAATAGCAAATATATCCTCAGCTTGAGTTAGATACAAAGTACAAATCGATAGCCTACACCCGAAATTACTGAGACAAATATGATGTGATAAATGAAATTTGATTTGAATATTTATCCGTCTAGACTCGATGGAATCGGAATCGACTTTAGGCGATCGATTCTCGATACCGATTCTAATCCTGAGAATCGACATTTGGATTCGACTCATCCTTAATTTAATACTTACTACACAAAGTGCCTGAAAAAATATCTTAACTTCTTTTTTAAAAAGCGTGAAAATTTTACTCTTTACTCGTGTTGATTTAGTGGACATATTTTTGGTTGCCACGTAACTGTTCGCTTTGTCTTCCTATTTTGTCAGTTATCACTGAACAAATGCCAAGTTGATTTAATTTTACCTCACTGCAGGTTTTTCATTTAAGCCTACGTTATCCTAATCTAAGGAGATTTCACTAGGTAAACTCCAATTAATGGCTTTAATTGTGAGAATTTCTCAGAGAAATGGGTTATAATTGCATTGTTTTCTATCCATGTCATTTTTCCGAAAACCTGTGAAAAATAAGGAAATTCTTCTGGTCAAATGAATGACAGTCGAAATTAAGACTCAATCTCCTTGAACCTGCCCAATGTATTGTTTTAGTCATTGGCAGTGCGCTGATTAAATGGAGTCACTGCACTGCTAGTGATACCCATAAGTGGAAAAAGTTTCTTCTATCTTCGCTGTACTAACACTCTGTTGCCAGGTAGAAATTATATCGAAGCGTGTTATCAGTTATTTCCCAATTTTTGCGAAGTTATCATTTTAATTCTTTTTTATCTCGGGGTCACAGACGCTCGTATTTGACTCGAGATTTGGCCTTATTTGAGCAGCGCAACATGTTTCTTTCAAATCAACTTAATGTTTCGAGGCATGGCCTGGTAAAACTGCTTTATCTTGTTTAATTTTTCGATATAAGTTGAATAACTAAGGTGACACGAGGAGCCTTTTAACAATGATGAAGGGGTGTAACAGATATTATCCGCCTGAATCCACTTCAAAATGTTATCACCATAAGTCGTTAATCCTTAGACTGATTTGCTGCAGCTCTACACTCCACTCTCCTATCAGCTAATCAGGTCATTCCTTTATTTTTCATTCTCATTTCTAATTATTTTTGGGATTCTTTCCACCGTCGGTTTTCCTCTGTGATTCTCTCCACTTATCGTTGTTTTTATGTCGCAAAATACGTCCAATAAGTTTGCCTCTTCTTCAGATGAGTTCACACTTCTCATTTTTTTCTCTCCAATTCTCTATTTGACCCCTTCATTGCTGATTATCTCCGTCCATTTCATCGTAAAGAATTGAGTTTTACCAGCGTTCTTCTGCTACTATACCTACCGCTTGAAAATCGACATGGACACCGTTGACGTGACGTAAATTGCCCATCTATCCTCGTTTTAATTCCGAACAGAAAGCTTGGGTTCTATTTGTGTTCCATTCTTTAATTTTTTTTCAATTTTTTAGATCCATTCTTTGTGTTCCATTCTGAATTCTTTGTGTTCACATTTGTTTTCCACTCTTAATTCTGTTCTTTATCAAATTAGGTTTCTGTACAACACTGTACCGCAAGATGTTTTAAAAGCCATTTATTTTTCAAATTTTTACTCAAGAGCCTCCTATGGAATAATCCACTTCTCATTCTCCTCCTCTCTCTTAATCCTCTTCAAGTCTACTCCATAAAATATTCTTGGTGCAGAAAAAAATGGTTCGATTCATGGTGGGTGTTTCCCAACGAACTTCGTGCAAACCATTAATAAAACAACTAAGGTGAGGTTAGTAAGGTAAGACTATAGGTGAGCCATATTGCAGTGCGCCGTTTAAATAATGTAGTTCATTTCTTATCCCTCGCTGAAACTCGTTAATTCGCAAGCACGCATATGAAGAGAAGCTTTTGGCGACGTTGGCCCCTAATTAATCCGTGAACATTAATACGATATGTCAATTAGCAAAATTATGGTCAACTATGGTTTTGAGGAAATATTTTAATCTTTCATTGTAACTTGTTGCCTAAGGAAACCGTTTCATTAACACTTTTAAAAATATACCTGTATCATACAACTCGAATAAAAATTTTTAACTTCTTTTAAAGAAACATTCTTTTGCTTTCTGTTAACACTAAATGTAGGAGTAAGTTGAGCTTTTGCTGGGAGGTAAATAAAACATCTCTGTAGAATTAAATGAAGAGGCCAGCTAGTACGATTAAAGGACCCTGCCGGCCTGAAAGTGCCTGGCGTTTACCGGATAGTTTACTGCGAGTGCGCAGAGGTGTACATTGGTGAGAATGGTCGAACCATTGAAAAGAGAATTAAAGAACATCAACGGCACCTCCGACAATGTCAACCTGCGAAGTCAGCAGTCGCTGAACATGCCATCAATTTCGACCAATGCCATCCGTTGGGAAGAGACCAAACTAATCGCCCAGTCCAAAGGATATTGGGACAGACTAACCAAAGATGCAATGGAAATCCGCCTCGAGAGAAATCATTTCAACCGTCACGAAGGGTTCAGCTTAAGTAGGACCTGGAACCCAATCTTCAAAAATGGCGGGAAAAGCAAAAGCGCCTCCGCCAATCACAATCGGCCTGACGTGAGTGACACACCATATTAACCGGCACCTCGACACCCGGCATCACGCACCAGTGTATGTGTTCCAGTGATTTCCCTGAAGAGGCGACAGCCTAAAACGGGGTCCTCACCATTGTTTTTGTTTTGGTGTGGAATAAACATATTTTGACTTGGCTTGACACCCGGCATCAACGGCCCTGATGACGATGGAGAAGTCATTCATCGAAACGTCGGCGTTAGAGAAGATGGAGCATCTTACCCGGACGGAAAGCCGAGAAGAATTCACAGCAGTCATTCGCTGAGAGAAAGTAAAATCCTATGTCTCTGTAGAAGAGAAATATATGACATTTACGAAGTAATTTCCTAATACTAGCGTGTAAATTTCACGAAAACTATGAGTACATATGAATATCCCTAACTTTATTCCTGCATATAAAGTTTTTGACACATTATTAAAATTATATATCGTCACATCATCTGTAGCCCCGTTTATTCACTCATGCCTTCCAAAATAATTTGTTCCCAGGGAAACTATGTATCGCAAGTGTAGATTGTTATCTTGTGCTCTGAAAAAGATTAAACCCCAGGATACTTCCTATAACTATTCGGCTCTTCCAAACGAGTTTGTTAACTCATTGCATGTGCAGACCTAAAAAAAAAACGAATACGTATATCTTTATTCGCTGCCGGCCTTAAAATGCATGGCCATATCAGCTGTATGCTGAGGAGGGTTTTTTTATTGAGATAAACAGGTAAGAAAGTAGAAGTTGGATTTATCAGTACAAATAACTACTTTGCTTCGACCAGCTTTGTTGGTGTTCAATCGCTAATGGAACTTTCAATGTGAAGGAGGCGATTTTTAACGAAGCATGCTCAAGCCATTCCGGCCTCTCAGCATTCCAGCGTGGTATTGGTCCATTTCTACTGATATACTCGCCATACGTCCTGACATATTTCATTTTTTGCCTTTGAGGCAAAGGCTTGTGTGCAAGGTCTCCTGAGCGGAAAGGTCATAGCTGTGTATTCATCGCAAACCAGTCGCTCTCTTACACATAGTGTATTCGTTTACTTTTTTCTTCTGCTTTTTTGCAAACAATCGAAGTTAAATAGAAGTTAAAATAATAAATTATCAATTATAATATGCATCTACATCTACATACTACCTCGCGAGCCGCCGCATGGGCGTGTGGCAGGGGTGGTAGGTCACTAGCCGTGCGAAGATGTAAAAGTTTTGAAGGTGAAATGGCGACATGTCCTATGAGAGTGTGTTTGGAGGAGCTCAGTTTTTACTGTGGTCGCTTATTGTGCGCGGAAAGAACGAGTTTTTGTATACACCTATCTGGTCGGCAGAGTATCTCTCTTATTTTATCGCTTCTGTCAGACCTTGAGATGTAGTGAGGCGTAATGATAATATTCTCTGGGTCGCTCTGAAACACACCAGTTCTGAATATCTCAAGCAGCCTAAGCCTAACGTGCAGCCTCACAGTCTATAGGGGTTTTCAACGAAGCGTGCTGCTTTTCTTTGTATTTTGTTAATTTTTTTTGGTTAGTTCTTTATGACCAGGGTCCCAAATGCTCGCAGCGTATACGAGGCGAGGCCTGACCAGAGAGAAGTAGCACCTCTCTTTTACTTATCCATCCATGTATCCTTCCTATTATACGCTAAACAAAACCTAGTTTCTTTAATGCTGTGCCGCATATGTTTTGTATGTGTGTTCCCCACGATATATCTGAAGTTAAGGCAATTCCAAGACATCGTGTATTCATTTACTTTTTACTATTGCTTTTGTGCTAAAAATCGAAGTTTAATAGAAGTTAAAATACTTAATTATCAATTATAATAAGTATAAAGTACTACACAAAAATTATAATTAAGAAGAGTGAAAATGCTCAAATATATTTCGCGCAGCAATGCGTTGGCGATGAATCGAACGAAGAGCGGTCAAATTCGTGCATCAAAATGCTCACCGTGAAATACCAAAGATTGTGTAATATTTGAGCAAATATTTCAAAGATTCTGGGTCATATAATTGACCAACAATATTTCCGTTAATTTATCGGTGTTTCTTTAAGGGACTGTTTCCCCACAAGAATACAAAGAAAACCTGTACAGTATTGTAGAATCACATTTGCCTAGTCAAATTATCCACTTGTTCAATGGATGAGACAAATTTCAAAATTAAAAAGCGTAAGTGTGGCACCCGTGAACAGTTATTAAGAGGATAAATATATCGGGTATTAAGAAAGTGCACTATCAAAGATAAAAGCTGAAATATTTTAAGTGCGAATATATGTGTTCTTTTTTTCAGTCTCAAAATGCCATTAGCTATGCAATCCAGTTTTTTTTTCGTTGGCCAGATCTGCAGTTATCGTGTGCCAATTCCAAAGGTGGGTGCTTTATATGAAGCCTTAATCGGATTCAGATGTTTCTTTGTAAGTTTATTTTGAAAACCTTTGCATTATCGCCAGTGCATTATCCGTGAAAATGCGCATAATGGAGACGTCACGTTAAACTAGGAAGCAAGAATGTTGAGATCTCAGCTCTAAAATTTGAAAATGGAAATCAGAATTTTGTTTTTCCAACCTTAAACTATTAAGTTTTACGAATCCAAACAACGCTGTGGACAAGTTCTGCGGAGCTGATTCAATGATTACGGTAGACGCATTCTGACAGACGCAGTCAATGAAATCTTCTAGGATGCAGAAATTCGTACATGAAAAAACCTCTGTAATGCCTAATTATTTTCGTGGGAGCAGCGCTCATGTAAGCAAAAAGAGAATATCATGAGAAGTTCAAATGCGAAAGAAGGAAGTTATAGATAACTGAAGATATCCACGAAATAAGTTTAAAACGGCCATTAGTACTTTTCCAGAACTGGTTACGTCTTGGCAACCTTACGTTATCTGTAATTCAATCTTATCCGGCCACATATGCTTTTGACCGGCACAGTGTTGTGGTATAATGCGTGCGTGATTTTTATATGCGTACACAGACAACACCGAAAGAGACAAAAAAACAAAACCTAAGCGGATTCAGAAATGCGTTCAAAATTAAGTGGATTCAAAAGTTGGTGGGATAATTTGGTAATAAATGGAATGCTTGCAGTTCGAAATGCGTTGATTCAATGGAAAATTTCGCTGCTATCGTTTATCAAGGCTGAGGAAAGTGCTCATCAACATGTATTCGTCGAATGTGAAGCACATCTTTACCTCTATTGCATGTTTGAATAGCAAAGGCAAGGCATCTGTGAAAACAGTATTTTTAATACACTCGAATGGGTGGAATTAGGAACTGTAGGAATCTCTTGTACAGTATGACTGGGGTCTTGTCTATCCTAGAATTGTAAATAGAGTAATAAAGTACGGAATAATGAAAAGTACCGATTTTCATCTGAAATAAAATACCAGGTCTATCCATTATAAAATTTTTTCCCTGCTTTAGTAAAGTGACTTATCTTTGAAAATATTCCACTTTCTCCGGCGAGATATTGTAGAACAGCATATTTAACAATGATACTCAAACGATATCGTACTGTCTACCAAATTTATTTCAAACTCTTATAAACACGTGTTTCAACTGTCTAGCAGTCATCATCTGTCTTACCTGATGATGACTGCTAGACAGTTGAAGCACGTGTTTGTAAGAGTTTGAAATAAATTTGGTAGACAGTACGATGTCGTTTGAGTATCAATGTTTGAAAATATTGACTACGCAATGAATCTGCCAGTTCAAGCATATTTGGTCTGAAAGCATAAAGAATAACATGTTTGGAACAACAGAAATTCATGACACATCGAATTCATTGCTCAAATATGATTAACGTTGGAATTCTTCTGATGTTATCTGCCGAGTCAGGCTTTCCCTAGTTTTGCTCACTCTATTTGTCAGCCCTGATGTAGGATTCAGGTATCGAAACGTTGTCAAGTAAGGAGAGGCTGGGAAGAATTACCTCATCGTGTACACACGCCGGGAAAGTGCTGGATGCTACTCAAATAAATTGTCGGGATAATAATAGTCATTGATCAGTTATTTCAACGGCACAAGTTGAAAACAATTCTGCCGTTGTTCAGATACTTCTGACAATGAGTTCTGAGGACTTCTAACTCTTGAGTTCAGGTGGCTCTGACTTGCATTTATTTTTAATTCCAGAAATTCCAAAAAATTAAATGTAGAATATTTGAAGTGCGTTTAAAAAACTGGGGTGTGGAGTATTTATAGGATTTACGGGGATTGGGTTTTAATGTAATTCCGATTTGAAAGTGGACATATTAACGTGGGCTCTTATGGAGATTACTCAGATGACAGCAGAAAAAAATTTCAATTCGTACTAGATATTTGATTATATCGACCTCCTAGATTAAACCAGTTTTGACGTCTCGAGGTAAGGTCATGGGGAAATAAAACTATATCTCCTTGCCTACGTTTCGGCGTATAATGTACACCATCATCAGGGCTATACAAAAGAATACAATGACCATGTACAACAATTCCAATAATTCCAAGGTAATTTTATATTGATATATATCTTACAATTGTTTTATGGTGATCCCCCTTTTATTTTTATGTAATGTTGTTGAACATGGTTATTGTATTCTTTTGTATAGCCCTGATGGTGGTGTACATTATACGCCGAAAGGTGGGCAAGGAAATATTTTATTACATACTTTAGATAAAATCACTTTTGAAGAAGTGAACAATTCTGGGAAATACAATGATGATGAAACATAGGAATCTAACCGCCTTTTTTTCAAATGTTATTCACAAATTGCTGCCTTAGTTGAAGTCAAAATGGGGTAGTTCCATTCAATTGGCTCTGCATGCGGCTCCTATTCCTATCTATCGTGGGGAACACACATGCAAAACATATGCGGCACTGCATTAAAGAAACTAGGTTTTCTTAAGCGTATAATAGGAAGGTCCTCGGATGAAAAAGCCAAAGAGAGATGCTACTTCGCTCTGGTTAGGCCACATCTCGAATACGCCGCGAGCATTTGGGACCCTGGTCATTAAGATTTAACCAAAAAAATTAATAAAATACAAAGGAAAGCAGTGCGCTTCGTTAAAAACTGCTACAATCATACATACAGTGTCTCACAACTGTTAGAGGGATTAAGGTGGGAGCCCCTATAGACTCTGAGGCTTCACGCTAGGCTTAGGCTGCTTGAGATATTCAGAACTGGTGTGTTTCAGAGCGACACAGAGAATATTATCATGACTCCTCACTACATTTCTAGGTCTGACAGATGTGATAAAATAAGAGAGATACACTGCCGAACAGATAGGTACAAAAACTCCTTCTTTCCGCGCACAATAAGCGACCACAATAATAACTGAGCTCCTCTTAATACACTCCTATAGCACATGTCACCATTTCACCTCAAAATATTTTACATCTTCACACGGCTGGTGACCTACCATTCCTTGTCACTCCCCCATGCGGCGGCTCGTGGGGTATTATGTAGATGTATTCCTGGAATATGCGGTAATTAAAATATATATCCGTGGAATACTTTGCACATTTTTATGCCTTTATTTTGTTATTCAATGGGTGACCCATTTCATCGACGAATTCAGGATTTTTTTTAACCAAATACATTACAAATGCGTATTCATGAATGTGTTTTGACTTATACAAGTACAAGACTTATATAGTGAAACCAGACCCACCTCAAAATTCCGGATGAACTCCCTGCTACAGCGTGTCTTCCGCCTTCTTTCGGCCGCGATGGAGCGTTTTTTTTTTAAAGGTGTATTTGGAAACCTGGTCTCATAATACGGGATCAGTGCCCTTGAGGAAAGGAATGAGAGGAAAGTCTTTACGACAGATGGAACCCGTGGTCATGGTCCCACGATAAGTCAATATCCTTTGATTCTCCCCCTTCCCCCATTCGCAATCCTACCCCTTCTTCCTCATCAATCCCCACACTCTCAGACACAAAACTTAAGACCATTCAGAGGCGACCGAGAATTCGTTCAACTCTGGGATTCGGGTGTTTTCGATGTGGCAGAGCAGGTTGCCCAGAGGCACCCAGAGGCTACGGGTAGGTGAGCCGCCATCTCCCGTGGCGATCGCCGAAAGGGAGGAAGTGTCCGCGGTGTGCGACGTAGCTACGCAGTGGGTAGGAAGGAGGGTGGAAGAGAGGTGGAACGAGATTGGGGAATTGAAAAGCGGCGGTGGAAACATGCTTTGCTGGCATCGAAGACAGTGTATTCGTGTGCGCGCTCTCGCCCGTTGCGTGAGAGCAGACATCTTGATCGCGGAAACCGGACGCCGAAAAGCGGACGGTGCCGTGCAGCGCGAGAAGTCTCCTCTCTCTGAACCAGGAACCCCAGTCTACTACCTTTTTTTTGGGAGAGTTTAATTGATACTTACTGCGCTCCGCTTCGCGTTATTCACATTTCCGTCGAGGTTGACTCGTTGCAATTAGTCAAATAATCTCTCGAGGTGCTTTTTTTTCTTTTAATTTGGGGGGGCATTTAAAGTAGTTAGGATTGAATGGATTATATTCGCATAACTGTTTTTTTTCGCCAAAAAAACGCCATTGGAATTATAATATCGGTTGAGGTTTATCACTTAAGGTAGTCCGAGCGAGATAGTTCTCTAGTCACAATAGAGACCATATTCGAATTACACGTTTTAATTTCACCTGCTGTAGGACACATCAATTAAATATTGCATAATTAATGGCGCAATTACATAGTTTTAAATGACAGAAATTGTAAGTAATCAAATGAAAATATGTAAATAAGTCTTTAACTTGACTCATTTTTTTCGCGAGGTGCGTTTGTAACTCCATCAGAACGGAAGGTTTATTGTAATTCTGAAGAATTTACTGTGGTGACAATTTGATTAATTTTTAAAAATAGTAGAGAAAACAAATACAAACTACACACTGTTCGTTTTTTTACGACATCTAAGTGTTAGAAATACGTTATTTTGTAAATAATGTCTCTCTGGAGTGCATACACGTTCTCATATAAAAGGGCTGATATGTTTTGGCAAATATCTCGGAAAGTAGTGTTGTAAGCGAAAGAACCAAGTTCAGTGATTTCTAAGTAAAATGATATTTCGCCTAAACTACCTTAAAAGCGACGAAAAACAGTGAGGTAACTTCTTTGAGAAACCTTAATCGCCCAAGAATGCCGCGTTATGGGAAGGCTGCTTCACCGAACCAGTTTTTGCGAGAGATTAACTGTCAATTACTGCTAATCGCTCGATAGTTTTCCACATTCCTCTCGGGGCTGACACGCTACGAATGATCGGAAAACCTCTCGAGGTGCTTCCATTTTTTTTAGTAGTAAAAGCACTTGGGATGTATTGGATTAGCATCACATGTTGAGTTACCTTCCTAAAAACGGCACTTGGAATCGGGAGGTTTGATTCACTCAGCTGGGGCCCAAAAAGGTGAGACAGATTTTAAGTGTAATCTTTATAACTCTGACTTCGCTGAAGACGCTACGTTATGACGCTGACGGAGTAAGTAACGTAATATTGATGAATAAATACTCTTCAATTCACAATTATAAACAGTGATTCGCTGATGTTTCCTCAGTTAGCGAAAAATGC
This sequence comes from Ceriagrion tenellum, assembly GCA_963169105.1. Taxonomy (NCBI): domain Eukaryota; kingdom Metazoa; phylum Arthropoda; class Insecta; order Odonata; family Coenagrionidae; genus Ceriagrion; species Ceriagrion tenellum. The sequence continues at coordinate 9,374,579 of OY720643.1, forward strand.
TTAAAAAGAAAATTTTTGAAATACATTCAATTTCGCCTCTTCATAGATTATGTCTAAGAAGATTCATTCAGCTCATAAAAAGTTAAAGACAGTGGTTTAAGTAAAATTGATGCGATCAAAATAAGCAATGTTAACTCGGAGGTATCTCTGATAATGCTTCTGGCTGGAGAGACACATCACTGAAAGATCATTATTTTATACCGTACTGGAGGCATTCATATCTGCTGGGAAAAATAATCGTTCTAAGGTATAACGATAATCATTATAGTATAAATGTTTATAAAGAACGATGATAAAATTGGTGGTCAATGTTTTTATTGGATATTCTCTTTAGGTTTGGTTGAATTTTTAAGGCGTGCTGATCTTTAAATGGCTATGCCAAAAATTGTTGCAATTGCAAAAACAAATTGCAAAAAAAATCGTAATATTAATCCATGTAAAATGGTATAAGCTTGAAGCAGTATTTTAATTGTATTTACTCTCTGATATAGGGCCAAAGTTAGCGTAGTGGATACATAATGCCCCCGGGGAAAAAGAAACAACTATTTAAAAGCTTCGTAAAGAAAACTGTTGCATATTTTTCAAAACTTTTTATGTGTGAGGGAGAGCAAAGTTAAAAAAATGATTTGTTTCGAAATATAGACATTTAGAGCCACCAACAAAATTGCTCTGCTCTTGGCAAAATGGTTAATCATGTTTTCTCTTAGAGAATCGACCTCTCATAGCTCATGGTGCACGAGTTGCTTGAAAAATGTTTCATATAAGGGAGAAGTTTTATCAGCCATTGCAAGCCCGTGCGGAAAATTTGGTGATCCCTCACCAAATACCTAGGTTTGCCCGCTCCTTCGAGGTGAACATGGCAAAATATGTCCTAAACTTTTTCCTGTCTTTGCTGGTAAGTTTTTCGGTTCTCTCTCCGTGATAAATATATACGATTTTATATTTATTGTGAGCTTAATGGTGCAATAAGTTCGAGTACCTATCATTTTGAAAGATGTCTCAGAGGTGTTAACTGCCGTCTCCCGTTTGCCTGTCACAATTACTGTCCGGTTTTCCATTTATTAGAGGCAATAATCCCACCTCCACCATGTCTTTTTGATGTTGGACGGCAGGGTCATTGACCTAGCTTAAGGTGAACTTCATATTGGAAATCCATCAGACAAAAGTTACGATAAGTATGTAATTAAACGAAGGCATGAAAGAATGCGAAGGGAATAATTCTTCTTGATGTTCATTTTCAAGTTTTGTATCTTTTAGTGTTGATTTGGCAAATAATGACTGCTAGCTCAGGTTATTTAACACTCTAAAAAACCGACAGTATTCATTTTTTAACATCCTCGAATTTTCTTCCCGCCCAGAGTATCAATTTACATTCCTTCCTGGTGTTTTGACATTTCTCCGGCACTCACATCCCGAGGGCTGGTCTCCGAGCAATTTAGCCCATCCTCCCGTTTTCCAATGTTTTTATTTTACTGTTTCCATCAAACTCTCAACCTGTCATTGACCCCCACATTGATCATCGTGGCCCACAACATCTCTCGACCTGTCTACCTAACCCTCCCGCCTGTCGTCAGTTTTTTTTTCTCTTAATTTCATATTTAGGACCGCAACCTCCGCTCTGCCGTTTTAACGACGCATGTATGTACTTAAACTGCTTTCGAAGAACTGAACCGTTTTTCTCTCCACGAAAGTTTTCCGTCTTTTTTTCTGAACTTAATCTTGGAATCGTGGCGTCCACGTATTCGATTCAGTTGCCTGATAAATATGACATAAGTGGACCCTTGCGAGAACGCCTTAAAGAGCTTCTCCAGCAATGTATTCATTAGCATCATTATGCAGTGGAGTTCCTCCAAGTTTGGTTGCTTTATGTACAACATTTACGCGTAGCCTACGAAATGTAGGCTGTAATACTTAAAGTGAAAGCATTGTCAACTATCCCAGCGTGGCATTTTAGGCAATTATGACTAAACTTTTCATACATTACCTACTGTGTGTCAGTTACTTTCTTGATCCCTAAACTCGTCCTAACACCAAATTGAGTATTTATTTTGGTCTCCAATCTTTAGGGAGGTCACAGAAGGACAATTTGACTGAAAGTAATAAAATACATTACTATATTTACATGGAATTCTCATTTCCCTGTGATCTATGCGTTTAAGGGGAGGCAAAGTCAAAACCACCCACGGAGTGACCTGCGGAGTTATATCCTACCTTTACTTTAAATAACCACCGGCTTCGTAACAGAAGATGTAATTCTGTTTCGACACTCGTCGGTTTGTAAATAAATGAGAGTCGAATTCACAATTTTAACTTGAAGTTTTTCATAACTAAGCATTTATATGTGCGGAGTTGAATGCAGGTCTTTTGTAAAGTTATTGCGTTGGTAGGTAGATGTAAGGTTAGGTTCGTTTGTTAGTAGTTAGGTTAGTCCATTATGTTGTAAAGTTATCGCGTCATTAATATCGCTATTTTTGCTTTAAATTTCTGAGAGCGTTGCCACTGCCTCAGAAAAACCTGGAATTCCTGGATAAGTAATAGAATATGGGAGATTATTGAGGCAGTTTTTTCCAAGTCAAAGTGTGTTGTTTCCAAGTTGAGAGGAGCAGCACATTAAGCCGATTTCACATAATACGTGATCCAACACGACACCTCTAGTAATAAAGAAGTGAGCTCTTACGGCTTGATTACTACCATCAAGGTGAAACTCCTTGGAGTTTTACGTATATTTTAACAACGCCTCTAGTTTATTTGTCAATAATTACTAGTTTATATTGAGAACGGAATCAGTTATGATGGTGCCAGAAGCTTTCACACGATCATTGGACTTGTACAGGTGGGGAATCGGTATTTTCATTCAAATCTTCAACGTATTTCAACTAAATTATTAAACTAACCGATCAATAACAGCAGAGGCGCAAAAACTGCAATTCACTTATTGTTGATTTTGAAGTATGGACATTGATGATAGCCAAAAATAGGCACAGATGGAGCTGATTACAGAAAAAGAAGATCGCACAGCGCACGTCAAAGCTATATTTGTTGGTCGGAGGTGACTGGGAGCTAACAGCAAACTAGAACTGCATCAGTGATCGAATCAATGCCATGATGCTTGTTAGCCAGCATGCTGATTCCACACATTACGATGCGTGAAACTTATCGTGCTAGTTAGTATCCTCGAACTTGTGTTGGGTCAATTATCATGGGATACGGACTTTAAAGTGGCTTTAAGCAATGAAGTTTACTTCGGAGGACGAGCAAAGCGCGGTGGATTGCTATCACTATTGTCCCCTACTGCCATGGAAGTCCATGCCTTCTCATCCAAGTGTCAATTGCAAGCGACTCGCAAGGCTACCGTCATTGACAGTGACTTCCACATTTGTACAGACGCCTTTTTAAAGTTCCTCGCCGTCCCCCCATTACTCTCCACACCGTACCTACCTCCTAACCCTCGAGATAACATCACCCCGGACTGGTTGTGCGGCCCCGGATTCCACTAAATGCCCGATAGGAACCGCTACCCTCGAATCAGCGGCGCTGGGTTCCGATATTCGCCTCGAGCGCTTCGAAGTGCCATCATTCGACAGCCTCGCTGAGCAGTTCATACTACTTCGAGGCTCGCCAGTCACGATAACACTCCATATGGTAATAAGCGCCTCAGCCTTCACCAATTACATGTGTCTTCACGGGCGGGATTGCGATCAATATTTCCTTAAGGTAGTCCGAGTGAGATAGTTCCCCAGTCATAATAGAGACCATATTCGAATTATACGTTTTGATTTCACCAGCTGTAGGACACATCCATTAAATATTGCATTATTAATGGTACTATAATATAGTTTTATATGCCAGAAATTGTCAGTAATTAAATGAAAATATCTAAATAACTCTTTAACTTGACTCATTTTTTTCTCGCTGTGCGTTTGAAACTGCCTCAAAACGGAAGGTTTATTGTGATGCCGAAGAATTTCCTGCGGTGACAAAGTGATTAATTTTGAAACATAGTTGAGAAAACGTACAAACAATACACTGTTGATTTTTTGACAAGGTCTAAGTGTAAGAAATGCCTAATTTTTTAATATAAAGTCCCTCTGGAGTGCATACACGTACCATTTCTTATATAAAATGACTGGTATTTTTTTGGCAAATATCTCAGAAAGTAATGTGGTGAGGGACTGAATTTTTTATGTCAATGGAAGGATGATATATTTTTCTTTCAAATGAGACCAAATTCATTGATTTCTTGGTAAAATGATATTTCGCTCAAACTATCTTAAGTGAATTCGAACGTCGAAGATGTTGCTTGGTGGAAGGTCGCCGTTGTAACAAGACGAACCTTGTAACTTCCACTGTTATTAGAGAATCCGCCTCCAATTTCTGCAGTTATACCAACTTCAGGAAAACTTCGTAAATGAGTTTGTTTGGCCTAATATATATATATGAGGCTTAGTTTAAACGGTAAGGATGAAAAGGTATGTGATGGGAAGGGTGGGCGAGGAAGATGGCTGAGAGTGGACCATTGAGAGAAAAGCCGGGTTGAGTACACCCTCTCACATGAGACGGCGCGTCATCATGCCACGGGGGAATAGGGCGGAGAGGCAAAAATAATTTGTCTTCATTATGAGCGAATTTAGGCCTCTCTTACAATTATCTCATTTGACGAACACCTACGGGATTGAAGATTCCATGCATGCGGGATTCGATACCACGATGGCACCGGGGCCACCGAGAGGTAAGGTGAGTAACAAGTAAGGGTATGACTAAGAAAAGTTATGTCATTTAAAAGGAAGCCAGAATGCTTTTGAAGGCCGATCATTATGATCATAAGCGTCCAAATTCTTGCCTTTCTTAGTGAAATTCACAGCTTCCGGGTGAAAATCATTCCAATGGTCCACCTCCTACAGGTGTCTGGCGAGAGCTGAAAAATCGTCTTCATTCTTACAACATTGCAAAACAATCCGGTGCACCTTGGCTTTTGTTTTGAAGTTGAGTCCAATGGGGCCAATTTGAAAGCATTCATCATCCGTACAAGGGAGTTAATACACACCACATTCAGAATTAGGTGGATGTTCCGCTGAGGGATCCCCAGGGAAAAAAATTTTTTCACCCTAGATATCAGTATTTTTCAATGAAACTTTTATGGTAAAATGTGCACAAAATCGCTCTTTTCCTATGGAAAAATTGTGTTCATAACACCAAAAACATGACTTTTAGAGCGAAATGAAAATGGGAGGTGAAGGTTTCGGCGGCCATATTGAACATTTTTTTGTAGATAACGCAATATGGAGCGAATTTCACATCTGTCATACATATAGAAAAATGGCGGAAAACCGCGAAATGTTGAAATTTTCGAGGCGGTTGGTGATTGGAAGTGTAAAAATAGGGGTAAAAGGCATGTAGAGACGTATATTCTCTAGAAAAAAAATCTTCCTCGACACGATTGGTAATTATAAAGGTAAAAATCGGCGGAATATGCATGCAGAGACTTATATTGTCGAGAAAAAAATCTCCCTGGAGACAGTTGGTGATTGGAAGGGTAAACATAGGAGGTGGAGGCATGTGGTGACGTTTATTCTCTAGAAAAAAATCTCCATCGAGACGATTGGTGATTATAAAGGTGAAAGTAGGCGGAGTAGACATGCAGAGGCGTATATTGTCTAGAAAAAAAATCTCCCTCGAGACGGTTGGTGATAAGAAGTGTAAAAATAGGAGGCATGTAGAGACGTATATTCTCTAGAAAAAATCTCCCCCGAGACGATTGGTGATTATTAAGGTAAAAATAGGCGGAGTAGACATGCAGAGACGTATATTGTCTAGAAAAAAATCTCCCTCGAGACGATTGGTGATTATAATGGTGAAAATAGGCGGCATAGTCATGCAGAGAGGTATATTCTCCAGAAAAAAATCTCCCTCGAGACGCAAATGTGGAAAGAGACACGTCAAACGCAAAATAGCGTAGTGAAAAATAGCAGAATAAGGCGTTATACGGTGGGTAAGCAAGTGTAAAGAAGATGAAATGCAACTCTAAACGTGTGAAAATGTCAAAAGAGATACGTAGAACGCGAAATGGAGTAGTGAAAAATGGCAGAATAAGGCGTAAGTCGGTTGTCATGGAAGTGTAAAATGGATGAAATGGACCTCTAAAGTGACAGAAATGGCATGAAAACCCTGGAAAATGGTCATTTCGAGGTCGCGTACCGTCCTACCCCAGCACCCCTGTTTCACTCCAGAGGCTCGCAACCTTGTTGGGTGGGGGGGTGAATGGACATATGGAAGAGGTGAAATAACTGTTTTCCCTCTGGTGGAAACTTGGGAAACACGGGAATATGGCTACCAAGCGCAACGGATTCAAGGAGAGAGTTTGTGATTTTTGAGGTGAAATTCTGGAAAAAGTACGTAAAATCTGTTTTAAAAGGTGTTATATTTGAAAATTTGCATTCTTCCTCTTTAAAAAGATGTATAAATCACCTCTGTAGGACGTCTGAATCGGCTGTAACTGAAAGTCGAAAGTGGGACCTCTCTGCGGAACATCTACCCAGAATTAGTTTCCACATGTCGTCCGAACCATCCAAAAGTCGTGCTAAGGTAGTGCTGTTGTAGAAACAAGTGTTAAAATTATGGCCGAGTAGGGTATAACGCTGCAGTGGACATAGATGAACGGTATTTTCAACCGTTTTGTTTCATCTTTGGGATGTACAGGTGACAATGAATGAATTTGAGTGGAGGTTAATTACTTGGGTCTTCTGCACGAATCATATTGAGAGAACCTGACCATGACCCGTATTGACAAATGTAAAGGTTAAGTTACTTCCGAACGTATATATTTATCAAGAAGTGTCAAGATTTTATTAATAATAACAACTTTGAAACCTTCTAAGAGACTCAATGGCCTGGTATCAATCCCCAATTGAAAGTTTTCCTACATTCTATAATAAACTGTGGAAATTACAAAGTTCGTCTTACGACATTACCCCACCTCCCAACAAGTAAGATATTAAATGTTTGAATTCATCTCGAGTACGAGTGTGGCACAAGAAGCGAAGCTTTATTTATGAATATAGATGGAGTTTGAGATCGCCCGCTTCAAGTTATCATTTCGACATCCGTTGCTGGAAGTGATTCCAAACTATGTGAACGTCACCACAAAACGTCGTCATCCGGAGCGCCATTCGCCATCAGGAGAGCAGAGGTGGTGGTGGTGGGTGTGCTGGAGGAACCGCAGACCGGGCGAGGCACACTTGCGCATCCCTGACGAGATTATTGCTCCTCCTGCGCGAACAATTCACGTAACTGATTGGCTGTGACATTAGGCGACGGATCGCAACACGTCAGCGCACGAGCAACAATGAACGGAACAATGTGCGCAGCCTCCGATGCGCACTCGTCCGTACACATTCGAATTTCGATCGTCCACTGTTTAGAAATAAATAGTAGTCCAAATTTTGTTAACTTCCCTCGCGGACCTGTGGAGAAAAGTCGAATAAATGTTAATAATGGCATCTGAGGCTTGGTTATTCACTAGAATTTTGTATAAATAAGATGAGTAATCGTCTCTGATAGAAGCTGAAATACTTAAACCTCAGAAAGGCGAGGTAATGAGAGTATAATGACACAAAAATTTAGGACGCCTGTTCTAGGAAAGGATATTTATTTCAACTACATATATAAATATATATATTGTAAAAAATGTCACAGGCGTGACTGGCAGTTACACATAGGGCACACAAAAAAGAAAAACTCACAGACAGACACACAGGACACACAAAAACTTTTTTTGTCTGTGCCATGTGTAACTGCCAGTCACGCCTGTGAGATTTTTTACAATACTTGTGCACTACACGTGTTTTTCGTCGGGTGGATATATATGTATATATTGTCAGGATCACATTCCTTTGAAGTACATAGCACCTTACGTATCATGAAAGAGGCAATGGCTTGTGTTTCGTAGGGAATCGCTTAAACTACCTAATACGCGAGTTATTTCCTGGCTGGCTTGCGATAGCCGGTGATTGACTCAAACTGTTTTCAACTTAGGACTTGACAGCCTCTTAAACTCTTAGATCACTGGATATTGGGGAGTCAATGTAAGTATTTATCATCTCCTTTATAAGTTTAAAACTAACCGCCCAAGTCGGCGACGGATTTCTCACTGCTTGCTAATGATTATGCACCGATCATAATGCGCGCTGGCCACCAAACGAATGGCACGTTTAATAACCTAGTATGCAACTGCATATTTCTGTGCTCCTATCTCGGCCTCTCCTTACTTAGGGCGGTTATCAATGGGGTAACGCCAGTTAAGAACTTCAATAACAATGTAAATCCACACACACCAGCAGAAACTCTTTAAGGGAGGAGGAAATGAGAACGAAGTAAGGAATTATACCTTGATAAAAAATTACTACTGTATATTAATACTTGCAAAAATGTAGCTGGAATTAGAGCGTTAATTAATTAACAACTAGGGAGATGGAAATATTAGCACATTAAATCTGGCTTAACATTTTCCTCATTGTCAACAAAATAATAAAAATTTATCCTGAAAAGATATTTGACATGTATTCCATTGCGTTGCGGAGTATTTGCCGAAAATGAGACCGCTTTTCTTGGGATGTTGAAGGATTGAGAGATTTTTGGCGGTGATTGCGAAGTAATTACTTCCCTATGGAGCGTGAATACGAATTTCTCAAACGGAGTGGACAATCCTTTTGAAATTCAGGAAGGCTTGAGGTCGATCAAGGACGTTGCTCGATTATGCGCATAAAATGAGATGCAAATCGTGTTGTATGGCTTTTCTGATGCGAAGGAGACCGTTCTCGTGAACCAGAATGAGTCCACTCTGCGCGTGAAGTCATCCGAATGACACGAGCATCCAACGACACGAAAATCAACATGGACATCATGGACAAATGCTCTTGGAGTTTAGTTTTTAGCAACGGCTGAAAGGAGTTAAGAAGATATTAGCATACTTAGGAACAGGCCTACAACATTCCTGATTGGTTATAATTGGTATGTGTGGAGTTTTGTGAATGCAATCTTGTTTACAGCAGAAATAACCTCAGCAAAAAATTGCTCACAAATAACCACTGAGACCACTGAGGTGGAAGGAGAGGGCATTACGTCATCAAACTGTTGCCTGACAACCGGAATAACAACCATATAGGATATCCCTTCTCTTGCCTTACGATCTTTTGGATGGATTGGACAAATAGCATATGTACAGCAAGAATCGTTAAGTTTAATAACTGTTGCTGTTTATGTTGTTTACTAGTTACAAGAAAATGTATTCTTGCATTCATTTCGTTCGTGTCTTGGGAAAAGGACGCTCCTTCTACTTCGAATATTCAACTTTGTCACTTTGTTGAAAAAGACAAAGACGAGTCGTGTGTAATTAAAAATAGCACAGCATAAACTGAGTCGATTGATGGGAAGCTCTGCGTAGTCTAGATAGTGATAAAATACAAAAAAAACCAACGGATGTTAACTACCCTCTTAACTCTTGATAACAGACTTCCGTATTTATATGAGACCGATTGGAAAATTGAGGTTCCAAGTACTTGAGAGCGAAGCGCATGAATGTACAAAAAGGTAACACATCACAATCAATTTACAATATTTTCCACAATTTTCACATTAATTTTTACAATACAAAATAAATTCAACTCTATGTGCAAACTAAACGCAACTTTTGGTCATGTATTTCTGGAACTCTCGAGAAGGATTCCATGCAACCCCCACAAAAGTGCATCTGAAGAATTTCTAGGTACTTTTGTCATAATCTTCAAACCTTGAATTCGAAAATAAGGAAATTCAAATCTTTTTCGGAGAGATACCGCTTCATATAAAATTCAATGAATTTGGCGTCATCATAAAGAAAGAAACTCTCCAATGATACAGGAATATCTGCCACTTACCGTACTACTTAAACATATATATTTCGAAAAATGCCATCCGTTTCCGATGAAATATGCCTAGGGTCTCAACATTCGATATTGGCTTGATTAAAAAAAATGAGGAGATCTGTCGCATTTAACGCGTCAGCAATTCAACTGTGAGTCATTTGCATTCTTTCTCAACTATTTTCAAAAATTAACTTATTGCCCACCGCAGCAAATTTCAAAACCTGAGACAATATTCGATGGAGATGCCGTTTTCTGGCTTGAAGAAAAAAATTAAGCCTTTACACGATGGCCACTCAAGTATCAAGCTGAAATTCCTTGACTTTTCCAGATTTTCCAGACTACTTTTACAATTTTCCAGACTGTTTGATAATATGTATTTTAAGGAATATTAACGTATTCACACGTGATAAAAATATGATTAAAAGCTGTTAAAGATTAACCCCAAAATAAAATTAAGTAAAATTTATGATGTAAAATGTATTTTAACAGTTGTGGAGCATCATCTGAATGACATAACATTCAACATACTTGCAAATATTTGATGAATTTTATGACAAGCAAATTACTTCAGGAATAAACACCAATTGCAAAATGGATAGTTGATTGTTTTATTTAATAAAATATTTAAAACGTAACTTAAAGTCGTGGTTCGCACTAGATTGGCAGCAAATATACCGATTGTTTTTTCCTTCTGCATAGTTCGTAAGCCGCCATCGGTTTCTTCGCGCCACTACTGGATCGACGGCAATAATGACAAAAATGTTGAGTCGGTAAAATCCGCCGAATGTGTGCAAACAGGCCACATGCACGTCTTCGGTTGAGGGGAAAATTTCCTGCAAATGCATGGTTGTTCAACTTGGATTGAGATTGGACTAGGTCTACGTTAACTCAATGATTGCGTGCATCGAAATGGCAATCAGCAAAGCGCGGGATGTTCAAATATCGAAGATATTCCTTATGCGTAAGAGGATGAAATAAAATCACCATTTGACTTTTACAACAAAGATGATTTTTCCAGATTTATTTTTCATTTTCCCTCACATTCCATGACTTTCCAGACACAATGAAATTCCCTGACTTTCCAGGTTTTCCAGAAGTGTGGCCACCCTGCTTTAGTGAGTACACTTGATTGATTATTGACAATTTCAGCGATTAAACACAGATTTTGGGCCATTTTATGCTATTCCTTCATGATTTTTGAAGCTGTTTAATTAAGAAAATGAAATTCTCACCTGGTCTATGGAAAAATCTCAACCAACTTTAAAATCATAATTTCAGCGTACTCAATGATGGAACATGGTTCTTATTCGATAAAGAGAACTAGTTTACAGTTAACTGACTACTCGCTAAAAATTAATCATAACCAGTCATCACCAGCACAAAATTACGTGTTCGTGAGGAAAACTCGTTAATTTGATGAACAAGCTGCAAGTGTAATTTTCGTCAGTTTTTAGGAAAATATGATATATGTATCGCTTGGACATGATGGAACAAACTGCCATCGTCAAGAATGTTATTTAGAGCGTATTTTGGCGGCAAATTGAGTGTAAAATTATGAGTAGGCCAGCGAAATTGGTGTATTTTTCTCCTTCATCAGTGCTAAAGCAAGTTGCATTTCTAAACATCTTTATGCAAGACAATCACCCAAAATAAAAATGGGAAATCATTCATATATATTATTTCTCAAGGTGTTTTTTTGTCGCAACGCCATAACTCCCATAGTTATTCATCAAAACTAATGATTCCAATGTCGTTTTAAAGATTATGTTCCCCGCCATTGACGAAAAATGGACAAATGGCTTAAAATTTAAGTTTTTGTTAAAAATTTTAAAATGAAATTTATTGTTAAAAAATGATACAGTGCCATCTGTTGACTATATAATTAACTAATACGTTGGCTATGGTTACGTGTTTAAAAGACTGTAGGAGGCGCCATCTATTCACACATCTTTTAGTTAGATTGTTTACATTCTACATGCAATCAGTGTGACCATTTACCGTTTACGTTATGTATCTTTAACACAAACATAAATAACATATAATTGTCCATGGGAAGAAACAGGTAGAGGAACAGGAAGAAAGAAGGAAGAAACAGGAAGAAGCTAAATGCTCGTACGGGTCAGCCAGTCTTTGGATTATTGGCAACCCAAGATGACGATGATGATTCATTGATGTGCGCCCACGCATTCTGACGCAATATTCGCACGGGTCAGCTAGTAGTAAAGTAAAAGAGTCAAAGAGAGATGTTACTTCGCTCTGGTTAGGCCACACCTCGAATAGGCCGCGAGCATCTGGGACCCTGGTCATTAATATTTAACCGAAAAAATAAATAAAATACAAAGAAGAGCAGCGCGCTTCGTTAAAAACTGCTACGAACGTACATATAGTGTCTCACAACTTATATAGGGATTAAGATGGGAGCCCCTAGAGACTCGGAGGCTACACGCAAGGGTTAGCTTGCTTGAGAAATTTAAAACTGGTGTGTTTCAGAGCGACACAGAGAATATTATCATGACGCCTCACTACATTTCCAGGTCTGACAGATGCGATAAAATAAGAGAGATACCTACATTGCGGAACTTATAGATACAAAAACTCGTTCTTTCCGCGCACAATATGCGGCCACAATAAAAACTGAGCTCCGCTAAATACACTCCCATAATGCACGTCACCATTTGACCTCCCAAAACCTCATCCTTTACATCTTAACTCGGCTGGTGTCCTAATACCCCCTGCCGCACGCCCATGCGGCGGCTCGCAGGGTATTATATAGATGAATATCCGCCACCTGTTTGAACTTTACGGCAAATGAATCTTTACACGTACATTGGTTACTAAGTTCAATGGATTCCACTCAATTTTACCAGTTTTCGCGCGGACCTCAAACTATTTTGAAATTTCAACGATAAAGTAGTTGGAAGGAGATTGTTCCCTCTTGTCATAATGGAGACCGTATTCGAAGGATACGCTTCCACTTCTGCAGCTGTTGGAAGCATGAATTTTAAATACTAGTTAATGGTGCAACAAATCAATTTTACGTTACCTTAATTCTAAGCAATTAAATAGAAATATCTGTACAAGTCTTCAACTTGACTCATTTTGTTTTCACTCAAATTTGTGGGAAAAATGTGAGGAAGTATGGAAAAGAGAATATCCTTGACGAAAAAACCCACCGCAGGGAAACACTCAAACGTGAAGGGGAGTGTGAAAAACCTGCGAAAACCTACAGACTAAGCCAATGTAACACCAACAAAAAAAATCAATGCTTGAAATACAGATGAAATGATAATAATTATAAAAAGGGTAATTTATACATAACTGCAAATTTAAAAATAAATATATAAGTAATAAGAGAATAAAAATAAATAAATAATAAGAAGGTAACAATAAATAAATATGTAAATGAACAAATAAAATAAAGATCAATATGTATTGGTAATTTTAATGAACTGGAAAATATAACGAAGGGAAAATAGGTTTTGGATCCGAGATTCGGTATTCGAGATTCGATAAAAACAAGAGAGGTCCTAATTTCGGATTTGAATTCTATGAATTTTGGATCCGACCCATCACTAATAAAAGAAATATACATATTTTATGCTTTATATATCTCTGCTTTAAATATTTACCCATCGCTAAAATCGATTTCACGAATTTAGTGATTTTATTTTCTATCTGTCTGATGAATAATTTTTTTTAATGATTCCGGCGCGAATAGTTGGTCCTTCAGTGTGCCCACCCTGTTATTTGTTTATCACCATTTTAATTATGTTAACTGTGCGATTTCGCGTTCAAAACGGAATCGGTGCGTGTGGAATCGCATGATTACGAAATGTGGGCCAAGTGCCGCAAGGCGATTAACTAAGGTAGTCCGAGCGAAATATCATTTTACTTAGAAAGCAATAAATTTGGTCTCATTTTAAAGAGAAATATCTCACCTATCCAATGACACCAAAAATGTAACCCCTTACTACATTACTTTCTGAGATATTTTCCAGAAAATTCCAGCCCTTTTACATGGGAAATGGTACGTGTATGCACTCCAGAGAGACATTATTTAACAAATGAGGTATTTCTAACACTTAGATGTCGTCAAAAAACTAACAGCGTGTAGTTTGTGTGTTTTATCAACTATATTTGAAAATCAATCATATTGTCACCGCAGGGTATTCTTGGGTATCACAAAAAAACCTTCCGTTTTGAAGGAGCTTCAAACTCACCGCACGAAAAAAATGAGTCAAGTTAAAGACTTATTCCGATATTTTCAATTAATTGCTTGCAATTTCTGACATATAAAACTATATTATTGCACAATTAATAATGCAATATTTAATTCATGATTCCTACATCTGGTGAAATTAAAACGTATAATTCGAATATGGTCTCTATTATGACCAGTGAACTATCTCGCTCGGACTACCTTAAGGATCGAACTGCGAGAGGGCGCCTTTGCTCATTCATCGTTTCCTTGAGGTTTAGGTCAATGGCACCGGCAACTTTGCCAAAAGCATGAAAACCTGTTTCTCTCACACAGTCTTCTAATATTTTATAATCAAAATTCATGTCCGGACGCTACTCCGCCGTTCTTACGCGGCAAATCATTTTTCTGCTTAAAAACTGTGAAAGTTGGCGAATCCTCATACATTCCGCTTTTGCTTGACATTAGACGGTGTCAGAGTTGCAACGTTACGAATAAATGAAACGAGTGTCGTCGGCCGAACTCAAGGTCGTTCGATATATTAATCTCTTTCTTCTTTGACGTATGTCTACATCTGAGTAGTGGGAAAGGATTCTCACTTAAAACTGTCACTATCATTAAGCGCTCTAGGTAAGACAACGTAAATACGAATATTTACATGAGTATAGCACTCCTTGGTCACATAATCCTCTGAATCGAAAAATCGAAACGAATGAACTGAATTGTTTAACTTTCGACAAGGTTATAAATATTATATTGTTAACAGCGCGACTCGAACCGTCCGGAATTCAAGAGTAAATGACGCCGAGTGTGAGATTAGCCCGATTTCGATGGTTGCCATTATTGTTCCCGTCTTTGATTTCTGAGAACTGTTCATCTGTTGCACGAATTACAAAAATCACGTGGGTCTGGGGTCAAATTACAATCAGGAGATGTGTCATTAAAAATAGCTTTAATTACCATGCAAACTTCGATTCACTTGAGAGGCATGTTGCATAAGTTTATAAATTAGACTATGTGACATGTTCCTAGAAACTTTTGAAAAACTTTAAAAATATCGATTGGAGTGGAGATAGGATATTTGGGGAGGCGACCGACAGCTAAGATCATTTGCCACATAAGGGATAGGTAAAGGAGGAAGGGTGGATAGAAACCCGGCGTCGGCATTAGCCTGCTCTTAACGAAAGGCGCCAAGGGGACCACGGCTTAACGTCTCATCCGACAGACGGAGTACTGTGCTTGAAGTGCCCTCCACAAGACGCTCAAGTAGGGATCGGGTTCCCTCTGAAAAACATCCTCTAATGTAGAGATTCGAACCCTGGCCGCCCGTGTGGTTGGCCAGTACTCTAGACACCACACCAACCCGATCACCCTCTTAAAATATCATGTAATAATAAAAATTTATTACATTTAAAAATTAAAATGTAAAATAAAAAAATCTTACTTCTTAGCACGCTATTTCTTTTCCACTTAGTATTGTGGTTAAATGTTCTCTTCATTTTAAGCACGTTCCTCGCTATTCTGTTACTATTGACGTACAAGTAACTTGTTATTATTTTACACGGATTATTTTTAGCGCGTTCGTCTCGCAGTTTGCTGAAAATATTTTTGGTAGTCATTGATTATGCTTAGGAAATATATAAATTTGTCTGATACGTTTTTCATTTGTCCCCATCACCTGTGACTCCCACCATATTGAATCTCGTATGTAAACACTCGAAGGGACGGAGGGAATGAGGTATTCCAAAAGGACATCGATCAAGTAAATATCCAGTGCATGATGAAAGACAACTCGTGTCTGGAATAAAATGGCTAAACTCCGCAGATTTTTCTTCTCGAACGTCCTTCAAGATTGTGTCACTTTTCCAAACTCAAGACTACCTCAGGGTTACTCTGTACGAAGTCACCCATATCCCACCAGAGCTACCATCAAGTAATTGTTGTGCCGGCATGTACGAGGGTTGTTTTTTTTAAGTAAGTACCGTTTTGAAATTCGGCCACTGCAGTGCTGCTGTCGGCATGTGGCCCATGAGCGCCGTGTAACTACATCTGATTAGGAAGCCACAGACGCCATTACGGAAATATTCGACCGTATTTACGTTTTTTTGTGAGTATTTGAATTGCCTCCGTCGTTTGAGAATCCCGCCGACTGTGAAATACGCGCTGTGAATCGTTTTCATAGTGCCTAAGGCCTGAAAGCGGTTGAAATTCATCGTCAGATCATTGAAGTTTATCTGATAACATTACGAGCGATGGAAAGGTACGGAAATGGGTTGAAGCTTTTAGATAATCTAAAAAAAGCGAGGCATGCTGAGTAAGGGAATCGTTTTGCTCCCTGATAACGTTCGCCCACAAACGGCCAATCAAATTCAAGATCTCATCATCGGATCATTTGGCTGGGAACAACTTGATCACCCTCCGCACAGTCCCGATCTGGTGTCCAGTGACAACCACCTGTGTTTGCATTTAAAGATGCGTCTGTGTGGTCAGCGCCACGACGACGACGACAAGGTCAAAATGACCGCGTTGCAATGATTGTCAAATCAGGCGGAAGACTTCTATTAGTACGGGATTTGAAAGCTGGTCCTACGATGCGATAAGTGCCTTAATAATAGTGGAAATTATGTGGAAAAGTAGATTAAGTTACAGGTTTTCATGCAAAAATAAAATTGTTAAGAAAAGTATACTTGTTTTATTGTTATTTCAAAAGGGTACTTACTTAAAAAAACACGCCTCATGCCGTTAGGCTCTAATTCTGGAGGAGCGGGGGCGTTAATGTAATTAGGCACTAAACATCCCTTACGTGAGTTTTCACCAAGGTAACGAACAACTGTAGCGGTACCCGCAACACCATGGCACTTCGTGGCGTCACACACTTCTTCCTCCCCCACATTCAGCTGAGAACGGCTCCTATTCTGCTTCAGTTTTCCCCGCTTCCTTGCTCCTATTACTCGGCTTCCCGTTCCTTCACCACGAGGACCCAAATATTCTCAAATGGCCGATGTACGACGGTAATCCTTGAAATTTCTCGATAAAAGTGCTGCGCGCAGACATGTGAGTGAATGCGGAAGTTTTTATGTAAGAAATTCAATATTTCGTTCTCACGCAAAGACGCAGCTTTCTCGGATTCGCGAAGGGGTTGCGTAACCGCCCGTGGAAATAAATGCGCCGTTATAATTCTCCGAGGATGTGCTCCCAGTCATGGAGCATAAAAGAATGGCGGACTATCTGCGGACGGGAAAACATAAGGTATCTGGAGGCGATTCGTGTTATTTACCAACAGATTTGCATCAGACTAAGCATAAGTGTTCTCAATATTATAATTATCAATAGATGAATTTGAAAAAAAATGTACAATACCGATTTGATATTTTTGACTATCCAAGGCTGTTTAAATACGTTGCCATGGGTACACGACATACATATCGCAACAATGTATATGTAGAGATTTTCCTCAAAACCCAAAATAACACATTTCATGTGGTTGTGATGATTTCGAATAATATCAAGATATCGAGCCGATTCGAAACAATAAGTTTAAAATAGAATTGACGCCAAAATTTCGAATTCTACGCCGAATACTGTGGTATAAATTGTTTTAATGAAATGAAAACATACAAAATATAATTCTTCCATCATTTCCTTCGCTGCCTGTGAAGTGAGTGCCACCGCAAAATCAGATGTCCTTAATGAAATGTGTGGTCGTGGACTAGTTTTTTTTTAAATTCATTTTAAACGTGATCAATGTATCAATGCTCTCATTGGCCCACGACTACCACTCCCGCCACCTTCAATCGCAACTTATGTCATGCCGTTAGGCTTTTCATTTGAAACCGATTGCCCCATATGATTTACCTCATAAGATAAAAATGTCCCAAAATTCCTAACTAGTTTGGACGCAGTTGAAGCGAGATTTTTCCTTCGTAATTATGGAAATCAAAATCGAATTTCGATTTAAAATTGAATCAACTGAAAGAAACATGTATTGAATAAATTAAATCACTATGCAGGTTCAGTTTGGATTTCGTGAACGTTACAGAGTCTGTATTTGAAGAATACAGCGAGTACATTCCCTCAGAATTGTATTTCACTTGGTACCAACTTGCAGTATCATCAAGTACTATAATGGTATATACATGAATCATGTAATATTAATGGTACCTAAAATTAGTTTCATATGAATGAAAATCTCAGTATATAACAAAATAACCATGCTTGATTCTTAAACTTGGCCCATTCATTTCACGCTATTCAAAGATAACGCTAACCCAATCGGAGGTTTTCGTTCGATTTAACGTCCCTGATTACGGAAAGTAATAATATTTTCGCAATTGCGGAACTTACGAACTAAGCATCTTAACATTTCTGACACGATATTTGGGTTACCACTCACTGTTATTAGATATTATGTGCTCTAATATGTTTAACAACGTGTCTTGGGAGCGCAGAGTCGTCATATATCCCAAGCTCCACTTCACCATCCAAAACATCTTTACGCGGCTGGTGACCTAAACCTCCTGCCACACGCCCATGTGGCGGCTCGCAGGGTATTATGTAGATGCAATACGGCTTGTCCTTTATCGTAAAATAACTCGAAAAAGAAATGCAGCATGTGCTGATATTTTGGCATTAATTGGTGTGTTTTTTTAATGAGGCTTCATTTATGAAATTTTATGTCGATGGTTATCTCGCCCGAGCTTTCTGGATGTGGTTCCACCAACCTAGCCTTGCACGTGCCTTCCGGTTAGCGACCCTATTCCCGTTGAAAAGCGGCGAGTTAGGAGATGATGAACTCAGTCGCTCGAGACTAAGTGCCAGGAGAGGGGTCGAAACTTAATTCGGACGGAGAATTCTCCATTTTCATATCTCATTCGTCTATTTTTCATGCTCGCGTGGATCTTACCCTCTTGGGATGCTTCATCCAACCGGAATTTTTTTCTAAAGCAGTTTACGGAATTAGCTGAGAATCCCATGGAATTTATACAAAATTATTGATTGGGCGTTTTAAAGGTGGATCCGTACCTAGGGTCACTATTTCCAGAAACTTTCAAAACTTTTATCTAGTATCTTTGATGTGGATTCTATATACTGAGATGCAAAAGGTGCAGGGCTTTGCGGCTGGTTGTAGTATAATTCTGCCTTGAAGGTGAAGATTTTGACGTGGGCTCGAAGGAGATTTGCTTAGATTACGACAGTAAAACGTGAATTTAAACCAGAAAGCATATTCAGGCTTTTAATCAAAACGGTTTCATTCATCATTGGTCGAATAATCCTGAGATTGGTTGGCTGCGGCCTTCCACCATTCCCTACCTAATGCCAGTTCCCCTACCTCCTGGTGTCACTTCCTATGTACTTTCTTCTTTATTTGGTCCATGAACTTCTTCCTGGGTCTTCCTTCGGGGGCTTTTCCCTCTATTTTATCTTCATTTACGTTCTTCACAAACCCATTGTGTCTCAGGGCTTGTGCAATCCATCTGGATCTCCCTTTCTGTGTAGTGTTCCACATAGTCCTTTCCTCTTCTACTCTTCCGTACATTTCCTTATTTCTGAATCCATGCGTCCATTTTACCTTCCGCATCCTCCCCCCAAGACCAGGTTTCCCCAACACCAGGTTTCCAAACATTCTAGTCCCTTTCTCGTCTACCTTTTAAATGGTCCACGCTTCCGATCCAGTGAGTGCCGTTAACATAGCGGTGGCTGCGATGGCGCATTCGGCTTGAATATATACTTAAAGAAACGCTTTCCCAGCTGTGCACCGCGAGTGACTCAAAGGAGGCTCCTCTATGAGGCCGTCATGAAGATGACAACATTTCAGAAATTAAATAGCTGATTCTATTTAGCGTTTTTGACAGTAGTTTTCTTTGGTAATAATTCTTAAGTTCCAAGTTTCTTAACATTCATATTTCTGTACACGAGATCTGTTTAATACTCCTCACGGAGCATTGATGGAGCTAAATATTATGTTGATTAACATTCCTAGACGTTTCACGAAAAACATTTGCCTCCAAAAGGGCTCCGAGGCTGAAAAAGCTTAGAAACCGCTGATCTAGAGGAATGCCTCCCCAATTTCTTCCAACCTCATTGCCTGCCGTGACTTCCAAGGCGTAATGCGCGTCGAAGAAAGTGGTTGCTTCTTTGAGGTGATCCATGATTCGAGCGCCATTTTGGATCTTTGGCTGCTTTGGAAACGAGTATTTGAGTGAGTGGTGATAACATTTAGAATAACGACTTCCCCTTGCGTTGGCGCACACTCGTAAAAGCTGGCAGAACTGTGCAATGCATCCAGGGAACGGCGAGTTTGATGATCGCATTAGCTATTCCGCCCTCGGCTCCATGTAACATGGACATTAATACGATAGGTTGTAAAAATGGCCTCAAATGATGGTTCTCCGATCCGGATTCGGTCTGACATTCGTCGCCCCATCTTTTTTTGTTTTAACGTGAACACATCCAATTAGAGCTCATAAATATTTATGGGTGTTGGAGTGGAACCTGTCCTCTTAAGGATGAGGAGAGAGGGAATCTCGCGGGAGCCTAGCGTCATGCGACACCCTACCGTTTACTGTTGGGTCGTTGCGTGGTCACGCATATATCTATCACTATTATTTTGTAAATATATTCTTCATATTTATGAATTGTTTGGGTTTTGGTCATTGGTCAATCAACACGCTAAAGTGTTTCACTTGAAAGGTTTACTTATTCGAATTTAGGTGCGATTAATCTGATGCCTGGAAAATTACTATGCACCCGAACGCTTTCAAACCGAAAGCGCACAGCGGCAGAGTCGTGGCACAAAGTGAAAAACTGGATTTCTCGCGCAAGAAGCTTGCAAACACAACGTTACAAATTTCGGAGGATCATGCCAATGATCGTTCTGAACATCCGTCTGTATTTTTCTGGATCACAAAAATGATTCTTCCACAAAATTATGTTCTTGTATCTGATGATGGCTCTGTGCACTGAAACGCGTCGTACGCATTAACATACCTTGTGGAATAGTGCACCTGTTGTTTCTGTTTTAATCTTTCATGGAATGATAAGAGAATAAATGAACGCTAATTATGATACGTGAAATTAATTTTTGTCCTTTTCAAGGCCTCTGCTCACGGTTCAATTTATTGTACAAACGGATGCATGAACTCTTAAATGAGGAAAATTATACCGGGTAAATCTGCAAACTGTGTAATTATCTGAACGACTGAACGGGAAATAGACCCTGCTCTCGTCCCTTTCATTTTCTTGTACATTCAATGATACATTCATTTGTCTAATGAATGTACCGTGCAGAGCGACCTTTATACCTATACATACACTTTTTTTACTTTTTCTTGTATTGCATTTCCTATTTGACAGCATTGGTGACATGTTTGCAACCTTAATTGCTTCAAATAAATTTCATAAAAATTAATATGGGATATTTTTAAATTGCAGTTTTGATTCAAGTAGAATAATCTTAAAATTATTTTTGAAGCTAAAAAAAAAAGACTGGTCCACGGATAATTAACCGAAATTTATGTGGCCCGCCTCGTGAAATGGGTTGTCCACCCCTGTTCTATAACCATTGTTGGTCTCCTAATGAGCCATTGAACAAGCTAAAACCTGCCATGAGGAAATATTTGTACAGATTTATGGATTGTATTACGACAGCTATAAACTTAAAACAGCTTTTTTATGAACCCTATGCACAACATTATCATAATGATTTGGTTGCATAGTTTCGCTAATGGCTAATGAAGAATATGCGTACAATTCTAGTAGTCACGACCAAGTCACTCGATGGTAAAGGTTGAATGTTAATTGGTCTGCGTACTTATTCCGCAGCCCGATGAATTGTATTACCCTTACGTCTGTCCCTAGTATATCAGAAGAACACCCATTGGTCACTCAAAATTGTAATTTATCGCAAGACATCAAATTGGAAATTCGCATTTTTCACGAAATACCATCCGCGAAGGAAAAAAGGATAATGAAGCTGCCAATTTTCATCGCTGCCCTTGAGAATTGCAATGCGTATATTCCGATGAAATAATTTGAAGGTAAATGACACTATAGCTTCTACTAAACCATATTATCAGGAAAATCTTGATAAATTAGAGACACTGTTACTAACTTTTGATCATCGAATAGAATATACACCAGACATCGTCCGACATTGGAACGGTAGGCTTGGAATACATCCCAATAATTAACTTAATAAACTGGCTAAGAAATTTAGCAACTCAGTATCGATATTCATGCCCAAATAATTATTGAGATAGCGTTAATACAAGTTTCATTTCCCTCTCACAACTTGCCGGTTGAAGCCTCGCTTCCTCACATTTTTGGTTTCCTACTTGAATTGAAGATAAACCTGTTTGCTAGTTCATATTTTAATGGCATGTAATATAGAATAATCACAAAATGGAGAATGAACCATCAATACTTTCATAAGACATTGGGACTGATCTTCCTTCCCTTTCCAAAGTAGAGCGTCATCACCGCTGACTTCTTAGGGCGCAAAAGGGCGCATCGTCGTACACTTACCTTCCTTGTGCACTAGCGCCCTAGTCATGATGCGCACTAACGGATTGGAACCGCACTATGCGACGTCACATCCGGAAAATGACAATCGAAAAGAGCACATAAGGGAACGAAGTGTGCATAATATTGGATTGGAAAATGGCCTTAGCCTTCTGCTTTTAGCTTCCGCCACGATCTCTGGCTCTTTGAAAAGACTTCCGATTTCCTGATCGTGTTTTATCCTCCATGTATCGCCTTCATCAGTTGGTCCAAAAATTTTACGTCTGTTTTAGTTCTCAAATGGTAATTAACTTTTTCTCTATGCTTTTGTCTAAAATCCAGGTTTCAGCTCCATAATGGAGGACGGGTCAAATTATAGATTTGTGGATCTTCAGCTTAGTATGGCGAGATTAGATTTTTGACTTCAATACGCTCTTTAGTGCACATGTGCTTCTGCTGGCAAGGTTTTCTTCTGTTCTTAATTTCAACATGTTCATCATTTTGCGAGCTGACTATGGTTCCTAAGTATTGGAAACAATTAGGGATGAGTCGATTCCACTTTTTTTTCGATTCCGATTCCGATTCTTTCAAATCGATTCCCGATTCTCGATTCCGATTCCACCGATTCATATTCCTAATAAATAGGTGGGATATTGATATACCAGTAGCGTACGGCTATTATTTAAATTCAAGAATTGGCTGAGATAAAATAACAAAGACAATTAATTCGCTCAAAAAGTATATTTATCAACAAATAGCAAATGTATCCTCAGCTTATCGAGGTAGTAGATAAAAAGTACAAATCGATAGCCTGCACCGCCTACACCCTAAATTACTGAGACAAATATGATGTGATAAATGAAATTTGATTTGAATATTTATCCATCTAGACTCGATGGAATCGGAATCGACCTAAGGCGATCGATTCTCGATTCCGATTCTAATTATGAGAATCGATGGAATCGAGAATCGACATTTGGATTCGACTCATCCTTAGAAACAATCCACCTGTTCATAGTTGCATTCTATGTCGGTTATGTTTGCATCTTCGATTCTCCCTCTTCCAAATTTAACAAGTTGCGATTTGTTGTCATTGTTATCTTCAATCACGTAGTCTTTTTTTTATAGGCCGTTTTCGAACTCGGCAAATCAAGCAATCGTCCCTTGGAACCTAGTACTCATTGGGCGGATATGACGTCAAATTCAATTGACCGGAGACGCCATATAGTCTAGATACCTATTCAAGAAACCAAGGAAATGAAAAAGTCAAGTAAGGATTGCACTTTGCTTGCCTAGGAATCAAGATATCTTGATATCAAGTTAACTATGCGTTTGCCGAGTTCGAAAACGGCCTTTTTCTCTCTTATAAGAATTCTAACCATTTCCTGATGTTCCTCCTTAGTCTCTGCAAGCAATACCACATCGTTCGTTCCGTAACACGAATGTCAAACCGAGAGCGTCCCCGTGAGAGTCAATTGGATTAAAAAAAAGGAAAAACATGAAAAAACAGTTCGGATAGTCATCAGTTTAACATTAGAATAGCATTTAATAGTACAGATCGGGAATTAAAAATAAATTGTGGGACTAATAATAAATGTGTACTGTACGGTTCACGAAAGACCTTTAAAAATGAAATTCTACGAATGACTAGAGCATAATTGCTATTTAAAAGCTACTTTGAGGAAAATGATTTTTGTGGCTGTTCATTTACGTTGTCTGTTTTTATTGAATAATTATAATATTATAATAATATATTATATTTGCCAAAGGACAAGTAAAATTCATGCATGTTAATGGCACATTAAGAGTAGGGTAAAGAATATACATACAATATTTACAATGATGTTAGTATGATAAACACAAAACAAAGTAAATCAACTATTGTTTAAATAATCATCAATTGAATAGAATAATCTTTCATGGAGGAAAGACTTCACCTTGGATTTAAAGACATTGCTGGAATTAACACATTTCAATTCTGTTGGCAACTTATTATAAATTCTTATCCCATTTCGCCAGGGCCAAGTATTTTGGTATTAATTCTGATGCTATTTAAATGCAAATGATCAGGTTTTCTAGTATAATACTCATAAATTTCAGAGTTCAGATGATACTCTGGAAAATTTGATGATCTGGAAATTTTGAATGATCGTATTCTTCATTACTATTTTCTATAACACTATTGAAATATGATGAAAATAACAATCGAAAGTATATATACACATTGAAGGGGAAGAATCTTAAGAGATTAAAATATGGGGCAATTGGGAGGGGCACAATATGATTTCTTGGCTATTACTCTCACAGCACGCTTTTGAATTTTGAATGAATGTGGGGATGAACCTCAGACATGTGGGAATAAAAAAGGCCATAACAAAGAGTTAATAAAACATCTAAACTTACTGTATACCTATAATAACGAATGAGGTAGCAAGAGAAGCTCAGTTTCCTCATGAGTAGATTTACATGTACATTGCATGATAAATTAGCACTCAACATGATACCAAGGCATTTTATATAGTCGACCTGTTCAACCGATTATTTCTTATCTCTTTTGTAGATTAATTTTTTATCCTTACCATAGAGGGAGATTAACTTGCGTGTACATTCCTTGCAATGCGTATAATCTCGAGAAGTATCTTACTGCTCCTCAGAAAATAAGCAATGAATGAAAATCGCCTGCTCATATCAGCGTGAAAAATTATTGACATGACTTTACTTGTTTCTTCGTCCGATGCTCCTAATTTTTTCTGAGATGATTTTCGAAGGAAGCGCGTCTGGAAAACTCGAAGATATTGATAGTCTAAAATAGTGTTATAGAAAATAGTAATGAAGAATACGATCATTCAAAAGTCTGAGTAAGCGGTTATTCTTGTATTAATAGGCGAGTATTTGTCGATGGTGAAGATGAAGATAGGAATACCATTACTTGTAAAATTGTGCCAACTGATGAAGTTTTCTTTAAGATACTTTGAGGAAAAAATCATTTTACCAAGAAATAAATTAATTTGGACACATTTTAAAGAAAAATACCTCGCCCTTGTAATGACACAAAAAATTCAACCCTTTACCACATTACTTTCTGAGATATTTTCCAGAAAATACCAGCCCTTTTACATGGGAAATGGTACGCGTATGCACTCCAGAGAGGAAGTATGTACAAAATGAGGCATTTCTAACACTTAGATGTCGTCAAAAAACTAACAGCGTGTAGTTTGTATGTTCTGTCAACTATATTTGAAAATTAATCACATTGTGACCCTAACAGGTTGTTGGGAATCACATAATACCTTCTGTTTTGAAGGAATTTCAAACGCACCGCGGGAAAAAAATGAGTCAAGTTAAAGACTTAATTAGATACTTCAATTTAATTACTTACCATTTCTGTCATGTAAAACTATATTATTGCACCATCAACAATGCAATATTTTAGTGTCCTACAGCTGGTGAAATTAAAACGTATAATTCGAATATCGTCTCTATTGCGACTAGGGAACTATCTCGCTCGGACTACCTTAATAATAGGGATTGCTATATCCCAAAAGGAGTGAATTGACTAAATTGGCAAAAGTAAGGTAATTTTCTCGATCACAGATTAATCCCATCAGGTATGGATACACCAAAGATAAAACAAGATTATAAACAGTGAAAATGAGATGTTAGCGGGTAATAATTATTCTAAAAAGAGATGTTAGTGGGTAATAATTTTGGCATAAGGGATGGACCATGTTATTTCCAACAATCCTCCTAGGAGAAGTAAACATGTGCCGTTGAAAACTCTCAAAACGTGAAAGGTTTCCCAAAGATGACATATATTTCAGCGCTGCAGTTTTCTGAAGATGGCCGTGGACGAAGAAAAGGACGATGACAACGAGACAGGACTAATTAATCTATTTCTATAGAAACAGGCCCTGAAAGACATCAAAACGGAGGGAATGGAATAGCGTCGGTCAGAGGGAGAAGTTAGCAGTGCTTCACGCCCTCGACTATGACCAATGACGTGTCTGGTTGTGTAGCCAATGAAAAGTAATTGATTAACTCGGAAGCTAGGTGAACACTGAAACCTGAATGATACAGGGCGATTAACCATTTAGTGGGCATCTTGATTCACCAAAGTAAGCTGTCATCGACCATACAATCATCCATTAAACTATCTGTCATACTTTAACATCGAAATATTTATGATGTGAAAGCAGCGTAAAAAACTGCTTTGCCGCGTGTGGAAGGGTGACCAAAAATTTCCATTTTAATTTCGGTGAAGTAGACTGTGGAACCAACAATTATTGTCCTTATCGTTTGATCTATTCTTAGTGAAAATAATAGCCGAGTCACCCAAGGTTCCCAAAGGCATTTCCCTTATTTATGGGCGAATGCACTTCCTGCTGGTGTATGGATGCGGCATACGTGGCGTCCGGATGCTATATCCTTGACGCTTTAATCAGCCATGCTTAAAACAAATCCATGATGACAGACATTTTGTTTGCCATTACTTTAACTAATGTATGAACGATGCTATATGCTTCATGATATGTCACTCACTTAAAACTGTAACTAATTAATACCTAATTTACTCTGTTAATAATACTTCAGATCACACATTATTTTATCTTCATTTGAGAATTGAGTTGCTATGGCTTATGTTGTACTACTCTGTCATATGTTGCTGAGTTCGTTGTTAATTGTTTACAATTACGTGTTCCCAGGCAATCATAATGAGCCTGAGCTGCATATTCATAACCTATCATAAATTACTAGCAAAGGTACCCGTTGAAATTAAACGGGGGATGGAGAGAAAGACAGGGCATATAGGTTGTAGGTTCGAGTCGCTCATGAGGTGTATTTTTTTCCAGGCAAATCAACTATAATTTTAGTTTTATTTTTTGATTCAGCAGATGAAAACCGCATTATGTTATGCTTACCGAGTTTCGACATTCTTTTCCATTAACATATGGAAACTAAACTACAGGCCATTTGCATTCCAGAGGCTTTCCGCATTAATATAACATCGTGACTGTGGCGTAAAAAACAAATAATTCACAATTTAACAATATTTAATCTTAAGACACACAAGACAGGAACAAAAGTACAAAGTCGTAAGAGCGCCCGAAGGAGCAGCGAGCAGCTTCTCGCAGGGGGGGATGCAGCGGAGAGTGGGGTGTGGAGGCGACGGCTCTTGACGGTGCACCCGGAGAGGCGAAGAGTGAGAGAGAGAGAGAGAGAGATCGGAGTCATCCAGGGAACTGGCGGGTAACTGCCGAATCCAGGTACTAGTCCCTGAAGAGGGGAGGGAGGGGAAGGGCGATCGCAGCTCCTCCACGTATACATTGTAAAAAAACAAAGGAAGTACATTAGCACTTGAGCGTCTGCATAAAAACCGCACAGTGACATTCCCCTGTTTTAGATGGGTCCAACTTAAATTGGTTCACTTAACATGAATTTTGCCAATTTTAGGCAAAAATATCCCTGAAAATATCATAATCAACAACATTTCAGCATAAGGCCTAGATTTCCACTGTAATACCTAACTCTAGATACAAAACCCAGCCGCCATTGTAAAGGCCCCATTTCCCGTCTAAAGCTAATGCTAATTCCACGGTTACCAAGGAAATATCCTATTGTTGACAGAAGTAAAATTCATGATTTTGACATTTAAAACGCGATTTCTAGGGAAATTTTATTTGTATAAGAAAATTGAATGAAAGATTAAGAAACTGCAATCTTTTATCCATCTAATGGCGAAAATTATAGCCTTCTATCTTTAGTAGAAGTAATTAAAATATGCAAAGAGAGAAACCTCTGCACTTGAACCAAAATTTTTAGACTTGAGTTTTTCAAACACATAAGACACCATACGGCCCAATACGCTTCCCTTGGGGCCCAGGGGCCTTCCTTATAGTCCCAATTTCCTTAAAAATCTTTACAGGATCAGTAAAGTAACTATGTGTGAAAATTTCACTAAAATCGGTTCGCTCGTTCAATACAAATGAGGCTTTTAAGCATGAATATATATTATGGATTCAGATGTTCGGAATTGTTGTATAGACTACGTGTTTCCTAAATTTCCACTTTTAGTTCACCCAGTCCTTGGTTCTTCTTTGATTAAAGTCTTTTCTGTTGTTTTTGTAAATAGACGTAGTTGATTGTTGTTAACGTGAGACTGTGTTGAATATTCAATAGCGATCGAGGAGATATGAATTATCTGATGATTAGAATATATCTAGCTAATTTTGTGATCTAAAAGTTACTTTTTAAATGCTAGAGAGGAATTACCTATTACAGGAAATAAGTAAGAGATTATTGAAACGTTCATCGTGTGCCGACAACGTTGTTCGCTAGAATTCAATTTTAGTTGGAATGCATTAACCCTATTTTTCCTAAATAAAGAATTCAGAATGCCATCTTTGAACAGAGCGTGCGTCGTACCAGGCTGCAAAACAGGGTATGCGTCTACGAGGACCCAAATAGGAGACGTGGATTGAAAAATAAGATTCTGTTCACGGCGGCGGTAAGTGCATTCCTTTTTAACTACACTGCAATGATGGTCATCGAGAATACTCGCACGAATTCACCTCGCATTCTTATTAAAATTCCGGATAGCGATATTCACGAAGTGCTAAGAAGTTAATTGTGCATTTGTTTTATTAAAGTTTGTATAGGAATTAAATATATCTGTATACCGAACGATATCCAATTTTTGGCGATGAAAGGGCCCACTTGAGGGCTTTCTAGGGCCCCAAGGCCCTTGTTCTTTAGCCTATGCGTGAGCCAGATATATCAAGTATCTTTTTTTCAAATTTTGTTTCAATCGATTCGGTGGTTTCTGAGTGATTGAGTAACAGACAGACATACACCACTAGATTTTTATATATTAGTAAGTATTATCAAGAAGTAAGATTGTGTTCTATGCAATTGTTATGCATGTCCCGTCGACAGACGATACGGTCTGACATAAGTTCAAATAAAGAAAAGGGTGAAAGGTGCTTACTTTGGCGGTCATCTTGGAATGGATTTGAAACGCTGCCAGAGCCGAATTGATACACTGTCCCTTCACGATGGAAGCACGCTTACATGAAGCTAAAATTTGTTAAGGTGTTACACATGGATGCATCCTTAGGCCAGCAAATTTTTGTTATAACCATCAAATAATAATTTCTATAAAAATCTTTTTCTTGCTAGGCTTATTTATATTCGTTAAAAAGATCACTTCATAATAGTAAAATCGACTCCTCTGACAATGGTATGAGTTCAAGGTAAAGAAAATGAATTAATTAACCCTCATAGAATAAATTCACTCGAAAAAGATTAGTCGCACCTCTCATCTCAAACATATCTTTTTTTTAATATTAGGTGTTCATGGAACGTCGTCATATGATTCTTATCTTATCATCATGATTGGATTTTTTTTTGGCTTTCATGCAAGATTTCGTCGACCGAGTTCGCTATCAGTGCCTTGCATTGGCTATCTTTGCCTTGCATTTTTAAGACTTCTACTCAAAACGGGTGGGGAATTATTTTTCTCTCAGCCTTCTTGTCTGTAAATTGCATATCATATCATATTTCTCCATCGCTGTCGGCCTTTTGGGTGAAAAAGGCTCATCACCAGCCCCGCCCAAATCGAGGAACAAAACAGACATATCAAAACGTAGTCTAAAATGTGTTTCCAATGAATGAGGGGCCTCCAACTAGTTGAAAATCCCTCTCCCCTCCTCCCTGCCTTCTTCATAGAGTGAATTTAGGAAGGCTCTAAATGGTCTTGGTGGGAATTGAGACCACTGTTCAGCAAAACGATACGTTCTGTTGGCAAGGCAAAACCTGCAAAATTTTAAGTACGAGGGTCGTTCAATAAGTCCTTAGAAAATCCGGGAAATGGCGCTCGCAGTATCAAAAATGGTTTGTTTTTCATAAAAATTATTACTCCAAAGTCAGCTGTTTAAGTCTCAGTTACATACATCGCCATGGTTTCATTTTAATTGTCGATGGAAGCAAAGAACTTTGGTTTTCTTATATGAATGGAAATAAGTGAGTTTCGAGTGGTTATCCAACATTTATATTTCAAAAGGCCTAACACCGAAAGGGATCAAAGCAGAGTTGGATGAAATGCATAGCACATCTGTTTTTGTATTTTCAACTGTTTACAATTGCGTAAATGACGTCAAACGTGGCCATACATCCACAAAAGATGAGCTTCGTTCGGGACGTTCAGTGGAAGTGACTACTCGCGAAATGATTGGTAAAATCCACGATATGGTTTTGACTGATCGACAAATAAAAGTGCGCAAAATAGTTGAGGTCACAGGCATATCGTATGGTACAGTTTTTTCAATTTTTCACGAAAAATTGGGCGTGAAAAAAATCTCGGCATGATGGTTGCCACGTTTCCTCTCAGTGGAGAATAAACGCAATTGTTTGGTCGACTCTTGAGGCTGTTTTGGCGCTTTTCCATCGCAACCCTGACGAGTTTCTGCATCAACACATAGCTGTGGATGAACTATGGATACAATACTAAACTCCAGAGACAAAAGAATATTCAAAACAGTGGGATTTTGTAGGCGAACGGGCTCCGAATCAGGCGAAAACGGTGAAGTCAACTGGCTAGGTGATGGCCACGGTTTTTTGGGATGCACGCGGAATCATCTACAACAGTTACTTGGGAAAAGGAAAAACTATAACTGCAGTGTCTTATGGGTCGTTATTGCACCGGCTGAACGAAGAAATCGAGAAAAAACGTCCTCATTTGAAAAAGATAAAGATCCTCCTTCATCAAGACAATGCACGGGTGCACACCTGCGCAGTTTCGATGGCCAACATTGCGGAATTAAAGATCGAATTATCATTACAGCATCGACCGCATTCACCGGATTTGGACCTCAGTGACTTTTTATTACCTCCAGAATAGAAAAAATGGCTCACCGGAAAGCGGTTCACGACGAACGTGGAGTTCATCGCCCAAATAGATGCCTATTTTGAGGAACATCCGAAATCCTACTTTTTGGACGGCTCAAAAAAGTTGGATAAACGCTTGGAAAAGTTTATTGAGCTAATGGGGGATAATGTTGAAAGAAAATACACAACTTAATTTAATCTTCTATCTTTTTCTTAGGACTTATGGAATGAACCTCGTAGTTTTAATTATTCAGTGGCATTCAATATATTTAATCCAATGCCACGTATCTAAATCGATTCCTAATCTTCCGTATTATTATATCTTTGTTTTCGGAATTAAATCACATTTAAGTCATAATTTTGAGATGCGAGAATGATATTCTGTACAATCTGGTGGGAAGGGGAAATCGAGGAATGATGGGTTTGGAAATCGCTTTAAAACAAGCTCGTAGGAAGGAATAAGATTAATGTTAGTTCGCAGGTTTCCGCGGCGTTGATCAAATGATTTCAACATTGTTCGGGTTGCATCCGCGTCAGTTGTCGTTCAGCACAACAGTTTAGCCATCTATCCTGCTGGCGTCCTCAGGGAGGGTAAGGATGATCCTTCACCTGGATACTGACGCGGATGCAACCCGAAATATGTTGAAATCAAATCAGATTAAAAGAGTGCGGAATGTAGGATTACAAGGGCGAATGTTATTTCCCTCCGATTAAGCCTTCTCTCCATCCATGTAATTGAGCAGGTACTTCCTTCTTGGCTTCTAAAATTGGTTGAACGTTGCCGGGCCTTAGACGACGGAATGCTACCATAGATAGAATATTAACATTCCCTGTTCCCATGATTTATATGTTGTGTTCTGGACTTTGTTGTCATGGCTGATTCACTGGCGGAGAAATCTATCGGAGAAACAGGTTTCTCAACTCCTCCCTTGGATCACAATAAAAAAAAAACTAATCCCAGAACGAATAAATCTCTGTCGTGGTTCGCCCTGGTGAGACAGAGAAACTATTTCGTACACCCAGAACTTTGGGCGGCTGGTGCGGTAATCGTTGATTATTGAGCGCAAATTTCAATATTTTCTTAAGTGAGAGAGTAAAAAGATTTCGGACGCCATTCTATCGTGGAACTCTCACCATGGATGCAGTAATGAGAATGATTTTTCTAATTTTATTGTTGATTTTTTTCCCTTCAGTAGGTAGTTCGAACGAGATAGTTCCCTAGTCATAATAGAGACCATATTCGAATTACTATACGTTTTAATTTCACCAGCTGTAAAACACCAATTAAATATTGCATTATTAATGGTACTGTAATATAGTTTATATGCCAGACATTGTAAGTAATTAATTGAAAATATCTGAACAAGTCTTTAACTTGACTCATATTTTTCGCGCGGTGCGTTTGAAACTACTTCAAAACGGAAGAATTTTTGTAATACACAAGACCCTCTTGCGGTAAAAATATGATTAATTTTCAAAAATAGTTGAGAAAACATACAAACCACACGTTGTTAGTTTTTTTACGACATCTAAGTGTTAGAAATTCCTCATTTTGTAAGTAATGTCGCCCTGGAGTGCATACACGTACCATTTCCCATGTAAAAGGGCTGGTATTTTTTGGCAAGTATCTCAGAAAGTAATGTGGTAAGGGGTTGAATTTTTGCTGTCATTAGAAAGGTGAGATTTCTTCTTTGAAATTAGACCAAATTATTTGATTTTTAAGTAAAATGATATTTCGCTCGAACTACCTTAAAGCAAGTTGATAAAGAGTTTTGGCCGCTGTATTCCAAATCAAATCGAAAATTTTACTCAGTAAAATATGTTTTTCCCACAACTTTGGTTGTATGTCGCTTTAATATTAATTGAGAACCAATTAAGTGACGTCAGCTGTGTTATTCCGCGTTTAGAAGATAAATCTGCCCCCATTCAAATAAATTAGCATGAAATGTATTTTTTCATGTGTCCCATGGCTAATTTATTTATTTTGGTATAATTTTCAAATATTTCAGAATTGCTAGAAACCCAGTTTTTTTATTTAGTTGTATCTAGAAATGTCACGAATAAGTACATTTGTTGAAGTCTTCACGCAAATTTGTGCATGAATAAAAATCGCTCGAGCCATCTTGAGCACTTTTGTTTCATGGTTTAGGTGTTCACGGGAGCGATGTAGCGAATGTTGATACAATTGAAGTTATCAGCAGGAAAGAAATTGTTTTGACCCTTTTTCAGGCCAATTTATTTGCTTAGGGAGGATTTCCCCCTTATCTGTTAATAATTGAGGCTAATTTAAAGAATTGTATGATCGGGGGAGGAGGATGTTGTGAACGGATACATTTCAAAACAAAGGCAGTGGAGGCGAAGGACCTTGCGGAGGAGAAACAAAAGAAATACGCAGGGTATAGTCTGGGGAACATGAGAGCTGAAGAAAGTCAGAGAATGAAGGAATACCAGCGAAAGAGAAAAAAAGCGTCAGAAAGTGAAGGACGTCGTGTAAGCGCTATTCACAGATGTTCGGAACTAAAGTAAAAAAGTTAATGGTTTGTAAAGCATCGAGTGAACCAAAGTCCGCAAGATAGAATTGAAAATTTCTTTGTGGTGTAATAAAATCAATACCTGCAAGTACATTTTTAATGATGATCGTTGACATATTTCTTGTCATAAAAAAAGAGGGAATACGCGCGATTACACTCTTTAAACAAGGGTTGTCAGCTATTAAATCGCCACGTTGAAAACGGACGAAAGAATATGTATATTTAATATCTCAGGCACTTTTTAGGTCGAGTCCTACCGTCGCAGGTGCATTTTGATAGACTGTTGACACTGTTGATTCGACAGTATTTTCATACCAAGGTAACCAAAGTAACGAACCAAGGTAATGTAAACTGGCCCCAAATAAGTTTTGAAGAGCGCTGACATCAGCGCCATGAAACAAGTCAATGGAACGCGATGAGTGGCTGAGAGGCACTCGATTGATGAACTCTGAGCAAGACGTTGCCTCGGATAGGCAAATCTCATGAGCAACGAGCTGTGACCTTGGTTCTCATCGCCAAAGGGCAAAATCCCGCTTCGTTTCTCTCCGCATAGCTCCATATCCATCCGAAGGGCATCTCGTGAATAGCGCGGCTATTGGGAGCGGATCTTACGGTAATTTGAGCGAAATATCATTTTACTTAGAAATCAATGAATTTGGTCTCATTGTATAGAAAAATATATCACCTCTCCAATGGCTTCAAATATTCTACCCCTTGCCACATTGGTTTCCGATATATTTGCCAAAAAATACCACCACTTTTACATGAGAAATGGTACGTGCATGCACTCCAGAGAGGCATTATTTACAAAAATGAGGCATTTCCTACACTTAGATGGCGTAAAAAAACTAACAGCGTGTGGTTTGTATGTTTTCTCAACTATTTTTTAAAATCAATCACATTTTCACTGCAACAGGGTCTTGAGTATCACAAAAAAACCTTCCATTTTGAAGGAGTTTCAAACGCGCCGCGCAAAAAAATGAGTCAAGTTAAAGACTTATTTAGATATTTTCATTTAATCACGTATAATTTCTGTCATATAAAACTATATTATTACACCATTAATAATGCAATATTTAATTCATGTATCCTACAGCTGGTGAAATTAAAACGTATAATTCGAATATCGTCTCTATTATGACTAGTGAACAATCTCGCTCGGACTTTAAGGGAGGTCTTTCTGCTTGCACGCATATCCACACGCGGCTATAAATCAGCGACGCCAACGTCGCCTAGCCTCTCTCCCCCGCCCACTAGGGAGCCTCACTCCCTGTCTCTCTCCTGAGACCATATGCTGCCCTTCGAACCGTGGTCGTGGAACTGCAGCACGGCCGCGTGGTGAGGACGGGCATTGAGTCATCGCCCACAGAGGACTTCCCTCGAGCTGCGAGCGTCCTTGTGCGCAGAATCGAGTGATGTGCTGAAGTGGGAAAAGTTATGTTAAAGCATAGTGCAAGTATATAGAAAGTGGCAAAGAGATAGGGAGATTGGGATATGAGTTTTTAAATAATACTTTGGCCACAGAGTATACTCTATGCTTTGGCCGATAGATGGAACAGGAGTATCGAAGTTGAACGGCAAACCATAACAAATGAGCTTTAGCACCCGGCCACTTAATTTAGTGTCGCATAACTCACATGATGTTCTTATGATGATTTCGGTGCCTGGATGTTTACTAATCGACCCATAGCAACGAAAACAAATCTTACTGAGTCGTAGAGACCAAGTAAAACATGTATTTTTATGTGCCCTCAATGAGCATCGACTATAATGAATCGAATTCACGTCAATATGATGAGACACGCGATTACCAAACACGGAGTCTACTAAATATAAGTACATCTACATCTACATCTACGTCATACCCTGCAAGCCACCCAAAGGGTGTGTGGCAGGGGGTGCTTTCGCACCAGGCAAGCATGAATGATATGGTAGAACACCGACATTACATTAAAAACCCGCGTACCACGCATGCAAAGCGCCAATTACAAATCTAATACCCAAGAAACATTGTATCTCCAATCGTTCTAACATGCAAGGGATACAAAGACTACTACTACAGATTCAAAATATCATGCATAAATAAGAACATCATTATTTACATCATGCATAAATAAGAAAGAGGAGAATATAATGAGAAAGATTAACTGCCTGCCTATTGTCAATACTCGAACTATTCATGACGACGATCACAGCTGTTATGGTCCCGAATGGTACGCGGAAAAAGTGACATTTTATACCTATCAGTTCTACAATCTAGCTCTCTAATTTTATTGGCGCGATCTAATCTGCCGTAGTACGAAGGGGTTAATAGTATGTTTTTTACGTCGTCAGTAAAATGA
Source organism: Ceriagrion tenellum (assembly GCA_963169105.1). Lineage (NCBI taxonomy): Eukaryota > Metazoa > Arthropoda > Insecta > Odonata > Coenagrionidae > Ceriagrion > Ceriagrion tenellum. The sequence continues at coordinate 9,410,931 of OY720643.1, forward strand.
TTTTCCTGAAATTTATTTATGAGGTTAAGCCTATAATTTAATCTACGCTGTGATAGCGATTCCCATCCTAATTCTTCTAACAGTCCAGACACACTAGCCAACTTATCGTAGCATCGTTTCACAAACCTAGCTCCTCTTCGCTGTACGCGATCTAACTCTGATATCAAGCCCGTTTCGTATGGATCCCATACACTAACAGCATATTCCAGATGAGGCCTAACGATTGAAAAATAACAACGTTCTTTCACTTTCTCATCACATTTTCCGAGTACTCTCTTGATAAAGCCTAGCTTCCTATATGCTTGACCGCATATTTCCCTAATATGTTTTCCCCAAGATAGGTCGTGACTAATTGTGACTCCTAAGTACTTAACAGACTCGGCGTGAATAATTTCTGTATTTTTAATTCTGTATGCCCTAAATGGCCAATTTTTCTTTTTCCAAAAGCTGACTGCTACGCACTTTTTTATGTTTAGTTCCATCTGCCACTTTTCGCACCAAGCATGAATAGCAAGTAGGTCGATTGTTAAGGAGTCGCTATCTTCGGAATTGTTAATATCCCTATACACAACCGCGTCGTCTGCGAAGAGTCTAAGCTTACTTTTAACGACGTTACTAATATCATTAATGTACAAGAGAAATAAAAGTGGACCAATTACACTTCCCTGAGGAACACCCGATGTAACGCTGTGTTTGACATGATACCGTCTATGACAACCCTTTGTTCCCGCCCATGTAAGAATTGATTAATCCAACTAATAATGTTTTTATCTATTCCATATGCTTCTAGTTTTGAGAGCAACTTAACGTGAGGTACCTTATCAAAAGCTTTCCTAAAATCGAGGAATATCGCGTCAACTTGGACATTATTTTCACCCGAGAGCAAGATGTCATGAACGAAGAGGGCCAATTGGGTTTCGCAAGATCTACCCTTTCGAAATCCGTGTTGGTTATTTATTAACAATTCCTCCCTATCTAAATGACTCATAATGGAGCTTACGATTATGTGTTCAAATACCTTACAGGAAATGGATGTGAGAGAAATAGGCCTATAGTTACTAGGGTCTTCCCTGTCGCCGCTTTTGAATATAGGTGTGACATTTGCTACTCTCCAGTCCTTAGGCACTACATGATCTACTATACAGGATCTACAAGTAATGGTAGCGGGCGTGACTTCGTGGAAATCTTTCATAGTAGGAGCGTCTGAAGAAATTGCAACTTGACTGTTTCCACATAAGGTGGAAACAGCCAAGCCACCTGATGCTTATATACTTACTCTATGGTTAAAGTCAAGTTGAATTTTGTGTTGATGGTTTGATCCAGAGATGGCACTACGACGTCGATTTGGGAAGTTCTTTTTTTTTTGTTTGTGTAGCCAAGTAGGCAACAAAAGGTAATAAACAACCTCAACAGCATTCGAATCTAAAAAGATACATCTAAATGATACTAAATAAATTATACAAAAATATATCTCAACAATTTGTTATGGCCATTGGTGACACTTCGAATGCAAGGCTGCATCATGACGAGCCAAAGGGATTTGGTGCACTCGGAGGCGCAATGGATCCTCATAGTAAGGTTTCAAAATCTGTATCGCGTTTCCATACAGACATACATACATACCAATCACGCCGTTCCCTTCCGGGGTAGGCACAGGCACGAAGTTTCACTCATAAATACATATTTGTACACCTAACTCTGCTTCAATAATTTCCTCCATATTGACCTATCCTCGCAAACCTCTTTTTCCTCATTTACCCCCATACACTGCACTTCATACACGCCCTCCTAGTTTCAAGACTCCTAATATTCCTCCTCCTAAGAATTTCCTCATCCACATTCAACCACAACTTTCTCGGCCTACCTCTGCCTCTCGCACCATTCATTTCACTCTTATATATATGTTTCGTTATTTGACTCTCATATATTCTCTCAACACGGCCAAACCAACGAAGCACACTCCTTTCATATCTGTCCATTACTGGAGCATCTAACCCACATTCATTCATTACCCACTCACTCCTGACCCCATCCATCCTACTTTTGCCGAAAACACTCCTTAGATAACTCATACCAACGGCGTTTAGTCTGCTCTTATGTCTATCCTGACATACCCATCAATTATGTTCTCTCTCGTATGTCAAGAACATAATCGATGTAGAAATAGAGGGAAAATCCCCCAGATGCAGGCCCAGGAATGAACACAGAGACCAAATAAAGAGGAAAGAACGTGACAACTAGGGAGTAAGAAAACTAGCATTAGATTTGGAAGAGTTGAGAGATGCATTCAACCAATCTGTCTCACAACTTTAAGAGGGATTAAGGTGGGAGCCCCTAGAGACTCGGAGGCTGCACGCTAGGCTTAGGCTACTTGATAAATTCAGAACTGATATTGTTCAGAGCAACATAGAGAATATTATCATGATTCCTCACTACATCTCTAGGTCTGACAGATGCGATAAAATAAGAGAGATACACGGCCGAATAGATAGGTACAAGAACTCGTTCTTTCCGCGAATAATAAGCGATCACAATAAAAATTAAGCTCGCTAAATACACTCCTATAATTCATATCATCATTTAATCTCCAAAAAACTCACATTTACTTGGCTGGTAGCCTAACACCCCCTGCCACACGCCCATGCGGCGGCTCGCGGGGTATTATGTAGATGTGGAAATCTTGGGATTGGTCGATCGATGATGGAGGCTTGCACGACCATATCCGGCGACGTAAGGATGGTTGCAATTCCTCTGATCTACTTAACGGACCCTAGTATGCATATAAATTTATAAACTCATTTAACTAAACAAAAGTTATTAAAATATCATGAGAATTTACAACAAACGTAATTATATGTTTTTCCTTGGGCTTTAACCCACACCTCGAGGTTTTACCAAATGGTGGTGAAACTTGGGCATGTTGGGTTGAGCATAAGAGTTAGCTAAATGCAGTGTAGTAAATCGGGGAATTAAGAGGTACTTGAGGTACTATTACCATTATCCCATATTACCATTATAAAATCAAACCTCATTCTGTTAAGAGAGCTTGAAAAAATTGCTGCGATGGCGTCTAAAATATAGTTGAAGCTCTTAATTTACTTTTTAATGACTTATCGCTGATAATATGAAATAAAGACTTAGAACCAATACGCTATTTACTGTTGCTACTTTCAACGATCTTCGGAGGTTGAATATCCCAGCCCTAATCTTCTTAGACAGGGTGTTTCAGGAGGACCTTTGTTGCGTATTCTCCTCGGGTATTTTTCTTAAAGGCAAGTTTTGATTAATGTCACTATTTGCCGAGGTTTTCTGAGCAAATTAAAGCTCTTATCCACAAGAAAAGTTGTTGCCTCGTTGTATTAACATCAGTTAAGTTACCATATCTTCCGTATTTTAAAAGATAGAGATGTAATTTTTGCTGCAATGAATTAAGAAATTAATTTACTAAAAGTTTTAATCTCCTCAATCGATACTAGTCATTGAAATTCGGTGTTTCCATTGTGATTGCAGACTACTTCTGAAAGAATGTTTACGTTGCCATAGCTCGGTAACTAAGGAGTTGCAAACCCATTTTGTTATGTTAAAAAATGCTTAAAATCACCTTCCCCCCCCCCTATCACCTCCAGAAATTTATAACTTTATTCCTGAAACACCCCCATCTATGTGTGTATTAAAAAGATAGTGCGAATGTGCGGTCACTACCAAACTACCAAACCACCGCACAGAATGACGTAAAACTTTTTAAAATGATTCCTTATGTCGCTCGGAAGGTTTATGGCTATTTTTTGTTTACCTATTGGTCTCTGGTTTGACTCCCGACGAGTGAAAGCGTTTCCATAAGAAATACACGTAGGTACAGTTCGTTTTTCTGGAATGAAGACCTATTATCGTTTGCGTACTTAAATTAGAAATATTAGTCGTAAAAAGTCGCGACAAATACCAAGGGAAATAAAAATTATGAACATTGTTATTATTGCAATCGATTTTTGTTTTCTAACTGATTTACTTTAAATAAAAAAAAACAATCATAAAATTTCTGAAAGTTCACCGTTTTTGGTACGCTGTCCCCTTGACGACCGATAGCATTGTTGAGACCGAAACTCAGATGGATACATGGCGAAAATAGGCCCAGAACGTATCAACTAAGATTGGAGATACTATTGAATCTATAAGAAATACATTGTGTGCGGTATATATATATATATATATATATATATATATATATATATATATATATATATATATATATATATATATATATATATATATATATATATATATATATATATATATATATACACGATGTGGATAGGATGGAGGAGATAGACACACAAAAAAAGAGACGATCACACTTACATAGCTAGCTTTCGGAACTAGTTCCGAAAGCTAGCTATGTAAGTGTGATCGTCTCTTTTTTTGTGTGTCTATCTCCTCCATCCTATCCACATCGTGTGTTCATCGCCGCATGGCTGACTCCAATCCATCAACGTATTTATATATATATATATATATATATATATATATATATATATATATATATATTTTTCGATTGCTATCATTAGTTAGTAAGTTTTTTTTTTACACCCGTTGAATGTCAACGGTTACCTTCCGCTGGCGTACGATATCAGCCTTTGCCTTAGAGTGTGTGGCGTGGAGATTGACGACAGTCGGCAAGAAAAAGGTGGGAAAAAGAACACGTAATGGGGAATAAATAATTTGACAAATTTTTTTACGGTTTTGGTGATCTTACTCTCAGAATTTTTGGCCTTGAAATGTAGACTTCCAAAAGTTATGCCAAAAATTAGTTCCGCGACGACTTGGGTTCGCTCTGGAATGAAATTTCACCTCTTCATATCTCTATTCGGTGTTCACGGTATAATACTGGTGGACGGAAACTTCCGGTTTGACAGGCCACTCATTAAGTGGTTCTCCGACAATTTCTATTTCCGAATATACGAGTGCGATAAAGGTTTTGGCGCAAAGATAACACTCCGTGCACTCGTGGACAAGTGTGACCGGAATACCATCGATCGGTGCTGTAGAGGAATCGGAGGACGATTGACATACGAGGCCAGAGAAATGCGACGGAAAAAAACCATGGCTCCTAAATATAAACGGCATCCGCTTGTTGCGTCATCTTCGGAGTGTAATCACGTCCCTAGAATGCCTTTCCCTCTTCTAAACCAGAACTGGTCATCACCGAGGTAATCATTTTGCTTTGTTGCCAAACCCCTGCTTATTAATTTATTTGCTGACAGCATTCTGATTACTTTAATGACCTGGGGGGAAACCTTTGATCTCGAAATCTCCCCACGTTTCACTCATAAATACATATTTGTACACCTAACACTGCTTCAATAATTTCGTCCATACTGACCTATCCTTGCAAACCTCTCTTGCCTCATTTACCCCCATACACTGCTTCATACACGCTCTCCTGTTTTTAAGATTCCTAATATTCCTCCTCCTAAGAATTTCCTCAACCACAACTTTCTTGGCCTACCTCTCCCTCTCGCACCATTCATTTCACTCTTATATATCTGTTTCGTTATTCGACTCTCATCCATTTTCTCAACATGGCCAAACCAACGAAGCACACTCCTTTCATATATGTCCATTACTGGAGCATCTAACCCACATTCATTCATTACCCACTCACTCCTGGCCCTATCCATCCTACTTTTTCAGCAAACACTCCTCAGATAACCTATACCCTCGGCTACACAGTTTAGTCTACCCTTATGCCTATCCTGACATACCCATGTTTCACTACCATACAACTGAGTGGGGAGAAGTACACTTTTGTACACGGCGATTTTTGCTTCCTTAGACAGGCACTTATTCCTTGATATAGGTACTCCACATGCTACCCACCACTTTCCTTTCAGGATTTGCACGTCTCTTTACCTCCTCATCTACCCGTCCATCTTACCGTTAAGGTATTGTCAGAATTAATATACTGGACATTTATTAAGCCCCTAATTAATAAAGAAAAACTAGTAAACTTATGAAAGTAACTCATGAAACTGCCTTACTTAATTAATGGACAAATAATGGCTGATGGAAATGATTGGTCCACAAATACCAAACTGTTATTCTACCATTAAACTCTCCTCAAGGATACACAAATAAACTGTAAATAATGGTCATTTTTACAATATACGACACGTAATTTAAAATATCAAATATGTATATATGAGTGAAGATACACATGGAGTTTAAAAAAATATATGCATGAGTGGGAAAAAAGTTAGACGACATATGCCCCCTGCCATTGGTCACATTGCCCCTGAAATGCTACCGCAGGAAAACACCATTAGTGGAGGAAGGATATAGAAATTCCTTTCTCGGCTGAGACAAATGAGCTGGCTCACTTAAATATCTCTCTGATTGCCATTACCATAGCTCACTCTTGTGGCTTACGACCCCTATGTACATTGGAAACAAAATGCTAAAAATCACCTTCCGTAATGAAATATGGCAGGTTATCGCGTGAATATTCTTGCATTACCCCCAACACTCGGTGCACGCATCAACTGGAATTGCTCCAACACTTGCCTCATCCAATAACTAATTTCTAACAACATAAGCGTAGGTCTTGCTCCTTCTCCAGGTGCTGTTTTGTCGTCCCTTGCAAGACAAACTAGCTCCATTTAAATGTATTTTCATCAACGAAAGAAATGTTCACAAATCTTTCCGAGGCAATGAACTGCCAACACTATATATATGCATATTGAAAATAAATTCGCCACACTCTAAAGGAAGTGCTGTGATGAGTAAATACTTCAAAATTACCGCTTCAGTGAGTTTATTTTCAAAAACCTTTATTAGCTAATGCATACAATAACATCTCTAAGAATCAATACTTTTAATACTTGTATAATACTATAATCAATGTTGGAAGATTAAAAAATTCGAGTATTACACCAATATCATGAAACATCAATTGTATAAATACCAAGCTAAATCTAATATGTAAGTATTCTATTTAAATATTCTAACGCTAACATAGTTATCACAGTTTTTAATATCACTATTATTTTTAACAATTGAATATGGCAGAGAGCAAGGAGACATTGCCCTCGACGAGTATAGGTTCCAATCACATTTACAGTCAGAAACAAATTCTACGGAAATTTTTGAGACGAGGGGTAACGAAAAACATCGATTGTAAAAAGTAAGAAAAAAACTGTTCACAAATAAAATTCCATTGAAATCTAGGTATTATTCAACATTGGTCCCAAAAAAGTTCTCAAAAATATAGTTATTAAATACTTCAGCAAAAGTAATTAAAAAAAATATTCACAATTAAAAGTCCACTGAAATCTAGACTTTCTTCAACATTGGCCCCATAAAAAGTTCTCAAAAATATAGTTATTAAATACTTCAGCAAAAGTAATTTAATTTTTTATATTAAGATAAAACTACACTTCATGCATATATGAATGTATTCTGTTTGCTAGGAAAAGAAGCAGACCAGTTCCTGAATGCTAGGAGTATATTGATCATCACGATATATATTTGTATGCGGGCATGGCAATCGGGTTCTCAAGCAAGTATATCCATTGGCTCATCAGGCATTCATTATTGCATCAAAGCTGTTTAATCAAACAAAACATTTTTCGCTAACCTTTTCTCTTTTCTTAGAGTTGAGCAGCTGTAAACCTGTTACACCAAAGCTCATTATGGGATTTTATTACCGTCATTAAACCTCGAGTGAATCAAGCGACAGTATATGCATTGGAAAAATAAAAGTCAACATAAGTGCATTCGATACTTCGAATACCCTATGTTTTCTCATTGTCGCACTGAAAGCTGCCAAAAAAATTCGGTATTGCAATCAATCAATACGAAATTTTGGACGACCAATGCTCGCTTTGGAATGAGCTCGTGATTTGTTACAGGTTGCCAATAATTGTTACTTTTACAATATATTGGAACCAGTCCCTGTTACTAACGTTTCAGCGATTCCAGGTTAGCTTGATAATTAGCGCTGCCGAGTATTTCAGCGTCAGTTCTGTGTTTTACGCACATCAATGCCCACTGTATCACAACGCAAATAAACCTTTTATCGTACAGTTCCTATCGTTTTAAAGGTCCTTTTGGGGGACATTCAGCAGGTCTTATATATTTTCTCTTGAGTAGCGTACGTAAAGAGCTAGGGTTCGATGGATTGACTAATCACATCCATCACCTTTCCTATTTCTTGTGAAGTCAAATAATGTGGAATTGAATCCACATTCCAATCTTCTAATCGCTCCAACATCTTGAGATAGCACAGAGATGCGTCTCTGGTGTTGAAAGTCCTCGATAAGATATCTTTAGAATTAGTCTTCAGGTTCAAAGACGCACTCACATCCGGAACTACCCTCAGCTTCCCGAAAAAAGAGTCGATCAAAGGTTTCACGTTTTGTCGCAGTTCGCCGACGGCCCGGGCCATCACGTGCTCAAGCTCCTCCCTTCCATCGAATGAACCCCTCGGGACTAGGGTTCTCAGTCCCAAAACCGAATCTTCGGAAGAGCCGTCTTCGACGAACAAGTCGCCGGCGTCGCCGCCTCCCAAACTGGCGTTGGTCACCATGGTGATGTCCTCTATCTGTCCGTCGTCGTTGATGAGTTTCCCGTCTTTGGAGACGGAGTGGAGAGACTGGAAGTGTCGAACGATGGAGAATGGACCCCTCTTGCTGGTGAAATCGTCGCGGGTGACCAAGGCCTCATCCCGACCGCCTGGGACGTGAGCGATGCTCACCAATCTGAACTTCGGCAGTGGACTTCCATCGTCTCCATGGAACTTCAACACGACGTCCCCGAGTTTCCGCGCCTCGCCAACACCCGCGCCGATTGCGAATGTGCTGCGACTCTCGACTTGTCGGAGAATCGAAAGCGCTTGGACGCCGAGACAGAAGTTGAACTGACGATACCGCTCCCTCGATCCTTTAGGGGTGCACTTCCTCTTGATCGCCCGGCTGGATGCCTTCTGCTGCTCCAAAGAACGATTTGACCCTAGACTATACATCCACTGAGTTGATGGCCCTTAAAATAGAAAGAAGTTGGATATTATTAGATTATCAGGCTGGGTTTATTGACTTAACGAATGAAAACTGCTCTCATGATTTTGAATCCGAAGATTCTCGCGAAACTGAGTGGCATTTATGCATCATGAAATAATGAACCTTGCAATTTTCCACGATATAAAATTTACTTCGGCCCGAGTTTCCATGGCTATATTGAGGTGGAGAAAGAGACACCTGTAGATGATGATGCATCAACGTTGAAACCCTAGTCTAAAGAAAATCTAGCCATCAATTATTATGTGTATATTATTATAACTACACGTATCATTTTCAACATTGTTGTGAGTCATAGCATAAAATAAGTAAATATATATGTATTAGTGATATAACAAGTTAAATGAGGCTATTCCAGAAAAATTCTGCCATGGTTGGGGCCAGGCACTCTTCAGTTCTCTTCTTTTGACATACAGGAGAACTTTCATGCAAAAAGACTTTTCACAGACCTTCATTATAAATAAATCTCAGAATTAAGGCACTTTCAGTGATTTTAAATCGGTGCATAATGGATGCGTTGCTGCTCCTAGCGATCGAATTTTGGATACATTGAAATTTATATTCGCAATTACGAAACGTAAACCTAATAATGTCTCACACTGTAGGCAACCTTAAGTATTAATTGTTAATGTAGCGTGGCGCCATCCACCCCGGAAAAATCCTCCGGGTTGGATGGCGATTTGGTGGCTCAAAGGGCTGAAGTACTTTCGCAATATTAAGGAAATCGAGCTCCGGTCAAGGTGAATGATTTTTTGTCCCCAAAATAACTTTACATTGATTAAATAAACCATGTTTTTTAGGATGAAATCTCAAAAATACGTTGACATGACTCGAATTATTTTCCTTCCACTTTTTCTATTTCTCATCGGATGTTCTAACCGCTACAGTTCGAACCGCTCTGTCAGTGGATGTCGCAGGCGATAGAAATGGCGGGTTTATGCGTCATCATTTGAACAAGCAATACATTAATGAATTGCACACTCACGACCAAATGATGAAAAAGCAAATACTCACTAACTTCGGCAAAGGGTTTCCAAAATAATTGCCCGTGACGTCTTCTTCTCTGCGCGGGACACTTAAGTACACTTTATACGTCTTAGAAATACTCAGGAGAAGAAGTGGACGTCTTTGAGGTATAGATCCAAGTGTAGTATCTTTATTTGGAATGAATATACACTTAAATACTACCTTTTTTATCTTATCAGCCGTGACGGTATAAATCTTGGAATTTTAGAAGTGACGTCACATGCTGATACAGAATCGTATCTGTGTCTCATCATGATTTCCCTGAATATGACGCAATTTCCGCTTGAGGTATCGGAGCTATCTTGGAGATGACATTTGGTGATAAATATTGACCTTAAATTGCCTCATCCAGCTTTGAGCACTAGATATCGTGTAACTATGCAGTGCTGGAGGACCACATTCTAAAACATTACCATAAGAGCGAAACAGTACCGCAGCTGATGAAGCTGTGAACAATCACAGGATATTTGGAAACGATACAATGTTTCAAGACGGACAACAATCTTACGTAAATTAGTTCCAGACCCTCTACCTCCCCACCCTCATCTTCTTAAGACAAAGTAAGATGATCCCAACCCCACTTACCCCCAAAAACGTCTTAGTTAACACTTGAATGGCCCCAAAACGGCGGCCAGATCTCTTTTCGAAAGGTAGAGTCGGAGAAGGGTTCGTAATTTTTAACGGGAGTTGGGAGTCCTTGGCTTGTGAAGGAGGCACATAGGGAAGAAAGTTTTTTTTTAAGCGCTTATTGGCGCTTGACAGTATGGATGCTAACTAAGAGAATAATTGTGAATTTTAGTGATATGAGACTGAAGATCGGGACGACTTAAATCGAAAATATTATTTCTATTCTTATTCTCTCTTATTTTATATAGGAGATTATACTGGTTAACTAGGGCCTTATGATGAGCGAGAGCATTGAGGCAAAGATTTAAGAGCAGTAAAAAGCATGGCATGAAAAAAGGTTGCATAGAGGGAGGCATGCCTGAAATGGGAATTTTTATCGGTGAACTCGTTGGGAGAGATGCGTAAAGAGAGGCACGAGGAGAGAAATTCAATATGGTCAGTGTACCGAGTCAATTTGTGGAAGAATTTTTGAAATGTTACTTAGCCATAAGCTGATGGGACAGGGAGCACTCATGTTAGAGAAAGGGAAGTGGAACAAGGAGAAGGAAGGAGGTAGAATAGTGGTGAAAGAAGGGTGAGAAAGGTTTTGGCAGCTTACGACTCTGGGACTGATGAGGCAGGACGAGGAGACCGAAGAAGCAGCTCGGGGACAGGAGACAACACAAGATGACTGCAGGACGCGGCGATGTAAATGTTTCAGGAAGTATCACTGGTCGCGATGTATAAACACTGAACTCCTCGAGGTGTGGCGTAGACAAATACAACATTAGAGAAAAACTCACACGACAATTTTCAACATTTCCGATCACATCTGTGGTCCTGTTCAGTGGTAAATAATAATAAGGATGCCCGACTGATAACCGGGAGGAGAGGAGGAAGGTGGGGAATTCGGAGAAGGGAAGGTGAGGGTGAAGAAGGGAGGGAAGAAGGAAGGAAGGGGTGGAAACAGGAGATGGATGCACATGCAGGCTTTTCGTGCGAGGAGTGCGCCCAGTTTCGCGGGAAACCCTGCTAAAGGTTGACATGTAATCGTTGGCTGTGTCGTCGGTTGCGACCACTTAACGTGCTGACATCTATCGGAAAATGAATGTCATCATCATTGTGATTCTGTCCTTGAACAGGTTACAACGGCACTGCCTCCACAGCATTCTGTCCTGGGACTCTCTCTCTCTTCATCTCTTCATAGCTCCTTCCTTTTTCGATGTCTGTCAGCATTCCGTGCCTCCTCCTTCCTCTCTTCCCTTCTATAATTAATTTCTAAACATTATTCTTCCTTAAAATATGCCCAATCCAATTAGTCTTCCTCTTTTCAATTTCTCTCAAAGATACTCCTTTCTTCTCCAATTCTCCTCAAGCACCTCATCATTCCCAACTCTATCTTCCCAACCAATTCTCTCCATTCGTCAACACAGCCACATCTCAAAGCTTTCCAAGTACATTTATTCTCTCTTCTTCAAGGTAAATTAATATAGAAGTGGAGAAAGGTGGACCTCTGCGTTTGAATGGCTTAAATACATTGTAGCTATTTCAGGGACACGATGGAAGAGCTGAGTATTTCTTTCATAATGAAGAAATATAAATTACGACGCAGACGTTTGGCGACTACCGCGTTCATTTGATTTATTAACGATATCCATTACTCCCACCAATTTTGAATTTTCCCTCATTGCTATGATCTCTACTTAACTCACCTGCAGGAAGATTGTTCAGAAATTTATTCGAAAATTGAAGGAGAAAATTTTTTTCATAAAAATATTCACTCACGTAAAAATATTTGGCTCTTAATGTGTATGGTGATACGTTAGTCAGGAAAATTTAGGAAAAAACTTTCCCCATAGTGAACCTAGCAAACTGCGTAACAGGAGATCACGCTACCATCCGGTCCAAACCCCAAGGCATTTTTAGTAAGTAACGTAATGCTACGTATAAAACTCTTAAGTATGGCCTGATAACGTTTGTCTCGGTCTTGAAGACCTTTTGGTGTAGATTGCTCTGTATACGTTCCTTGAAGGTTTAATTTACACAAAAGACAATTATGAATAGCTCAAATCCGACCCTGCTTCTTACTTTGTGCGGTTGGTGGCCCGGGAATCGTAAATTATGATGAATATTTGGACGGTGTCCCGCGCACTGTAGAAATGATATACAGAAATGAACATTTTTTGAGTCCATGCTAATATATCCTAGTAAATTGTCAAAGTCAATACAAACGTCTCCACATGTCCGCCATTTGTTTCACGCGACCTGACGTGTCGCGCCTTCGTGTAGACTCAACTTCGTTCGCGCGAATCCACGCGACAGAGGCGAAGCACCTGATTGACTGCGCGTGAGAGGCTGGTCGTTCACTGGACACGACAATGTGCGGCTACACGCTCGCGCGACACGAGAGTCAACAGGCGGTTATGCGCGGCAGATCCCAGGGAAATGAATCGAGTGTATTCTCGTCCATTGCAAGCGACTTTGAGCGGGCGGCTTTAAACAGACATGCGCGTGTAGCGTAGATCCCGACAGGATGGGATCTGCCGCCTCTGTAGCCGCCTCAAAGTAGTTAGTTTTGCGCTGCCTCCAATCTTCTCCGTTTGACATTTGCGTGTTCTGCTTATTGCAATGGACGAGGAAACAGATAATTTCATCAATTCCTCAGCAGGGTCTTCTACTTATCCATTGCGCAGATAGTTGAATTCCCCCAGATGATTCCTCTTTTCCACACTTGGGCTCACCCAACAGGCTCGTCTATTTTGAGCCATCCGACGCTTCAAAATTTGGTGTTTTCTATTTTTGAAGCACACACCGACCAGATCGAACCTCATTACAAACTGAACAGCGGGAAGTCGCCCTCAGTGTACGACCCCTGCCTCTCGGAGCCGCTTGTCTTGTAGACGCCTATTGATGCTCGTGACGCGTGAGCTCGTAGCCGCACACTGTCGCTTGCAGTGGACGACCAGCCTTAGTTTCACATGAAATGCGTGCATGTGAACCCGGCAAAGGACTTCACACACCAAGGCAAACGCAAACAACCCAACACAAGGAAGACATAGCAGTGACACACACCGGCAGGCGATCAGTTCGAGCGGGCAACGGGACGGGACGTGAGCGATCAGATGCGCGGATGCAGGCGAACTGATCGCTCATGACGGGTTGTTCGCGCGGCTCGCTAGCGGACAGGGAATACTTTACGGGCAGTTGTGGACTTTGACTTTGTCTTGTGTGGTCGGTGCAAGCTTGACATGGAATCATAAACAACAGAGAAGCGAATAGAAATGGTGAGAGAGGATGAAGTTCTCTATAATATGAATTTGGAGGGCTACAAAAATTCCCGACTCACTCTGCAGAAGTGGGACGAAATAGCCTCAAAGATTGGAAGTTAAGGTTAGATATGTAAACTAACCTACCAATATTTATGATATGTTTATCTGAGGTTGATGTGATTCTTAGAATTCTCGAACTACTTTCATGAACTCAGCGCCTAACGTAAATAATACTCCCTTCTGCCTCGATGAGGGAGATGAGAGTATACAGGCAGGCGTGTCTCATTAATTTGAAAACAATGGCTTCTGTCATTGGGTCAATAGCCGGAAACCTGAAGCATTTTTACCGAGCATTACTGTTGTATTATCGCTGTAATAATGTATATCTGCAGACAAAATACTTGGTGATTGGAAGTGATGAAATGCCAGACCTTCCTCTAGAAAACGAATACGTAAAGGGAGTAGCAACAGCAAAGTACTTAGGAGTGATATTGGACAAAAGCGGAAGTAGTAACCAAGAGATTGACAACATAATTACGAAGGGAAGAACTATCATAAAAGCTCTAAATTCTATTCTATGGGATAAACATATTAGCAGAAAAATAAAAGTAAGAATATACAAAACAATAGTAGAAAGTGTGATTACATATGGAGCAGAGGTATGGGACATTAGGGTGATTAGGGTGCTTCGACGACTAAGGTTATTCGCAGGTATGGGACATCAAGGAAAGGAACAGAAATAGGTTATTGACGACTGAGAGAGATTTCATGAGAAGGAGTTGGAGAAAGAGTATACTGGATAAAGTTAGGAATGAAACGATGATGAAGATGATGGAATTGGAAAAGGAAATAGTCGGCGAGGTAGAAAGGAAGCAACTAATCTGGTTTGGCCATGTTAATAGAATGGATGACACCAGATGGCCCAAGAAGATATTGGAATGGAGACCTCCAGAAAAGCTGAAAAGAGGAAGGCCAAGAGTGAATTGGAGACAGGGAATACAGAGAGCAATGGGAACAAGAGGAATTAGAGAAGATGAGTGCTGTGACAGAGGGAAATGGAAGCTTAGTGCAGGAAAACGACGACAGTCGTAATCAACCTGCAATATATCTTCGTTATTCATGTTTCGAATACATCGTATTGTGACTATCGAAGAAAATCATTATGATTATATCATAGTACAGAAATATTTATTGGTAAAAATTTTATGATTAACCCCATTGAACGAATCCTTTTGTGATAATTCATTTACATACGTATTTAATCTATGGCATGGTCTTCAAACATGGAAACATATTTAACAACTCTATTTCCTGAAAAATAAAGCGTCTATTACTTTGTTGAAGAGCAAACATAGGAAAATGTTAGAAGTTAGAACAATTGCATTTTGTTAAAGGGGTTTTATATTCCCTCCATACTATTTAATATCATCATTTTCCGGGGAAGTTAATTCGGCGGGCGACTGGCGGGGATTCATCTTGTTCAGTCGTACCACGAGGAATTGAACAAATGTTACCTTTTTATATACCGGATGCTTTTATTAGTCTCCAGTGAGTCTGAAAGCGTACCTTTGTAGTTCGGAAAAACTCTGCTACTATGATGTGACTGAACAAAACAAATCTCCGACATTTTCCCGTCAGCTAAGAGCGGCCTAATAAATGAAAATTTAACCTTGTATAAATGGCAAGAAAATCAGCTAAGGAAGACTTAAAAAGTTTCAATGTCCTCTACAGTCCAATCCATGAAACATAAGTAGCGTTAACTAAGAGACATCTTCCAGACGGTGAGATTAAAATGAAAGAATACATTGTAA
This sequence comes from Ceriagrion tenellum, assembly GCA_963169105.1. NCBI lineage: Eukaryota > Metazoa > Arthropoda > Insecta > Odonata > Coenagrionidae > Ceriagrion > Ceriagrion tenellum. The sequence goes on from OY720643.1 coordinate 9,426,711, forward strand.
TAAATTCCGATTTCCACTATGTCCTCGGCACAATAGTTCCCCCGCGAAAAAAAAAACTTTACCACTGCCCTGAGACATGATTGTACTGGATATGGATGTGTGATAATAGAGGATGCTACTTAAAATCCAGGATGATGAGATTCATGGACCGCATCTACTCAGTTAATGCATTGGGTTTATTAAAAGTATTTATTTAAGTCTCATAAAACCATATAAGAACGAATAATGAAAAAAAAATGTTGCAATTACTATAATTAATAACCAGTTGTTAAAGAAAGTAATAAACTCTTCACGGACGAGAAAAGCAGCGGCAGACGGTATTCGAGGATGCAAATCCTGATTCTGAAAGGCTCGCTGGTTCGAGTACATGTCCAAAGTCTTGGTTACAATTCTTTGTCCATAAATTATTATTCAGAGCACACGTTGCCTGCACAATTAATGTTGCGGTCTCTACCTTAACTTCTAGTGGTCTTAGGGAAATTCTCCACTTTTGTACTAGAATCCCGAATGCATTCCCTACCGTACGCCTGACACGGCACAATTTTTTGTTAAAGCTTTCTTTTGGTGCATCATTTCTCACGTCTCTGCAAGGAAATGGTCTCATTAAATACATCCGTATTGGGAAAGCCTCGTCTCCGACCAAGACGCATGGTGTTGGCATATTCCGTCCTGGTAGACGTCTACTATCTGGCATGTTCTAAATCCCATCGTCAATTCTTTTACCCAAGGACGAAGCTTCTAGAATATCGCCGTTACTGTTTTTTCCAAATCCACCAACATCAATGCATGTGAATTTGTAATCATGGTGCTCGGTTGATTTCCAGATTCCATTGCCGAGACAACGTTTCTCCTCCTGTGTCGGATTCCTCGTCAGGGCTGAATGACCATTATGCCTTTATTATGCATCAATCATCAAACCCCAAGGAGGCGAATGGGGATTATATGGGATGGGATGGGAGTGTGTTTAGAGTCTTCTGGAAATTACGGGAAACCACGACTCACTCGTCCATTGACCATCCAGATGATTCTTCTTCGTGACCTCTTTTTTTATTAATATGGAGTTATATTCCTGGAGAGAGTGTTGGTCATTAATTCATGTTTAAACTGTTAATATTTTGCCAGCGTTTCGCATATTTATTTATGCTTCATCAGAGCTACAATGAAAATTAATATTTTTATTAATATTAACTCCTAAAGAACTAAAAAGTAACGTACTTTATTCAATACTGTGTGATGATTGTGATGACAGATATATAGGCCAAACATTCCAATATCTAAAAAATAGAATCTCCCAACATCAAAGTTCAATAATATCCAAAAATCAATTATGTGCTTTAACAGATCATGCAATCAGAAATAACCACTCATTTAATTTCCATGAAGCGAAAGTAATAGATATAGAAACCAACCTATCCAAGAGATCATTTAAAGAAATGATAGATACACATCACAAAAAACAAAACGTCCTGCAATATAAGAACAGACCTCGCCAAATTAAGTAAAATTTATCATGATTTTATATTCTTTAACAACACTTAATTTTATTTCGATTTTTGTAACTCCTAAATTTATAACAATCGACCAACAAATGATAAATAGCAACGAAGGTATCAGAAAAAAGTAATTCAAAAGGAACTCTCTCTGAGGTAATAACAAAAATCACATGTATGTACACATTTTTAAAATATCTAAATACCTAACTTGTAAACTGGATTCATTTGATGTACAATACAAATATTAATTTTCATTGTAGCCCTGATGAAGCATAAATAAATATGCAAAACGTTGGCAAAAGAGTATAACAGTTTAAACATGAATTAATGATCTACAATCTTCAGGAATATAACTTTATATTGTTCTTATTGAAATTGTTTTAATGTTTTTCGATTTCTACTCTACACCCACCAACCCTACACCTCTGCCCCTCTTTCACCTCCTTGCGGATATATGATTCATGCATAATTATCATTCAGCCCTGATGAGGTCTCCGACAAAGAAGGAGAAAGGTTGGCTCGGCAAATTCCTGACACGGGTTACTCAGTTAACAACGGTGCTTGGCATACATGGACCGCGAAACTTTTAATAATTTGACCACAGACAGCGTTAATTAGAGCGTGCGGAATCGGGGAATACCTCGGTGCGATGCTTTGCATTTGACGTCCAGTATCGATATGGAAGAGGGAGAGGTTAGATGTTGCGTATTTGTATTTTCTTTTCTGCTTGCATTACAATAAGTGGCTAACCGTGAATGTGGGGCTTATTTTACTGTTTTATTGGCATACATATTTTTCAATGAGTGACACAAAAATACGAAATCCGAAGATTCTCGCGCTAAAAAATGGAATAACGCATATCATGAAATAATAAACCGTGCAGATATCCACAAAATACGATACGGCCCGGGTTTCTATGTTGAGTCATAACCCTAAAGTAACAAGTGGCACTCAGTGACACAAGTACACAAGTTGTTTTCACTGAGCCCCACTTGTCAACTATAAACATTTAAACCCTGGTTGAAAGTAAATTGAATTTTGTAGAAAATTAAGTGGTTTAACATTTCATGACTCAGTAAAAGTATCTCCCCTGTAATTATTTCCACATTAATTCTTTTTGCCTAGATCTGATATTTTTTATTTATAACAGCTGATTTTGACAGCCATTCTCATGAAGTCGTTATGAATGCCCTCCAAAACATAATATTACTTCACGATGTTGTAATGTTTTATTCTTCTGCCATTGTTTTCTGTAAAATTTTTTGTCTTGACCTTTACACTTATGTCTTGTAATAGTATCATTCCTCGTCAAGCATGATTGAATTTGATTTAATGCATGGAAAGATACCAATCATTTCCTTGTGGACGTAACTTTTGATATGCAAAATTTGTTATTTTCGTTATATGTGATTAGCGGACTATGATGTTTTATGGAAAAGCGTTAAATTCCATAGAGGAGGAATGTTTTTTTTAACAATATTCGAATCTCCTCTACGTACCCCTGTAAATCGAATTTTCTATGACTAATTTTCTCACCTCTACGTCGAGAACCTGATTAGAGGAATCTACTATAATTCAGTTCAAGGAAGTCATAGTAAATAATTTCAAGTCTACTCCATAAAAGCTTTTATCTTAGGGTTAAAATGGTTCGTTAAAAAGGTTAAGAGCTTTTCGTTAAATATTTATTTTCACTCTCCTCACCTCACCTCACTGGAAGGCCACATTCAGAGAGAAATTAATTCCTCGGATAAAGTGGTTTAATCTTCAGAAACCTCAAGGAAAAACTCTGGCATCCAACATTGCTGAGTGTATGGAAACATTCGATGTAACAGGAAAGGATGGCAATACTGCATGGAATGATTTCCAAAGTCATTCGACAAACGCAGCAAAAGAGATTCGAGGCACTAGTATATACATGAACAAGAATGCCAGTATTTTAGCTTTCCTTGATTTCACCACTACACTACGTATCGAACAAAGCTGCATGCGACGATAAAGCGTCAATCCACTTATGCAAATATCACGCCCACGGCCATTTCGCAATTTATATACTCCTCACTCAACGCACCTCAAGTGCATCGGACGGCGAGATTTTTCTTTGAGTTTCTTTGAGTTTGAGTCGCTATATTCTCACGTGTACGGCTCACTCTTTCCTCAGCCTGGAAAACAACGACATTGTGAACTGCAATCACTTTTTTATTCCATGTAATTATTGAGCGTCTTGCGGTGAGGAGTGTGACCTTATCCGTCATCGCGTATTTAACCATTTTATTCTTCCACTCTGTGGATAATGGAATACTTCTCTGGAGATCTTTCTCAGGGTAAACAATTATGTCCTCAATCACGAAAGGTGAGGATGGAAGGGTTAAGACGAAGATACTGTCACGGTTTCTGCGCAGCTAAGATAAATACCGTGGCACAAATAGCCAAAGCAAATATGAGAGTGAATTTCGCTGAAAAAAGGGAGAGGGGTCCGTCAATAAGAAAGCTGCCAATGACAAGGATTGATGCACGAGTCACATTTTCGGCACTCCCTGATGCCTGTCCAGTTTGCTGATTTAGCCATAGTTTGTCTCACGTCAGTTTCATCATTGTTTTTCCGCCTATATTCTTATTTTTGCACTCCTTCTCAGTAGTAAGAGATCGTGCTCAGTCACAGTCAGATAATATATTCCCGGAAGTATCAAGCGTGATATGGTGGAATTTCATCATAATGAGTGACAGAAGTGGCCATTTCTTACTTAGATAAAAATGTAATTCGACCATGGTTTCGATGCACTACGTCATCAACAGGTCGTGATGACGATGATGTAGTACACCTGATGATGATGTAATACATTGAAACTACGGTCGAATTAAATTTTATCTAACAATAAGTGGAAAATTGCCATTTTTTCTGTAATTCATTTTTTGGAGATCTTAATGAAGCCTGGAATATCAAGTGCCTTATTTACTTGGAAACTCAATTTATTTCTGGCAAAAAATTCAGATCAGTTTCAAAACTCGATAGTTTCACCTGAGCAACGCACTATTCGTCATTCAACGATGGACCAATTTGAAAATCTTCAGTAACTACAAGAGATTGTTGCACATTTCGATTCTTGGGTTAGAGCTATCTATTTATTTCTTACTCTGCTTTTTGGAGGGCTCTGTTGCCATTTATGGCCCTGCAATCCAAGCAAGCCACTCATGAATTGTCATCAGTTTCCCCAAGGTCCAAACCAACAGAACTTGACAGAAATTATAATGCCCTAGGTGGAGAAAAACTAACTCTAGAGGGACTCGAAATCCAAAAAAAAGTTTGTTGTTACTTCAGAGAAAGAGATTTGTCTGTTGTCTCTCTACAAACTAAAATCATGTATACAAGATTTTTTCCATCTACTCTGTTGAACGATCATGAGATTGCTGTCGGAAATCTTGAAAGCAAATTTATACCACCCTTAATACGGCGACCGATACAAATTTACTGGTCCTTTATTCACCTATCTGGATACTTTTATTACATTGCAGATTTTATGAACGGCATAATAACTATATTTATATATGTGAAATATATAGTGTATCCTCAATTTACGACGTCATAAATACTATTTCACTAGCACCGCGGCAAATTCATCTAAAGCCAACTATTATAAGTAATGATATCATCAGATTGTTGTTAAATCATTGCCAAGAATGTCGTTAGAATTTTTGTTTGTGCCGGGTAAACCGGAAAGGATAGCTGGAACAGTATCATCCAATACCAAAAGCCTCTTAATGTGTTCATCCACTCTATTCAGATAGAAATCTTTGCGGTATTCTAAGATACCGCAAAGGCCGTGTGGCGCAATCATGGGATTGGGGAAATTTAAGGTGACGTTTCAGTCAGAGTGGATCGCGGGAAATGCTGTCGTTTCGCAAAACGTATAATTTACAGCTGACACGTATATTTAAAGTGTTAAATGATTTTAGGGTTCCAGGAAAAGAGTTTAATATTCAGTCTCTATCAAGCTACTTAAAACTAGGTCTTGATTAATAAATTTTCTGATTCTGTTATCTATCCTATTTTGAACGTAATTTCAAAACATCTAGAATTTTCGGCTTCCATTATCTTCTAAAGGTGGTGAACAAAGTCTAATGTGCAGAAAATCAAGCGTTAATCATTGTGACTGGCATTAAAAGAGACGACAGATTTAGACTGCAAAATATAATGAGATTGGTGAATGATATACATAGTAACATGCTAAATACGGGTTGGATTACTATTAATGATTACTACTATGTACCTACGAATGACATTAATTTATGGACACTAAGAATTACTGATTCATTAGGTAAAAATCATCATATCTTTATACTCTCCGTTATGAAATCCCCGTTATGGCTTCAGATTTTCACCCGAGGTGAACCGCTTGTGACAAACCGCCATTTTTGTTAGCGCCTCTGAACCAGGCGGGAGAGTGTTCAAGAATCGGCTACGAAAATAGAAGCACACTTGTCCCTGCTATGCTTAGTAGCTGTCTATGAGTACGATTTTATTATTTAGTTAGTGCGCTACTAAGCCGATAGCAGCTCACTAAGGAATCTATGAATACGACCACTAGAGTTTAACAGGGACCCGAACGTGTGAAGATCAGGAGGATTTCCTCCTAATTTCAACTCTGCCATGCGAACTATAAACTCTGCCGTAAACCGGTAGATTAATTTAAAATAATGTAAGACTATATTAGTTGTGAATATGTAAATATCTTCAATATATCTTTTAAAAATAAATGAAAAATCCTTGAATTTGATTGGCTACATTACAGGACGGGTCGTTAACGACCCTCTGCATAAAACCCCCAATTATACCCCAATGAAGTGAAGAACAATACTTTGACGAATAATTTTTTATAAAGAAATCATTATAAAAATTATGTAACTTCGCATTTTTGAAAGTACCTGCAGTATAATCATATCGAATTCACTCCCACACTTTAATTTATTTATTTTGCTCAGCAATGTTTTAATGCGATCGGCGAACACATTTTTATATACCTTTCCAAAAAAGACGTTGCAAGTATTACACTAACATTATCATGTCAAACGAAAATATTTCGTGTAAAAATCATTATGTTCAGCCTATTAGAGGAAGATTCCTTAAAAATTCATGAATGAGTTTTTTAAGCGTATAATGAATGTACGATGGACGAAAGGACATTCCGATGCTTGATAGTATTGAAGTGTTAAACTGTCAGTCTAAGTCAGCCAAGTGCCAAAAACTTCTATCCCAGTCCCCATGCACTTCTAGTGCCTGCAACCCGCGATATATGATTTATTACCAAACACGTAATATCAGTTTTCGCGATAAATTTAACATACATACATTTCAACTTAACAGGAAAAGTCACATCAGGAATTGACCGCGCAGAAATTCTAACGAAAAAAAAATCGAACCTTCGGTGGTTCGATTCCCGGTCCCGGCCGATTTTTTTGTCGAGGCAATTTCGACGTATTTCACCACCACCGAAGTAGAGAGGGCATTAAAAGATGTGTCACACATTTGAAGGAAGGTTATTAATGTTGATTTCAAAAATGTAATCGGGAAATTCATAGGTGTAGTGATACAGGAAGGAATAAAAACTGTATAGCGAAATGTTGGAGACGTTAAAAGATTTGTCAGACCTCTTTTACAAATGTCATCGACGTTGATTGCTCAAATGCAGATGGACAATTTATAATGTAATGGCTTTCATTGGCCGGAAAAGAAAGAAAACATCTGTAAAAGCTGGAGTATTTGTGCAGATTGTAATGGATTATATAATTTGGTTGTACCGTATTCACCTGAATATAAGACTTCCCCCTTACATATACGACTCCTCCCCCCCCACATTTGAGGCTCGAATTCCAGGAAAACTATAAAACAGATGGGAGAACCCTCAGGGAAGTACCCAGTGCCAGTTTTGAAAGAATGTGTTGATGATTTGAGTGTGTAAACTCGGTATGAAGTTCCAATTTGTTTTTCGATGAGAGTGTTCGCGTTTGTTCATGATTGAACGCGCTTAGAATTTCGAATAGTCGTGTTACATTTTTTTTTGAGGCAAGAATCAAATTTATTTTAATTTTCATCTCAATAAAAGCAGTGTTATAACTTTTGTTTATGACGAATGCTGAATTCGTTATTTAAGCGAAAACCGTGTATAAATTCGTACAGTTTCATCGGCAATATACCTTGATACTTCATTTTTTTAAACTTAAATATATGTTAATAATTTATATATAATACAATAAAATGATATTTTACAGTAGTTCAATACATGAAAAAAAGTATACCTTAAACTAACAGGCAAGAACAAAAAATAAGAAACATATTAAAAAAAGGAAAAAAAAGAAACTTGAAACATGAAAAAGGGGAAAATACATTTTATGAAGGCATGAATGTTAAAATTAATTTTGAATTGTAATTATTGGTAGCCATAGGAGCTAACATTATAATTATATTCATACGCACTTAAGTACATATATGTATACTCAAAGAGATTCACAATTTTCAATGTACATAACTTTAAATATCAGTATGGGTACCCCCTCTGGCTCATCCTCCCTGTTTAAGACCTCCCTCCTCCCACTTTTGAAACATATTTTTCGGGAAAAAGGGGGGGGGGTCTAATATTCAGGTAAATACGGTAATTAGAAATGTAATGCTCAATATGTGACACTGTTTTTTGTAATTGGTATAAAATTTATTTAAAAAAGTCAGAGGGAATCTATAATAGTACCTGATATAGTCATGAACACTGGAATAGCCTTTTATTTAATCTTACTGAGATTTTCATTTTTGTTATTGAACGTCCTTTTTGAAAGAATAGTCCAAAATCTCTCGAACTCCTTAATTACTAGATATCCTACGTTAATTGGAAAACTCAAGATTTTGACCCAACGGCAGACATTCATACGAAATTTTTCACGAACGAGTATACGACTTCACATTGACCCTGAGTTGAATTTTCTGTCGACTTTTATGTACGCATAGGTTTTCAACCACAATTTTACCTAAGTATATTATTACCTTAATGATCTTACATCTAAACTTAGCCGTATCACATATATTTTCGGCTGTCATTTTCTCAATCGGGAATTTCTGTTTTGCTCGAATTTGCCAATGCATTTCGCGGCATAGGGAAACGAAGATATACCTGCGTTCCCACTTCTTCAGCTCTGTTTTAGAAGTGGTGATTACCAAATTGATCTAATGAATTTCATTTACTTTTACTTGCGTGAAAACTAGTAGACGATAATTATTTTATTTGACATGAAAAACGCATTAGGGTGTCCTGGAGTTATTTTCTAAACAAGTCGACATTATCTCCTCCTTGAAGTTTGTCTTAATAACCCGCACAAGTGAGATGAGTACTATCTCCGCCTTTGCAATCATTTGTGGCCTGTTTTCACAAAGCCTTTATGTTTGAGATTGCTGCGGGTTTCGTGAGGTAAAGCGATTTCAAGTGATATTCTATATTTAAACCGGAAAACAAGGAGGCACTTATAACCTGGCAATTACATGGAGTGCTATGCCAGAGGAAAAAAGAGGCCTTAACTTTCGAAAAGGAAATTTTGCAAGTGATATTCCTCGTAGCATACCGATTAGAAGCCATTTCGCGGTTTCGTGATAAACAGTCATGGTAAGCGTCTAAATGAAGGTTAGAGTCGTTTCACGTAACACGCCCTTTGTAGTAAACCTACTGTTTTATGATCGACAAAATTTCATTGATTTGGCGCTCAAACTGAAGTAAACAGGTCTCCGGTAGGCCGGTCATTCATATTTTAAGTTCATCACCTTCTCCGTTAAAAGATCGGTGTGTTTCGTAACTATATAGTCAATGAAACAATGAATAGAAAAAAGACCGGAAATAGAAATTACGAATCCTCCGGCAATTTAATTCCAAAATCGGATAGCTGTAAATACTTAGGAGTCTATTTAACTAAGAATTAAGGATGGGGTTTAAACGTGGAACACGTTGTTAAAGAAGCTTTCAAAATGTTTTATTGGGTAATGAGAAACCTCAAAGGGAGCAGCACGACCACTAAAGAGAAGGTCTATAAAACCCTGGTTCGACCAACGCTAGAGTACGCATCTCTCGTATGGGACCCACACAAGAAAGGAGAGGTGATAAACTTGAAGAAGGTGCAAAGGAAAGCGGCTAGGTATGTTCTAGGGAAACACAATAAAACAGAGAGCGTAACAGAAATGCTTAGAGCACTGGGATGGGAGAGTTTACAGGTGAGGAGGAAAAGGAGCAGGCTATGTGGGATGTACAAAATTAGTGAGTGAGGAAAAAGCATGGCATGAATTTGCGAAGGACATAATGAAGCCAAACTTTGTGGGAAAAAATGAAAACCAGTTCAAGATAAAGTGCCGATCACAAAGGACAAATGAAAAACAGTTCTCCTTCTTGAACAGGACCATACAGGACTGGAACGAGCTACCAGCAAAAATATTTGAACCCTTCCAAAAAAATTATATATTTTAAAAAATAGGTTAAAGAATTAGAAGGTTTCAAGGTTTATTCTTTTACTCGGCTGTTTTTAATGTTACCACCAGGCCAATGGCCTACTTGTAACTGTTTAATTTGGATAAATTCAGGTTTAAATGAAGAATAAATCATAAATATTCATATTGCATAAAACGTAAAGGCCATAGCTTATAAGGCTCAGGTAGCCCATTTTAGCAGTTTTATCCCATAATCTTAGCAGAAAAGTTTTTTGGAGTACTCGCATCGTTTTTAGAATAAAAAACTATTTGAGTAAAATTTAGCTTCCACACCCCGATGGTATTATTTAAATTACGGTTATTGTGACATTAGTTTTCCACTTAGACGTTATTGACTGCCCTTTTAAGATACATCGAATGAATTCCAGAGGAATATGGGTGTATATAATATTATTAAAATGGAACCTATGCAAGCAGTAATCATGTTTTAGGGAACTATCAATTACCATGGTAACAGAGGCTGATTCTAATATGATTTACACTGATCACTTAAACATGCTTTTTGAAATTAGAGTCGAAAGCCTTTAGGAGAGGAAGGTCACCAAGAAAATAACTGTTAGTAAGCACCTATCGTTTTTTCTTGTACTCAAGCCTTTGGAAAATATATCTCTTCATAAAAATTTGTGTCTAGGGTTGAAGGTGTCTAGGGTTGAAGGCCATTGCTACCAGTGACCAGAGAGTTTATAAAACAGCTGAAGGAGGGAGTCTTTCGGAAACCTCTGTGGACTCGGCGGGCTGTGCTCACACACATTGAATTAGGCCAGTTGCAGGATGTCTCAAAAGATACGATTTAAACCGAAGCGACCTTCGATAGTAGCAATTAAATAAGAAATTATAGTTACAAAAATTTCCATTTCATGCATCGTTGAGTAGTTTATTTAAAAGGTTAGATTGTGGAAGGAACCTGCCGGGTGGCAATGAAAAGAACAATATCCGACCCTTAGACTCATGTAAATGAATTGACACTTATGATTAAAGTTCAAGAATCAATTTTATTAAGACTTTGCCGTTTAAAATGATAAATAATAAGCCACACACACACAGGTAAGTATAAATTACGTTCTCTATGGAGTCTCTTAGATCAACAATGCAGAAAGCAGCTTAACACAGCAACATATGTAGATAGCAAGGTAAATAAAAGATAGAAACAGATTTAGCTTAAGATGTTTTAAGCATCTGCTCCTAAACATTTCATAGGGTTAGGAAAATGTTAAAAAAACTATCGTGCAGCCGTATACAATCTCATATGAATTGATGAGTGCTTGGTAACAAATTTTATCTTTTTATTTTCTTTTATTTTGGTATGTAAGTTCTTCATTTTTTATATACTATTTAATGGCGTAAATGCAGAGTGAATTGATATCGATTTTAAATCTTTACTCATTTAAATGATTCAATCGGGTCCCATTGTTTCCATTTAAATTCTGGGAAGCTTAACAATCTTTTAATCCATTTATCACAAGCATTCAATCATCCGCAGGCAGGTATTTTCCACGCGTCACTCGTGTCTGTGCGTACGACACGCTCTGGCTTGCTGCTGAAAAGCACGTGGATATTCAATCATGTGAGGAAATTTACACGTGCCGTAAAATGCCGATTTCATCGCATTCAACTTCAGATTCATCCATTATACTAACTTAAGGGGCCATCCTCCCTTAGCCCTTGGGATTCTCTACATCTAGAATACCGCAGTGCAGTTCGAAAATATAGTTTGCGTCCTAGATATGAGATCAGAAATAAATGCATCCGTAAATGGCCGTTAAAAAGCACCTTTGTTTGTAAATGGTTCCAGAAATGCATGCGGCACATCCGTGTTCGAGTTGACGTGTCGATGCATTCTGAAATTTTCAATCCAGCGTAAAAGAGAATTGGATTGGATATTTGGGGAGGCGACCGACGGCTAAGGTCATTTGCGCTATAAGGGATAGGTTAGGGAGGAAGGGTGGATAGAAACCCTGCGTCGGCATTAGCCTGCTCTTTACGAAAGGCACCAAGGGGACCACGGTTTAACGCTTCATCCGACAGACGGTGTACTGCACTTCAAGTGCCCTCCAAAAGACACTCAAGTAGGGATCGGGTTTCCTCTGACAAACAACCTCCTCTGCAGGGATGTGAACCCTGGCCGTCCGCGTGGTTAGCTAGTACTTTAGCCACCACACCAACCCGGTCCCCGTCAAAGAGATGATACGAGAATATGGGATTCTTGTTAGGGTTATTGGCTAGAATAATGCACCAGCGTCATTAAGAGTCATCGATTCCAAAATTGGCTCGATATGCAGTTCAACTCGTCATCCACTTCTGTAATAAATACTCAATTTATTTGTTATTCTTTATTAATTTTACTACTCCGAATTATTCTATTTAAATTAATCTTCATTATTATTATCTTTTGCCTCCGTCCATGAGTTTTTTCCGTTCATTTCTCTATCCATTAAAGATTTTAGGGGTCTCACATGTCTCAGAATGTGCCCCCATAGTCGAATCTTATCTTGGAACTACCTTAACTTCAGATATATCGTGGAGAACACACATAAAAAACATATGCGCACAGCATTAAAGAAACTAGGATTTATCAAGCGTATAATAATATAAATCAGGACAATCGAATAAGCAAGTCGACGCGATATTCCTCGATTTCAAGAAGGCATTCTACAAGGTTCCTCGCAAAAACCACATATATAAATTGCAATCATGCGGAGTCAATAGAAAAATAGTGAATTGGATAAGTGACTTTCTCAGTGATCGAAAACAAAAAGTAGTTATTAATGGTTTTAGCTCTGATATGGTCGAAGTCACATCCGGTGTTCCTCAGGGAAGTGTGATCGGCCCTCTTTTTTTCATTATCTATACAAATGACATACAAATACAAGTTCTAGAGTTAGCAGTAAATTAAGATTATTTGCAGACGATACAGTTATCTACAGTGAAATGAACGAAGACGCGGACTTTGAACCTCTGTCATCGCACCTTAACAACGTTCATTCGTGGTGCCAGGAGTGTGGGTTAGAATAAAATATCAGCAAATGCACCACAGTCCACTTCCTGCGAATGTCATTACAAAAATGTCATACCTATACAATGGGTGGAGTAAACATAAAATCTTCAGATGCAGTAAAATATCTTGGAAATCCCTTAACATCTGATATATCGTGAGGATTACACATACAAAACATATGAGGTGCAGCATTAAAGGAACTAGGTTTTGATAAACTTATTTGAAGGTCCTCGGATGACAAAGTAAAAGAGAGATAATACTTCGCTCTGGTTAGGCCACACATCGAATACGCCGCGAACATTTGGAACCCTGGTCATAAAGATTTAACCAAAAAAATTAACAAAATACGAAGAAAAGCAGAACGTTTTATTAAAAACTGCTACGAGCGTACATATAGTGTCTCACAACTTTTAGAGGGATTTAGGTGGGAACCCCTGGAGACTCGGAGGCTGCACGCTAGGCTTAGGTTGCTTGATAAATTCAGAACTGATATTTTTCAGAGCAACACAGAGAATGTTATCATGACTCCTCACTACATTTCTAGGTCTGACAGATGCGACAAAATAAAAGAGATACACTGCCGAACAGATAGGTACAAGAACTCGATCTTTCCGTGAACAATAGGCGACCACAATAAAAATCGATCTCCTCTAAATACACTCCCATAGGACATGTCACCAGACCACCTCCAAACATTTTACACCTTTACACGGCTGGTGACCTAACACCCCCTGCCACACACTCATGGGGCGGCTCGCGGAGTAGTATTTAGATGTAGATGTAGAAATAGTGTGTGCCATCTACTATTAATTGGTACCACGGTAGCATGCTATATTTCACGGTATATTTGTGAAGTTTAACCTCTTTACAAGGATTAGGCAGGTTTTTAACATAGTGCCTGTAGTCGTGGTTACATTAATAGGGTGTAGCGTAATGCATGGTGGTGTTAGCTCACCCTCTGCCTCACACAGTTGAAGTGGCTGGCCTTGGGGTGGCTGTGGATGAATTCGGAGGGATTTTCTTCTTCTTCCGTCCTTCTGCCGTGGGCCTCCCCCAATGGCATGACTACTCTCTTCTTTCTTTCTACTTTCTTCCCTCTTACTACTTTCTTCCTTTCTTTCTTCCTACTCTTCTTACTACTTTCTTCCCTCCCTCCTTCGCTCATTCCTCTTCCCTTTTACAATACTATTCAATTGCTTTCCCCAATGTCTCCTTCGGCCGACCTCTCCTTATTCTCCCATCTGATTTTATCTTCCTATACTCTTCTGCGAATGATATTTTGATCCATTATAATGAGATATCCATGCCATTTGAATTTTGTTATCTCTATTTCTGTCATTCACTTTGTCAGTGCACTTGTACAGATTCGTGTGAAACTGCGTATGTGTTTTCATTATTACTATCAATATATTAAAGCGAAAAAAAATTTATCGTACCAATTTTAACACGTAGCCATATGACACATGGTCTACATCTCGTAATCATTCGATTAAATAAGTACACATTTCCCTCTAAACGCGAAATAATAAAGACCTTAATGTAGTCCGAGCGAGGTAGCTCCCTGGTCATAATAGAGACCATATTCGAATCATACGTTTTGATTTTACCAGCTGTAGGACATATCAATTAAATATTGCATTATTAATGGTGCAATAATATAGATTTATGTGACAGAAATTGTAAGTAAATAAAATTAAAGTATCTAAATAAGTCTTTAACTTGACTCATTTTTTCGCGCGGTGCGTTTGAAACTCCTTCAAAACGGAAAGTTTTTTGCAATACCCAAGAACCTATTAGCGGTGAAAATATGATTAATTTTCAAAAACAGTGGAGAAAACATACAGAATACGCTGTTAGTTTTTTGACGACATCTGAGTGTTAGAAATGCCTCATTTTGTACATACTTCCTCTCTGGAGTGCATACACGTACCATTTCCCATTTAAAAGGGCTGGTATTTTCTGGCAAATATCTCCGAAAGTAATGCGGTAAGTGGTTGAATTTTTGGTGTTAGTAGAATGGTGAGATATTTTTCTTTAAAATGAGACAAAATTAATTAATTTCTTGGTAAAATGACATTTAGCTTAAACTACCTTAAATGAAATGAGGTTTCAAAATTTATTCAACCAAAAAAATATAACTTAAATATGCATCCAATGGGGCACAATTACCACTCCATTCGTCAGCAATTGTCTGAGGCGTCACTAAATGGAACACATTCAGCATAATTAGATGAGAACAGCGTTCTCATTCCACATTCCTTGGGCTCGTCTCACCACCGACCGTGGTTTAAGCACATACGCATATACGACAAGGGTAAAACTGTGTCAGTTGCCCTTTCCATACCATTGCCATGTCACTCTTACCTAAATAATGGTATACGTATGTGCTGAAACCACGGTCGGTGGTGAGAATGAACCCAAGAGATGTGGAATAAGAACGCTGTTCTCACTTAAGAAGGTTTACCACTCCATTCGTCTGAAGGGCTCCGGCTGGTATCATACTCAATTCATTGTTCACATAATATTCAATTTTATTTCCTTTTCTTCTCGAGAATTTCATTAAGCTCTCTTAGACGTTTCATTGAGAAAGCTGTCTTCTCAAATATTCGCGGTACACTTGGTTTCATTCATTGATCGGTATCTCTGTACATTTGATTGCAACTATTATTCGATCGATAAGCAATTCCACAAATTCCAATCTTCTTTTATTCCACTGATGAAATCGTCCTATCTTATCTGCCATTAGAGCTTGAACCATGCATTTGTATGGATTTATGAGCTGCCGGCTAGGTTTTCGGCTAATTAATAGAATGCCCTCTGGAGTTAGTTTTTCTATCTTTAACGTATGCGAATTTTTATATTTCAACAGGGATACCTTTTCAATATGGTTGTTAGGCATTAACATGATTTGAATCAAATTTAACTTCCAGATCTGGTTTTGACTACTTTGGCTAAACGTGTTTTTGGTATGAAAACCGACGTTGATACGAGTTATACGTTTTCTAATGTAACGTTGTCCCACCGACAAAGCTCTGGTCAGCTAACCGAAAGCCATGCGTAATATGAAAAGTCCCAAACTCCGTGTTATTGACAAGATTACGCTACCTTGTAGTTAACATCAATCAGATATTATAGAATCGGGCCCTAAGGTGGAGAACATCGGAAAGATTGTTGCGCGATTGACTTGCAGCAAGCGACTTTCGACGTGGATTGCAGGTGTTGACGTCGCTCTTAGTCCATTTTCCGGGCTTTTAAAAGTTTCGGCAAGTCACTTGCGGAAGCGTATTGTTGCCAGTACAAGTGGCAACAAATCTGGCTCTGCTCCCAATCGTGAAAAATATTTCGTCAGTGCATCTATCTTCCGTAAGGTCTTGCAGAAGTAACTTGCGAAAAAACTTGTCGGTGTAAACCCACCTTCTGTATCATGCGTATATCTTTTGTACCTATTACACTCTTTGTCCTGTCGTCTATTTGAGTGCAATGATCTTGTTTAACCCCATTAATGCTCGCAGCCATCATAACCATCGTCTTAATAGTACAAGGTAGGTCGTTGCGCATTTTGAGGGTCGAACGCTGTGACTTAGTTTCCAATGCATCATGGGATAGCTATTGATACGGATTGCATTGGGTATTTGATCCTTGGTATTTGGATGTGAGTGTGGAGTGGTATTAGGATGCAATGCGAGAAAATAAACGAGGGAAGAGAATTTCTTTTGGATATCCCATTAATACGTCTACGTGGGTTCGGCTTTGCTGGAGACAAGACAAATTGCAAGTTGGTAATTGTTGCAGTTTCGATAGTTGCTTGGATTTTTTCCGCTATAAACAAGATAGTGTTCTCAACTTACTTATTTCGTTATATTAAGCGATTATATATATTGTATATCAGTAATTATTGAAACCAATATCTATTTGACCCCTTTCTGTTGTTGTTGAAAAACTAAATTATATGTGATTTCATCCGTTAGTATTCCTTATTTGCTGATTTCTAGAGTCTTGTGCTGCTCGTGTCATTTGGATGCGACGTCACACGCAGGACGGACTCATTTTGCTCTCGGGAACGTATTATCTTGTACCAGGATCATAATTTACGATCCTTAAACTTCTGATGACTGAACTATGCCAAATATCTGCCGCTTATCTGATTCATATGTTATCACTTCGAAGTTTGATACGACCCAGGAAATTTCGCGAATGAACATAACTCTTCACACGGCGAACTAGACGGAACTTTACTCGCACACTGCCTTCCACTTGGATTATGGAGATACGTCGCAGTGATTTATTCGGTGGGGGTGACTTTGTCGCGCATTAAAGAGGCGATTCAGTCAGGGTGACGATGGATCGCGAATGGACAATACGTACTCAACGACGTTTCGAAGGCTATTCGGGAGGCCGAGTGTCGATGTAATTAGCGTTTTTGCGGCGAGAAAATGACGATTAATGGCCAGTTGGGGAACCCGCGAGAGAGAATATGGCAAGCAAACGCAGGCGAGAGCAGTAGACGATCGATTTCTGATGGCCTTGAATTTCAAAGCGAGCGTTGCCACGATACCAGAGGATGCGAAGTTTCCTGTTGCGACCCTGTCGCTGACCGCAGGATTCCTCCGTCGTATCTTAGGGTAAGTCCATATTCAGTGGCAAAGAGATAGGGAGTCTCGGATGTGAGTTTTTAAATAATACTTTGGCCGTTAGATGGAACAGGTGTATCGAAGTTGCACGACAAGCCATAGCAAATAAGAATAGCTTTGGCACACGGCCACTTCATTTAGTGTCGCATAACTCACATGATGTTCTTATGATGATTTCGGTGCCTGGATGTTTACTTATCGACCCATAGCAACAGAAACAAATCTTATTGAGTCGTCGAGACCAAATTAAACATGTATTTTAAGGTACATTAATGAGCATCGTCTATAATGAATCGATATCACGCCAATATGATAAGACACGCGATTACCAATCACGGAGTAAACTATGTATCGACAAAACTATTGATACTTGATTAAAAGCACACAACATCTATAGTAAATCCACCTCTGTATGTTGATACAAAATCACCGAGTACCACTAGCGCCTCCAAGTGGCCTTCTCCGTAAGCCAAAATTCTTCCATCCCTAAGGTGGTGCCGCCTGAGAAATTCTTCCCAAAGCTCTCAAACATTTATGTCCAGTTTTTAGCATTGCTTTGCCGCTCTATATATATATATATATATATATATATATATATACATACTCTATGGTCGTATGTCGTTCGTAGTCGGAGATAGATTTTTCCCTTGTCATAGCACAGATCATATTTATATTTAATTTTTCAACATAAGCAACTATAGGACGCCTGAAATAAATATTAATAAAATGAATGACGAAATAACTTGGTCATAAATTACATGAATTCCTACCAATTGACTAAATAGTACCTGGTTACGGAGCCTCGCTCGGTAGATTTTTTTAGATTCTGAATCAATATGAATGCACATCAAATAATCAATCGAATGAATAAGTTACAAAATTCAGCGATACGGATGATTAAAATGAAGTATTTAATGTGACTGTCAGTTTACTTTGTATATCTCAGATTCAAATTATTATAGATCTGATCAAAGTAATTAATCTCAATATTTATTGTTCATCATCCCACCACATTAAACACACACGCACACATGCTTCACATCAGCGTTCACATCCAAACAAATATGAACAAATTTGAGAGAGAAAAAAACCTTGAATCAAAGTAATTGAGGAGCCTTATACATTGGATGCGAGCCTGCACTCTCTTCTGTTACTGCTTTCGTCTCGAGCGGACCCATGAGCGCGACGTGATACCGAAAACAGTAAAAAGATCGAATTTCAAGAATCGATTAGCAAATCATCTAACAATTATTTCATGTTCGTTTTCAGTATTTTATACAGAAAGTAAACATCGGGCAATTTAAACTTTTAACATGAAACAGTTTTTTATGTTTTTTTTATGTTTTACAGTTTTTTTACAAGGATGAGACCTAGCGCATTGGATTCCGCGCATCAAAAAACCTTTGTATACAAAATTTAACACAAATCGTTAGAGCCGTTTTGGAGGGGGAAAAAGCAAACATGTAAACATACAAACAAGGATTGGCCGATTACTTGTTATAGGATACTCATGAAATGATTTAGCTTCACTATTTTTTTTTACACATTATACGCTGAAAATACCTTCAACACCCAATATTTTTTGCAATTCTGTGAAACGAAATGCAGGGATTTAGTGATTGATGTCAAAAAATACCTGCAAAAGCATGCGAACTACGTAAAAATTTCTTATGAAATCTAAGAGTTAAAAGGTCCTCATTTGTTTTATAAAGTCTGTCTGAAGTGCGAAATACCTGAAGTACATACATTCTGTTTTTGACGGGGACCCGGTCAAGGCGGATGGTTTTTTCCTCTGTGGATTTCGCGCAATAGTGCAGTGGGGGTGACGCCGTAAAGTTTAACCCCGTGGCTTGTACCGGGTGGCTCAAAATCTCTCTGTAGCGCATGCATGTGCAATTGCTTATATTTTAAAAAGCCACTTGGGAACTCATCACCCTCATCAGCTTATCATCGATCCAAAGATTTGCTGCAGCTCCACCGGTTTCCGATTCCCGATGTTTTTTCCCGAACCATCTCCCCGAACATTGACGATTTTTAGTGTATTTTTCCCGGAAAAAAGAATCTGGAATCTTATTTTGATGTCATCCAAACAAGTATGATTTAACTTCAGTGCTCATGAACTGAATGCCTTATTTAAAGAAGCCGTTAAGCGCAATCCTCCTCCTTTTAAACTACTGTCGGCGTCAGAATAATATGCCGCTGTACTTTGAAAATTTATATCTCGGTCCCTGTTAATGCTAGAGCAATACTTTATACATTAATTTAAAGATAATTTTAATGTAATTTCAGCAGTATTTTTATTATATAATAAAACATAAAATGGAGACACATCAATGCAATAATCGACACGGCACACCATAAACTTAGCTGTTTTGTCAACTTCATCAACTTTGTAACTCATCCTGGGGTAAACTACGTGATCTACAGCATTGCCTTTCCATGAAAAGTTGCGAGAATTAATAGAGATAAATGATAGAGAGACAATAGAGATAGAGAGATAGAGAAAGAGATAGAGAGATAGAGAAATAATAGAGAGACAAATGGCAGGCGAAAATTTTTATAACGCATATTTTGTAGTTAATGAACTAGTAAATTAGCCATGAGTGTATCCTTCCCTTCCCAAAAAAGTTGGTAAGTAGTGTTTCGGCCTGTTGTATGAAAAAATCTGTTATTTTTTATTTAAAAACAATGAGGAAAATGTTAGACGGCGCTCATTTAAGTGCATTTTGTCAGTATTAGCCAACTTTAATCCATTTATTTTAACTACGTCTTCACCCTGAGGTGTGAAAGGTTTCTTTTTATGTTCACAGAGAAAGAAATGCATGCATTTCCACTGTTTTTAAAAGGCGATTTTCTAACTGATTGATTAGATCGTTAATCACATCTCAGTCCTAAATAGATTTGCGGAAGTGTGAGATGCTACATTTTAATTTGGAGAGACCGCTCACTAAGAGATTTTTCAAAAAATTTTGGAGTGAAAACCTAAGAATTGGAGCACAATATGACATTTTTGCAATTTATGATGAGTTTTTTTTATTGAATTGAATTTGACTGATGATTCGAATTTACTGTCGATTGCAGTTTTCCATCCTGCAATTATCTCGCCTCTGTTTTTTGTCTTTGGCGTATCTTTCTCTCTAGAGAATTTAACGAGTGAAAAGACAAGAATATTTTTTAGATCTCAAAGTTCATTATTCAAATAACTGTCCACCCGATGCCGTCTTTTTTTTAGCGAAAATAGCGATATTTGGAGGATCAGGTGCATAAAATTGTAAACGAGATCAGCCATCTACATAATACCCCGCGAGCCGCTATATGGGCGGGTGGCAGGGGGTCACCAGCCGCGTGAAGGTGTAAGTTTTTGGAGATGAGATGGTGACGTGTATTATAGTATTGTATTTAGTGGAGCTCAATTTTTATTGTGGTCGCTTATTGTTCACGGAAAGAACGAGTTCTTGTACTTATCTGTTCGGCATTGTATATCTCTTATTTTATCGCATCTGTCAGACCTAGATATGTAGTGAGGAGTCATGATTATATTCTCTATGTCGCTCTGGAAAATATCAGTTCTGAATTTATCAAGCAACCTATGCATAGCATGTAGCCTCCGAGTCTCTAAGGGTTCCCATCTTAATCCCTCTAAAAGTTGTGAGACACTATATGTACGCTCGTAGCAGTTTTGAACGAAGCGCGCTGCTTTCCTTTGTGTTTTATTGATTTTTTGTTGGTTAAGCCATTGAAAAGCACAAAATTAAAAGAGGCAATTTTTTATTCGATCATCGTGGACTCGCGGAAACTTTAAAATGTGCCCCAATTTCCGTCTTCGAAAAGGCATATTTAGAGAGTTGACCTTGATATTTAAAATATACATCTTTGTTATTCTTAAAATGTTTTGGGCAGTGATTAATGCAACCACTTATTTCATCATTAATAAAACGCATTCAGACATTCAATGGCCGATTGTAATGTGTCATTTGATAGCAGCTGTCTTCATGAAAAATTGTGGTGAGGAAAGCAAAGCAAAATTTTACAATACATCTTCTGAGAGCACGAACTTAGAGTCTAAGTTTCATCGATAACAGTCAAATCGGCGATTAAAAGCTGCTTTGCGTTGCAAAAATTAAAAGTTTGAGCAGAATGTTAATTGTTCGTACCCAGTGCCCCGAAGGAAGGGTAAACATGGGCGGTCAAAAAGAAAGATGAAAAATTCTTGGAAAGTTTCGAAATGTGGTTGTGGAGAAAAATGCTTAAGGTGAAGTGGACGGATAGAATGAGAAATGAGGAAGTACTTATGACAATAGGAGAAGAAAGAAAACTGCTGAGGGAAATCAAAAAGAGGAAGACAGCTTGGATGGGACATATTTATTACGCCAAAATTGTCTTTTTAGAAGTATTATTGAAGGAAAAATAGAAGAAAAGCGAGGAAGGGGAAGAAGAAGAATGGGAATGCTCGATGACATTAAAAAAATGGCCGAAGTTAGAGGCAAATGAAAGAAGATGCTCAGGACCGACTACGATGGAGGGCATCCAGTTGAAATCTGTCAGAAAACAGAGTCCAATAAGGAGAAGAAAAATTCATTTAAAGTCCATTCTCTATTTAACGTTCAATACCATGCATAATTTAATGTTTAACGTGATATGAAATATAATTAAAAATGTGTCAATGCTCCTCAAGAGGCAATCTTCCTCAAACTCATCCTCTAATCATTGAAAGGGCCTCAATACCAACGCTTAGAGTTTCCGAAGGACATTCTGAGTTTCACAATTCAAAGAAAAGGAAACATCACCATGCACCTCAGTTTCACTCACCAGGGCAACTGTGCTCGATATAACAGCCTCCATGGCGGACATCATTGTATCGTAATACTCCTCTCTGATACCTTTTCTCGCCTCAGAAAATCATTTTGCATTTCACCGAGTAATCATGAATAATTGCACTGCTGTCGCTTTCAAGAGCGACTGTTTTTCAGGCTGATTGTGCGGTACTTTTTCATCACTATGAAAATTCACGCGGAAGTAATTGCCTCGAAGTGTCATTCTTAATATAAAGTTACCGGCCGAGGAGAATTTCGAGGAAAATGATGTTTGAACTATGAACAGCTAATTGCTCGGCGATTAATCTCAGTTCATCTTCTGTGTAAAAACAGAAATAACGATTCTTATTACACTTCAATCGACCATTAGATGATTTAATTTCCAAGCTTTTATGATAATTTTTTCGTCGCGGGTTGATCGGTTCAAAAAATAGAAATAGCCATGGGTAGTCATTAGTTCTTGGTGTTGTGTAGTGACGATAATTGGCTAACGATGAATAATCATCTATCACGAGAATGTTTTCCCTTGTACTCAACGCAATACCGAAGATGCAGTAAGGCATAAATCGACACAATGGTTTCGATAGAATTGCCTCCTTCCAAGGAATAATTTTCTCGTGATTGCATGAGTATTTCTGTACTTTTTAATCGGAATGACGTCCGTGTGAGTGAGGGGTAGAACACCACTACTCCAATCTTCTGCCCTTGTTCAGCGATCGTCCTCAGCAGACAAATACAAAATACTTCGATGGATGCTGAGGCACGAAAAAATGAGACTAATGATGATGATGGGTCACTGACAAAAGAATAAGCGAAATTACTAAATGCAGCCCACAATTAGACACCCAAGATGAGACAGGTAGTCCCAGCGAGATAGTTCCCTAATCATAATAGATACCATATTCGAATTATACGTTTTACTTTCACCAGCTGTAGGACACACGAATTAAATATTGCATTATTAATGGTGCAATAATATAGTTTTTTATGACAGAAATTGTAAGTAATTCAATGAATATATCTCAATAAGTCGTTGACTTGACTCATTTTTTTCACGCAATGCGTTTGAAACTCCTTCAAAACGGAAGGTTTTTTGTGATACCCAAGAACCTATTGCGGTGACAATATGATTTATTTTCAAAAATAGTTTAGAAAACATACAAAATACGCGCTATTAGTTTTTTTACGGCATCTAAGTGTTAGAAATTCCTCATTTTTTAAATATTGTCTCTCTGGAGTGCATACACGTGTAAAGTGCATACATTTCCCGTGTAAAAGGACTGGTATTTTCTGGCATATATCTCGGAAAGTAATGAGGTAAGGGGCAAAAATTTTGGTGCCATTGGATAGATGAGATCTTTTTCTTTAAAATGAGACCAAATTCATTGATTTCTAAGCAAAATGATTTTAGCTCAAACTACCTTAAGGAGATATGATTCTATTTTTTCATGAAGACCACATTGGTGAACGAGTTCAAACCGCGGGGAATATAAATTGATAAATCACAAAATTGTGCAAATTCTACGATTGGAATATTTACTGCGACCTGGGTTTCGCTTGTTACAGCATCATCAGGTAAGTACCTACAGCGTCATAATTAGGGAAGTGGCGGGATGCAGAGGGAGAGAGGGTGAAAGGGGAGGGGGCATGGGAGAGGACGTTGATTGGCGGACAGCGGAAATGTGGGTAGCGGGGGGGGGGTTGTTGCCATGGAGCCAGGGGGTGGGTGGTGAAAAATGGATTGGGGGAAGTTTAGAGTTCAAAGAGAATACGGAGCACAAAACAAGGCGAAGACATCAATATCTCCTCTTCTGCATCACACGGCCCTAATCCCTGATGGTTACCGCCAATGGTGCCTCAGAATTGGATATTTGGGGAGGCGACCGACGGCTAAGGTCATTTGCGCCATAGGGGACAGGTAAGGGAGGAAGGGTGGATAGAAACCTGCTCGGTATTAGCCTTCTCCTGAAAGGCGCCAAGGATCACGGTTTAGCATCTCATCCGACAGACGAAGTAATGTACTTGAAGTGCCCTCCACAAAATACTCAGTTGGGATAGGGTTTCCTCTGAAAAACAACCTCCTCTGCAAGGGTTGAACCCTGGCCGCCCGTGTGGTAGGCGAGTACTCTAGCCACCACACCAACCCGGTCCCTGTGCCTAGGGTCCGTTTGTGTCCCATGGTGACCAGCGTAGCGTGACCAGTGGAGGAGCTAGCTGGATGGATCCCATACTTGTGATGGTGTGATATTTCATGATGCTTTTACAAGCGAAGCGTAGTTAACAATAAATACTGTCATCGTGGAATCCCCTCAAGTTTATGATTTATCAGTGATGCTTCGTTTACACTCAATATCGTCTGAATCTCGCCTAAATATGCTCATGGGGATTTTTTATCTAAACTGTGCAAATACATTGTTTGCATCGAGGTTTCCTGAATTTCCAAGTTTGGCAAAATTTGGAATATCTATAAACCTATTGCGGTGACAATATGATTAATTTGCAAAAATAGTTGAGAAAACTTACAAACTACACGCTGTTAGTTTATTGACGACATCTAAGTGTTAGAAATACCTCATTTGTTAAATAATGTCTCTCTGGAGTGCATACACGTACCATTTCCCATGTCAAAGGGCTGTAATTGTTTGGCAAATATCTCGTAAATAGTGTGGTAAGGGGTAGAATATTTGGTGTCATTAGAAGGGTGAGATATTTTTCTTTAAAATGAGACAAAATTTATTGATTTCTAAGTAAAATGATATTTCGCTCAAACTACCTTAATCCCTCCCCGCTGTACAAATGCATTGTACAACGGGGAGGATTTCAAGGAAAATTTTATCAACTTCTTGATAACTTAGAGCTCTGATATTTGGCCCATTGACCCTCTCCCGGTGACAAATCATCAGCTCCGGCAGTAATTAGTTCATAACTCGTTCGTATTTGAGGGGTAGACCGTCAATCACGGCTCACCTATTATAAACTAACGAGTCGTTCTCCTCGTTTGCTCCTCTCGTGCACGAACTATTCCGTTTCAAGATCCGCTCAATAAAAGGCGTAGAGCTACTAACACTCCCCAAAACAAATAAACAGTCTTCAAGAATTTCTGTCGGATTAATTGCAAAAAGTCACTGGTTTATTTTATAAAGTTAGAATATCATTACCACTTTTTGAAAACCAATAAGTTTTTTTTTACTTTTTAGAGCATTTTATTAAGCAGTAAACTCTTTTTCTATAAAAAGCCAGGTTTCACAGTATATTTTTTCCCTCATCCTGATAATTCATAATTATATCAGATTTGAAGTGGGGTGAAACTGTGGGAAAAATTCTGAGCCTTCTTGAGCTAAATAATGAAGGATTTTCTAACGATTTCAATCCATGCCCATGAACGAATCAAATGGAAATTTCCCTCTTATGAAATGGCCGTTAGTCAGACTGAAATTGTATGAAGTCAAAGGTGTTTTCTTACATTACTTACAGAATTCACGGGATTCATGTAAATCTAATAATGGTCTATGTGTCTTGTACCTATAATAAATGAATCCACTCCGAATATCGATGTCAATTACTTTAATTAGTGATCCTCTCAGTTAATCTATTAAAATATCAGGCTGAAAGACTGATATTACATTCCATATATTTGCGGGAACCACGGACAGGATAGCCAGAGCATTAAAAAAGTAAGGCGTCACCACGAGGTTCAACTGCGCCACAAAAATCGGTGACATTATTATTGAACCTATACTATATTATTGCACCATTAATAATGCAATATTTTGTTGATGTGTCCTACAGCTGGTGAAATTAAAACTTATTCTTGGAATATGGTCTCTATTATGACTGGGGAACTATGTATCTCGCTCGGAATACCTTAAGGATGTCCTTAATCCCTCGCCTCATACCCCTTAATCACACCGATAACTAGGCGTACCTGACGATGGCGTAACGGCCGAAACCGGTTGTACTCTTAATTATAATACTTCGGAAGACACAAAGTTTGATTTACTACAAAGATATTACAAAACTATCAATCCAATCTCCTTGGTCCAAAATTCATATTTGCCGCGTATTCAATCCCCAGCGCGTACAACAATTACTTTTTCCACCCTCTCCTTTTTATGTGAAGTTTAGTGAGTTAGTTGGAATGAGATAGAATTTTTAAGTTTCTACCCTCGGCTAAAGACAAAATCCAACAGGATCTACATGAAGAAGATTACCAGGTGCCTTGTTCCTGTGGGAAATCATGTAAGTAGCGTCAAAATAATTGGGAAGGGGGTTTTGCATATTAAGTGTTTCAGAACAATTATTTTGACGCTACTCATGTATCGGTGAGACTCGCCGGTCATTAAGGGGGTACACCACTGAGACATTTTCAAAAAATCGATTTTTATTTTTTGGGCTGAAAATGTTCCTTGGAATGTATAATTTAATTTAGCATTGATCCTATGTTCGCCAGAAACATTTAATGGGTTCAAGGGACGATTTTCTGAAAAATGTCCCGACGCGCTGAGCGAGCGCCCTCGGCATTTCCCGCCATTACTCCTTTACCGATATGAGTATCGTGTAAGTTGGTCCAAAATTAGTACATTGTGGATGGTGCTGGCATCGCCTACTACAATGGCCTTGACTACCCATAGTCCTCTAGTTTGCCGATGATACACTACAGACCATATGAGGGAGTCGTGCTGAGAACGGTCATCCAGAGGCCTCTGCTAATTCCCATCATGCATTACCCAATTCATCGTGCGTCATTCCGTGTCAACCACGTGCCAGTCGTCCAACCTGCGTTGTCATGGCCGGGAAAAAAGTGTACGCGACGAAAAAAGGCGATAAATATAATGCGTCGCGCGCGCGGGACCACCCCATCAGGAAACGTAAAATTTTAAATCGGTATTCGATGGAAAGGGACAGCGAACAAGTGTCTGCGTCGGCGAAAAAACTCCGAACGTAAACAAAGGAGTGTAACGTGAATGTGGACCAAACTTTCGGCTGTCGGCTGATCGAGTTCATGAGCGTGTTTACTGCAATTTATGAGCTTGTTGTCTGTAAAGAGTGCGGTTCGGAGGTACTATTCCTGGAAACCAGTGTTCGAGGTTTGGGATCTAAAATCTCCGTTTGTTGCGCTACGTGTGAACCTCCGGAACACCGGAGAGCGACGGAAAATGGACGATTTCACCTGTCAGCCGTATCCGAGCACGCCTGGACCCCGGGACATGACATAAAATGTTGACGAGGCCAAGGTAAAAGTGAGAGAGAGCAGATATTACCCTAGGCTAATTAGATAATTCATCGAGATAGCGTGGACGGACAACTTCCTCAGATGGATCGAGGATATCACTGGACAATACATGGAGGATGAATCCTGAAAATGACCAGTGAGGGAGCAGCACCCAAAATTGGTGGGAAATAAGTCCTATATTATGAGGGTCAAAACTTATGGGTCTGCGTGAGGTTTTGCCGGTTTCCCTCACGCCTCGGGTAAATGCCAGGCCATTAAGCCATCCCGGAAGAAAAGAGTTCCTGCTAATTAAAACCTAAAACCACTCTAACGAATCTGCTACATGCTTGTATATAGTAATTAAATATGTATAAAATTCATATGACTAACCCTGAAGAGGAATTATTTCCTATAGCGGGGGCCGTTGTGATGTATCGTATATATTAATGTATTGAATATTATTAATAAATGTATTTATATATGATATGCAATGGCAATAAACATTTTCAATTCAATTCAATTCATGAACCGGCATCTTCGACCTGAAGACGCTAACAGTAGTGTCAGCAAAACTGCTGTCACTTTACAATGAATATAAAAAAAATACTTTTTAAAAAATCGCTTTTATTTAACAAAAATGTTCCTCCCTCCCGTGTTCAATTCCCTCTGGAAACCGTATTTTCGCACTATTCTCACATCTCTTTACATTTTAAATAATGCCATTTCATTCCTATCACCCATTAGAATTTCATTCAAAAACACCCATTTCAAGGGGTTGAAAAAATTGTCTTCGATGAGACGATCAGCGCCATTTTTACCCAGTCGGGTTAACACACAAGTGTACAGTATTGCATGCACTGCAGGATAACAAAAAAGCTTTTTTTTTTTTAAAAAAGTCATATTTCATTACTAATCATTTTATTTTCGACTTTTTAATGACCGAATATTGTATTGTCACCAAAAGTAAACCTATATACTAAGTTTCAGATCTCTAGCTAGTCAGGAAAGTAGTTAAAAGTTGATTTCAAAATTTAACCCTGACACACAAGTGAAGTTAAATAAGAGCTATTAAGAATAAAATGACGCGGTAGATCCCGAAAAATGAAGGACATCGAGGCTGAAAGACTCCACCGAAAGATTTAAGTAATGGAAGGAGAAAATCAAGGATGTGGGATACTCAAATACTACAGTGGACTCTAATCGGAACAAAAAGGAGGGTAGTCCTGGCAAATACCACTCTCTGGAAATCTTACAAATAGATATTCATCTGTGTGAATTGACTATTGCGGGTTGATCACACGCGTCTACCCTTTGCATGCGATAATTTGATTTTCACATAGGAAAATGTTATTTTGGTCTTTAACATTTTATTTTTGCCCACCGTAAAACAATATAAAAATTTCCCTTCAATGCCCTGATTTTTACGGGCAAACACTCTGAAAGTCAGAATTAATGTAGCCTAATTTCCCATCTGAAATCCTGCATTCTATAGGAAATTATTGACAATTTTTATTAAGCCTGAATCACCCGATATTTGATCTTGTACAAGTCCTGTATGATCGCTAGCATACTAGCTGGTATCTTTGTTTTCGTAATTGGTGCGGTACTAGTTTGATAATGGCTCCTAGTAGGACCTAGTAGCCGCCGACCAATCACATTTGCTCTTTGCAATGCGGTCGTCGATTCTTGATGTCAGCGCCTCCATAGTCCCTCGTGACGATAACAATTTCCCGCGATCAAACAAACAACTCAAATCTCACAACAATAAACAATGGCTTGGTAAAGCCGTCGTCTTCGTTCGAAATCGTCTATTTCGCTCGTCAAATTCCTTCCGCGACTGTACTAGTTCAAAAATCTACTAAACAGACCTTGTTTTAGTTCAAGTATCGTGTGATAACTCCTAGGAAGGTTTAAAGCATGTTAGGTTTCGTACTAGAAATCCAGTACTCGCTAGCATCCTGGGACTTGTAAAAGGTCAAGTATCGTGTGATCCAGGCTTTAATCAACAGATCAAAGATTGTACAGATTCAGAGTTACGCCAAGAGTCGTGGTAACTAACTTTAAACAGTATATAGGAGTGTGGTAACACTGTAACACTAACATAAGAGTCATAATTACCTCAATTTTCTCTTTTCTAGAACTTTCCGAAAAGAATTCCTATTTCTCACGCTCCGGACTGATATTTTTTGTATGCATATAGGTATATAAAAATGGTGGTGGGTGGATATGTATATGTTTCAACGCAAATCAGGAACAGTTTCAATGAAACTTGGTGTGCGTATGACTCACTATCTTAATACAAAAATAGCGTGGGGGTAAGAAACCCATGCGACCTCGGTGGGGTGGTGGACAGGTGATGACACATTTATACATATAAAAGCATCGGAGTCAGGGCAGAAGTTTCTTATTTTGCAGGTGTGCACTGCTTGAAATCAAGATATATGATTGAAAATTTCTCGTGGGGATGGCGGAGAGAATAAAGTATTAATTCTGGCAACTTTTTGCTTGATGCTTTGATTTTACTTGAAAATTGTATTTTCATCTCCGAAATTATCAAATTTTCTATAATCTCAACGATGGCATATTACCTTGGCAACCTGAGCAATGGCTATGACGGCGAAATTATGCACTGGTCATTTAAGGTAGTGCGAGCGGGATAGTTCCCTAATCATAATAGATTTTGTATTCGAATTATACCTTGTAATTTCACCAGCTGTGAGACAGAAGAATTAAATATTGCATTTAATGGTGCAATAATATAGTTCAACATGACAGAAATTGTAAGTAATTAAATGAAAATATCTAAATAAGTCTTTAACTTGACTCTTTTTTTTCACGAGGTACGTTTGAAACTCCTTCAAAACGGAAAGGTTTATTGTGATCACGAAGAATTTACTGCGGTGACAATATGATTAATTTTCAAAAATAGTTGAGAAAACAGTCAAACTACACACTGTTGATTTTTTGACGAGATATAAGAGTTATAGATTCCTCATTTGTTAAATAAGGTCTCTCTGGAGTGCATACACTTACCATTTCCCATGTAATAAGGCCGGTATTTCCTGGAAATATCTCGGAAAGTAATGTGGTAGGGGGTTGAATTTTTGGTGTCAATGGAAATGTGAAATATTTTTCTTTAAAATGAGACCAAATTCATGAATTTCTTGGAAAAATGATATTTCTCTCTAAACGACCCTAAGGCTTATATTTAAAAAAACGATTAATATTCGCAAATTTCGGCGAGATTTCGGCGAGGCATTTCGTACCCTTACCTCTTCATGTGCCCTTAACGGGTTTCACCTAGTATCATCATGTAGCGTTTCACATTGATTAATAATTAGGGCCCAATGGTATGTGTTGTATATCGCTTTTGTAATTTTTTACATCGCTAGATACCTACGTACTACACCTATCAAACCTTTTTAAAAGTGCAAGAGATCAAGAAGTACGGTTATAATGGGCTGTAAGTCTCAAAATCACTCCTTTCTATTTAGCCTTGAAATGAATGAAGCAATGAGCTGTTTAATTTGAAATTATGCTTGTAGTTAGGTGATAGTTATTTATAGTTATTTACGAAAATGGAGTGGTGTCTGTCAATTTGTTTGTGAGTTTGTTAGTGACTCTTCTTCACGAAAACAACTGAACCGATTGACGTAAAATTTTGCATAATTCTAGGATAAATGCTACGGAGTTGCGGCGAGAATTAAGTTGTGTGAGATATACGAGTTGTGTGAGAATAAAGAGAGAAAGAGATTTCCTCGCGAGAGCAAGGCGAAATCATTTACGCGAGTAACCAAAGGACCCCGCAGAGTGCTCTAGGTCATATAGAAAAGCCTCAGGGCCCCAAAGTGGGCCTTTGGGTGGTCTTAAAATATACATAGACTAGAATTTCTCACACTTCTCCAGAGAATGTTTTTGAACAATAACTTTGAGAGACTAAACTGGCTATTTTCACTTATTTAAAGAAATATTATTATCATAAATAGTAAGTCAGATTCTTTTTATGTATATAACTACTTATATATCATTTCTCACTCTTATCTCTCCCATTGAGAATCAACGGAAAATGATACTAGTATTACATAAAGCTCTTTAATAAACTGATGGTGCCACTGTATTCCCCTACTAAGGACTTCAATCTTTTACTGTACTTCTCAGAGCTTGATCGAATCCAGCCCGAAGGAAGCCTCAAAGATGACTGAAAACCCTCTTCCCCTCGTCCGAGTCGGGGTCAGTAAACTCTTGGCGGCGGAAGAAGAAGAGCGACCGGAAGACGGAAGCTCCATATAGCTCTAAAATATCAGACCGAGCCTTCGAAGGCATTAAATTAGGAAAAGGAATCATTTAAAGAAGATTTTAAATGATCTCCGGATTCTTCTTATTTGTTCCCGTGTCGTGGTGAACGGACCTAGTAAGTGATGGAAGAGACATGGCCGGTGGCCATGGAGGTGGTGACGGAGCAAGGGTTTTCCGGACGCGACGAGGAACTGGCCAAGGCGGAAATGGCGACGCTTGCCGCCATGTTGGTCGTGACGGTGGTGGGCAATGGGGCGGTTCTGGTGGCGCTGTGGGCGTCCCATTCGTCCAGGAGGAGGATGTCGCGCATGCACCTCCTGGTGCTTCACCTGTGCACCGCGGATCTCATCACGGCTGCCTTCACAATGCTACCGCAGATGGCGTGGGAGGCAACTTACAGGTTCGCCCGAGAGGCAGCGCCACTCTGCAAACCCCTAAAGGTGAGAGAGACTCCATATTTATTTTCTAATTATGTTAAAATTTTACGTCGACGGCAAATTTTGGCCTTTTAGACTCCGAAAATATACAACTCCAAAGCCGCATGTTCAATTTGAAAGAGGGATACCAAAAAAAATATGTAATCATTGTAATATACATATATTTAAACTGAAGCAAACCTCAGATACAAAGTTTCACACCTCACATATAAAACAAGTACCTATATACAAGTATCCCAGTCATTTATAATAAATTTAACATGAAAACGGAGTCAGTAGAAATGGTACCATATAAACCTAAGCAAAGGGTAATAGGCATATTAAGATAAATTGAGCGAAATATCATTTTACCTAGAAATCAATGTATTTCATCTCATTTTAAAGAAAAATATCTCACCCTTCAAACGAAACCGAAAATACAACCCCTTACCGCATTACTTTCGGAGTTATTTGCCAAAAAACACCAGCCCTTTTACATGGAAAATGGTACGTTTATGCTCTCCAGAGAGACATTTACAAAATGAGGTACTACGCTTAACGCTTAGTTGTCGTAAAAAAGCTAACATCGTGTAGTTTGTATGTTTTCTAAACTATTTTTGAAAATTAATCATACTGTCACCCAGTAAATTCTTCGGAATTATAATAAACCTTCCGTTTTGATGGAGTTTCAAACGTACCGCGTGAGAAAAATGAGTCAAGTTAAGGACTAATTAAGATACTTTCATTTGATTACTTACAATTTATACCATGTAAAACTATATCATTTCACCATTAATAATCCAATATTTAATTCGTGTGTCCTACAGCTGGTGAAATTAAAACGTATATATTGAATATGGTCTCTATTATGATTAGGGAACTATCTTGCTCGCACTACCTAATGAGGCGGGGTACTAGATATAAAATTAATTTTATGAATGGCATACTGCATTTTGTTTAGGAAAGAGGGCGGAGTTATTATTCTTCTATCATTATCTCCAGTCAAATACCCAGCTTAAGATTTTCCCGATGACATTGATTAAATTAGTTTTATTAAAAAAATAGTATCAGAGCAGAATGACGTGTTTTCATACCATCTGGGAGTGAATCCTAAATTTGGGATATTGTGACAAGGATGAGTTTGTGGCGGCATTGGTTTTATCCTCAGGGACGTGGAGAGCAGAATGCCGAGATCTTGTAAAGCGAATGTAAATGTGTATCTTTTTCTGGAATTGAAGCATCTGTATTTACGGAGGATATTTTGATCTATTTGAGCCTTTACGGTTTTTTTCTCGATTTCGTCATTACCGAGCAATGTAAAGCAAAAAGTTCTACACTTCTAGTATGGTCCTGCGACGTGTTCGTTCACCTTAATGGACCATGAATCCTTCTTGAAGTCTTATTATTCGAATTCTTTTGCTTCAAACATGGAAATAATAAAATAAAAAGTGCTAAAAACATAATTGTGAGCACTTAGGGTTGGAAATGGATACCTTTTCGACTTAATTTTTCTACAATAGTCGATATGTAGCTTCAGGATCACGAAAGTATCGTTATTACTGCAGTTCGGCTATAAAATCACCAGATACTTGAGTCAGAGGGACAAGGACTGCCTC
This sequence comes from Ceriagrion tenellum, assembly GCA_963169105.1. Lineage (NCBI taxonomy): Eukaryota > Metazoa > Arthropoda > Insecta > Odonata > Coenagrionidae > Ceriagrion > Ceriagrion tenellum. Next base: position 9,460,693 of record OY720643.1, read on the forward strand.
TGGTCCTGATGCGCTAATTGCGGAGCGCCATACTGTTAAGAGTACAATCATACACATGTATCTATGATGTGTTATATACATAGCAACTGTTTTTGTTTACTTTAAATATGGGTTACAGTTGACATTCTCATGTGTCTCATGTCTTTCTGATTTTAATACAGTTTATAATTGTAAAAGTCTCTCTTTTTTATTACAAATACATGACATAGCTGTAATATTTATAAATAATGAGGTGGTGCACGCGAGTTTCACGTACACGTGATTTCAAATTGTAATAAATTTTCAATAATATCGAAAAAACATTCTCGGATCACACTACACTTGAGTACATATTTATAGGACGGATATAACCATTCATGTTGTAATACAAATGCTGCAAGAAACAGATGTTAAAATGTTCGTCTCAGTTGAAACATTGCTATGGCAATTGGATTTTGCGGCGCGGAATTCGAAGTGTTAGCGAAAATCGTAAATAAATACGTGTGTACAACTTGGCTGAACAACACTCTTCGTCGAACAGTTACTGAAGCCTAAACTTATCCTTTACTTGTAGGTCCTGCAGCTGTTGGGGCCCTATCTCAGTTCCTACCTGTTGGTCGCCATGGCGCTGGACAGGCACCGCGCCGTCTGCCGGCCGCTGTCCACGAGGGCGCTGGTCCCGCGATCGCCGCGCCGCCTCGTGGCCTTCGCGTGGGGACTCTCCACACTATTCTCTCTGCCGCAGGCCGTCGTGTTCTCGTACACGCGTGCGACGGACACGGACTGGGATTGCTGGGCAACCTTCGACCCCCCGTGGACGGAGAAGGCTTACGTCACGTGGTGAGCGGGCGTCCATTTTGGATTCATTCAGAGGCCTTAGAGCTGATTCAAAACCCAGAAAAATATGCGCCGATTACGACGCACAACATAAATTTTTGTGGCTGCGTGAGTTTTTGCGTAAATGCGGGCGTGACAGCGCACGCAAGAATTTTTTCCTCATTCAACGCACACGCTACGGAGAGTCCAGACATACGAACAGCATTTCTATGGATTTCCGGTCCTCGATGTGAACGCATCTGACGCCCGAATGCTTGTCTGTGGTGCCCGTCAGACGTTATGGTTGTGACAGCCGAGGCGATCGTTTCAGGTCTCATTATCACTTAAACCGTGTTTACATATCACTCAACTACGGGTTAACTATTAAAGATATTGACTTTGAGTTTTTTTTATTGGGTTTGAAAGATATCATTCCTAAAGACGATGTGAAAGGAAAATTTTTATCCCTCTGGGTTAGTGAGGAAACTTACCTGAACTTTGGCTAACAAAAACTCACTTTTCAGTCAGATATTGGAAAATCGAAGACAGTCAACCTCTTACGACATATTTCTTCTATACGATTCGTAAAGAAAATTCATCATTACTCGTTTTTTAAGTCGCAATCATTTAAACGGTGGACCCTTGCTAGCTAAAAATCCAATGATTTTCCGACACTATGGGGACGAACCGTGCCGTTACGAATATGTTTCTCCCCTTTCCGCTCTCCTCCACCTCTGCGACAAAGTCGTAGGAAATGTAGGGTGTGAGGGCTTTCGTCTTACGCACAAAGACACTTTTGTAATCTACTCCCTAGATCGCTGTAGTTGGACTTCTAAAGTGCCAATCAAGTATTACGTAAGAAGTTTTTGGAGGAGGGGGTTGGGATTATCTTACATTCACATAAGAAGAGGGGGGGCCGGTTGAAACATTATATGTACTGGAATAGAGAAAGAAGGATGATCAACGTTGCTTGAGAGGCAGCAGAAAGGAGTTTCTCAAGGGGGAAACAAATTCGTCCCGACACGGTTCGCCCCCGTAGTGTCGGAAAATAGTTAGATTTTTAGCGAGCAAGGGTCCACCGTTTTAAAGATTGCCACCTCAAAAACGAGTAATGATGGATGTTCTTTACGTATCATATAGAAGGAAAGAGGTCTCTAATTCTCAAATATCTGGCTGAGAAGTGAGTTTTTGTCAGCCCAAGTTCAGGTACGTTTTCTCACTAAACCAGAGGGATAGAAATTTTTCTTTCGCATCGTCTTTTGGAATGGTATCTTTTAAACCAAATAGAGAAAACCCGAAGTCAGTATCTTTAATAGTTAATCAGTAGTTGAGTGATACGTAAACACGGGTAAAGTGAAAATGAGGCCTGAAACGCTCGCCTCGGCCGTCACTATGATAACGCCTGAACACCCCGTAGATACACCCCCGTAGATACACCCCCGTAGATACACCCCGCACGGCGTGAATATTTGAGTGAAAACTTGAGCCGAAATTTTCGGTGGCGAACATATTCGGCTCAAATTTTTATATATTCACATCTACATAACACGCTGCGAGCCGCCGCATGGGCGTGTGGCAGGGGGTGGTAGGTCACCAGCCGTGTAAAGGTGTAAGTTTTTTGGAGATAAAATAGTGACATGTATTATAGGAGTGTACTTAGTGGAGCTCAGTTTTTATTGTGGTCGCTTATTATGCGCGGAAAGAACGAATTAGCCTAGCGTGTAGCCTCCGAGTCTCTAGGGGCTCCCATCTCAATCCCTCTGAAAGTTGTGAGACAATATATGTACGCTCGTAGCAGTTTTTAACGAAGCGCGCTGCTTTACTTTGTATTTTAATAATTTTTTTTGGTTGAATATATTTGTCCAGAGTCCCAAATGCTCGCGGCATATTCGAGATGTTGCCTAACCAGAGCGAAGTAACATCTCTCTTTGACTTTTTCATCCGAGGACCTATTTCTATTATACGTTTAACAAAACCTAGTTTCTTTAATGTTGCGCCACATATGTTCTGTATGTGTAACCCCCACGATATATCAGAAGTTAAGGTAATTCCAAGATATTTTATTGTATCTGAAGATTTTATGTTTACTCCACCCACAGTCTAGGTATGGCACTTTTGTGATGACTTATAGGCGTGGACGATGCTTAAAATAACGTCGTCTAGACAGTGGCGTAACAGGTTCCGCCCGCCCTCCTCCAACCCCGCGCTTACTTGCTTACAGGGCCCCCCTACCTACACTAACCCCTTCCAACTGCTTACAGGTAGTTTGAGCGAGATGATCTTTCGTCTGGAATTCAATGCATTAGTTTTAATTTGAGAGAGAAATGCCTCATATTCCCGCAGATACAAAAATATCTGCCTCTTACCGCACTAAACACTTCGAGGTACATTAATGGCCACAAATACTGGCCATTTTACACGGGAATATCCCGAGCACGCACTCCAGAGAGATATAGTTGAAAAAATTAGGGTTTCTATTCTTTCTAATGCCTAGATTCTGTCAGAAATGTAATATCGGGTACACTGCGTGTTTTCGAACGAGGAATTTCTGATGCCTCGATTTTGTCAGAAATTTAAAAATGAATATAATATCGTTTCCTCAACTACTTTTAAAATAAATCGAGTACTCACCGTAGAAAGTTTTACGGAAGTGAAAAAATAACTCCCAATGAGAAGGCCTTTGCCCCGCACGCGCTGGTGAAAGATTGAGTCAATTGAAGGGCGTATTCAGTCAATGCTTATTCCGTTAATGCATATTCAGTTGATCACTGGGAATTCCAGACTAACAAAACGCCTTTTTTCTGCGATTAATGCGAACATATATTTACTTCATGTTTTTTATATCTGCTGAGATGAAAACATTGAATTCCCACGTGGTCTCCCTTTATGAGAGGAGAAACTCTATCTCAAGATATCTTAAAAGCTGAAGTAAAATTTGGTGAACTCTGCCGGCGATTGAATTTCATTTTTCCAAAATATTTTGATTAGCCGGATTTACAGAGATATTACTGTATTGTCATTGCTTTTTCAAAAAAAAACGCAGTTATTTCGCGTGTTTCAGATTTTAGACGCACCCTGGTGGTCGCCCACGACATGACTCCTGTTATGCGAGCTGCCTAATGTGCAAATAAGCCGAGATGTCCTTACGCCGATGAACTTATAGTTACAATTTCCCTTTCATAGTGTTAAATGGATAAGTAAGTGTGTGTGTGTACGATCGGTTCATAACGTCATCTGACGTCTTCCGATTTCTAACCTCCAAGTCTCTTTGTCCTTAGTCCATAGATCTTCTTCCAATCCTCTCGCTCTAATTTCTTTGTCCACTCCCTCTTTTTTTCAGCTCTTCTTAGGTCTTCCTCATTCCCCTTGGATTGTTAGCTCCAAGATCTTTCTTGGTAGTCTGTCCTCGTACATCCTCTTTACATGCCCGTACCAGATTAGCTGCTTGGTCATGATGTCCTCCGTTATATTGTGCTCGGCTTTCATTAACTGTCGTATTCTGTCATTTGTAACTATTTCTATCCTTGATCGTCCCGCAGCCCGTCTCCAAAAATCCATTTCAGTAGCTTTTAATGTTTGTTTAGTACGTTCCTTTAGAGGCCAGACTTCACATCAATAAGTCATTATACTTTTGAAAATGGCATTGTATATTCTTGTTTTATTTGCTTTCGATATTTGTCGGTCCCACAGGATGCTGTTTAATAGCCTAATAACTCTTCTTCCCTGATTATTTCGGTCTGATATAGCTTCATCTAAGGTCCCGTCATCAGTAATTTTTACTCCAAGATATTTATGGTGATCAGCGTAAGCTATTTTATCCCTCGCTCTGCCAATGTTCATATCTTGCGTCTTAGACATATTCACCTCCAACCCCCATTTTTTATTCTTCCATTAGTTTTCTAGTCATATATTGCAGATCTTTGTAGTCTTGTGCCAACACTATCTGATTGTCTGAAAAATAGAACATATAGAGAGTGTTGTTGTTAAGGGGTGTTCCCATATTCTTGCATTTACGTTTCCAGTTGTTAAGCGCTTGCGCCAAGTATATTTTAAAGAGCGTTGGTGATATACAGCATCCTTGCTTAAGACCTTTACTGACAATGAAGCCTTTGGATATCCTATTATTCACTTTGCCTTGAGCATTACTATTCATATACAGCCTTTTTATCGCACATATCAAGTTTGTATTAATGTTGGCCCTATGAAGGGTCTCCCATAGTTTTTCTTGTGGAACGCTGTCATATGCTTTAGTCAGGTCTACGTATAACAGGTGTACTTCCTGATAAAAAGCTACCTTTTTCTGTAACATTTCGGTTACACAAAAAATGTGATCTATGGTTGATCTTCCGGCCCGGAATCCTGCCTGTACCTCTGCTTCCATTTCTGCATATTCATTTTCTAGTTTCTCCTTGATGAGTATCCCATATATTTTACTTATACTTCCAGTTACTGATGTGCCCCTATAGTTGTTCAGATCGTTTTTCCCCTTTTTTTTAGATTGTGGAAATGTATGATATCTCCCATTCTCCAGGTACATATTTCCTCTCCATTAAGGCCTTTTTGGAAGAGGTCAGCCAATTTTTCGTGTAATCTGTCCGTCCCATATTTTATTAGTTGAGCAGGGATGATTCGAGGCCCTGGTGCTCTTCCATTTTTCAGGTTCCTACAAATCTTTTTAGCTTGGTCAAAACTTATTCCTATGGGATCGGATATTAGTCGATTATTTGAGGGTTCTTCTTGGCTAGTAAGTTCTATTCTGATTTCTGTTTTATGAAAGTGTTCTGAAGATTTTTGAAGTATTGGTCCCAATTATTGAGCGTTATTGGTGATATGAGGTCCCTTCTATTTTCATTTCTCAAGGATTTCGGTAGCTTTCAGCTCTCTGTGCTTGTCTCTCCTCCTAAGTAAGAGTTAATTCTCTCACAATTTTTCTCCCAGGCCTTGTTCATCTTCTGGCAAACCTTTGTTCTTCTATTAATTGGATGAAGTACTTAAATTTTCAGGTCTGGACAAAGTTCCACCATCAAGTTTTTCTTTCATTTTCCTAGGCCTAAATTTTTGTACAAGACTACTTTATGTAATAGTTTTCTTGAAAAAAATCATTCGCCATTTTGTGTCGTAATGGCGCATAAATATCGACCAAAAATCCCTGGAACTTGTGCACAGTACAGGTACAGAACTATGTTGACAGATGGTGGTGTTTTTTATTTCAATAAAATCCCTCCACTTCATCACCATTTGTGTAAAACTTTTACGATTTTCTAAGAAAAATGAATACGGGCGTTTCTTTGGAAAATATGTCATGTTTAAGCCACCTTTTAGTTTAGTTTATCTACGTAACGAATAAAGCTTGAGGCAAATGGCTTACCATTCGATAATCAGCAATCATCTGTGGGTATATGTGCAAAGTTTGAAGACTACCGAAAAAAAATTTGCATTTGGGACCCTGGTCAAGTATATAATAATAATAATGTTTATTGCTCCAAAAGAATAATTGCAGAAAAATACAAAGAATACATAATTAGATATTTGGAGCTTAAGGTAACCTATAAGGCGAACCTGTGTTGAGGTTACCATCAATTAGAACTACGACCATATATTGTTATATTTAGAAAAAGAAAAAAATTTATAAATACCAACATTTCGAATGAATTCCTTTTAACAGTATGTTTACAAAAATAATAATTTTATTTAACAAAATATGTCTTCGATTTTTTCAAAAGTAAATAGCCAGTTTTTAACATATTTTAAGAAAGAAGCAAGATTTGGTGCACATTTGTACTCAGAGGGTAGCATATTATACATTTTAGGCCCAATATATAAAAAACTTCGCCTGTACAAAGACAATTTGGGCCTCGGCAAGGGTGTCAATATACTGCGAAAATTCCATGAACCTGGCCTATTTGAGACAGGAATTTTTGCACCACTCCTCAGAAAAAACAATCTAAGTACTTTGTACACGTACAAATGTCTAAGTGGGAGGAATTTCAAATGCTGAAATAGTGGAAAGGATGGCTCATGTCGATTCTTATTGAGCATTATCCTGATATGCCTCTTTTGGAAGATAATTATTGACTTAATTGAGTTAAAATAAGCTCCTCCCCATGCAATCAAGCCATAATTTAATTTAGAATTTATTAGTGCATTGTAATATAATTTCAAATTTTCTAATGGACATTTGTTGCGGAGCAGCTAAAATTTTGCTAACGTCTACCGCAACACTTTTGTTACAGAGGCTATGTGTTACGTCCACTTTAAAGCTTGGTCTACAGTTATACCGAGATAAGTTATGCTGCTGACACGTTCAACAGGAGCACAACATGCTGCTGACATTACAACAGGGGCACAACATGAATCAGGATTGCAGTTTACATCATGGTATATTAGTTCCCAATCAAATGTGAAACGATTACAAACATTAAAACATACATATTTCGTTTTATGCACACTCATAACGAGTTTGTTTGAATTAAACCATTTTCTTAAATAGTTTAGATCAGCTTGCATACTTTTTCTAACTTGTTCCCAAGTTATCTCATCGTAACATAAGGCAAAATCGTCAGCAAATGCTGTCACATGGCCTTTAAATTTATAGTCACACAGGTCATTTACATATATCAAGAATAAAATTGGACCGAGTACTGAGCCTTGAGGGACACCAGAATTAATACATTTATAGTCACTATAATTGCTATCAACGACAACACATTGGGAGCGATTTCTCAGATAACTCTGGAACCATTGAAGAGGTATTCCACGAATCCCAGCTTTCTCAAGTTTGAACAAGAGAATTCTATGGTCAATTGTATCAAAGGCCTTTTGAATATCAATAAACAATCCTGCTGTTCGTTTACTTCTATTCACAGAGTTATAAACATGAGAGAGAAATTTTTCCAGGGCTTCTTCAGTAGATCTACCTTTTCTAAATCCAAATTGGTTTCCACTGAAGAATTCAATTTTGTCGAGATATTTAATCAATCTAAGCTTCACTAATTTTTCTAAGATTTTGGAAAAAATTGACAATATAGATATCAGTCTATAATTTTTAGTCAAATGACTATCTCCTTTCTTAAATATGGGTTTAATGACCGCTGGTTTGAGAGAATCTGGAAATACCCCACTTGTCAGACTTAAATTGAAAGTGTAACAGAGTACAGGTACGATATCATTGATAATCAAATTAAGCAACTTACTATTCAAACCGTCGTAACCAGCTGATTTACTAAGAGGCAGAGATTTTACTACTTTAGTTATTTCAGAGGGAGATATTGGTTCAAAGAACATAGAATCAGTGTATTTAGAGTCGCAAACTGATGAAAATAGGAATGAATCAATGTCAGTTTTACCAGGAGTTATGCAACTATTTAAAACATCACTAAAATAATCATTAAATATATTTGCAATATCAATACTAGAAGATATAATCTTACCATCTTCTTGAAGATAAATTCTATGTCGGCTGTTACTAATTTCCCCAGTTAGCTCTTTAAAAATTTTCCATTCCTCTTTTGAATTTCCCTTGCACATTTGGAACTTTTTCATATAATAATTATTAGAGGTAGTCTTAAGTTCAATTTTCAGTTTGTTCCTGCACTCAACAAATTTATTTGCTAGCCCCTCATTATTTGGGTGGCGCCTGAATTTTTTAACAAGTTGTTTTTTCTCGCGATATGACGAAGTAATGCGTCAGTCATTCAGGGTTTCAGTTTTTTATCATGACCTATATTTGCCTTCCTAAATTTGGAAGAAGATAAACAGCTTATTATTGATTCATGGATTAGAGAAAAGGCCTTACAGGCATTGGTTTCACAGAAGACTGGCGTCCAGTCTACACTCAATACCGAATTTCGAAAGATATCATAATTGATTAAAGTTACCTCGTTATTTCTAGTTTTTACATTGGTAGTTACTTTTTCCCTCCTAGAAATGGAAATTGCCAACATTGAATGATCAGTTATTGATACATCTAAAACATCAGATTTGAGATCATACATAAAAGCATTGTGTACTCTGACAAATACATGGTCAATGCAGGTAGACGAGTTCCCTTTAATCCTAGTTGGTATTTCTATTTGGCTGGAGAGACCAAAAGAGCTCATCAAATCCATGTAAAGGGTGGAGTCATTGGATGAATTAAGAATATTGATATTCATGTCACCAACAACCACTAAATTGTGTGTCAGAACCGATAGTATCGTTTCAAGTTCGGAAATGAATTGTTGTACCGAGTAATTTAAGTCCCTGTAGATACCGAGGACATGTGTTTCAATTATGTCACTCTTCAATGTTACAAGAACACAGTCAGCAGAGGGAGTAAGCAACAACTTTGAATTACACTTAAGATCACATTTGACGAAAATAATAGTTCCGCGGGCGCGGCGGGTATCACAGCAGCGAGAAAACGATTTGTATCCGGATATTTTGTATAAGTCTAATTCATGTTCATATATCCAGATTTCAGTCAAAATAATAATATCATGTAAATTCATGAACCCATGAAGGTGAGCCAAAAATAAATCAAAATTACTTCTAAGGCTACGAATATTTTGGTGAACGATATTAAGAGCGTTAGCATTAAACTTATGAGAATTGTATGACACTGCCATTGTATTACAAGTTATTAATGTCATTCATACACGTAAGTACAAATACCGGTTCTTTTTCTGATTTTCTCATCAGAATTTTGCCCCCTCGTATCCAGAGATATTTGTAGTTCTTTTCTTTCTTCACTGCTTTTGCTGCATTCAACACCCGTCTTCTGCTAGCACAAAGCGCTTCGTTGATGTAGATCGGCGAGGACGGACCCTGAAGGTCAAGGTGACCAGTTGCAAAATCCCTCTTCACTCTTCTCTTAGCAAGGATGTCATCCTTGAGCTGTTGCCGGAGGAATTTGACATGAATTCCTCCAGAGCCACCAGCTCCTTTGAAGCGATAACAATAATCTATGTCACTCGCGTCCACCTTAACCCCCAGGCTAGCTCCGACTCGACAAACAACGCTCATCAGGTTCTCGTTTGCGTTTAGGGGGTAGCCATACAGCTCAATGGATTTAGAGAGCATACGCTGTTCTTGGTCATTGCACTGGTTTTCAAGTACCGATATTTGTTTTTTCAGATTTACATTTTCTTGGAACAACAAATCCATTTTAGCAAAACACTCATCCACTCTCATACCATGAGCGTTAATAGCTGAGGAGAGGTCATCAAGCCTTTCATGCAACTTGTTCAAGGAGTCCCCTAAATTACGCTCCGTTTCTTTTAGATCTGATCTGATTTCTTGAAGTAACTTGTTGAACGTATCAGTATGTTCACTCAGAGGGGCACTTGTGGGAGCTAAACTTGAACACTCAATGCTCATGCTGGCCCTATGAGACACTTGGCACTCGTGACACCTCCACACTTGCTTACTTGCAATGATTCCTTCGATGTCTTCTTTGCTAAGAGGGATTTTCAAGCAATTTCCATGAAACTTGAATTGGCAGTCAACACAAGACAAGGAAACTGAACTTCTTATCGATTTTTTGCACAATTTGTACGAACTCATGTTGGTAGGAACTTCGACGAAACACACGCTTTCACCAATGTATGGCCTTGCCTCGAGCCGCGGAGCGGGATACGTCCGTCCGCGGTGAAGGTCTGAACTGAACTCTTTAATTTAACCAAAAAAATATTAGAATACGAAGGAAAGCAGTGCGCTTCGTTAAAAACTGCTACGAGCGTACATATGTCGTCTCACAACTTTTAGAGGGATTAAGGTGGGAACCCCTAGGGACTCGGAGGCTACACGCTAGGCGTAGGTTACTAGATAAATTTAGAACTGATATTTTCAGAGCGACATAGAGAATATTACCATGACTCCTCACTACATCTCTAGGTCTGAAAGATGCAATAAATTAAGAGAGATACACTGCCGAACAGATTCGTATAAAAACTCGTTCTTTCTGCGAACAATAAGCGACCACAATAAAAACTGAGCTCCAATAAATACACTCCTATAATACATGTCACCATTTCATCTCAAAAAAAGTTACACCTTTACACGGATGGTAACCTAACACCTCCTTCCACGCATGTAGATGTAGATGTAAATCTACATAATACCCAGCAAGCCACCTCAGGGGTGTGTGGCGTCGGTGTCGTATATTATGGCGAAGTGCCTTATTTTCTGCGCCGAAATATATGGCGTACGATCGATGTTTAGGACTGGTTTATGTAGACGAAAATATTAGGTTAAATAGACGTGAAATATGAGTTGATGAACACATGAGATGTCTCAGTGTAAATTGGAAGTATTTATTGGTGTAGGAGAGAAATATTGGCGGAGTTATACATACCAAGTGAGCTGTAGTATTTTAATACAATATTTTTTCCATTTCTACGTTTTTTTTGGCGTACAAGAATTTTATTTTGAATGCTCAAGCCTTAAATCGAATCGCCAATCAGAAAGCTAAAAGTGTGCGTGTTTCAATGCGGTGTCATAGCATTAAAAGCGTTCCGTTTCATGCTTCAAACCCTTTGAAGTATCTTACGCTTCGTAGGCTGAGTCGCTAAATACCTCTTAAGCTCTCGCTTCTGGTTTCTAGCATTTGGATAGGAATAGGTTCCAACGGTGGCCAAGCACCCGCAGCAGAATAATAAAAGACATTTATGGGACTTATTTCGCGCTTTCAAACGGGTGGAATCTTGAATGACCCTGGAAAATTAACGATAATTACGACAAGTTAATGACGGCCTGCGCATAATTGCATGCTGCCTGTCAGCGGAAGCGAACGACGTCCATGCAAAGTCTCGAATCTGTCTTTCGAGCACATTTGCTTGAAGTCGCTCCACTGCCCACTAGAACGCTTTGTAGCTTCCGGAACGGGAAGATTACGTCGCGACTCGAGGGATAAACCGTTAAAAAACCAAAAGCAATCTCGTGCACGAATCGAGCTTCTTGTTGTGATCCATGGAACGGAACGGGCGAGTTAAGAGACCCCTGCATTTCCTATCCAGTGTTTTGGAAAATCCGTGCTATAATTCACGCCAACTCGAAAAATCGGTTGGAAAACTTGCAGTCGTAGCAATAACGAATGTACTCTCGCGTTGAGCACAATGTTTCCATATGACGCCGACATCTATGTGCCACCCTGCGAGCTTCCGCATGGGCATGTGGCAGGGGGTGTTAGGACGTGTAAGACATGTAGCTATGTAAAGGTGTAAGAGATAGGGTTTTGAGAGCTGAAATGGTGGCGTGTATTATAGGAGTGTATTTAGTGTAGCTCAGTTCTTTATTGTGGTCGCTTATTGTTCGCGGAAAGAACGAGTTTTTGTACCAATCTGTTCGAAAATGTTTCTCTCTTATTTTATCGCTCCTGTCAGACCTAGGGATGTTAAAGGGGCGTCATGATAATATTCTCCGTGTCGCTCTGAAACACACTTGTTCTGAATTTCTCAAGCTAACTAACCCTAGCGTGTACCCTCCGAGTTTCTGGGGGCTCCCAACCTAATCCCTGTTAAAGCCGTGAAACGCTATATGATCGCTCTTAGCTATTTTTAATGAAGCGCACAGCTTTCATGAGTATTATAATTGGCTTAAATCCGTTTGCTGGGGCCGCACAAAATTTTACCTGCTCTCGAGGCCCCGTGGAAGGGTCGACCCTCATTTAGCTGGACCCTAACTCCAAATCCCGAGCCTCGGCGACGATCCCTCACCGCGGGTGGATAATAGCACTTAAACTGGCTTTGCTGTTTCATCCGAGGACCTTCCTATTATATTTACGCTTGATAAATCTTACTTTCTTCAATGATCTGTCGCATATGTTTTGTATGTGTGTTCCTCACGATATATCAAAAGTTAAGGCAATGCCAAGATATTTGACTTTCGCAAGAAGTGTACTGTGGTGCATTTATTAAGGTAAAAAAAATTCTAGCCCCTAATCCTGACACCATTGTTAAGGTCCTATGACGGAACTTCTGAGTCCGCGTCTTCGCTAATTTTCCGGTAGATGACCGCATCGTCTGCAAATAAACTTAGTTTTATGCTAACTGGAGATGTTTAGCACTGGTTTATGTAGACGAAAGTTCATTTATTAGCTAGTTAGTCATTTATTCTTCTGGCATAAGTGAATTTCTCTTTCGTGATGGGAGTATCTAAGTATACCTTATCTTTCGAATACAGTATAGCGCCGATTTACCGTACTATGAGAAGGGAGAGCCCAATCGAAAAAACAAATGTGATGAATAATCCATTCATTTTCAATTTTTTTGTTAGTTATGGCCCAATTTTGTCGATTCGATATATCCGTGGCTCTATCGATATGGATCTTCGCAACCATTTCCACCTCACGGCCGCCAATAATATTCTTGCTGAGCATTCGCTGCCATATCACACCCAAGAAATTCTGCGCATATGCAGCGCAAGTCTTCGTTTTGAATACATGTGCACTGCCAAGTCAAAAACACGTTGACTAATCTATGATTATAACTCTTAAGGTAGTTCGAGCAAAAACCCATTTTACTTAGAAATCCATGAATTTGGTCTCATTCTAAAGAAAAATACCTCACCCCTCCAAAGACACCAAAAATTCTACCCCTTACGTCATTATTTTCGGAGATATTTGCCAAAATATAGGCCTTTTACATGGGAAATGGTACGTGTATGCACTCCAGAGAGACATTATTTACAAAATTAGGTATTTCTAACACTGCAATGTCTTCAAAAAACTAACAGTGTGTAGTTTGTTTGTTTTCTCAACTATATTTAAAAATTAATCATATTGTCACTGCAGTAGGTTCTTGGGTATCACAAAATACCTTCCGTTTTGAAGGAGTTTCAAACGCACCGCGCGAAAAAAATGAGTCAAGTTAAAGACTTATTTAGATATTTTCATTTAAATACTTAAAATTTCTCCCATATAAAACTATAATACTGCACCATTAATGATGCAATATTTAATTGATGTGTCCTACAGCTGGTGAAATTAAAAAGTATAATTCGAATATCGTCTCTATTGTGACTAGGGAACTATCTCGCTCGGACTACCTTAAGGCTCTGCATCGCGGCTTTGAATGGCGATAGAGATCCGCACCTTGATTCTCGTATGTTTTCATCCAGGTACAGCGTCTCGGCGTTCGCGGTGCCACTGTTGCTGCTTCTCTACGCCTACGTGGGCATCTGCCGCGTCCTCCGGAGGAACCACCGGGAGAAGACGCGGCTCCGGGAATCGAGGGAGGACCTTCCGAACGGCGCGCCGCCCAGGACCCACTCTGTGCGAACAATCTCGAGGGCCAAGATCAGAACCCTGAGGCTCACGGTCGTCGCCGTGGCTTGCTACGTCCTCTGCTCTTGCCCCTTCGTGCTCTCACAACTGTGGGCCACATGGTACCCTGGGGCCGTGGAATCTTCTTTCTGGAGAGGTAATTGTTCCCGATGGTGATAGTTACTGTTATTGCTTACGAGCGGGATAGCGATTAATTTATTGGTTTCAAAAATGGTCTCCGAACTTAATTGCATATATAGAGTGGAATTTAATTTTTATGAGCGCTACAAGTAACCAAGATGGCGGATACGCAATGAACCCCTTGGAGAATTAAATGCATCGTAAAAGAGAAAATGAAAACTCGTTGAAAATGGCGCACTCATTTACTCGTAATGACTTAAAATAATAAGCATGAATAAATGTATGCAGAATATAGATAGGCATTTGAAAGGGTCAGATGGGATAACTTGTAAGATATTTTGAGAGAGATTGATATAGATTGGAAAGACAGAAGATTAATAAATCATATGTACATCCATCAGAGAGTAGGTGTAAGAATAGGGGACGAGGTAACAAAGGAAACCGCGATAGGAAGGGGAGTAAGGAAGGGTTGCTGCCTGTCGCCATGCCTCTTCAACTTGTATGCAGACAAACTGCTGGGAGAAGCTATAGGAGACATTGGGGGCATAAAAGTGGGAGGTGAGAGAATAAAAACCATCAAATATGCGGATGACCAGGCTATAATAACAGATAATCAAGAAGAACTCCAGAAGATGATGATAATGAATTTGGAAGAAAAGTGAAGAGTATGGAATGGAGATAAATAGAAAGGAAACTATGGTAATGAGGGTAGCGAAGGCAGAAGGAAGACCATTAAATATATGGCGGCTGGAAAAAGAAAAATCTTACTCCTAAGCCATCTTTAAAAAACTACGTAAAATATGTGTCATAATTCTGAGGCCTAATGAATGAGGAGGATTTTGACGAAACCAAGTAATTTATATGTAGGATGTTTCTGCAAGGCATTTTGAACGAATGCTTTGACTTAATTCATTTCACTTATGAGTTAGGTGCATGTGAGTCGTTTCTACAATCGGCCATGAGTCAGCGGTTCTCATCCTTTTTTGAATTTGCTTGCATCACCGCCCTTTTCTTGATTTGGTCATCCTTACTTTAGAAAATTACATATAGTTCATATATTAACTGCCTTTGCAGCCGTATAGCCACCATTATCCACGTTTTTTTCCGCATATCCCTGTACCACCAAGCACGTACTGTTCGAATTACGTGATTGAAGCACCTCGTACTTAAGACCAAGAAGTGCAAGATATAGAGCGTTTCATTCAGTACTCTCGGACCAACAATACCATGGCCCAACATCTACAATTTAGAGATTGTGCGAAATTCCACAGCGAAAAAATTATTCGCCTTGACCGGGATTCGAACCCGGATCCCTCGATTTCCGGCCGAGTTCTTTAGCCAGTTAAACTAAAATTATATTTTCTGCCAAAAACATGAAGTTTAGGACTCTCCAGTCGAATTCCCCATCAATTTACTATTGTAGAACCTTACAGTTTAAAAAAAAGTAAATGTCGAACTCTTTTCTTTCGAACAGTGGGGAAATTCAGTCCGGGATTGCTATTATCAGTTTAGTTTTCCGTCTTTTTATCTAAAAAAAATCGGAGGCCTAACATTCGCATTGTAACGCTGTAATTATGAAGTAATTTAAAAGTTATATTCAAACGTGTGTTAATTTGTAATAAAATAACATGGTTATTGGTTATAAATTATGTTTGATACAATGTGTAATCTTCCTCTACATTTTCTTATGAACAAAAAATCTTATTCATGGTGGCCTAACTAGGTTTTCTCGAAAATAGAAAGTTATATTGTGCTCATTTTATACACATATAGGGTGTTTCAGGAGGAAAGTTCGAAACTTCTGGAGGAGGTAGGTGAGGCGATTTTAAGCATTTTTTATTACAGCAACATGGGGTCGCAACTCGTTAGTTACCGAGCTATAGCAACGTAAACATTTTTTCAGAAGTATTCCGCAATCACAATGAAAACACCGAATTTCAATGACTAGTAGAAATTGTGGAGATTTGAAACTTTTCATAGTGGTGCATAACATATGTATTGTTCTTGTTCTGCTATCATCAATGCTAACGGTGCCTTACCTGTATTTTCAAGATGGCTCTCGAATCTTCGTCGAAATTTAATTCCTCAAAAACAAATAATGTACAATAGCGCTCTTACTTTCAGAGATATCAAAAAATGAGTAAGAATAAAACTTTTAGTAAATTTATTTCTCGGTTCATTGCAGCAAAAATTACATCTCTTTCTTTTGAAAGACGGAAGATACAGGGTTTGTCCCAAAAGTAATGCGTCGCATTTTTTTCTGACGCGACTGTACGTCTCAGACCGACCGGACCTGCTGGGGTAGGTGGTGGGGGGTTTAAGCTTTCCAGCAATCTGCGTGCCAGTCGCCTCCGTGCTCTTGGAATGTGTACTCGCGTGATTTTGTGAACCCATATAGTGTGACCTCGTCGAGGTAAAAATGGAGCGATCTCTCGATCAACTAGCAGCAATCAAGTTTTGCGTTAAACTTAAAAAGACGCCGCTGGAAACTTTTCAAATGCTTCAGCAAGCTTTCGGGGAAGATTACCTCTCCCGATCCCAGTCGAACTGATGGCACAAGATGTTCCTGGAGGGCCGAAGGCCGAGGGTGGAAGAGACAGAGTTTTGAGTGGCACACGATGTCATCGCCGCGCCCCAAGAAGGCTCGAATGAGCAAATCCAAGGTGAAGATCATTCTCATCGTCTTTTTGGACGCCAAAGGGATTGTGCATCATGAGTACGTGCCTCCTGGAGAGACTGTAAACGCTCAGTTTTAAAAGTCAGTGCTCGTGAGATTGACCCACAAAGTGGCCCGCATCCGACCCAGGATCAGGAATTCGTGGATACTCCACCATGACCATGTGCCGGCCGGCACACGCCGCCTTCGTTGTCACCCGCTACCTGATCGGCCAGCGCACTGAAACGCTGCCGCAGCCGCCGTAGAGTCCGGACTTGTCACCGCCAGACTTCTTTTTGTTTCCCCGCCTCAAAAGGGAGTTAAAAGGTGCGCATTTCGGCAACATCGAAATAATCAAGGCTACCTCGACGAGGCTTCTCAAGAGCATTGCCGCCGACGAGATCCATGGTGCCTTCCGGGCGCGGAAGAACCGCTGGCAGGGGTGAATCGAGGCGGATGGAGATTATTTTGAAGAATTTTAGGTTGTTGTACGAATTGGATAAATAAATTTGACGAAATACAATGCGACGCATTACTTTTGGGACAAACCCTGTATGGTAACTTAACTGATGTTAGTACAACGAGGCGACAAATGTTCTTGTGGATAAGAGCTTTAATTTGCTAAGAAAACCTTGGCAATTAGTGACACTAATCAAAACTTGCCTTTGAGAAAAAGAAGCGAGGAGAATACGCAACCAAGGTCATGGTATATTTCATTTCATATGCATGTGTTATCATTATTTGTTGTCTGCTCACGCCGGTCCATAGTGCCACTCCTGTCTTCTGCTTCTCACTTCATCCTCACATAACCTCTCTCTTCCCTGCATGTCAATCAACATTTTCCTTCTCCCTGAAAATGGGTCTCCCCTCTAAACTCTTCCCTTCCAGCACATCCCAACGGCAAAAATACCCTCCTCAAAACGTGTCCAAACCGATTCCGTCTCCATTCTTGAATGACGTCCCTCCCTCAGCGTCAGGTATAGGTTTTGGATTTGTCTCTTAGTAGACTAATCCAAAAGACAGCTGCCTCGCCAATCTATTCCCATTTTCACCAGTACTTTCTTTAGTTTATTCCAATTCACCCTGTCAAAAGCTTTTTCAAAATCACTGAAGCAAGCAAAAAGGTCCTGATTATACTTCCATGTTTCTTTCTCCAAGTGCCCTCATTTTTAAATACAAAGTATAAGCACGTAATTGGTAGTAAACCATTCACAAACACTGCTTACTTTCGCATCAAAACATACGGACAACACTCACGAATGTATTGGCTGACGTCATTCATGATGGTGGCGGAGCGAATTACGTTTTCACACGAATTGAAGTTGTGCTATTTTTAATGGTCATATTTTAATAACGAATAACATTCCGTCTGAATTTCTTTGAGTACAAGCAAAGTTTTTATCTTTACTACTCGAAAGTGTGATTACCTTACTAAGTGTCCTGAGACCTATTTGCTCGTATCCAGTGTGAAACCCTGTGAGTATTCACATCTCGTCTCGATTAATTTCAAGGTGCCGCCTTCACCATACTGAGCCTCCTGCCCTGCCTCAACAGCTGCGTCAACCCCTGGATTTACATGGCGTTCAACGAGGAGATTTGGATCGCCCTCAAAGAGCGGGTCCCGGGAAGGATCAGGGCGGCCGTCTGGCCCTTGTTCAGCCCTTACACCACCAAGTGGTCCTTCCACGGCCACGACGCGCCTTCTCTCAACTCTGGGTCCTCCAGGACGAGGTCTTCCGGAGGCTCTCCTCAGCCCGAGACGAAGGCCATCCTCAAGTCACAAGGCGAAGAGGAGGAGGAGGACAGAGGCGATGGTCGAGGGAAGGGCAAGGAAGAGCGGAGGAAGTCGAAGAAGAAAGGCGCGGAAATCGCCAGGGGTGCTAGCGAGACACCGTCGTGCTGCGTCGTCGTCGAACCTCACACTCCCCACGACTGAATCGACGTGTTCTGTTGTGTTTTTGGGTGTCGTGGTGTACACTACAATGTGAAGCCCGCATCATTCGATACTTTGATCAGGTTGTGCAAGTGTTGCTAGATGGCTAGCCGTTCATATTATGGATGGAGCTAAGTGTGAAGGAAGCCATCCTCTGAGCATTCAAACAATGCTTGTATGTACCTTTTCAAGCTCAAGGCATTTGTATGTCCCCATCCATGTGTATTAGTCACTGGATGGAGCCGAGAATTGAAGCCAGTGACTCACATTTGTGGATTCATTACTGTATACGCTGGTATGTTCTGGTAGGGGTGTGAGCACGTTATCTGCACTTTAATTTATTGGTGACGTAAGCCTAAAAAAATACCGTGCATACGTAGGAAATTCGTGGATGCCCTCTTGACTTCTGGACGTGATCCTGTCATTGTTCCTATGTCAAAATGGCGGTGACGAAAAGGCTTGCGCTCAATCGTGTTACTCATGTGCAGCGAAGGCATGTCCAGTTAACTAGCCATTGACGATCGCTCAGCGTGTGTGTAAAATTAAACGTGATTAGTCGACAGCTATATATTCCTTCTGAGAGTAAGTACCACTCTAGCAACGCACCAGTCATTGCGTCAAGGATCCCCACAGATTAGCCATAATCCATGCTCTTATGCTCTTCCTGTATTACTCGATACTCCCTCATTATTTTTTCAGCTTGTAACTTCAAATGTGTGCAGGGTAAAGTACCGTTTAACCCCAGGCTTAATCTCTATTTCTGTGAAGTGGCTGTGCATATCTGACAATAATGTGAGTGTACGCAATGCGTTGGTGTAGCATTCTGAATTCTTTTTTCGTGGATATTGAAAATCGTGCGAAAATTACTCATATATTTGTTCTTTCTTTTGATTTCCCTGTTATCGGGCTTATCGTGGACATTTTAATGGTATGTGTCCTGATAACCCACTTTGACTGACTACGCATTCGTGAAGACTGATCTGATTTTTACGCACTGTGCTGTCTTGCTATTCGGCTCCATTTTACTTATTTTTATATGTACTTTTGAAATCTGTGATCGTTCGCTGCTTAGAGATATTGTGATGAAAGACATTGACGCGGAAATGTGGTCGGCATTCCACGGGAAAC
Source organism: Ceriagrion tenellum (assembly GCA_963169105.1). NCBI lineage: Eukaryota > Metazoa > Arthropoda > Insecta > Odonata > Coenagrionidae > Ceriagrion > Ceriagrion tenellum. Next base: position 9,480,586 of record OY720643.1, read on the forward strand.
ATTTTGAAATCCCCGTGCGATATGGAATGAAAGTGTTAGCGTGCACGATAATCCACTTCATTTCCTCATTAAAATGCCATAGGCTTGTTAAATGGCTGCATTTATCGGGCTTATTTACTTAGAAATCGGAAACTTTATCAGTGATTTGGATCTCATCTATCAAATATTATTACGTACCGACTGTGCACGATTGCGAAACCTACCTTCCGCGGAGTAATGAGGAAAGTGAAATGCTAAATTAATTTAAATTCTATTGAATGTTGGCCGATTTACAGTCTCCATATACACTCCTTAATACATTCCATACGGGAGTATGAATCTCCCGTACGTATTTATTATGCTCATCACATTTTGTTGTTTTTTAATATGTATATTGTTATTGAAGTATTCTTTCTGGGGGTTTATTTCCTCGCCCAAAACAAGTGAATCTCGTGAGTGAATGTGCGTACGATTTCTGTGAGAAAGCAACTGTTTCCAAAGAACTTCCGTCCATTAAATTAAGCTCGCGAAAGAGGAAAGTGCTATTTAAGGTATCGGTGAAATATTTGGTGGTGTTCTGAATGATATTTGTGATGTTTTACTTGAATGAAATGGCGAAAGCGTTCCAATCATGTGCGAATCGAATATATTTATGTCGCGATCATTTCATTGACGTGGGAGGTTATTATCAGCACACGGTATTCTCCCGATTGATCTGTGGTAAGAGTGGCTGATTGGCACATTTCCTCGGACTGTGGTATACGATTCTGGCTGTTATGAAAACATTTATATCAGAAAATATTTCTTTTTCGATGTTTTAATAAAGAACAAAAACAAATGACTGATCCCTGTTTTATTAAATTATAACATAACGCTATTATCTGTTGGAAAGGGTATATTATAGGCGGTTGAGTGATGCTCGATTCCCATGGACTGGATGAGTCCAAATGCTTAGGCTCCAGTAGGAATTATTGGCTGTTATATCTATAGGTTAGTGTATTGTTGGATAGGAACAACGTTCAATTACCCTTAAGCAAGCCGGCTTCGGCCCGTGGGATTAAATTCCCTCCAGCTCCAGGGGGTCGCAAGTTTGCATCCCTATTTGGTGATTTTTTTGCCGTCTTGGACACGGTTGTGAGTTTGTCCGTAAAAAAATATCAAAGTGGTCGTGACTGATGACAGCAGTGGTGATGATTTAAAAAAAGGTACGACGTATGACAATTTACCCAACAATACTGTCGTTGCATTGCAGGAGACTTCTGATAGACAACTTGAATAGATAACTTTTTCTCATTTTATTTCGTTTATGGAGACTCACGTTTTAATTTTCGACTTTCTGTTCATGATTCATTTATTATTATTTATTCACATTTATTTTATTTTCTTTGAGTCATCTTTGTTTCATTTATTTGTTGATCTTTACTTTATTTGTTCATTAACAAATTTCTTTCAATTTATTTTTACTTTCTTATAATTTATTTATTTTTATTCTCTTATTACTTATTTAGTTATTTTGAACTTAGTAGTTATGCATAAATTACCCTTTTCATTATTATTATCATTCATGTGTACTTCATGGATTTACTTTGTTTTGTTTGTGTTACATTAGATTAATCTGTCTGCAGGTTTTTCACACTCCCCTTCATGTGAGGGTGTTTTCCTGCAGTGGTTTATTTTCGTCAAGGATAATCTCTTCCTTATGTTTTTCCCACAAATGTATACATCTTCCTTCACACTCATTTCATTTATTTACCTGACGAAGGGTAAGATGGAAGAAGAGGCTGCTTAAGTCTCAATCTCGCCCCAATGAAGACGCCTTATTATTATTATTATTATTATAGATGACGCAAGTATGAGGATCATCGTGTCCCAGGCTGTAATGTTCCCAATTTTTCATTTTTTCCTTTTATTTCCAAAATTTCTTGTGAACTTTTATTCTGTAGGAACTTTGAAATGTCAATAATTTGCTTGACCCACCGTCTCTTTGATACACAATTCAGACCAACGTATAAGAAGGCTAATCCACAGATTAAACTGAAGGAACTTTATATTACAACTATGACGAGTATGATATTTTAAAAATCGAAACCAGTCAGTCAATCAAAACATTATGTGTAACATCGCCAAATGACAATTTTTTATTGATTTCTTACATATTCATGTGAAGCTCTGCTAATTTTATTAATTAACTCTTTTTTCGATTAGTTCCATTCACTTCATGCACATGTTAAACACACGATCTTAAGAGAAAGATGGTGACCACGAAGATTGGAGCAGAATTTCAAACTCATCCTCGTAAGTGGCTTCCTTTTAACAACTTGTTATTTATTCATTTAATAATGCTGACTGTGACATGGTTCCACTCGTTCATGACCTCGCTTTTAGCTTTGAAATGGCAACAGGAAACTGGTTTGTGAAAGGGGCAATATAGACTTTGTTGAGCACGTTAAAAATTTAATCCTACTTCTACTTCCTACTGACATAAAATATCATTTTTCCCTGACTATCAAGTTATTTAGGGTTGATCCCTAAGGGGGATTAAAATATTTTTTCAACGCGAGCAATGTTGCTTTTCGGTTTTCTGTTCTCCCAAATTTCGTCATTACACCCATTATCCTTTGGAGCTTTTTTCCTAGGTTTCTTCAAGGTTTTGAACAATCCTCACAACAGCTTCCCATTTGAGGATCATCTCTGAACATAGCGTGACAAAAGTTTCTGTTTTGCATTTCCCCTTAAGTTATTTCGCTAGAGATTTATTTCTTGACGGATTTAAGACCATTATTCAAATTTGACTTCATAATTTGAGTAGGTGCAACCATTATGAAGTCGTAATAAAAATGACCTAACAACTTTCCTTTTTTGACAGGATCAATCATCGTGAACTAAATCATCCGGTAGTACGTCTAAATCATCTATTAGCAATTGTATAAAATCATGTTAGGCCTTAAATTGGCTTCCTTTTTTCTCGTCGACGTTGAAAATGTCTTCACAAAAGGTCTTGTCTTTTTTCATTCTTGGTATAGTAAGCATCTCTGTGAGTTATACATCTATCTTGGAAAATGATTAAGAAAATATACTACATATTTACATACCATTAAGTTTCTGACGCTATCTGTGCTTCAAACTCCAATGATTTAATAAATAATATTACTCTTGAGCGAAATCTCTTATCATATCCCATAAAATTCGGCATCTGACAAGATTCTTTAAAAGTAGAGCCATTCGTGACTGATATAAATGTAATAGTTTGCTTATTGATCCTAATTAAAATGGTGTGTGTATTCATTATCAGAATTATGTGCAAGAATCAATTATTCGGTGCTTAGCTAACATTTTTTGGGTAAAACTGTATTTTCTGGTGTGACACATCATATAGTACAAACTCAAGCTGGAAAATTGTGAAACAACGTGGAATAATTATTTGTAAGTTAATGGAGGACAAAGGCATTGTCGGAGGGCGAGGAAGGATGTAAAAGTTCCTCTTCGTCACCGTTAAATGTAGTCAGTGAAGTAAGTACTGGCAGTCAATATACGAGGGCGACTAAGAGAAATGATGAACGACATAAACCCAATGAATACCGTCGCATAAATGTTATGTCCATGATTATGAATACGTATATACCTGAGCGGAATTCAAATAAGGCCACCAAGGAATGGGAATAATTTACCATGAGCCTTAGTCTGTGTTGAATAGTGTGCGATAAGGGGTGTGAGTGGATGAGTTTTATTTTTAGTCGCATGAAAGTTGAGCAATACAAACGCTGTCTCAAGTAGCTAAAAGAAAAAAAATCTCTATTTTTTGGCACTTTGGATGAATTTTAAGAGTTCCCGTTTAGATGAACCTGCTCAGTAAGTTCATATCACCTGTTGATTTATTATCACAGCGCGCATCAGGAAATTATAATTAAAAGGACTTGCTCTAAAAATGTATTTCATATTAATGATTTTAGTGCATTAATATTTAAGATATTACGAACATAATTGAAACTGTAGGCTAGTAATGAATGGGTATGGTTTGTCATTGATTACCTATCAAATTATGCGTAGTAGAATCCACTGCAGCGGTCACCATTAGATATGCCGCACGATAAATTATATGGATATATAATTCACATAGCCGACTTTAACTTACGTTGAAGTTTTTGTGTGTCATTAGGAAGGTTAAGGTTGATCACCCGCTGCCGACATTTGACCCTGCTCATCATTTGGCGCCACGGATACTCTAGGAGTCGACTGCTCCAGAGCCATCTGTGAGAGTGCCAAGAACTACTTGAAAATTGCCTCTGGTAATGCTTGAAATGTAACTACTGTATGGACAAATTTGCTGTGTTAACTCTTAAATGCAGCGCATGTCCTTTTACTCGTCAGATTGGAATAACAAAATGTCTATAATTATTCGTGCTTTTTACCAACATTTTCTTCCTTTAAGATCGACGGCATTGAGATATTAATTCTGACGAGATTGATTGACCTTTTAAAAACAAATACACATCGCTTTGCGATGGCAAGTGAAAATTCGAAGGATTCGAAGTAAACAGAAAATGTAGCGACCACTGAATTTGCCATGAATGGTCCTTGGTTGAAATAGTCCGGCACTCTATGCAAAAAATCCGTGAGTTGAAGTAAAGTAAAATGAAAAATCAGTTTAGTCAAGAAGTGCACTTACCCTACCACTATACTTTTCTGTCGCCAATTTCGAGGACATTTTCACGTTAACTCGTGTGGATGAAAAATTCCCCCAAATGTGTCGTTGCCACATAATTACCATAAAGTTTCTACTCTTTTCGTAGCACTCGTCGTATGATGGGAGGAGGGAAGGCTATGCCTTTCAAAGGTCAGAACTACAAGCAATTGAGGGAAAAGCATGGAGAACTGGGTACTCTCTTTACAGATCCAATTTTTCCCCCTACGCTTATGAGCGTTTACAAAAATAAGTCTCCCATCGGCAACATTGTGTGGAAAAGACCACAGGTGCTTTAGTGGATATTTCTTATTTTAGATCGAATAAGGTCCATGGTAATTGTTTTGTGGCAACCGTATTTTCTTTCTAGGAAGTGTGTGAGGAACCAACGATGCTCGTGGAAAATGCACATTTAAATATAATTCAGGGAAAAATAGGAAAGCCGTGGTTTGTCACCGCCTGCTACGCTCTATCCAATGCACAAGAGCTATGGAATAAGGCATGTTGATTTTCTTTAAGTTTTACATTTCATACGGAACCATATAACTTAATTTTCCTCCCTATTCTAATAGGATTGTGTTTTCTTCCGCTCAGAAAGGACTAATATTTCTGGATTTACTGATTTCTTTCCTGTCGGTTCAGATATCATCATACGAACTATGGCCTTTTTAAATGCATATGGTGAAATGATCTGTGATGGCACTTGTTTTTTTTTACTTTTTGTTTAGGAATAGCAGATTGCATTCTGGTCAGTGCTGCTTTGAAAAGGATGTTAATGGCCCAGTATTTACCAAGTAAAGTCCCCTCTCCGCACGTTAATGCTAATATTCGTGTGATGACACTAACCGATGTCCTCATGGGCAGTGAAAATCATTTTGAAGTTGTATCATTCTCTTGGATGTTAGTAGTGACCCTCCCATAAAATTAATTGCCTTTTGCATGGTTTAATTTCTTCAAATCTCCTTGTAACCGATTTAATTTTTCTGTCTAATTCTTTTGAAAATTACTTCATATTATTTTGTGAATATTATTTTGATATATGTGTAAATTATGTGAATTGTAATTTTAGGTCATTCCTAATTATCGCAGTCAGACTTGGGAAGAAAAGGATGATGCCAATGACAACAAGGGGGCAAAATACTGTGGCATTTTCCACTTTCATTTTTGGCGCTTTGGAAAGTGGGTTGACGTTGTGGTGGATGATCTCCTGCCTACTTTATCAGTTGCGCCCACTGCTCCAGGGTCCCCCTCATCTTCACAAGAGCCTCCAGAAAATAGGGAGCCTGCCTCACTTGTGTGCACCTGTAGCTCTCGACCTAATGAGTTCTGGATTTCTCTGGTCGAAAAAGCATATGCCAAGTAAGTGCATAGTGGGATGCTTTTTGATGGGCATATTTGATATAAATGGAAGGCTCTCATTTGATGCACCAAAAATTCATGTGATATTTGTTTGAACTCGTGAACACTCCCCCTTAATTGCATTTGGAATATTTTCTCACCTGCCTCTGCTTTGTCTTGCAGCTTTTCAATGAGGCTTATCATTTATCCTAAAGTTGCCACTGGTTTGCTAGTGACATTTATCTCCCTCCCATGTGATCACCTAATTAGCCTCTTTCAACTCATTTTAGGTACTTGCTGACTTCAGGTGTTATTTCTTTGGAAAAGGAAACACCTATGGAATGATTCATTTAGTGACTTTACATGCATACATTCTTACCCATCATCTCATTATCTTTTGGGGTAGGCATATTCAAAAGAGCTTAATTATTGGTGTTAAGAATGTTAAACTGGCTCTGTTTAGTTAATTTCTTCTTTACCACCCTATCCTTAAGTATTAACTCGGTAGGTAAAAAAAAATGATAGCCCCTGGGCCAACTAGTACACTACCTATATGGTATGTATTCAGTGAACATCAAACCATAGTAAGTGCTTTGTTGATACTCTAGCTTCTGGTCAATTGCAGGACTCAATGAGAGGTGATCTTTAGTTAATGAATTATTAATCCAGTTATTAAAATAGTGATCTTTCTTGGTTAGTTCATTGATAACTGCCAAGAAATATAATAGATTTTTCCATTCTGTGTATAGAAGTAGCAAAAGTACCTGGCACCCTTCTGCGTGCCAGAGAGGAGAGGTCAAGTGGAGGGAGTGAAATGGACAGATGGAGAGGAATGTAGGAGGGGAGGGGAAGAGAAATGGCTGAGAACGAGGCTGGGGAACTGAGCTACTTCATTAGAAAGATAAAATTTGACCTCTAACTGCTGCCAGTGTGATATGAAAATGTCAGCATGTAACACCTTTATGCATACATACATACCAATCACACCGTTTCCTTCCGGGGTAGGCAGAGTCACTATGTTTCACTCATAAATACACATTTGTGCACCTAACTCTGCTTCAATAATTTCCTCCACACTGACCTATCCTTGCAAACCTCTTTTGCCTCATTTTCCCCCATACACCGCTTCATACACGCCCTCCTGTTTTTAAGACTCCTAATATTCCTCCTCCGAAGAATTTCCTCAACCACAGCTTTCTCGGCCTATCTCTGCCTCTCGCACCATTCATTTCACTCTTATATATCTGTTTCGTTATTCGATTCTCATTCATTCTCAACATGGCCAAACCAACGAAGCACACTCCTTTCATATATGTCCATAACTGGAGCATCTAACCCACATTCATTTATTACCCACTCGTTCCCGACTCTATCCATCCTACTTTTGCCGCAAACACTCCTCAGATAACTCATACCCACGGCTACTTTATGCTACGTTTACACGGCTTACACGGCTACGTTTAATCTACTCTTATGTCTATCCTGACATACCCATGCTTCACTAACATACAACAGAGTGGGGAGAAGTATACTTTTGTACACGGCGATTTTCGCTTCCTTAGACAGGCACTTATTCCTTGATATGTGTTTCGCGCTGAGGAAGGCAAAACTATGAAGAAATAAAAGCCGGATTCAAAATATATATATATATATATATATATATATATATATATATATATATATATAGTGGACTGTAAGTACATGTACGCGTTTCAAAAAGGGACTGAGATGCAATCACTTCCACAATGTGCCCAGCAACCGCTGACTGACAAAAGACAAAAAAAAAACAAAACAATAATGAAAAAGGCAGTGAGCGCAATTTAAATGTCTTGGCGCCAACATACCGGCCCCCTTGGAACGTCTGGTTCCAAAATAAGTTATGTTGTCACAGGTAAAGGACATAGCTTAACAATAGGCCTTTTAACAGAGCCATTGGATGTCCTTAATTGAGCAACTCGAACCCGTCCATCAGGTCCCTTAAACACTTCAGTTATAGTCCCTAAGTTCCATTTTAATGGTGGTAGATGATCATCCTTCAAAAGTACCACCATCCCAGGTTGATAATCTGGATAGGTTTGCCGCCAGCGACGACGCTGTTGCAGGTCCTGTAAATAATCCTTGGTCCAACGGTTCCAAAATTGCTGCAGCCGTTGTTGTTGCTGCTGCCACCTGGAAAGATTACTAACCCTTTCGTCCGAGTAGTCAGGAGATGGTAATTGGGTCAAGGGTTCACCGATGAGAAAATGTGCAGGTGATAAATAACTAACATCATCAGGTTGGTTGGATAGGTAGGAGATTGGTCGGGAATTCATACATGCCTCAATTTGTGCTAATAATGTGGCTAATTCCTCATATGTAACAACGTTTTCTCCTAACACTCTTCTTAAATGGTATTTCATTGATTTCACGGCAGCTTCCCATATCCCACCAAAGTGTGGTGCATAAGGAGGGATAAAACTCCATTCACAGCGGTTTCCAGCTAAAAATCCTTGTATCTTCTCAGAAAAATTATTTGATTGAAGTAACTGGTACAACTCCTTAATATGTCGTGCAGCACCTCGAAAATTAGTTGCATTATCAGACATGATGTGAGAAGGTATGCCACGACGTCCAATGAATCTTCTTAAGGCTGCAAGGAAGGATTCCGTGGTTAAACTGGTGACGGCTTCTAAATGTACTGCCTTGGTTGATAAACATACAAATATTGCAATATATCCCTTAATAATTGTCCTGCTTCGTGAATTACCAAGCCTTAAAAGGATTGGACCAGCATAATCGATACCTGTGCCCTTAAATGGTCTTCCAGGTTGCACTCTCAAAGAAGGTAACTCTCCCATTAATTGTTTTGATGCTTGGACCTTCAGTCGGTGGCAGCGAAGACATTCATGCACTACTTTCCGTGCTAAACTTCTAACAGCTGGAATCCAAAATCTCTGACGGATGGAGGCTATTAATAGCTGTGGGCCAGCATGTAACAATCTTAAGTGCTCGGCCTTCAAGAGTAATTTAGTAAAATGATGTTCAACTGGTAATATGAATTGATGAGTTGCATCATAACATAAAAGAGACTGTTGCAATCTTCCACCCACTCGCAATAGTCCATCTTGATCCAAAAAGGGTACTAGACTCATTAATTTGCTCTTGTGAGATATTTCCCTTGTGTTCACTAAGTCATTGATTTCCTTATAGTAGTGAATGTGCTGGACCATTTGAACACATGACAGTAATGCAGCATCCAGTTCCCTTGCAGTAAGACATGATGTTTGACGACTGGACTTAGGCATCCTGGAATTATCAATAAATCTTTTGCAGTATGCGATAACTCGAACAAGTTTATGTAATTTGGAGAATCGCTGAATCCAGTCTTGAGGAGCAGGATCAGCACAAGAATGCAAAACTTTCACCTCAGGAATTATCTGATTGGGTAATTCCAAAGTTAATGTTGGCCAGAATGATTCCGCTAGATTAAGCCATTCTGGACCATTCCACCATAATCTAGAAATTGTAAGAGAATCAGCAGTCATTCCACGTGAAATAAGATCTGCTGGATTGCACACTGAAGGGACATGTCTCCAATGAGCGTTAGATGTGATATCTTGAATAATGGATACTCGGTTGCCAACAAAGGTTTTCCATCTTGATGAGCTTCCTGCCAACCATGTTAACACCAATGTGGAGTCACTCCACAAATAAACCTTATGTACACGTAGATTCAGAGCTACTCTAGCCTTATCATATAGCCTTGCTAGGAGTAAAGCTCCACATAATTCAAGACGAAGCAGTGATACTGTTTTCACAGGAGAAACCTTAGATTTAGAACACAAAAGTTTAGACACATAATTACCCTGACAATCAATTGACCGAAGATACAGACATGCACCATAAGCCCTTTGGCTACTATCACAAAATCCATGAATTTCCAGGTTGGGCTGAACATCAAACTTAATTTTAGATGTGTCTTTGTGGTGTAAGGTTGTATCATGATCACATACAGCCTTACGATCAATTGTTATCTTAGTAAGTATTGGAATTTGTTCAAAGAGCCTTGTCCAAGTACTCGACAGAGAAGGTGTAAGTTCCGCATCCCAATCAATTCCTTCTTGCCACAGTGTCTGCAGAAATATTTTGTATGAAACAACTGCAGGACTGATCAATCCAAGTGGATCAAAAATGGTTGCTATGATAGACATCACCTTTCTTTTTGTTGCACCTGTTACAACAAGATTATGATTAGGTAAGGCTAAGTTACTTTTTATTTGAAACTGATCGCTGGCTGGATCCCAGTGTAATCCTAATGCAGTAACAACTCCATGTCCAAGGGATGACTGAAGTTTTGTTTCTTGTAAATGCAAAGGGATGTTTGCCAACAATTCAGGAGAATTTGTAGACCATTTCCTTAATGAAAACCCAGCAGTACTTAATACTGAGGTCAATTCCTTGTAGAATTCCAGTGCTTCTTGAAGGGTAGATGCACCACTAAGAAGATCATCCACGTAAAAGTCTTCATGTATAATCCTTGAAATGCTAGGATGGTTCTCTTCATTTTCTTGAGCAAGTTGTTCCAAGCACCTTGTGGCTAAAAATGGAGCAGAAGCAGTACCATAGGTCACAGTAGTGAGATGATATTCTTCAACTTCGTCTTGTGGTGACTTTCGCCATAAAATCCGTTGTAGCTTGCGATCATCAGAATGAACTAATATTTGTCGGTACATCTTCTCTATGTCAGCTACCATAGCTATCTGATGAGTGCGAAATCTGAGAATGATGCAGTATAGATCTTGCTGAGTTGAGTGTCCCACCATTAATATGTCATTCAATGACAAACCTGAAGTAGTCTTGGTACTGGCATCAAAAACTACTCGCATGGATGTGGTTGAGCTGGAGGCCTTAAAAACAGGATGATGTGGAAGATAAAAACTTGATTCTTGAGATTGTTGAACTTGATGTTGCATGTGCCCTAGTTCTAAATATTCCCTCATGAATTCATGATATGACTTAAACAAATCCACATTCTTGTTCATTTTCCTTTCTATTTGTAGCAATCTACCCAATGCTGTGTGTCTTGATTTCCCAAGCACCATAGGATCCATTTTGGTTGGTAGTTTAACTACAAATCTTCCATCTTCCTGACGCCTGGTATGGTTGATGAAATGCCTTTCACATTCCCTTTCTTCAGATGTTAAGGTAGGCGTTTGGATTGATTCAATGTTCCAGAATTCCTGGATAAGGTCTTCCAATGATACTTGAAGGCAATGTGATGCAATTTGTTGAGGTTGAAATGAAGTGTCATTATTGTTACTAGGAATGACACCTGCCAGGATCCATCCAAAGAGGGTTTCTTGAAGAATTGGAAATTCACCTGGTCTCTCCATTTTGTTTGGCCCTAGCACTTCATAAAAGATTTGAGCACCTAACAATAGGTCAATTGCGTTTGGTTGGTTGAAGTATTCATCAGCCAAGACCACATTTTTTGGAATATTCCACTCGCCGATGTCCAGTCTTGTGGATGGAATTGGACCGGTAATTCGGGGAATTATTGCACACTCGATAGTGGTGTCATAATTACTAACGCGAGATCTTAGATTCAAATATAGTTTACTATTTGTTTCTGATCGTACCTTATCTATCCCCAAGATTGGAGTATGGTGTTTGACTTTGGGTAGTTGCAGTTTCTGAGCTAAATTTTCAGTGATGAAATTAATTTGAGATCCTGAATCAAGTAAGGCTCTGCATTGTACAAATTGCCCAAATCGATTCCTAACCTCTACTAAAGCAGTGGCTAACATGACTTGTGGGAAGGATTTCATTTTGAAGGCGCAATAGTTGCTTGAAGACTTCTGTAAAGGAACTGCAGGCGAGTTCCCAAGACTCACTTGTTGTGATGATTGAAGAGTTTGTGTCCCATCTTGTGAGGGCTTAGTTGTGGAATATCTACGATGCAATAGAGTATGATGTCTTCTGTTACACTCACGACACCTCTGTGTGGAGCATTTATGATCCTTTGAGTAAATATTCAAACAGTTGAAACATAAATTATGTTTCTTAACTAATGTTCTACGTTGTTGAACCTCCATTTGCAAAAACTCAGGGCATTTGTACAAATGATGATGCTCCTTACATAGTACACATTTTCCACCTATTGTTACATATGACTGATGGAATTTTGATTGTGGCTTCACACTGGAGCTAAATTTAGCTGTTGGCACTTCTGAAGTGGATCCGATACTTTCTAACGCCTTGCATTTCTTCTCTAAAAATTCTAAAACTAGCCTCAGTGTGGGCATTTCCTCCGCTTTGGAATGAAGTTCCCACTCCTTTCTCGTGTCACTGTCCAGGTGATCCAAAATCATTTGATTTAACAATATATCAAACAATGGCACAGTGATGTTTAAGGCATTTACTCCGTTTACATTCGCTTGGACATGATTGATTAGCGCTCTCAGCGAATCAATTCTATTTTTAGAGACGGTTGGCATTCTTAATAGATTTTTCAGATGTGTTGAAACAATCAGCTTTGTATTGTGGTACCTTCTTTTTATTAGGTCCCACGCTACATCAAAATTTTCGTTCGTCACCTGAAGATTTTGGATTAATTGATGAGGCTCTCCTTCTAAAGAAGACAATAAGTAATGGAACTTCTTCACGGCCAACAATTGTGAATTATTACAAATTAATGCTTCAAATGTATCCTTAAAATGTAGCCACTCTTCAAAATTTCCCTTAAATTTTGGTAATTCAATAGTTGGAAGTCTAATTTGAGGAGCATTATGAAGTCGAAAATCAGCTGAGTTAACTCGAGATGACTGACTCGCGTGATCCTCACTTTCTGGTTGAAGCAATTTAAGATAAATTGCTTGCACTGCATAATACTGTTCTTCAAATGCTGCCCTGTCCTCCGAGTGATCTTCCTCACTATCCTCAAGCTCTAATTCTTCTTGAACAGAGCAATAACCTTGATAAATCTCCGACAATCTTTCCTGTCTGACCCTCAGTTCAAGTACACTTTGAGAGCTTTCATTAAAATTAGTAGCGAAACTATGTAGTCTTGCAAGAGAAGCTTTGATGATACCTCTCTTTTTAATTAATGATTTCCTTGTCTTAGGATCCATCACAACTTATTAAGGTATGCATGAATAAGATTAAGTAAATAAAGAAAGGATAGGATTAACCTGAACTCTGACATCAAGGGCAGTAATTAGCAGCTGTCGCCATCCAGCACCTTGAGCAGGATGAGCACGTTGAGCAGCATGAACACGTTGAGCAGGATTGCTGTACTCCATGAAGAAAACAATGTCATACGCAGCAACTCTCCGACATAACAAGTTAGCCCCAGGCAAAATGGAAGTTGATGTTCCCGTTCGAACTCGTCGTATCCCACGTTGAGATGACAGAAATTAAACGATGACGAAGTATGATTGAAAGTAAAACACAGGCATTAGCAATATAATCACAAATTGTAACGTTCAAATTCTATTCGGATCCGGCCCGAAGGACCAAATGTTTCGCGCTGAGGAAGGCAAAACTATGAAGAAATAAAAGCCGGATTCAAAATATATATATATATATATATATATATATATATATATATATATATATATATATATATATATATATATATATATATATATATATATATATATATATATATATATATATATATATATATATATATATATATATA